>CM060979.1:11503000-12922500 GCA_030765065.1 Deroplatys truncata
AGTTAGAAAACAGTTGAAGTGACGCTTACCCTGCGATATGACTTTAGATGTTAAAGTCAAAATACAAATGGAATAAGGAAATCGTGGCGTTAAACATTTTCGGGAGGTGCGAGGTGGCTCAGCGGTAACGCGTGAGGCTCCCATTCGGTATGTCGTTTACCTGGGCAAGCAAATCCTGGGGTGGTTCCCCTTCTACCACGAACTTATGGTCTCCGTCATTACCTTTCATCTGTTTCAGGACCACGCGACGGTGCTTTGTATGTTGCGGCAGGACGGTGGAATTTATGCTCTCGTAAGATTTCTTCCTGGCGTTTGGTAGGCCTACTGGGGCCTCCTCCCTGGGAGTCGTCTCGATTGCCATGGGACCCCCAGGGGGCACAGGGATTTGGCAGTACTAGAAGGCGTCAGGTGGAAAGTTAGTGACCCCGCCCTTGCTAGCGCACGTCGTCGTCCGGATCTGGTCGCAATTTGGGACTCTCCTTCCTCCCAGGGGCCACGCTGGAAGCACAAAGGGCCGCACTATGGCCTACTTGTGGTGCTGTGCTCCAGTTACTGAGGGTCTCTCCGTCAAACTTCTCGTAACTCCTAATCATTTCCGAGATATGGTTTACATGTTTAAATGTTTATAAATTTGTCAATTGATAAGTGCTAATCGTTTTTACTCGTGCTCACGCAGTGCTCATGGAATTTCAAAGTGATCATTGTAGCGGGGTTTGGGAATGGAAAAATGATGGTTTGTAATGGTGCGGTTCTTGGTGGTTGGATTGTTGTTGCTGCCGGCTACTCAGGTAGAGGAATTTAGGTTCAGGAGTCTCTTACCTCAGGGAGTGTGGATGGGAGATAAATGAAGTTCACTTTCTTCTCTCAGATGGCCCATTTATTGATGATCCACACTGACGTCCTCGTACGAATCTCCTTTCCACACAAGACGCGATTTTTCCTGTCACCCCTGCTACTGTTTCTGTGTTCTTACCCTTTGTTAATTACTTTGTGAAGTTGAAGTACGTTACAATACTATACTAATGACTTTTCCTTTCGTCAGTCCCTATCTACCCTGTTCCTCACAGTTGCCTTAAACTGGTTTTCAATACATAAATTTTTACTCGAAGACCGCTACATTGTTTCCCTCTTTAATATAAGATATTTTCAATTTCTAGATCTATCTTACTTTCCCTCACGTTTCCTACACGAATCTATTTCTTTCCCTACAAATCATCATCTCTCCCCGACGTTTCGACTCAGTGTGTTCTTCCCTCCCCGACGTTTCGACACAGAGTGAGGTATCTTATGCACGTCTAAACGTCGCTCTGCCTCATAGATAATTTTCTATTTCACGCCTATTTTCTAGTTTCTCTCTCACTTTTTGCTATTCACGTGACTTTCCTTCGTTATGATTGGTTACATTTCTGAATTTTTCCTCCGTCTACCATTGGTTCTCTATAACATCGTCCGAGCGTCGCTCGCGTCTAACATTAACAAATTATGTTCGCTTTACTGCATTTTCTGTGCGCCTGATTAACTTCGGTTTCCTGCCCCTTGTCTTGGCTTCCTGTGTGCACAACTCGGTTCCTATTGTCACTAAGCGATCTCTAATGTTGTTTTTCCTGTCCTTTCCTACGTCTGCTATCTTTGTGATTTTCGCCAAGTTTGTTCGTTCTCAACTACACGTTTTATTTCATGTTCTTATTATTAATTAATATCTACCCTCTACGTTTTTTCTCTCTTCATCATTTCATTCCCCCTTTATCTAATTCTTAATGTTCTCTTTTATTCTTCCCTCATACTGGTATTCCTTCTTATTATTTTGATGATATGTTTATTAATTCTTCTTCTTATTCGTTTTTATTTATTATTTATTATTCGGGCGCATCTTATCACTTCATCACATAGGGAAACGCTTTTTAAAATTCTGACGTCGATTTACCATATTGTGTATTCTTATGCGTGGTAAGAGTTGATCTCGATAATCAAGAAGTAGGTAGAAGAATAAGCTTTTGTAAGAATAGTTTGTAGCAGAGTGAGTAGAAAAAGCCATATAATGCAAAACTTAAATTCTTTTCTACACCTATTTTTGATTAACTGCAATGGTCGTACTGGCGGTCTTTTACCTTTGGAGCATATTGCCTAATGGCGTTAACTCGCGTACAGATTTCATTTCTTTGTATTTTCTACACTATATCACACACACGCATTCATACGAGGGGTGATCAGAAACCAAGATTACAAAGCATGCCATTTCATACAGCCAACTGATAGTACATACACACATTAGTTTATTTTTCGACAAAGCGGGATAAGTTTGAATATTCTCTCCTGATAGAAGTCCTGTCCTTGCGAGTTCAGCCACGTTGTCGCGAAGTGTTTCACCTCTTCATCCTCCTTCAAGTGAGGATAAAGGTGAAAGTCGCTTGCAGCGAGGTTCAGGCTGTAGGGAGGATGGTCGATGATGTCCCAACGAAACTGCTTCAACAGCTTGGTGGTCTTCTGTCCTGTATGAGGTCGCGCGTTGTTGTAGAGGAAGATGACGCCCTTGGTGAGAAGTCTTGGCCGTTGCTTCGCGCAATCGTGTCAACGTCTCCAGTATCGCTCAGAGGTCACTATGTGCCCTCTTTTCTAAAACTCCATTACTATGACACTCGCGCTGTCCCAAAACACTGCGGCCATCACTTTCGTGACAGCTGGCGTCACCTTAAACTTCTTTGTCTTTGGAGAGGAGGGGTGATTCCACTCCACTGACGACCTCTTACTGCTGGGGGTGTAGTGGTGGATCCATCGTGACAATGTGGTGAAGAAAACTGTTCCCTTCAGTAGAGAACCGTTGCAAAAGTTGCAGACTTGTCCCAATGCACAATTTTCCTGGGACCCATCGGGAACAAACTTTCCGGTGGTGCAGAATATCGTGACGAACGCTCCCGAACGACATTCCCAATTCTACCGTCATATGCCGTAACGTGTTGTCCTGAATCAGCTCCTCCACACGAGCTGTGTTCAAATCTGTTGATGCCGCGCTGGGCCGGCTACTGCGATCCTCGTCGATGACGCTTTCTCTGCCGGCCGTAAAACTTTCGACACCATTATGCGACATGCTAACAATACATTACAGTCTGTTTGTAAACCTCTACCAACTGCCGGTGGATTTCAGCCGCGGTTACACGTTTCATCCACAAAAATCGAATAACGGAGAGACCAGTTTTCCAAACGAGTCGCCATTTGTGTTTATTTACAACTGACGCTGTAGGTGGCGGTGCCTGAAACTCTGCACAGTTGCCAATCGTATATATTACAATTACCGCAGAATACTAATTTCTCCAGGAATATCGGCCTTGTAACGTTAGTATCTGATCACCCCTCGTACTTCAAGATTCTGGGGACGATAGGGAATATTCACACCCACCCAACCCAGCCGGGAATAAAATCCGGCACCCCACACACAGCAGGCAGATGCTCTACCGACCGAGCAGCTACGGTGTCAGTGACTATACCGGGTGTTTCAGAAATACTTTTACAAACTTCGGGTATGGGTTCCTCACACCAAAAGAAGGAAAAAAGTTCATATGAACATATGTCCCATAATCCTTGGTTTCGCGTTATTCCTGTCACAATGATAGTCTGAGTTCAACGGCCTTCGGGGTCCAACCTCAAAGCTTCATTTCTCTATGCATTCATAGAAGGCGTTGACCCATTGTACTACATAGGTAGACGGCAAAGTGTTGCCATGGAGACTTGTTTACGTTTGTCATTAGTCTGTCTTCAACGTTTCAATTGTATACATGTAGTGAGTTAACTGCACGTGTTTCGTTCCACCATGGCTGGATATTCATTTCGTGAACAGGCAGACATGGTTTCTATGTATGGTCGCGCGAATGGTAATGGACACGAGGCTGCACGGTTCTATCAGGTGGAGTTTCCAGACCGAAGACGACTGAGTCATCCAACCTTTGTCGCTGTTTATCGTCGCCTTGCTGATAAATGTGATAAATGCCTGGCTCCGGCACACTTTAGTCGCATTGTTCGAGATGCACTGACTGATATCTACCATGACCGATGGATAGGCAGAGGAGGACCAGTTCCATGGCCTGCACGTTCTCCCGACCTCAATCCTGTGGATTTTTACCTCTGGGGGCATCTTAAATCATTGGTTTATGGAGCAGCCATCCCGGATGCAGAAACGCTTCATCGACGTGTCATGGAAGCCTGCGAAACCATTCGACACCATCCCGCAGGTTTTGACAGGGTGCGACATTCCATGATTCGAGAGTACAGGCATGCATAGAAGCAAGAGGAGGACATTTATTATGAGTTTTGTGTGTTATAAGTGTACCACTGTGTTGAACACCTCCTATCGAGAAAACAAAGGATTATGGGACATATGTTCATAGGAACTTTTTTCCTTCTTGTGGTATAAGGAACCCATACCCCAAGTTTGTAAAAGCATTTCTCAAACATTCTGTATAGAGTACTATTACCAAGAATGTTAACGTAGTTACCTGACGTAGTCACGCTTGCAGTACGTCTTGCCGTCGCGTACGAAGCAGGTACAGGTCTCGTCCAGGAACTGATGGCACTCGGCACACTTGAGGCAGGCCGCGTGCCACTCCAGGTCCGGTGCCACCCTCAGGATGTACTGGTCGTGTATTTGAGCCCCGCAGCCCACACAAAGACTCAGCCGCCGCTTCTCTGCAACAAACAAATATCAAACATCAGTAGCGGCTCAGGAGTACACCTAAATTTTGGGTGTTCGCCAAATTTCAGTCAGACAGCCCTGAAAATGTGAAATAGCGTGTGCTGCAATAGTTACGTTTCTAACATAGTGATAATAATGCACAAGTTATCTTGAGGAAAGTAAGGCTTGTTTTGTTGTTATGTACACCGTGTTAGAGCAAGAGCGAAGTAGTGTGTAAATTAAATTGTAGTTAAGATTATAGTGGCATGGACAAACCGAGAGAGTAGTTTCCGTGCTTGTGGGCCCACTTCAGCGACTCGACATCTGCCTGTAGTGTGCTAACACTGTAGTGATAGTGGAAACAGAGTGCGGGAAAAACTTCGTCCGCTAGTGCACGACCAGCAATCCAGCACAGGTCGCCAGGTTCACCTGGGCGGAATGAGATCGCCACAGTACCTAGCCGCGGCTTCACCTGTGCGATAAACAAGCTAATAAGGATATACACAAGCTTTTGATGTTTGTCGTGGGCGGGGTTTAGCTTTCTGCGCCACCATTGGCTGGGTCTCGGACTAGCGACCATGTGGTGACCAAGCCCAATACTGCTTAACTTGTGTGGTCATCAAGCCAAGCAGGATGGGAAAACTAGGTAGTGATATGGGGGTATCCAAGTTGTCAGCAGGGCGGGTCGCTGCTAGATGGTTACTCGTCCAGCTAGTGACCAAGCCCAATGCTGCTTAACTTGGGGGAGCTTTTGATGTGAGGGATTGGCAGACCTCAGCCTCGGGGGCCCAAGCCGTCCTTCGGCAACCGGTAACTCTTTCTCCGCCTTGGCGCCTTGTGGTCATAACGGCCCAAAGAGTGCACCAGCTGGTTGGTGTGGTAAGTGTATGGGAGACCGGAATGGGTGTGCAGGATGTATGACGGGAATCTACGCCCGGTATCATAGATCATCCGAAGCGCCCTGTTCTGGACGGTCTGCAGCCTGGTGGTCGCTGCCGCCGATCCCCAGACCTCGCAACCATACAGAATCAGAGGCGGGATAATCGCCTGATATAGGCGTAGTTTGAGGTGTGTGAGCATTGTAACTGTGCACGACCCGCACATATTTGGCCCATATATAATTTTCATACCATTTGCGCATGCGCAGAAGCTCCTTAAAGGGTGCACAAGTCAAGATGTACAAGCGACCCTGTTGCCATATCTCATCGACTCAGGGAAGTAGCGTGGTAGATTTTGAATTACCACTTATATGAGCGTTCAAAGAAGAAATATCTAAGCAATAAATACGCAAGGTGTTCACGTGCTCTTTGCAGCAGTCGCCATATCACTTGCTCGTCCATCTACTTGCAGTTTTAGCCACACGATATTTCTTTGGTACATTTTTATTTCTTTCCCTGCCACGTACAGAAGGACGCGTGGAAACGTGAGGATGGTTATGGTTTCCTATACTATATTTCTTTATTTATGTTGATAGAATCTCTCTGTGTTCCTGGGTGAGCCAGTCTGTTATTGGTTTGAATTCAACTGACATAAACATATGTCTATGAACAAAGGTCAGGCCTACCGAGCATAGGTGGCACCGCGGTGACGTATTCGGGAGATCCCGGGATGGATTACCGGCGACCGTCCACTCTGAATTACTCCTTCACCACGTTAGCTCTATTTCAGGGTTGGCATTGTCGGTGTTTCGGTGCGTCGTTGAAGGGAAACATGATGCTCTGTGTGGAAGTTTGTCCATCCCTTGGCCTTAGGCTGGTTGTCGGATCCTCCGTGTGGAGCGCGGGTCTCGGGTTTGCCTGTCCGACTACCGGGGTGTCTCAACCGGAAGCTGCAGGGACTGTGTCATTGCTGTGCCGTCACTCCTGGTTCCGGGCGTCAGGTGCCTCACCTTCTCCCTCCATTTTGGGAGCGCCCCCTCGAGGGACATAGGTACAATATCCTCACTACACTATATTCACTCTTAGGTTGATCTGCGGCAAAACAAACTCACGTGGCCAGTGCCCCGTGGTGCAACACGGTAGCAATGCGCCCAGGAAAGTAGTCCCATGCTAATCTCTGAATTTTAGAATGAATTTATCCTTAAATAGTATAATATTCTATACAAATACCTAAAGTTTTATTTAACGCTGATTTATACCGTAAAACAGAGCTACAAGTACCATGACGCAATTCGTATGAGTCACCTGACATCCGGGTAGGCGCAGAATATTGTTTACAGCCAGAAACCAGCAGTTGTGTTTAATATCATGGCGGACGATGAATTCGCTCTTGTGTTTTCGTCGAATCACGTAAAGCATTAGCCGCGCAAACCATTGACTAGTGGTGAAAAACCAATAGTGTTGAATCTTTATTATAAGTTATGTGAGAAATATTCAAAACTTTCCGCGAAAGAAATGGTGAAATTAACTTCTGAGTTCACTGGTGTTTCGAGTACAAGTATAAACAGTGCTTGTGCAGAAAAATCTGAAACGAGAAAAGTGGTTACACCCGGAAAAAAAAAGAAAGCATATGAAATACGCGATGCAAGAATGTAGTGATTTTAAGAAGAATGCAATTCGAGTAACACTGCACAATTTCTTTTTTATAATGAGCCACCCACAGTTAATAAAGTGCCGCTTCCAGAGAGCGAATAAATTAGGTTATCGCATACCTGTTACTTTATTTTTCGCTCATTTATTTTAGAATTAACTATTGTAGTATGTGCAAACGTTTATTATGTTGCAAATATCAATCTTATCCCTTTAACCCTTAACAGAATATACCAGTCACCGTTGCAGTTGTAGAAATAAGGACTCTGTTATTTTTTGCACTACGTGCCGCTTGTACTGGCCACATGCTCTGAAAGTGTGACAGTATTTCTAGTGCGAATGGCGGAAGGATACATTATAGCGGTGCACTGGTCACCTGGGGTTTGTTTTGACGCGGATCAACCTAAGAGTGAATATAGAGTAGGGATCGGTGCCGAGTCCCCTCCGATTCACATTTCATTCCAAGGTCAGGCCTAGGTGAGTGGCGAAAGGGGAGGAGCAGGGAAATATTTCACCTGAGAGACTTGAAGGCATCCTTCGCAACGACCTGTCCACACCAGTCACTGGATGAGTCCGTCTGAAACATTAACTATGAACACAGCAAGACAAACATTAAGTGGGAGTGTTTGACAGGTAAGGGGCGTGGTTTAGTACACTCGACTGTGCCTAATAGTTGGACAAACTATAGTCCACCCAAAAGTTCGGTACCTCTGGAAGTGCACATTTTGAGTCGCCCGAATATATTGGCTGTCTCCATGTATATGACAGAAGTGTTGCAGCAACAAAAGGGGAAATCTCTTCCCCAACACTCGTGTACTTCTGGAGAGATAACGTAGTTGCACTGTCCATGCTCGGCGTATGCCTCAAACCACAAGCAGATGTTATCAAAACGCAAATAATGAGCAACTTCATAAACTTAATTACTGCACAGGTTTTAGATGGCTGGTGTAGTGGCACAAATGGAGAGCGAAACGGAAGCGTTGGTGTTGGTAAACCTGTGTGAAATGTTACTTTGGATGGAGATTACAAGATAACGCAAACGAAAGATAAAAAGGTACGAGAGCATATGCTGCCTTACTAGCGGCATGCTTCAAGATAATCTACTATTGTTATGGGAACATAAGCACGCTGATGCTACATTCACATGACTTTCTCTACCCACTCTTCTACAAACTATTCTTACTGAGCCTACTCTTCTATCTTATCAGAAATAGTTACCATTGCACATTTCGTTGTCGATACAAGAAACCGAACTGATAGATGTTTAAAAGCGGGTCGTTATATACAGTCCTATCCCATACTACTTATTTCCATGGCATTGGCAGAAACTGAATAGCAACAGCAATAATAGCGAATATCTCGGAAGCGGTTGATGTCACAAAACCAGTTATTTGAAATAATGAAGTTGTTTTGTTTTGTTATTTGAAGTTGGTTGTATTGTGGAAGAGCTGTATTGTAGTTCAACTGTTGGGGAGCCGAACTTGAAGTAGTTGCAACCGCACGTATGGTAAAAAGTTTCCGGTAGCCTTCGCCCCAAGTTTAAAAATATTAACTTTATAATTTTGACTGTTTCTTTTAAATATTATATATTTACGTTTGCCTCTGCTGCGTCAGTGTTAATTTTAGAGACGGATTTCTTAACAGGGCGTGATGCGGCTGAAGAATGTAGTTTTACACAGATTATAATTTTTAATTCACTCCTTTAAATAACACTTCACTGATATAGAGAGCTGTGAGATTCTTTAATTAATTACCTGCACTTTTTAACACGTAAAACTATTTTCGTCTCACACGAATACGTAGTAAATTTCTCAAGGACGCATCTCACATCCGGTTACAATCACTGTCTGCAAGCAACTGAACTCTTGTAAATTTTGCTATATTTCAGTTTCTGATTGGCTAATCCTAGTCCAATCGAATACCTTCATTTAACTAAAGCTTTTTTCTGGTTGTTGATTGGCTATTTAATAAACTGTCACTAAAATTACATTATTGCTTCCAAGAATCACAAGTAGTATTGTTAAACTTTCAAATTAATTATTGCTCAAGGTTACCTCATTGTTACCTCATTGTTAGCAACTTTTAACCTATTATTCTCACAGCTCCTACATTATTAAATTACGTAATACATTCAGATAACATTATTGAACATGTACATAATATAAACATATACAATGACTGTAATATACACTTTTTATATATTGTTACATACACACATTGCTTTAAGGCGGGCTGTTATTGAATTTACATATTATATAATTAGACTGACATCATTAAAGTGTTAAAAATACTGCCTCAATAAATTGTGTGTTTTAAAGAGGTGTACCTTTTTGTGTCGCTTATTGTCTCATTCTTATGATTTAAGGGAACAAGGTAGTCTGAGCACATGGAAATTACAACTTAAGTGTGTTAAATTACCACTGCTCTTAAAGTTCTCAATGGTTTTTCCTGAAATTTTTATGAATTATTTTATAAATCTTGACAATTATTTCATGTAGTTGTTTGCATTGATAGCTATGTAGTCGCGTCCATAAAAACTATTCCATTCAGCAGAAAAATAATAAAATTCACTCTTAAAACACGTGAATGCATGTACCTTTTACTCTGATACTACTTGCAATACAGAATCACACTTTTGCATGCTTGTTCTTAGTATAATCAGCTATCTTCTGAACCTCAATTATTTAGTTATGTATATCATTTCACTAGAAATTGAAAAAAAAATATATTTGCAAGGTCAAAAAAGTAAAAATGTGGAAAATTTGCAACGTTTTTGCTTTCTTAATGTCACTAATATACATTATAAAATTATGATTGTGGTTCAGAAAGTTTAGCTATGTGTTGTATACATGTACTGAAAATTTCAACTCTCTACCTCTCATACTTTCTGAGAAAAAGGCACATAAGTTACCAAAAATGTTGTTTTGAGAAAACCTTACTTAAGTTTGAACATTAAAATTCTGACACACTTCAGTACATTCGAGGGTCATAATCATCTGCACCTTCATTCCTGGATTGCCTTCTCTTGGTCCTGGCCTCTTTTGTTAATTGCTAAACTGCTCGCTGGGCACGATATAGTCGTTCGTTGTTGAAAGATACAAAAATGTTCTAAAAAGGGGACGTTGCATGACAGCTTTAAAGGTATCTAGACTAGCATTTAAATGATATTTAAATGTCTTAAAAACCTCTTAACCCCCCCCAAAAAAGTATATAATTTCTGAAACTGGAAATAATAGGGATTTTATTAATGCCTAAAACAAAAAATGTGATTTTTGACCATTTCAGAGTACCTTGTCCCCTTAACAGTTATACAAAATTCCTTCCGAATAAAGTAGCCTTTGCAGGCTATTCCCAGAAAACACAAGACGGGCATTTTATTTGTCCTGTAAGTATTTTAAATGCATGATATTTCAATCAAAACGGTTACAGCGATTCTAGACAAAATAAAAAATAACTAATTTATTCTATGTAAAAGGGTTCGCGGTGGGGGAATCTTTTTAAATAAAAATGTTTTTGTCAGAATTGTTTGTAGAAGCTATACATATAGTAAAAATAAACGTTAGTGAATAGAGAAAGTCATATAGGTGTGAAAGATCAGTAATTTTTAAGTATTTTGTTTATTCTCCTTGCACTCAAAATTCCTGCGATTTTTTTATATCCATGTGGATATTCCATTTTTTTTAAAATTAACCAAAATATATCCCAGTTTTTGTTTAAAGCAATATTTATAACACATTTACGGTTCTTACAGAGAACTTTAAAAACTTATCGAAAGAAATAGGACATTGAACACTTTCTAATAATCACGAATAGGTTTAATTAAATATTTTTTCCCTGATTATCGGAGGGGACTGGGCACTGCTTCGGTGTGGATATTGTACCTATGCCACACAAGGGTGCACCCGGAGGAGATGAGAACAGATACCGGACAGACGAAACCAGGAGTGACGGCATGGCAGCGACAGGGTCCCTACATTTTTCAGTTTGAGACGGACAAGCAGACCCGGGACCCCCGCCCCACACAGAGGGTCCAATACCTAGCTCCTAAGGGGTAGTCCGATTAACCCAGCAACCAGTTCAAAGCCGAGGGACGGAGAAAGTTCCGCAGAGAGCATCATTTTCCCTGGCACGCCGCACCGAAACACCATCGCCGAGGCTTCCAAGCCTGAAAGCATACCTAACGGGATGAAGGATGAATGAAATGAAATGGAGGAACAGGAAATTCGGGGGCTGAAAGCAACCACTCCAGTACTCGCCTGACTACCCACAACCACCCCGAAAAAACACCATGGGTCAGAGTTGGCGGTCGCCGGGAATCGAACCCGGGACCTCACGAATGCGAGTCATACCGTTACCGCGGCGCTACATCGCTCAGTTTGAATAATTTAAGATAATCATAGTAAAACTACAAAGAATATGCATAAAAGCTTTTAAGCCTCAAGTTTTAAATATTCAAAATTTCCAGAAATTACTTCGATTTTCCCCTCGAAACCAAGAGAGAAGAGTTAAGGGAGTCAATAAAAAAGGTCACATCACATAAAACACAGTGTGTCCTCTCTGCAGCTCTCAACATTGATGTACAGCTCCTTTAATTCGTTTCTTGGGCAATAGATGTCACTGACTCCCCAGATTCCCACTGAACTCTCAGACTCCCAAAGATTTATATCTTACGCTTTAAAGCAATCTTGCGGGATTGATGCTGAAAAATCTGGAGTTAACATATCCTCTAGAGAAACCAAACCTTTTGACTTCCTAGTTCTTTTTGTGTTCCCTATTGCCCATAATTCTCCAACAGACTATTCTTGCTTACAAAAGCTTATTTTCTTATCCACTTCATGTTAATCGAGATAAACATTTGCAGAAACTAATTACTGCTAATTTTCTTGTAGATGCAAGGGGAATATGGTAGGTTTTAAGCGATAGTCAAATGTTTTAAGAGCTGGTTGCTATGTGGAGTATTCCATTCTCTTTGTATGTCCAGGACATAAAAAAAAGTTATAACAAATTCCCATTTGAGAAAAAGTATAAGTATTGGAAAATTTCAGGGAATAACAAGCAATATCTCGAAAATGGTTCACTCAACAACAAAAACGTATATGACATAAATTGTGTATTTTAACGCGATCTACATTTTTTGTGTAGTAACATTTTCTCTATCTCTTATGGTTTACCAGTTATGCAAAAGTCGTTCACAATGAAGAATACTTTTGGAGACATTCCCAGAAAATTCGAGATATACATTTCATTTGTCATGAAAATATCTTAAGCATATGATATTTTAATCAAAATCGTTAGCCATTTTTGAGAAAATTAAAATTTTCGAAAAATGTTCCACGTAAAGGGCAATGTGGGGTGGGAGGATTTTCTTGAAAACCTTCGTGTCGCATATCTGGAAGATACTGAACCTAAATACCAAGTTTGGTGTTTATCCGACTGTTCGTTTCTGAGTTATGCTGTTCACAGACACACACACACACACACACACACACACACACACACACGGACATGTTTCCAAAAATGCTTTTTTTGGATTCAGGGAGCCTCAAAATCTATATTTCCGGTGAAATCTCGGTATCGAATTTTTGGGTGGAATACAATACTTCCCCTACTTACTATACGTAGTAGAGAAAGTAAAAAAATAAGATATTTGAAATAAATTGTGTGCTTTAAAGAGATCTACTTTTTTTGTGCAGTACGTTTTCGTATATGGTTTAACGTTTACCAGTTATACAGGATTCAATAAAATTCCTTCCGAATGAAATGACTTCATAGGCTATTCCCAGAAAATTCAAGATATACGTTTTATTTGTCATGTAAATATCTTTAAATGGTTATCGTTTTGTAATCAAAATTGTTAGTTATTTTTGAGAAAATAAAAAAAATTAGAAAAAAGTACCATGTAAAGGGTAGTTTGGAGTGAGGGAATTCCTTGAAAATCTTCGTTTCGCATCATTGGAAGATACTGAACCCAAATACCAAGCTTGGTATTTATCCTAATTTTCGTTTTTGAGTTACGCTGTTCTCTCTCTCTCTCTCTCTCTCTCTCTCACACACACACACACATAAATGTACACACACGAGCCTTTCTCTAAAAATGTGTTTTTATTCAGGAAACCTCAAAACACGCATTTACAGTGAAATCTCGTATTGAATTTTTGGGTGGAATGCAATAGCCTCTCTACCTATTATGTGCGTGGTAGAGAAAGTAACAAGTTTTGCGAGAATACTTTCTACAGAGTGAGCCAAAAGACTCCGAACCTTCTACGCGGTGTTTTTCCTGCCCGCGTCCTCGGCGCTCGTTGCCGTCTGCCGCTATCATACAAAGACGCGGATGAAACCATACAACATTTTTAAAACTACTTTTAAAGATTTTACTTACCAACTTTATGAAAGGAGATGCTGAAACTGGCCACCGTCGTTGTCCATACATTTTTGGCACCTCTTTAGGAAACTTTCCATCACTCGCCGTAGTTCACGTTGAGAAATTACCTGGCGGATATTTTGTTTTAATTCTTCCAGGGTGTGTGGGTTTGTCTTGTACACTTTGTGTTTTATGTTACCCCAGAGGGGTATTTTATAAACAATATTGCCGGCTGCGCGGTGTTTTTCCACTGGGCGTGTGGAAATATGATAACGCACTGCTGCTATAAACAAAGTCATGCTGTTGTGCAGTGTGAAGTGCAGTTTTGAGTTGACGGTGATGTGATGTGGTTCACTTATTACGAGTTATTTATTATTTTGTCCTGTACTTAGTCACAAAGTATATTATGGCTCAGTATATATTTTTTACTGCACAGCGTGTATTTATTTATGATTCGTATGTGTTAACTCGGTCAGCTCGCCAAGTGAAAGTACGATTTGCAGAAAGATCTCCAGGTGTAAAAGTTCCAGGTCGTACAACAATCCATGAACTTTACAGTACATTTCAGGCCACAGGAAGTGTTCAGGCTAAGAAATCTAGAAGACGGCGTTCGGTTCTTACCGAACAAACATTAGACGACATCGGTCATGATGAATAGTTTCCTAAAGAGGTGGCAAAAATGTATGGACAACGACGGTGGCCAGTTTCAGCATCTCCTTTCGTAAAGTTGGTAGGTAAAGCATTTGAAAGTAGTTTTAAAAATGTTGTATGGTTTCATCTGCGGCTTTCTATGATAGCGGCAGACGGCTACGAGCGACGAGAACGCGGACAGGAAAAACACAGCGTAGGCAGTTCGGAGTCTTTCGGCTCGCTCTGTGCTTGGGTATATCTAATGAAATGTGTAATGTAACTTTTTCTGCAAGGGGTTATCTCGATTAAAATGAGATAGATAGGAAAATAAACGTTAGAGGGTAGAGAATGTCATGTGAATGTAACACAGTTTCTTTTATTGACGTTTCTAAGCTTTCAAATCGTTCCAATAAAACATGACACTGTGTCCAACAGATAGATAAATGACAAACGAAATTTTGCTTTCAAATAGATGTAGAATGATCGACGGATTGAACCAGTTCATTTTGTAAACAGTTGACAAATACAGCGCAAATTAATGAACTGCCACGAAGCTGTTGTTTTACAAAGAGCCGTGTAATTTTAACGCAGCTAAAAGCTTTATCATTTCAGCGGAATAATGTCGAATCGAATTTTTGTGTGAAATAATTACTCTTTGATGGAGAGAAATAAATATACAACGCAACTACGATACTCTTTGCACTTTTTTATATTATTTCTTTATCGGCTGCAACGTAATTATGATGTTGATGAAGCAGGGAACGAGGCGCGACGTATCAATTAGTTAAATATATTGCTAAACAAAGCAGTTTACGATGATCTTTGTGGTAATAAACGCTCGATCCGGGTCATGTCATGTGTTGTTACTTGAAACGCTATGCCGTGATGAAGGGACATTAGCCGCGGCATAGGCCCCGTAGCGGGGATTATATTGATTTTAGCAGCACAGCATTTGGGAATCCAAGCCTTCTAGTGCGAAGGGACTGAGAGAGAGAGAAAAAATCTGATGTGTGGAATTCACATGACTTTCCCTACTCAACTTATTCTGCTTATACATTTTTATCTAGGATACACTAGAGCAAGGCGATAGTCAAGTTTTTAAAAAAGCGAGTCGCTTTCAAATTCCGTGCTCTTTCCATGATCTCGAGAAAAAATGAATAACGACTTTACCACTTGTAATTTTAGTAATTAGTAATTTTATTGTTAATCCTGTTTCTAAAAATAACAATAGAATAAAATATAAAAAAATCTGACGTGTTGCATTCACATGACTTTCTCTACTCTTGTACAAACTATTTTTACAAACGCTTATTCTCCATATGCTTCATGTTAATCGAGATGTTAACCTTATTGCTAATTTTCTTGTAGATGCAAGGGGAATATGGTAGGCTTTAAGCGATAGTCAAATGTTTTAAGAGCTGGTTGCTATGTGGAGTATTCCATTCTCTTTGTATGTCCAGGACATAAAAAATGAATAACGAATTCCCATTTGAGAAAAAAGTATTGGAAAATTTAAGGGAATAACAAGCAATATCTTGAAAATGGTTCATTCAAAAAAAAAATGTATGTGACATAAATTGTGTATTTTAACGCGATCTAAACTTTTGTCTATCTCTTATGGTATACCAGTTATGCAAAAGTCGTTCACAATTAAGAATACTTTTGGAGACATTTCCAGAAAATTCAAGATTTTGTTTGTCATGAAAATATCTTAAACATATAATATTTTAATCCAAATCGTTAGAGCCATTTTTGAGAAAATTAAAATTTTCGAAAAATCTTCCATGTAAAGGGTAACCTGGGATGGGGGAATTTTCCCGAAAACCTTCGTGTCGCATTCTTGGAAGATACTGAACCTAAATACCAAGTTTGGTGTTTATCCGACTATTCGTTTCTGATTTATGCTGTTCACAGACACACACAGACATGTTTCCAAAAATGCTTTTTTTGGATTCAGGGGGTCTCAAAACATATATTTCCGGTGAAATCTCGGTATCGAATTTTTGGGTGGAATACAATACTTCTTCTACTTACTATACGTAGTAGAGAAAGTAAAACAACTAACCTCTTAGCTTCTGGTAGCCAGCATTTCTCCTAATCTAAAAGTACAATTATCAATTTATTTAATCTCCAATACTAACTCTACCTTGAGTTGCTTTACCTTGGACCCCAACAAACTCAAACCTTGAGGTTGTCGAGTTGATGGGTCCTACTTGCAACATATCAAATAAAAACTACTGTAATTTAATACTCATTTATCTCTTCCTTGCTAATTTTCCTCATCCATTTTGCTCTTACTCTGCCCAAAAAGTTTCCCACTTCTATTATATTTTTCCTAGATTTTACATTTACTAACTTTTTAGCTTGAATTTCTATTGGTAAATTTACACATTCTCTCTTCTCTATCCACTTTCTAAGCAACTTCGTTTCTTCACACTCTAAAACTATATGCCACTCTTTAACTTTCCGGTGGCATAGTGGGCATTCCTCCAAATCAATCTCTTTTCTCAAACCTTTCAAATTCACCACTCCTGTCCTAGCCCATGCAAATCCTGCTCCTGCTGTTTTATCAACATACTGTTCCATCCTCCATACTACTTTCATTTCTCTGTATAATCTCAGTGAGCTTTTAAAAGTAAAACTCGCTAATAAATCTTGTTTTTCCATGTCCTCTATTCTTGTCCTAATTTCATTCCAGAAACCTATTTATAATA
This sequence comes from Deroplatys truncata, assembly GCA_030765065.1. Lineage (NCBI taxonomy): Eukaryota > Metazoa > Arthropoda > Insecta > Mantodea > Mantidae > Deroplatys > Deroplatys truncata. Next base: position 11,519,897 of record CM060979.1, read on the forward strand.
ATTCTTTAGCTCTCCAAATCTCCCCAAAACCTATGTTTGTAAGGTTTCCTTTACCTTACCTACCCAAGACTCTTTCTGCACTATGAAACATTGATGTAAAATGTTCTGATCATCGAAATTTCCTTTAATTCCCATTCTCCCTAATTCGGCTTGAGCTACTCTGTTGGATGATGAAGTGAACTAGATAAAAACAAAACAGTGACAGTGGAAAAACTGAACAAAGATACCTATGCAGAAGTATGTTGAACAACTGGAAAAGAGGAAAGAAGTGAAGAACAACCTTTGAACAGTAGTGCATTCGTTATTGCAAACACTGAAATACATTTTTTTTTTGTTACTTTCTCTACTCGTATAGTAAGTAGGGGAAGTATTGTATTCCACCCAAAAATTCGATACCGAGATTTCACCGGAATATATGTTTTGAGACTCCCTGAATCCAAAAAAAAGCATTTTTGGAAACATGTCCGTGTGTGTGTGTGTGCGTGTGTGTGTGTGTGTGTGTGTGTGTGTGTGTGTGTGTGTGAACTCTTTAACTCGGAAACGAAGAGTCGGATAAACACGAAACTTAGGTTCAGTATCTTTCAGAGATGCGACATGAAGGTTTTCAAGAAAATCCCCCACTCCAGATTACCCTTTGCAATTTTAATTTTCTCAAAAATGGCTCTAACGATTTTGTTTAAACTATCATATATTTAAGATATTTTCATGACAAATAAAGTGTATATCTCGGATATTCTGGGAATGTCTCCAAAAGTATTCTTCATTGTGAACGACTTTTGCATAACTGGTAAACCATAAGAGATAGAGAAAATGTTACTACACAAAAAATGTAGATCGCGTTAAAATACACAATTTATGTCATATACATTTTTTTGTTGAGTGAACCATTTTTGAGATATTGCTTGTTATTCCCTTAAATTTTTCAATATTTATTTTCTCAAATGGGAATTCGTTATTCATTTTTTTGTCTTGGATATGCAAAGAGTATTAATCTGTGGCAAAGGGAATGGTGCTGCACCTAGCAACCAGCTATTAAGAGATATGTCTATGCTTAAAGTCTACTGTATTTCTATATTGCCCTTGTAAATATATTATCGTCTTACATATACAAGAAATTAGCAATAAGATAGAGTCTGCAAATGTTTATCTCGATTAACATGAAGCATATGGAGAATAAGCGTTTTAAAAATAGTTTGTACAAGAGTAGAGAAAGTCATGTGAGTGCAACACATCAGAATTTTTTTTCATTTATTTTAACACTAACTTATTAATTGATAACCATACAGTCCAACATTTGTTTGCAAAAGCTCTTATGGATCATGTCTATATTTACCCACCCTTCTTCCAGGCCCCAAAGCTCTGCTCCATATAACAGTTTTGCTTCTGCTACAGTAGTATAAATTCTCTCTTAACGATTTTAATTGCATTTCTGGTAATTTATCTATACAAGTTTTGATGGCTTTCATTGCCAGTTTTCCTATTCTCTTTTGTTTGCTCTACCCACCATTGCTGCTTAGTCGTATCAAATTTTTGGACTACCTCAATTTCTCTTCTATGTCAATACCATTTCTCATCTTTCCGTAATTTATTGCTCTTTGTAAATACCATAATTTTTGTTTTATTTACATCAATTCTTACACTCCATTTTTTGCAAAATTTATCTATCACTTCATTTGTTCTCGCCAATCCCACATTACTTATAGATCCCGCGACTAAATCATCTGCAAATAACAGACGAGGTATTTCCTTGTTGTTAATTATTGGCACATGTGTGTTCTCTACTCTGATTCCAAAATATCATCTATGAACAGATTAAATAATACACGACTCAATTTACAACCTTGTCTTAGAACCAATATTATTCGGAATTCTTCTGGTTAATTTATTATCAGCAATTTTAATACAAAAGTGATTGTCCGTATATATTGTTTGAAGGTAGTGCTCATCCCTTTTGCTCAGTTTAAACCACCGTGCTTCTCTATTTATCGTGTCAAAGGCCTTTTCAAAATCTACAAATAACATGTATATTCTCCCTCCCTTCTTACCACTCGTACTACATTCACATGACTTTCTCTACCCTCTATCGTTTATTACTAAGTGTACAAACTATACTTACGAAAGCTTTTTACTTTTTGTACCATCTACATAGTAGGAAGTAGAGAAGGTATTGCATTCCACCTAAAATTGCATACTGAGATGTCACCAGAAATACATGTTTTGAGGCCCCATGAATAAAAAAACATTTATAGGAAAATTCCATATGTGTGTGTGTGTGTGTGTGTGTCTGTGAACAGCACAACTTAAAAACGAAGTCAGATAAATACCAAACCTGATATTTAGATTTAGTACATTCCAAAGATGCTACACCACAAACCCCTCCCCAACTACCCTTTACATGGAACATTTTTTGATTAAAATACTATATATTAAAGACATTTGCATGAAAAATAAAATGTATATCTTTAATTTTCTGTGAAGTCCTCTTGATTCAGAAGGAATTTTACATTGTTTTGTTTTAGCCCTGTCGACATTCAGTTGTTTCTCGCGAATGCACGGAAAAAAGAGAATGGAATTTTAAGACCAGCATATGCCGTCCAGTTGACAATCGTTATTCCCTTTGTAGGTAGGTATCCTTAATGAAATGTTTAATGCAGCCATTTCTCAAAGGTTTGTCTCAAAGTGAAATAGATAGAAAGGTTAGGTTTATTAAGAGTAGTTTTATACCCTCTAATAAACGAAGAGGGAAGAGAAAGTCATGTGAAGGTACCGTCGCTATTCAGTTGTTTCTCTCTAAGTTTTCATAGGAGAGCGCAGGAAGCGTTTAGAAATCCGGATTCATTTGTTAATGCGGAACTATAAATCGATGTGTCTGTCAGCTTGTGCTGGTCCACCGTAGCCTAACGCCGTATGGCAACTGTTCACGTTATGGCATCGGTTCTGACTCGGCATCGACCGGGCCCAGCTGAGGGGCGGGTAGAGGGGGCGGGGGATCTCCCACTCTCAACCAATCCACGCCCCGCTACAACCCTTCTCGTCTCCACCCAGCTTCACTTCTTGTACACAGCTCCCCCACTCCCAGACAACACCATCAGCTTCTGCAGGCCTTACCTTGCCAGGCTTCACAACTACATTTGAGGTTTTAAATTTCCCTACTCGCCTCTCTCTACCTGTTGCAGGATTAAACAACATTTTTGCATGATCCTGCGTTTTCTTACTTCTTCCCGATGATATTTACGCAGAAGGAAATTTAATTCCAACACATGAGCTCGTTTCCAAGCAAACCAATGTCTACCAACTGAGGCAGTATGTTTATCACTTAAATGATATCAGTCTAAATATATAATACAATAACAGCCCGCTTTGAGGCAATATGTGTATAATATAATATATACAGTGTATGTAACAGTCATTGTGTTATGTTTATATTATTATGTACATGTATAATAATGTTATGTGAATGTATTACGTAGTTTAACAATGTAGGAGCTGTGAGAATAGAATTAAGCTATCTTCCGTAGCAAACAGAATTACAAAGTAGAAGCCGAAAGTTACTAACAATAGGGTAAGCTTGAGACAACAATAAATTAGAAAGTTTAATAACACTACTACTGTCCATTCCAAACCAGAGTGCCTTTCACTGAAAACATACTCTCTGTATTATCCGCGCGAAAGTAGTTCGCAATCCCCGCCCATAATGTCTGCTTGTTCCCCTCCCACGTGCTTGTTGAACACTATTTAAATCTATAAAAACGCCTTCTGCGTAGAATCATATTTCAAAATGCAACCTGAGGTAACAATCGATTTTATAAGTATGCGGTAATGAATATTTTACTTACGTTAATCACAATCCTCGGGCAAAAGTGCAACACCCAAATCCGAATGTGAAGATGACTCCGCTGCCATATCAGAATCAGAACTACTCTCCAAAATAATGACAAGTTTATCCACAGCACTGTCGCACTTAAAACAAGCTCCAACATTTTATCCTCTTCTATGTTGTATTATGTCTGTTTATATCCCATGCTCGCTTTCGTTACACTTCTCACTGAAACGCCTGTAAAATCCGATATTAGTTTCGTAATATGCAATATTGCAACTGTCAGGTATTTTTGTAATAGTGAGTTGAATATATGAAGTATTGTTTGTTTTTCGCCACTTTTTAACGGTTTCCCGCTTCTGTGTTTGAACTGTTTATTCGCACTACACGCACCTTCCTCTGCCATGTGAGCTCAAATACCAACTGACTAAATCACAAGATTTGACCTGAGCTGTGCATATGTGTGCTACCGTATTATGAATGACTGTTGCCTTATCATATATCCTGTGTTACGCAAAGTGTTTATTGGGTACTCTGGGAATTCATTGCTGCATTTCTTGTACATGTAAGAGAGTGGCAGTCATGCATACGGTTGGTATTAACAAGCAAGATGATCTCGACGTTAGCGCAACAGCAGACGAAAATCATATTTTGTAATCTCTTAACAGCTAGTATATATCCATTACCTTTAACGACGAGTTGTTATGATAACCGTAATAAAATGTGCAGTTCTATACCTTTCCTGCTCTAATATTTCATAATAGAATACATGCATTAAGGAACTATTTAAGTTGATTTAAGAGTATATTCTCGGATTCTGTTTACATCAAAGGGAACTCTGGTTTGGAATGGACAGTAGTAATTCTTGCAACAATAATGTAATATTTAAAACAGTTTATAAATAGCCAATCAACAACTAGAAAAGTTAAACAAAAGTATTCTATTGGAGTAAGATTAGCCAATCAGAGACTTGAAATAGAGTAAATGTACAAATTAAAGCGGTAGACGCTACAAGGAAGCGTAACCAAGCAGATCGGTACAGTACGGGTTCAGTGTGAGACATGAAACTTCATTGCGGTGAGAATAATAGATATAAAGGTTAAGTGTTTAAAAAGTGCAAATAACAATAATCTCACAGTTCTATAGCAGGATACATCAGTGAAGTGTTATTTAATCGTGTGAAGGATTAATAAGCATTGTTCTTTAGCCGTACCAGCCCTGCTAAGAGATACGTGTTCTGAAAATCACTACTGACGCAGCCGAGGCATGCATATATAATAAACATTAAAATACAAAGTTGATTTTTAAACGTGGGGGGAAGGCCACCGAAAACTTTGTACCGTACGTGGTGCAACCACAACAATATAAACCACATCAAATTGACTCTGCAACAGTGGGATTAAAATCAACTCTCTCACAACATACATTTGGTGGCTGTGATAACATACCATATACACTAGGACAGGATGTAAAATGCAACCGAATATCTGTGTCTTCATAATCTACGAATGTTTACTGTTGCGATGGAGAGAACACCAAGAATCGCGAACTTTGGTGGCGCTCAACATGGAACATTTCGAAAACAGCTAACACAATGAAAAAGTTTATTATACAAACTGTGTGTTTTAATTATATCTACATTTTTCCTGTCTTACGTTTTCATGTATCTTTAATGATTTTCTCGTAATTAAAAATTATACAAAAATCAAATACTAAAGGGCAATTCACAGGCTGATCCCAGAAAATTCAAGATGGACATACATTTTTTCATCCTAGTATTTTAAACATTAGTTATTATAACCATTTTGGAGAAGATACAAAATAAATAGTTTAGGGTGAGAGCTCTCTTAAAGTTGTTTGTGTCGCATCCATGAAACTGAAGTAGAATATTTGTTGGTAGTTGGAAGATGATTCATGTTTATCTGCCCCACGTATGGGAGCCAATTTGTCGCGTTATCTATTGCTGAGCGCCTTTTATTGTATTACTAGTTTAAATTTTGGGTTCTTTGTCCTCCGGCTAGCTATTATTACTACTCAGTCGTGCATATCTCTTGAACAGGGTGTGTAAACGGAAAGGATTTGTTACTGAAAGATAACACTTATAAAAGAATTTGTTTTTACACTTTTATTACTGTCACAATTAATTAATTTCACATATTGACTCGTGATACACGCCCGACTGAAACAGTTATATTTTCTAATATCACTATAATCACTTATTTGCTGCACATTATTAATTCGCGTATTTCACATTTATAACAAACTTTAAGACGCGAGAGATTCTGTAGAATTTCGCGACGTATAACGCGTGAACGATTCTCTTAAACTGTGCGACGTATAACCTTTGTATGATTCTGTTGGACTGAACGACGTTTTCCTTGTGAATTATTCTGTCAAACTGCGCGTTACCCGTCTCTGGCACGGATTTTATACTCCCTCACCCCGATATGCCTAAACATTATAACAGAGCTGCTATTGGTGAATAAAACGCGCCAACATTAGCGTCTATATTTATATCCAATCAAAATTACGAACACATATGCTCTAGGGAAGAAATTCCCCCCATTTCTACAGAAAAGCGCGCTAATCTGACGTCATTTGCTTGCCTCTAATAATTAATAAACAACTCACCCCCTCGTTTCATTGTTATCCGCTCCTATTGTAAGTTTCGGTGAGGCCGTGTAAACTTATTTCCTAACAATGCTTATAATTAACAAACATCTCAAATCAGTGTCATACAACAATGCTTATTTACAGTATAATCACTCTGGCATTTACATTGTTGTGATATAAAATACTGCCACAAAACACGTGAAATTAAACATTAAGTTTGATACTTAACCGACTTTTCGTGTTTACTTTCTTTACTATGTATAATAAGTAGGGGAAGTAGGTAATGTATTCCGCCCAAAAATTCGATGTCGACATTTCACCGGAAACATATGTTTTGAGCCCCTGAACGCCCCCCCCAAGCATTCTTAGAAAAAGATTCGTGTGTGCGCCTATGAACACCATAGCTCAAAAACGAAAGGTCGGATAAGTACCAAACTAAGGTTCAGTAACTTCCAAGAATACGACTCGAAGCTTCACGTAGATTTACGGCACGTAAAAGAACCTCAAGCCTGATAAAGAGGCCTCTAAGCAAAATTACCGATCTTTCACGCCCAATATAGAATGGGACGCTAAGAACCACAGCAGTTAAAGACCGTCCATAAATAAAACTCAATTTAAATTTTTCGAAGCTTTTCAAGAAAATCTCCACCGCCCCCCCCCAACCCAACTACTCTTTATATGGACTTTCTCCCCTAAAAAGTGGTTTTAACGATTTTTATTATTATACCATATATCAAAGATATATACCTATACATGGCAACTAAAATGTATATCTTGAATTTTCTGGGAACAACCTGTGAAGCCCTCTTCATTCAGAAGAAATTTTGTATAATGTTGTATAACTGGTAAACGTTAAGCGATAGACGAAAACGTACTACACAAAAAATGTAGATCTCTTTAAAAATCTCTTTAAATTTATTTCAAATAACTTTTTTTTGTAACATCAACCATTTCCCAATATATCCGTTATTAATGATTCGAATTGCTGAATACTTAGACATTCCTTTTTAAGTCCTGTAGACATTCAGTTGTTTCTCCCGATGTCATGGAAAGAATATGGAATTTTAGCGTCCAGTTCTTAAACTTTTGTATCTATAACGAAATGTGTAATGTAGCTGTTTCTGCAAAGGTTTATTTGGATTAAAACGTAGTAGATAGAAAAATAAACGTTCGTAAGAATAATTTGTACACTAATAAAAGTCATGTGGATGTTACACTAATATTTTCTTTATTCAAGGGGTCTCAAAACATGTACTTCGGTCGAAATCTTGAATTTTTGGGTGATATACAATACCTCCTCTACCTAGCAGGTAACTACGTGGTAGAGAAAGTAAGAAATTATCTTCATGAATTTTGTGACTATATTGTTGACACATATGCAAAGGAAGAGAATGATTTTCCCACCAATATTTCATTACGTTAAGAAAGTGTCTGCCTACAAACTTGACATAGTCAGTGTTTTGAGTGAGGGCTGTTTGAAAGTGTTACCATTTTAAATAGTGAACAAATATAAAATGTTTAACCACACCAGTCTGTATTAAGATTGGTCTGTGCTAAGCGGGAGGAGAAATTTTGTCTTGTAGGAATTCTTCTTCTTTAACTGATTGCCCTCCTGTTTGTAGACTTACAAGCCAGTGCCTTGGGTCGAAGCAAAGCTATCCAGGATGCCTGATCAGCCCAAGTCTGGTATGGCGGTGAAGGGGAAAGAAATGAAATGTAGTGATGAAAGGGAAATAGGAAAATTCGCAGATCGAATTATCCAACGCAGCATTCACCTCGAGACCAAAGAAAACGGCGAAAAAACCTTTGGTCGGCCCAGGGGGATTTGAACTCGGGACCTCCCGAATACGGAACACAGATATTACCGCTCATTCATTCATTCACTGTTTAAGCTCATCTTATGTAGGACTTACAGGCGGGTGTCTGGGGTCAGAGGCCCGTCAAGGAGTAGACAGAATATCCAGGATCAGCCCGATGCCTGGTATGGGATGAAGGAAGTAGTTGAAACGAAATGTTGGTGAAATGAAAGGTAATGATGGAGCAGTTGGTGGAATCGGGGTAAACCAGAGAACCCGGAGAAAACCCGCCCAGACGCCGCTTTGTCCACCACAAATCCCACATGCAGGTCCCTGGGATTGAACCCGGGCCGCCCTTTCATTTATCAATATTCTTATAAAGCATAAATTTGTACGTATTCACAGAAGCGGAGTATTTTGTGTATTGCGAGTGAGGTCGATGGAGGGTGGAGAAACAGAGAGAGGAAGAAGGAAGAATGGATAGCTAGAGAAAACACAGGGAGACGCAGGGACAGTGAGGGAAAGAAACACAAAAATATCTGCATTTAACGCGAGCAGTGCTGTTGTAGTAGCTTGCACTTCACGAAAATATCTACAGGTCGCGGAAAATTGTAGGCATTTGAGATTAGGAACCAGAAGCTCTTTTACTGTGTTACATGTATCAACATATGGGACAGTGGCTCTGAGTGTTTAGGTGAAAGTAACATTTTGGATTTTTACTTTCTCTACTACGTATAGTAAGTAGGGGAAGTATTGTATTCCACCCAAAAATTCGATACCGAGATTTCACCGGAAATACATGTTTTTGGACCCTCTGAATCCAAAAAAAACATTTTTGGAAACATGTCCGTCTGTGTGTCTGTGAACAGTATAACTCAGAAGATGCAACACGAAGGTTTTCAAGAAAATCTCCCACCCCAGATTACCCTTTACATGGAACAGTTTTCGAAAATTTTAATTTTCTCAAAAATGGCTCTGACGATTTTGATTAAAATATCATATGTTTAAGATATTTTCATGACAAATAAAATGTGTATCTCGGATTTTCTGGGAATGTCTCCAAAAGTATTCTTCATTGTGAACGACTTTGGCATAACTGGTAAACCATAAGAGATAGACAAAATGTTACTACACAAAAGATGTAGACCGCGTTAAAATACAAAATTTATGTCATATACATTTTTTTTTGTTGAGTGAACCATTTTCGAGATATTGCTTGTTATTCCCTTAAATTTTCAATACTTGTTTTCTCAAATGGGAATTCGTTATTCATTTTTTTGTCTTGAATATGCAAAGAGTATTAATCTGTGTTAAAGAGAATGGTGCTGCATATAGCAACCAGCTATTAAGAGATATGTCTATGCTTAAAGGCTACTGTATTTGTATATTGCCCTTGCAAATACAAAACAAGGGGAACATGGTACGCCTTAAGCGATAGTCAAATATTTTTAGAACTGGTCGCTATGTGTAAAATGTAATTCTCTTTGCATGTCAAAAGATCGTTTCTGCAAACGTTTATCTCGATTGATATGAAATAGATGGAGAATAAGAGTTTGTAAAAATAGTTTGTACAAGAGCAGAGAAAGTCATGTGAGTGTAACACATCGGATTTTTTTACGTACTGAACATACAAAGAGAATGGAATGATGCACATAGCAACCAGCTCTTAAAATATTTGACTATCACTTAAAACCTACCAATTCCCCTTGCATCTACAAGAAAATTAGCAATAAGATTAACATCTCGATTAACATGAAGCATATGGAGAATAAGCGTTTGTAAAAATAGTTTGTACAAGAGTAGAGAAAGTCATGTGAGTGTAACACAACAAATTTTTTAATTATAATTATATTATATAGATAAATATATTATAGACGCCTGTGAATCATTTTGGCCAAACTTTTTCAGGATCTGGAATTCTTAAAAGCCTAGCGACATGTTTAAATCACCCAAACGCTCCCTTTTAACCCCACTGGACCCTTTCTGTATGTGGTTTTTCTCAGTTTTACATTTTTGCGCATGAGAAATATATTCGTTATATTACAGTTTTGCTCTGATTTATGTGCAAAATTGCATACATAATTTAAAATGCGCTATCTAAAGATTCAAAATAGGACTTTATGATTGCTTTACTCACTGTCTCACAAAATAGTAGATTATGATTCAAGGGGTAAAAATAAAACCACTTTTAACATGCGTGGCTTATTCTAGTTTTTTAGACGGCGCTCGAGTTTTTAAAGTATCAATAATATTATATTTGTTCCTGAAACAAGAGAAATAACGTTAAAAAGCGAGATGTCAGGTGTTCTGTTGATTTCCTAGCAGTCATTTCTAACATGTTTTGCCTTACACCAGTCAATGAAGCGATTAAATGCTTAACATATTGCTTTTTGGTTTTGTTGGGCAAGTACTTCTAATGTTATTCTTTCTGCTGCTTCTGTAATTTCACTTCCATTTTAGTTTCTTCTGAATTCATAATTTCCAACATTTAGCCTTTATGTAGGTTATAGTAGGGGAAAGGTCCCTATATTAAACCACTTGAGCCTAAGTAGTAAATAATAATTATAATTTCAAATCAAAATTTTCAGAAACACAAGCGTTAAAGTGACAAATCCTTGCGCTATAAATTTCCTCAACACAATTTAAAATTAATACAATAATCAATTAAATAACATTTAAAAAGTGAGATGGTGTAAATCCGTTCAATTTAGGAACGTGGTCCTTAAAATGAACCACATACAATTAAGTTTAAAAGTATTTTTATTAATACTAAATACACATATTTTATTGTACATTCAAAACAAATATGCTATCAGCAACAAACGTAGAGTCCAAAATTGTGATAAGAATAGCAATTTCCTTGAACATTTTGAATTTTTATGTAATCAAAATCACATAGATATAGAGTTTTTACTAATTTTTACTCTCATACAAAAGAGTCCAATTATACACAGTCTTCACAATAAAACATTTTCTTCTTGGCACTAACTTTTGGTGAACTCATCTTACTGCTCACACAATGGATCATGTCCATCATTTCAGACAATTCACATATTCATGTCAGCCACTGTTTTTAACATGATTTTTTTAACTTAGCATATTATGTGGATATTTATTCACAAGATATACTATTCTCAGTTGAGCAATTCTAGAACTTCAATAGGTTTCCTAAATTGGACCAGTTCAATATAGGGTTCAAACAGTGGTTCAATTTACGAGCCATGCCATTTTGGAAGCTTTAGCATCTATGTGACAAGGAGAGACGCTGCTTGAAAAAAACGTATGCATGAATATTGTTGTTAAATAAACATGTAACATGTAAGATATATAGATCATCTCAAACTTATCTAATTGGTCGTATAAGCTTAGCTAGAGGAGTCAAATATTACTTCTGAAGCACCAAAAACACACAACACTTCATACAACTGAAACCACAGCTTCTACTAGGATTATAGTGCCATCTGTCGAACAGTTTGGTAAATATCGGAGCGGTTCAATTTAAGAGGCGGTTCAAATTGGGGGCCTTTCTCCTACCACACAAAACTATAGATCTATTTAAAACATACCATTTATTTCAAATAACCTTTTTGTGGCTTTAGCCATTTCCGAGATAATCGTTATTGTTAGTTTGAATGTTTCAACCACGTGCCTATATAATACATAGTAACTACTGCATTCCACCCAAAAATTCTGTACCGACATTTCCCAGGAAATACATGTTTTTGGCACCTTCAACACAAAAGATTTTTTTTTTTTTTAGAAAAAGATCCGTTTGATTGTATCTGTTAGTCTGTGTGTGTCTGTGAACACCGTGACTCAAAAACGAAAAGTCGGAAAATACCAAATTTTGTATTTAGTTTCAGTATCTTCAGAAGATGAGACACGCAGATTTTCAAGAAAATAAAACCCTTTACAAGGGACTTTTTTCACATTCTTTATTTCCTAAAAAAATGGCTCTAACGATTTTGATTAAAATATCATATGTTTAAGATATTTTCATGACAAATAAAATGTATATCTCGAATTTTCTGGGAATGTATCCAAAAGTATTCTTCATTGTGAACGACTTTTGCATAACTGGTAAACCATAAGAGATAGACAAAATTTTACTACACAAAAAATGTAGATCGCGTTAAAATACACAATTTATGTCGTATGCATTTTTTTTCTTGAGTGAACCATTTTCGAGATATTACTTGTTATTCCCTATTTTCCAATACTTATTTTCTCAAATAGGAATTCGTTATTCATTTTTTTGTCTTGGATATGCAAAGAGTATTAATCTGTGGGAAAGGGAATGGTGCTCACCTAGCAACCAGCTATTAAGAGATATGTATGTGCTTAAAGGCTACTGTATTTCTATATTGCCCTTGTAAATATATATTCCCCTTACATCTACAAGAAAATTAGCAATAAGATAGACTCTGCAAATGTTTATCTCGATTAACATGAAGTAGATGGAGAATAAGCGTTTGTAAAAATAGTTTGTACAAGAGTAGAGAAAGGTATGTGAGTGTAACACATCCGATTTTTTCAAACTGAAACCCTTCAGAACACTTTAATATTTAATTTATCACGCATAAAGCAGTTTACTATTTGCTTCAGGGTGTAGCGATATTTCCGCCTGATTATGAAGACATAAAAAGGAACTCTGTAATAATTATAATTTAGGAATTATTGATAATTAATTTACTTGCAATTTGATACTTTTCCATAATTTTAAAGCCATAGGATTCAAATCTGTATTGATCGAAAGCCCTTCAGAAGCTGTAAATGTGTTTTAAGTTTCAATAATATTGTTAATAAAGGCGTAATTGCCTAAGAAAAGCTGCAAGATTTAAGCAAAAATAAGAAGAGTAGCTTCGTTACTGTCCATTATGTTTTCGGAGCGTGGGGCCATAAAAATCGAAACCTTCTTTTGTACTTCGTGGGGATGAGGCAAGTTTTAAGAGTAAACAGATGCCTTGAGGCAACGGTCTTTTCTTACAGTTAGGCTTTGAATTTTCAACCAGGGAACCAATAAACGTAGAGAATAAGTGTGAAAACCAATGGAAACATAGCGAGACGCAGTGATATGTATAACATTTGAAGGCGAGCGTGGTTTTAGGACAGTTTGTCAAGATTTTTCGTTAGGGTAACACGTAGCACTCTGGGTCAGAAAAGGACGCTAAGTGTCTAGCAATTATAAAGTGATGTAGGTAGAAACATTTATATAATGTGCTAACTGTATTCTTCGATATAATTATATCCAAGCTCATAAACGAGTTAATGTTAGTAATCTGACTACTACTTCAAGTTCGCGTGAATCTAAAGAGCGGTGATAGAGCACCAAGTTATTAAATAACTAGCCAGGGCAAACTTTAGTGGGAAGACAGTGCTAAAAGAACCGCACGTGTTAGGGAATACCATGAATCTTGTAGAATTTCTAGCATAAAGAGTGAGAAAAGTGGAAACAGTGTTTGTTTCAAGACAATATCCTGGTGTCACCACTCCCGCAATCCTACCCTTACAATAACTGTAGGGAATTTCAGGCTGATTCGCCGACAGTTGACCCTGAGATCGACGAGAAGTGCTTCCTGACTGATACCGCAGATTGCGAGTCCTGAAGACTACCCATAGAACGACGCAGGTGAGATACGCTACAACAGTATAGCAGTTTGCAATGAAATCTTCTTCTTTACTAACATTATGTCGCACTTTCAATGAAACCACAATACTATTATGGAATACAATGGAAATAACACCAACTGATAGGTTAACCACAATATATAACATTGCATTAATGTATACTTAGTTCGGAAAACTGCCTGGCAGTTATTTCTTCATCTTGTGGTAATGCACGGAGTCCTAGAACATACAGACATGACCAGCTTATGTATAACCTAATCAGTTCACATTTAACATGCCTTGGCCGAGTAGCCATTTTTGTTTACTTTTCGTTTTCAGCCATGTTGTAGATTTTGTAACACACTGTGAATACTCGCATTTCATTGGCCAAAGCCATCAAATCATTATGAAATCTTTGATCGTTTAGAGCATGTGTAGCAATTTGACAAGAAAAGTCGTAAAGTTGTGACAAAGTAGCGGGCAATCGTTGGTCAGTAGCATCTGGAAAGCGTCGTACATCTGGTTGATTTTATCTGCTGCAGTGTTCTCGTCCTCGACTATGGATGCTCGTCGGCGGCTGTGTTTTCCATTCTTAACCTTTCCCTATATAGCTAATTCTTGCTTCTCAGGGTTATCGTGGGTGAGGCAAATTAAAAGGAGCCTAAACTAACTGCACACCTCTTCCCACCCATATGCACACACACGTGCATTGCTGTAGTATTAATGTTGTGCTTACGTAATATGTTTTGAGCCCCACGTTGTGGTAGCCAATTTGATGCAGATGGTGCTTACGTAATATTTGTAGCGTAAGTTATTAGAACTTGGAGATCTTATATTGTGTTTACTTCATGTGAGTGGAAGCCATCTTATGACGTCATTCATTTGTTTGGTTTGTAGCTCCATCTGGCGTTAGCAATATGCGTTTCCTAGTATCAGCTTTTTGAAATAATTCATTTCAAAATGTCCTTCGGCTAGCTATTATCTTATCTTGGGTCGAACATGTGTCTCAATACAGGTCGTGAAACGGAAAGGAATCTTTTATCCAAAAATTACACTGATGAAGAAATTTGTTTTATAATTTTTATTGTCGAACACGTTCACTATCACTTTTACATATTGATCTGGATACTCGCCAAACTGAAACTGTTATAATAACTTCTTACTTATCACTTTTAATTCACGTACTTCAACTTTGTGTATAATTAACTTTATAATACTTTAGATTTTTTTTTGTTACTTGTAAATCTATAGCTGACGTATGACGAACTAATACTTTCGACGAACTGACTGACTGAAGACGACGTGTAGTGTATGAATGCTTTCGGCGAACTGAAGGACTGACTGACTTTACATCTAACTTGGCCTATTTATACGCCTGAAGATTATAACTGAGCTGCTATTGGCTAATAAAACGCGCCAACATTAGCGTCTATTTTAATATCCAATGAAAACCACGAATACATATTACTTTAGGTAGGAAACATTCCAGAAGTTTCTACCGAAAACGCGCCAAACATTACGTAACTTCCTTGTTTCCAATAAGGATAAACAGCTCACCCCCCTCTCTGCATTATTGCGTTATTATTGACAGTTTCAGTAAGGCCCTATAAACTTATTTTCCAGGAATAATTATAATTAATAAACATCTGAAATTAATGTCACATAAAAATGCATATTCATATTACAATCATTATTTACATTTAAGTAATTTGTGATACAAATTACTGCATCAGCATTTGTCATCAAGAGCGTAGCACTTTGTGTCAACGAAATTCTAGAAGAGAGTGAAAATCTGGGGCTTTGTTCGCCTTTATATACCTGAGCCTAGTGACGGTCACCTCTGCGCTTCAAAGTGTAACGACGTTTCTAATTGGTCCTCAGACTGCGTTGCCTTAACATGTATGAGAATATTCTACTCCAAAGTTTTGCGCTTACGCGTCACCATGGCGCGTCATGAAGCGGATTCAATATCTCCGTCTCTTTCTTTTCTCTATCTGTCTCTCTTTATTTCTCCTTACCGCTACCGGCTCCGTGTTCATTAGCTTGGTGAATGGTGGGCTCTACTTAGTTATCTTTTACTTGGAATTTGCTAGCTCGCCGTTTCTTACAATCTGCTTTATACAATTCTTGGTTGTTAGATATTTTAACATGTTTCTTGGTGAATTATATTGCTACTATGTACAATTCTTATATATGTATGGTATATCCCCTTTCAGCAACTCTTGAAAGGTCTTTTAAAATATTGAATTTGACAAAAATTTGAATGTGTACAAGGGGCTTAACACAAACAGATCTCTTTAAAACACACAATTTATTTCAAAAGCGTTTTCTTGTGACAAGCTATTTCTGAAATATCCGTTACTAAAAGTTCGAATTGCTTATTTCTTAGTCATTCTCTTGAACTCCTGTCGACATTCAGTTGTTTCTCGCGATGTCATAGAAACAGTATGGAATTTTAAGGCCGGCATATAGCGTTCAGTTGTTAAACATTTGACTATCGCTGTTCTCTTTGCGTCTATAACGAAATGTGTAATGTAGCTGTTTCTGTAAAGGTTTATCTCGATTAAAATGAAGTAGGTATATAGTAAAATAAAGTTTACCCACTAAAACGGGATAGAGGGTAGAGAAAGCCATGTGAATGTAACGCATCAGAAATTTGTAATCAAACTTATCGCTGTAAACATATATCTCGAATAACAGGTAGATAGAAAAATAAACTTTCGTAGGAATACTTCCATGCCCCTAACTCAAAATGCTAGTTTCGCTAATAAAACAAAACAAGTAATAAAGCAGATACGAATGAGATATTTAAGTTAGTGAAAGTACACGCCTGTTTGCACTTTAATAAATAACTGCGGCACGGGAAGGCATTTTCCCCAATGTGGAACAAAACACAGGCGAGGTAGGTAGATTGTTTCTCCCCTGACGTGGGTTCGGTCACCAGTAGCGATCCGTGTTTGACGGGGAAAATAAACACGCTTGCACCGGGGAGGACCAAGTACAAACAAAGTTTGTGTTTGTTCTGTGTATTATATTTTACGCTCTCTGCAATACCAAAACCTTCCACGTAAACATTCATAGTCTCTTTGAACATCGGCCCCATAATGTCCCAAATGAATGGCAGCAGTCAAATCGGCGTTTGGAAACAATCCGATCTTTATTTATTTACATTTTCCCGAAACCTATAATAGAAATTGTGGGTCACATTAGATCTAGATCACCCAGTTTTGTTTCTGCTTCGTCCTGTTTGGCTTTTAGACAGATTTAGCACTCGCTATTGATCCGCGCTTTCTTAAGACGTTTCATCCATTTTGTAAGCGACATTTTTGGTTTAGGTCACGTTATTATAAAATCACAACAGTAACGTTTAATGCAGGGTGTCTACTGATGCTGGAATTACTGGAAGTATACTGGAATATTCTCATGTCTTTTCTTTACTCTTGTACAAACTTTTTAAAAACGCTTATTCTCCATTTACTTCATGTTAATCGAAATAAACATTTGCAGGTGCAAGGGGAATATGGTAGGCTTTAAGCGATAGTCAAATGTTTTAATAGCTGGTTGCTATGTGGGGTATTCCATTCTCTTTGTATATCCAGGACATAAAAAATCGAATAACGAATCCCCAAGGCATATGACATAAATTATGTGTTTTAACAAGCTCTATATTTTTTGTATAGTAAAATTTTATCTATATTTTACGGTTTACCAGTTATGCAAACGTCTTCACAAAAAGAACACTTTTGGAGACATTCCCAGAAACCTCAAGATATACATTTCATTTGCCATAAAAATATCTTAAACATATGAATTAATCAAAATCGTTAGAGCCATTTTTGAGAAAATCAATTTTGGAAAAATGCTCCATATAAGGGGTAGTTGGGTGTGGGGGGATTTTCTTGAAAATCTTGGTGTCGCATTCTTGGAAGATACTAAACTCAAATTCCAAGTTTGGTATTTATCCGACTTTTCGTTTTTGAGTTATGCTGTTCACACACACGGACATGCTTCCAAAAATGCTTTTTTTTGTCCTGGACATGCAAAGAGAATGGAATGCGCCACATAGCAACCAGCTCTTAAAACATTTGACTATCGCTTAAAACCTACCACATTCCCCTTGCACCTACAAGAAAATTAAAAATAAGATTAACATCTCGATTAACATGAAGTAGATGGAGAATAAGCGTTTGTAAAAATAGTTTGTACAAAAGTAGAGAAAGTCATGTGAGTGCAACACATCAGATGTTTTGTGTAGTACGTTTTCGTGTATCGCTTAACGTTTACCAGTTATACAAGATTATACAAAATTTCTTCCGAATAAAGTGGACTTCATAGCTATTCCCAGAAAATTAAAAGTATAAATTTTTATTTTTAGTATATAGTATTTTAAACAAAATCGTTACACCCCTTTTTTTTAGAAAAATAAAATTTTTCGAAAAATTTTCCATATAAAGGGTATTTTGGGGTGGCGGGATTTTCTTGAAAATCTTCGTGTTTCATCCATGGAAGGTACTGAACCTAAATATCAAATTTGGTATTTATCGGACTTTTCGTTTTTGAGTTATGCTGTTCACAGACACACACGGACCTTTTTTCTAAAATGCTTTGATTGTATTCAGGGAGCCTCAAAACACGTATTTCTGGTGAAATCCCGGTATTGAATTATTGGTTGGAACGGAATACCTTCTCTACCTACTATGTATGTGATAGTGTAAGTAAACAAGCCATTCCAAACAATGTATACACGTACTCTACGTATTCAAATGTATCCGGACACCTGGCTGAAAATGACGTACAAGTTCGTGGCGCCCTCCATCGGTAATGCTGGAAGTCAATATGGTGTTGACCCACCCTTAGCCTTGATGACAGCGTTCACTCTCGCAGGCATACTTTCAATCAGGTGCTGGAAGGTTTCTTGGGGAATGGCAGCCCATTCTTCACGGAGTGCGGAACTGAGGAGAGGTATCGATGTAGGTCGGTGAGGCCTGGCACGAAGTCGGCGTTCCAAAACATCCCAAAGGTGTTCTATAGGATTCAAGTCAGGACTCTGTGCAGGCCAGTCCATTACAGGGATGTTATTGTCGGGTAACCACTCCGCCACAGCCCGTGCAGTATAAACAGGTGCTCGATCGCGTTGAAACATGCAATCGCCATCCCCGAATTGCTCTTCAACAGTGGGAAGCAAGAAGGTGCTGCTTAAAATATCAATGTAGGTCTGCGCTGTGATCGTGCCACGCAAAAAAACAAGGGGTGCAAGCCGCCTCCAGGAAAAACACGACCACACCATAACACCACCACCTCCGAGTTTCACTGTTGGCACTACACACGCTGGCAGATGACGTTCACCGGGCATTCGCCATACCCACACCCTGCCATCGGATCGCCACATTGTGTACCGTGATTCGTCACTCCACACAACGTTTTGCCACTGTTCAATCGTGTAATGCTGACGCTCCTTACACCAAGCGAGGGGTCGTTTGGCATTTTCCTGCGTGATGTGTGGCTTATGAGCAGCCGCTCGACCATGGAATCCAAGGTTTCTCACCTCACGCCTAACTGTCATACTTGGAGTGGATCCTGATGCAGTTTGGAATTCCTGTGTGATGGTCTGGATAGGTGTCTGCCTATTACTCTTTACGACCCTCTTCAAATGTCGGCGGCCTCTGTCAGTCAACAGACGTTCACTATCACATCAGAGACAGTGGACCTAGGGATGTTTAGGAGTGTGGAAATCTCGCGTACAGACTTCTGACACAAGTGACACCCAATCACCTGACCATATTCGAAGTCCGTGAGTTCCACGGAGCGTCCCATTCTGTTGTTCAGATGTCTAATGACTACTGAGGTCGCGGATAATGAGTACCAGGCAGTAGGTGGCAGTACAATACACCTAAGATGAAAAACGTATGTTTGTGGGGGTGTCCGGATACTTTTGATCACATAGTGTATATAATCATGGTGTAAAAATCAGTCAGAACCTGAAAAACAACAATGATGTTTATATTTGTTACTTTAATTGGCATTCATCAAATGCTAAATAATTCTGTAAACTGAGAAAATTGCTAACATTAGAAATCACTGAAAGCTTTTTTGTAATTAACAACTAAGAAGATTGTTTTTAGATGGTCGCGGACTATATGTGTGTTTCAAAGAGGTTAACTTGGTGGCCTAGGAGTCTGAGACTTTATATTCACCAGCTTCACCTCTATTGCGTTCTATATGTTAAGAATTTCTGTGTTTTGTGAAAACTATGTAGCTTTTACTTATAGCCTGTGCAGGATTTCCAGAACTAGGAAGAATGTCGAGGGGAAGTTAAGCCACATAAAGAACGCAAGGGAGAGATAAATGAAATTAATTAAATCGTTATTTGAGTTTGAAAGGCTAACCGTGCAGCGTCATGCGGTCAGTTGTTTATAAATGGATGGCGATGAGCTTTATCTACTTTGGCTGTTAGTTCAACTGTTTTACTTCATATCGTTTCATATTATAACGTTTTATCTCTCCAACATTCCTTTTTCCCTCTTTTTTACTTTCTCTACTACGTGTTCCATGCAAAGGGTAGTTGGAGGTGGGGGATTTTATTGAAAATCTTTGAATCACATCCTTGGAACATACTAAACTTAAATACCAAGTTTGGTATTTATCCGACTTTTCGTTTATGAGTTACTGTTCACAGAGACACAACA
Source organism: Deroplatys truncata (assembly GCA_030765065.1). Classification (NCBI taxonomy): domain Eukaryota; kingdom Metazoa; phylum Arthropoda; class Insecta; order Mantodea; family Mantidae; genus Deroplatys; species Deroplatys truncata. Next base: position 11,540,416 of record CM060979.1, read on the forward strand.
CACGTGCGCGCGCGCGGACATGTTTCCAAAAATACTTTATTTGGTATCGCTGGTCCTCAAAGCATGCATTTACTGTGAAATCTCGGTATCGAATTTTTGGGTGGAATGCAATACCTTTTCTATCTACTAGGTACGTGGTAGGGAAGGTAAAAATTACTGCAAAAACTGTAGTTCTCTTTATTTAAAATAACGCTTTTTCGCGGCATGAGCCATTTCCGAGATATCCTTTTTCATTGGTTTGAATTTTTCAACTCTTTGTCAGTTTTAAAGTGCTGTTGCTATTTGGTTGTTTCTCGTGATGTCATAGAAAGACTGTGGAATCTGTAAGGTCAGCGTATAGTGGTCAGCTTTTAAACATCTGACTATCAACTCGGTTTCTTCTACCCCTGTTGTACTTACAACGAAATGTGTATTGAAACTATAGATAAAGATTTTATAAGCACAATATAGAAGTGGTAGATTAAGTCACGTGAATGCAACACATCAGATTTTTTGTTTTTTCTTTCTATGAGGACGATCCAGGAAGTAACGTTTTGCTTTAATAAATTCAAATCAAAATAGTTTATTAGTAAAAAAGGTCGAAGTTAGTTTATTTCTACACATAATCACCGCCATCCATGAAGTTTAGAGTTCACGTGTTGTTGTCGGCTGCCGCCAGTCAATTAAGTGAAGATGTTCGGACACAGATTCATCAAGCAAACAACTAGAAATGTTTGGAAAAGAAGTATGTAACGCATCTAGGGCTACACGTCTGTCTTTTTTTGTTCGCTTGATTCTTCAAATCATCTATGATGAGTGACGGACGTCCCGGCTGAGTTTGTTCATGGTCATTTTGAACATTTCCATTCATTACTGTGTCACCATACACTTCCTTTACTTGACAATAAATTTCTGCAGGTTTCAACTTCCGAGAATTCAGAAATCCAATATCTCTCAGCTCAGAGTCATTCTGTGATTTTTCATTTTGAACAATCACAGAATGCACAATTGCAGCTGTTTTCACTGACGCTCACACAATACTCAGAAAACATGTCGAAGAAAGCATTCGACCTCGGATAGAATCCCGATAGCGATTCGGGTTGCTTCCGAATAGGTATAAAACATAACTAAGCACTGCATAGTTTGAAATCCTTTCTAGGGAAAAGTACATCGTGGGTATGTATAGATGAATGGTTCTTTATATGAATGTAATAGATAATATATAAGGCAGGGAAAGTCGTGTGAATGTATCAGGAATACTTGAGAGAATCATACATACATTTCAGCGGCCTAGACCGAGGACAGGACAGGTCTGCAGCTCATTATCGTGAATGTATTACATTGCCTCATAAAAGATGTATCCCCCCCAAGTCCAATCGGCAGGTATGCGCGCGCATATAGCTGCGCCTAAACGCTATGTCCATTAACAGAACTATTACGCTGATGAAGGATGAATTAATGATTGGCCAAATGAGCCCGAAGCGAACGCCTCAAGTTATATTCATTAGCTTTTTTTCAGGGAAACTTGATCCAACTGAAAATCGAAAAACACCCTTCAACAACAAGCAATACCCTAGAAAAAGGTTTTTGTGCTGCATACACAAAACTTTCTCTACCCCTATCCTTTGGTTTTATATGGCTTCTACAAAATATTCTTACTGAAGCTTTAGTCTCTATATAGTTCATGTTAATGAGGAGAAACCTTGTAGAAATACACTATGTGATCAAAAGTATCCGGACACCCCACAAACATACGTTTTTCATCTTAGGTGCATTGTGCTGCCACCTACTGCCTGGTACTCATTATCCACGACCTCAATAGTCATTAGACATCGTGAAACAGCAGAATGGGACGCTCCGTGGAACTCACGGACTTCGAACGTGGTCAGGTGATTGGGCGTCACTTGTGTCAGAAGTTTGTACGCCAGATTTCCACACACCTAAATATCCCTAGGTCCACTGTTTCTGATGTGATAGTGAAGTGGAAACGTGAAGGGACATGTACAGCACAAAAGCGTACAGGCCGACCTCGTCTGTTGACTGACAAGAGACCGCCGACATTTGAAGAAGGTCGTAAAGAGTAATAGGCAGACATCTATCCAGACCATCCCACAGGAATTTCAACCTGCATCAGGATCCACTCCAAGTACTATGACAGTTAGGCGTGAGGTGAGAAACCTTGGATTCCATGGTCGAGCGGCTGCTCATAAGCCACAGATCACGCAGGAAAATGAAAAACGAAGCCTCGCTTGGTGTAAGGAGCGTCAACGTTACACGATTGAACAGTGGGAAAACGTTGTATGAAGTGACGAATCACGGTACATAATATGAACGATCCGATGGCAGGGTATGGGTATGGCGAATGCCCGGTGAACGTCATCTGCCAGCGTGTGTAGTGCCAACAGTGAAATTCGTAGGTGGTGGTGTTGTGGTATGGTCATGTTTTTTCCTGGAGGGGGCTTGCACCTCTGTTGTTTTGCGTGGCACGATCACAGCGCAGACCTACATTGATATTTTAAGCACCTTCTTGCTTCCCACAGTTGAAGAGCAATTCGGGGATGGCGATTGTATCTCTCAACACGATCGAACACCTGTTCATACTGCACGGGCTGTGACGGAGTGGTTACATGACAATAACATCCCTGTAATGGACTGGCCTGCACAGAGTCCTGACTTGAATCCTATAGAACACCTTTGGGATGTTTTGGAACGCCGACTTCATGCCAGGCCTCATCGACCTACATCGATACCTCTCCGTGAAGAATGGGCTGCCATTCCCCAAGAAACCTTCCAGCACCTGATTGAAAGTATGCCTGCGAGAGTGAACGCTGTCATCAAGGCTAAGGGTGGGCCAACACCATATTGACTTCCAGCATTACCGATGGAGGGGGCGCCACGGACTTGTACGTCATTTTTAGCCAGATGTCCGGATACTTTTGATCACGTAGTGTAGTTGCATTACACTTTTCGTCATCCATGCAAGAGGGATGCAGAAAACCGAATCGATACTCAGATGTTTAAATCCGGTCGCTATATGATGGCCTTTAAATTCCATACATCCCGAGAAACAACTGAATTTGGACAGGACTTTAGAAATAAATTGATTATTTAAAGCAATCTACATCTTTTTGTGTGGGAAGTTTCTGTCTCTCTCTTTTAATTTACCACTCATATAGAATTACACAATATTCCTTACGGATGAAAAGGACTTCACAGGCTGTTCCAAGAAGAACATTTAACATACCTACAGGCACATTTTACTTGTCATGTAAAGTCCAAAAATATAGATATTTTAATCAACATCGTTAAGTCATTTTCGAGGGCATTTTATAACAGAATTGCTGTTAAAGGGTAGTTTCGTGTGGGGAATTTTCTCAAAAATCTTCGTGTCGCATTTTTGGAAGATTCTGAAATGCCGAGTTTTCGGAGTTATGCTGTTTACAGACAGGCAGGTGGATAAACACACACGGATCTTTTCCTAAGAAAGCTTTTGGGGGGTTCTGGAGGCCTCAAATACAGTAGATATATCCTCTATCGACTACGTACGTGGTAGAGAAAGTAAAAAAGAATAACGCTGATGATCTACTAGAGTAGAAATTATAGTTCGGGTACCATCTTCATGGAACCGTATTCATTTGGGGGGGGGTAGGATAGGATTAAACGTGGAGTAGAAAGGAGAAGTTAGGAGGGGTATTGGGGTTCCGCTGTTGCACCCCCGTTAGTACGCGATAGGATAGCTGCCAGCTTATTGCGCTGGCTGTGGAGTAAAGGAATGTCACCACGGTGAGTTTCGTGGAAAGGGATTGGTTGTCTTTATTGCAATAACGGTGATTGCTGCTGTTCCTGTTGCGGTGACTCGGGTAATAGTCATCGGGATTGTGACTGAGGTATGTTTCAAAGAAGCTTAGGTTTCGTCGGGCGCGAGCACTCCGTGGAGAGAGCTTCGGAGATTGGGCTGGTGCAGGAGGTGATGACCGAGTTGATTAGAGGCTGTTGAGTTGTCGTGATTGTCTAGTGGGTCGTGTAGTTGATAGACACACTCCTGCAGTGATTGGAGGAGCGTGTGCAGCTGGTTGAACTTGGTAGTGAAGGCTGTCATTTGGTCACGTAAACCCTGGATGGTGGCGTCAATGTTGTCGAGGCGGCGGAGACGGGTTTCTGCGATGGCTGGCGCGATGGTGTGGACTTCGTCGGCGACGTCTCCGAGACGGCCGCCTATCGTCAGGACCTCGGAGTGCAGATCCTGGACGGCCTCGGGGGTGTAATGAGGCAGTGTAGGCTGTTCAGGTGCTGTTGGTGTAGCCGAATGCTGGGGAAGTGGCCCGAAGTTGTGGAGTGCCGGTGGTGGTGCTGGTGGCGCTGCGGTAGCTGTTGGTGTGATCCTCGGCGGACGAGGATATCTTGGGCACTGTGCCTGAACTGTGTAGTGGCCGAAGCCATTACAGGTGGCACAGTACCGGCGTCGTCATCGTAGGTCGTGGTGAGACTAGGAGAGCCGCAGTAGTGGCAACGCGGTGTTGTGCTGCAGAGGCGACATGGCTGATGGCTTTCTGCTCGCGCTAAGCATGCACTGGAACATTCTGCTACTTTTATTCTCTCTGCGACATAGGTACCTTGTAGGAGAGAAACTATTGCGTTCGATACCGAGATTTCACCGGAAATGCATCTTCTGAGGCCCTACCCCCATATCAAAACAGAGCATTTTCAGAAACACGTCCTTGAGTGTGTCTGTGCCTGTGAACGCCATAACTCAAAAACAAAAAGTCAGATGAATACCAAACCTGGTATTTAGGTTCAATATCTTGCAAACATACGACACAAAGATTTTCAACAAAATCCTCCCATTCCAGACTACCCTTTACATGTACATTTTTTGAAATCTTTGATTTTCTAAAAAATGGCTCTAACGATTTTTATTAAAACAGTATACAGTAAAGATATTTGCATGGCAAATAAAATGTATATCTTAAATTTTCTGTGAATACCTGTGAAGTCCTCTTCATTCAGAATAAATTTGTATAATCTTGTATACCTGGTAAACGTTAAGCGATACACGAAAACGTACTACACAAAACAATGTAGAACTCTTTAAAACGCACAATTTATTTCAAATAAGCTTTTTGTGGCATAAACCGTTTCTGAGATATCTGTTACTAAAGGTTGGAATTGTTTATTTCTTGGTCATTCTCTTAAACTCCTGTCCACATTCAGTTGTTTCTCGCGGTGTCATGGAAACAGTATGGAATTTTAAGGCCAGCATATAGCGTTCAGTTGTTAAACATTTTACTATCGCTGTTCTCTTTGTATCTATAACGAAATGTGTAATGTAGGTGTTTCTGTAAAGGTTTATTTTGATTAAAATGTAGCTGATAGAAAAATAATCTGATGTGTTACACTCACATGACTTTCTCTACTCTAGTACAAACTATTTTTACAAACGCTTATTCTCCATATGCTTCATGTTAATCGAGATGTTAATCTTGTTGCTAATTTTCTTGTAGATGCAAGGGGAATATGGTTGGCTTTAAGCGATAGTCAAATATTTTAAGAACTGGTTGCTATGTGGCGCATTCCATTCTCTTTGTATTAACAGGACAAAAAAATGTATATGACATAAATTGTGTATTTTAACGCGATCTACATTTTTTGTGTAGTAAAATTTTGTCTATCTCTTATGGTGTACCAGTTATGCAAAAGTCGTTCACAATGAAGAATACTGTTTAGAGACATACCCAGAAAATTCTAGATATACAATTCATTTGCCATAAAAATGTCTAAAACTTATGGTATTTTATTCAAAATCTTAAAGCTATTTTTAGAAAATTAAAATTTTCGAAAAATGTTCCATGTAAAGGGTAATCTGGGGTGGATTCTCTTGAAAACCTTCGTGTCGCATCTCTGGAAGATACTGAACCTAAATACCAAGTTTGGTGTTTATCCGACTGTTCGTTTCTGAGTTATGCTGTTCACAGACATACACACGGACATGTTTCCAAAAATGCTTTATATGCATTCAGTGCACCTCAAAACATGTATTTCCGGTGAAATCTCGGTATCTAATTTTTGGATGGAAAGTAATACGTTTGAGTAGAATAATTTGTATACCCACTAATAGACGATAAATGGTAGAGAAAATCACGTGAATGTATCACATCGAATTTTTAGATAAAGGTACTCCCGGTTTAGGGCTTTCTCTCTTAATAGTAACACATTATTGGTTTATTTATTTATTTTGTACAACGCCTATTATTTGTTTGGTATTTACATATATCCTCCCCTTAATTATTTTTTCTCCGTTGTTACACATTGCCAGATTTAGCTAAAATGACTGGCTAATTTTCAGAAACCCTAATCTAGTGCTTCTACATGGAATTTAGAACTTTTATCTTGGACTCTTTTCCAGTTTCAATTCTTACACAAAATATTATATGATGTTTTAAACTGCTGCAATCATCGTTAGAATTACATCGTTCCTCACTTATTATTACCATTGTTATTTTGCCTATACATTTCTTATGAATCACTTTACTTTATTATTGAATATAAATTACTAGCGGAGTCTACCTATACTGTACCTACCAGGATGGCTCCGTAGTAACGTGTGGGGCTGGCATATGGAAGGTCCCGGTTTCGATTCGTGCCTGCCACACTCTGACTTTGGGTTTTTCTGGTTTTACCCGCTCGCTTCCCACTAAGGCGGCCCAGATTCGGTTCCAGGACCCACATGTGGGATTTGTGGTGGACGAAGCGACGTCCAACTTTCCTTTTACTCAATTCGCCTTCATTTCATATCATCTTCTTCCTTCAATCTCATACCTGGCCACGAGCCGATCCGCCGTTCCAGGTTCTTCATTCTCTGACTCAATGTTTTGTCTGGCCACTGAACCTATGCACGGTTATGTCCTAGGGGGTCTAACGAAAGTTAATATTCCTAAATTGTTCATTTTAATGGAGATGCTTCTTTACGGAAACAGCTACATTACACATTTCGTTATAGATACAAAGAGAACAGCGATAGTCAAATGTTTAACAATTGGACGCAATATGCTGGCCTTAAAATTCCATACTGTTTCCATGACATCGCGAGAAACAACTGAAAATCGACTTTAAAATAATGATTAAATATTGAACGATTTGAACCATTAATATCGTATACTTCAGAAATGGCTGAAGTCACAAAAAGCTATGCGGGTAATCCAGAAAGTCCCAGACGTTTTTAAATAAACAATTAACAAAATGCAAATATCAACGTTTATTATCTACATTTGAAAGGTAAACTCTTAAGGTATTTTTCTACATAATCGCCATTCAAATTGAGGCATTTATCATACCGTGGCACAAGTTTTTCAATGCCCTCTCTGTAGACATCTGCCGCCTGCGACTTCAACCACTGGTTTACACCGGCATGCAGTTCAGCGTCGGTATCAAAGCATCAATTTGATGCACCAAACTCCGTGAAATTTGGGGAAAATGTCCCGAAAGTTCTGTAATCGTGAAACGACGATTTTCTCGAATTTTGTCATTGATTTGCATTGACAGTTCATCAGTCATAAGACTAGGCCTACCACTGCGATCCTTGGTACGGCCAGTTTTAAAATCAATGCACCATTGCCTGACTCGGCTTTCACTCATTATTCCCTGCCAGTAAACATCACAAAGTTGACGATAAATTTCAATTTGTTTGTTCCTTTTAGCCAACCGCACTTCACAAGTGGCGGGATTTTCTATTGCAGCGCACATTTTAACAACTCGCAGAGAGCACAGTAAGGAAGGCACAGTCCTCACGCTACCACAGCTGGATGCATACTGAATGTAGGAACGTTCTGACACCAAGTTGGCGGCTCTAGCCCTACTCATCGCCACTATAGGCCAAAACGTCTGGGACTTTCTGAAGTGCCCTCGTATTTGAAATATATTATGTATTTTAAAGAGATGTAAATTTTTGTGTGGCACGTTGTGGTCTATAACGTATACAAGATTACATAAAATTGCTTCCGAATGAAGAGGACTTCACAAGCTTTCCCAAAAAGCTCAAGATATACATTTTGTCCTGTAAATATCATTAATAGGTATATGACATTTTAATAAAGATTGTTAAGGTTTTTCAGAAAATCAAAAAATTCTAAAAATGTTCCATGTAAAGGGTAATTTGGGGGGGAGGGATTTTCTTCAAAATCTTCATGTCGCACGTCTGGAAGGTACTGAACTTAAATACCAAGTTTGTTATGTATCCGACATTTCGTTTTTTAGTTATGCTGTTAACGACATATACGCGCGCGGACATTTTTCTAAAAATGCTCTTTTTATTTAGGGGGCCTCAAACATAAATTTGCGGCGAAATCTCGGTATGGAATTTTTGAATGGAAGTAAAAGTTAAAAGTATTTTTATAGATAATTTTCCAAAAAATTTCAAATCGAAGCTACACAAAGTTTAAGCCTACCGCCTGTATACATTTGCCGATAAGTACGCTGGCTCCGCTGAACGTTGGTATGGCTCCTACTGGCTTTCTAAACACAGACGTGCAACGCACAGTACCTGTAATGTTTGGGCTACACTGTGTTAGCCATTACTGATGCTCTCAGATGGTTTGTTTATTTGTTTTTCCACTGCCTTAAAATGTAACAAATAGAATTTTAAAATTTATTTACATGAATCGTATTTTAAACCAGCTTCAAATTAGAAATGATGTATGCATGCACTGTAAACCTCTTGCATGAGCATCCCAGAGTGAATTAGACCAGAAACTTATAAGATTAGTCTTTCACTGATTTTGTAATTATGGATGCATCGCTGTATGCGTGATCCATAAAAAATTAATTTTCGCAAAACTTATTTTCTGTATATCTACTTAGAAACAACATTTCTCCATAACCTTTACGCTTTGGCAGAAGAGATTAAAATTTGGCACATGTATACTAAAATAATGTAATTTTATATAATTTTTCGAAAATTCTGACAATTCTTTTTTCCCTCCAGAGCTTTACTCAGATTATAGAGATTTAACAGAATTAACCAATATATTATAACATTACCCCACCCCATATCTTATGTTTTACATTCACATGACTTACATTACTAGGTGGCCCACACAAGCCGTCCTTACTTGAAGTTTACACCGTATAGCGGGATGCCAAAAGGTTTGCCTAAGCAGAACTGCAAAGGGGACTCCATGCCGACAGAGAGGAGACCGCTAAATGAAAGACCTGTGTTCGAAAACGAACACTTTAACTACTACTACTGGTGCCAGAGCTCATTCGGTAAGGAAACTGCCTGCTATATGAGCTGTTCCGGGTTTCATGTCCGGCTGGGCTCCAGAAAGTTGTCTTTAAACGAAAAAAATTTACGGTATGCCCAGAGTCCGCTGTTTGAATGTGAGAATATGTATGTGTGTGCGTGTTACCGGTTATTTAATAAGCAATTCGCTCATTAACAAGAAATCAGGATTGCCGCTTGACGCAAACCTGAGCACACGTGTTAAGTCATTTAGTTCCATGATAGGTAATCTACAATCATTACAACTACATGACACAAATTTGTGCCGCGAAGTTAAAATTACAAAAAAAACTCTATTTTTATTATATTTATGTATCATTAAATGTGCGTTAGAATGAATTTGTTTTCTATTAATGCATTATTCATAATAAGCATGTACAAAAACATGCCCGGATTGCTGTAAGCGCCTGAGTTCTAAGTCACATGATCCATCATGATTTCTTAATATTATTTCTGTACATCCTTCTATAAAAAATCTGATGTGTTACACTCACATGACCTTCTCTACTCTTGTACAATCTATTTTTACAAACGCCTATTCTCCATATGCTTCATGTTAATCGAGATATCAATCTTACTGGTAATTTTCTTGTAGATGCAAGGGGAATATGGTAGGTTTTAAGCGATAGTCAAATATTTTAACGCTGGTTGCTATGTGACGCATTCCATTCTCTTTGCATGTCCAGGACATAAAAAAAATGAATAACGAATTTGAGAAAAAGTATAAGTATTGGAAAATTTAAGGGAATAACAAGCAATATCTCGAAAACGGTTCACTCAACAAAAGAAATGTATATGACATAAGTTGTGTATTTTAACGCGATCTACATTTTTTGTGTAGTAAAATTTTGTCTATCTCTTATGGTTTACCAGTTATGCAAAAGTCGTTCACAATGAAGAATACTTTTGGAGACATTCCCAGAAAATTCGAGATATACATTTCATTTGTCATGACATTACCCTAAACATATCATATTTCCATCAAAATCGTTAGAGCCATTTTCGAGAAAATTAAAATTTTCGAAAAATCTTCCATGTAAAGGGTAGTCTGGGGTGGGGGGATTTTCTTGAAAACCTTCGTGTCGCATCTCTGGATATACTGAACCTAAATACCAAGTTTGGTGCTTATCCGATTGTTCGTTTTTGAGTTATGCTGTTCACACACACACACACACACACACACACACACACACAGACACACACACGGACATGTTTCCAAAAATGCTTTTTTTTGGATTCAGGAGGTCTCAAAACATGTATTTCCGGTGAAATCTCGGTATCGAATTTTTGGGTGGAATGCAATACTTCCCCTACTTACTATACGCAGTAGAGAAAGTAAAAATTGCACAGAAGACAGATTGCGCGTCTGAAAATGCTCAAAACATAGTCTTGGAGCATCAGCTGCATTTTGGCGCGTCTACAAACTTCAGAAAGTGTAAATAGAAAGAAACGGTGCACTCGTATTAGGTTAATTTATTCACGAATTTAGAAGGCTTAAATAAAATTAAACGCGCAAATTTTTAATTGATATACAGTATACTGAACTACTGAAGAACAAATACAAGGAAGTTAATTTCGTTGAGTTTACACTATCTGCCGAGTGGCACATTTTTTCGTTTGAAATACTTTGCTCTAGGATTAATCAACGTTCGCATCAACATATATCTGTGAAAAGACATTTTCAAAAATGATATATCTAAGTCTGCTATGACCGGTGAACCTTTAAGAGTCCGTTTTGATGATAGCAGCGCAAAATTAGAGCAATAAATATCTGCAATTATAGCACAGAGAAGTCAGTTTTATTTTTTACTTTCTCTACTACGTATAGTAAGTAGAAGTATTGTACTCCACCCAAATATTCAATACCCAGATTTCACCGGAAATATATGTTTTGAGACCCGCTGAATCCAAAAAAAAAAAAGCATTTTTGGAAACATGTCCGTGTGTGTGTGTGTGTGTGTGTGTGTCTGTCACAAGCATAACTCAGAAACGAACAGTCGGATGGGAATTCGTTATTCATTTTTTTGTCTTGGATATGCAAAGAGTATTAATCTGTGGCAAAGGGAATGGTGCTGCACCTAGCAACCAACTTTTAAGAGATATGTATGTGCTTAAAGGCTACTGTATATCTATATTGCCCTTGCAAATACAAAACAAGGAGAACATAGTAGGCCTTAGGCGATAGTCAAATATTTTTAGAACTGGTCGCTATGTGTAAATTCTCTTTGCATGTCAAAAGATCGTTTCTGCAAATGTTTATCTCAATTAATATGAAATAGATGGAGACTAAGAGTTTGTACAAGAGTAGAGAAAGTCATGTGAATGTAACACATCAGATTTTTTTCATTGAATATGAACTGCTATTAACATAAAAGTACTTCATGTAACAGGTGTTAATATATATTGTGACTTTGTCCAGCTTTTCAACTATCACTTTTCTCAGTTCTCACTGTCACTGTTCTGATCTGGTTCAGCTTTCACTAAGACTTCACTTAGTTCACACTGTCACTTCACTTTCTTCGCAACACAGCCTCTTTTTATGGACGGTTCACTTGCTGGGGAGTCGAACGCAAGCGTTCCACAATCTCTCGCTCCGCAGTAGCACTCTCTGCACGTCACAGCAAGTCACCAACTCACTCGGAGAACGGCAACGTTTGTCACACCAGAAATGCACCTGCTATCTCTCTCACTCATTGACTGAAATTTCCAGAGGTTTCTGGATGTCTACCTGGCGCTGAGCTCCCGAAAACCTTGAGCCATAGCCGCTGTGACACAATGTATATCTGTGAGTTGCATTGTAATAAGACTATAAATGAAAGACTGACGATTAAGTATTTAATTCTACATCAATTATTATTAATCTGCAATTGTTGATTTTAGTTCAATAAAATTAATGTGATCTGAGAGTTGCTGTCTTAAAGTATGTGGCTTCACCCACGGTTACTGTGGGCCCCGTTATGAAAGTTTTGGCTACGCTAGGCTACTGCGAGTGTCAGATTTTTAAAAAGCGAGTCGCTGTGTGAGGTATTTAAAATTCCATGTTCTTTGCATGGCCTCGAGAAAAAAAACATAGTAACGTACCACTTAAAAAAAATTTTGATGTGTTACACTCACATGACTTTCTCTACTCTTGTACAAACTATTTTTACAAACGCTTATTCTCCATATGCTTCATGTTAATCGAGATGTTAATCTTATTGCTAATTTTCTTGTAGATGCAAGGGGAATATGGTAGGCTTTAAGCGACAGTCAAATATTTTAAGAGCTGGTTGCTATGTGGAGTATTCCATTCTCTTTGTATGTCCAGTACATAAAAAAAAATGAATAACGAATTCCTATTTGAGAAAATAAGTATTGAAAAATTTAAGGGAATAACAAGGAATATCTCGAAAATGGGTCACTCAACAAAAAAAATGTATATGACATAAATTATGTATTTTAATGCGATCTACATTTTTTGTGTAGTAAAATTTTGTCTCTCTCTTATGGTTTACCAGTTATGCAAAAGTCGTTCACAATGAAAAATACTTTTGGAGACATTCCCAGAAAATTGAAGATATACATTTTATTTGTCATGAAAATATCTTAAACATATGATATTTTAATCAAAATCGTTAAAGCCATTTTTGAGAAAATTAAAATTTTTGACAAATGTTCCATGTAAAGGGGAGTCTGGGGTGGGGGGATTTTCTTCAAAACCTTCGTGTCGCATCTCTGGAAGATACTGAACCCAAATACCAAGTTTCGTGTTTATCCGACTGTTCGTTTCTGAGTTATGCTGTTCACACACACACACACACACACGCGCGCGGACATGTTTCCAAAAATGCTTTTTTTGTATTCAGGGGGGCTCAAAACATGTATTTCCGCTGTAATCTCAGTATCGAATTTTTGGGTGGAATACAATACTTCCGCTACTTACTATACGTAGTAGAGAAAGTAAAAATAGTAATTTTTTTAAAGCTTCCTGCCAATAACAAGGAATAACTCGGAAATGGCTAACGCCAAAAAGATTTTTATTGAACCTAAATGTTATATTTGAATGTGTTTACATGTTTTGTGCCTGTCTCTTACGGTTTAGCAGTTATACAAAAGTCTTCAGAATGAAGAGCACTTCACAGGCTATTCATTTTATTACTCGTGAAAAATATTTTAAACATGTGGTTTTTAATTAAAATCGTTAGCCATTTTTGAGAAAAATCAAAATTTTCGAAAAATTTTCCATTGTAAAGGGTAGTTTTGTGTAGGGGGAATTTCTTTAAAATCTTCGTATCTTACCTTTCGAAGGTGTTTAAATTCTATACCGAGATTTCAACGGGAATACACGTTTTGAGGATCCCCGAATACCAAAAAAGGATTTTAGAAAAACGTCCGCGCGTGCATGTGTATGCAGCAAAATAAAAAACGAAAAGTCGCATAAGTACCAAACTTGAAGTTTAGGTTGAGAAGGTTTGTTGCTGCTACGAATGGTAAGACAGTTTGAGGAAGATGTGTTATATTTCGACTGTTGGGGAGCCGAACTTGAAGTAGTTGCAACCGCACGTATGGTAAAAAGTTTCCGGTAGCCTTCGCCACAAGTTTAAAAATAATAACTTTGTAATTTGACTGTTTATTTAAATATTATATATTTATGTTTACCTCGGCTGCGTCAGTATTATTGTTAGAGACATGGATGTCTTAGCAGGGAGCGGTACGGCTAAGAATGTAGGTTTACACAGATTATAATTTTTACATCACTTCTTTTATTAATGCTTGACGCTATTTAAATAACACTTCACTGATATAGAGAGCTGTGAGATTATTTACCTATTAATTACTTGCACTTTTTAGCACCTAAAATATTTTTGGCTCACCTGAATACGTATTAAACCTCTCGAGGACGCGTCTCGTCTGGTTAGGAACGCTGTCTGCTAGCAACTAGCTGCTGAATTTGTAAATTTTGCTCCATTTCAGATTATGATTGGCTAATCCTACTCCAATAGAATACTTTTATTTAACTTAAACTTTTTTCTGGTTGTTGATTGGCTATTTTATTAACAGTCTCAAAAATTACATTATTGTTGCTCCAAGAATTACCCGTAGCATTATTAAACTTTCTTACTCATTATTGCCTCAAGGTTACCTCATTGTTAGCATCTTTTAACCTATTTTTCTCTCAGCTCCTACATTATTAAATTATGTAATACATTCACATAACAGTATTGAAGATGTATACAATAATATAAACATATACAATGACTATAATATACACTTTTTACTTTCTCTACTACGTATAGTAAAATTCGATACCGAGATTTCACCGGAAATACATGTTTTGAGACCCCCTGAATCCAAAAAAAAGTATTTTTGGAAACATGTCTGAGTGTGTGTGTGTGTGTGTGTGTGTGTGTGTGTGTGTGTGTGTCTGTGTAACTGTGTGTCTGTCTGTGAACAGCATAACTCAGAAACGAACAGTCGGATAAACAAGAAACTTGGTATTTAGGTTCAGTATCTTCCAGAGATGCGACACAAAGGTTTTCAACAAAATCCCCCCACCCCAGATTACCCTTTACATGGAACATTTTTCGAAAATTTTAATTTTCTCAAAAATAGCTCTTAACGATTTTGATTAAAATATCATATGTTTAAGATATTGTCATGACAAATAAAATGTATATCTTGAATTTTCTGGGAATGTCTCCAAAAGTATTCTTTATTGTGAACGACTTTTGCATAACTGGTAAACCATAAGAAATAGACAAAATTTTACTACACAAAAAATGTAGATCGCGTTAAAATACACAATTTATGTCATGTACATTTTTGTTGTTGAGTGAACCATTTTCGAGATATTGCTTGTTATTCCCTTAAATTTTCCAATACTTATTTTCTCAAATGGGAATTCGTTATTCATTATTTTTGTCTTGGATATGCAAAGAGTATTAATCTGTGGCAAAGGGAATGGTGCTGCACCTAGCAACCAGCTATTAAGAGATATGTATGTGCTTAAAGGCTACTGTATTTCGATACTGCCCTTGCAAATATATATTCCCCTTACATCTACAAGAAAATTAGCAATAAGATAGGCTCTGCAAATGTTTATCTCGGTTAACATGAAGTAGATGGAGAATAAGCGTTTGTAAAAATAGTTTGTACAAGAGTAGAGAAAGTCATGTGAGTGTAACAAATCAGATTTTTTTTAATCAGGGCCCTCAAGACTTGCAGTTCGAGTGAAATCTTGATATAAATTTTTTCGGTGTATATACATAATACATGAGTTGTAACTGATGACCGTGGTAAAGAATACTGAACCAGTGCTCACATTAGCAACGAAATAAAAAGTTTCACCAGACACTTGCCTCCCTTAAGACAGAAAGGGCGAGGAGAAGCATTCTCCCACGGATGGGAGTCTGGAGCCAGTTTCCTACTCAAGTACCAGAGGCTGCTGTGATATGTCCTCAGGCCGGCAACATAAGATAAGCTTGGAGGTTTGGAGCCAGTCAGGCGCGTGTGTAGCATCCTCGATCGTCAGGCGTTGGCGGCGGTCTCACAATCAGTAGGTAAACTTCAGCAGGTGTGATAAATAAGAGAAAAAAGATCCTCTTGGTGGGCATAACCCCCCTCCTGCCGCAAAAAAGTGAACTGTTACATTCACATAACTTTCTCTACCTTGTATAGTTATTGCTAGAAACATATATATTACACATTTCGTTATAGATACAAAGAGAACAGCGATAGTCAAATGTTTAACAACTGGACGCTATATGCTGGCCTTAAAATTCCATACTGTTTCCATGACACCGCGAGAAACAACTGAAAATCAACAGGACTTAAAACGAATGACAAGTGTATAACAATTTGAGCCATTAATAACGTATGTCTTGGAAATGGCTGATGACACACTAAAGTTATTTGAAGTAAATAGTATGTTTTAGAGACATCTATATTTTTTGTGTAGTACGTTTTCGTATATCACTTAACGTTTACCAGTTATACAAGATTGTACAAAATTCCTTCGAAATGAAGAGGACTTCACAGGGTATTCCCAGAAAGTACAATATATACATTTTATTTGTCATGTAAATATCTTTGATATATGGTATTTTAATCAAAATAGTAAAGTTATTTTTTTAAAAAATGAAAAACTTCGAAAAATGTTCCAAGTAAAGAGTAGTTGGGGTGGGGGATTTTCTTGAAAATCTTCGGTCGCATCTTTAGTAAATACTGAAGTTAAATATCAACTTCGATATTTACCCGACTTGTCGTTTTTGAATTATGCTGTTCACAGACACACACACACACACACAGACATGCATACGAATGCTTTTTACTTTCTCTACTGCGTATAGTAAGTAGGGGAAGAATTGTATTCCACCCAAAAATTCGATACCGAGATTTCACCGCAAATACTTGTTTTGAGACCCCCTGAATAAAAAATAAAATCATTTTTAGAAAAAAGACCTTGTATTTGTGTCTGTGAACAGCATAACTCAGAAACGAACAGTCGGATAAACACCAAACTTGGTATTTAGGTTCAGTATCTTCCAGAGATGCGACACGAAGGTTTTCAAGAAAATCCCCCCCCACCCCAGATTACTTTACATGGAACATTTTTCGAAAATTTTAATAGCTCTAACGATTTTGATTAAAATATCATATATTTAAGATATTTTCATGACAAATAAAATGTATATCATGAATTTTCTGGGAATGCCTCCAAAAGTATTCTTCATTGTGAGCGACTTTTGCATAACTGGTAAACCATAAGAAATAGACAAAATTTTACTGCACAAAAAATGTAGATCGCGTTAAAATACACAATTTATGTCATATACATTTTTTTGTTGAGTGAACCATTTTCGGGGTATTGCTTGTTATTCCCTTAAATTTTTCAATGCTTATTTTCTCCAATGGGAATTCGTTATTCATTTTTTTGTCTTGGATATGCAAAGAGTATTAATCTGTGGGAAAGGGAGTGGTGCTGCACCTAGCAACCAGCTATTAAGAGATATGTATGTGCTTAAAGGCTACTGTGTTTCTATATTGCCCTTGTAAATATATATTCCCCTTACATCTACAAGAAAATTAGCAATAAGATAGTCTGCAAATGTTTATCTCGATTAACATGAAGTAGATGGAGAATAAGCGTTTGTAAAAGAGTAGAGAAAGTCATGTGAGTGTAACACATCAGATTTTTTTTTTGGATTCAGGGATCCCAAAAAATATATTTCCGGTGAAATGTCGACATCGAATTTTTGAGTGAAATAGGTATAATAAGACACTCCTACTTACTGTACGTAGTAGAGAAAGTAAAAACGAGAAATGGATATTTTTTGAAATGTGCTTTAACAAGATCTACATTTTTGTGTGTAGTAAGATTTTGTTTATCTCTTATGGTTTTTCATTTATACAAAAGCCATCAAAATGAAGAGAATTTCACAGGCTGTTACCAGAAAATTCAATATATATTATTTGTCTTGTAAATAGTTTAAGCATATGGTATCTAATCAAAACCGTTGGAGTCGTTTTTCAGCAAATCAAAAAAAATTTAAAGTTTTCCATGTAAAGGGTAGTTTGGGAGGGGGGATTTTATTCACAATATTTGTGTCGCATTATAACAACTTAAATACCAAGTTTCGTATTTGACCAACTTTTCGTTTTTGAGTCACACACAGATAAGTAAGACACACAGACCTTTTTTCTAAGAATGGGTTTTTGGCGGTTCAAGGTGCCTCAAAACATGCATTCTCGGTAAATGTCGATATCGAACTTTTAGGTGGAATGCAATACTTTCTGTATGCACATAGTCGATAAAGTAAAAGCGTTTGTATTCCAGGGGCCTCAAAACATGTATTTCCTGTGAAATTTCGACATCGAATTTTTGGGTGGAATGCAGTACTTCCCCTACTTGAGGTAGTGGTTTTAACACTTAAATGATATTAGTCTAATTATCTAATATAAAAAAAATCTGATGTGTTACACTCACATGACTTTCCCTACTCTTGTACAAACTATTTATACAAACGCTTATTCTCCATCTACTTCATGTTAATCGAGATAAACATTTGCAGACTCTATCTTATTGCTAATTTTCTTGTAGATGTAAGGGGAATATATATTTACAAGGGCAATTTGGAAATACAGTAGCCTTTAAGCACATACATATCTCTTAATAGCTGGTTGTAGGTGCAGCACCATTCCCTTTGCCACAGATTAATACTCTTTGCATATCCAAGACAAAAAAAATGAATAACGAATTCCCATTTGAGAAAATAAGTATTGAAAAATTTAAGGGAATAACAAGCAATATCTCGAAAATGGTTCACTCATAAAAAAAATGTATATGACATAAATTGTGTATTTTAACGCGATCTAGGTACATTTTTGTAGTAAAATTTTGTTTATATCTCATGATTTACCACTTATGCAAACGTCGATCTCAATGAAGAACACTTGTGGAGACATTCCCAAAAAATTCAAGATATACGTTTTATTTGTCATGAAAGTATCTTAAATATATGATATTTTAAACAAAATCGTTATAGCCATTCTTGAGAAAATTATAATTTTCGAAAAATGTTCCATGTAAAGGATTATCTGGGGTGGGGGGATTTTCTTAAAAATCCTTTGTGTCGCATCTCTGGAAGATACTGAACCTAAATACCAAGTTTTGTGTTATCCGACTGTTCGTTTCTGAGTTATGCTGTTCACAGACACACACACACACACACACACACACACACACACACACACACACACACAGACATGTTTCCAGAATTTTGTTTTGTGATTCAGGGGGTCTCAAAACATGTATTTCCGGCGATATTTCGGTATCGAATTTTGGGTGGAATACAATACTTCCCCTACTTACTATACGTAGTAGGGAAAGTAAAATTGTACGTTCAGGCATTGTATTATGTTTCTATTATTATGTACATGTATAATAATGGTATGTGAACGTGTTACGTAGTTTTAACAATGTAGGAGCTGTGAGAATAGAAGTCGAAGGTTGCTAACAATGAGGCAACCTTGAGGCAACAATAAATTAGAAAGTTTAATAAAGGCTACTGATAGTTCTTGGAACAATAATGCAATATTTAAAACAGCTTTTAAATAGTTAACCAAAAACTAGAAAAAGCCTAAGTTAAATAAAAGTATTCTATTGGAGTAGGATTAGCCAATCAGAAATTGAAATAGTGGAAATATACGAATTTAGGCGGTAGACGCTACAAGGCAGCGTTCCCGAGCAGTTCGCTCGGTACGTATTCAGTGTGAGACATAAAAAATTCATTCCGGTGAGAATAATATAAAGTTTACGTGTTAAAAAGTGAAAATAACAATAATCTTACGGCTCTATAGTAGGATACATCAGTGAAGTGTTATGTAATCCTGAGAAAGACTAATAAAACCAATTTAAATACCATTATCATTTGTGTAAGCCTTCATTCTTTAGCCGCACGAGCCCTGCTAAGAGATACATGTTTTAGAAGTTATTACTGACGCAGCCGAGGCATACATATATAACATTTAAATAAACATTAAAATACAAAGTTGATTTTTTAAACGTGGGGGCAAAGGCCACCGGAAAAGTGTACTTGGGACGAAGGCCACCGGAAAGTTTGTATCGTACGTGGGGCGAACACCCCAAGAAACATATCTGCCGCAATACATGGTGCAACCACAACAATAAAACTCCCAAAGCTTTGTACGAATAATGTAAAGATATTCTACTTGATACTTAATATAGGTAAGCGATAAAAGAAGTAATACGTCTCGCAGGTAGGTATTAATTAATTGCTGTTTCACGTGTAGGACAGGATTGATTAGGTAGAATCCGACTTTTTCATTGTGATTCTACCTTTCCAATTTTGTAGGAATAGTGGACGGAGAAGATGCAACACACGACTTCCCCCCCCCCCCCAATCGTCACTTTGTAACGTCGTATAAGGCGGCGGCGACTTGTAGGTAAAGCAATGCAGCGCAAGTGGGTGGCATTTTGAAGTGACGGGCACAGCATAGCGGCTATGAGAATGTTAGCTATCCCAAGTATGTGCAGCCTTGCTTCTTGTACACGTCACAGCTTACCTCGTTAAGTGGAGGAACTCGGCGAATAAAAATAAGCGAGAGTCAGGGCTCTGTAGCGCACTGCCAGGCAAATTTCTCTTATTCCTGCAAAGCGTTACTCTTCGATCTACTTCTGTTACACATTTCGTTGTACCATAACAAAAATATAAATGGTGTTACATTCACATGACTTTCTCTACTCAGTCTTCTGCAAACTGTTCTTACAAAATATTCTTCTATCTACTTATTTTTTATTTTCTCCACTATATATGATCCCAAGAATAAAAAAAAAAAAGGCATATTTAGAAAAAGGTCTCTATGTGTGTGTGTGTGTGTGTGTCTGTAAACAATATTAACTCAAAAACGAAAAGTTGGATCATCACCAAACTTAGTATCGAATTCCAGTACCTTCCAAAAATACGATACAAAGATTTTCAAGAAAATTCCTCCACCTCAGACTACCCTTTACAAAGAACATTTTTCGAAAATTTTGTAGATGTTTTTAAAACACACACTTTATTCGAAATATGTTTTTTTTGTGGCATAAGCCGTTTCTGAGATATCCGTTATGAAAAGTTCAAATTGTTCAATACTTGTCATTCTTAAGTCCCATCGATTTTCAGTTGTTTCTCGCGATGTCATGGAAACAGTGTGGAATTTTAAGGCCAGCATAGAGAGTCCCCGGTTGTTAAACATTTGACTATCGCTGTTCTCTTTGTATCTGTAAGGATGTGTGTAATGTAGAGCTTTATTTGGATTAAAATGTAGTAGATAGAAGAGAATCTGATGTGATACATTCACATAACTTTCGCTACCCTCTGTTTTTATTACTAGAGGTTATTTTTATATCAATCGCGAGAAACAACTGAATGTTGACAGGACTTTAAAGGAGTGAGAAGGAATTGAACAACTCAAACCATTAAATAACGGATATATCGGAAAGCGCTTTAGCCACGAAAAAGGTAATTTGAAATAAATTGTGTTTTTTAAAGAGATATACATTTTTTATGCACGTTTTCTTCTACCACTCAACGTTCACCAATTATAGAAATTATACAAAGGTCCTTCCTAATGAAGAGGACTTCACAGGCTATTCTCAGAAAATTCAAGATATACCTATATTTTATTTGTCATATAAATATCTTTAATGTATGGTATTTTAATCAAAATCGATAGGTGTTTTTTTTTTTAGAAAATTAAAAATTTCGAAAAACTTTTCCCGATTTTGTTGAAATTTTCGCGTGGCATCTTGGGAAGATGAACCTAAATACCCAGCTTGGTATTTATCAGGCTGTTCACAGACACACACAGAGAATACTTAGGTATGTCTTAGACACTGAACTCTAACTAATCTTGTACATTACGTATATCTAGGCACTTCTGAAGGTTCATGTAGACAAATTAGTAAAATGTGCGTTTAATTTTGTTTTCGACTGGATAAAGGAATGACAAACTACCTCTGACGATATTATTTGAGACACCGAAAAGCTTTAAATTCTCTGGACTTGTTAATATTTATCTCGGAAAGTGGTACATCTGGCTGAGAAAATCCTAAAGGATTAGTGACCAGTAATCGCCCAAACATTTAAAATGAGGAAGGCGAAGGTGTAAAAACTGTCAGGAAAAATTAAGGCAACCAAGCTTGTGGAATGTTAAACAAGAACGCTTTTCTGTTGGTAACACTGCGAGTAAGCGGATTACCTTATGAACCACGTGTCCGGTTTAAGGGTATAGATACTAACTAAGCAATACCTCCATATGGGTTTAATAACCAAGTACAAATAATAGGTACTAACGCAGAAGAAAAAAATTCTGAAAATACCTTGCAACTTTATAATATTCTCGTTTGAAATTAATTTATTTATCTTTTGCACCTAAACTTTATGGAAACTTATACAAAATTATGAAAATATGACGGGCGTCCAGTAAGTAAGTTTTCCTATTTCCAAACCAGTGCTGCACCAGGTCGGGTCCTGTGCTCGTAACCAGCTGTTCACTTCTGATTTGACTTCATCATCGATGTAATTCTATATATGCCATAAGAACTACATGCCTGGACTTTTGTCTCGCAAAGATCTCTTCCTTCATGATAACGCTCGGCCTCACACAGCTCGAATGACTAGGCGGAGCTCGGAAGGTTCAACTGGGAAGTTTTCTTGCATCCTCCATATTCACCAGATCTTGCCCCAAGTAATTTTTGCATCTTCCCCGACTCAAAGGTCATCTTGGAGGTAAGCACCTTAACACCGATGATGAAGTCAAATCGAAAGTGAACAGCTGGTTAGAGCACAGGACCCAGAGGTCCCGGGTTCAAACCCGGTGGAGGGGATGGATTTTTTTTCGGGCGTAAAAATCCATAGCGTGGCTTCCTTCGGAAGGGAAGTAAAGCCGGTGGTTCCGTGTCGTAGATTTAGGGCACGTAAAAGAACCTCAAGCCTGATAAAGAGCGTCCATAAATAAAACTCAGTTTAATTTTTGCAACCTGGTACAGCAGTGGTTTGGAAAAACTTGTGTAACGTTACAAAATGCTTGGAAAAAACATGGCGACTATGTAGAAAGGATTGTACAAGGTAAATAAAATTATTTCAACACGAAAAATTGTGTAATTTTTTTTATAAAATAGGGGAACTTACTTAATAAACGCCGCTCAAACATTACCGTGCCAGAGTGTGAAATCTAATGATTTAAACAAATGTAGCACACAAATACTAATGTAATAAATCTAATGTGCAACTTTTTTCTAATCATTATAAACTCACGTCTGTGCTTTTATATATACGCAATGCATTCTTCGTCTGTGTTACGTTATGTACAGTGAATATTTAGCAAAAAAATGTTATCGAATTAGACAATGTGGTCTTAGTTACATGCAGCATACTTAAACAACATTCAGCTGTTCACATAGCGATCCTATTCCTTTTAGTAAGAACTCTGGCACACTTACACCACTTTCTCTACCTGCTACTGTTTATTAGTGGGTACGCAAATTATTCTTATGAAAATTTATTTTTCTATCTACCACATTTTAATCTAAATAAACCTTTACAGAAATAGCTACATTACACATTTCGTTATAGATACAAAGAGAACAGCGATAGTCAAATGTTTAACAAATGGACGCTATATGCTGGCCTTAAAATTCCATACTGTTTCCATGCCATCGCGAGAAACAACTGAAAATCAACAGGACTTGGAAAGAATGCCTAAGTATTGAACAATTCGAATCATTAATAATGGATATCTCAGAAATGGCTGATGCCACAAAAAAAGTTAATTTGAAATAAGTTGTATGTTTTAAGGAGATCTACACTTTTTGTGCAGTAAGTTTTCGTCTTTTGCTTTACCAGCTATGCAAGTTTATATCAATTTTACAATCTGTTACCACACAAAATTCAAGATATACATTTTATTTGTCATGTAAATACCTTTAATATATGCTACTTTAAAACAATGTTTCAGAACATCAAACATTTCGAAAAATGACCATGTAAAGGGTAGTTTGGGGCGGGGGAGATTTTTCGAAAGGTACTGAACTTAAATACCCAGTTTGGCATTCATCCGACTTTTCTTTTTACTTTCCCTACTAAGTATAGCAAGTAGGGGAAGTATTGCACTCCAACCAAAAATTCAATACCGAGGTTTCACTGGAAATATATGCTTTGAGGCACCCTGAATCCAAATACGAACATTTTTGGAAAAATGTTTGTGTGTGTATGTCTATCGGATAAATACCAAACTTGGTATTTCAGTTCAGTATCTTCCAGCAATGCGACACGAAGATTTTCAAGAAAATCCCCCCACCCCAGACCACCCTTTACATGGAATGTTTTTCGAAAACTTTTACTTTTTAAAAAAGATCTACATGGCAAATAATAAACGTTAAGCGATAGACGAAAAGGTATCACGAAAAAAAAATAGACCTCTTTAAAACACACAATTTGTTTAAAATAAGATTTTTTTGTGGTATAAGCCGATAACGTTCAATTGTTCAATACTTGTCATTCTTTTCAAGTTCCATCAAACTTTAAGTGGTTGTAGCCCCACTGTTGGAGAGCCAAACTTGCGGGACATTGTTTCTAAGAGTGTTCGCCCCATGTACAGTACAAACTTTCCGGTGGCCTTCGCCCCACGTTTAAGAATCAACTTTGTATTTTAATGTTTATTAAAATATTATATATGTATGCCTCAGGTGCGTTATTAGTATTTTTAAAGCACGTATCTCTTAGCAGGGCTGGTACGGCTTACACAAATTATAATTGTATTTCACTTTGTTTATTAATTCGTCACACGATTAAATAACACTTCACTGATATGTCCTACTGTAGAGCTGTGAGATTATTGTTAATTGTACTTTTTAACACGTAAACTTTATATTATTCTCACCGCAATAACTTTTCCTGTAGCGTCTACCGCCTGAATTTCTACATTTACTCTATTTCAAGTCGCTGATTGGCTAAGCCTACTCGAATAGAATAGCTTTATTCAACTTTTAGCCTTTCTAGTTTTTGATTGGCTATTTTTAAATTGTCTTAAATATTACATTATTATTGTTCCAAGAACTATTAGTAGCCTTTTTAAACTTTCTAATTTATTATTGTCTCAAGGTTACTTCATTGTTAGCATCTTTCAGCTTTTTACTTTGTAATTCTTCTATTCTCACAGCTCCTACATTGTTAAACTAGTAATACTTTCACATAACATTATTATACATGTAGATATTAAAATAAACATAATACAATGACTGTTACATGCATTTTATATATATTATTACGTACACATATTGCTTTAAGACGGGCTGTTATTTAATTTTTTATTATATAATTGGACTGATATGATTTAAATGTTAAAAATACTGCCTCAACACACAAACACATACATAAATTACTTTCTTTATAATATTACTATAGATTTGAGGTTGTATGTTCTAACACAAATGACAGTTTGGCCTGCTGGGATCAATGCTTCAGCGGGGGTGTATTTTAAAGTTTATTCGCATTTAATTACATAAAAATTAAAACTAAAACATACCTACACGTTACGTCATTACACCAAATGTTTGAGTTGGAAGGAAATTCGAAGATGTGACTGTGGTGTGTCAGCTGCTTGTGCACGCGGGGGGTCGCGAACCCTACACTGAGAATCAGCCACCATCCTTCCTTCCCTCGGATGTAGCTGCTATTGAACACAAGGCAATCAACACTAAATTAAGCATATCCAGCTAGCGAGCGGTCCCTTTGTTGTAGACTCGTGAATCAGAGGGACGAAGAGGCCTTGGAATGTGACATGGCGCTCGGTATTAGTATGTTGCACGTCAGGGCGGGAATTCCAGCACAACAAGGAGGACCATCGTGTCTGTTTGTATGTCTGTCTCAAGACCGGCATCCGGAATATCTCAACCGCTTCTCCCACACACGTAAAATATTGTGCAGGCTGGGAACTGACTGACTGACTGACTGGGCGCCAGCCGCTCACAAAAAATAACTCTTTCAATGCAAATGTCAGTTAGCTTGCAATTACTCTTAAAACTTGACTCAGGCTCGAAAAATTCAATGGCAAAGTCCGGGCTCGAGCACTCAGTCATCGTGATGTTTCTCTTCCGACTCTTTCAAGGTACGAGTGGCCAAATTACTATACACTAGTTGATCAGTGTCATCGTTTAGATGGCACTCTGTAAAGTAAGTTGTAAACAAAGTAGTATTAACATTTTCTACAAAATTGATAAAACTGGAAAACGAGCTGTGGTAAACACCTTAACCCCAACAGAAATACAAAAAAGTTAGATTAGACATTAAATGACTCTTCCCCTTCGTTTTCAAGGGATTACTGAATTTAAGCGTGGTCGTACATCAATTCAGGACGTCCCAAAACCGCTACGACCGACGAGGAGATTATGACAACAATTCCCAATGAAGCTACACTACCGTTTGTGAAAATAGCAACACCAAGAAAGAATTTCCCGAATAACTCTAAACTTGGTGGAAATGTAGAAGAGTGTGCAAGCAGTAAGTGATTAGGTTTGCAGAGAGATGGGGTACATATAGAGCCCTCTCGTGTCGGTCCGACAAGGTCAGTGTTGCGCTCAGTGTAGTCAATGCAGAGCTGTCAAACAAGGTGGAAACAATAACGTAAGTGCCAGTATGCCTCGTCGACGTCAAAGGGAGCAATATCAGTATGTGAGTGACTTCGAACGGTCTCCGGGAAGCGGGTTTGTCATACCGTGACATTTCGGCTCGTACAGGGCATGCTGTTACGACAGTGATGCGTGTGTGGAAGCGGTGGATAGATGAAGGTCGTACGCAAGGAAGAGCGGGTACTGGACCACAGCACGGGATGACCGTCATTTTGTCCGCATTGTCATAACGGACCGTACAGTTTCACCCACAGTGTTGGCTCGACGCTGGAGCACTGTAACAGGTGTGAACTTGCCTGCATCAACGGTTCGTCGCCGTCTGCTGCAGGTTGGACTGGTTGCATGCATGCCATTTCGTCGGCTTCCATTGTCCAGAAACCACAAACTCCTCCAACTGTAATGGGCACGTGAACACCGTCACTAGGGTGCCACTTCAACGTGTCCTACAGTGATGGCCGCATACGTTTCCGGCGGTACCGTGGTGAGTGCAACTTGGAGGGCTGAATTGTTGAGCGACATAGTGGACAAACACCAGCTGTGATGGTTTGGGGCGCCATTGATTACAACAACCGATCTCGCCTAATACGAATTGAGGGCACTTTGAACAGCAACCGGTACCTATCGGTGGTTATAGCGCCTGAGGTACTCCCTCTCCCCTGCTTCAGGTATCTCCACAGGTCACATTTCAACAGGACAATGCCCGGCCACATATTGCGAGGAATGTACAAGCCTTCTTCGAAGAGCGACGGGTACCATTGCTTCCCTGGCCTGCACGTTCGCCGGACATGTCGCCCATCGAACATGTCTGGGATATGGTTGGTCGGCACCTGGTTCGTCACGGTCCTCCAGTAACCAGTGTCACGGATTTGAAGGCTCGAATACAAACTGTGGACGGAAATCCCTCAGGAACTTATTGATTCAATGCCACGGCGTATAGCAACTCTAATTGCAGCGGCACACCAAATACTGAATATTAGGGATCAAAGGTCATGTATAGATTTGAAAACTTTATTATTTGTTACTTGTCATGTACCTGACCTGTGGTACTAAATCCATGCGTTTCCTTCTTGGTGTTGTTGCAATTTTCACAAACAGCAGTGTATATGGTTCGGCTGATATTACGATGTATACCTCGATAGGCCGTCCAGTACTTGTACACACGAAGTTTTGGGTATCAGAAAGCCTTCGTTCGATGAGGGTCGCGTTTATTAGCAATGGACCAAAAACATTCAAATGAACACTTCTCAAGGGTGTTTTTTACTTTCTCTACTACGTATAGTAAGTAGGGGAAGTATTGTATTCCACCCAAAAATTTGATACCGAGATTTCACCGGAAATACATGTTTTGAGACCCCCTGAATCCAAAAAAGCATTTTTTTAAACATGTCCGTGTGTGTGTCTGTGTGTGTCTGCCTGTCTGTGTGTGTGTGTGTGTGTGTGTGTGTGTGTGTCTGTGAACAGCATAACTCAGAAACGAACAGTCGGATAAACACCAAACTTGGTATTTAGGTTCAGTATCTTCCAGAGATGCGACACGAAGGTTTTCAAGAAAATCCCCCCACCCCAGATCGCCCTTTACATGGAGCATTTTTCGAAAATTTTAATTTTCTCAAAAATGGCTCTAACGATTTTGATTAAAATATTATAAGATATTGTCATGAGAAATGAAATGTATATCTTGAATTTCCTGGGAATGTCTCCAAAAGTATTCTTCATTGTGAACGACTTTTGCATAACTGGTAAACCATAAGAGATGACAAAATTTCACTACACAAAAAATGTAGATCGCGTTAAAATACACAATTTATGTCATATACATTTTTTTGTTGAGTGAACCATTTTCGAGATATTACTTGTTATTCCCTTAAATTTTTCAATACTTTTCTCAAAGGGAATTCGTTATTCATTTTTTTGTCTTGGATATGCAAAGAGTATTAATCTGTGGGAAAGGGAATGGTGCTGCACCTAGCAACCAGCTATTAAGAGATATGTATGTGCTTAAAGGCTACTGTATTTCTATATTGCCCTTGTAAATATATATTCCCCTTACATCTACAAGAAAATTAGCAATAAGATAGAGTCTGCAAATGTTTATCTCGATTAACATGAAGTAGATGGAGAATAAGCGTTTGTAAAAATAGTTTGTACAAGAGTAGAGAAAGTCATGTGAGTGTAACACATCAGATTTTTTTTAAGTAGCTTGGACTGTTTGATCATATCGCGGCTCCATAAGAATACTAACCACTACAATAAATTACATTATAAATGCACATTAGTCAGAAAACATAATAATTTGGTGTATATTTTAGTTTGTTTAACATACTTAAGTATAATTTCTTTAAACACTGGATTGCTGATGGCGACACTCATGTTGTCCAGAATTTCGCAATCTCGTCTTGCACTCTTGTGGTGATGATAATCCAGAATCATATGAGGTACAGTAAGTGGACCACTACAGAAGTTACAAAGTGGAGGAGGATCATGAGATATAATGAGTGATGGTTGTGTGTCCTATACGTAATCGTGCGAGAGCAACTTGGTGTTTGTGAGGAAGGGAAGTCACTGGGTATTTAGGAGAGCAAGGAGAGTAGATGTCACGCAGTTTACTTGTAGACGAGCTGTTCAGTAGGTGAGACGAAGAGTTTTTGTAATGTAATGCTAACAAGGCACTCATACCGTGTGTTGTCTAGGAATAAAATGTTATACACCGGGGTGAGGCCAAACGGTTTTGCAGCTAAAATATTAAATTTAGATACCCCGACATAAACATTGGGAGCGTAGCTGCAGTAGCAACACTAGGAACTTAGCTGCACAAATTTAAAGTGGACGTGGGATATTCATAACAAAAGACAGTTAATTTCACATTTACGTCCACGTACCTCTACTTGCTACTTGGCCAGAAGGTGGAGAGAGGGAGAGAGAGAGAGAGAGAGAGAGAGAGAGAGAGATGCCGCGCCGGACGAAATTCAAACTCCAATCAAAATAATTAGTTCAACAATGTCGTGCTATAAAGCAATAATGTGTCCGTCGCGACAATGCACACACATACGGTACAGTATTCCAGAGCTCACACGTGTAGACGCTGAGGTAATTAGGTAGACTGTGTAGCATCGTGTGATCAGGGAACACCACTGCGCAACCGCAGTTGTCTTCAAATTTAGAGCCATCAGCATAAATGGGAAATGAAATTGAATTTGACGTGACTAGATCTAGAAACATGCTTCGCAAAGTAGAGATCTCAGTAGTGGATTTGCTGTATCTGGATAGAGAGATATCAACTACTGGAGGCTTGAGTTTCAACGGTGCTATAGGTGGACAGCAACAGGTAATTAGCTCAGGTGTTTAAATGGCATTCCAGTACTTGTACAAACCGGTACCTGTGAATTCCTATATCAAAGAAATGGAATAGGTTAGTTAGGAAGGTGAAACATTTGGAGCAACCGTGGAGTGGTTAAAAATGCTATCTTTGGTTTTTGTTTAAAATTCTAACACTGTCAAACAGCTAGGGATTAAGGCTTAGTCAAACAAGTCCAAGCTCGAATTTTCAATAACATCACGAAGGAAGAAGTACTCAACCCCTTTCCTATTTCGTTCTCACCAGCAAGAAACTGCTCAGAGGTTAAAGTCCTGCACTCTGATTACAGCCAGTCAGCCGGGCCCCGGCAAGTATGACTTGATGTCTGTCAAGCCTGCCTCAAGATCAAACATTGTGATTATATTGTTAATGCATATACAAGCATTCTCTAGGCTTTATCGTTTATTAGTGGGTATACTAACTACTCTTACTAAAGCTTATTTTTCTATCTACTACATTTTAATCCAAATAAATCTTTACAGAAACAGCTACACTACACATTTCGTTATATATACAAAGAGAACAGCGATAGTCAAATGTTTAACAACTGGACGCTATATGCTGGCCTTAAAATTCCATACTGTTTCCATGACATCGCGAGAAACAACTGAAAATCGATGGGACATAAAGAATGACAAGTATTGAACAATTTGAACTTTTCATAACGGATATCTCAGAAACGGCTTATGATACAAAAAAACTTATTTGAAGTAAATTGTGTGTTTTAAAGATATCTACATTTTTTGTATGTTACATTTCCGTCTATTGCTTAACGTTTACCAGTTATACACAAGTATGTAAAATGTCTTCCGCATGAAGAGGATTTCACAGGTATTCCCAGTAAATTCAATATATACCTACACCTAATTTGTCGTGTAAATATCTTTAATATATAGTAATAATATTTATTGATGGCTAAAAAATTTACACTACCTATATATGTGTGCCTAGTGTAATTTGGCCCTGGGCACTTATTTTGTAGAATCCACTCATTTTCTTCTTCTTTCTTGACTGTCCATTTCCACTTGCTTTTAGCTCTAAATAATTACTACACCACACTCCTGCTCTCTTTTATAAATATTTTATTCAACATTGTTCTTTTGCCCCTTTTAAACTTAAACTAATTAATTAAAATCATTTTTCCAGTTTTCAGCTTCCTTACAACAAACACTATATGCTCCAAGTTTCTTTCCCTTCATTTAATGCACATTCTCCTTGAGTAAAGGCTTCTCCTTCACTGTTTAACTCCTCGCCCATGTTATATTCTCTTTTGCCCCTTATTAGCCTTTGTCAGTAGAATTTAATATATGGTATTAATCGAAATTATTAAAGCCTTTTTTTCAGAAAATAAAAAAAAAAAAAAATTCTGATGTGTTACACTCACATGACTTTCTCTACTCTTGTACAAACTATTTTTACAAACGCTTATTCTCCATATGCTTCATGTTAATCGAGATGTTAATCTTATTGCTAATTTTCTTGTAGATGCAAGGGGAATTGCTAGGCTTTAAGCGATAGTCAAATGTTTTAAGAGCTGGTTGCTATGTGCAGTATTCCATTCTCTTTGCATGTCCAGGACATAAGAAAATGAATAACGAATTTGAGAAACACTATAAGTATTGGAAAATTTAAGGGAATAACAAGAAATATCTCGAAAATGGTTCACTCAAAAAAAAATGTATATGATGTAAATTGTGTATTTTAACGCGATCTACATTTTTTGTGCAGTAAAATTTTGTCTATCTCTTATGGTTTACCGGTTATGCAAAAGTCGTTGACAATGAAGAATACTTTTGGAGACATTCCCAGAAAATTCAAGATATACATTTCATTTGTATTGAAAATATCTTAAACATATGATATTTTAATCAAAATCGTTATAGCCATTTTTGAGAAAATTAAAATTTTCGAAAAATGTTCCATGTAAAGGGTAATCTGGGGTGGGGGATTTTCTTGAAAATCTTCGTGTCGAATCTCTGGAAGGTACTGAAACTAAATACCAAGTTTGGTGTTTATACAACTGTTCTTTTCTGAGTTATGCTGTTCACACACACACACGGACATGTTTCCAAAAATGCTTTATTTGCGTTCAGGGGGTCTCAAAACATGTATTTCCGGTGAAATCTCGGTATTGAACTTTTGGGTGGAATACAATACTTCCCCTACTTACTATACGTAGCAGAGAAAGTAAAAACCGAAAAAAATTGTCTTGTAAAGGGTAGTTTGGTTTGGGGGAACTTTATTTAAAATCTTCGTGTCGTATCTTTGAGACTGAACTTAAATGCCAAGTTTGGTATTTATCCGACATTTCTTGAGTTGCTTGTTCACACAGCACGCGCGCGGTGCTTTTTCTAAAAGTGTTCTTTTAATTAGTTAAGGAGCCTCAAAATATAATTATTTTTCTGGTGAAACCTCGGTGTAGAATTTTTTTGTTAGAATACAATATTTGTCCTGCTTACTGTACGTAATATAGAAAGTAAAAGAAAAGTAAAACAATAACAAAGAATAACTCGGAAATGGTTAACGCTACAAAACGTTTTGAAATAAATTGTGTGTTTTAAACAGATCTGCGTTTTTTGTTCAGTAAGATTTTGTCTATCTCTTACGGTTTACTAGTTATACAAAAGTCATTCAGGAAAAAAACATAGGATATTTTTATACTCAAATATATTTATAATGTGATATTTTAATGAATAATATCGACGATTTCTCCATGTAAAGGATAGTTTAGGTGGAAAACGGTACATTTAAATACCAAGTGAAGTATGTAAACTATTTCTCACTGTTTACAGACACACGTTACGTAATGTCGAGAAAATGTATTTGGTAGGTTTTCAGTGAAGACGCGTTTCCTTTTGTTAATTCTGTTGTGAAATAAGAACGTATAAAGTTCTTTAAGTGAGATAGCCTAAAAGTCCAATAGGTGCCTGACGATTCCCTCTGATACCGAACTGGAGATCCGCCGACCTGATAACGCTCAAGAAGCGGCTAAAGGTGAAGATCCGAGGAAATAAAAGTAACAGGTACTAAAAAGAAACAAGAAGAACACCGCTGACTTGAATAGGAGTGTGTGCGTCTCTCTCTGGCTCCCGATGCTAATTAATGAACGCAAGAGGCCGTAACATGCACTGTCCCTCTGCAGGTCGATATCCTCTCTCTCTCTCTGTCACACGTGGTCCGCAACTAAAGGCATCCATCCATCTGTACGATGATTCATGAAGCATGATGGAATATGAGAGTGGCAAGTACATTATCACACAATCGAGGAATGTTTGAGATTATGTTATGCACTTTACACACGATGTACTGCACACTGTTTATTTCTTGCACGATCCTGTGTTTTCTTATTTTCAATTAATTCCTATCGCTTATTGTGGGTATACAAATTATTTTTATGAAAGTTTATTTTCCTATCTACTTCATTTTAATTCGAGATAAACCTTTCCAGAAATGCTGCTTTACACAGTTCGTTATAGATACAATGAGAATAGCGATAGAAATAGACGCTATACGCTGGCCTTAAAATTCCACACTGTTGCCATGACATCACGAGAAAAGGATGAAAATCGACAGGACTTAGAAAGAATGTGTCGCAGTTTCTTCGTGTTATCTTATTTGCTGAGCGCCTGTTATTGTTTTATTGTTTTGAATTTTGGGTTCTTTGTCCTCCGGCTAGCTATTATTACTACTCAGTCGAGCATATCTCTTGAACAGGGTGTGTAAACGGAAAGGAGTTATTACTAAAGATAACACTGATAAAAGAATTTGTTTTTACACTTTTATTGCCGTCACACTTTATTCATTTCACATACTTATTCTTGATACACGCCAAACTGAAACTGTTATATTTTTTAATGTTACTATAATCACTTATTTGTTGCACATTATTAATTCGCGTATTTACATCTTTTAACTAACTTTACGACGCGAGAGATTTTGTAGAACTGCGCGACGTTTAACCCGCGAATGATTCTGTTGGACTGAGCGATGTTTACCTTGTGAATTATTCTGTCAAACTGAACGTTACCCGTCTCTTGGCTTCATAATTTATACTCCCTCACCCCGATATGCCTAAAGATTATAACCGAGCTGCTATTGGTTAATAAAACGCGCCAACATTAGCGTCTATTTTTTTTATCCAATCAAAATTACGAACACATATACTCTAGGGAAGAAATTCCCTCCATTTCTAAAGAAATGCACACTCCTCTGACGTCATTTGCTTGCCTCTTCTAATTAATAAACAACTCACCCCCTCGCTACATTGTTGCCCCTCTTATTCTCAGTTTCAGTGAGGCCGTGTAAACTTATTTCCTAACAATGCTTATAATTAACAAACATCTCAAATCATTGTCATACAATAATGCTTATTTACACTACAATCACTCTGGCATTTACATTGTTGTGATATAAAATACTGCCACAAATGGCACAGCAGTAGTCAAATGTTTTAGTAGTGGACGCTATATGCTAGCCTTAAAATTCCATACTGTTGCCATGACATCGCGAGAAACAGATGAAAATCTACAGTACTTAAAAAGAATGTCATAGCGATAGTCAAATGTTTAACAACTGGACGCTATATGCTGACCTTAAAACTCCATTCTGTTTCCATGACATCGCGAGAAATAACTGAACGTTGACAGGAGTTCAGAGAATGGCAAAGTAATGAACAATTCGAAGAATTCATTACTAACGGATAACTCAGAAATGGCTTATGGCACAAAAACCCTTATTTGAAGTAGATCATGTGTTTTGAAGAGATCTAAATTTTCTGTGTAGTACGTTTTCGTCTATTGTTAACGTTTACCAGTTGTACAAGATTAGTCAAAATTCCTTCGGAATGAAGTGGACTTCACAGGCAATTCCAGAAAATTCAAGACATACATTTTATTTGTAATTTAAATATGTTTAATATATGACATTTTAATCAAAATTGTTAGAGACATTTTTTAGAAAATAAAAGGTTTTGAAGTCTTCTGTGCAAAGAATAGCTTGGGGTGGGGGATTTTCATGAAAATCTTCGTGTGGTATGTTTGGAAGTACTGAACCTAAATACCAAGTTTGGTATTCATCAGAGTTTTCGTTTTTTAGTTATGCTGTTCACAAACATACACAGAGACCATTTTCTTAAAATGTTTTTGTGATTGTTCAAATGTGAGGCAGTATTTTTAACACTTAAATGATTTCAGTCTAATTATATAATATATAAATTCAATAACAGCCCGCCTTAAAGCAATATGTGTATGTAACAATATATAAAAATGTATGTAACAGTCATTGCATATGCTTATATTATTGCAAACATGTTTAATAATGTTATGTGAATGTATTACGTAATTTAATAATGTAGGAGCTGTGAGAATAATAGGTTGAAGTTGCTAACAATGAGGTAACCTTGAGGCAATAATGAATTTGAAAGTTTAACCATACTACTTGTAATTCTTGGAAACAATAATGTAAATTTTGAGACAGTTTATAAAATAGCCAATCAACAACCAGAAAAAGCTTAAGTTAAATGAAGATATTCTATTGGATTAGGAATAGCCAATCAGAGACTTGAAATACAGAAATTTACAAATTTAGGCGGTAGAAATCAAGTCAGTTGCTTGTAGACAGTGCTCATAACTGGACGCGTTGGTTGTAGACAAGTGTTCCTAACCGGATGCGAGATGTGTCCTCGAGAAATTTAATACGTATTCGTGTGAGAAAAAAATAGTTTTACGTGTTAAAAATGCAAGTAATTAATTAAAGAATCTCACAGCTCTTTATATCAGTGAAGTGTTATTTAAATCGTGTGAAGCATTAATAAAAGGAGTGAAGTAAAATTATAATCTGTGTAAGCCTACATTCTTCAGCCGTATCACGCCCTGTTAAGAGAAACGTGCCTCTAACAATAATACTGACGCAGCCAAGGCAAACATAAATATATAATATTTAAAGAAACAGTCAAATTACAAAGTTAATATTTTTAAATTTGGGGCAAAGGCCACCGGCTCCCCAACAGTTGAAATAACAATACAACAACGTAAAGACAATAAATCTTCTTTAAAATCGACTCCCAAAACGTGGGGCAAATAAAAATACAGCAAAACACCTTCTTCAAATGGCACTTAAAGGCTGTGCAGCATTTCGAAACTTTGGGAGACTGTCGGGAGGGGGGAATAAGGAGGTTGGGAGTTTCGCCGATTTTTCACATCCTTTTGAGCGAGTATGAGTCAGTTATTAGGAATATTTGGGGCAAATTATAAGGGGTGAAGAGAACATTGTAATTTCATAAATAAGGGAGGGAGGAGGTGAATGAAATTAATTGTTTCGTGATTTGAGTTCAAAAAGTTAACTGTGTATCATCGGGTGGACTAGATAATGTTAAAGATCGGAGTGAATATGAACACATAGCGTCGCTGTGTTCTGTCATTGCACTCAAAGCGCTGTGACGCTGTTATTAACCCGAGAGTTAAGGAGCGAACATGCGCGCCATCATGTCTGCCAGCAGACAGTTGCAAATGCTCCTAAAACTGGTTTCAGAATGACTATTTTGATCCCAGATTCCACACCCAAACCGCTCGCCCACACTTGACTGCCACAAGAACATAACACTCTCTGTATGCATGCCAGGGCTCGTGAAAATCTTATGAAGTACAGTTATAACGCTCTACACTTACAAGAACAATGACAAAAACGGTACAACTCCCGCCTCGGGACACTCTTCACGATGATACAGGCAATCACTTCCTCTCCTCAGTCTTCTGGCTCATTCTGGTTTTTCCTATCCTCGTCCTCGGCGCTCGCTGCCGTCTGCCGCTATCATAGAAAGGCGCGGTTGAAACCATGTAACATTTTAAAACTACTTTTAAAGGCTTTACTTACCAACTTTATGAAAGGAAATGCTGAAACAGGCCACCGTCATTGTCCATACATTTTTGGCACATCTTTAGGAAACTATCTATCATGGAATTTTTGGGGGGAAATTTCCAAACGATGACCGATGTCGTCTAATGTTTCTTCGGTAAGAACCGAACGCCGTCTTTTAGATTTCTTAGCCTGAACACTTCCTGTGGCCTGAAATTTGCTGTAAAGTTCATGGATTGTTGTACGACCTGGAAATCTTTCTGCAAATCGTACTTTCACTTGGCGAGCTGACCGAGTTAACACATACGAATCATAAATAAATACACGCTGTGCAGTTGAAAACATATACTCAGCCATAATATACTTTGTGACTAAGTACAGGACAAAATAATAAATAACTCATAACAACTGAACTACATCACATCACCGTCAACTCAAAACTGCACTTCACAACAGCGTGACTTTGTTTATAGCAGCAGTGCGTTATAGCCCAGTGGAAAAACACAACGCAGCCGGTAATATTCTTCATAAAATACCCCTCAGGGGTAACATAAAACATAAAGACAAACACACACATCCTGGAAGAATTAAAACAAAATATCCGCCAGGAAATTTCTCAACGTGAACTACGGCGAGTGATGGATAGTTTCTTAAAGAGGTGCCAAAAATGTATGGACAACGACGGTGGCCAGTTTCAGCATCTCCTTTCGTAAAGTTGGTAAGTAAAGTCTTTAAAAGTAGTTTCAGAAATGTTGTATGGTTTCATCCGCGCCTTTCTATGATAGCAGCAGACGGCAAAGAGCGTCGAGGCGCAGACAGGAAAATCACCGCGCAGGCGGTTCGGAGTCTATTAGCTCACTCTGTATAAGAAGAACACAAGTGGCGATAATCACATTCCCTAAATATTCAGTCTCGCCTTCATCTGAACTACGTGTTTTCAGGCCTTCTTACTCCAAAAATATTTTTACTTTCTCTATTACGTATAGTACGCAGGGGAAGTATTGCATTCCAACCAAAAATTCGATATCAACATTTCCCTGGAAATACTGTTTTGAGGTGCCCTGAATCCAAATAAAGCATTTTTGGAAACATGTTCGTGTGTCTATCTGTCAGTCTGTGAACAACATAACTCAAAAACGAAAGTCAGATAAATACCAAAGGTGGTATTTGAGTTTACTATCTTCCAAGGATGCGACACGAAGACATTCAAGAAAATCCCCCCCATCCCAAACTACCCTTTACATGGAACATTTTTCGAAAGTTTTAATTTTCTCAAAATGCCTCAAACAATCTTGATTAAAATATCGTATGTTTAAGATACTTTCATGCCAAATGAAATGTATATTTTGAATTTTCTGGAAATGTCCCCAAAAGTCGTCTTCATTCTGAATGAATTTTGCATAACTGGTAAACCGTAAAAGATAGACAAAATTTTACTACACAAAAAATGTAGATCTCGTTAAAACACACAATTTATGTCCTTCACATTTCCTTTTGTTCAGTGAACCATTTCCGAGATATTCCTTGTTATTTGTTTGAATTTTCCAATACTTATACTTTCTCTATTCGTTTTTTTATATCCTGACATACAAAGAGAATGGAAAGCTCCACATAGCAACCAGCTCTTAAAACATTTGACTATCGCTTAAAGCCTACCAATTCCCCTTGCTCCTACAAGAAAATTAGTTTGAAGTTTCTGCAAATGTTTATCTCGATTATCATGAAGTAGATGGATAATAAGCGTTTGTAAAAATAATTTGCACAAGAGTA
Organism: Deroplatys truncata; assembly: GCA_030765065.1. NCBI lineage: Eukaryota > Metazoa > Arthropoda > Insecta > Mantodea > Mantidae > Deroplatys > Deroplatys truncata. The sequence continues at coordinate 11,578,819 of CM060979.1, forward strand.
CAAAGTAGTGAGTAGAGAAAAGTTATATGAGTGTAACACATTAGAATTTTAGGAAAAGGTCCCTTCGTTTGTGTGTGAACAGATAACTCAAAAACGAAATTTCGGAAAAATACCAAAGTTAGTATATAAATTCAGTACCTTCCAAAGATGCGACACAAAGATTTTCAAGAAAATCCCCCTACCCCAAACTTCTCATTACATGGAACATTTTTAGAAATGTTTGATTTTCTAAAAAAATGGCTCTAAAGATTTTGATTAAAATAGCACATATTAAACATACTTACATGAAAAACAAGATGTATAACTTGATCTTTCTAGAATAGCCTGTACTCTACATACGGAAGAATTTCCTATAATCCTCTATAACTGGTAAAAGTTAAGCGATAGACGAAAACGTACTACAAAATAAATGTATACCTGTTATTCATGCTTCAAATTGTTTAATACGCCTGTCGATTGTCAATTTTTTGTCGCGATATCATGGAAACAGTATGGAATTTTAAGGCAGCATTGAGAGTCCAGTTGTTAAACATTTGACTATCGCTGTTCTCTTTGTATCTATAACGAAATGTGTAATGTAGCTATTTCTGTAAAGGTTTATTTGGATTAAAATGAAGTAGATAGGAAAATAAAATTTGGTAACAATAATTTCTATAACCACTAATAGACGTTAGAGGGAAGAGAAGTAATTAGGTTTGTCCATCAAGAAACATAATTTATTTAGAAATTGGCCCTATTTGAAACTTTAAAGTTGAAGTAAAGTACTGGAAAGTAAGTTAATGTGGAGGTAGTAGGATTTCGTGACTTATCCAGAATTGAAGAATTTCGAGATGTATGACGTAATCTATCAACCACTGTATAGTGATAGTATTACGATCCATAGTTGATTTTTAGCCGATAGAACCTCATCCTTGCAGGCGTGGATTGGTTGATATCTGAGGCATTGCTAAATGTTTGATCTGTTTCAAATGTGCGCTGCGTATGAATGGGATAGTTACAGCACGCTTTCTCCTCACCAGTTGCTGTCGGGATGTGGTATGACCTCAAAACTCACAGAGACAAGACAGACTGTATATTTCTGCTGTGGAGGAGAATGAATCCAATCCTGGAAGAAAGGGGGAGACAGATGTAGTATTCTTGCTGCAGTTTCAGGCCTTTATGTCCATTACCCCACACGCCCCCACTTCACACCGTCTCTAATTCTGTGCATATACGTTTATCTTTCCATCTTTGTTTTTTGTTAACTGTTTTCCTTCCTTGTTCCCCACATCCGTTTCTGTTTATGCCAGTTTTTTTCTTGTCTCATCCCGGGTCTGCAACTTGCAGCAACATCGATTTTAATTGCGTCTGGTGACATTCCAGAGTTCTAGATGTCAGACATCGCACGTTCCAATTAAATCCTAAGCCTTACATCACGTGTACGTATTATCATCCCGTACCTGCTTGACACATCATAAAATGTCAATCTTGTTGTGGGAAATGGAACAAAGCTTTGGCACACACTTACATAATTCTCTCGACCCACCATCGATCATCACTTTTTCTAACACGTACCTAGTCACCCAGATTACAACGGAAAATCACGTTTTGTGCTCCCTGAATTAAAAAATCTGATGTGTTACACTCACATGACTTTCTCTACTCTTGTACAAACTATTTTTACAAACGCTTATTCTCCATATGCTTCATGTTAATCGAGATGTTAATCTTATTGCTAATTTTCTTGTAGGTGCAAGGGGAATTTTAAGAGCTGGTTGCTATGTGGAGTATTCCATTCTCTTTATATGTCCAGGACATAAAAAAATGAATAACGAATTACTATTTGAGAAAAAGTATAAGTATTGTAAAATTTAAGGGAATAACAAGCAATATCTCGAAAATGGTTCACCCCCCCCAAAAATGTATATGACATAAATTGTGTATTTTAACGCGATCTACATTTTGTGTGTAGTAAAATTTTTTCTATCTCTTATGCTTTACCAGTTATGCAAAAGTCGTTCACAATGAAGAGTACTTTTGGAGACATTCCCAGAAAATTCTAGATATACATTTTATTTCTCATAAAAATATCTTAAACATACCATATTTTAATCAAAATCGTTAGAGCCATTTTTGAAAAAAATTAAAATATTCGAAAAATGTTCATTGTAAAGGGTAATCTGGGGTGGGGGATTTTCTTGAAAACCTTCGTGTCGCATCTCTGGAAGATACTGAAGCTAAATACCAAGTTTGGTGTTTATCCGACATGTTTCCAAAAATTCTTTTTTTTTGGGGGGGGGTATCAGGAGGCCTCAAAACATATATTTCCGCTGAAATCTCGGTATCGAATTTTTGGGTGGAATACAATACTTCCCCTACTTACTATACGTAGTAGAGAAAGTAAAAATGTATGACATAAATTGTGTATTTTAACGCGATCTACATTTTTTGTATAGTAAAATTTTGTCTATCTCTTATGGTTTACCAGTCGTTCACAATGAAGAATACTTTTGGAGACATTCCCAGAAAATTCAAAATATACATTTTATTTGTCATAAAAATGTCTTAAACTTTAATCAAAACCCTTAGAGCCGTTTTTGAGAAAATAAAAATTTTCGAAAAATGTTCCATGTAAGGGGTGGGGGATTTTCTTTAAAACTTTCATGTCGCGTCTCTGGAACATATTGAACCTAAATACCAAGTTTGGTGTTTATCCGACTTTTCGTTTTTGAGTTATGCTGTTCACAGACAGATAGACACACACACACACACACACACACACACTCACAGACATACAAGACATAACACGGACATGTTTTCAAAAATGCTTTATTTGTTTTATGTTCTGGACATACAAAGAGAATGGAATACTCCACATAGCAACCAGCTCTTGAAACATTTGACTATCGCTTAAAGCCTACCAATTCCCCTTGCATCTACAAGAAAATTAGCAATAGGATAGCATTTAGCTGATTAGCATTTTTACCGGGAAAAATGCGAATCAGCTGGAGAATTTAATGTCGTGTCGGCATGTTGCCATGGTAGCTCAGTGGTTAGAGCAACCGGACGGAGACCGGGAGATCCGTGGTTCAAATCCCGGCTATGGCATTGAATTTTTCAGTCATCTGATTCTACCTTTCCAATAGGATAGTTTCCTAAAGAGGTGCCAAAAATGTATGGACAACGACGGTGGCCAGTTTCAGCATCCCCTTTCATAAAATTGGTAAGTAAAATCTTTAAAAGTAGTTTAAAAGTGTTGCATTGTTTCATCTGCGCCTTCTGTGATAGCGGCAGACGGCAAAGAGCGCCGAGGACCGGACAGGAAAAACACCGCGCAGCCGGTTCGGAGTCTTTTGGTTCACTCTGTGCTATACTCTCCGTCACACTGTGGAAGATTCTTTTCTTTGTTTTCTGTCTTAGTGAAGTATTCCAAGTGATGCCCTGTAACACTCTAGTAGACGTTTTACCCATAGTCACTCGTGTGGTAATATCAGCCTTTACCTACTTTACCATCTCTACTGATGCTTGTCCGCAGATATTTAAATCGTGTGCAGTCCCAGTTGCATATCGGCTTGTTTTGTTCTAAACACATCTATCTAGTTTTATTTAAGTTGACTTTGACCCACCTCTCATATTCTTCCTTTAGTATTTCCGTATCTTCCTGATCTGATCGTCAGTGAAGAGGAGTGAATGCAGGTTAAAATTATCTATTGGCACAGTCATTCTTGTATCACATCTCCAACACCTGTTCTATGTAAATATTAAATAGAAGAGGTCACAAGGTGCACCCTTGGTAACTTCTAAGTTCTGTGTTATTTTATTCCCCATTTTCATACATACTTTCTCTACTACGCACAGTAAGTAGGGAAATATTGCATTCCCCCAAAAATACGATATGGAGATGTCAGCGGAAATACTGTTTTGAGGTGCCCTGAATGCAAATAAAGCAGTTTGGGAAACATGTCCGTGTGTCTGTCTGTCAGTCTGTGAACAGCATAACTCAAAAACGAAAAGTCGGATAAATACCAAAGGTGGTATTTGAGTTTATTATCTTCTAAGAATGCAACACGAAGATTTTTAAGAAAATCCCCCCCCCACCTCAGACTACTACTAAAATTTGGTGTCGCATCTTTTGAAGACACTAAAGTTATGCTGTTCACACACACACAGACCTACGTTTTCCTAAAAATATTTTTTTTGGCTTCAAGAGTCTTCAAAACATATCTCCGATGAAATCTCAGTATGGATTTTTGGGCAGAATGCAATACCTTCACTTCCTACTATGTACTTGGAAGAGAAAGCAATATTTGCTGCTAAATTTTAATAAAAAAAGAATCTTATGTGTTACACTCACACGACTTTCTCTACTCTTGTACAAACTATTTTTACAAACGCTTATTCTCCATATACTTCATGTTAATCGAGATGTTAATCTTATTGCTAATTTTCTTGTAGATGCAAGGGGAATTGGTAGACTTTAAGCGATAGTCAAATGTTTTAAGAGCTGGTTGCTATGTTGAGTATTCCATTCTCTTTGCATTACCAGGACAAAAAAAAAAAGAATAACGAATTCCCATTTGAGAAAAAGCATAAGTATTGGAAAATTTAAGGGAATAACAAGCAATATCTCGAAAATGGTTCGCTCAATAAAAAAATGTATATGACATAAATTGTGTATTTTAACGCGATCTACATTTTTTGTGTAGTAAAATTTTGTCTATCTCTTACGGTTTACCAGTTATGCAAAAGTCGTTCATAATGAAGAATACTTTTGGAGACATTCCTAGAAAATTCAAGATATACATTTTTATTTGTCATGAAAGTATCTTAAATATATGACATTTCAATCAAAATCGTTAGAGCCGTTTTTGAGAAAATTAAAATTTTCAAAAAATGTTCCATGTAAAGGGTAATCTGGGGTGGGGGGGATTTTCTTGAAAACCTTCGTGTCGCATCTCTGGAAGATACTGAACCTAAATACCAAGTGTGGTGTTTATCCGACTGTTCGTTTCTGAGTTATGCTGTTCACAGACAGACACACGGACATGTTTCCAAAAATGCTATTTTTGGATTCATGGGGCCTCAAAACATATATTTCCGGTGAAATCTTTGTGTAGAGAAAGTAATAAACAAACTCATTGCGTAAAAGTATGTCAGGGAACTTAGAAGTTATGCATCTACTTCCTGTAAACATTTCAGTCTGATGTCTAGAACAGCTTCCGAGGTATAGGGTCATGAATTTAGCAGGATAGGACCTTGGTCTTCCTTTAAACACAGCCCTCGAAAGTGTTTCTCTAGTTGGCCCGTTGAGTAGCAAAAAGGTTGCAGGACGTGAACAATAGGAAACCATGATATGACCAGGAGACAAGGAAAACTCTTGTGTAGGCAGCTACAAAATGAACATCGCTATACAGATCGTTTACCTGCCTGTCTTGCCACCTTCCTCGTTTAGTTCACTTGAGCAGAAAGTCCTAGGACCTACTGGAGAATAAAAGAGGATTATGGCCAACAGTAGCACCGGTGCCAATACCTGCGTGTTTCCTTACTGCTTTAGCACGTCCTACAAAGCCTGTCTGACTTGGTGAAGCACTTCGACCATGAAGTACAGCTTGCATTCACCACTCGCTCTTCTTGTTAATCCAGTGGGCTAGAGAGTGTTGCACAAGATCCAATTAGACATCAAGATGTCATATTTGTTGCTAGCTTTGATCACTAAGTAACGTCCTTTAGTAGGTAACGTTATATCAGACGGTGAGTGGACGAAATTGAAACATGGGCTCGGTTACCTATCATTGAGGCAGACACGCTACCCACACTTTGAAATTCCATGTTCGTGCATGACCACGAGAAAAAACATTAACGAAAAAATTCTGATGTGACACATTCACATGACTTTCTCTTCTACCCTCTATCGATTATAACTGAGTATACAAACTATTCTTGCTAAAACTTTATATCTACTTCATTTTAATCCAAATAAACCTTTACAGAAATAGCTACATTACACATTTCGTTATAGATACAAAGAGAACAGCGATAGTCAAATGTTTAACAACTGGACGCTATACGCTGGCCTTAAAATTCCATACTGTTTCCATGACATCGCGAGAAACAACTGAAAAACGTCAGCAGTTATTTGAAATATATTATGTGTTTTAAAGTTGTCTACGTTTTCGTCTATCGCTTAACGTTTACCAGGTATACAAGATTATACAGAATAGTTTCCGAATGAAGAGGACTTCAAAAAACTATTCTCAGAAAATTCAAAACGTACATTTTAAACATGAAATTATTCTTTCATGTATTGTTTTAATAAAAATCGTTAGAGCCATTTTTGAGGCAGTATTTTTAACAGTTGAATAATTTAAATTAAATTATATAATATGTAAATTCTATAACAGCCCGCCTTGAAGCAATATGTATGTAATAATTTATAAAATGCATGTAACAGTCATTGCATATGCTTATATTATTGTAAACATGTTCAATAATGTTATGTAAATGTATTATGCAATTTAATAATGTAGGAGCTCTGAGAATAATAGGTTAAAGTTGCTAACAATGAGGTAACCTTGAGGCAATAATGAATTTGAGAGTTTGAATGCTACTAGTCATTATTAGGGCAGCAATAATGTAAATTTTGTGACAGTTTAAAATTAGCCAATCAACAGCCAGAAAAAGCTTTAATTAAATGCAGGTATTCTACTGGACTAGGATTAGCCAATCAAACACTTGAAATACAGAAGTTTGCGGGTTTTGGAACGGTTGAGATATGTTCAGTTGCTGGCAAACCTTGGTAGTGACCGGATGGAAGATGTAAGTATACGTGTTAACAAAGTGCAAGTATTAAATTAAAAGAATCTCACAGCTCTTAATATCAGTGTAGTGCTATTTAATTTGTGTCAAAGATTAATAAAAAGGAGTGAATTAAAACTTAAAATCTGTGTAAGCCTACATTCTTGTCGCCCACGCCCTGCTTAAGAGAAACGTGTCTCTAAAGTAATACTGACGCAGCCGAGGCAAACATAAACATAAATAATATCTATAGAAGCAGTTTAATAACAAAGTTAATAAAATATTTTTAAACTTGAAGTGTAACAACATAAATACATCTTCAAAAGCAGCTTTTTATACGTAGCAGCATATTACGTAACAAACAATGCACTTCAAATTAATGCCCAAAATGTGGTGGAAAACTTCAACAACAGAACACATTCTTCAAATTGGTTTTTCAAGTGTGGAAATAAATAAACAACGCAAAGAACAATTCTACTTCATTTTTTAGAAAGTCAAAATTTTCGAAGAATACTCCATGTAAAGTGTAGTTACGGGTTGGGGGATTTTGTTGAAAATCTTCGTGTTCCGTCCTTGTAAGATACTGAACTTAAGTGCCAAGTTTGGTACTTATCCGACTGTTCGTTTTTAAGTTGTGCTCTTCACGGACACAGAAACATGGGTTTTTTTTTCTAAAAATGCTTTGCTTTTTTGGATTGATGGGGGCCTCAAAATATATTTCCGATGAAATCCGCACATTGAATTTTGGATGGAGTACAATACTTCCCCTATGTACTACAGGTAAGTAGTAGAGAAAGTAAATATAGGCAAATATTTGAAAATAATAACCAATAATAAAAAAATATCGGAAATGGCTAATGCTAGGAAAACGTTTATTTGAATTAGTGTTCGCCCCAACGATAGCTACATTTATATGTAGTAAGAATTTGTCTTATCTCTTACGGTTTACCAATTATACAAAAGTCATTCGGAACGAAGAGTCAGTTACCAGAAAATTCAAGATAAATATCTTAAACATATGGTGTTTTAATCAAAATCCTTAAGAGCCATTTTTGGGGGGAAAAAAATGAAAGTGCTTCCGTGTAAATGGTGGTTTGGGGTGGAGGGATGTTCTTGAAAATCTTCGTGTCGCATATTTGGAAGATACTGAATCTAAACACCAAATTGGTATTTATCCAACTTTTCGTTTTCAACTATGCTGTTCACGTACGCGCGCACACGCACACACACAAGGATCTTTTTTTTAAAAATGTTTTTTTTATTCAATGGACCTCAAAACTTGTATTTTTCTAATTTTCGGTGAAATGCAGTACCTATTAAGTACGCGGTACAGAAATTAATAAAAAGTGAAACATTTTCCCGATAGAAATATTTAGTAGGTATCGTTTGTTTATTAGTTAATAACTGCTTACCAGTTATTGTATTTGAGTGTTTAATATTTAATTAACATCTATTAATTTATTGCATTTTGAAATATTAAATGAAAATAAACTAAAATTTAAAGATTAAAATTAAAATAAATTTGAAATGCAACAATTTGGATTAAAATTTATAAGAATTTTTATTTTAAATTGTTTTTATTATTATTTAAATTGCTTTATTATTATTTTGATTAAATTGGTATTTTGTAAAAATTAAATAAATTTTTAAGGTATTGATTTTATTATAACTTTTTTATATAAATATTTGTAAAATTATTTAACTACAGAGTTACTTTTACAGGATTTAGATATACAAATTTAAACAAAAATTTAACATTTAATAAAAAACGTTAAAATTTTATTTATTATTATATTACATTATTTTATAATTCATCTATACAATTATTGTATTTAAAATTGTAAATTTTTGGAGATCGAATAAATTACAAGGTCTGATAATATAAGCCCTGGTTTACGAAATTAGATGCCAGGGTTTAGTATTACAAATTTTATTTTTATTTTTTATTTATCGTTTGTTTATTGTAGCAGGGGATGAAATAACGCCTAATGCTGTCACTCTAAAGAAGCAGTGGCTTTACTTACCTATAGTATGTAGAGGAAGTATAGCATTTCATTCAAAAAAATCTGATGTGTTACACTCACATGACTTTCTCTACTCTTGTACCAACTATTTTTACAAACGTTTATTCTCCATATGCTTCATGTTAATCGAGATATCGAGATGTCAATCTTATTGCTAATTTTCTTGTAGATGCAAGGGGAACATGGTAGGTTATAAGCGATAGTCAAATCTTTTAAGCGCTGGTTGCTATGTGGCGCATTCTATTCTGTTTGCATATCCAGGACATAAAAAATTGAATAACGAATTTGAGAAAAAGTATAAGTATTGGAAAATTTAAGGAAATAACAAGCAATATCTCGAAAATGGTTCACTCAACTAAAAAAAATGTAGGTATATGACATAAATTGTGTATTTTAACGCGATCTACATTTTTTGTGTAGTAAAATTTTGTCTATCTCTTATGCTTTACCAGTTATGCAAAAGTCGTTCACAATAAAGAATACTTTTGGAGACATTCCCAGGAAATTCAAGATATACATTTTATTTGTCATAAAAATATCTTAAACATATGATATTTTAATCAAAATCGTTAGCCATTTTTGAGAAAATTAAAATTCTCGAAAAATCTTCCATGTAAAGAGTACTCTCGGGTGGGGGGGATTTTCTTGAAAACATTCGTGTCGCATCTCTGGAAGATACTGAACCTAAATACCAAGTTTGGTGTTTATCCGACTGTTCGTTTCTGAGTTATGCTGTTCACAGACAGACACACACACAGACATGTTTCCAAAAATGCTTTTTTTGGATTCAGGGTGTCTCAAAACTCATATTTCCGGTGAAATCTCGGTATCGAATTTTTGGGTGGAATACAATACTTCCCCTACTTAGTATACGTAGTAGAGAAAGTAATATGATATGGAAATTTCTCCAGAAATGCATGTTTTCAGACTCTCAGAATAATAATATTAATAATAATAGTTACAAAAAAGAATTTTTAGAAAAAGATTCGTTCCTGTGCGTGTGCCCATGTGACTGTTTACAGCTAACCCAAAAACGAAAAGTTGATTAAATACCAAACTTGATGTTTCAGTCCAGCATCCTCTAAGGATGCAGCACTAAGGTTTTTGAAGAAAATCTCTCCACCCAAAAGTTCGATACCGGGATTTCACCCGAAATACATGTTTTGAAGCGCCCTGAATCCCAATAAAGCGTTTTTGAAAACACGTCCTTGTGAAAGTCTGTGAACAAACTCAAAAACGAAAAGTCAGATAAATACCAAACTTGGTATTTGAGTTTAGCATCTTCCAAGGATGTGACACGAATATTTTCAAGAAAATCCCCCACCCCTAGCTATTCTTTACATGGAACATTTTTCGAAAATTTGGTTTTCTATAAAAATCGCTAACGATCTTCATTAAAATACCATACATGAAAGATATTTATATAGCAAATGAAATGTATATCTTGAATTTTCTGGGAATAGCCTAGGAAGTCTTTTTCATTCGGAAGGAATTCTGTATAACTTGTAAACGTACCATAGAAAAAAATTGTGGATCTCTTTAAAACACAGTTTATTTCAAATAAGTTATTTATGGCATAAACCGTTTCCAAGTTATTCGTTATTAAAGGTTCGAATTATTCAATTCTTTGTCATACTTGTAAAGTACTATAGATTTTCAGTTGTTTCTCGCGATGTCATGGAAACAGTATGGAATTTTAAGGCCAGCATATAGCGTCCAGTTGTTAAACATTTGACTAACGCTGTTCTCTTTGTATCTATAACGAAATATGTAATGTAACTATTCCTGCAAAGGTTTATTTGGATTAAAATGTAGTAGATAGAAAAATAAGCTTTAGTAAGAATAGTTTGTATAAAGATAGTTTACCAGTTATACAAGATTATACAAAATTCCCTATGAATGACGAGGACTTCAAATGCGGTTCCTAGAAAATTCAAAATATACATTTGTTATATAAATATTTTAAACGCATGGTATTTAATCAAAATCGTTAGACTCATTTTCTAGAACATAAAGAATTTCAAAAATGTTCCATGTAACAGACACACATACGGGTCTTTTTTTAAAAAAAGCCGTTTTACTTTCTCTACTACGTATAGTAAGTAGGGGAGGTATTGTATTTCACCCAAAAAATCGATACCGAGATTTCACCGGAAATATATGTTTTGAGGCCCCCTATATCCAAAAAGAGCATTTTTGGAAACATGTCGGTGTGTGTGTGTGTGTGTGTGTGTGTGTGTGTGAGAGAGAGAGAGAACAGCATAACTCAGAAACGCACAGTCGGATAAACACCGAACTTGGTATTTAGGTTCAGTATCTTCCAGAGATGCGACACGAAGGTTTTCAAGAAAATCCCCCACCATAGATTACCCTTTACATGGAAAATTTATGGAAAATTTTAATTTTCTCAAAAATGGCTCTAACGATTTTGATTAAAATGTCATATGTTTAAGATATTTTCATGACAATAAAATTTATATCTTGAATTTTCTGGGAATGTCTCCAAAGGTATTCTTCATTGTGAACGACTTTTGCATAACTGGTAAACCATAAGAGATAGACAAACTTTTACTACACAAAAAATGTAGACCGTGTTAAATACACAATTTATGGCATATAAATATTTTTGTTAAGTGAACCATTTTCGAGATATTGCTTGTTATTCCCTTAAATTTTCCAATACTTATACTTTTTCTCAAATTCGTTATTCATTTTTTGTCCTGGTAATGCAAAGAGAATGGAATACTTCACATGGCAACCAGCTCTTAAAACATTTGACTATCCCTTAAAGCCTACCATATTCCCCTTGCATCTGCAAGAAAACTAGCAATAAGATTAACATGAAGCATATGGAGAATAAGCGTTTGTAAAAATAGTTTGTACAAGAGTAGAGAAAGCCATGTGAGTGTAACACATCATAAATTTTGTTATTATTTCAGGGAGGCTCAAGACGTATGTTTCAGGTGAAATCTGCACATGGAGTTTTTGAGTGAAATACAAATTCATAATAGAGAAAATAATAAATGGTGGATTTAGAATATGGGTATGAGCAGGAAATTAGCTGAAAAATATAACACATGGAGATTAGCGTTTAAGTTTTAAAAAATAAAGTATAAGGTAATAGGAAGAGATGCATGTTTTGAAGCTTGATGATAAAGACGTTATTGAACAATGTGACGAATACAATTATCTGGGTTTTAAAACTACAAATGATGGGAGAAATGATATTTAACCTAAACATTTGAGGGGTATATTACGGGACAAACTATAACAAGAGAAATAAAAAGAACAATTTACAACTCTGTTGCTAAAAGTACAACTTTATATGCTTCAGAAATATCTGCAAACAAAATTGTTTGGCCTTAGAAATGGATTATTACTGGATCAATTAATATCCCGAGGATTGCTTTTGAATGGACGCCATAATCAAGAGGGTGACCTCCAAGGGCATGGAAGAACGGGGATATGGAAATCATAACGAGAGACATTTAAGAGGAGGGTAGATAGGTTTTGTCTAATTTAATGTGCCTCAGAAGATTTTGTAAACTGGATAATTAATCTAGTGCAGAGGAAACAAGCGCTGAAATTATTAAAATAGGCATGCAAGAAGTTTTCTGCAAGACTTGGCCGTTTACGAGATGTAAGTAGAGATTTTTTTTTCTCCCCCTTGAAGGAAGTAGGCCAAAGGTAGAGGCAGGCAGGTAGGGAGTCGGACTGGCGACAGGAATCGTGTCAACTGAAGGAGGGTCGGCAATTAGCTGTCCCGGTGGCCCTGCCCTGCTAATGAGTGTCTATTACAAGCCGGCTCCGGACTGTCGCCTCACGATGCTGGGCCGCAGATAAACCTGCCGAAACACGGGCCTGGACCTCCACGGCTACCGACCGCACTTCCCGCCGGCCTGCTAACGGGACAAATTACTTTCTCTACTTACAAAACCTTATCCTTATATAGGTATGCTCTAGTCTTAAAGCGGGTCGCTTTGAAATCCAATGCTCTCTGCGAGATCTACTGTTTTGTACAGTACGTTACGGTCTATGAAGTATACAAAAGTCTTTTAGAATGAAGACTTCACAACCTCCTCCAAATTTTATTTGTCATGTAAATAAGTATTTATTTAATGTCGCATAACTCAATACGGCTTTTCTGTGACAACAATATTATAGCAATACAATACATTAGACAGACACATCCATAATAGAGAAACAAAGACGATTGCTATAACATACATAAAATATTACTAGGTAATTAACAGTGGCATGACAAATCATTAAGGAACACAAAGCAAGGCGTTGAAATTTAATTTGAATTATACATAGAAATATCTCTAAAATAACAGGCATGAAAGAGCTTTGGATTATTCAGAGCTGTATATTCTATGTTTCTTCCAGAAGTACTGTAAGCGGTGCATCCTGTAAGAATGTGGTTTAGTGTTCTACTGGCGGCTCTTGTTTCGATACCAGATAGGAGTGAGTTAATTTGGTGTGTCCAATTCTTTGTCCATAAAACTTGACCTGTCCTGTATTCATGCTGTCCATTCCAAACCAGAGTTCCCTCTGATGTAAACAGAAGCACGTGCTTCTGCTTGTCACGAACCCAAGAACACAATCTTACGCCAACGTAAATAGTTCCATAATACATGTATTGTATTATGAAATATTAGAGCAGGAAAGGTATAGAACTGCACATTTTATTGCGGTTATCATAAGAACTCATTGCTAAAGGTAATGGATATATAGTAGCTGTTAAGAGATTACAAAATATTATTTTCGTCTGCTGTTGCGCTAACGTCGAGAGCATCTTGCTTGTTAATACCAACCGTATGCATGACTGCCACTCTCTTACATATACGAGAAATGCAGCAATGAATTCCCAGAGGTGCTATCTGATACCGAATAAACACTTTGCGTAACACAGGATGTATGATAAGCGAACAGTCATTCATAATACACTAACATACCTATGCTCAGTTCAGGTCAAATATTGTGATTTAGTCAGTTGGTATTTGAGCTCACATGGCAGAGGAAGGTGCGTGTAGTGCGAATAAATGTTCAAACACAGAAGCGGGAAACAGTTAAAAAGTGGCTAAAAACAAACAATACTTCATATATTCAACTCACTATTACCAAAATACCCGACACTTGCATTATTGCATATTACGAAACTACTATCGGATTTTACAGGCGTTTCAGTGAGAAGTGTAACGAAAGCGAGCAGGGAATATAAACAGACATAATACAACATAGAAGAGGATAATAAAATGTGGGAAGTTGTTTTAAGTGCGACAGTGCTGTGGATAAGCTTGTCATTATTTTGGAGAGTAGTTCTGATTCTGATATGACAGCAGAGTCATCTTCGGAGGATTCGGATTTGGGTGCTGCACTTTGCTCGAGGATTGTAAAATATTCATTACCGCATACTTATAAAATCGGTTGTTACCTCAGGTTGTATTTTGAACTATGATTCTCACTCAGGGCGCATTTTTATAGATTTAAACAGTGTTCAACAAGCACGTGAGAGGGAATTGCGAACTACTTTCGCGCGGATAATATAAGGAGTTTGTTTTCAGTGAAAGACACTCTGGTTTGGAATGGACAGTAGGGAAGTCCATTGCCGCAGTATGTGGTCCAAAGTTCCCTACTCTTGTTTATGAATGGCAGAAAATCTCTGTGAGGGGTATGGACATTTTGGATTGAAGAGTTTTGTATGCTTTTCTTTGTTGTAAGGTCTGTCACTTGATTACCGGTTATGCCACAATGTGAAGTTATCTATGATATAATTTCTTTTCCCTTTGTTTTCGATGATGGATCAGGATTTAAATGACCTGCATTAGTACATCAGTTGTCTATGGGTCACTAATTCCTTGTATGGAACTGAAGGAGTAGGAAAAAATAATGAAATGCTGGTCTTCCATAAATATCTTTAGTGTATGGTGTTTTAATCAAAATCTTTCAGCAACTTTTGAGAGAAAAAAACTAAGGAAAAATGTAGCATGTAAAGGGTAGTTTAAACGGTCCCAGATTACCTCAAACCGTTTATTTCCGCTGAAATCTCGTTGTAAAATTTTTGAGTGCAATAAAATACTTCCTCTAGTAACTTAAGGTAAGTAGTGTTGAAAGTAAAAGTATTTGAAAATTCAAACCAATGACAAAGAATATCTCGGAAAAGGCTAACGCCACAAATATACGTATTTGACATAAATTGTATGCTTCAACGATATATGCATTTTTTGTGTGGAAAGATTTTCTCTATTATGCAAATATCTTAAACATACGACATTATAATCAAAATCATTAGAACCAGGTTTGAGAAAATAAAAAACAGCGAAAACTTTTACATGTAAAGGACAAGAGGAGATTGGGTACTTCAAAATGTTCGACTGATTATTTTCCTTGAAAAACTGTGAGCTTAAATACAAAGTTTGGTATTTATCCGAGATTTCGTTATCGTGTTATGCTATAGGTATACTCAGATTACCTTAAAAGATGTATTGCCGTTGAAACAACTTGATATAGATTTAAGCAAGCATAATCAGATAAATACCAACCAACTAATCTACCAGCAGTTATTTAAAGAAAAGCTACAAAAATACACATCCAAACTCTGCATCTATACGGATGGTTTTTAAAGTGAAAAAGGCAATGGATGTACTGTAATGTGTGGGTATATAATACTGCAATACCATTCTTGATCTCTCTATATAGTTGTGAAGTATATGCTATTAAAGAATACGCTCTGGATACTGCACATAGTGACTCTCTATATGCCTTAAACGCAATACAAGACACGTTCTCTACCAATAGTATTGTTACCATCCTTTATAACTCAGAAAAGTCACTCAATTTCATGTGGATACCATCTCATAAAAACATACCCGAGCCGACACTGCAGCAAAACTACCAACACAAGATACAGATATCAAAATACCTCTCCAAGATGCAGTCACACACTTTAAGAAGAAAATACACAAAGAATGGCTGAACAATTCTAAACTTCATGATGTCAACTCAAGAATATCCAATAAGACAACTACAGCGGCGACTACGAATTGGGCATACCAAACTGACACACTCTTATTTGTTAAATAGAGGCTCTCCACCAATTTGTGAAACAGCATTAACACTACTACATACTATACGAATAACGAATTTGTGAAAAGTATTGGAAAATTTAAGGGAATAACAAGCAATATCTCGAAAATGGTTCACTCAACAAACAAAATGTACATGACATAAATTGTGTATTTCGACGCGATCTACATTTTTTGTGTAGTAAAATTTTGTCTATCTCTTATGGTTTACCAGTTATGCAAAAGTCGTTCACAATGAAGAATACTTTTGGAGACATTCCCAGAAAATTCAGGATATACATTTTATTTGTCATGAAAATATCTTTAACATATGATATTTTAATCAAAATCGTTAGAGCCATTTTTGAGACAATTAAAATTTTCGAAAAATGTTCCATGTAAAGGGTAATCTAGGGTGGGGGGATTTTCTTGAAAACCTTCGTGTCGCATCTCTGGAAGATACTGAACCTAAATACCAAGTTTGGTGTTTATCCGACAGTTCGTTTCTCAGTTATGCTGTTCACAGACACACACACCGACATGTTCCCAAAAATGCTTTTTTAGGTTCAGGGGGTCTCAAAACATGTATTTCGGGTGAAATCTCGTTATCGAATTTTTTGGTGGAATACATTACTTCCACTGCTTACTATACGTAGTAGAAAAAGTAAAAACAAAAAGTTGGTATTTAAGTTCACTGTCCCTCAAAGATGCCACAAGAAAATCCCCGCACCCCAGACTACCCTTTACATGGAACATTTTTCTTTATTTTTGATTTTCTCAAATATGGCCCAAACAATGTTTATTAAAATATTATATATTTAATATATTTACGTTACAAATGTATATATATATATACATTGTATTTCCTGGCAATAGCCTGGGAAGTCCTTCATTCTGAATGGGTTTTTGTGTAACTGGTAAACTGTAAGGGATAGACAAAATTTTACTACACAAAAAATGTAGATCATATTAAAGCAAACACTTTGTTAGGAAAACATTTTTTAGCGCTAACCATTTCCGAAATATACTTTGTTATTGGTTTTACTTTTCAAATACTACTGCTTTTTTTCAAGTGGTAAGTCGCTATTCTTTTTTTCTTCTTCTTTCTCTCTCGTGGCCACATAAAAATGTGTAATGAACGTTTATGTCGATTTACAAGAAGTAAAGGAGATCTTGTGAATGCAGCACGACAGACTTTTTTTAAAAATGTATTATAGAAGTTTGACCTTAAAAATACTTTGCTTTTAGTAAATGTTTCAGCTCACAAAAATGATATTGAACTGCAGATTCTATTTGGGATTGTAGATGTGCGATTCCTATCAGTCCATGTTGGATAAATGATTTGTTATAGAAGGATTATACGATGTAGCTGTGTGCCTGACGTGCAAGGGCACACGCGGCACTTTCAATATGTGAGGTTATGTGGCCGACTGCCGTCATAAAATCGCCTCAATTTACGGCGGTCCAGCAGCATTTGATGACTAATTAAGGCAGCCACAAGCCACGTGCAGTTCACGTCACCACTCGAGTCGACTAGCGATTCTTAAATAAACAAGTATGGATGACAAAGTTTTAAGGCGAATTATCCATTTTCGATTTCTCATGTGATACATTCACATGACTTTCTCTACTTTCTGTCTGTATTAGTGGGTATAATCGAGACAAACCTTTACAGAAACAGCTACATTACACATTTCGTTATAGATACAAAGAGAACAGCGATAGTCAAATGTTTAACAACTGGACGGTATATGCTGGCCATACTGTTTCCATGACATCCCGAGAAACAACTGAAAATCGATGGGACTTTAAAAGAATGACAAGTATTGAACAATTCAAGCTTTTAATAACGGATAGCTCAGAAAGGGCTTACGCCACAAAAAACTTATTTTAAGTAAATTGTGCGTTTTAAAGTGATCTACATTTTTACTTTCTCTACTACGTATAGTAAGTAGGGGAAGTGTTGTATTCCACCCAAAATTTCGATACAGAGATTTCACCGGAAATACATGTTTTGAGACCCCCTGAATCCAGAAAAAGCATTTTTGGAAACATGTCCGTGTGTGTGTCTGTGTGTGTGTGTGTGTGTGTGTGTGTGTGTGTGTGTGTGTGTGTCCGTGTGTCTGTCTGTGAACAGCATAACTCAGAAACGAACAGTCGGATAAACACCAAACTTGGTATTTAGGTTCAGTATCTTCCAGAGATGCGACACGAAGGTTTTCAAGAAAATCCCCCACCCCAGATTACCCTTTACATGGAACATGTTTAGAACATTTTAATTTTCTCAAAAATGGCTCTAACGATTTTGATTAAAATATCATATGTTTAAGATATTTTTATGAAAAATAAAATGTATATCTTGAATTTTCTGGGAATGTCTACAAAAGTATTCTTCATTGTGAACGACTTTTGCATAACTGGTAAACCATAAGAGATAGACAAAATTTTACTACACAAAAAAATGTAGATCGCGTTAAAATACACAATTTATATCATATACATTTTTTTGTTGACTGAACCATTTTCGAGATATTGCTTGTTATACCCTTAAATTTTTCAATACTTTTCTCAAATGGGAATTCGTTATTCATTTTTTTGTCTTGGATATGCAAAGAGTATTAATCTGTGGGAAAGGGAATGGTGCTGCACCTAGCAACCAGCTATTAAGAGATATGTCTATGCTTAAAGGCTACTGTATTTCTATATTGCCCTTGTAAATATATATTCCCCTTACATCTACAAGAAAATTAGCAATAAGATAGAATCTGCAAATGTTTATCTCGATTAACATGAAGCATATAGAGAATAAGCGTTTGTATAAATAGTTTGTACAAGAGTAGAGAAAGTCATGTGAGTGTAACACATCAGATTTTTTTTATGTACGGTTCGTTTTCGCCTATCGCTTAACGTTTACAACTTTAGTTATAGAAGATTATACAAAATTCCTTCTGAGTGAAGGGTCTACCTAGGCTATTCCCAGAAAATTCAAGATATACAGCTTATTTGTCATGTAATATCTTTAATATACAATATTTTAGTCAAAATCGTTAGCCATTTTTTTTAGAAAATAAATTTTTTCTGAAAATGTTCTGTGTAAAGGGTAGTTGCGGTGGGGGGATTTTGTTCAAAATCTTGGTGTCGCATCCTTGGAAGATACTAAACTCTAATACGAAGTTTGGTACACCTCCGACTTTTCGTTTTTGAGCTATGTTGTTCATAGACAGACACACACACGGACATGTTTCCAAAAATGCTTTAATTGGATTCAGGACTCCACAAAATATGTATTTCCGGTGAAATCTCGGTATCGAATTTTTCGGTGGAATGCAATACTTCCCCTACTTACTGTACGTAGTAGAGAAAGTAAAAAGCTTTAGTAAGAATAGTTTGTATTCCCACTAATAAAGATAGAGGATAGGGAAAGCCATGTGACTTTTGGAAAAAGTTCGTCCGTGTATGTGCGCGTGTGTGTATCTTCTGTGTCTGTATACAGTATAACTCAAAAAAAAAAACAAACGAAAAGTTGGATAAACCTCAAACTTGGTATTTGAAATAAGTAGGTAGGTAGCTTCCAAAGATGTGACACGAAAATTTTCAAAAAATCTTCCACCCCAAACTAGCCTTTACATGCAAACCTTTTCGAAATTTTTGATCTTCTAAAAAATGTCTCTAACGATTTTCATTAAAATATTAAAAATATTTACATGATAAATGAAACGTAGATATATTTTGAATTTTCCTGGGAATAGGCTGTGAAGTCCTCTTCATTCGGAAGGAATTTTGTATAATCTTGTTTAACTGGTCCAGTTCTTAAACATTTGACAATCGCTGTTCTCTTTGTAATGTGTAATGTAGCTATTCCTGCAAAGGTTTATCTGGATTAAAATGAAGTAGATAGAAAAATAAAGCTTCGTATGAATAATTTGTATATCCACTAATAAACGACATAGAGTAGAGAATGTCATGTGAAGGTAACACATCAGATATGTTTTTGCGTGCTCATGCAAAGAAAATAGAATTTCAAAGCCATCACATTGCGACCGCCTTTCAAAAGATCTGACTATCGCGTTAGCGTATTCTTCTTATAACTACAACGAAATGTTTAAATACGTAATGAAGGACAAGAAGTAGTTAGATTCATTGTTTATCAATTTACAACTCTCGTTTTATCGTGAATATCGCACTGTTACCACGTCATACTATTTTTGACAGGCTACGGCGCGAATCAGAGTTACGTAGCAATTGTAATCTTAAACGTGGCTAACATTGACAGCTTTGTGACATAACTGCGTTTTCCATGCATTTAACAGCAATTTATTTCGTTGTATAGAATATGGATATATTAGGCGACTGTAATTTCACTTCATGGGGCCATGACTGGACTAGAAGTCTACCTCCCCAGCATTTGTCTGTTTTTGTTCACCTCCCTAGCATCTGTGAATTTGTTTGCGATCGTCATTTGTTTTCCACACAGATATTCAATATTAACGTCACTAACACTATGATACAAAACAACACAAAAATAAACACAAACGGTATATGAAAGCAGTTGAAGATATTTTGTTGTATTGTTATTTTTCCCACGCTTTGGGAGCCAATTTGAAGTAGGTTGTATTGAAAGAGTTGTATTATATTTCAACTGTTGGGAGCGAACTTGAAGTTCGTTGTAACCGCACGTATAGTACCCGCTTTCCGGTGGCCTTTGCCCCAAATGTTTAAAAATATTTTAAATTTGTAATCTTGACTGTTTCTTTAGATATTATATATTTATGTTTGCCTCGGCTGCGTCAGTATTATTGTTAGTGACACGTTTCTCTTTGCAGGGAGTGGTGCGACTGAAGAATGTAGGCTTACACAGATTATAATTTTACTTCACTCCTTTTATTAATACTTGATATGATTTAAATAACAGTTCACTGATATAGAGAGCTGTGAGATTTTCTGAATTAATTACTTGCACTTTTTAACACATAAACTATTTTCATCTCACACTGAATACGTATTATACTTCTCGAGGACGAATCTCGCGTCTGGTTAAGAACACTGTCTACAAGCAACTGACTTGGTTTCTGCCGCCTAAATTTGTAAATTTCTGTATTTCAAGTCTCCGATTGGCTATTCCTAATCCAATAGAATACTTTTATTTAACTTAAGCTTTTTTCTGGTGTGATTGGCTATTTTATAAACTGTCACAAAAATTGCATTATTGTTGCTCCAAGAATGACTAGTAGCATTATTACACTCTCTTACTCATTATTGCCTCAAGGTCACTTCATTGTTAGCAACTTTTAACCTATTATTCTCACAGCTCCTACATTATTAAATTACATAATACATTCACATAACATTATTGAACATTTATAAAATAATATAAACATACAATGACTGTAACATACACTTTTTAATATATATATTGCTTTAAGGCGAGCTGTTATATTTTTTATATAATATAATTAGACTGAAATCATTTAAGTGTAAAACATACTGCCTCACAGTTCGATCAATTAATAAGTTATTGTAATTTTATATACGTTCCTTTCCTCCAACTGGACAGTAACTCAATAACAGCACTTGTATATACAATGTAGGTAACGTCTTAATCCATAATTTCGTGTGAAAACCAAATGCCATGCAATTTCGAATGTCACAGACTTCGATTTGACGAACTTTAAGCGCTCGGGGAGTTTGAAGGTGTATGTTTACAGTTTTTCCAGTAAAGTATCTGATACAATGATAACAGCAAGTAGGTACTTTGTGGTCTACAGAACAGACACATATATCATTCCCTTGTGACGTAAGGAAGCGAACGGCATTCCCCTCCAAGTGACCATAACAAGCAATAATTTCCAGACAGTGCACATCTAGTGATAAACTTTATAGCTACCACAAGCTTTCAGAGGGCAGTAAGTACTCTAGACAAAAGAACTTGAGTTATTACTCTTAGGTAACTGCTTTATTACCAACTCCTCCCGGATAAAGTATAGGCCATTGGCTGCGGTAGGTATTGCTCAGAAAACTGACGTTTCAGCTAACTTGCAATACTAATTAAAGTGTTTAATAATTGCATTCTTATAACTAGCATGTCCACTAGGTTGCAAATCTATCAAAATACGATGTTATATGCAAACAAACTCACTATACAGAAACTAAGATTGTCATGAGAGAACTTGTATTGAAAAAATCTGATGTGTTACACTTACATGGTTTTCTCTACTCTTGTACAAACTATTTTTACAAATATTTTAAGAGATGGTTGCTATGTGGCGTATTCTATTCACTTTGCATTACCAGGACAAAACAAAAAATCAATAACGAATTCCCATTTGAGAAAAAGTATAAGTATTGGGAAATTTAAGGGAATAACAAGCAAATCTGCATTCTTTGTGTAGTAAAATTTTGTCTATCTCTTATGGTTTACCAGTTATGCAAAAGTCGTTCACAATAAAGAATACTTTTGGAGACATTCCTAGAAAATTTAAGATATACATTTTATTTGTCATGAAAATATCTTAAACATATGATATTTTAATCAAAATCGTTTGAGCCATTTTTGAGAAAATTAAAATTTTCGAAAAATTTTCCATGTAAAGGGTAATCTCGGGTGGGGGGAGTTTGGTGTTTATCCCACTGTTTGTTTCTGAGTTATGCTGTTCACAGACAAACACATACGGACATGTTTCCAAAAAGATTTTTTTTGGATTCAGGGAGTCTCAAAACATGTATTTCGGGTAAAATCTAGGTATCAAATTTTTGGGTGGAATACAATACTTCCCCTACTTACTATACGTAGTAGAGAAAGTAATAAACTTTAGTAAGAATATTTTTACACGTTAATAAACCACAGAGGATAGAGAAAACCATGTGAATGTATCATTTTCACCTTGTATAGCGGTTACACCCATGTATAAATTCATTTGTAATTTTCTGTGAAGTAATTTTAACAAATTAAGCAAATCTCAGTTTTAAGTCATTTTTTTGTAATTATGGCATTTTTAAAAAAAAGCTTTCATATATGATTTTTTAAAAATCTTAGGTTATGAAACTCCGGCCCTGGCTGGAACTGTTGAATTGGCAGCACTGCGTTACTGGAAATCCGGGGTGAAGATAGGTAAGTTAATTAGAGATTATTGTTTTTATTAATTATTAATTCAAAATAATAAAACACATGATCATGTAAAAATAGTGTGCAATAGATGAAAGATCGAGCGAGATGGATTCAGGTTAACGTTTTAGGCTCGCATTCGATTCCCGGCGACCGCTCACTCTGAAGGGTTTTTCGTGGTTTCCCCGGTTCGGTAGGCGAATGCTGTGGTAGTTCCACTTATATCAAGACGTTTCTGTCCCTCATTTCCTGTACGCATCTTCTCCATCATTATCTGTTTCAGGGTTGAAACAACTGCTGTTTCTTATAACCTCGCCCCGCAGACATGTATTCTTCCGCACGGCGTTTCCTTCCCCTTTCCACACTGGCTGGCCAACGTACACCTTTGGTATCCCAAGTATAGGCGATAAAAGCGACATAAACACTGTGTCAGATAGAGGCACTTGCTTTCGTCATCCTATAAAGGTAGGCTTGAACCGACGGATCCTCCTATCTATTTGTTGATAAGAATTTATATGCATTGACTCTGTTACGTAATGTATTTAATGCAGACAGTTATGAAAATTACATTTTACAACTATCTTACAATATATTAAGGTAAATGATCATGTCGTCCTCCGTGACTAGTGGTACCGTGCAAGCCTCTAGTTCCCGAGGTCACGGGTTCAAACCCGGAGGAGGGCGATGGATTTTTTTCGGGCGTAAAAATCCATCTGCTGGTTATTCCGTGTCGTAAATTTACGGCATGCAAAAGAACCTCAAGCCTGATAAAGAGGCCTCTGAGCAAAATTACCGATCTTTCACGCCCAATATAGCATGAGACGCTATGGAGTTAAAGAGCGTCCATAAATAAAACTAAATTTTAATTTAACAGCAGCAGCCAATGAGGAGCGATAAGTGCACGTGACCGTTAAGACATACGGGGCAAAGTTATATATCCCACCTCCGGGTGCTCTTGCAGCAGGCCAGGGGCTTATGTGCGGGCTTGAGCTGCGTCGATACGCTTGAACTGGAAACGTTAGGGACCCCGTCCATGCTTGCGCACGTCGTCTCCAGATCTGTTCACCTTTCGGATCACTCCCCTCATCCATCCCTCTCTTGTTCACAAGGGTCACTTGTGGTGCTCTGCCTCGGTGTGGTCGTTCCGTATTATTTAAGTAAAATACATAACATAATCCCGACTTTTCAAACTGTTCCTTTATTCTGTAACACTGCACCTCGCACCTCATATCACAGATAATGTTACTAGTTCAGTTATGAACCTCCTACGTCACTTCTATGAGCTCAAGCCTATAATGAAAATTCTCACACAAGAGGGGTAGAAATAAAAGCAAAACAAAATATTAGGGCTCATTAAATTCTCGTCGCCAATCAGATAGCTTCATTGTTAGCTGCGGAGGTACAAAAGACGTTGCCCACACGAAAGAAACAGGTTTGAATAATTACAAACTGGAATCGTAGCCGTTTTAAAAACAAAACACACACGCCGATGAGGTTATATTAATCGGATTCCTTTGTTTGTGCGTTTAGAAAATTTCTGTTAGTAAACCATTCTTCCCGTACACACTTTTTCTGATATATACACCCAATTAATGGAAATTTATGAGTTGAACAGGCTGGACACTTTATTTTGAAGGAGTTTCTTGGACAACCCTAATTATTATGCGAATAATTCAATCATTACTTCATAGAAGGGAACATGTATATTTAAATAAAGGACCAATTCAGTTATTTCCTGTGCTATGCCATAAAATGCAAATAAATTACCTACATTCTAGAAAAATCTTATGTGTTACATTCACATGACTTTCTCTTTTCTGTATCGGTTATTAGTGGGTGTATGAATTTCGGGTACTAGCTACATTACATATTTCGTTATAGATACAAAGAGAACAGCGATAGTCAAATGTTTAACAACTGGACGCTATATGCTGCCTTAAAATTCCATACTGTTTCCATGACATCGCGAGAAACAACTGAAAATCGATGGAACTTAAAAAGAGACAAGTATTGAACAATTCGAACCTTTAATATCGGATATCTCAGAAACAGCTTATACCACAAAAAACAACTCATTTTAAGTAAATTGTGTGTTTTAAAGAGATCTACATTTTTACTTTCTCTACTACGTAGAGTAAGTAGGGGAAGTATAGTATTCCACCCAAATTTCGATACCGAGATTTCACCGGAAATACATGTTTTGAGATCCCCTGAATCCAAAAAAAAAATTGGAAACATCTCCGTGTGTGTGTCTGTGAACAGCGTAACTCAGAAACGAACAGTCGGATAAACACCGAACTTGGTATTTAGGTTCAGTATCTTCCAGAGATGCGACACGGAGGTTTTCAAGAAAATCCCTCCCCACCCCCAGATTACACTTTACATGGAACATTTTTCGAAAATTTTAATTTTCCCAAAAACGGATCTAACGATTTTGATTAAAATATCATATGTTTAAGATATTTTCATGACAAATGAAATGTATATCTCGAATTTTCTGGGAATGTCTCCAAAAGTATTCCTCATTGTGAACGACTTTTGCATAACTGGTAAACCATAAGAGATAGACAAAATTTTACTACACAAAAAATGTAGATCGCGTTAAAATACACAATTTATGCCATATACATTTTTTTTTGTTGAGTGAACCGGTTTCGAGATATTGCTTGTTATTCCCTTAAATTTTCCAATACTTATACTTTTTCTCAAATTCATTATTCATTTTTTTTTGTCCTGGTAATACAAAGAGAATGGAATACGCCACATAGCAACCAGCGTTAAAATATTTGACTATCGCTTATAACCTACCATATTCCCCTTGCATCTACAAGAAAATTAGCAATAACATTAACATCTCGATTAACATGAAGCATATGGAGAATAAGGGTTTGTAAAAATAGTTTGTACAAGAGTAGAGAAAGTCATGTGAGTGTAGCACATCAGATTTTTTGTGTAGTACGTTTTCGTCTATCGCATAACGTTTAGAAGTTATACAAGGTTATATAAAATTTCTTCGGAATGAAGAGTACTTCCTAGCTATTGCCAGAAAATTCAAGATATACGTTTTATTTATGTAACTATGTTTCATATATAGCATTTTAATTAAAATCGTTACAGCCAGGTTTTAGAAAATTAAAATTTTCTAAAAATGTTCCATTTAAAGCTTAGTTGGGGGGGGGAGTAATTTTCTTGAAAATCTTCGTGTCGCATCCTTTGAAGATACTAAACTTATTACCAAGTTGGGTATTTATCCGAGTTTTATGCCGCTCATAGGCAGACACAGACAAAAAGGCGGACAATGTTTCGTCTCGAAACATGTATTTCTGGTGAAAATCGCGGTATTGAATTTTTGGATGGAATGCAATCTTCCCATACTTCTATACGAAGTAGAGAAAGTTGATGGATATTTGTTGCTAAAAACATTCACACATGTATAGCAACGTCAAATGTTAAATATTACAATAATTCAATCTTATAAAATTCCTGGACGTTATAGAGAGGATTTTTCTTCAATATCATTAAAATCTGTCTTTTAAAAATGTCTTGTATAAGTGCCGTGATTTTATCCGATAAATTATTGAATAGGTTAATGGATGATACTTCAAAGCTATTTTGTGTTTTACTATACTTACATTTACCAAAATAAATATTGTTGCCACTTCTTGTCGGATAATTATGAATAGTTTCACACAGATTATACTCTCGTAGATTCAATAGGGATATCTCGGAAATGGCTAATGCCAATGGTTGAAGAATCCAAAGAAAAGCATTTTTAGAAAAAGGTTCGTGGTGTGTGTATCTGCGAACTGCATAGCCCCAAAACGAAAACCAGACTTGGTATTTAGGTTCAGTGCCTTCCAGCGATGCGAAATGAAGATTTTCAAGAGAATTCCCCCACCCTAGACTGCCCTTTACGGAAGATGTTTTCGAAAGTTTTGAATTTTCAAAAAAATGGCTCCACGATATTAAGATATCATATTGAAGATATTTACATTACAAATATATCTTGAATTTTCTGAAAATAGCGTGTGAAGTCTAGTTCATTCGGAAGGAATTTTATATAATCTTGTATAACTGGTAAACGTTAAGCGATAGACGAAAACGTACTACACAAAAAATGTAGATCTCTTTAACACACAATTTATTTCAATCACTTTTTTTTTGTGGCTTGAGCCATTTCTGAGATATCTGTTATTAAACGTTCGAATTGTGCATTTCTTGTTCATTCTTTTAAAGTCCCATCGATTTTCAGTTGTTTCTCGCGATGTCATGGAAACAGTATGGAATTTTAAAGCAGCATATAGCGTCCAGTTGTTAAACATTTGACTATCGCTGTTCTCTTTGTATCTATAACGAAATGTGTAATGTAGCTATCCACCCACTAATAAGTGATTGAAGATAGAGATAGTCATGTGAATGTATTGTGTTCAATAAGGGAGAAGAGAGAAAGTGGCCATACAGTGCGACACTGAGACTCGACCGTTTCTTTAAGGATCAAGTTCTCGGCCAGAGACAGGTCGGTCGCTGCTGAAGTTGGGCGCAAGCGGTCCGCACTCAGCCAGAGTGATGCTCATATCGATTCCCGCAGTTCGTCCAAAAAGAAATTAATTTATTCCGCTCCTCATTCATTAAACACCTAATGTCATTAAAGCAGGCCTGCGCAGCAGCACATGCTGTCGAAATGTGTAACTCATAACACGGACCTTCGGCTTTCGTAGGTATCTATATCGTGGTTCGAGTTCCGGCCATAGCATTGGTTTGTTTCAGCTTGGCACAGTAGATGGAGAAACTAGGTACTCCCGCCTTCCACACAAAACTCTATACACCAAGATTTCACTGAAAATGCCTGTTTTGAGGTCCTCTGATTGCAAAAACCGCATTTAGAACAAAGATTCGCGTGCGTCTGTGAACGTTACATCTCAAAACCCAGAGCCCAGTTAAGTACCAAACTTGGTATTAAAGTTCAGCATTTTCTAAAAAAATGCGACAAAAGATTTTCAAGAAAATACCTCATCCCATACTATCCTTTATATAAAAAATCTGATGTGTTACACTCACATGACTTTCCCTACTCTTGTACAAACTCTTATTCTCCATTTATTTCATATTAATCGAGATAAACATTTGCAGAAACCATCTTTTGACATGCAAAGAGAATTACATTTTACACGTAGCGACCAGTTCTAAAATATTTGACTATCGCTTAAGGCGTACTATGTTCCCCTTGTTTTGTATTTGCAAGGGCAATGTATAAATACAGTAGCCTTTAAGCATATACATATCTCTTAATAGCTGGTTGCTATGTGCAGCACCATTCCCTTTGCCACAGATTAATACTCTTTGCATATCCAAGACAAAAAAATGAATAACGAATTCCCATTGAAAATTTTAAGGGAATAACAAGTAATATCTCGAAAACGGTTCACTCAACAACAAAAATGTGTATGACATAAATTGTGTTATTTTAACGCGATCTACATTTTTTGTGTAGTAAAATTTTGTCTATCTCTTATGGTTTACCAGTTATGCAAAAGTCGTACACAATGAAGAATACTTTTGGAGACATTCCCAGAAAATTCAAATTATGATATTTTAATCAAAATCGTTAGTCATTTTTGAGAAAATTAAAATGTTCGAAAAATGTTCCATGTAATGGGTAATCTGGGGCGGGGGGATTTTCTTGAAAACCTTCGTGTCGCATCTCTGGAAGATACTGAACCTAAATACCAAGTTTGGTGTTTATCCGACTGTTCCTTTCTGAGTTATGCTGTTCACAGACACACACACGTACATGTTTTTTTTGGATTTAGGGGGTCTCAAAACATGTATTTCCGGTGAAATCTCGGTATCGAATTTTTGGGTGGAGAAAGCAAAAATGTTTTTATATTTTTTATTTTCTCAAAAATTAATATAACGATTTTGAGTAAAACATTAATAGCTTCATATAGGACATAAGAAATAAAATAAATACCTTGAAGTTTCTGGGACTACCTATGAAGTCCTCTTCATTCTGAAGAACTTTTTTTAGTAAACCGTACACAAAAAAATGTACGTCTGCTTAAAGTACACAATTATGTGGAATTTCTTTGATATTCTTGGTTACTGGTTTGAATTTCTAAATACTTATCTATACTTTTAACTTTCTCTACCACGTGCCTAGTTAGAAAAGAAGATATTGCATACCACTCAAAAATTCGGTATCGAGATCCTATCGAAAATAAATATATGGAGGATCTCTGAAACCAAAAACTTAACCATGTGAGAGCGAGATCATTAAGACATAGTGTTTATTAGCATCTTTTGCGATATTAACAATTTTCGAGATACTCTTTTTTTATTGGTTTGAATTTTCAAGTAATTATACTTTTCTAAGTGGAAAGTCGCTATGCGCTTGTTTTCCGTTCTTTCTTCCCTTGTGTGATCAGGAAAGAACATAGAGCGATCCCCTTTTTACTTTCTCTGCCATGTACGAAGCAGAGAAGGTATTGCATTCCACCCAAAAATTTGATACCTACAGAGGTTTCACCGGAAACACATGTTTTGAGGTCCCCTGAATAAAAAAGAAGCAAACCTGGTATTTAACTTCATTACCTTCCAAAGATGTGACAGGAAGATTTTCAAAAAATCCCCCACCCCAATTATGCTTTATACTTTATTTTTCGAAAGGTTTGATTTTCAAAAAAAAATCTGATGTGTTACACTCACATGACTTTCTCTACTCTTGTACAAACTATTTTTACAAACGCTTATTCTCCATATGCTTCATGTTAATCGAGATGTTAATCTTATTGCTAATTTTCTTGTAGATGCAAGGGGAATTGGTAGGCTTTAAGCGATAGTCAAATATTTTAAGAGCTGGTTGCTATGTGGCGCATTCCATTCTCTTTGTATGTCCAGGACAAAAAAAATGAATAACGAATTCCCATTTGAGATAAAGTATTGAAAAATTTAAGGGAATAACAAGCAATATCTCAAAAATGGTTCACTGAACAAAAAAAAAGTGTATATGACAAATTGTGTGTTTTAATGCAATCTACATTTTTTGTGTAGTAAAATTTTGTCTATCTCTTATGGTTTACCAGTTATGCAAAAGTCGTTCACAATGAAGAATACTTTTGGAGACACTACCAGAACATTCGAAATATACATTTTATTTGTCATGAAAATATCTTGCACATATGATATTTTAATCAAAATCGTTAGAGCCGTTTTAGAGGAAATTAAAATTTTCGAAAAATGTTCCATGTAAAGGGTAGTTTGGGGTGGGGGGGATTTTCTTGAAATCCTTCGTGTCGCATCTCTGGAAGATACTGAACCTAAATACCAAGTTTGGTGTTTATCCGACTGTTCGTTTCTGAGTTATGCTGTTCACAGACACACACACGGACATGTTTCCAAAAACATGTATTTCCGGTGAAATCTCGGTATCGAATTTTTGGGTGGAATACAATACTTCCCCTACTTACTATACGTAGTAGAGAAAGTAAAAATGGCTAAACGATTTTGAATAAAATGTATTTATTAAATTATCTGGGAATACCCTATAATGTCCTCTTCAGTTGGAAGTTTTTTTGTGGTTTCAGGCATTTCTGAGATATCCACTATCAATGGTTCGAATTGTTCAATCTTGTCAAGGTAAGTTGTTTCTCGCGATGTCATGGAAACAGTATGGAATGCCAGCATATAGCGTCCAGTTGTTAAACATTTGACTATCGCTGTTATCTATAACGAAAAGTGTAATGTAGCTGTTTCTGTAAAGGTTTGACTGGATTAACAAGAAGAATAAACTTTTGTAATAAAGTTTGTTGGAGTGTGGCTATAAAACGACATGTGGATGCAACACAACATTTAATGGTTTGAAGCGACTTTCTCGGCTTGCACACTGGTTTACCTCCAAGTCTTGTGTGCTACTAGCCAACAATTTCATACTTGCTTACTTTATTAGTAACTGGCAACAGTGTTGACAAGGCCATCTCTACTGGCACCGTAAGATATTGACAACATAAACAGCTTGCAATGTTTCAAGAACGAGCCAGACGATGAAAACTTTTGCTACAGAGAAGTGTTGAGGTGTATTAGCATGCACAGACTGCTGGGAAAATCTGAAGTTCTGGCTACATGATAATCGTTATGCAAATTAACCGTGTTTATCAACAAGCTCGCGCTTAGCTTGTCATCGGGTAATAAACTTGCTGTATCTCATCTGCTCTGCTGCGTAATGTACCTTCTGATCACACACGTGCTCTGCATTCCACCCAAAAATGGGCATTTGAATTCCCCCTTCCCCAAATACATTCACATGACTTTCCACCCTCTAACGTCTACTAAAGCTTATTTTTCTATCTAACTTAATTTTAATCCAAATAAACCTTTGCAGAAATACCCACACCACATATTTCATTATAGATACAAAAGGAACGGTGACAGTCAAATGAAACAACTGAATTTTGACAGGACTTTAAGAGAATGACCAAGAAATGAACCTTTAATAAAGGTTATCTCGGAAATGGCTTATGCCACTAAAAACTTTGTGTTTTCAAGATCTATATTTCTTGTGTAGTACGTTTTATTTTATTCAAAATCGTTAAGCCAATTTCTTAGAAAATAAAATGTTTTGAAAAATGTCCCATGTAAACGCTACTTTGGAGCGGAGAGCATTTTGTTGAAAATCTTTGTATCGCAAGTTTGGTAATTATCCGACTTTTCGTTCTTGAGTAATGGTGTTCAGGCGGCTCCGTGGCCGAGTGCTGGGTTCAATCCCAGCCACATGTGGGATTTGTGGAGACAAAGCGGCGTTTGCGCGGGTTTTCTCCGGGTTCACCGGTTTCCCCCGCCATTCATTCCACCAACTGCTCCATCACCACCTTTCCTTTCATCCATTTCACCATTATTTCGTTTCATCTATTTCCTTTCTCCCATACCAGGCATCGGGTTGACCACCCATCCTGGATATTCTATCTGATCCATGAGTGTCTGCTCCTCGACGGGCCTCTGACCCCAGGCACCCGCCTGTAAGTCCTGGGGGGTGTAAGTCCTACATAAGAGGAGGTTAAACAGAGAAAGAATAAGAAGGGTTATGGTGTTCGCAAGCAGACACATGGACCTTTTTTCTAAAAATACTTTTTTTTTTTGTTGACAGTTCAGGGTGCCTTAAAGCATGTATCACCGATGAAATCTCGACGTTGGCTTTTTAGGTGGAATACAGTAAAGAAACAGTACAGAAAATAAAAACAAATGACTACGACTCGAAAAGTCTCCAAAACTGTTCTTCATTCTGAACGACTTTTGCATAACTGCTAAACTATAAGAGATAGACAAAATTTTACTACACTAAAGATGTAGATCGCGTTAAAATACACAGTTTATGTTATATACATATTTTTTGTTGAGTGAACAGTTTTTGAGATATTGCTTGTTATTCGCTTAAATTTTCCAATACTTATACTTTTTCTCAAATTCGTTATTCATTTTTTTTATGTCCTGGACATGCAAAGAGAATGGAATGTTCCACATAGCAGCCAGCTCTTAAAACATTTGACTATCGCTTAAAGCCTAGCAATTCCCCTTGCATCTACAAGAAAATTAGCAATAAGATTAGCATCTCGATTAACATGAAGCATATGGAGAATAAGCGTTTGTAAAAATAGTTAGTACAAGAGTAGAGAAAGTCATGTGAGTGTAACACATCAGATTTTTTTTTTGATTCAGGTGGTCTAAAAACATGTAGATATTTCCGGTAAAATCTCGGTATCGAATTTTGAGTGGAATGCAATACTTCCACTACTTACTACATGTAGTAGAGAAAGTAAAAAGCCTAACGTGTTGCGAAATAGCTACATTACACATTTCGTTATAGATACAAAGGTAACAGCGATAGTCAAATGTTTAACAACTGGACGCTATATGCTGCCTTAAAATTCCATACTGTTTCCATGACATCGCGAGAAACAACTGAATGTTGAGAGGACTTTAAAAGAATGACATCCAACCATTAATAACGAATATCTCGGAAACGGCTGATGCCTCAAAACGTTTTTTGAAATCAACTGTGTGTTTTAAATAGATCTGCCCACAATTTATGTGTAGTGCGTTTTCGTCTGTCGCTTACCGTTTACTAGTTTAAAGGATTCCTCCGAATGAGGACTTCGCAGGCTATTCGCAGAAAATGCAAGATAAATATTTTAATGTGATATTTTTATCAAAATAATTATAACCATTTTTTAGAAAATAAGGGAAATTAGTCTTGGGGGGGGCTTTCTTGAAGATCTTCGCCTCCCAACTTTGGAAGATACTGAGGTTAAGTATTTATCCGACATTTCGTTTTTGAGTTATGCTGTTCACAGATACACGCCCACACACGTTTTTCTACATATTTTTTATTCAGTCAAAACATGTATTTCCGGTGAAATCTCGGTATCGAATTTTTGGGTGGAATGCAATACTTCCCCTACTTACTATACGTAGTAGAAAAATTGAACAGGTAACTAAATGATTTACAATGAGCATGTTTTTTTCGTTTCTTTAGCTTAGAAACCAGGAAACAATGCGAATCAGGCGCGACAATCTCGTAGTATACCGTGTTTGGTTCAAACTGGCACGGGCTGTAAACTGGATAGGTCAATATTGAATTTGTGACACACTGAAATACGACTAACTGCTACTTATATCACAAGTGTGAATATCTACATTTGAAAATCGTCGGCCCACGAGGATAAACAAATCTAATCTATAACATTCACATGACCTTCTCTACCTTCTATCGCTTATTAGTTGCTCATCTACTACATTTTAATCCAGATAAACCTTTACAGAAACAGCTACATTACACATTTCGTTATAGATACAAAGAAAACAGCGATAGTCAAATGTTTAACAACTGGACGTTATAT
The DNA here is from genome assembly GCA_030765065.1 of Deroplatys truncata. Lineage (NCBI taxonomy): Eukaryota > Metazoa > Arthropoda > Insecta > Mantodea > Mantidae > Deroplatys > Deroplatys truncata. The sequence continues at coordinate 11,612,675 of CM060979.1, forward strand.
GCTGTTTCCAGACATCGCGAGAAACAACTGAAAATGGACAGGACTTAAAAGAATGGCCTAAGTGTTGAACAATTCCAACCATGGATATCCCTGAAATGGCTAATGCCAAAAAAATTATTGGAAGTAAATTGAGTGTTTTAAGGAGAACTAAACCTTCTTGTGCAGTACATGTTTATATATCAACTTTTGTTTACAAGATTATACAAAATCTTGTCACAGGCTATTCCAAAAAAATTCAAGATATAAAATTTATTTGTTATGTATACATTTTTACTTTCTCTACTACGTATAGTAAGTAGGGGAAGTATTGTATTCCACCCAAAAATTCGATACCGAGATTTCACCGGAAATACATGTTTTGAAACCCCCTGAATACAAAAACGGCATTTTTGGAAACATGTCCGTGTGGTGTCTGTGAACAGCATAACTCAGAAACGAACAGTCGGATAAACACCAAACTTGGTATTTAGGTTCAGTATCTTCCAGAGATGCGACACGAAGGTTTTCAAGAAAATCCCCCAACCCCAGATTACCCGTTTTCGAACATTTTAATTTTCTCAAAAATGGCTCTAACGATTTTGATTAAAATATCATATGTTCAAGATATTTTCATGACAAATGAAATGTATATCTCGAGTTTTCTGAGAATGTCTCCAAAAGTATTCTTCATTGTGAACGACTTTTGCATAACTGGTAAACCATAAGAGTTAGACAGAATTTTACTACGAAAAAATTTAGATCGCGTTAAAATACACAATTTATGTCATATACATTTTTTGTTGTTGAGTGAACCATTTTCGAGATATTGCTTGTTATTCTCTAAAATTTTTCAATACTTATTTTCTCAAATGGGAATTCGTTATTCATTTTTTGTCTTGTATATGCAAAGAGTATTAATCTGTGGCAAAGAGAATGGTACTGCACCTAGCAACCAGCTATTAAGATATATGTCGATGCTTAAAGGCTTCTGTATTTCTATATTGCTCTTGCAATTACTAAACAAGGGGAACATAGTAGCCTTAAGCGAAAGTCAAATATTTTTCGAACCGGTCGCTATGTGTAAAATGTAATTCTCTTTGCATGTCAAAAGATCGTTTCTGCAAATGTTTATCTCGATTAATATGAAATAGATGGAGAATAAGATTTTATAAAAATAGTTTGTACAAGAGTAGAGAAAGTCATGTGAGTGTAACACATCAGATTATTTGTCCTGGTAATGCAAAGACAATGGAATACTCCACATAGCAACCAGTTCTTAAAATATTTGACTATCACTTAAAACCTACAATATTCCCATTGCACCTACAAGAAAATTAGCAATGAGATTAACATCTCGATATCTCGATTAACATGAAGCATATGGAGAATAAGCGTTCGTAAAAATAGTTTTTACTAGAATAGAGAATGTGATGTGAGTGTAACACATCAGATTTTTAATATAAGGTATTTTAATTGAAATCCTTAGGGCCATTTTTTTAGAAAATAAAAAATTTCGTAAAATGTTCCATGTAAAGGGCGGTTTGGGCGAGGGATTTTTTAAAAAATATTCATTTAGAAGATACTGAACCGTATTACCAAGTTTGGTATTTATCTGACTTTTCGTTTTGAGTTATGCTGTTCACAGACACACGCGGACTTTTTCTAATATATATAGTTGGTGGGGATTTAGGCGGTCTCAAAACAAATGTTTCAGGGAAACTTCGACATCGATTTTTTTTGGAAGGAAAACCTACAATTTTTCCTGTACTTACTATACATAGCAGAGAAAGTAATACGAATTTTCAGGCAGTATTTTTAACACTTAAATGATTTTAGCTTAATTATATAATATAAATTCAATAACAGCCCGCCTTAAAAGCAATTAACAAGATATAAAAAGTGTATATTACGATCATTGTGTATGTTTATATTATTGTATCCATGTGTAATAATGTTTTCTGAATGAATTACGTAATTTAATAATGTAAGAGCTGTGAGAAAAATAGGTTAAAAGTTGCTAACAATGAGGTAACCTTGAGGCAATAATGAATTGGAAAGTTTAAATACTACTGCTAATTCTTAGAGCAACAATAATGTAATTTTTGAGACAGATTAATAAATAGCCAATCAACAACCAGAAAAAGATTTAGTTAAATGAAGGTATTCTATTGGAGTAGGATTAGCCAATCAGAAACTGAAGTATAGCAAAATTTACAAATTCAGAAGTCGGTTGCTTTTAGACAGTGTTCCTAACCGGACGCGAGATGTGTCCTCGAGAAGTTTAATACGTATTTAGTGTGAAACGAAAATAGTTTACGTGTTAAAAAGTGCAATTATTTAAGAAAAGAATCTCACAACTCTCTATATCAGTAAAGTGTTATTTAAATCTTGTCAAGCATTAATAAAAGGAGTGAAGTAAAATTATAATTTGTGTAAGCCTACATTTTTCAGTCGCACCACTCCCTGCTAAGACATTCATGTCTCTAAAAATAATTACTGACGCAGCCAAGGCAAACATAAATATATAATATTTAAACAAACAGTCAAATTACAAAGTTAATATTTTTAAACTAGGGGCAAAGGCCACCGGAAAGTACATTTGGGGCAAATAACAATACAACAAAATAATGTTGTTCAAATTGGCTCCCAAAGCGTGATGCTAAAAATAATCGTAATAAATAATAACAACTTCAATTTATAAAGAAACAGTGTTTACAATAAATCTTTTTAATCCTATTGGAAATATTAAAATGATAGAAAATAAGTAATTTTTGGGCTACCTGCGCACTTTGTACACAGAATTGTGGTGTCGGTTGTCTCGCTTCAGGAGGCCGTAGGTTTTATTATGTTGTGTTTGTGTAGGAACCTACGCCAGTAGTCGTGTTTGCCCTTCTACAGTGTTAATGAACGCTATTCCCCTACTGCCTGCCACCAGAATCAATTAGCACCGACCGCGACCGCTGCGCTCCTGCCTGGAAGGATATCATCTTGAGGTGGGCGCGCCTTTCATCTCTTGATGCTACCAGACCGACGTCTCGAATCAGTTACCTGTATTCCATCCATTCGATGTCGAGATTTCAGTTCAGGCGGTAACATATGTGACCCGCACTCGGGAGGTCCCGAGTTCAAATCCCGTGGGCTGACCAATCTGTCTGAGGTTTTTTTGTCGTGGTTTTCCTCAGTCGCCAAGGTAAATACCGGATTGGATATTTAATACCACGACCCAAAGTTCCACCTTAAGTCTAAAACAATAGCGAATGCTGTGCCATCTGCACGACATGAAGCAGGTGGTTACAGGGATGAGACCTAGAAGACTAACTGTCCGCCTTTCTGTATGGGGACGATGGTTGGACTGGGCGGAACCCTAATCCGTCTGCACGGCACGAAAGCAGAAGATTCGGTAGCTATGCGCTGGGGCCTCTCTGTGACACTTGACGGAGCGGGTGGTTACAGGGATGAGACCTAGAAAGTTAACTGCCCATCACATATCGTTCTAAGAGTTATCCCCCAACAGATTTGTCGCGATATGACCAAGGAGTTAAAGCGACGTAAAATAAGATAAGAATAAAATAAATAAATATAATTATACAAATGTTTTGTCATTTGCATGAAACTTCAGCGAGTTTGTCCTTGCTTCGCAGACCAGTCGATGACGCTGTTCACATTCTTGTCCACATTGATATTATTCCTGGTGAAATCCTCTTTGGTTGCAGATTCTGAAGTGAAAGCCGTGTGCCGCCGTTCTTGTATACACGTGTTGGAACTGCAAATTTGTTTTTGTTCCATTTTTCTGAATTCATGGCTGGGGTATGATGAAAGCTTTGATACTGTCAGTCAGTGCCTTTACTTGCGTTTTCTAATGTGGGCCTGTATGCTAGTGTATGCCATAGATGGGTCTTTATTCTTACCTCCCTGATGAAGTCTGTGGCAACCAAGAGATAGACGAGTATAGTCATTGTCAGTGCCTCCAGTCTGCTTAGATTTGCGGATGTAACGTGGGGTCCAAATTTTGGTGACTGCATAGCATGCTATTGGGACAATGTTGATGTGCTGTGTCAAGGGATAATCTTTGATGTTCCTGATGTCAAAGGTGGCTTTTTGCTCTGCATCTTTCTTGTACATGTTCGTGAAAGTTTCCCCCGTGACTAACCCCAGGTACTTGTGAAAAATTACCAACTCTCACATACAATGGAAGTTGTCTATCTTGGCGATGTTGCCTCCTCTCCTGAATTTCACGATTTTTGTTTCATTGGTCTAATTCATTTCTTTGCGACCACTTATAAAGCTTGTTCCGTCCCTCCTGCAGGGCCGGTCCGTTTTTCGACAGAGGAATCATGTCGTCCCTGCGCCGAAAAGCATGGTGATTTGTTCCGACGCAACTTCTTTGACTACACCATGAGTCAATATGTTGAATAGTGTGGGGCTGAAGGGATCCCCTTGGGGATGTGGCAGTAATTTGTATCACAATAATGTAAATGCCAGAGTGATTGTAGTGTAAATAAGCATTATTGTATGACATTGATTTGAGATTTTTGTTAATTATAAGCATTGTTAGGAAATAAGTTTACACGGCCTCACTGACAATAGGAGCGGATAACAATGTGCGAGGGGGTGAGTTGAATATTAATTAGAAGAGACAAACAAATGACGTCAGATTGGCGCGCTTTTCTTAGAAATAGCGGGAATATTTTCCCTAGAGCATATGTTTTCGTAATTTTTGATTGGATATAAAAATAGACGCTAATGTTGGCGCGTTTTATTAACCAATAGCAGCTCTGTTATAATCTTTAGGCATATCGGGGTGTGGGAATATAAAAAGCTAAAGCCAGAGTCAAGTATTGCCCAGTTCAACAAAATCATCCACGCGTTACACGTCGCTGAGTCCAACAGAATCATTCAGAAATTAAACGTCGCTTAGTTCATCAGAATCATCCACGAGTTACACGTCGAAATTCTACAGAATCTCTCGCGTCTTAAAGTTTGTTATAAATGTGAAACACGCGAATTAATAATGTGCAGCAAATAAGTGATTATAGTGATATTAGAAAATATAACAGTTTCAGTCTGGCGTGTATCACGAGTCAATATGTGAACTTAATTAATTGTGACGGTAATAAAAGTGTAGAAACAAATTCTTTTATAAGTGTTATCTTTCAGTAACAAATCCTTTCCGTTTACACACCCTGTTCAAGAGATGTGCTCGACCGAGAAATAATAGCTAGCCGGAGGACAATGAACCCAACATTCAAAGTAGTAATACAATAACAGGCGCCCAGCAAAAGATAACACGAAGTGACCGCGACGTGGTGCAGATAAACATGAAGCATCTTCCAACTACCAACACAAATATCCTACTTCAGGGAACACCGTTTGTTTGCACTATGAGCCTAGATTGGTTTACTATGTCGGTGACCGATATCGGGTTGAACGCTAGTATGCTCTGAATTAGTAGCAGTAGAGAATTCCGTCGTCCTAGAATAGTGGGAAGTTTTCTTATTAGGATGTTCCGCTTTACACCGTCGAAGGCTTTAGTGAAGGCGGCGAATCGATGTCCTCCTATTTGGTGGGTGTATCCCATATGATGGTAAGTACCTTCTCAATAGCCTGGTGTGTGGATGATATGCATATATAATGAAATCAGCTCGGCACTTATAGAAGCAGAGGTGCAGTTGCCTAGCACTAAGGCCTCTGTAGACAGGCGATGGTGGTATGATACAGGGATGAGACGTAGAAGGTTAACTGTAATGCCACACACGGATCCACGAGTTATCTCCTAACAGAATATGACCACGTAGAAGCGACTTTAAATAGAGGGAGAAAGAAAAGAGAAGTTCTCAGTGGAAATACACGTTTTGAGTCCCCAAAAGACAAAACGTCCGATAAATACTAAAAAAATACGGCACGAAGATTTTTAAGAAAATCTCCTAACCACAAGTAAACCTTACATGGAACATTTTTCCAAATTTTTTATTTTCTCAAAAATGTCTGCAACAATTTTGATTAAAACACCACACATTAAAGATATTTACATGACAAAATGTACATCTTGAAATTTCTGCGAATAGCCCGTGAAGTTTTCCTCATCCTGAAGGAATTTGATATAGTTTTGTATAACCAGTAAACGTTAAGCGATACACAAAAACGTACTACACAAAAAAAATGTGGATTTTTTAAAACACAATTTATTTCAAATAAGTTTTTACTTTCTCTACTACGTATAGTAAGTAGGGGAAGTATTGTATTCCACCCAAAAATTCGATACCGAGATTTCACCGGAAATATATGTTTTCAGACCCCCTGAATCCAAAAAACGCATTTTTGGAAATATGTCCGTGTGTGTGTGTCTGTGTGTCTGTCTGTCTGTGAACAGCATAACTCAGTAACGAACAGTCGTATGAACAAACTTGGTATTTAGGTTCAGTATCTTCCAGAGATGCGACACGAAGGTTTTCAAGAAAATTCCCCCACCCCAGATTACCCTTTACATCGAACATTTTTCGAAAATTTTAATTTTCTCAAAAATGGCTCTAACGATTTTGATTAAAATATCGTATGTTTAAGATATTTTCATGACAAATAAAATGTATATCTTCAATTTTCTGGGAATGTCTCCAAAAGTATTCTTCATTGTGAACGACTTTTGCATAACTGGTAAACTATAAGAGATAGACAAAATTTTACTACACAAAAAATATAGATCGCGTTAAAATACACAATTTATGTCATATACATTTTTTTGTTGAGTGAACCATTTTCGAGATATTGCTTGTTATTCCCTTAAATTTTTCAATACTTATTTTCTCAAATGGGAATTCGTTATTCATTTTTTTGTCTTGGATATGCAAAGAGTATTAATCTGTGGGAAAGGAATGGTGCTGCACCTAGCAACCAGCTATTAAGAAATATGTCTATGCTTAAAGGCTACTGTATTTCTATATTGCCCTTGTAAGTATATATTCCCCTTACATCTACAAGAAAATTAGATCTCGCTTAACATATAGTAGATGGAGAATAAGCGTTTGTAAAAATAGTTTGTACTAGAGTAGAGAAAGTCATGTGAGTGTAACACATCAGATTTTTTTGTTGCATATGCCATTGCTGAGATATCTCTTATTAATCGTTCGAAGTAGCCATTCTTTTAGTCCTAACGTCATTCAGTTGTTTCTCGCGATGTCATGGAAACAGTTTGGAATTAAAGCCAGTATATATATTTAGTTGGATTAAAATGTAATAAATAGGAACATAAACTTTCGTGAGAGTAATATGTATACACACTAATAAGTGATAGCAGGTAGAGAAAGGCATGTGAATGTAACTCATCCGATTTTTACTTTCTCTACCACCTACCTATCGTAATGACACAAAGTACTGTATTTCATCCAAAACTGCGATACTGACTTTTGAGTGATGCATGTTTTGACGGCCCCAAAAACGATACGTCTGGTAAATATCAAACTGTTTTCAAGAAAATCCTCCAACCTAAAACCACTTTTATCTACATGCAAGATTTTTCAAAGTTTGCATTTTCTCAAAAATGTCCCTGACGACTTTGATTAAAATAGGTATCATAAATGCATAAATTTGTGCACTTTTGTGTAGCTGGTAAACGTTAAACATTTCATATAGTTTTTTGTGGTTTGAGCTATATCCGAGATATTTTCCATTATTATAGGTTTGAATTTTTCGATATTTTTTTAAAGGCTGTCGCTATTCAGTTGCTTCCCGCGATGTCAAAAAAAGAGTATGGGATTTCAAGGCTAGCATATAGGAACACGCTTTTAAACATCTGACTATCCGCCTTGTACCTACCTGCAACGAAAACTATTTCAGCAAACGTTTATCTTGACTAATTTGATATGCTCTCAGCATGAATTATAAAAGGGGTTAAACCCACGTTACAGTTTCCTCTATGACCCAGGATTATTTTCTGTAATGTTCCAGTGACAGATTTTTTTAAAATAATGGTTTATTTAAACACTTTATATAAATGTTGTTGTGGAACGCAAGTAAAACACGAGATTTTTCCACAATATGTTTAGAAAGCTGTGAGTTTATAGGCTCCAGTGTTCTAGAACAAGAAAGAAAAGGGTGATCTGTGGTTATAGTATTACAATGAACCACTGAAAAATTCTGCCTCGAGACACGACCTTTAAAAAAAAGCTCTATAAACAGTTTTGTTTTATAAGGACGTGTTGGAAGATGGAAAAGGGGGAGAGAATGCGTTTAAATAAACACGATATAATATGTAAGGAAAGGCAACCCCTTGGCCCCGGGCGACATGACAGGAGCTTGGCTTGATTACTTCCCGTCGTCACAAGACATGACAATCTGTCACCATTCGGTTTGTTTTTCCTGTAAGGCGAGGGGCGTAGTGTTGACGGACATGCCCTGCTTCTTGTTCCGCCTTAAGAGAGACAATTCGCTCCAGCGGACCGCGTTTCAAAACTTGTCCCATCCGATCATTTCCACGTCCCTGAACTCCAGGCACACCTCGTTACGGGAGGCGGCACTGTCTGTCTTGCAGAAATACCCAGATATTCTCATAATATGAATCTTTTAACTGTTGCATCCATGTACAAACTTCCAGATTATGAAAATCGATATTTTTTGTTGTTGGCCATTTTATATTATTTTCTATTTTATGGCATCCTTATTCGATGCCAAATTATCGGCAGAAATACATGCTTTGGGGGCCCTAAACGCCAAAAAAGCACTTTTTGAAAAAATGCCTGCATGTGTGTGTCTGTGAACAACATAACAAAAAATCTGATGTGTTACACTCACATGACTTTCTCTACCCTTGTACAAACTATTTTCTCCATATGCTTCATGTTAATCGAGATGTTAATCTTATTGCTAATTTTCTTGTAGATGCAAGGGGAATATGCTAGGCTTTAAGCGATAGTAAAATGTTTTAAGAGCTGGTTGCTATGTGGAGTATTCCATTCTCTTTGTATGTCCAGTACATAAAAAAAATGAATAACGAATTCCCATTTGAGAAAAAGTGTAAGTATTGGAAAATTTAAGGGAATAACAAGCAATATCTTGAAAATGTTTCACTCAACAACAAAAATGATATGACATAAATGGTGTATTTTAACGCGATCTACATTTTTTGTGTAGTAAAATTTTGTCTATCTCTTATGGTTTACCAGTTATGCAAAAGTTGTTCACAATGAAGAATAGTTTTGGAGACATTCACATAAAAATTCGAGATATACATTTTATTTATCATGAAAGTATCTTAAACATATGATATTTTAATCAAAATCGTTAGAGCCATTTTTGAGAAAATTAAAATTTTCGAAAAATGTTCCATGTAAAGGATAATCTGGGGTGGGGGGATTTTCTTGAAAATCTTCGTGTCGCATTTCTGGAACATACTGAACCTAAATACGAAGTTTGGTGTTTATCCGACTGTTTATCCTGGTGTTCACAGACAAACACACACACACAAAGACACACACAGGGACATGTTTCGAAAAATGCTTTTTTTTTGGATTCAGGGGGTCTCAAAACATGTATTTCCGATAAAATCTCGGTATTGAATTTTTCGGTGGAATACAATACTTCCCCTACTTACTTACTATACGTAGTGGAGAAAGTAAAAACGAAAAGTTCTGTAGATACCAAACTTAGTATTGAAGTTCAGTATCTTTCAAAGATGTGACACAAGGACTTAAAAAAAAATTCCCCCACCCTAACTATCCTTTACGTGGAAAAAATGTTTCGTTATTTTTGATTTTCTCTATGTAACCGGTAAACAGTAAGAGACAGACAAAATATTACTACATAAAAAACTGACTTTTTACATTAACATGACTTTCTTCACTCTATCATTCATTAATGGCTATAAAAGTATTTTTTTATGAAAGTTTATACAGCTATCCACTTCATTTTAATCGAAATAAACCTCTACAGAAACAGCTACATTACACATTTCGTTATAGATACAAAGAGAACAGCGATAGTCAAATGTTTAACAACTGGACGCTATAAGCTGGCCTTAAAATTCCACACTGTTTCCATGACATCGCCAGAAACAACTGAATGTTGAAAGGACTTTAGAAGAATGACAAAGAATTGAACAATCCGATCCATTAATAAGGAAATGGCTTATGTGAAATAAATGGTGTGTTTTAAAGACATCTATATTTTTGTGTAGTGCATTTTCGATATCTGTTAACGTTTACAAGTTATACAACTTAATACAAAATTCTTTCCGAATGAAGAGGACTTCACAGGCTGTTCCTAGATAATATAAGATATACATTCTATTAGTCATGTAAATATCTTTAATACACAGCATTATAACCAAAACCGTTAATATTTTTGATAAATAATAAAAAAATCGAAAAAACGTTCCACATAAAGTATAGTTTGGGATGGAGAATTTTCTTGAAAATGTGTATGTCACATCTTAAATACCAAGTTTAGAATTTAACCCACCTTTTGCTTTCGAGTTATTTATGCTGTTCACACACGGCGCGTGCTTTGTCTGTATTCAGGGGTTCTCAAAACACACATTTGCGCTGAAAACTCGGTTTGATTTTTTAAATGGAATGCAATAATTTTGTGTACCTACTATAGCTCAAGCCAACACATCTTTACTGAAGATAATTGAATCTGGAAACATTGCGAAATCCTACTACCTCAACCTCCTCCACTTTAGTTTCCATTACAGAAAACCAGCAGATTCCTTCAACTTACGCATTGAAAATTGTGTTTTTGAAAGAAAATGTCTTTACTGTGTTGTGATTTTAGCTTTACTAATTTTGAGGTTAACTATTTACCGAGAGAGGTAGCTTCGGTAGGAGGACCAGGGTTCAATTCGCGATGACTGTCCACCCTGATCATAGTTTTTCGTGGTTTTCCCTGGTTGGCACACGCGAATGCTGGAGTGGTGTATTCTATAATTTCCATGCATTTCCTCTCTCCCCCCATTTCCCTCTTTCATGTTACATGTTGACTCCGGGGCTCCGGTTTAAAACACGGTGGAGGTGGATGTATTTTTTGGGGCGTAAAAATCCCTAGCATGGCTTCCTTCGGAAGGGAAGTAAAGCCGGTGGTCCTGTGTCGTAGATTTATGGCACGTAAAAGAACCTCAAGCCTGATAAACAGGCCTCTGAGAAAAATTACCAGTCTTTCACACCCAATATAGAAAGTGACGCTAAGAATCATAGGAGTTAAACAGTGTCCATGAATAAAACTCTTTTTTTTCTGGGATGTGGTTCGGTCGGTGTCGGGCAGATGGCGCAATTGGAATTGGAGCTTGTTGTCGGCCCTGCTAGAAGGAAGCGGGCTTCCCTGCTGGGTCGTGTTTCCCTGGTCTAGCTGGAGGGACGGCTCCGAGAAGCTCTCCCGTGGCCGGGTGGTCAGGCCTGGTACTGTAGGGGAACTCTGCGCGTTTCTGTCACCCCTCCGTCAACTGGTGATAGCTACAGTGATAACCAGAGACCGGAAGTATAGGCATTATAAATCATTAAAATAGGCAATAAAAGGCAATTAGAAAAAATCCATTTATTTAATAGATTACACTATTCAATAACTCGATCGTCATATTTTAAAGAACTTCAAAGTTTTAAACAAAATGCTAGTGTTGTAATTGACACAAAAATGAAATATTTTTTTAAAAAGGCCTGTGTATTGCAATGCCTTATTCGTTGCACATGAAAACCAAATGCTTTTTTAAGTTCTCTTGGGTCATGTTGAGTCTCCTGTCAGATAACGAATTTTTCATATGAGAAAATGACCTCTCAACATCGACAGAGGTTATTGGAGCAAATCCAGAACATAGCATCATTGTAGGAATCATTTCAACTGCAACAGAATTGTCACCTTGTAGAATTTTTGAAATGTTTCTAAGTTTATCCGATCACAATTTTTCGATAACACTTTTTTACACTTTTCGATAATTAACGAACCCTATTGAAGGCCTATGTTGTCCACAACTTAAAGAGAATATACCTACATTCCGCGAACTAACTTTCATTGTTACGGACTAACGGTTATTGAAATAAAATGTACCTGAAGGAAATGTTTAATAAATGAGGCAGTATTTTAACACTTAAATAATTTCAGTCTAATTATATAATATGTAAATTCAATAACAGCCCGCCTTGAAGCAATATGTGTATGTAATAATTTGTAAAATGTATTTAACAGTCATTGTAAACTTTTATATTATTATAACTAATATGATTTTCCGGGCTGTTATGCCGTGGTCTGCTGAAGAAAGATTTCCCAGACGTTTCGTCCACAACTGCGGTGGACATCTTCAGTGGCGCGGACGAAGTCTTCTCGGTGAAAGTATCGCAGCGTCTGATGCGTTGGCCGTTAGTGCCGCTCTCTTTATAGTGTGGGCGCTCTCTGCTGATTGGCCCGCTGGTATGAGGGGGCTGGCGCCGGCTGTGTTGTTGCTCTCTTCTGATTGGCTCGCAGTGTTTTTCGGTTTTGTATGACCTTTCTTGTTTTTGATGACTAGATGCCAGTTACTGTTGAGTTTCAATGCTTCTTCTTTCCTATTGAAATTATTGGGATGTTTATAAATCTCTATTGCTTCGCGTTGTAGCCGGGTATGGTAATGCTTTATGGAGGAAAGAATGTTGGTGTCCTGAAATCTAATAATGTGTTCGCCCTCGGCTTCAATGGCATGTTCGGCGACTGCCGATTTTTCTGTATGGCCCAGGCGGCAGTTTCTTTTGTGTTCGCTAAGTCTGGTGTTTGCGCTCCGCTGTGTGGTACCAATGTACACTGAACCACACGAACAAGGAATACGGTAAACACCGGCCGATGACAGGGGGTCTCGGGGGTCTTTGGAAGAGCGCAGTAGGCTGTTAAAAAGCAAGTCCATCGTCTTTCTGCCATATTTCAGAAATGTCACTGACCGTATTGAACATATACTTCAACGTCATAACGTCAAAACAGTATTCAAACCTACAAGACAATTAAACAGCCTACTGCGCTCTTCCAAAGACCCCCGAGACGCCCTGTCATCGGCCGGTGTTTACCGTATTCCTTGTTCGTGTGGTTCAGTGTACATTGGTACCACACAGCGGAGCGCAAACACCAGACTTAGCGAACACAAAAGAAACTGCCGCCTGGGCCATACAGAAAAATCGGCAGTCGCCGAACATGCCATTGAAGCCGAGGGCGAACACATTATTAGATTTCAGGACACCAACATTCTTTCCTCCATAAAGCATTACCATACCCGGCTACAACGCGAAGCAATAGAGATTTATAAACATCCCAATAATTTCAATAGGAAAGAAGAAGCATTGAAACTCAACAGTAACTGGCATCTAGTCATCAAAAACAAGAAAGGTCATACAAAACCGAAAAACACTGCGAGCCAATCAGAAGAGAGCAACAACACAGCCGGCGCCAGCCCCCTCATACCAGCGGGCCAATCAGCAGAGAGCGCCCACACTATAAAGAGAGCGGCACTAACGGCCAACGCATCAGACGCTGCGATACTTTCACCGAGAAGACTTCGTCCGCGCCACTGAAGATGTCCACCGCAGTTGTGGACGAAACGTCTGGGAAATCTTTCTTCAGTAGACCACGGCATAACAGCCCGGAAAATCATATTAGTTATAATTGTGACACCGGCCGTGAAAACCTACGTTCTTTTATATTAGTGTATCCATATGTAATAATGTTATGTGAATATATTACGTAATTTAATAATGTAGGAGCTGTGAGAATAATAAGTTAAAAGTTGCTAACAATGAGGTAACTTTGAGGCAATAATGAGTAAGGAAGTTTAAATGCTACTAGTCATTATTAGAGCAGCAATAATGTAAATTTTTTGAGACAGTTTAAAAATAGCCAATCAACAACCAGAAAAAGCTTTAGTTAAATGCAAGTATTCTATTGGAGTAAAAATAGCCAATCAGAGACTTGAAATACAGAAATTTACAAGTTTAGACGGTTGAAATCAATTCAGTTGCCTCCAAACAGTGCTCATAACCAGACGTGTTGCTTCTAGACAGTGATCATAACCAGACGCGAGATGCGTCCTCGAGAAATTAATTACGTAGGTATTCGTGTAAGACAAAAATAGTTTACGTGTTAAAAGTGCAAGTATTGAATAAAAGAACCTCACAGCTCTCGATATCAGTGAAGTGCTATTTAATTTGTGTCAAGGATTAATAAAAAGGAGTGAATTTAAACTTAAAATCTGCGTAAGCCTACATTCTTAGTAGTATCACAACCCTGTCAAGTCTTCCATGTCTCTAATAATAATACTGACGCAGCCGAGGCAAATATAAATATATTAAATATTTAAAGAAACAGTTAAACTACAAAGTTAATATTTTTTTAAACTTGGGGCAAAGGCCACCAGAAAATACATTTAGGGCAAATAAATATACAAGACAATAAAATACCTTCTCATAAACAATGGCTAAATAATTAAATAAAGGCAACAAAAAGCATTTATTTCGTAAAATAGGCCTTTATATTTAAAAAGGCACTCTGCCTATGTTCCGGTCTCTGGTGATAACTATTTTCTCATTCCCAGTGTTGGTAGCACTCGTTAATATTCCGTAATACATTCATTTGGTGTACCGTGATCTGCCTCCATCGTAAACAACACCCTTAAGAAAGCAATTATTATTTATATATGTTCCACAGAATAGTCTTAATAAATCACATTCGAGGTCGCGCGTTTCATCTCGTGGGATGGCAAATCAAAGAACCACAACATATCACAGATATGCTGTGCAAAAAGATGGCCGAGAAGTAGCTCATCCTCGACTTGTGCGGCTAATGAAGCAGAAGGAGCAGTTTACATATTAATTAACTAGCAGGTGTGTGTATGAAATGCGTTCATCAATCATGAGCTCCGTCCTTAATGAGATGATACACGCCACTGTCGGCATTAATCACCCACAGAGACAGATACCCGACCTATTGTTTAATAACGAATGTCAATTACTTTTGCATTAATTAGGAGCGCTCGACTTGTGGGAAGCTCTTACGATCCTTTCAACATCCACCAGAGTTTTTCAGGAGACAAATAAGCACTTTGATATTTTAGACAAATAATTTTGGTTTTACTTTCTCTCCCACGTACCTAGTAGGTAGAGAAGTTATTGCATTCAATTCAAAATTGTATATCGGAATATCAATAGAAATACATGCTTTAATGTCCCTGAATTCCCCCAAAAGCAAACATTTTTAGGAAACGTCCAAGTGTGTGTGAACAGCATAACTCAAAAACGACAAGCGGATAAACACCAAACTTGGTATTTAGGTTCAGTATCTTCCAAGTATGGGACACGAAGACTTTCAAGAAAATCCCCCCACCCTAGACTACCTTTTACATGGAACATTTTTCGAAAATTTTTATTTTCTCAAAAACGGCTTTAACGATTTTGATTAAAATATCATATGCTTAAGGTATTTTGATGACAAATAAAATGTATATCTCGAATTTTCTGGGAATGTCTACAAAAGTATTCTTTATTGTGAACGACTTTTGCATAACTGGTAAACCATAAGAGATAGACAAAATTTTACTACACAAAAAATGTAGATCGCGTTAAAATACACAATTTATGTCATATACATTTTTTGGTTGAGTGAACCATTTTCGAGGTATTGCTTGTTATTTATTCCCTTAAATTTTTCAATACTTATTTTCTAAAATGGGAATCCGTTATTCATTTTTTTTTGTCTTGGATATGCAAAGAGTATTAATCTGTGGCAAAGAGAATGGTGTTGCACCTAGCAACCAGCTATTAAGAGATATTTCTATGCTTAAAGGCTACTGTATTTCTATATTGCCCTTGCAAATACAAAACAAGGGGAACATAGTACGCCTTAAGCGATAGTCAAATATTTTTAGAACTGGTCGCTATGTGTAAAATGTAATTCTCTTTGCATGTCAAAAGATCGTTTCTGCAAATGTTTATCTCGATTAATATGAAATAGATGGAGAATAAGAGTTTGTAAAAATAGTTTATACAAGAGTAGAGAAAGTCATGCGAGTGTAACATATCAGAGTTTTAGAAAAAATTCCATGTTTGTGTGTGTGCGCGTGCGTGTGAACAGCATAACTCAAAAATGAAAAGCGGATTAAATACCAAACTTGGTCTTAACTTTAGTACCTTCCAGGGATGCGCCATTAGCATTTTCAAGAGTATCCCCCCCGCCCCAAACAATCCTTTAAATGGATAAACGTTCGTTATTTTTTATTTTCTATAAGGTGGTTATAATGATTTGATTAAAATACCACATATTAAAGATACTTAGATAATAAATAAAATATATATCTTGATTTTCCTGGGAATAGCCTGTGGTCATCTTTATTCGGAATTATTTTTATATAGTTGGCAAACCGTAAGCGATATCCCAAATCTTACTAAAACAAAACAAATTTTATTCAAGCATACAATTTATTTAATCCTTTTATTTGTGTTCTGCCTTAACCATTTCCGAGATATTCCTTGTTATTGATTTGAATTTTCAAATCGACCTGTTCATTAAAATATGGAATAAAGCTAAAGCCAGCAAAGCTAAAGTACAAACAATTCATTATGAGACACGAGCTGTTGTTGGGGGCCTCTGAATTTGGATCCGATAGAACACCTCGGATTAAATAATTTTGAAATCCCATTTCGTAATACAGTAAAAAATCTAGGTGTTTATATGGATCAAAATTTAAATTGGAGCACGCAAGATACACATGTAAGCAAAAAAATCTGATGTAATAAATTTGCATTATTTTGTCTACCCTCCGTCGATTATTAGTGGGTATACAAATTATTCTTACTCGGCTTGTTTTTCTACATTTTAAAAATATAGTAGGATTAAAAATAATGTACACATTGAGGCAGTATTTTTAACACTTAAATGATTTCAGTCTAATTGTATAATATATAATTCAATAACATTCCGACTTAAAGCAATATGTGTATGTAACAATATATAAAAAGTGTATATTACAGTCATTGTATATGTTTATATTATTGTATCCATGTGTAATAATGTTATGTGAATGTATTAAGTAATTTAATAATGTAGGAGCTGTGAGAATAATAGGTTAAAAGTTGCTAACAATGAGGTAACAATGAGAAAATAATGAATTTGAAAGTTTAAATGCTACTAGTCATTATTGGAGCAACAATAATGTAAATTTTGAGACAGTTTTATAAATAGCCAATCAACAACCAGAAAAAAGCTTTAGTTAAAATGAAGGTTTTCTATTGGAGTAGGATTAGCCAATCAGAGACTTGAAATACAGAAATTTACAAATTTAGGCGGTGGAATTCAAGTCAGCTGCTTGTAGACAGCGCTCATAACTGGACGTGTTGGTTGTAGACAGTGTTCCTGATCGGACACGAACTGTGTCCTCGAGAAATTTAATACATATTCGTGTGAAACGAAAAATAGTTTACGTGTTAAAAAATGCAAGTAATTAATAAAAGAATCTCACAGCTCTCTATATCAGTGAAGTGTTATTTAAATTGTGTCAAGGATTAATAAATGTAGTGAAGTAAAAATTATAATCTGTGTAAACCTATATTCTTCAGTCGCATCACAACCCTGCCTAAGAGAAACATGTCTCTAACAATAATACTAACGCAGCCGAGGCAAACATAAATATATAATATTTAAAGAAATAGTCAAATTACAAAGTTAATAATTTTAAACATTTTTGGGGGGCAAAGGTCACCGGAAAGTACATTTGGGGCGAAGGCTACCGGAAAGCGGGTACTATACGTGCGGTTGCAACGAACTTCAAGTTGGGCTCCCAACAGTTGAAATATAATACAACTCTTTCAATACAACCTACTTCAAATTAACGCCCAAAACGTGGAGCAAATAACGTAAAGATACTATCTACTTCAACATAAAACATCTTAACATTGCAATAAATCAAATGAATTAAAATAATAATATCCATGAATTATGGATCTTAAAATTAATTAGAATATCAACATTAAAGAAGAGTTTACTGAAACAGCTACATTACACATTTCGTTATAGATACAAAGAGAACAGCGATAGTCAAATGTTTAACAACTGGACGCTATATGCTGCCTTAAAATTCCATACTGTTTCCATGACATCGCGAGAAACAACTGAATATCGATGGGACTTGGAATGACAAGTATTGAACAATTCGAACATTTAATAACGGATATCTTAGAAACGGCTTATGCCACAAAAGAAAAGTTATTTTAAGTAAATTGTGTGTTTTAAAGTGATCTACATTTCTTATGTAGTACGTTTTTGGAAGACGACTTCCTAGGTTGTTCCCAGAAAATTTTATTTGCCATGTAAATATGTTTCATACATATAATTTTAATAAAAATCGTTAGAGCCATTTTTTAGAAAATCAAAATTTCCGTAAAACGTTCCAATACAAAGGGTAGTTGGGGTGGGGATTTTCTTCGTTTTGGGACGGTATTACTTATAATGTTTGTGTATGTGTGTTTACTCCACGTGGTGAAGCCATTTTGTGACGTGATTCTTTGTTAGGTTTGTAGCTCCATCTGGTGTTAGCAATTTGCGGTAGTATTAGTTTTTGTTTGAAAGAATGCTACTGTTATTTTATTTAATTTTTTTTCACTGTCCTCCGGCTAGCTATCCGGCGAGCACATCTCTTTATACAGGTTGTGTAAACGGAAAGGAGTCTTTTATCCAAAGATAACACTGATGAAAGGATTTGTTTTACACTTTTATTGTCGTACACATTCACTATCACATTTACACATTGATCTAGACACTCGCCAAACTGAAACTGTTATAACAACTTATTTACTGATTATTCTTAATTCGCGTACTTCAACTTTTTGTATAATTAACTTTACAACACTTGAGATTTTTCATAACTCTGCTACGCGTAACCTGCGAATCGATAGCCGACGTGTAATATTTCTGCTGAACTAACGGACTGAAGGCGACGTGTAGCATACAAATATTTTCGACGAACTGACGGGGTCTATCTCTAACCTAGCCCTTTTTATACTCCTACACCCCGATATGCCTAAAGATTATAACTGAGTTGCTATTGGCTAATAAAACGCGCCAACATTAGCGTCTATTTTTATATCCAATGAAAATTATGAATACATATGCTCTAGGGACAATGTACCAGCAAATTCTACAGAAAAACGCGCCAACATTACGTAACTTCCTCGTCTCTAATAATGATAAACAGCTCACCCCCTCGCTGCATTATTGCACGCTATTATTGTCAGTTTCAGTAAGGCAGTATAAACTTACTTCTCAACAATAATTACAATAAACAAATATCTCAAATTAATTTCACATAAAAATACATATTCATATTATAATCATTCTTTACATTTAAATAATTTATGATACAAATTACTGCATCAGTTTCTGTGATGGGCTGTTCACAGACAGACACACGGACATGTTTTCATAAATGCTTTATTTGAATTCAGGGCGCCTCGAAGCAAGTGTTTCCGGTGAAATCTCAGCATGGAATTTTTTTAGCGGAATACGTAGCAGAGAAAGCAAAAATCTGACCATCGCCCTACTGTATTCTTCTTATAACTACAACGAAATGCGTAAAGAAAGTTTATCTGTGTTAACAAGCAGTAGATAGAATATTAAGCTTTTATATGAGTTGTTTGTAGAGAAGCGGGTGGAATAGTCATGTGAATGCAACGCTCCAGATTTTTTTTTTCTGTTATTACATTAATTTGGATCCAAGGAAGGGATTGTTGAAAACTTGAGGGAAACATTTGATATCCCTTCCGGAGTAAATTGTTACACGTTGAAGCCAGGGACATACTACTGTGCCATTGTCCCAAGCTGAGCGGAAGAGGTAGGTAATGTAAGAAGGGTGGTGAAACATCTGCCGAAAGGAGCAAACTATGCCGAGAAGTCGCCGCTTGATCAAACAGAATTTGGGTCCGGATTTGTAGACAGAGTGGTCCCAAACAACCCCGCTCAGCCATATTGACACTAGGGGTGAAAATTCTTTTCTTGTAGAAGCTCAACAGGGTCGGGCTTCGGTTTGTAAAGGTAACTACTTCACGCTACCAGCTTAGGCCTCTCATTGCTGTCAGTGCAATGGAGCTCTTATCCAATCCAGCCTGAAAACTGCGGCGCCCACTTCCATATCCCATGGATGTTGTCTCTAAAGGAGTTATTATTTCATTAATCAAGCAATTATTCCCAAGGGGACTAATTAGTAATTAAAGGAAAGTGCTAGAAAAAAAGCGCTATAGGTAGGCCACGTGCGTATAGAATTTGTTGGGCGCTTATTCCACCCAATTTGTGCGTGAACAGCATGACCGAAAAATATCAAACTTGGTATATTCCAAAGATGCGTCACAAAGATTTTCAATAAAATCACACCACACCAAACTATCGATTACATGGAAAAGTTTTACAAATATTCGATTTTCTCTTGAATTTTCTAGGAATAGCCTGTGAAGTCCTCTTCATTCAAGAGGATTTTATACAATTTCATATAACGAGTCAACCCTAAGTTAAACATAAGCATTTATTACACAAAAAGTGTAGATCTCTTTAAAACACTACACTTTTTCTGTAGCATCAGCCATTTCTGAGATATCCGTTATTATTGGTTTGAATTTTTAATTTCTCTATCATATACATAGTAGGTAGAGAAGGTATTGCATTCCACTCAAAAATTCGATATCGAGATTTCACCAAAGTTACATGTTCTAAGGCTCCCTGAATCCAAAAAAGGAGTTTTGGAAAAAATGTCTGTATGTGTGTGTGTGGGGGGGGGGCTTGTAAACGGATAACACAAAAACGAAAAGTGGGATACATACCAAACTTGGCATTTAGGTTCAGTATCTTCCGAAGATGCGACACGGAGATTTTCAAGAGAATTTCTCGCCTCTAACTGGCCTATACATGAAACACTTTTCAAATGTTTTGATTTCCTGAAAAAATGGCTGTAACAATTTTGATTAAAATACCATATATTAAAGATATTTACATGACAAATAAAATGTACGAGGGTCGTCCAATAAATAAATTTCCCTATTTTATAAAAAAACATTACTCACAATTGATCATGTTGAATTAATTTTATTTATATTGTACAATACTTCTGTTACTTTTCTACATAGTCAACATGTTTTTCCATGCCAGTGTTGTGCCAGAAGTCGGGTCCTGTGCTCGCAACCAGCTGTTCACTTCTGATTCATCTTCGTCACGGTGTTAAAGTGCTTACCTCCATGATGACCTTTGAGACAGGGGAACATGTGAAGATCACTTGGGAAAAGATCTGGTGAATATGGAATATGTGAGAAAACTTCCCAGTTGAATCTTCTGAGCTCCGTCTGGGTCAAGATTCAACTTGGAAGTTTTCTCGTATCCTCCGTATTCACCGGAGCTCGCCCCAAGTGATTTTCACATGTTCCTCCAGCTCAAAGGTAAGCACTTTTAACATCGA
Source organism: Deroplatys truncata (assembly GCA_030765065.1). Classification (NCBI taxonomy): domain Eukaryota; kingdom Metazoa; phylum Arthropoda; class Insecta; order Mantodea; family Mantidae; genus Deroplatys; species Deroplatys truncata. Next base: position 11,634,075 of record CM060979.1, read on the forward strand.
TGATGAAGTCAAATCAGTGAACAGCTGGTTGCGAGCACAGGAAACGACCTTGTACAACACTGACTTGAAAAAGCATGTTGACTATTTAGAAAAGTAAAAGAAGGATTGTACAATAGGGGAACTTACTTATTGGACGAACTCTCGTATACGTTGAATTTTGTTGGGATAGCTAGGAAGTCCTCTTCATTTTGTATAATCTTGTATACCTCGTAAACGTTAAGCGATAGACGGAAACATACAACACAAGAAATGTAGATCCCTTTAAAACACACACAATTTCTTTGAAATAACTTTTTTGTGGCATAAACCATTTTCTATATATCCGTTATTAATGGTGTGACTTGATCAACACTAGTTATTCTTTTAAAGTACTGTCTACATTCACTTGTTTCTCGCGATGTCATGGAAACAGTATGAAATTTTAAGGCCAGCATATAGCGTCCAGTTGCTAAACATTTGAACTATCGCTGTTCTCTTTGTATCTATAACGAAATGTATAATGAAACATTATCTCGATTAACAAGAAGTTCTTGTAAGAATATTTGGTTAAGAGTGATTTGAGAAAGTATGTGAGTGTTAGTACAACGATTTTCTCCAACACAGACATCTTTTTGCGGAGAATCTAGCGAGACCTAAGTTATGAATGTGAACTTTGTGGCTAATGTCATTATGTTGCACTCTCGTCAGGAGATTACAGTGTTACGGCGCACCACACAAACCACCACTTGGTATGTAATTCCGTTCCGTGTGTAATGCATTGCCCCTGTGGTGGAAGTGAAACTTATAGCGTTGTTCTGCACCACATGCAATACTACCATTTAAATTTTAACAACAAGCTTTACTGATCTCAGCTTCATGAAATTATCCCATGCCACAATGTAACAGTTGATATCACATTAGATATCTTTCTTAAATAATGGACTTTAGTGATAATTTAGCATAAAACTCGTATGTGTTACATTCACATGACTTTCTCTACCCTCTATCGCCTATTAATGGGCATACAAATTATTCTTACGAAACTTTATATTTCTATCTACTACATTTTAATCCAAATAAACCTTTACAGAAACAGCTACATAAAACATTTCGTTATAGATACAAAGAGAACAGCGATAGTCAAATGTTTAACAACTGAACGCTATATGCTGGCCTTAAAATTCCACACTGTTTCCATGACATCGCGAGAAACAACTGAGTGTTGAAAGGACTTTAAAGAATGGCGAAGTAATGAACAATTCGAACCATTAACAACGGATATCTCAGAAATGGCTTATGCCACAAGAAAAAGTTATTTGGCATAAATCATGCATTTTAAAGAGATCTATAATTTTTGTGCAGTACTTTTTTGTCTATCGCTTAACGTTTACTAGTTAAACAAGATTATACAAAATTTCTTCCTAGTGCTTTTGATCACTCCATGGGTTATTCCCAGAAAGTTCAAGAAGCTTTTTATTAGTCATGTACGTGTTATAAGAAGTAAAAATGAATATTTATTATTTTAGTTCTAAGAATAATAAACCCACAATCCCACGTTCTGCTACACAATCTACTGCTATTTTTGTTTCATTTTGCACAGTCTACAGAGAGTTACGGGCACTAAATCGATACTCAGAAGAGAGCGTGACCAAATTCACTGGGGACGTTCATCACATCACGTCAAGCAGAATCACAGTGGCCATCTTTAACGGTGTATAACCCATCTTCATGCTCGCGTCGCTTCTTCAAGAATGAACTAATTTCTGTTCGCTTGTTTTGTGTTATATTATTTCTTTTTAACTTCTCTACTATTTAGCTAATAACTAGAGGATCTACCTTACTACACCCAAAAATTATATAGTACACAGATTTCATACTTACTACACGTTTTGAAGTCCCCGATTAACAAATTTAGAAAAAGATTCGTGTGTGTGTGTGTGTCCATCCGTCCGTGTCAACTAAATATCAAACTTTATTTAAGTCCAACATTTTCCAAAGATGCTACACGAAGATTTTCAAGATAATCCCCCACCCCAACTTCCGTTTACATGAACATTTTTCTAAATAAGCCTTCTAAGGATTTTGATTAAAATACCACATATTAAAAATATTTACATAGCAAATAAAATATATACTTTTGAATTTTGCATAAAATTGAGTAGCTGGTAAACGTTAAGCCATACACAAAAACGTACTACACAAAAAATTGTAGATCTCCTTAAAAGCCACAATTTATTTCATATGCCTTTTTTGTGGCATCAGCCATTCTGTGTAAGTCCCATCGACATTCGGTTGTTTCTCGCGATGTCATGGAAACAGTGTGGAATTTTAAGGCCAGCATATAGCGTTCAGTTGTTAAACATTTGACTATCGCTGTTCTCTTTGAATCTATAACGAAATGTGTTATGTAGCTGTTTGTGTAAACGTTTATCTGAATTAAAATATAGTAAATAGAAAAATAAGTTTTAGTAAGAATAGTTTGTATACCCACTAATAAGTATCGAGGGTAGAGAAAATCATGTGAATCTAAGACATCAGATTTTATTTGCTAAAAAGCGTCGTTTTACGAATGCGTTTGTTTTGTATTCTCTATAAATCGTCTTAAATGTGATGATAAAATTAGCATTAAGGTCTTCATGGAACCCCTCACAAGCAACTGTAGAAAAAAGTAGGCATGTCTGGTGGGAAATAACTTTCTTCAACAATATAATAAAAAAGTTCATCTACCTTTTGCTTTCTCTACTACGTATAGTAAGTAGGGGAAGTATTGTATTCCACCCAAAAATTCGATACCGAGATTTCACCGGAAATACATGTTTTGACACCCCCTTAATCCAAAAAAAGCATTTTTGGAAACATGTCCGTGTGTGTGTGTTTGTGAACAGCATAACTCAGAAACGAACAGTCGGATAAACACCAAACTTGGTATTTAGGTTCAGTATCTTCCAGAGATGCGATACGAAGGTTTTTAAGAAAATCCCCCCACCCCAGATTATCCTTTACATGGAACATTTTTCGAAAATTTTAATTTTCTCAAAAATGGCTCTAACGATTTTGATTAAAATATCATATGTTTAAGATATTTTCATGACAAATGAAATTTATATGTTGAATTTTCTGGGAATGTCTCCAAAAGTATTCTTCATTGTGAACGACTTTTTTGTAGATCGCGTTAAAATACACAATTTATGTCATATACATTTTTTGGTTGAGTGAACCATTTTCGAGATATTGCTTGTTATTCCCTTAAATTTTTCAATACTTATTTTCTCAAATGGGAATTGGTTATTCATTTTTTGTCTTGTATATGCAAAGAGTATTAATCTGTGGCAAAGAGAATGGTGCTTCACCTAGCAACCAGTTATTGTGAGATATGTATATGCTTAAAGGCTACTATATTTCTATATTGCCCCTGCAAATACAAAACAAGGGGAACATAGTAGGCCTTAAGCGATAGTCAAATATTTTTAGAACTGGTCGCTATGTGTAAAATGTAATTCTCTTTGCATGTCAAAAGATCATTTCTGTAGATGTTTATCTCGATTAATATGAAATAGATGGAGAATGAGATTTTTTACAAGAGTAGAGAAAGTCATGTGAGTGTAACATATCAGATTTTTTTATCTTGGGGCTTGAAAGACATCAAGACATGCTGACTACTGACTGTGATCTGTAAGCAGTTTGTTACTGCCGAGAGTGGAATAGGAAAGTAGGTCTTGGATTGCCATTTCTGGATGATGAAGACGTTATTGAACAATGTTATAATTAAAAAAAGCAGAACTTTATTTAATATATATATAAATTATCTATCAAAGCGGCTACAGAATGAAGGTACAAAATCTGCGAGCCTTTTGCTGATGATCTGGTTATTTAGCTGGAGCTGGCTTTAGAAATAGTGTGGAAGTATACAAACAATTTTGATGGTAAGTTATAATAACTCATCCCTGTGGTCATTAATGCGTTGAATTCATTGTTTTTTACTTCCCAAGTGGATGAAAACATAGTACGGACGTAAAAAGATTAGACTTATGTCATTACAAACGCAACAATAGCCTGTTTAGCAATAATACATAATAACAATACTTACAAAATAACTGTGTGAGTGTAAAGGGTATTCAAGAGAGAAATTACTTAAAAATTGATAATAGATTTTCCTTTGAAGAATATATAGTAGATGAACAGTGCCATTAGGGGAATAGTGGAATTTAGTAAATTTAATATATGAGACATGACTATTTAATATTTCTATACTGTTCTGTTCATGTCAAAAATTGTTTTTAAGTGGTAAATGAAATTTGATTGTGCCTACTTCAATGCTTATCATCACTGATAGTGCCAACGAGGCGTGTTTTTAAAGTACCGATAATTCTTTAAAACATAACAGAACACCATTTTCCAAATACTTTATATCATTAATTACCTAACACTACTTCTCCACATAGTCGCTGCCGTTACTCAGTCACTTTTCGTAAAGGCTCACCAGTTTTTCTGTGCCGGCGTCAAAGAATGATGCCGCCTGTGATGAAAACCAAGTCTGCACTTCTTCTTTCACAACATCATCATCGTTGAAATGTTTTCCACCAAGTAATTTCTTCAGATGAAGAAACAGATGAAAATCTCTTGTTGCCAAATCTGGACCGTAGGGAGGGTAGTCGAATTGTCTCCAACCAAATGATGCGATCAGATCTTGAGTTTGTTTGGCTGTGTGTGGCCGAGCATTGTCCTCATTATTGTTTCCCCATAAACCGAACACAATTGGCGATGAATGTTTGCTGGCGTAACATTTCTCGTTTCAAAAACCAATCACTGATCTGACTTCACAGTCGGAGGACCTTCGATTGTTTTGAACATTTTGAAACGGTCTAACAACAGAAAATACAAAGTGACTATTGCTCACAGCTGTGTATGGCTTCCTCAAAGTCGCGCATGCACGACAAAACATTAAAACGGTACTTACTTTAAAATCACGCCTCGTATTTTAGTGCCCCATTAACTCCCATTTGGGATAATGAATGAAATAATGCAGGTAATTAACGACGCTCAAACTCTGGAATACGATCATATCGTGGCGGTTGCCTAGCAACTATATTGTTCAAGCAAGCCTTCAAACTGGCATCATTGTTGAGCAAATACGTACGGCAATTTGCAAACAATAACAAGCTTGTTACGAGAGACATTGTTGTAGTTACCATCCTCTGAACTTATTTGTTTGTAACTAAGTTGTAGGTTAGTGAGGCCATCATAACCTGTCGCTCTGTAGACAGCTGAAACGGAGAAGACGAGCTGAACGTAAACATGGACCCGAACCTATAACAGACAGCGCATCAAACTCTTGACAGCATCGACTAAATGTCAGCTTCCAGTCACATGTTCCATTGGTCACATGTTCCATTGAAAATCGCTGTGGGGGGTGACGCTAAATAAAATACTATATGAAATATATTAACTGCAAGTAAAAAAGATCTGATGTGTGACATTCACACGACTTTCTCCTCCCATTATTCTCTATTTTTATAGCTTCCACAAACTCTTCTTAAAAAGTTATATATTATTGTAGGTACCTAGAAAGGGAGAGAAGAAACCTAGTCGACAGTCATCTGTTCAAAAACGTGGCACTATATGCTGCTCTTAATATTCCATACTGTATACATAACTTCGCGAGAAACAACTGAATAGCGAGAGCAGTTTAAAAAATCTGTGTTACAATCACATTATACTCTCTACCCTATGTCGTTTACTAGTGGGTGTACAAACTGTTCCTACGGAAGTCAACGTCATTTTAATGTGAATAAAACTTTACAGAAACAGCTACATTACACATTTTGTTATAGATACAAAGAGAACAGCGATAGTCAAATGTTTAACAACTGGACGCTATATGCTGGCCTTAAAATTCATACTGTTTCCATGACATCGCGAGAAACAACTGAATGTAGACAGGACTTTAAAAGAATGACGAGTATTGAACAATTTGGACCACTAATAACGGATATCTCGAAAATGGCTTGAGGCACAAAACAAGTTATTGAAAATAAATTGTGTTTTATAGAAATCTACATTTTTGTGTAGTGCGTTTTCGTCTATCACTTAACATTTACCAGTTATACAAGATTATGCAAAATTCCTTCGGAATGAACAGTACTTCATAAACTATCCCCAAAAAAGTCAAGATATAAATTTTATGTCGTGCAAATTATATTCGAACCCACTCGCGGCCTCTCTCTACTGCGCGAGACAGCAGGCAGTCGCCGGGGAAATTACGCTGGCAGAGGCGGACTAAAATCCTTGACCTTCTGCTCTCAAACAGGCAGCATATCTCGTGTAAATATTCTCACTCACTCTCCGAAGCTCAGCAGCAGGAATTCTTGTGATGAAACGCCTCTTTATGATCAGAAAATTGGAGTGTGGTGTGTGATAACTGCTAGAAGAATAATAGGACTCATATTCTTTGATGAAACAATAAATGCAGAGCGATATCCGAGGTTAATTCTGAGGCCATTTTGCAATCGCTTGACAGAAGAAGAGAAATCGTATGGTAGGTTCCAGCAAGATTCTGCAACAGCACATATGGCTGCGTTTGGTGACAGAATAATTAGTGTTGATTTATGGCCCCTCGTTCTCCTGATTTTTATTTTCACTACTACGTATAGTAAGTAGGGGAAGTATTGTATTCCACCCAAAAATTCGATATCGAGATTTCGTCGGAGATACATGTTTGGAGGTGCCCTGAATCCAAATAAAGCAATTTGGAAACATATCGTATATGTGCCGTGTGTCTGTCTCTGAAAAGCATAACTCAAAAACGAAAAGTCGGATAAATACCAAACTTGGTATTTGAGTCTAGTGTCTTAGAAGGATTCGGCACAAAATTTTTCAAAAAAATCTCCCCACCCCGAACTACCCTTTACATGGAAGATCTTTCAAAAAATTTTATTTTCTCAAAAATGGGCCTAACGATTTTGATTAAAATATGTTTTAAGAGATTTTCATGGAAAATGAAATGTATATCTTGAATTTTCAGGGATAATTTCCTCTGTATTCTGATTGGCATTTGCATAAACCGTAAGAGATACACAAAAATTTACTACACAAAAAAAAGTAGAGCTTATTTTTTTTTTTTTTTGGTCAAGTGAACCATTTCCGAGATATTCCTTGTTATTTGTTTGAGTTTTCCAATACTTTTTCTGAAATGGGAATTCGTTATTCGTTTTTTATGTCCTGGACACACAAAGGAGAATGGAATACTCTACATAGCAACCAGCTCTTAAAACATTTGACTGTCGCTTAAAGCCTACCAATTCCCCTTGCATCTACAAGAAAATTGGCAATAAGATTAACATCTCGATTAACATGAAGCATGTGGAGAATAAGAGTTTGTAAAAATAGTGTATACAAGAGTAGAGAAAGTCATGTGAGTGTAATACATCAGATTTTTACTATTGTTTTAGAAAATGGGACTTTGGGTCGTGGTATTAAATATACAATCCGGCATTTACCTTGGCGACTGTAGAAACCACGAAAAAACCAGTCAGATTATTCGGGTCACGGGATTTGAACCCGAGACCTCCGAAAGTGGGCAACAGACTTCTAGTTTAAAAGTATTTGTCCCGGACAGATATTAGTAAACTAATCTCGATAACTATAATAGTTTTTATTAAAATGCTCCTTATCTTCAGCAATATCAGGCTAAGCTATAACACTTTATAATTCGGTTTAGCAAAAATTCTGAAAAAAAAATTAGGGAACTTGCAGGAAATTATTCCAAACCATCCTAGTGAATTTCATAATTTAAATTAAACTTCTTTAAGATTTCTGGCACATTTGATATTTGGTGTCACTTGGACCGCCCATGTGCCTCCTAGGGAGTCGTATAAGTACTACTGCAACGTAGTATTTGGTCGTAGCATGTATCGTTGTATGTGACAGGTATCCCATGGGAGAAGAACCGGCTTATTGCATGCCTGCCAACTTCATAATGAGTCTCGTCCATTTACTTTATCACTGTCCAGACCAAGAGAAGCGATACTCTATACAGGTTCTCAATGAAAAGCGATAATATTTTCTACACCGCAGTATCTACACATGGGCGATGCAGAAACGACATTTAAACAAATATATCTGAAGCGTTACATTCACATCACTTTCTCTACCATCTATCGCTTATTAGTGCGTATATAAATTATTCTTATGAAAGTTTATTTTTTGTATCTAGTTCATTTTAATCCAAATAAACCTTTGCAGAAATAGCTACATTACACATTTCGTTATAGACACAAAGAGAACAGCGATAGTCAAATGTTTAATAAGTGGACGCTATATGCTGCCTTAAAATTTCAGGCTGTTCCCATGACATCGCGACAAACAACTGAAAACTGACAAAGAATGGCTAACTATTGAACACTTCGAACCATTAATAACGGATATCTCGGAAATGGCCTGATGCCACAAAAAAAGTTATTTGAAATAAATTGTGTGTTTGAAAGAGATCTACATTTTTTGTGTGGTACGTTTTCGTCTATCTCTTAACGTTTACAAGTCATACAAAATTCCTTCCCATTGAAGAGGACTTCACAGGATATTCCCAGAAAATTCAAGATATACATTTTATTTGTCATGTAAATATCTTTAATATATGGTATTTTAATCAAAATAGTTAGAGCCATTTTTAAGAAAATAATCATTTTCGAAAAATGTTCCATATGAGTAGTTGGGGGTAGGGGATTTTGTTTTTAAACCTTGGTGTCGCATCCTTGGGAGATAACTCAAATACCAAATTTGGTATTTATCCGACTTTTTGTTGGTTGAGTTATGCTGTTCACAGACACACACAAGTTCCCAAAATTGCTATATTTGTATTCAGGACACTTCAAAACATGCATTTTGTATTCCGGTGAAATCTCGGTATCGAATTTTTGGGTGGAATGCAATACTTCCCCTACTTACTATACGTAGTAGAGAAAGTAAAAAAGGGAGTATTTGTAGAAAAAGTGTGCGCGCGCTGGCCTGTGGAACAGAATAACTATAAAACGGGAAGTCTGATAAATACCAAACTTGGTATTGAAGTTCCATACCTCCCAGAGCGACGACGAAGCTTTTCAAGAAAACTCTCCACCCCATACTGCCGTTTACATGCAACATTTTTCCAAATGTTTTATTTTCTAGAAAATGCCTATTACGATTTTGATTAAAATAAGATATATTAAAGAATAAAATGTATACCTTGAATTTTCTGGGAATAATTTGTAAAGTCCTCTTCATTCGAACTTGTATAATCTCGGTTAATCTTAAGCGACATACGAAAACGTACTATATAAAATGTAGATCTCTTTTAAAACACTCAATTTATTTCAAATCAATTTTTTGTGGCCAAAGCCATTTCTGGGATATCCGTTAGTAATGGTTTGAATTGTTCATTACTTTCTCATTCTTTAAAGTCCCATCGATTTTCAGTTGTTTCTCGCGATGTCATGGAAACAGTATGGAATTTTAAGGCAGCATATAGCGTCCGGTTGTTAAACATTTGACTATCGCTGTTCTCTTTGTATCTATAACGAAATGTGTAACGTAGGTGTTTCTGCAAAGGTTTATCTCAATTAAAATGAAGTAGAAATAAATGTTCGTATGAATAACTTATATATCCACTAATAAGCGATAGGGGGTAAAGAAAGTAATGTGAATGTAACACATCAGATTTTTTTTTCTCGCGTTCATACAAACAGCATGAAATTTCAAAACCATCATTGCGCTTTTTAATAATCTTAATATCGCATTAGCCTACCGAATCTACAACAAAATGTTTAATAAAAGTTTATTTGTATTAAAAAGAAGTAGACAGAACAATAAGCTGGTTTTTATCTACCTATGGCTTTATCCACACAAGATGACCATCAGAGAGCACAAAGGAATAATTTGATATTCTTTTTTCATCTGCACGGTAATTACTGTCACACTCGACTGGGAAACGAACCTGTATACATTTGCATCGCTCTTAAAGGCCACGTTACACTAATTAGTGACTCTTGAGGTCAGAATGGACGAAACAGCCACATGCTGCACAATTATCTGAAATAACTTATACAATGGAGCACTTAAATAAAGACATTATTCAGCAGAGCCAGGTCATTAAGGGTGACCTGTCCACTGTAGGAGCTGCTTGATGTTTTCATAATTCTCTCTGATCGAGTTGTAATCTTATTTGCTTCTAAACTCAGGTAGGTAATGTACATACGGCTGCAGTAAATCCTGTTGCATATAACTTTGCCCTGCATCTCTTATCCGTCACGTGCGCTACTCACCTCCCATTGGCTCATGTGCGTTACAAACTAAGGTTGTTTTCAAATGAGATTATGTTTGTTCTTGAGCAAATACCTACCTACCTCTCTGTGTTCAACATGAGAGCTCGCTTAGCCTGGTAAGCAGAATGCTGCATCTGGAGAACGTCAGCTGTGACATGTTTATGTGGAGCTCAAGTTTACCATTCAGAGTTCCAATACACAAAAACCTCGTTTACCCGGTCCTCATTAATCCGAATTCAGTTTTTGTTTCTTTTTTTAACACGAAAATATGCGATATACAGTTGGTACGACACTGTATATTTAGTTGTTATGCTGGCATCGCCGGTCCCACGCTTCCAGCTACCGTTATCATGTTCGATCAGTGTGGACCTGCTCCTTACAGAGTTGTTGCTTTAAGTAACACTTGAACAGGCGTGAATACGTATAGTAAGTAGGGAAAGTATTGTATTCCACCCAAAAATTCGATACCGAGATTTCACCGGAAATATATATTTTTTGAGACCACCTAAATGCAAAAAAAGCATTTTTCGAAACATGTCCGTGTGTGTGTCTGTGAACAGCATAACTCAGAAATGATCAGTCAGATAAACACCAAACTTGGTATTTAGGTTCAGTATCTTCCAGAGATACGACACGAAGGTTTTCAAGAAAATCCCCCCACCCCAGATTACTCTTTACGTGGAACATTTTTAGAAAATTTTAATTTTCTCAAAAATGGCTCTAACGATTTTGATTAAAATATCATACGTTTAAGATATTTTCATGACAAATGAAATGTATATCTCGAATTTTCTGGGAATGTCTCCAAAAGTATTCTTCATTATGAATGACTTTTGCATAACTGGTAAACCATAAGAGATAGACAAAATGTTACTACACAAAAAATGTAGATCGCGTTAAAATACACAGTTTATGTCATATACATTTTTTTTGAGTGAACCATTTTCGAGATATTGCTTGTTATTTCCTTAAATTTTCCAATACTTATACTTTTTGTGAAATGGGAATTCGATATTCCTTTTGGGGGGGGGGTTCTGGTAATGCAAAGAGAATGAAATACTCGACATAGCAACCAGCTCTTAAAATATTTGACTATCGCTTAAAGCCTACCAATTCCCTTGCATCTACAAGAAAATTAGCAATAAGATTAACATCTCGATTAACATGAAGCATATGGAGAACAAGCGTTTGTAAAAATAGTTTGTACAAGAGTAGAGAAAGTCATGTGAGTGTAACGCATCATATTTTTATAAAAGTAGGAATCAAATATACTATGTAACAGAGTGAATGCATTAAATTCCTATCACCAAATAGGTAGAAGGATCCTTCGATCTCTGAGGATAATTTTATATCGTGGCTTTGCATTGCACAGGGCTTACAGGCAGTGTTTAGAGTTTATCAATTATTGTAAGTGCATCGTAACCTTCGGGACACTAATGTTTCAACTGTAGTATAGTGCGATCGTTTATGGTGTGTGTGCGTGCTGGGCATACTGTCATTACACTGGGGGTTTTCGTTTCGTAACTCCGCGTTAGTTACTCACTAGTGATAGTAACATGCACTAACTTTGTTATAACTGGTGTCCATCTGCGTGAAGACATACCTGGCATCTTCGAATGAAATTTCCATTCACATACTTAAGTTCTTCTTGCGTAATGTACTAGTTCCTGAGGTCGCGGGTTCAAACCCGGCGGAGGGCGATGGATGTTTTCGGGCGTAAAAATCCTTAGCATGACTTTCTTCGGAACCTCAAGCCTGATAAAGAGGCTTCTAAGCAAAATTTCCGGTCTTTCACGCCCAGTATAGAATCTGAGGCTAAGGATCACAGTAATTAAAGAGCGTCCATAAATAAAACTAAGTTGTTTATTATTATTACTATTTTATTTCCGTAATGTTTGTAATTTCTGTTTTTATATTGTCCTTAAGTTCGTCTGTGGTGTGGGGATTGTTCCTATAAACTTTATTTTTTAGAGTTCTCACAAATAGATGCAGCAATTTCGTCAATTTTATTCCTACGTTAGAACACTTCGTTTTCGCTTCTTGGGTTTAGCGATCCTGTTGTTCTAAACGTATTAACCAGATGTCCAACAGTTTCTGTACCTGCAACTGGAATACCAGCAAATTTCTCCTGAAACTGTCTACACACCTCTCTACATGATTCGGTTTAGGGTAGGACGGGGTAATACCGATAGGTTAGCGTAACTTCTTGATTGAAAATAAAATGTTACAATGTGCCGAGCATTCAAGTAAGCACACAAGTAGTACACTATTATGGCTCACGATGGGCATAATATCACTATCTTTAATGACAAGTCTAATGCTGAAATAAAGCTATCAGAATTACCCGCCGAATTGAAAATGGAGAAATTCCGAGATATGACTGTGGGGCAATTTGGAGAACAATGAATACAGTAAACAACGACTCTGCTTTTGGATTCTGAAACAAATTTATTCTATAAATTAAATATATGTTTGTACTATAATATATTAATGTGGAATTATGAGCAGTTAACAATTTCTATGAAATGTGAAGCATTGAAAAAACTAAGAAATATAACAATTAACAATTCTTGAATTCTGAACGCTGTTTAGAAGCATTTGCCACAAATAAATTGTTTCCTTCCTTCACCTCCCACGCATCTTTCACGGAACCAAACCTGGCATTTCTGGCAGCGAATCCAGACACCTCTCAGAACAGACTACTTCGAGTAGTAGCTGACTGCAGAATCCACATTTGTAGTCATCTGCGTTGGAATCATTAGCAATATCGTCTTCAGTAGACGATAAGTCAGTGAATTTCTAGCTTCTTTTTCTTTTTGCTTGAAATGTTGTCATTCTTATTTTTTAACTGATTTTGTTTCCCACGGAAATGTCAACTCTCTCTCTCTCTTTGCCTTAACAACTGCTACATTTTCTGGTGATGTGCTGTGGCATGTTCCTTTCTTAGTTTGAACTCTTCTCTGGATCACAATCTTTACAGGTCTAGGAAGGAACGGTTCTTTCAGGCATTACACCCACAGGGGATTGTGAAGCGCTGGGCTGTTTGAACATTGGATTCAGTTCATTTAATTTTAATTTAACTTTTGTATACAGGATCGTATGTGCTACCTTGAACACTTGACTTGTGCCTAGTAATGACAGATTACCCTCTATTACAGTTGAGATTGCCTGTTCCATAGCTTCTTTGTCCCATTGTAGGCGTAAATTATTCCTTTTGTAATGTCGTACCATCTGAAAATTTGAACGAATAATTAATAATTAATATAATAAAAATTACTTTACGAGTCCGTCCTAACTGTGAGACTGGAAACTGCAGTATGATGTGTTTAGTAGTGGCAGTGCATGCGTGAGAACTTAATATTATCCAAAAAGCCCCGTTATCCGAATTCCCCTGCCCTAACCTATATGTATGTATTGTACATAAAAATTTTATATTCAAGCGTAAATTTGTCGGCAGGCATTTCAGTGGACTAATAACAAGAAATTAATACACTTAAGTAAATCACACACAACACAGATGTGTTGAATAAACTTTCACTTATGAGATGCACAACTCTCTTTACAGCACGAATACAAAACAGAGACTGAAACACAGCTGATAAATATAACCTTGAACACGTCATACGCCGCCAGTTGCGCAAGCCTGTCTGTAGCATCACCTTAAAACAATCCCACTGTATCAGTTAATTAACTTTCCTCTGCTTTCCAGCTCATTTCCATTATGCTCTGTGACAAAAGCTTTAATTTTTATACGGCTTCTACAAGGTGTGTAGAGAAAGCGAATCCTAGGCAATATGTTTAAAAGTGGATCACTGAATACTGGCCTTGAAATTCCATACTCTTTCCATGACATCGCGTGAAACAACTGAATGTTGACAGCACGTCAAAACCAATAATAAGAGAATACCCACGAAATTCCTTATCTCACAAAAAAAAAATATATTCGAAATAAATCGTGTCTTAAAGCGATATATGTGTTTTGTGCAGCAATATTGTCTTTTTAATAAGGTTTACTAATTATACAAGTTATTCAGAATGAAGGTTTTACAGGTTATTCCCATAAAATTCAAGATATACATTTTGTTCTGGAAAATGTATTTCAGTCAAAATCATTACAGGCATATTTGAGAAAATCAAAGAAATTGAAAAAATTCTATGTAAAGTATAGTTTTGGATGTGTGGATTTTGTTTAAAATCTTTGTGTCACATCCTTGAAGACCTAGAGCTAGCCCCCGACCCTCACACCCACGTACGCAGGCAGAGGTAGGCGATCATTTAACGAATACGGGGTAGTGATGTGGCCAACATCACGCAGAATATTGGCCTCGCTGGGAGTCGCTGCCTATTGCAGCTCCTCACTTTTCTCACAATGCTGAGTGGACACTGATCTTATGCCATGGGTGGGATCGAACCCGGGAAACAGAGCACCACGCTCTAACCCACAGCGACAAGGCAGAGGAATCCTTGGAAAATGCTGAAGTTGAATGTTAGGAGTGGTCAGACAACACCGCACAGTCCGCCCTTTGTGCCTCCAGTAGCACTCCTGCGAGGAAGAGATGAAGATGAGATCCGGACGACATGCTTTGCCAAGGACGAGGTCCTTCAGGGTTCCAAAATGACTTCGGCTAGCCTTTCCCTAGCCGCCGCAACCTGGGGGCACCAGCAATAGAGACTCTTCCAGAAAGAACGGGGGCCCAAGCATTTTAGACCAAACTCGACTTCGTCTCTTATTTTCAAACCCTTCCTCGTTCTCCAATGATCCGCTTAACGCACTTGTATCACCACATTTCCCTTCAAACTTTGTCACGCGTTAGGGAATACCTTACAGCTTCAAAAGCTACCCTTACTCATATAAAACTCATAGTTATCCAGCCTTGCTTAAATGGACACCCGCCCTTTTGCTGAGTTGTACTTGGAACTGCGTCCTCCATCTTTTCCATTAAAGATTTCTTGGATCAGAACGGCGATGTAGCGGTGAACGGATCAGAAATAATGCAACATTTCGGGATGTTGCGTCTGGGAGGGAAGGTATCCAATCATTCCATTAATGATTATACGTCTAAACGTTCGCTTGTTTCTTTCAGGAGATTGGTCCAGCCTTGACTGACAAGGTACAAACTCTAACAGGCCTTCACAAATGAAGTAGAATGTTCCACGAGGAATACAGCCACACAGCCGGTGCAAAATTCAAGGTTGTGTGCGGGTTTTTCTTCAGCACGGCGGTGGAAAACGTTTCTGGTATTGTAGCAGGAAATTGGTTCTGAGACCATAGCTTTTGCGTAGATACGTGGTGCATACAACCGCTTTTATTAAAAGCTCTCTAAATCGCATTAAATAAATGTAATACGAGTACTGTATAATTATATAAAAGGTATAGTCAGTCATTTGTTGATGTACTCTGACAGGCGCCTGAATCCTCCGGTATGAACCGTACCAACGCCTCCTAGGATGCCTTGACCCTAACAATACCAAAGTTTATAAACAAGCTTGTGACTGAAAATATGAATGAAACTCCCGAGTAAATTTCAGTCTGAGCCAGAAACATTGAATCCAGCAAACTCTCGGCAGCAGTATGAGAAGGAATACACTGCATTTAAAGACTGGTGCAAGGTAAAGCAGTGTTTGATTCTCTTGTGAACCAGGATGTGATTTTGACTTATTTACATAAAAATCAAAGACACAAAGTCAGTTTAGATTTATTTGACCTTTACCGCCAGTCGGTTTAAATGAATGATGTCATTATTAGTCAGCAAACCTGCGTTTCCGACTTCGTAAACAGGTTGGTGCACTGCGTCGGTTGAAGCAGAATATTTGTTGGTGGTTGGAAAATGCTTCATGTTTATATGCACCACGTATGGGAGCCAATTTGTCGCGGTAACTTCGTGTTATCTATTTCTGAGCGCCTGTTACTGTTTTACTACTTTGAGTTTGAATGTTGGGTTCTTTGTCCTCCGGCTAGCTATTATTACTACTCAGTCGAGCAAATCTCTTGAACAGGGTGTGTAAACGGAAAGGATTTGTTACTGAAAGATAACACTTATAAAAGAATTTGTTTTTACACTTTTATTACCGTCACAATTAATTAATTTCACCTATTGACTCTTGATACACGCCAGACTGAAACTGTTATATTTTCTAATATCACTATAATCACTTATTTACTGCACTTTATTAATTCGCGTATTTCACATTTGTAACTAACTTTATGACGCGAGAGATTCTGTAGAATTGCGCGACGTATAACGCGTGAACGATTCTCTTAAACTGTGCGACGTATAACCTTTGTATGATTCTGTTGGACTGAACGACATATTACCCGCGAATCCTTCTGTTGGACTGAACGACGTTTGCCTTGTGAATTATTCTGTCAAACTTAGCGTTACCCGTCCCTGGCACGGAATTTATACTCCCTCACCCCGATATGCCTAAAGATTATAACCGAGCTGCTATTGGTTAATAAAACGCGCCAACATTAGCGTCTATATTTATATCAAATCAAAATTACGAACACATATGCACTAGGGAAGAAATTCCCTCCATTTCTACAGAAAAGCGCGCTACTCTGACGTCATTTGTTTGTCTCTTATAATTGATAAACAACTCACCCCCTCGCTCATTGTTATCCGCTCCTATTGTCTGTTTCAGTGAGGCCGTGTAAACTTATTTCCTAACAATGCTTATAATTAACAAACATCCCAAATCATTGTCATACAATAATGTTAAGTTACACTACAATCACTCTGGCATTTACAATGTTGTGATATAAAATACTGCCTCACGGTGCAGAACTGCTTTTCACTAGAACATTTTGAGATGGAAGTGATCAACGATACAGAATTTGCGTGGTTAACGTTACAAGTCCCATTTCACTGAGGTGACCTCGAGAATGTTGACATCCACCCCTTCCATTGATCTTTCGCTGGTATTCTACCAGAGGCACTGGTGATAAAATCGCTTCAAAGTATTGACGTCATGCGCAGACAACCGACTGGTGGCAACGGCTGAATAAATCTGAAGAGCAGATCAACGATTACTTTCTCTACTACTGAGCTATAGTAAGCAGAGAAAGTATTGTATTTCACCTAAAAGTTCGATACACACATTTCACGACCTTCAATCCAAACAATGTTTAAAAATGTCTGTGTATGTGAACAACATAACTCAAAAACGAAAGTCTATTAAATACCGAATTTCTTCAAGGATGTATCACAAAGATTTTCAAGAAAATCCCCCACCACGAAACTAACTCTTACATAGAAACATATTGGTCAATGTTGATTCTCTCAAAAATGACTGTAACCATTTTGATTAAAATGTCACATTATGTTCAATATGTATACTGAAATGAACAAAAACAATCTCCTCTGAAGGAGGATAGGCCCATCACAGAGGATAGGCAAAACAAAAACTACTACATAGTAAATGTGTTATCTGTTTACATTACACAATTTATTTCAAATAACCTTTTTGTGGCATCAGGTCATTCCCGATATATCCGTTATTACTTGTTTCAATACTTTTGTCATTTTTTCAAAGTACTGTCACTTTTCAGTTGTTTCTCCTATGTCACGGAGAGAGTAGATATGGCATTTCTAGGCCAGCGACTAGCTTTTGAACAGCTGACTATAGATTCGGTTTCCTGTATCGCCCTTGTAGGTACACTGGCGTGCAGAAGACGTGATCCACAATGGAACGGGAGCTGTTTATGTTGGTACTGACAAAAATCTAGCCATACCCCCTACCAGCGTGACCATCTCTGTTTTCTGAGCATAATTCTAGCCTCTGGATTGGCAGGGTACTTTACCTCCCCCAAATTTGGCCGAACTGCCGAAGGATAACATTACAGAGTAGTGCGGAACTACCCGCGTGCCCAGGAGATTTCTCTCGTGGGATTTTCCATTAGGACGGCACCTATTTTATAAACCGACCCCCCTGCTTGGCCAATCAGATAAGGACACCTATACCGACCCTACCAAGCAGGGACGGAAGTGGATACGCCACTTACGCGCGTCAGGCCAGCAGGGCGAACCCTAACTGGGGGAGACTACCGATAGCCTCGGTGGGGCCGACAGTATCTAGCAACTGTCTACCAGCTCTCTCTCATGGTTGGTGCCGGAGATTCTCGAGGCGTCTCACAACCCCACCTGGGTGGAATTAACATAGCCAAGTGTACCCAATCACCCATGGGTATCGGGAACCACTGCCCCGCCGAGTCCAACCCAATCCGAACAACTCCCTTTCGGGAGGGGCTCAGAAATGTTCGGCCCACCTTATATTTTCAAGCTACACTACTGTATTCTTAATGCCGTTTAGTAGCGGCAACAACTTAACCTTCGTCTCCATGTCGCTGATGAAAACTCTCATACATGGAACATTTCATGTGAAGTCGAACGGTTTTGTTTTCGTTATAATTTATCTATTAATAATGGGTGTTAAGGAAACTATATTTATCAAGTATAGTATCTAATGCCCAACAGATTTTACGTTATTCAACGATAATTTTAAGTGCGTATAGTTCCGGAATGCTCTATTTCAGAATATTTTATCATATCTCATTCTATAGATGAAAGTCCCAATTTCATTGCAGCATATACTAATTTTTACTTTCTCTACTACGTATAGTAAGTAGGGGAAGTATTGTATTCCAACCAAAAATTCGATACCGAGAAATCACCGGAAATACATGTTTTGAGACCCCCTGAATCCAAAAAAAGCATTTTTGGAAACATGTCCGTGTGTGTGTCTGTGAACAACATAACTCAGAAACGAACAGTCACCACCAAACTCTCAGTCACCAGTTCTCACCAAACTTGGTATTTAGGTTCAGTATCTTCCAGAGATGCGACACGAAGGTTTTCAAGAAAATCCCCCAACCCCAGACTACTCTTGACATGGAACATTTTTCGAAAATTTTAATTTTCTCAAAAATGGCTCTAACGATTTTGATGAAAATATCACATGTTTAAGATATTTTCATGAAAAATGGTGTATATCTTGAATGTTCTGGGAATGTCTCCAAAATATTCTTCATTGTGAACGACTTTTACATAACTGGTAAACCATAAGAGATAGACAAAATTTTACTACACAAAATCTGTAGATCGCGTTAAAATACACAATTTATGTCATATACATTTTTTTTGTTGAGTGAACCATTTTCGAGATATTGCTTGTTATTCCCTTAAACTTTTCAATACATATTTTCTCAAATGGGAATTCGTTATTCATTTTTTTGTCTTGGATATGCAAAGAGTATTAATCTGTGGCAAAGGGAATGGTGCTGCACCTAGCAACCAGCTATTAAGAGATACGTATGTGCTTAAAGGCTACTGTATTTCTATATTGCCCTTGTAAATATATATTCCCCTTACATCTACAAGAAAATTAGCAATAAGATAGACTCTGCAAATGTTTATCTCGATTAACATGAAGTAGATGGAGAATAAGCGTTTGTAAAAATAGTTTGTACAAGAGTAGAGAAAGTCATGTGAGTGTAACACATCAGAATTTTCATTTTTTTATGTCCTGGTAATGCAAAGAGAATGGAATACTCCACATAGCAACCAGCTCTTAAAACATTTGACTATCGCTTAAAACCTACCAATTCCCCTTGCATCTACAAGAAAATTAGCAATAAGATAGGACAAGAGTAGAGAAAGTCATGCGAGTGTAGCACATCAGATTTTTTTATAACATTCACAAAAATCTATGTGCAGTTTTGACTTATTTTAAACGTCTCCGGATTTTTATAACAGTAAAATATTACACTGAGAATAATCCATAGTGTCATTAAGAAAAGTCGGCAATGTTGATAAAGTGGTTACCATGCTAGCCTCTAGTTCCCGAGGTCGGGGCTTAAACCCGGCGGAGGGCGATGTATTCTTTTTGAAGCATAAAAATCCTTAGCATGGCTTCCTTCGGAAGGGAAATAAAGCCGGTGGTCCCGAGTCGTAGATTTACGGCACGTAAAAGAACCTCAAGCCTGATAAAGAGGCCTCTGAGCAAAATTACCGATCTTTCACGCCCAATATAGAGTGGGACGCTAAGGACCACAGCAGTTAAAGAGCCCTCATAAATAAAACTCAATTTAATTTAATTTTAAGCGCTCTGTGTGAGGAAATACTCAGAACCGCATACTGCTTAGTAAATGTTCTCATAGTTTAACCTTACGCAGAGCAGCTTGCTTGGCCTTCAGCTCAACCAAATGTGCGTGAGCGACCATGAGCGCGTAAAGTAATTTACTTCTTTATCAGTCACTATTACAGTAAGATATATATTTGTGTTTAAATTACAGACATTACCATATATAATACAATTATTCTTTTTAAATCTGTTACCGCTTACACTTACAAAACTAGAAATTTCTTCACTTAAACAGAAATAAGAAGAACGTGTTTACTTATCAGTATGAAATTAAACTTTAGGGAATCAAAATAAAGTTCGATTTAAAATAATTAGATTTGAAGGGTTCAGAGTTATACCTGCTTGAAGTTGGAAATTTTAGGAAGATGTGATAAATTTGAACAATTTTAATTACAAAACTATGATGTTCTGAATTTTAAGAGTTTGAATAAGGCTTATCTCGGGCTTATCTCCATATATCAAAGGTTTCGTTTTGTTTAAAAAAATGCAAGGTCGATTTCGGAAGATGTGAAACGGAATGGAACCACCCCTCCATTTCACATAGGTTATAAACATCGTTCATTGGTTGGTTTGTATATCCATGTATTGTTTTTCAGGCCAGTCACATAGGGAACTGATACCGGCTGAGTGGAACCAAAGAATGTTTACCTGAAAGTGGAAACCTTACGGAGGAAAAAAAAACAAAACATTATAGCGATCTGGGAAATGCATGAAATTTTATGCACGACCCTGTGCGACCCTACAACGAAATGTGGAAAGGAGCTGTTTATCTCAAACTGGTTAGAAAGGTAAGCTTTCCTAAGATAGGTAAGTTTGTGGAAGCTACCTATATAAAAGTAAACGATAGTTGAAAATCTTCGTGTCGCATCTTTGGAAGATGCTGAATTTAACTGAATTTTAGGATTTGAGTTATGCTGCTCACACACACACATTTTTCTTAAAATGTATTTTTTTTGGATTTAGAGACTCTCAAAACGCGCATTTTCGGTATAATCTCAGTATCGAATTTTTGGGTAGAATACAATACTTCCCTGCTCACTATACGTAAGTAGTAGAGAACAAGTTATTAGTGCAGTGCTACACTAATAAAAGGTAAACCAGCAGACGCACAAAGCATCAATACAGAATTCAGAGAAAATTGATTAGTTCCAGAGAAAATAGGTCATGAACTCGTTAAATTTAGCACTGCCGAGATAGACTACTTAAAAGTCGCCTCTTTCAGCGAAACTCTTTAAAACAGAACATTTTCGGAAAGCATAGCAAGAAGAAAATTTCGTAAACTGTAAACTTGCTGACGTGTCGAGTTCGGCAAGTTTTGTTTCGTCCGTTAAATCGGAACACACCTACGTAGTCATTTTTAACTTCACTACAGCATTTTTGTGAAAAAATGGTTAAATATGTTTGAGTGTGTGTGTGTGTGTGTGTGTGTGTGTGTGTGTGTGTGTGTGAAGGATAATTAAATAAAAACTCCAACGGATTTTGATAATTCTTTCACTATTGAAAGGCTCTATTCTTTCTGACGGTCATGGGTTGTAAAACACCAATTTCAATTCATAAATTACTAAAATACCAAAAGGATTTACAAAGCCCATATACTTGAATGCGTACACATTGGAGTTATAACAGAAAATGCATGTAAAATAAGACAAATGCCGCGGATATTTCATTCGAAGTAATATACAGGGTGGACGATTTAAGTTGAGACTGTACAATATCTTCAAAATTAAGCGTTGTGGAAAGAAATGTCTAATGCCATTAGTCGTGTTTTGTTTGGAGGACGTTGTGATGGTCATTTTAGGGTGAATTTAATTTTTTTAAATGGGAACCTATCCTGTTTATGTTGTTTCTTCACTCCTTATAAAAAACTAAACAACATTTTTATAAAGCACTTTGCAATTGTTGTTACACCAACGTAAATAACAACGAAAATTCTGAATGGCTGTGTACGAAGAGCGCAATGAATGGTCATTTGAGGGTCAAGTTACGTTTCGTAATTGGAAACCAACAATTTTTATTTTGTTTCTTTATTCCTCATCACAAAATAAACAGCTTCTTATAAACTATTTTCTAATGAGAAAACAACATACAAAATGTAGGTTCACATTTAAAACAATTAAATTGACCCTAAATTGACCACCACAACGACCTCCAAATAAAACACGACTAGTGGAATTTACTTTCCCCATAATATCAAGCAACTTTTACCAAAGACATTTCTTTCTACAACTCTTAGTTTTGGATATATTGTACATTCTCAACTTAAATGATACACCCGTATATGTAGATGGTCACGATTTAGTAGCTAAGACAGCAAAACAAAACACACTCGAATGTGTTTATGGCGATACGATACACATGTCGAAGTACTTTAGTGAACTCATGTATGAAAGTTTTGCTTTATTTCTTTCGTACTTATGATGTAATAAACTTCGTTAGCAGGAGTGCTAAATATAGGATAGTTAAATTATATTCGAACCCAGTTGCGGCTTCTCTCTACTGCGCGAGACAGCCGGCAGTCGCCGAGGAAACTACGCCGGCAGAGGCGGACTAAAATGGTGACCTTATAATAGTTGCTGGAAATGTTGACTTTCTGCTCTCAAACAGGCAGCATATCTCGTGTAAATATTCTCGCTCACTCTCCGAAGCTCAGCAGCAGGAATTCTTGTGATTTCTTACACAATGTTTTCTCTAAGTTCCTTTAGTGTGCGAGGATTGGAACGATACACTTTGTCTTTTAAAGAACCCCATAAATAAAAATCACAACTCGTTAGGTCAGGAGAACGAGGGGGCCACAAATCAACACTAATTATTCTGTCATCAAACACCTCTCTTATTGCATGTAATGATTCGGCAGCCGTTATGTGCTGTTGCAGAATCTCGCTGGAACCAACCATACGATTTCTCTTCTTCTGTCAAGTGATTGCAAAATGGCCTCAGAATTAACCTCTGATAACGCTTTGCATTTATTGTTTCATCAAAGAATATGGCCCTATTATTCTTCTAGCACTTATCGCACACCACACTCCAAATTTCTGATCATAATGAGGCGTTCATCATAAGAATTCCTGCTGCTGAGCTTCGGAGAGTGAGCGAGAATATTTACACGACATATGCTGCCTGTTTGAGAGCAGAAGGTCAACATTTCCAGCATCTATTATAAGGTTAGGATTTTAGTCCGCCTCTGCCGGCGTAATTTTCCCGGCGACTGCCGGCTGTCCCGCGCAGTAGAGAGAGGCCGCGAGTGGGTTCGAATATAATTTAACTACCCTATATTTGTAAAAAGAGAGAAACTGGGCAACATCACAAATCAGTGAACCGGTATTTTATTGTTATTAAAAGCTGAGAAGGATTTTTTCTCCATACTCGTAAATAATGTGTCTTTTCCAAAGGTTAACTTGGTGGTTTGGAAGTGTGAAATGGAATTTCTTTCTTGTTGTAAACAAGAGATGTGCTGTTATTACAGATGGAATTGGAAGATGATGGTGTACATCCTGTTGTAAGCTCTGGGTTCATCAATTTCTTGAATGTGTACTAGAGAACAACTACACTATATGTAAGAACGTAGGTTTTCACGGCCGGTGTCACAATTATAACTAATATGATTTTCCGGGCTGTTATGCCGTGGTCTGCTGAAGAAAGATTTCCCAGACGTTTCGTCCACCGCAGTTGTGGACGAAACGTCTGGGAAATCTTTCTTCAGCAGACCACGGCATAACAGCCCGGAAAATCATATTAGTTATAACTACACTATATGATCAAAAGTATCCGGACACCCCACAAACATACGTTTTTCATCTTAGGTGCATTGTGCTGCCATCTACTGCCGCGACCTCAGTAGTCATTAGACATCGTGAAACAACAGAATGGGACGCTCCGTGGAACTCACGGACTTCGAACGTGGTCAGGTGATTGGGTGTCACTTGTGTCAGAGGTCTGTACGCGAGATTTCCACACTCCTAAACATCCCAAGGTCCACTGTTTCTGATGTGATAGTGAATTGGAAACGTGAAGGGACATGTACAGCACAAAAGCGTACAGGCCGACCTCGTCTGTTGACTGACAGTGACCGCCGACATTTGAAGAGGGTCGTAAAGAGTAATAGGCAGACATCTATCCAGACCATCACACACGAATTCCAAACTGCATCAGGATCCACTCCAAGTACTATGGCAGTTAGGCGTGAGGTAAGAAACCTTGGATTCCATGGTCGAGCGGCTGCTCATAAGCCACACATCACGCAGGAAAATGCCAAACGACGCTTCGCTTGGTGTAAGGAGCGTCAACATTACAGGATTGAACAGTGGGAAAACGTTGTGTGGAGTGACGAATCACGGTACACGTGGCGATCCGATGGCAGGGTGTGAGTATGGCGAATTCCCGGTGAACGTCATCTGCCAGCGTGTGTAGTGCAAACAGTGAAATTCGGAGGTGATGGTGTTATGGTGTGGTCGTGTTTTTCCTGGAGGGGGCTTGCACCCCTTGTTGTTTTGCGTGGCACGATCACAGCGCTGACCCACATTGATATTTTAAGCACCTTCTTGCTTCCCGCTGTTGAAGAGCAATTCGGGGATGGCGATTGCATCTTTCAACACGATCGAGCACCTGTTCATGCTGCACGGGCTGTGGCGGAGTGGTTACACGACAATAACATCCCTGTAATGGACTGGCCTGCACAGAGTCCTGACTTGAATCCTATAGAACACCTTTGGGATGTTTTGGAACGCCAGGCCTTACCGACCTACATCTGTACCCCTCCGCACTCCGTGAAGAAGGGCTGCCATTCCCCAAGAAACCTTCCAGCACCTGATTGAAAGTATGCCTGTGAGAGTGAACGCTGTCATCAAGGCTAAGGGTGGGTCAACACCATATTGACTTCCAGCATTACCGATGGAGGGCGCCACGAACTTGTAACGTCATTTTCAGCCAGGTGTCCGGATACTTTTGATCACGTAGTGTATATACGTAATATAAACTGTTATTGGACGTCATTGGACAATAGCAACAATCAGGTACATTGATACAAGCCTATAATTCAAATACGTACGTTAAGAAGAACGGTTCAAAGGAACGCTAACAGAAGTTTGTTAGTGTTCGAGAAGGAAGGTAGTGTATAAACTCGTCTCTAAATAGATGCTAAAACTACGTATTTAAAGTCTACCATTTATGCATATTTTAACATAACAAACGTGATAGTGAACTGTAAATATGTATGTGGTTTATCCAAAATACAAGTAAAATATTTAACAGAATACGAGTGTGTAAGGTATTTTAACCTTCTCCATACTCAACCCTGACAAGACACAAGTGCTCTTCGACACAAATACGGCAGCCGTGGCACAATTATAAAATAATAATTACAACATACTAACAAACGCACAGGAATACAGATATACGATCATCAGATTCTAGTCTACGAGTACGTCGAGATTGAAGTAGGTGGTTTGTTACGTTATTTGCACCACGCTTTGGGCGTCAATTTGAAGTAGTTACTTGCTGCTACGTATTGAAAGTCAGTTTGTAGATGCTGTATTATATTTCAACTGTTGGGGAGCCGAACACTTGAAGTAGTCGCAACCACACGTGTGTTAAACAGTTTCCGGTAGCCTTCGCCCCAAATATACCTTCAGGTGGTCTTTGCCTCAAGTTTAAAAAAAATAGCTTTGTAATTTAACTGTTTCTTTAAATATTATATATTTATGTTTGCCTCGGCTGCGTCAGTATTATTGTTAGAGACATGGAAGTCTTGGCAGGGCGTGATGCGACAAAAATGTAGGCTTACACAGATTTTAAGTTTTAATTCACTTCTTTTTATTAATCCTTGACACAAATTAAATAGCACTTCACTGATATCGAGAGCTGTGAGATTCTTTTATATACTACTTGCACTTTTTAACAAGTATACTTTTTTCGTCTCACACCAATACGTATTATATTTCTCGAGGACGCATCACGCATCCAATTACAAACACTGTCCGCAGGCAACTAACTAGATTTCAACCGTCTAAACTTGTAAATTTCTGTATTTCAAGTCTCTGATTGGCTATTTTTACTCCAATAGAATACCTGCATTTAACTAAAGCTTTTTCTGGTTGTTGATTGGCTATTTTTATAAACTGTCACTAAAATTACATTATTGCTTCCAAGAATCACAATTAGTATTTTTAAACTTTCAAATTCATTATTGCCTCAAGGTTGCCTCATTGTTAGCAACTTTTAACTTATTATTCTCACAGCTCCTACATTACTAAATTACGTAATATATTCACATAACATTATTACACATGGATACAATAATATAAACATTTGCAATGACTGTTACATACATTTTACAAATTATTACATACACATATTGCTTCAGGGCGGGCTGTTATATAATTTACATATTATATAATTTGACTGAAATCATTTTAGTGTTAAAATACTGCCTCAAGATACGTCATGAGAGTACGGGCATCAAGACGGCTACACGTACGTAACACAGCATCCATCATCATGAACGTAGTGGGGGCTGTACCAAGGGAACTGCTACAAACGATGCTGTTCATTAATTTGTTACTGTATCGATACTTGGTCAAAGAAGTTTCATTGCGAATTTTAACATTGAAACCGGCAACAGAATTTGTGTTGGCGACACATCCTTTTATGTGCATATCAGGAGATTTTTCATTCGTTATTGGGAATAGCAGCAGCTGTATTTAATTACAATTATAAAGGTTAAAGGGAATAATTCGCCATAAAAACCCCTTTAGACGACTGGACAACAATTTGTTAAAGAACGGGGGGAGATAAAACAAATTAATTAAATCGCCATCCGTGCAATGTCGGATAAGCTGGCTTGTAACTAATATAACTGCAGTCCTGCGCATGCGCCAACCCCATAAGCTTAAATGACACTAATTTCAGGGCTTGGCACTCCACAGTAGCAGACTGTCGTTATGATTAGGTGTTGCAGAAGGACGAATTCTTGAAGTTTAACCAGTATTTATTTGCGCTGCAGCGGATAGTACAAAGAGCTATTGTGAAGGTCGTGACTTGCTTATTTGTTCCCTATTTTTATCTCTTTTCGTCCTACTACCAAGACATAAAGACGTTTTTTGTGGCGAACAGGCCACAGAACGTCAATAGGTACGATTTCCAAATCGTAAATAAGAAAATATCACTACCTAAAAATGTCCGGAATAGATTTTTTGTTTACTTGTAAGATTTAAATTTTTTTTCGGAGAAATATTATAAAATATTTATAAAAAATATAACTAAGATTGGTTAAATTAGAAGCTAGGTAAAAAAAAATCTATGTGTTACATTCATACGACCTTCTCCACCCACTATCGTTTATTTTTATGATTTCTACATACACCTGTTGCTTATATTTCTACCTACTTCATGTTAATGGAGATAAACATCTGCAGACTCTGTCTTATTGCATATTCCTTGTAGATACAATAGAGGGAATACAGTAAGCTTTAAGAGATACTCAAGTGTCCTTAGAGTTGGTCGCTATGTAACGGCTTTGAAATTGCGTTCTGTTTGCATGACCGAATACCTAACGATTTTTCTGAGAAAAGTATAAGTATTTGAAAATCCAGACCAATAAGAAAGAATATCTCGGAACTTTTATTTGACAGAATTTGTGCGCTTTAACAACATCTACATTTTTTGCGTGAATGAGTTTTTTGTCTGTCTCTTACGGTTTATCAGTTACGCAGATGCAATTTACAGTGAAGACCACTTCAGAGGCTATTGTCTGAAAACTGAAGATATAAACTTCATTTGCAGTGAAAACATCTTAAACATATGAGCCATTTTCCTGAGAAAAAAAATCAAACATTTCGAAAGATGTTCAATGGAACGAGTAGTTTGGGGTGGGAGGTTCCCTTGAAAATCTTCGAATTGCATACTCGGAAGATCTGAACTTAAATACTAAGTAGGTATTTCTCGAACATTTCGGTATTCAGTTATGCTGCTGAAAGAGACACAAGCACGCGGCGTGTACGTGCGGACGTTCTATAATTTTTGTTTCTATTCAGGGGATCTCGAAACATGTATTTCCGGCGGAATAGAATTCTTCAACTACTTACTATAAAAAGCAATTTTATTATTAATTAAAATCTTATGTGTCACATTCATATGACTTTCTCTAGCCTCTAGCGTATATTAGCGAGAATACAAATTATCCCTACAAAAGTTTATTTTGCTATCTTCTTCATTTTAAACGACATAAACGGTTACAGAAACAGCTACATTACACATTTCGTTATAGACACAAAGAGAACAGCGATAGTCAAATGTTTAACAACTGCACGCTATATGCTGGCCTTAAAATGCCATACTGTTTCCATGACACCGCGAGAAACAACTGAATGTTGACAGGGCTTTAAGAGAATGATAAAAGTATTGAATAACCCGAACCATTAATAACGGATATCTCGGAAATGACTGATGCCACAAAAAAAGTTATTTTAAATAAATTGTTTGTTTTAAAGAGATATACATTTTTTATGTTGTTCGTCGCTTAACATTTACCAGTTATACAAAATTATACAAAATTCCTTCCGAATGAAGAGACTTCACATGAAGTGCGTTAAATTACCACTGCTCTTAAAGTTTTTTTTTAATATTTTAAGAATTATTCTATAGATCATGAAAATTATTTCAAGTGGCTGTCTGCATTGATAGGTTATGTAGCTGAGTCCGTAAAAATTAACATTTAGCAGAAAAATAATAAAATTTACTCCTAAAACATGTGAATTCACATACCTCTTTCTCTGATACTACTTGCAATACAGAATCACACTTTCGCAAGCCATTTCTTAGTATAATCAGTTATCTTCTGAACCTCAATTATTTAGTTCCTCAATATAAATTGAAGAAAAAAAAGTATTTGCAAAGTCAAAAAATTAAAAATGTGGAAAATTTGCAATGTTGATGCTTTCTTAATATTAAAAATATACATTATAAAATTATGATTGTGGTTCAGAAAGTTTAACTATATGTTGTATACATGTACTGAAAATTTCAGCTCTCCACTTCTCATACTTTCTGAGAAAATGGTACATAAGTATCCAAAAATGTTGTTTTGAGAAACCTTCAGTACATTCCAGGGTCATAATCATCTGCACCTTCATTTCTGGACCACTTCAGCTTTTCTGATGGCCTTTGCTTGGTCCTGGACTCTTTTGTTAATTGCTGAATTGCTCGCTGTGCATGGTATAGTTCTTGTTGAAACATACAAAAACCTTCTAAAAAGGGGCGTTGCATGACAGCTTAAAAGGAATGCAGACTAGCATTTAAATGTCTTAACAACCTCTTAACCCCCAAAAGCATATATTTTCAAGAGTATTGTACCCTTAAATATATGGTATTTTAATCAAGATCGTTATAGCCATTTTAGAAAGTAAAAGATTTTGAAAAAATGTTCCATATAAAGCTTAGTTTGCGTTGGGGGATTTTCTTGAATATCTTCGTGTCGCATGCTTGGAAGTTAGAAAACCTAAATACCAAGTGTGGTACATATCTGACTTTTCGTTTTTGAGTAATGCTGTTCACACTCACACACACATGGACGTTTTTCTAAATATCCTTTTTGGATTCAGGGCGCCTGAAAACATATATTTCCGGTGAAATCTCGATATGGAATTCTTGGGTGGAGTGTAGTACTTCCCCTACTTATTTTACATAGTTGAGAAAGTAATAAAAGGCATCCAAAACTTCAAACCAATAAAAATACACATCGGAAACGCCTAATACCGCAAAAAGGTTATTTGAAGTAAATTGCGCACGTTAAAGATATACAGGTGCACCTTTTGTGTATCTCTTGTGGTTTGCCAGTTATAAAAAATTATAAAACTTCCTTCAGAATGATGAGGACTTCACAGGCTATTCCCAGAAAACATTTTATTTGTCATGTAAATATCTTAAACATTCCAAATGAAATCTTTGAGTCAGCTTTGAGAAAATTAAAAGCAACGAAATGTTTTCATGTAAAGGGTAAAAGTTGTTTTACTTTCTCTACTACGTAGAGAAAGTAGGGGAAGTATTGTATTCCACCCAAAAATTCGATACCGAGATTTCACCGGAAATATATGTTTTGAGACCACCTGAATCCAAAAAAAAAAAAAGCATTTTTGGAAACATTTCCGTGTGTGTTTGTGAACAGCATAACTCAGAAACGAACAGTTGGATAAATACCAAACTTGGTATTTATGTTCAGTGTCTTCCAGCGATGCGACACGAAGGTTTTCAAGAAAATCCCCCCACCCCAGATTACCCTTTACATGGAACATTTTTCGAAAGTTTTAATTTTCTCAAAAATGGCTGTAACGATTTTGATTAAAATATCATATGTTTAAGAAACTTTCATGACAAATTTATGTAATATACATTTTTTTGTTGAGATATTGCTTGTTATTTCCTTAAATTTTCCAATGCTTATACTTTTTCTCAAATGGGAATTGGTTATTCATTTTTTACTTTCTCTACTACGTATAGTAAGTAGGGGAAGTATTGCATTCCACCCAAAAATTCGATACCGAGATTTCACCGGAAATACATGTTTTGCGACCTCCTGAATCCAAAAAAAGCATTTTTGGAAACATGTCCGTGTGTGTGTCTGTGTGTGTGTGTGTGTGTGTGTGTGTGTGTGTGTGTGTCTGTGTGTGTGTGTCTGTGAACAGCATAACTCAAAAACGAACAGTCGGATAAACACCAAACTTGGTATTTAGGTTCAGTATCTTCCAGAGATGCGACACGAAGGTTTTCAAGAAAATCCCCCCCACCCCAGACTACCCTTTACATAGAACATTTTTCGAAAATTTTAATTTTCTCAAAAATGGCTCTAACGATTTTGATTAAAATATCATATGTTTAAGATAATGTCATGAGAAATGAAATGTATATCTCGAATTTTCTGGGAATGTCTCCAAAAGTATTCTTCATTGTGAACGACTTTTGCATAACTAGTAAACCATAAGAGATAGACAAAATTTTACTACACAGAAAATGTAGATCTCGTTAAAATACACAACTTATGTTATATACATTTCTTTTGTTGAGTGAACCGTTTTCGAGATATTGCTTGTTATTCCCTTAAATTTTCCAATACTTATACTTTTTCTCAAATTCGTTATTCATTTTTTTATGTCCTGGACTTGCAAAGAGAATGGAATGCGCCGCATAGCAACCAGCGTTAAAATATTTGACCATCGCTTAAAAGCTACCATATTCCCCTTGCATCTACAAGAAAATTAGCAATAAGATTGACATCTCGATATCTCGATTAACATAAAGCATATGGAGAATAGGCGTTTGTAAAAATAGATTGTACAAGAGTAGAGAAAGTCATGTGAGTGTAACACATCAGATTTTTTTACGTACTGAACGAGCAAAGAGAATGGAATGCGCCACATAGCAACCAGCTCTTAAAATATTTGACTATCGCTTAAAGCCTAGCAATTCCCCTTGCACCTACAAGAAAATTAGCAATAAGATTGACATCTCGATTAACATGAAGCATATGGAGAATAAGCGTTTGTAAAAATAGTTTGTACAGGAACTGCGTTATTTCCGATGAAATCTCAATATAGAATTTTTGGGTGGAATACAATGCCTCTGCTTACTATTGGTTAAGTGTAGGGAAAATAAAAATAGGCGGAATTCAAAACATTTCTGTTGTGTCTCTAGGAAAAGGCGATCAACGCCAAATCACTTGGCACATGTCGCATAGAACGGAGTTCCCCGTTTAAGAGGCAATGTAGAGATAGCTAGTCTATAATTGCGTTTCCTTTCTCTACTACGTATAGTAGTAAGTAGGAGAAGTAATGTAATCCACCCAAAAATTGGATACCAATATTTCACCACAAATGCATGTTCCGAGACCCCCTTAATCCAAATAAACTATTTTTTAGAATCATGGTCATGTGGTGCAAGATACTTACGTGACAATTAAAATGTACATCTTTGTTTGCTTGGAATAACCCTAGAAGTACTGGTAAACGTTAAGCGACGGACGAAAATGTACCACACAAAAAGTATAGATATCTTTAAAACATGCAATTTATTTCATGTAACTTTTTTGTGCCATAAGCCATTTCTGAGATATCCGTTGTTAATGGTTCGATTTGTTCAATACTTCGTCATTCCTTTTAAGTCCTATCGATTTTCAGTTGTTTCTCGTGATGTCATGGAAACAGTATGGAATTTTAAGGCCAGCATATAGCGCCTAGTTGTTAAACATTTGACTATCGCTGTTCTTCTTGTGTCTATAACAAAATGTGTAACAACTGGACGCTACATGCTGACCATAAAATTCCATGAGATGCGAGAAACAAGCCGAAATGGACGAGATTTTTAAAAGAATGGCTAACTATTGGACAATTCAAACCTTTAATAACGAATATCTCAGAAACGACTTATGCTACTGAAAACCTATTTGAAATAAATTGTGTGTTTTCGTCTATCACTTAACGTTTACCAGTTATAGAAGATTATACAAAATTCCTTCCCAATGAAGAAGACTTCATAGCTATTCTCAGAAAATTCGAGATATACATTTTATCTGTGATGTTAATAGATATCTTTAATATATGCTACTCTAATGAACATCGTTAGAGGCATTTTTTTTAGAAAATAAAAGATAAAACATGTATCATGTAAAGGGTTGTTGTAGGTGAGGGGATCTTTTTTGAAAATTTTCGAGTGCATCTTTGGAAGGTGTTTGAACTTAAATACCAAGTTTGGTATGAAACCGACTTTTCATTCGTTTAGGTAAACTGTTCACTCATACAAAAAAACGGATATTTTACAAAGGGCCAATTTTACATGTATTTTTTGGTGAAATCTCGGTATGGAATTTTTGGATGGAATATATTACCTTCTCTACCTATTGTCCTACGTGGTAGAGATAACAAAAAGAAGAAGAAGAATCGCCTAACAGATTTCGCACGGGAGTTCAACCTGGGTAAATTAAAATACATTTGTTATGATGTTGATGCCTACGTCGGTTGCAATATTTGTAGAGATGAATTTGTGCTGAACGAAATTCATCGCGAAGATAAATTGTAGCTGTAGGCTGGTATTCATAGTTGGTACAGCTGGCGTGAGGCGTTTTATTTATGCTAATATTAAAAATCTGATGTGTTACACTCACATGACTTTCTCTACTCTTGTACAAACTATTTTTACAAACGCTTATTCTCCATATACTTCATGTTAATCGAGATGTTAATCTTATTGCTAATTTTCTTGTAGATGCAAGGGGAATTGCTAGGCTTTAAGCGACAGTCAAATATTTTAACGCTGGTTGCTATGTGGAGTATTCCATTCTCTTTGCATGTCCAGGACATAAAAAAATCTGATGTGTTACACTCACATGACTTTCTCTACTCTTGTACAATCTATTTTTACAAACGCCTATTCTCCATATGCTTCATATTAATCGAGATATCGAGATGTCAATGTTATTTGTAATTTTCTTGTAGATGCAAGGGGAATATGGTAGCTTTTAAGCGATAGTCAAATATTTTATCGCTGGTTGCTATGTGGCGCATTCCATTCTCTTTGCAGGACATAACAAAATGAATAACGAATTTGAGAAAAAGTATAAGTATTCGAAAATTTAAGGAAATAACAAGCAATATCTCGAAAACGGTTCACTCAACAAAAAAAATGTATATGATATAAGTTGTGTATTTTAACGCAATCTACATTTTTTGTGCAGTAAAATTTTGTCTATCTCTTATGGTTTACCAGCTATGCAAAAGTCGTTCATAATGAAGAATACTTTTGGAGACATTCCCAGAAAATTCGAGATATACATTTCATTTCTCACGACAATATCTTAAACATATGATATTTTAATCAAAATCGTTAGAGCCATTTTTGAGAAAATTAAAATTTTCGAAAAATCTTGCATGTAAAGGGTACTCTGGGGTGGGGGGATTTTCTTCAAAACCTTCGTGTCGCATCCTTGGAAGATACTGAACCCAAATACCAAGTTTGGTGTTTATCCAACTGTTCGTTTCTGAGTTATGCTGTTCACAGACACACACACACACACACACACACACACAGACAGACACACACACACAGACACACACACGGACATGTTTCCAAAAATGCTTTTTTTGGATTCAGGGGGCCTCAAAACATGTATTTCCGGTGAAATCTCGATATCGAAATTTTGGGTGGAATACAATACTTCCCCTACTTACTATACGTGGTAGAGAAAGTAAAAATGAATAACGAATTTGAGAAGTATAAGTATTGGAAAAGTTAAGGGAATAACAAGCAATATCTCGAAAATGGTTCACTCAACAAAAAAAAATGTATGACATAAATTGTGTATTTTAACGCGATCTACATTTTTTGTGTAGTAAAATTTTGTCTATCTCTTATGGTTTACCAGTTATGCAAAAGTCGTTCATAATGAAGAATACTTTGGAGACATTCCCAGAAAATTCGAGATATACATTTCATTTCTCACGACAATATCTTAAACATATGATATTTTAATCAAAATCGTTAGAGCCATTTTTGAGAAAATTAAAATTTTCGAAAAATGTTCCATGTAAAGGGTAATCTGGGGTGGGGGGATTTTCTTGAAAACCTTCGTGTCGCATATCTGGAAGATACTGAACCTAAATACCAAGTTTGGTGTTTATGCGACTGTTCGTTTCTGCGTTATGCTGTTCACAGACAGACACACACACGGAAATGTTTCCAAAAATGCTTTTTTTGGATTCAGGGGGTCTCAAAACATGTATTTCCTGTGAAATCTCGGTATCGAATTTTTGGATGGAATACAATACTTCCCCTACTTACTATACGTAGTAGAGAAAATAAAAAGGGATATGTGTGTAGGGTAATCTCAAAACCACTCAGCATATTTTGATAATCTTACACCTATGAAAAGCCCCATTCTTTCTGATGGAAATGGGCTATAAACACTTAATTTCAATATAATTTATTAAAAGAGTAAAAAAGTGTTTACAAAACCTTCCTTGAGAATGCCATGATCTAGAAAATAGTGGCAATTGTTTTACTCCAAGCAACATACATAGAGGGCCACGATGTAACAGTAAATAGAAAGACAGGGCTTAAAAGTTCACAACCGATCCTGTTTATACTGTGGGAATCGCGGGTTATATTTACTTTTTAATTTACATTTATCTAATACTGCGTATGTGTGTGTGTGTGTGTGTGTGTGTGTGTGTAATGCAACAGTGTCAAAACTTCTGAATACCCTTTATTCTAATTCAATAGATTTAAGTACTGAAGTTTCTCGATTCCAAAACCTTCTAATAACCCTAATTACAAAAGTTTTTTATTTCCTTTGTACGAGGGCGGATCGAAAAGTGACACACAATAATTTTTTTCTGCCTTGGTATTACAACTGGAATGTTGTAATTTTACACAGATATAGTTTGAAGTTTTCACTACAGAGGGTATTTTTGGTTTCATTTGCATGTTTCATTTGTCGTCCACGTGTGAAGAGCAGAGAGGTGTGGTTCGGTATTTGTGGGCCAAAGGGCATAAACCGAATGATGTTCACAGGGATATGCGTGGCTTGCATGGACCATAGCAATGTCTTGAGGTGATGTGCATTCTTCCTAAAGGGCCGTGTGAACCTTAGTGATTCGCCACGCTCCGGGAGTCCGGTAACAGCTTTAACCACCGTGAATGCTGCAGCCTACATGAAAACTTTGGTGAAGTTGCATCCTGCCCTTCGTGACAAACGTCAAAATTCTTCATCACAATGCTCGCCCCATGTTGTTGCTGCTGTTCGTTAGAAAATCATTAAATTTGTTTGGGAGGTGCTCCAGCATCCACCATACAGTCCGGACCTTGCACCGTCGGACTTTCATCTGTTTGGTCCCATGAAGAAATTCCTGGGTGGCCAACGCTTTGCGACAGATGCGGAAGTGAAATCAGCAGTCTGCAGATGGCTATACTCCAAGGAAACGGACTTCTACGAACAGGGTATATTGAAACTGGTATCACGATGGGAGAAACTTGGTGACTATGTCGAAAATTAGGTAAAACGTGTAAGTTCATTTGTAAAAAGATACTTTATTGTAAAAAAAAATTATTGTGCGTTACTTTTCTATCCGCCCTCGTATTTATGCTGTAATCAAGTTCAAGACTGTCAAATAAATGCATAAAGAGAGAAAACTGCCAACATTAGAAATCAGTGAACCGATATTTTACAATTAATAAGAGAGGAAATTATTTTACTCGATAATCATTGACTATGTATCTAACCCAAAGAGATTAACTTGGTGGCCTGAAAGTGTAGAATCTTCCAATTCACCACCTTCACCTCTATTTCGTTGCATATGTTAAGGGTTATGCCAGATCTCAAAACCATGTAGCTTTTGTTATTAAATAACCACTGGACCAAAAAGAAGGTAATTTAATTTATATACATGAAGCTATAAACAATAGTCATAAAAAGTATACAAAATTGTACTTGTCAGTTGCAGATAAAAATTACTAAACATTCAACTAATGCCTAAAATTGCCCTGAAAAGAATCCACTTAAATTGTAAAATGATTTGTCTAAGAGTCAACCAGAGATATTAAGTTTTAGGGACGATCTATCCAATTCATATATATCAAATAGAAATGTATTGGCAACTTTGAGGACCTATATACGAGCGGCACTATTTATATTTTGAGCCTTGGCAACCCTCACGTTACCAATGAAAAGTTTCACATTTTTTACCATAATCTACTTCAAACATTTTGTCAATAGAGCGGCATTTGTTTTGTTTACACTAACTTGAAAATTGCGTGTCACCAAAACATGGAATTAACTCGTGAAAATGTTCGCGCAATGATTTATTACGATTTTCTTTGTGGATTATAAAGACAAGAGTGCATCGATCAACTAACTTCCACATTTGGCGACGAAGCTCCATCCTTTGCCACTGTGAAACGCTGGTGTAACGAATTTAATCGTGGCCGCCGTTCGCTCAATGATGAAGTTCGAGAAGGTCGTCCAAAATCAGTTGCTGTGCCAGAAAACATTGATGCTGTGCAAAAACTAATAATGAAAGATCGTCATGCGACATATTGTGAGATTGAGACAACACTAGGCATTAGTTCCACCAGCATATATAAAATATTGCATCATTATTTAGCCATGAAAAAGATTTCCTCTCGTTGGATCCCACATAATTTGACGCAATCTCATAAAGATGCTCGTGTCGATTGGTGTATAAAAATGCTCAAGAAATACAATGGCGGTGCCTTAAAAGACGTATATAAGATTGCAACAGGTGACTAATCATGGATCTATGCGTATGAGCCGGAACGTAAACAGCAGTCGACTGTATGAGTATTTCAAGGTGAAGCAAATCCAACAAAAGTTGTTCGCACTCGAAGCAAATGGTCTCTTGCTTTTTCAGCAAAACTGGCCATGTGGCAACAGTGCTTTTAGAGGAACGTAAAACGGTCAATACCAAATAGTACACAACCATTTGTTTGCCGGAAGTCTTCGGTGAAGTAAGGAAAACCAACAAGAACCGTAGGATCGTTCTTCAACAAGACAATGCGAGCGCACACACATCTCGTCTAACAACAGAGTATTTGAAGGCTCAAAAAATAGAATTGATGGATCATCCACCATACAGTCTGATTTGGCACCCAATGACTTCTTTTTGTTCCCGAACATCAAGAATAAATTGCGTGGACAACGATTTTCTTTGGCAGAAGAAGCCGTTGATGCCTTCAAAAACCATGTTTTTGAGGTGTCTCAAGAAGACTGGAATAAATGCTTTGACAAATGGTTCAAACGAGTGCAAAAGTGTGTTGATAATAAAGGAGAATATTTTGAAAAACAATAAAGCATTTTTCAATCAGAGATTACTTTGTTTTAATTATTAGATTCAAAATATAAACAGTGCCCATCGTAATATCTGCACAAAGATTTAAAATTTCACCTACTGTGGTTATCTAACAGCTTTACCATTCCGACCGATGATTGTTCCACCACCAAAGAGTACTTATACGCTATGCAGCACTTCAAGAACTTACAAGACTGTCGGGGGGAGGTGAAGGAAGTCGGACGTTCCGCCAATGTTTCACATCCTTTTGCGTGAATATCAGGGATTTTTCATCCCTTATTAGAAAGTTAAAATTATAAGGGTTAAAGAGAGGATTTGTCATAGCAAACCTTCTAGTTGGTTGTAAAATAATTTCATGAAGAAGGGGGAAAGTAGATGAAATTTGAGTTTAAAAAGTTAACAGTACAAGGTCGGAGAAGCCAGCTAGTCATTAATATAAATTGGTTTTCAGGGGATGGTGCTCAGTGGTAAGCGATAACACGTCTTATATTTTGTGATTGGTTGTTTAGTTTAATTATCAGATCTCTGTTGTAATATTTTCCTTATTGCTGCACAATTTCATTTTCCCGTGTCCAGTAATATCAATTACATCAATTATGTCTAAAGCTCGGCGCAAACAACCAAAAAATCTGATGTGTTGCAATTCACATGACTTTCTCTACTCTTGTACAAACTATTTTTACAAACGCTTATTCTCCATATGCTTCATGTTAATCGAGATGTCAATCTTATTGGTAATTTTCTTGTAGATGCAAGGGGAATATGGTAGGCTTTAAGCGATAGTCAAATGTTTTAAGAGCTGGTTGCTATGTGAAGTATTCCATTCTCTTTGTATATCCAGGACATAAAAAAATGAATAACGAATTCTCATTTGAGAAAAAGTATAAGTATTGGAAAATTCAAACAAATAACAAGGAATATCTCGGAAATAGGTCGCTCGAAAAACAAATGTATATGACAAATAGACCAAATCAAACTTTTTGAAAAATGTTCCATGTAAAGGGTGACTTGGGGTGGGGGGATTTTCTTGAAAACCTTCGTGTCGCATCTCTGGAAGATACTGAACCTAAATACCAAGTTTGGTGTTTATTCGAATGTTCGTTTCTGAGTTATGCTGTTCACACAAACACACACACGGACATGTTTCCAAAAATAGTTTTTTTGAATTCAGAGAGTCTCAAAACATATATTTCCGGTGAAATCTCGGTATCGAATTTTTGGTTGAATTGCAATAATTCTCCTACTTACAATATTAGAGAAGTAGAAAGGCCCTTAAGCTACGAAAAGGCACACACTATGAAAATAGGCAATTATACACAGTACAAAATTACTATATTTTATTCCAGTAAACATGAATGCCACCCATTATACTTGAACAATTCATTATGATGTTACTGGGCTGCGCGCACAGCTCTCTCATACCTTTTAACACCTTCAAAGTAGCAGCCCACTGGGATCCTTTCCCAGATAAACAATGAAATATGTGTATTTAAAATAAAATAACTTCTGATCATTCTAATTTTAAATCGTAATAACTGGAGTTCATTTCCTTTGGTTTAATACATGTTGTTTACACGTTACCTGCAAAAAATCAATAAATACGGCATGGACTCAGTAGTACTGCCATATGTTGCAGTACTCGCAAACACGAAAGTAGTGTAACAGACGGCCAGATCCTACGATCATTTAATTACACATAATTAACAACATAAGCTATTTTTGTAAAAACTCAAAGTTTAAAAATTATTGCGTGGTCGACCAAAACAGTTATATGCAACTTGACTATAATTACTATCATTATAGTCTTCCTCCATAAGCAGCAAAGCCTATGATTGTAAAGAAAGGAACAAAATAGGCAAATTTCGAACTCTAGTTATGCGCGTACTCGCGACTTTAAATTACTTTTCTCTAATTATCTCCTACTTTGTTTTAGACTGCAATGCTTTTAAATTAAACTGAATCATGCGGGATGTTCCACGTTCCTTGTAGAATTTATAGCTTAGCCTCGGGCTTCGCTTCTCATAACTTCCTGTCCGTTACCATGAAACATTGTGAATAAACCGCTCTAAGACGTTGTATCGTCGATTGAATCGTAATACACCTCATACAATATTTCTTATACATATTTATGTCTCATTCATTAACTGCTATTTCATGTACTATTAACATCCATTACTTCACTCGTTCTTTGCTTTCTCGAGAAGACTGTTTTGCCACAGACGTGACCTGTTTTATCCAGCCTTCTAATTCACAACTGATTTAACATACAACAAAATAACGCAATTCAAGATGAACTACTTAATAAGCTCGTTTTGAAGCCCGAAATGCACTAAAACATTTTTATGGGTCCCATGCACATCACTTTCTCTACCCCCTATCGCTTATTATTGGATACAGAAAT
Source organism: Deroplatys truncata (assembly GCA_030765065.1). Classification (NCBI taxonomy): domain Eukaryota; kingdom Metazoa; phylum Arthropoda; class Insecta; order Mantodea; family Mantidae; genus Deroplatys; species Deroplatys truncata. Next base: position 11,674,736 of record CM060979.1, read on the forward strand.
TATTCTTACGAAAGTTTATTTTCCTGTTTACTTCAGTGTAATCCAGATAAACCTTTACAGAAACAGCTACATTACACATTTCGTTATAGATACAAAGGGAACAGCGATAGTCAAATGTTTAACAACTGGACGCTATATGCTGACCTTAAAATTCCATACTGTTTCCATGACATCGCGAGAAACAACTGAAAATCGATGGGACTTTAAGAAAGACCAAGTATAGAACAACGCGAACCTTTAATTACCCATAGTATAAACCAGTAATAATGTTTTATACTATAAAAAATCTGATGTGTTACACTCACATGTCTTTCTCTACTCTTGTACAAACTATTTTTACATGCCCTTATTCTCGATATGCTTCATGTTAATCGAGATGTTAATCTTATTGCTAATTTTCTTGTAGGTGCAAGGGGAATTGCTAGGCTTTAAGCGATAGTCAAATATTTTAAGAGCTGGTTGCTATGTGGAGTATTCCATTCTCTTTGTATGTCCAGTACATAAAAAAATGAATAACGAATTCCCATTTGAGAAAAAGTATAAGTATTGGAAAATTTAAGAGAATAACAAGCAATATCTCGAAAACGGTTCACTCAACAAAAGAAATGTATATGACATAAATTGTGTATTTTAACGCGATCTAGATTCTTTGTGTAGTAAAATTTTGTCTATCTCTTATGGTTTACCAGTTATGCAAAAGTCGTTCACAATGAAGAATACTTTTGGAGACATTCCCAGAAAATTCGAGATATACATTTCATTTATCATGAAAATATCTTAAACATATGATATTTTAATCAAAATCGTTAGAACCATTTTTGAGAAAATTAAAATTTTCGAAAAATATTGCATGTAAAGGGTAATCTGGGTGGGGGATTTTCTTGAAAACCTTCGTGTCGCATCTCTGGAAGATACTGAACCTAAATACCAAGTTTGGTGTTTATCTGACTGTTCGTTTCTGAGTTATACTGTTCACAGACAGACACACGGACATGTTTCCAAAAATGCTTTTTTTTGGATTCAGGGGTTCTCAAAACATATATTTCCGGTGAAATGTCGGTATTGAATTTTTGGGTGGAATACAATACTTTCCCTACTTACTATACGTAGTAGAGAAAGTAAAAAGCCTCATTGAAAATAAATTGTGTGTTTTATAGAGATCTACCGTTTTGTGTAGTACGTTTTCGTCAACATTTACCAATTTTACAAGATTATATAAAATTCCTTCCGAATGAAGAGGGCTATTCCCAGGAAATTCAAGATATATCTACGTCATATTTGTTAGGTAAACATCTTTAGTATATCGTATTTTAATGAAAATTGTTAGAGACATTTCTCAGAAAATAATAAAATTCGAAACTCTTCCATATAAAGGGAAGTTTGGGATAGGGGAATTTTCTTAAATACTAAGTCTGTTATTTATCCCAATTTTCATTCCTGAGTTACGCCGTTCATAGGCACGCGCGCACACGCACACATATGGAGCTTTTTCTAAAAATGCTATTTTTTTATTCAGGTAGCCTCAAAAGATGAATTTCCGGTGAAATCTTTGTATCAAATTTTTGGGTAGCTACTGTCTACCTGCTAGGTGCGTAGGTACGTGGCGGAGAAAGTAAAAATGTAATAATCTTAGTAATAATTATTCGTTCTGTTTTTACTCAACCTGCAGTACAGAAAAGTATAATGCATTTTACAATTCAAACCAAGAGTATAGAATATAACCAAAATTGTTAATGCCCTTCCCCAAAAATTCATTCTACATCCACATACTTTCTCTACCGTATATCACTATTCTTACTAATTTTTCTATCTACTACATTTTAATCCCAATAAACCTTTGCAGAAATAGCTACATTACACATTTCGTTATAGAGAACAGCGATAGTCAAATGTTTAACAACTGGACGCTATATGCTGCCTTAAAATTCCTTACTGTTTCCATGACATCGCGAGAAACAACTGAACATCGATGGGACTTAAAAAGAATGAGAAAGTATTGAACAATTCGAACCTTTAATAACGGTTATCCCATAAACGCTTACGCCAGAAAAAAATTATTTTAAATAAATTGTATGTTTTAAAGAGATCTGCACTTTATGTATGGCACGTTTTCGTCTATCACTTAAGAAACGTAGTTTTGTTTCGTTCTTTGCCCCACGTTTTGGGCGCCAATTTGAGAAACGAAGTTTCTGCCCCACGTATGGAAACCAATTTGAAGTAGATAATATCTTTACGTTATTTGCACCACGCTTTGGGCGTCAATTTGAAGTAGGTTGTATTGAAGGAGTTGTATTATATTTCAACTGTTGGGAGCCGAACTTGAAGTTCGTTGCAACCGCACGTATAGTACCCACTTTCCGGTAGCCTTCCCCCAAATGTACTTTCCGGTGGCGTTTGCCCCAAAAATGTTTAAAAATATTAACTTTGTAATTTGACTGTTTCTTTAAATATTATATATTTATGTTTGCCTCGGCTGCGTCAGTATTATTGTTAGAGACACGTTTCTCTTAGCAGGGTTGTGGTGCGACTAAGAATGTAGGGTTACACAGATTATAATTTTACTTCACTGCTTTTATTAATGCTTGACACGATTTAAATAACACTTCACTGATATAGAGAGAGAGCTGTGAGATTCTTTTATTAATTACTTGCACTTATTAACACGTAAACTATTTTCGTCTCACACGAGTACGTATTAAATTTCTCGAGGACACATCTCACGTTAGGAACACTGTCTACAAACAACACGTCCAGTTATGAGCGCTGTCTACAAGCAACTGACTTGGTTTGTAAGTTTTGCTATTTCAGTTTCTGATTGGCTAATCCTACTACAATAGAATACCTTCATTTAACAAAAGCTTTCTCAGGTTTTGATTGGCTATTTTATAAACTGTCACAAAAATTACATTATTGCTTCCAAGAATTACAAGTAGTATTGTTAAACTTTCAAATTCATTATTGCCTCAAGGTTACCTCATTGTTAGCAATTTTAACCTATTATTCTCACAGCTCCTACATTATTAAATTACGTAATACATTCACATAACATTATTACACATGTATACAATAATATGAACATTTACAATGACTGTAATATACACTTTTTATGTATTGTTACATAAACATATTGCTTTAAGGCGGGCTGTTATTAAATTTTATAATATATAATTAGACTGAAATCATTTACGTGTTAAAAATACTGCCTTAGACTTCACAGGTTGTTCCGAGAAAATTCAAGGTATACGAGAATATTTCAATATCGTTGACCATTTTCGTTATATAACCTTGATGGTTCATTTTTAATATTCGAAGTTTCAAATCGATAATAACTTATCTGAATGTCTATTTTTATGAAATTCTCCATTCTGAGAGGCGTTAACCTTTTGTTGTTTTAGAAGAATCAAACAATTACGAAAAAACAATTTTGAATCATATAAACGTAGACAGGGCTGTAAAGAAGCACCAAAAACCGCCAGAGGAGAACACTGCTATAATGTTTTGATTCTTATCGTAACACTTTACGGCACTAAACGTTTTTTTCTGAAGTTAAGTAGCACTTACACAAACTGTAAAAACTAATGGGGTTACATTTTCCGCTCGAGTGGTTTATGAGCTGTTTTAAAATGGATATTTTACATAAACGCTCCACAATATCTAATATTTTGCGTCAAAAACTAAAATAACGTTGAAAATTTAGACCTTTAGTGCAACAATTTTGAAAGTGCTCTTTTTGGGGGAAAATAAATCTGATGTGGTGCATTCATATGACTATTATTATATTTACTTCGTCTTAATACAGATAAACTTTTGTATGACCACAAAAAAAAAAACAAATAGCGACTTACTACTTGAAAAAAAAGTCTGATATTTTACATTTATTCGCTGACATTTATTTTTGTATAACTTGTAAAAACTGCTCTTAGAACAGCTTATTTTTGATCTACTTAATGTTAACCGAAATCACATTCACATAAATAGTTTTATTACACGTTTCTTGAAGGCAACTGAATCGGTAGTCAAATGTTTAAAAAGCTAGTTGCTGTATGCTGGCCTAGAAAGTCCATATCTACTCTTTTCATGACATCGCGAGAAACAAGACGTTAAAAAAATTACAAAATATTGAAAAATTCAAACCAAAAGCAACGAATATCTCGGAAATGGTTAACGCCACAAAAAATTTTCTGATGTGATTCACCTTCCCTAACACTTAATCCAAATAAACCTTTACAGAAACAGTTACATTACACATTTCGTTATAGATACAAAGAGAACAGCGATAGTCAAATGTTTAACAACTGGACGCTATATGCTGGCCTTAAAATTCCATACTGTTTCCATGACATCGCGAGAAACAACTGAAAATCGATGGGACTTTAAAATAATAAGTATTCAACAATTCGAACCTTTAATAACGAATATCTCAGAAATGGCTTATGCCATAAAAAAGCTTATTTGAAATCAATAGTGTGTTTTAAAGAGATGTGTGAAGTATGTTTTCGTCTATCGCTTAACGTTTACTAGTTATACATTATACAAAATTCCTCCCGAATGAAGACTTCAAATGCCTATTCCCATAGAATTCAAGATTTACCTTTTATTTGTCATGTAAATACCTTTGTTATATGGTATTTTAAAAAATAGCTTTAGAACTGATTTTTAGAAGAGCAAACGTTTCGAAAAGTGTTCTATGTAAAGGGTAGTTGGAGATGGGAGCATTTTCTTGAAATTCTCCATGTCGCATTCTTGGAAGATTCTGAACTTGGATACCAAGTTTGGTATTTATCCGACTTATCGTTTTAGTTATGCTGTTCACAGACACACTTGGACATGTTTCCAAAAATCCTTTACTTGTATTCAGGGGACCTCAAAACATGTACTTCCGGCGACATCTCGGTATCGAATTTTTTGCAGGAATGCTATACCGTCTCTATCCACTACATACGTACTATACTTAAGGGGACAAGGTACTCTGAAATGGTCAAAAATCACATTTTTTGCTTTAGGCTCTAATAAAATCTCTATTATTTCCAGTTTCAGAAAATATATACTTTTTGGGGGTTAAGAGATTTTTAAGACATTTAAATACCATTTAAATGTTAGTCTGCGTTCCTTTAAAGCTGTCATGCAACGCCCCATTTTAGAACATTTTTGTATCTTTCAACAACGAACGACTATATCATGCCCAGCGAGCAGTTCAGCAATTAACAAAAGAAGCCAGGACCAAGAGAAGGCAATCAGAAAAGCTGAAGTAATTCAGGAATGAAGGTGCAGATGATTATGACCCTGGAATGTACTGAAGTGTGTCAGAATTTTAATGCTTAAACTTTAAATTCAGTTTTCTCAAAACAACATTTTTGGATACTTATGTACCTTTTTCTCATAAAGTATGGGAGGTAGAGATCTGAAATTTTTAGTACATGTATGAAATACATAGTTAAACTTTCTGAACCATAACCATAATTTTATAATATATATTAGTGATATTAAGAAAGCGACAACATTGCAAATTTTCCACATTTTTACTTTTTTGACCGCAAATATTTTTTTTTCAATTTCTAGTGGTCTGATATACATAACTAAATAATTGAGGTTCAGAAGATAACTGATTATACTAAGAACAAGCGTGCAAAAGTGTGATTCTGTATTGTAAGTAGTATCAGAGAAAAAGGTACATGAATTCACAAATTTAAGAGTAAATCTTATTATTTTTCTACTGAATTAAATAATTTTTATGGACTCAGTTACTTAAGCTATCAATGCAAACAACCACTTGAAATAATTATCATGATTTGTAGAATAATTTTTAAAAATTTCAGGAAAAACCACTGAGAACTTTAAGAGCAGTGGTAATTTAACACACTTGAGGTGAAACATGCATGTGTTCAGACTACCTTGTCCCCTTAAAACGGTAGCAAGCATGCCTGGGGTACCATAAGGAAAGAAGTCCATAAAAGCTTCTGTAGGATTGCATATGTGTAGCATAAAATGAGCTACGAGTGTCCCGATTGGTGATACCTGAATCTCTTCTACTTTATAAACTTTTTTAAGGCGAACAGTTTAGCTGACTTGGAAACTATCATTTAACTTCTAGTTTTGTAATGGTCGAGGTTATGCCGCTTACCACAGCACAGGAACCCTTGCAGCAGCAGGACAGGACATTAATAGCATCCAGCGTGAAACAGATGTCTTAGTGTTGATGCTGAGATTCAATTTCAGAAAGAGTTAAGCTTAATATACTAGTGTTTCTGTGGTTTTCATAGCTATACTCGTCCACAGAAACCAAGCACAGGTATAGAAGGCAACTTTAAGGCCATCTGTCTGACATAAGAGAATGTATAGCAATTACAAGACTTTCTCTTTGCATGACCACGAGGGGAAAAAAAGACAAACAGCGACTTACCACTTTGAAAAAAGTTAAGTATTTGAAAATTCAAACCAATAACCAAGAATATCTCAGGATTGGTAAATGCCAGAAAAAAAATTTAATCTGACATAAATTGTGTAATTTAACGAGATTTATATCTTTACTTTCTCTACACATACATAATAGGTAGAGAAGATATTACACTGCATCCAAAATTTCGATACCGAAATTTCACAGCATTTTTAGACAAAAGGTCTGTGTGCGTGTGTGCGTGAGACTATGAACAGCATAACTCAAAAAGTCGGATAAATACCAAACTGGGTATTTAAGTTCAGTACTTTCCAAACTACCCCTTACATGGAACATTTTTAGAAATTTTCAACGTTCTAAAAATGGCTCAAACGATTTTGATTGACACACAAATATATTTACATGATAAGCTACACAAAAAATGTAGATCCCTTAAAAAAGACAATTTATTTCAATTAATTTTTTTTTGTGGCATCACCATTTTCGAAACATGCGTTATTAATGGTTCGAATTGTTCAATACTTAGCCATTCGTTTTAAGTCGTGTCTATTTTCAGTTGTTTCTCGCGATGTCATGGAAACAGTATGGAATTTTAAGGTCAGCATATAGCGTCCAGTTGTTAAACATTTGACTATCGCTGTTCTCTATAACGAAATGTGTAATGTAGCTGATTTTGTAAAGGTTTATCTGGATTAAAATGAAGTAGACTGAAAAATTAACTTTGGTAAGAGCAATTTGCACATCCACTATTAAGCGATAGAGGGTAGAGAAAGCCATGTGAATGTGGTACATCAGAATTTTTTTGTGTGGTAAGATTTTGTCTGTTTCTTAAGGTAATTTTACAAAAGTCTTGAGCACGAAGAGGAATTCACAGGATGTTCCCAGAAAATACAAAATATACCTACGTTCTATTTTTCATGTAAATATTCTAAATAGGTATATGGTATGTTAATCAATCTCGTGAAGAGTCATTTTTGAGAAAATGGTAGTTTGAGGTGGGGCGATGTTTTTGGAAATCTTCGTGTGTCATTTTTGGAAGATACTGAAATTAAAACATCAAGTTTTTTATATCCATCGAAGTTTTACTTTTCAAATTGTGCTGTTCACAGACAAAGCAGAAGAAAAACAGAAATTGGATGACAGATTCACATAATATATAAACGTAGCGTATTTGAAGGTTTATTTAACGTGACAATACATGCCAACAAGTCTTCTGACAGACTGAGAGAAGGTTGTCTCACTGTGGATCGAACCCACAGTCTTGGCCGCGTCACCCAGGTGGTCTTTAAAAACTCTAGGTATCCCATCCTATCTACGTGTATGCAACGTTTTACACGTACGCTGTACAATTATCGGCACAGTTTCATTAAATGCCGATAAAACCACGATAAAGGCAAATTTACTGCTTATTACCACATTAGGCTTATCAGTCACATGTCTGCCAAAAAGAATCTAATTCAAGGAAAGCACACAAGGGTGTGTGCATAGCATTTACAAATCCCTTTCAAAGTGCTCTCGGCGATATAACTACAGTCACATCAACTTTTCGTTTTTGGTACGTTAAATTACCAAATATTCTGTTACTATCGGTAAATTCCTGTTACCTAATCTAGGATCATCCATTAACATCAAACAAATAATTAGGTACTTGCACCAATCTGCAGATTAAGAAAAATTAACACTTTGCTTACTTACTATTTAAACTGAATGGTTCATTTACAAAGAGATTTATTTTAATGTTACATTCACATGGCTTTCTCTAGTCACTTTTCCATGAATTGCTCTTACAAGAGCCTATTCTGCTATCTAATTCATGTTAATCCAAATAAACCTTTACAGTGATGGTAATATTGCATATTCCATTGTAGGTAAAAGGGGAGTACAGTAGTCAAATGTTTTAAAAGCGGGTCGCTTTGTGATGGCTTTGATTATTCCAGGTTTTTTGCATGACCACAATGAAAAAAAATCTGATGTGTTACACTCACATGACTTTCTCTGCTCTTGTACAAACTATTTTTACAAACTCTTATTCTCCATTTACTTCATATTAATCGAGATAAACATTTGCAGAAACGATCTTTTGACATGCAAAGGGAATTACATTTTACACATAGCGACCAGTTCTAAAAATATTTGACTATCGCTTAAGGCGTACTATGTTCCCCTTGTTTTGTATTTGCAAGGGCAATATAGAAATACAGTAGCCTTTAAGAATCGACATATCTCTTAATAGCTGGTTGCTAGGTGCAGCACCATTCCCTTTGCCACAGATTAATACTCTTTGCATATCCAAGACAAAAAAATGAATAACGAATTCCCATTTGAGAAAATAAGTATTGGAAAATTTAATGGAATAACAAGCAATATCTCGAAAATGTTTCACTCAACAAAAAAAATTTATATGACATAAATTGTGTATTTTAACGCGATCTACATTTTTTGTGTAGTAAAATTTTGTCTATGTCTTATGGTTTACCAGTTATGCAAAAGTCGTTCACAATGAAGAATACTTTTGAAGACATTCCCAGAAAATTCGAGATATAAATTTTATTTGTCATGAAAATATCTTAAACATATGATATTTTAATCAAAATCGTTAGAGCCATTTTTGAGAAAATTAAAATTAAAGGGTAGTCTGGTGTGAAGGGATTTTCTTGAAAAGCTTCGTGTCACATCTCTGGAAAATACTGAACCTAAATACCAAGTTTGGTGTTTTTCCGGCTGTTCGTTTCTGAGTTATACTGTTCACAGACACACACACACGGACATGTTTCCAAAAATGTTTTTTTTTTGGATTCAGGGGGTCTCAAAACATGTATTTTCGGTGAAATCTCGGTATCGAATTTTTGGGCGGAATACAATACTTCCCCTACTTACTATACGTAGTAGGGAAAGTAAAAAATGAATAACGACTTCCCAATTGAAAATTTGAGATTAGTAACAAAGAAATCTTGGAAATGGTTAATGCCACAAAGTTTTTATTAGACTTAAATTGTATGCTTTAAGAAGATGTAAATTTTTTATGTAGTAAGATTTTGTCTATATCTTACATTTTAAAAGTTATACAAAAGTGATTCAGAATGAAGAGGACCTTACAGGCTATTCGTCTCAAGACAAATTTATTTTTCGTCTTAAATATATGGTGTTTTAATCAAAACCGTTTGAGCGATTTTGGAGAAAATCAAAACTAACGAAAACTGTTCCATGAAAAGTCGGTTAAATACCAAACAAAGTTGGTATTTAAGTTCAATATTTTCCAAGCATGCAGCTGAAATATTTTAATGAAAATCTCCAACCCCAAATTACCCTTTACATGGAAAACTCTTAGTTTTATTTTTATTTTCTTAAAGATCGTTCTAACGACGGTGATTAGAATGCATGTTTAAGATATGTTCATGAAAAATAAAATGTGCCTTATCTGGAATTTTCTGGCAATAGTGTTGAAGAGGACTGACCATTCTCAATGAGTTCTGTATAATTGATAAACCGCAAGAGATAGACAAAATCTTACTACATAAAAAATGTAGAGCTCGCTGGTTAAATCAGAACATTTATGTTAATTTTTTTTTTTTGGTGGTGTTAACCATTTCTGAAATATTTTTTGTTGTCGCTTTAGACTATGTGTGTGTGTAGCTACAACGGAATGTATGAATGTGTAATGAAAGTGTACCTCGACTAACATAAGATTTTGTAACAATAGTTTGTAGAGAGTCATGTGAATGCAGCACATCAGATTTTTCCCGAAGGAACAGTTACCTATCACTGGTGTTGGTAATACTATGTGCTCTTTTGTTGTTCCACGCATATCTTTCAAATTTCCCCTTCATCTTTTCTCAGGCATCTAAACCAAGATTTTAATATCCTTTGCAATATCATTCGCTTTCTTCTTGTTCTTCGTCATTTCACTAATGCTACCTCCCCTGGTGCCGATCTTGGTAACCCCAATAACTCTTTACAAAACATTCTATAGCTCTGGTCTATTTTCCTGCTTAATTTAGACCCCCCCCCAAATTTCTCTTCATATAGCATTCTTACTTCTACCAATGCCTCATACATTCTTTCTATCCATTTAGTCGGCATTTCTAATTTGTATTTCCACATCTTAGTCCTATCATTGCTGCCTTTCCTTTAGCCATAACCTTCCTGCTATGTGCCCCCCATTCACCATTACTGTTCATCCTCACCCCCAAATATTCCATCTTCTTGACAACTTCTAACTTTAAACCCCCATCTGCCATTTCTCTTCTCTTTTTAGTTTATTTCTTTTTTTAAATACCATAACTTTTGATTTATTTATATTTACTTTGATTCCCCATTCTTCACAGAATTCCTATATTCCGTTTATTGTTTTCTGTAGCCCAATTACCATAAGATCATCCACGTATAGTAAACCTGGCATCTCTCTATCTGCTATTATGGGACAGTGTGGTTTTTTTCTTTCACTCTATCTAATATGTCATCTATGAATATATTAAATAATACAGGGCTCAATTTGCACCCTTGTCTTAATCCTATTTTTTGCTTAGTCATTTCTGTAATTCCATTATTTTTACATCTTATACAAAATCTTTAATACTATGTAGAGAGACGCAAATTCGGAACTTAGCAAGGGAGACCCTGTAAATAATCATTATTTAAAGATTCTCCACTTGCTCCAAATGTCTCCTCTTATTCTCAGAGCTGTCACACACAACGTGAGAGTTCAACTGGGTGCCTATCTCCTTTCTGCCGGTTCTATTCCGTAAAATATCCATCCCTGATTCTACTTTTACACAACTTCATGCAAGATACCTAGAAGGAGAGTTTCGAGTGATTTATTCTCATTTAATGAAGACATCTGTCTTTCTCAAATGGTTAGCTATGTACGTTATTACTGGATGCATAGGTATAACCTTAAAACACACACGTAGTCGACTAAGTTGAGTTTGGGCAAGCGGAAAACCACTAACACGTAATATCCATATGTCTTTAATGTAACAAATTTTGAAAACAAAGTATAAAGCCCCTTGTACACGATCAATTTATTTTTTAATTCAAGAGTTTATAATAAAAATCGTCAAACATTTTCAATATGTGACACGATTGGACAAGACTTGACAACGTCATAAATTTGTATTTACAAGTTGTCTTTCTTCAAACTGAAACCTTTCAGAACACTTTAATAAATCATTTATCACGCATAAAGCAGTTTACTATTTGCTTCACGGTATAACAGTTTACAATCAAATGTTGTTCTTTACTAATGTTATGTAGCAATTTCACGTATTATGTCAAATGAAATCACATTACGATTATGGAATACAATGAAATAACACCAACCGATAGGTTAACCACATTATATAACATTGCATTAATGTATACTTAGGAATTCTGCCTGACAATTATTTCTTCATCTACTTCATCTTGTGGTAATCCACGGAGTCCTAGACATACACACATGACCAGCTTATGTATAACCTAATCAGTTGACATACGACATAACTTGGTCAGGTAGCCATTTTTGTTTACTTTTCGCTTTCCCATGTTGCAGATTTCGTGACGCACTGTAAATAATCGCATTTCATTGGCTAAAGCCATCAAATTATTGTCAAATCTTTGATTGTTAAGAGCATGTCCTTATTTGCTTTCAAGAATTTCAAAGACTTTAAAAGTGTTGGAAGCAATTTGACAAGAAAAGTTGTGAAGTTGGGACAACTCTTGAAAGATCTTTTATAGTACTGAATTTGACAAAAATTTGATCGTGTACAAAGCGCTTTACACTACTAATAACTGATACTATAACTTCAGCTATACTAATATTATGAAACTGTATATGTAGGTACTATGTATGTAGGGTAACCACAAAAACCACTGAACCGATTCTGATAATTCTTCCATCTTTGAAAAGCCGAATTGTTGTGACGGACATGGGGCTATAAAGCACCTTCTAACTTTTCACAAATTACTAAAGTACAAGAACAGATTCACAAAGTCTACGTAATGCTATAATACGAAGACAATGGACTTAGAAAAGAAAATACTTGCGAAAACTTTTGGTAGCGAATGCCATGGAGTAGAAAACAGTTGTTACTTCATAGTAAATATATGTAAAATAAGACAAACGCTGCGGATATTTCATTCCAAACAATAGGTAGTAACTAACACACAGAAAAACAAAAGAGAGTCGAATCTGTTTATAGCTAACGGTACGCTATGCCTGCGATACCAATGTCAAAATATTTTATCATCTCTCATGTGAGAAAACTGCTTTATTTTGTTTGTATGCTGTAATAAAGTTTGTTAGCAGGGTATGATAAATCCATTGGATTATCATAAAGAGAGAAAGTGTGCGTGTCCATGTAGGGTAATCTCAAAAATAAGTCAACGTAAATCTACTGATAATTCTTTCACCACTGAAAAGCCTGTTCTTTCTGACCGGCATTCACCATAAAACACCTAATTTAATTTATAAATTACTAAAAAAGAACTGAAAAGGATTTACAAGGCCTTCATTAAGAATGCCATGGAGTAGAAAATTGTACTCCACAGAGAATGCGTCTAAAAACAAAAGCCTGTGACATTCTATTACAAGGAATATACATAGATGGCCATGATGCAACGCTTCAACAAACAGAAGACAAGAGTTTAAAAAGCGACAGTCGATCCTGTGTTGTATTTATTTCTTCAACTGCAGATATTTGTGTAATGAAACAGTTTCATAACCTCTAAATAACCTTTATTCTAATTCTATAGACGTGTGCACTGAAGTTTCTGAATGGCAAAACCTTCTAATAAGCCTGAGGTAAGAAAGTTTTGCTTAATTTCCTTTTACTTATGCTGTAATAAAGCCCGTTAGCAGGGCATGTTAATAACTGTGTAAATAGAGAACTGGAAGCTGAAAATTCGTTATGAACTTATGAGGGATTTGTTTTATCGTATATAAGTAGCTTTATTAATAACATATCGTATTTTATTGCACAATCTTTAACGGAGGAAGGCGTAGAAAATAATTGCATATAACCTATCTACCAATCGTAATGATTATCTTGTACTTACTGCGTGAAATGTGACTGGCGTCTGTTTTATCGTTTAAAAGAAGTAATTATAATGCCTAACATGTCCAAAAGGAGTGATTATTGTCTGTTTTAAATCCCTTTTTCCTTGAAACTGCCTGAAAGAAGTATTTCCAAGTTTGCAACACTGACAGAGCCAGGAAATGTGGACACGAATCAACAATGAAATACGATCCCTCCAATTAGCAAGCCTCTAGTCAATAGTGTCCAGTTCAATGTTCATATTCACTGAAATATAAGTTTTCGACAGCTCCTTTAATCCGTTCCTGCCTGGTGGATTACAAACACTTATTCCAACACTTATTAGTGAACCAAACGAATTAGAACATTTTGTTCGTTGTGGTAGCGATGATCAATTTTAAGGTTAATAAAATAGGTTAGGGTTAGACGAATTGAGGGGAAGTGGTGAAACAAATTATATACTAGAAAATCATATTCTCGTATTTTTGCTTTTAAAAGTAATACTTTGGCTTTCTAAAAATACTATAATTTTCCATCTCCTACTGTTGAAGTTACTTTGATTGGAAAATTAAACGTCGAGGTGCGAAGAAGTGAGCAAGAAAAAGGTAGTGAATTTAGTGTTGCACTTATAATATCTTTTCATTCCATAAAATTTTTGTGTACTGTGGAGAAACGTCTCGCTTTTAAGAGTCATACTATAACGCAAAAATGCATTACTGTACGATTACAATCTTATGTACTACGTTCACATTACTTTCTCTATCCACTAGCGTTCAATTTTATATAACCTCCACTAACTATTGTTACAAAAGCTTGTTTTTCTGTCTACTTTGGTGAACCAGATAAACATTTACAGAAATAGATTCATTACAGGTAGATGGGCTGAATTGATAGTCCGGTGTTTAAAAGTAGTGAAATTGAAACAAACGAATAGCGACAGAACTTTTAAAATTACAGAAGTAGATACAATTTAAGCTTTTAAACTGACAATAACGATATCTCGTAAATAGCTACAAAAAAGCTATTTCAAATAAGTTGTGTGTTTTTAAAGAGTTATACATTTTTTGTGTTTGTCTCTCTCTGTCTCTTAGTTATAGTTTACCAGTTATACAAAATTATACAAAGTTCCTTCCGAATGAAGACAACTATACAGACTATTCCCAGAAAATTCAAGATATACATTTCATTTGTCGTTTAAATATCTTAAACATGTATTTTAATAAAAAACATTGGAGCCATTTTTGGAGAAATCAAACATATCATAGGAGTTTCCGTGTAATGGGTAGTTTGAGGTGGGGGAGGGTGTTCTTGAAAATCGTGTCGTATTCTTGAAAGGTGCTGAACTTAAATATAAAGTCTGGTAATTTCGTTTTAGAGTTATACTGTTCTCAGACATACAAACGGACCTTTTTCTAAAAATGCTTTTATTAGTTTATTCGGAGGGCATCAAAATTTGTATTTCCAGTGAAATCTCGACTACGAGCTATAGTAAACTGTAGAGAAAGTAAAACTAGCCCCCAGTTCTGACCCATTTTAGGTGGTAAAATGTCACTTTTTCAGCCTAAAACTCCGAGGTCTATCGATAAGCGAAACTCTCTTTACGGGGAGAAACGCAATCTTCTACATCTCATCGTTCTGAACTGCATTACATACTACCGTTTTTCTATTGTCTGCTATTAAACATCTGATGTGTTACATTCACATGCCTTTCTCTACCCTCTATCGTTTATTAGTGGGTATACAAGTTATTCTTACAAAGTTTATTTTTCTATCTACTTCATTTTAATCGGGATAAACATTTCCGGAAATAGCTACATTACACATTTCGTTATAGATACAAAGAGAACAGCGACAGTCAAATGTTTAACAACTGGACGCTATATGCTGGCCTTCAAATTCCATACTGTTTCCATGACATCGCGAGAAACAACTGAATGTTGAAAGACTTTAAGAGAATGGCTAAGTATTGAACAATAATTCTAACCATGAATAAGAGATATCTCGGGTGTGTTTTATGTCACAAAAAAGTTATTTGAAATAAACTGTATGTTTTAATGACATTACATTTTTTTGTGTATTATGTTTTCGTCTATCGCTTAAGGTTTACCAGTTGATAACAGTCTAATTATATACTATAAAAAAATAACAGCCCGCTTAAAGCAATATGTGTATAATATATAAAGTGTATGTAAGTCATTGTATTATGTTTATATTATTATGTGCATGTATAATAATGTTATGTGAATGTATTACGTAGTTTAACAATGTAGGAGCTGTGAGAATAGAAACAAGCTGCTTTCCGTAGCAAACAGAATTACAAAGTAGAAGCCGGAGCTAACAGTAAGGTAACCTTGAGACAACAATAAATTAGAAAGTTTAAAAGGGCTACTAATAATTCTTGGAACAATAATAATGTAATATTTAAAACAGTTTATAAATATCCAATCAACAACTAGAAAAGCTTAAGTTAAATAAAAGTATTCTACTGGCGTAGGCTTAGCCAAATAAGATACTTGAAATAGGGGAAATGTACAAATTTAAGCGGTAGACACTATAAGAAAGCGCAACCAAGCAGTTTGGTTTGGTACGTGTTCAGTGTGAGACATGAAAATTCATTTCGGCGAGAATAATATGAAGTTTACGTGTTAAAAAGTACAATTAACAATAATCTCACAGCTCTACAGTAGGGCACATCAGTGAAGTGTTATTTAATCGTATGAAGGATTAATAAAGGGAGTGGAGTACGATTATAATTTGTGTAAGCGTTCATTCTTTAGCCGTACTAGCCCTGTTAAGAGATACGTGTTCTGCAAATTACCACTGACGCAGCCGAGGCATATTTAAATAAATAACATTAAAATAGTTATTACACATAAAGTAAACGTGGGGCGAACACTCCTAGAAACATTCCCCCGCAAATTGGCATCCATTACGTGCGTGGTCTAAACCAGCTTCAAATTGTTGGCGCCCATAGTGGTGCAACCGCTACAACAATTAAACTCCTTCACAGTTATACAATATTATACAATATTTCTTTCGAATGAAAAGGACTTCACAGGCTATTTCCAGAAAATTCGAGTTACACATTTTATTTGTCTTGTAAATATATTTAACATAGGTATATTAATAAAAATCGTTATAGCCACGTTTTGAAAAATCCAAAACTTCTAAAAATGTTCCATGTACCTATAATAAGGACTAGTTCACGGTGGGGGTATTTTCTTGAAAATATTCGTGTCGCATCTTTGGGAGGTACTGAACCTAAATACCAACTTGATATTTATCCGAACTTTTCGTTTTGGATTTGACAGACAAGGGATTTCCAAACACATACTTTCGGTGACATTTCGATAGGTATAGGATTTTTGGGTGGAATGCAATATCTTCTCTAGTTACTATTACGTGGTAAAGTAAAACTATCTAATGCTGTGGTGAACCAAACGCTTGCCGTTGGTTAAGGACGACTGTACAACCATAACACATGTGTGCAGGCGTGTTTTGTGGTCCTAAATAAAACGTTATGATCTGTTGGAGCAACAGTGAAACTGTATTTGCTTTCATTCTAAATGTGTGAATAATTAAACTGTTTCAACCTAACCCTTTAATATGCAGCTTCGCCGAGAATTATTGTTGCTGAAAAACACACCTCATTAGAGATTATTAGCGTTGCAATTGTTTTAAACTCCAAATATAGCTCTTGGGAATGCCCACAATTTGTACTGTTTTGCTTCATGAAGAATTTATCACCTACAGTCATAATATTTTATAAATATATCGTACTAGTAACGCAGCTTCTGTTTAAAATACGAACTATATTTGCCTCATGACCGCTCTCGATAAGATGTTTCGTGACTGCCGGCTTTTCTTACTCCTCCATTTGTGACTGCCAGTAAGAAACATCTGATGTGTTACACTCACATGACTTTCTCTACTCTTGTACAAACTATTTTTACAAACGCTTATTGTCCATATGCTTCATTTTAATCGAGATGTTAATCTTATTGCTAATTTTCTTGTAGATGCAAGGGGAATTGGTAGGCTTTAAGCGATAGTCAAATATTTTAAGAGCTGGTTGTTATGTGGCGCATTCCATTCTCTTTGCATTACCAGGACAAAAAAAATGAATAACGAATTTGAGAAAAAGTATAAGTATTGGAAAATTTAAGGGAATAACAAGCAATATCTGGAAAATGGTTCAAATGCATATGACATATCTAAATTGTGTATTTTAACACGATCTACATTTTTTGTGTAGTAAAATTTTGTCTATCTCTTATGCTTTACCAGTTATGCAAAAGTCGTTCACAATGAAGAATACTTTTGGAGACATTCGCAGAAAATTCGAGATATACATTTCATTTCTCATGAAAATATCTTAAACATATGATATTTTAATCAAAATCGTTAGAGCCATTTTTGAGAAAATTAAAATTTTCGAAAAATGTTCATGTAAAGGGTAATCTGGGGTGGGGGATTTTCCTGAAAACCTTCGTGTCGCATCTCTGGAAGATGCTGAACCTAAATAGCAAGTTTGGTGTTTATCTGACTGTTCGTTTCTGAGTTATGCTGTTCACAGACACACACACGGACATGTTTCCAAAAATGCTTTTTTTTTTGGATTCAGAGGGTCTCAAAACATGTATTTCCGGTGAAATCTCGGTATCGAATTTTTGTGTGGAATACAATACTTCCCCTACTTACTATACGTAGTAGAGAAAGTAATAAATAGGGATCTTCCTACTGAGAAAAGTAAAGTTATTTCAAAATTCAAACCAATATCAAAGAATATCTCAGAAATAATTAATGTCACAAATAATTGTAATTTAATGAGATTTACATTTATGGTTTACTTATTATACAAAAGTCATTCAGAATGAAGATGACTTCATTCACCATTCACCAAGGAAATTCAAGATATATATTTCATTTGTCATGTAAATATCTTGAACATAATGTATTTTAATCAAAACCCTTAGTCATTTTTGAGAAAATTAAAATACCGCAACATTTTTCATATAAAGGGTACTTAGAGTTGGGGGATTTTCCTGAAAAACTTCATGTCGCATCTTTTGGTAGACACAGAACGTTAATACCAAGTTTGGTATTTATCGAACTCGTCGTTCTTTAGTTAAGCTGTTCACAAACACACACGGAAGTTTTTCTAAAAAACTAATGTCATACATTCACATGATTTTTTCTACCCTCTATCATTTATTAGTGGGTATACAAACTATTAATAAAGCTTATTTTTTATTTACTACGTTTTAATCCAAATAAACCTTTGCAGAAATATCTACATTACACATTTCGTTATAAATACAAATGGAACAGCGATACTGAAATGTTTAACAACTGGACGCTATATGCTGGTCTTAAAATTCCATACTGTTTCCATGACATCGCGAGAAACAAATAAAGAACGACCAAGAAATGAACAATTCTAACCATTAATAAATGGATATTCTCAGAAATGGATTATGACACAAAAAATTTATTCGAAATAAATTGTGTGTTTTAAAGAAATATACATTTTTACTTTCTCTACTACGTATCTATAGTAAGTAGGGGAAGTATTGTATTGCACCCAAAAATTCGATACCGAGATTTCACCGGAAATACATGTTTTGAGACCCCTGAATAAAAAAAACGCATTTTTGGAAACATGTCTATGTGTCTGTGAACAGCATAACTCAGAAATGAACAGTCGGATGAACACCAAACTTGGTATTTAGGTTCAGTATCTTTCAGAGATGCGACACGAAGGTTTTCACGAAAATCCCCCCACCCCAGATTACCCTTTACATGGAACATTTTTCGAAAATTTTAATTTTCTCAAAAATGGCTCTAACATTTTGATTAAAATATCATATGTTTAAGATATTGTCATGACAAATAAAATGTATATCTCGAATTTTCCGGGAATGTCTCCAAAAGTATTCTTCATTGTGAACGACGTTTGCATAACTGGTAAACCATAAGAGATAGACAAAATTTTACTAGACAAAAAATGTAGATCGCGTTAAAATACACAATTTATGTCATATAAATCATTTTGGTGAGTGAACCATTTTCGAGATATTGCTTGTTATTCCCTTAAATTTTCCAATACTTATACTTTTTCTCAAATTCGTTATTCATTTTTTTTGTCCTGGTAATACAAAGAGAATGGAATACTCCACATAGCAACCAGCTCTTAAAATATTTGACTATCGCTTAAAGCCTACCAATTCCCCTTACATCTACAAGAAAATTAGCAATTAGATAGCACAAGAGTAGGGAAAGTCATGCGCGTGCAACACATCAGATTTGTAGACGCTATATACAAATGAACCATACTGGTTAAAGAAAGTCATGTGCATGTAACATGACTTTACGTCAAGTTAAGGTGCGAAAAAACGCGTTGTATGCAAATGTACCAGTAAAACTCAAATCTTGCGGAATGAATGTTTGTATAAAGTGATGTCTTTTGTACTCTCTACTCAACTTGAAGTGCGATGAATTATGAATCATTAGACATCAACTATGGAAAAAGGGCCAAAACTGCCAAAATTCATAAATATGCATGTAAGTGTTATTAAACACTACAAATGCTCTACTTTGGTTGTATGTAGCTTTTATAGCTGTACGAGCTTTTGAAGCATGTCATTTGGGGATTTAGATGTCCGCCTGCAAGTCTGGACGGCTATAAAACTGCAATGGAACATGATAGCTAAGTTTTGTCAACATTAAAGTGAAGGAATCTTCAAATGCTAAATTAGTTGCAGAGGAACAAAGGGGAAGCAGGGACTCAGTGTATACCTACTAAATGTTTTTCAAACAGTATAAATTCAGTTGTTTTAGCTTTGTAATGTTTAAACTCTGTTTTCAGTTATCGGTACATTCTTATTGTCCCTCACGATTTACTTTTCGGTAGAAATTAATGAAATAATACCAAGTTTGGTATTTATCGAACTCGTCGTTCTTTAGTTAAGCTGTTCACAAACACACAAATAACAATAAAAAAAAATTCTGAGTGTTACACTCACATGACTTTCTCTACTCTTGTACACACTATTTTTACAAACGCTTATTCTCCATATGCTTCATGTTAATCAAGATGTTAATCTTATTGCTAATTTTCTTGTAGATGCAAGGGGAATATGGTAGGCTTTAAGCGATAGTCAAATGTTATAAGAGCTGGTTGCTATGTGGAGTATTCCATTCTCTTTGCGTTACTAGGACAAAAAATGAATAACGAATTCCCATTTGCGAAAAAGTATAAATGTTGGAAAATTTAAGGGAATAACAAGCAATATCTCGAAAATGGTTCACTCAACAAAGAAATGTATATGACAAACTGTGTATTTTAACGCAATCTACATTTTTGGTGTAGTAAACTTTGTCTATCTGTTATGGTTTACCAGTTATGCAAAACTCATTCAGAATGAGGACTTTTGGAGACATTTCCAGAAAATTTAAGATGTACAATCCATTTGCTATGAAAGCATCTTAAACATATGATATTTTCATCAAAATCGTTAGAGCCATTGATGAGAAAATTAAAATTTTCGAAACATTTTCCATGTATAGGGTAATCTGGGATGGGGGGGATTTTCTTTAAAACCTTCGTGTCGCATCTCTGGAAGATACTGAACCTAAATACCAAGTTTGGTGTTTATCCGACTGTTCGTTTCTGAGTTATACTGTTCACAGACACACACACGGACATGTTTCCAAAAATGTTTTTTTTTTGTATTCAGGGGTTCTCAAAACATGTATTTCCGGTGAAATCTCGGTATCGAATTTTTGGATACAATACTTCCCCTACTTACTATACGTAGTAGAGAAGGTAAAAAGATGATATGAATTTTTGTTAAAATGTTTATTTGTGATGTTATTAAATAATATGAGTTTTGTGTAAATGTTTATTCTGATATTTAACATTTATTTTCTCCCAAACTAGTAGGATAATGAAACATTTATCCCTACAATTAATACAATATTAAAGAGTTAAATTATAATATAGGTTAGGTATATTTTTTTTCAAAGAATCATTAAATCGTATGGATCAATTTTTAAAGTGTAAAAAACAACTAATCAAAAATGAGGGCTCAACCTTCCTACATGTGAGGCGAGGTTTTTTCTAAGTCCAGTATGAAAATTTCGTGTCTAATCTGCGTTTATAATTACTTTCAGTGTAACTTAATACTTGAGGATATAACTAATTGTTTGTTTATTTATTTACTTACTACACATGTCATATTGAAGAATGTAGCGCGTCTTACTCTATTAAAGCCAACAATTTTGTTTATCCCTATATTACACTAACTACTGCTAACTGCGCTAAATACTAACTCGTTATTTTCCAAAATTTATATCTAGTGAAATAATTTTAAAATATGCAAGAAATTTAATGTGCATATTAAACATTAAACCCTGATTACTGGAGGTATTACTGAATTTGTAGACTTTAGAAATGTTACAGATAGTAGCATTAATGTCACGTTTTAACATAACATTATGCATGTATAGTTTTATTTCTCGTAACACCAAACCTAGTTACTGCTAAGTACTTCACCTTACAAACACGGTTCATGCGATATCACGAGGACTTTAATCCCATACAGTAACCTAACCTAACTTTTATTATCATTCCCTTTGTCAAGAATAAACTCAGAGAAACGCAAATATTATCCTGGGCACTGTCAATATTTCTAGCGCGGAGTTTCAGGAGGACATACCATCTGTGTTTTTGGCTTTCGTCGCAGATTTTAGCCCTTATTCTGTGTCTGGATACGAAGGGACTATTTTCACAATAAACAGCCAATGTCATATACTTTATGCAGGTTTTACCATAGGTGTATAAGTTTGTCGAAAACTCTGCAGAATGTTGACACAATTCCTACAGATTTTCTGGGATTGCAGGGCGGAACAAACACGACGGCACAAACATATACAACCGGAGGCGGATGCAGGATTCCTTTAGGGAGAGGCTAATATATTTTGAAATATACCTTACCAATCGATGATAGAGCATTTTCATTTCTACAGTTTCAAACATCATATAAGTGATCCATTGATTATCCTTTGAATGCAAAGAGCAATTTAAAATTTGGGAAAACATTTAGTATCATTTATGAAATAAAGGTGTTTTTTAAAAGTAGAATTTAAGTAGTTGAGTATTACTGTAACTTTTTGCTCCGACGTTCCCAGAGCTTAATTCTTATTCAGAAGTTAGTAAATGTAATACATATTTGATTCGTGCTATCAGATTATTTTTCTTCACGAGTTAGTGGAACATATTTGAAGTGTATTCCATGGCTAAGATGAATTCACTCACTGATCCAAAGAACAGCTGCTCATCTGGTCGAAGTAAACAGAATAGAAATGAGTTGGTTTTGATTTTACCAAACTAAAGCAACATCATAAACTTAACTATAACAACTGTCATACTTCTCTGGGCTAGAGCCTCTCATAGGCCCGGCCTACTGCGGTGTCAAATCGCGCGGAAAGCACGCAGCTTAGAGCGAAAAAGGTCGGCGCAGCCGAGTCAACACCACGCGGTTGCTGGGTGCGCAAAGCGGTCAAAGTGTTAACTGTGAAGGTCTCAAAAATAAATACGGTGTTTTAAGTGATCGCCAGTATTTAACATCGGTTTATCAAGGTTTACCTCTCGTACTACGTCGAAGGATTGACGTATATTTTAAGAGCAGGCAAGGTTCCAGTCAAGCAACCTGACACGAGTAAATAGTGGGATGGTATATTTTGTGCACTAGCATGAAGCATCCAAAATGGTAATTTCAGGGTTGACCCCGCTTTATTTTTATCTTAGAGCTCAGAAGGGAGGAGAATATCCCATTAAATGTTGGGGATGCCTACTGTTTGAGAGGAGGGACAATTGTGACATAAACGAGAGGAGAGAAGGTGGACGAATCACGTGTACTTACTCTGCGGCTGCTCGGTCATGTCATCCGCCTTGACGGGCGAGATTTTGATGCTCCTGGAGGGTCCGAGGTTGACCACGAGGGAAGGCACCACGCGGTGATGATGGTGGTCCGTCGCCAGGGTGTTGGCGGGGCTCGGACTGGTGGCCAGGCGACAACCACCGCCGCCGCCTCCACCACCCCCGCACAGCTCCGCCGGCTCCGGCCTCCCCCAGCACCAGCCGCCGCCTCCACCTCCACCCGATCGCTCCACCACGGCGATGGTCGACGTCGACTTCTGCCTCCGGGAGCACGAAAAGTCCTGAATGGTCGGAGTCGCGACGGGATCCCCGGCGCTCCAGACCCGATAGTCGTCGATCCTCCGGGTACTACCGCTGGTATCCGGAGACGCCTTGGCTTCCGCGTTTCTGCGCCCTCCAAGAGCCGTGGCTGTTCACTTTAGGGCCCGTCCACTCGCACCAACGCGACCACGCCACCGCCACCCCCGTTGGGGCAAAAAAACGGGCAGCAGCAAAGGGCTATAACCCCTACGACACGTCACACCGTGAAAGCGATACGAGCACTACTGCGCCTCCGTAGCGGCAGAACGTTCGGCCGAGACTCGGCGCATGCGCACGGCGCGCGGCTCGAGATGACATGCTCCTCCCACGGTCGGCGCGCCATTGGCGGGCAGGCGACCCCTCCCCCTCGTGCCGCATTATCGGCACCGGCGGCAACAAAATGGCTGCTCACTAGGTGACGAGATCATCGATCCGTCTCTGGCATCGACCGCCCGTCCTCGGCAGTCGTCCAATCAGAGCGCGCTGCCACAGCCGCCGGGGGGGGAGGCAGGTCCTTCAAAACATCATCTCCAACACGGAATTTATGCGATACATACTTAGGTGTACCACTGTCTTCATTCCGCGATCTTCTTGTGTCTCACCGGAAATTAGCCTCTTCACACTCCCTCAATCCAAAACAAAATGTAGGATAAACATTTGCTTTTTAAAAGGTAGAATCAGATTACTGAAAAATTCAATGCCATTGCCGGGATTTGAACCGCGGATCTCCCGGTCTTCGTCCGGTTGCTCTAACTACTGAGCTACCGTGGCAATATGCCGGCACGACATTAAATTCCCCGAGTGATTCGCATGATTCCCGGTAAACCACAAGGAGATCTCAAATTGTATTGAGATGTCATACCCCAATGGCGACTTACATTCTTTGTAAGTACTTTAAGTCCCGGGCTTTATAGTTTCAACCACTATTAGGTCAATTAATGGAATTACAAAAGTGAGGGGATTATTTAAAAATTGGTCAAAGTTATCACACGTTATCACTACACACCTATTAAGGAACATTACAACATTTTTTACTTGTTAAAATCCCTTCTCAACCCTCGACGTGATGACTTTGAAATTAAATATAGAGCACACTTTCATACATGGATAGAGATAAGGTTCTTACCTTTTTGTGACTGCAGTTTCGGACTCATTTACTAACATAAGACTTTAGTGCCCCCTCTCAACTATCACTTTGTACAAATACTTGGTGCTTGTACTGGGCAAGGCGCCGGACATTACACAAGGAAACTCAGGGAAGTTAAGAGTCCATTTTTCCTTGGAACCCTGAAGCATGCGATATGAAGATTTTGCAGAAAATCTCCCAACCCCAAGCTATCCTTTACATCCAAAATTCTTCGTTATTTTTGTATTTTTCAAACATAGCCATAAAAATTTTGTTTAACATACTAGATATATATTAAATATACGTATATAAATGGCAAATAAGCGTAGGTATACCTTGAATTTTCTAGAAATAGTCTGGGAAGTCCTCTTCATTCTGAATGACTTTCGTATAAGTGATAAACCGTAAGACATAGACAAAATCTTACTGCACAGAAAATGTAGATCGCGTTAAATCACAGGAGTTATGTCAAAGCTTGTGTAGCGTTAATCATTTCCGAGATATTCTTTATTGGTTTGGATTTTCAAATGATACTTTTTACTCTCCCTACTACTTATCTAAAGTAGGTAAGTAGGGGAAGTATTCCACCTAAAAATTCCATACTGACATTTCAACGAAGCGTCCCCAAATAAAAAAATCTGATGTGTTACACTCACATGACTTTCTCTACTCTTCTACAAACTATTTTTGCAAACGCTTATTCTCCATATGCTTCATGTTAATCGAGATGTTAATCTTATTGCTAATTTTCTTGTAGATGCAAGGGGAATTGGTAGGCTTTAAGCGATAGTCAAATGTTTTAAGAGCTGGTTGCTATGTGGAGTATTCCATTCTCTTTGTGTGTCCATGATATAAAAAACGAATAACGAACTCCCATTTGGGAAAAATGTATATCTACGCCATACATTTCGTGTTTTAACGAGATCTACATTTTTTGTGCAGTAAGATTTTGTCTATGTCTTACGGTTTACGAGTTATGCAAAGGTCATTCAGAATGAAGAGGACTTTTGGAACACCGGCAAATTCAAGATATGTATTTCATTTGCCATAAAAATGTCTTAAAGATGTGATATTTTAAAAAAATTGTTAATCATTGAGAAAATTAAAATTTTCGAAAAATGTTCCATGTAAGGGTTAGTCTGTGTGGAGGGATTTTCTTGAAAATCTTCGTGTCGCATCCTTGGAAGATATTAAGCTTAAATAACAAATTTGGTATTTATGCGACTTTTCATTTTTGAGTTATGGTGTTCACAGACACACGGACATGTTTCCAAAATTGCTTTATTTGGATTCAGGGCAACTCAAAACATGTATTTTCGGTGAAATCTCGGTATCGAATTTTTGGGTGGAATGCACTACTTATTATACGTACATAGTAGGAAAAGTAAAAATTAAGGACATTTTTAGATAAAGGTATGTTCGTGTTCATGAACAGCATAACTCAAAAACAAAAATCTGATGTGTTACACTCACATGACTTTCTCTACTCTTGTACAAACTATTTTTACAAACTCTTATTCTCCATCTATTTCATATTAATCGAGATAAACATTTGCACAAACGATCTTTTGACATGCAAAGAGAATTTACATTTTACATATAGCAACCAGTTCTAAAAATATTTGACTATCGCTTAAGGCGTACTATGTTCCCCTTGTTTTGTATTTGCAACGGCAATATAGAAATACAGTAGTCTTTAAGTATAGACATTTCTCTTAATAGCTGGTTGCTAGGCGCAGCACCATTCTCTTTGCCACAGATTAATACTCTTTGCATATCCAAGACAAAAAAATGAATAACGAATTCCCATTTGAGCAAAAGTATAAGTATTGGAAAATTTAAGGGAATAACATGCAATATCTCGAAAATGGTTCACTCAACAAATAAATGTATATGACATAAATTGTGTATTTTACCGCGATCTACATTTTTGGTGTAGTAAAACTTTGTCTCTCTCTTATGGTTTACCAGTTATGCAAAAGTCGTTCACAATGAAGAATACTTTTGGAGACATTCCCAGAAAACATTTAATTTGTCATGAAAATATCTTAAACATATGATATTTTAATCAATATCGTTAGAGCCATTTTTGAGAAAACTAAAATTTTCGAAAAATGTTCCATGTAGAGGGTAATCTGGGGTGGGAGGTATTTTCTTGAAAACCTTCGTGTCGCATCTCTGGAAGATACTGAACCTAAATACCAAGTTTGGTGTTTATCCGACTGTTCGTTTCTGAGTTATGCTGTTCACAGATACACAGACACGCACACACACGGACATGTTTCCAAAAATGCTATTTTTGGAATCAGGGGGTCTCAAAACATATATTTCCGGTGAAATCTGGGTATCGAATTTTTGGGTGGAATACAATACTTCCCCTACTTACTATACGTAGTAGAGAAAGTAAAATTTGGTTAAATACCAAACTTTGTATCAAGGATACGACACGAAGATTTCTCAAGAAAATCCCCCACCCCAAAGTATCGTTTACAGGGGAAGAAACTCCTAATTTTTTTTCTCAAAAAAGCCTCTAACGATTTTGATTTAAACACCATGTTTTTAAGATAGTTCCATGACAAATAAAATCGATGTTTTGCATTTTCTAGGAATGGCCTACTAACTCCTCTTCATTCTGAATGACTTTTGCATAACTGGTAAACCATAAAATATAAATAGATCGATAAATGCTGAACAAAAATGTAGAACTCGTTAAAACACACAGTTTTACATCAAATATACTTTTATCGGCTTAATTTCTAGAAATGTCTCTAGGTTGGGTCGCAAATACAGCAAGAAATAAGGGATGAACTGAAAATGTTTGAACTCATAGAAAGGATTGACCAAGGGGATGTAGGTATGAGGAAACATTAACAGAATACTAACCTTTGGAGAAACGAACACCTGAAGGAAGACCAGGGCGATTTTGATTAATGGGGACAGAACGAATCTTGACAAGGTCCGAACGTTAACCTTTTTCAAGATATTCTTTGTTGTTATTGTTGTTCTTACAAGTGGTACGTCGCTGTTCGTTTTCTGTTGTGGTCAGGCAAAGACCATGCAAGTTCAAAGCCACATTTATCTGTGTTAACAAGTAGAGGAATAAGTTTTTATAACAATAGTTTGTAGAAGAGTGAGTAGAGAAAGTTGCGTGATGCAACACATCACAATCTCCGTTTGTCTGTTTTGTTTTCAAAGTAATGGGCAGATGCATCTATTGCACACCGCCATTTTGAGCACTTTTCATTCATAGCTTTCCTCATCGGTGAAATGGGAAGAAAGAAATCTAAACGATTCAATATTTGCGTTTAAAAGCATTGAACTACTGAAAATTTACTAAACTTTAATCTGGTAAATTATAGTGTTTTATTCATTACTTTCAGAGCTTTCTTGTCTCAACATTTGAATTCTGTAAATATAAAACAAGAGAGAAAGTGGATTAATTTAATTTTAACATTTATTAATTTTTATTTTCTCTACTACGTATAGTAAGTAGGGGAAGTATTGCATTCCACCCAAAAATTCGATACCGAGATTTCACCGGAAATACATGTTTTGAGACCCCCTGAATCCAAAAAAAGCATTATTGGAAACATGTCCGTGTGTGTGTCTGTGTGTCTGTCTGTGAACAGTATAACTCAGAAACGAACAGTCGGATAAAGACCAAACTTGGTATTTAGGTACAGTATCTTTCAGAGATGCGATACGAAGGTTTTCAGGAAAATCCCCCAACCCCAAACTACCCTTTACATGGAACATTTTTCGAAAATTATAATTTTCTCAAAAATGGCTCTAACGATTTTGATTAAAATATTATATGTTTAAGATATTTACATGACAAATGAAATGTATATCTTGAATTTTCTGGGAATGTCTCCAAAAGTATTCTTCATTATGAGCGACTTTTTCATAACTGGTAAACCATAAGAGATAGACAAAATTTTACTACACAAAAAATGTAGATCGCGTTAAAATACACAACTTATGTCATATACATTTCTTTTGTTGAGTGAACCGTTTTCGAGATATTGCTTGTTATTTCCTTAAATTTTCCAATACTTATACTTTTCTCAAATTCGTTATTCATTTTTTTTATGTCCTGGACATGCAAAGAGAATGGAATGCGCCACATAGCAACCAGCGTTAAAATATTTGACTATCGCTTAAAAGCTACCATATTCCCCTTGCATCTACAAGAAAATTACCAATAAGATTGACATCTCGATATCTCGATTAACATGAAGCATATGGAGAATAAGCGTTTGTAAAAATAGTTTGTACAAGAGTAGAGAAAGTCATGTGCGTGTAACACATCAGATGTTTTTTTTTACTTCGCAGTGATTGTCTTGAAAGCGACTCGTTTTCAAGAAAATAGTTTACGGTGAATGCTTCTTCATTTGAAGGGCAAAAACAATGATATTAGTTACACTTTATTCAGTGCATATTTTCAAGGTCATTTCATAGATGGCACTTTTTTTTAATGAGAAACCCCCCCTTTTTTTAAACAAACTAGTTTAGCTCATACGCTAACTTTTGTCTATATCATATATTACGTATTCTGTTCCACCAAAAAATTCCATACCTAACGAGATTTCACCCGTATTTTGGGTTATGCTGTTCATAGACAGACATACACGTATCTTTTTATAAGTGTGTTTTTATTCAAGGGACTTCAAAACAAGGACTATCGGTGAAATCTCAATATAAAATTTTGGGTGGAATGCAGTAACCTCTCTACTTACTATATAGTACTACAGACCAAGGAAAAAAAAACATTTTGAAACTTCAAAACCAATAACAAGAAATATTTTGGAAACCTTAACACTCCTCCCCCCAAAAACAAACTTATTTCACATAAACCGTGTACTTTAACGCGATCTACATTTTTTGTGTAGTAAAATCTTGTCTAAGTCTTACGGTTTACATTATTCAAAAGTCATTCAGAATGGAGAGAACCTCATAGGCTATTCCCAGAAAATTCAAAATTATATATTTTATTTGTCGTTTGAATATCTTAATTATGATGTGTTTTTATAAAATACGTTAGTGCCATTTTCGAAAAAATGGAGCATTTCAAAAAAAATTCTGTCTAAACGGTCATTTGGAGTGGGGGGGATTTCCTTGAAAATCTTCGTGTAGCATTTTTGTACGATATTGAACTTTAATGCCTATAGTTCAGCAATTTAGAAAAACTCCTTGGGAGGGGTAACTCACATGGTCATGTATTTCCCCTCTCTAACTGCCTTGGGCCGACATGCCTCTGAGTCGCTGCTTAAGTGCCACACGCCATAATGTTGCCTAGCCCGTTTATCACACCACTGTTGTAACTATCCAACTGTAGAGGCAGGACTAAAGATACAAGAGAATTGCAACAAAAATGCTATGCTTGTACATTGCTGTGACAGGCCACGTGCAGCGGGTGTGAAAACAAATGTTTGCATATAACTAGCGATAGCATTTTCACATGCATGCAGTATTATCATGGGATATCTTCCAAAAGTTAGTTCATAGTATTCACTCTCCCATCTATCTCTTCAAGGAAACAAGTTCTTCGCTGATGGATTTTCATAATACAAATTATTTCAGCTGAAGTTTTACAAAGAAAACTAGCGGATTTAATAGGGAGACCAATCACATCATCATCATCATCCTCTCGAAACTGTGCTCTTTAACATACCTCTTACAGAACTGGGGTAAGAATTTTAGTTTTTGAATTATCCCGACGTAAACAAGATCATATTAAATTTTTTTACACCATAAAATTGCTGTGTCCACAACAGTGACACGACACTTGTTTCCCGCGTATCAGCCCACTTCCTCTTTAAAACACCTCATTGTACGTGTAAGTGGATTTAATAGGGAGACCAATCACATCATCATCATCATCCTCTCGAAACTGTGCTCTTTAACATACCTCTTACAGAACTGGGGTAAGAATTTTAGTTTTTGAATTATCCCGACGTAAACAAGATCATATTAAATTTTTTTACACCATAAAATTGCTGTGTCCACAACAGTGACACGACACTTGTTTCCCGCGTATCAGCCCACTTCCTCTTTAAAACACCTCATTGTACGTGTAAGTCAGTAGCTAAAGGCAAAAGACAAGTAGAGTGGGGGTTATTGAATGTACTATTTGCTATTTATCGAAATTTAGTTTTTAAGTTATGCTATTCATAGTTACGCACCTTTTTCGAAAATTTTGTTTACTTTCTCTACTACGTATAATTAAGTAAGGGAAGTATTGTATTCCACCCAAAAATTCGATACCGAGATTTCAGCGGAAATACATGTTTTGAGACCCTCTGAATAAAAAAAAGTATTTTTGGAAACATGTCCGTGTGTGTGTCTGTGAACAGTATAACTCAGAAACGAACAGCCGGACAAACACCAAACTTGGTAGTTAGGTTCAGTACTTCCAGAGATGCGACACGAAGGTTTTCAAGAAAATCTCCCACCCCAGATGGAACATTTTTCGAAAAATTTAATTTTCTCAAAAATGGCTCTAACGATTTTGATTAAAATATCATGTGTTTAAGATATTTTCATGACAAATGAAATGTATATCTTGAATTTTCTGGGAATGTCTCCAAAAGTATTCTTCATTGTGAACGACGTTTGCATAACTGGAAAACCATAAGAGATAGACAAAATTTTACTACACCAAAAATGTAGATCTCCTTAAAATACATAATTTATGTCATATACATTTTTTCTGTTGAGTGAACCATTTTCGAGATATTGCAGATATTGCATGTTATTCCCTTAAATTTTCCAATACTTATACTTTTTCTCAAATCCGTTATTCATTTTTTTTGTCCTGGTAATGCAAAGAGAATGGAATACTCCACATAGCAACCAGCTCTTAAAACATTTGACTATCGCTTAAAGCCTACCAATTCCCCTTGCATCTACAAGAAAATTAGCAATAAGATTAACATCTCGATTAACATGAAGCATATGGAGAATAAACGTTTGTAAAAGTAGTTTGTTCAAGAGTAGAGAAAGTCATGTGAGTAACACATGAGATTTTTTCTTTCTTTTCTGTGAAGTCCTCCAGTCCTTGGTGATGACGAACGTGTTGATCAGAAAGACTAGGCAATTATCTGTCTTGATTTAGCTGCATTATGATGAAATGATTCATTAGGAACAGAAGTGTCCGGGTATGTATGGACTTGCAAGAGGCCAGCAATGGAATAGCACTAATAATACATCTGCATATACATCAAACAAAGAGCTCTTTATATACATCCACAATAGCTTCATATTTAGAAACGATGTTAGAGAGCACGTGACTTATGTATAAGCCACTAATTGTTCTAGGGTCACGTGCTTTAAAGCTAGACGAATCGAAATTGCGTGAATGTTCATGAACGCACAGAATGGTGATGTTGCAGTAAACAATAGTGCTTCCCAAACAGCACAAAAACGATAATGATCATTAAGGGAAGATTAAAAGTCCTATGCCTCAATGTTAATTCCGCTAAATTCATGACCAACTTTCTCAGAAACTATTTAAAATATAACATTGAATTTTTTACAGGAGTTAGATGTGTGCCTTCTAAGTTCACTGATATACTTTTATAGAACCTAAGTTTGTTTATTAAGACAAAGGCGAGATTTTGGTTAAAATCTTTCAAATTTATAATTTGTTTATATTTGCCAGTTTCATGTAATTTGGAGTCTATGCAAACATATTCCTTGGCATTTTGGCCTTATATAACTATTATCTATGCAGGAGAATTTTGAGCCCATATCAAAGTCAGAAACAAAATAACAGCACAGCTATGCATATTTATCTACACCTGATTTTCTAAGAAACAAAATTTTCTACATTTTTCAGTACATAAAATATTTCACGCTATGCAATTTTTCGCCAATCTTCCTGAAAAATCAAGCTAGGCACATAAAACAAAGCTTCAAATAGTATTTTCACTTTCTCTATCAGATAGATAGTAGTTAGAGAAGGTATTGTATTCCACCCAAAAATTCGATACCGAGATTTTACCGAAAACACGTTTTGATACCTCTGAATCAAAAAAGAAGTATTTTTAGAAAAATGTCCGTGAGTGTGTGTGTGTGTGAACAGACATAACTCAAATAATCTGATGTGTTACACTCACATGGCTTTCTCTACTCTTGTACAAACTATTTTTACAAACGCTTATTCTCCATATGCTTCAAGTTAATCTTATTGCTAATTTTCTTGTGGATGCAAGGGGAATTGGTAGGCTTTAAGCGATAGTCAAATGTTTTTAGAGCTGGTTGCTATGTGGAGTATTCTATTCTCTTTGTATGTCCAGGACAAAAACAAAATGAATAACGAATTGCCATTTGAGAAAATTAAAATTTTATAAAAATGTTCTATGTAAAGGGTAATTTGGGGTGGGGGGATTTTCCTGAGAACCTTCATGTTGCATCTCTGGAAGATACTGAACCTAAATACCAAGTTTGGTGTTTATCCGACTGTTCGTTTCAGAATTATGCTGTTCACAGACACACACACACACACGCACATGTTTCCAAAAATGCTTTTTTTGGATTCAGAGAGTCTCAAAACATATATTTCTGGTGAAATCTCGCTATAGAACTTTTGGGTGAAATGCAAAAGTACATAGGTAGTAAAGAAAGTAATTAGCGGATGAATGTGAATTTGTCGCTGCGAGAGAAACACGCGTGAAGGTATTAGGTACATCAGGTATTGTATATCTACGTTTATTGTACACAGGTCAGTTTGTTGATGGCCGGAACAGAAAACGCGCAGAAGTGGTGGGTATATTAAACAATGCGAATTTTATTTACATATCTTGTAATTCATTTACCAACTTTCCCTGCTATGTAAGTGAATTGTGGCTGCCTACCTTTATAACGGAATTAACTACACAAATAATTGCATCTAGCACACGATAATTTATTGTTCAAGTTACAATAGCAGCATGGTTGTTTGCTTTATTATCAATAATTTGTTTATCGACACTTCTCATGATTCACACAAAGAATCCAAAGGGATGCCAGCCAACTCCAAACATGTACAAACAAGTTAAACCATCAACAATTTATAAAAAAATCTGATGTATTACACTCGCATGACTTTCTCTACTCGTGTACAAACTATTTTTACAAACGCTTATTCTCCATATGCTTCATGTTAATCGAGATGTTAATCTTATTGCTAATTTTCTAGTAGATGCAAGGGAAATATGGTAGGTTTTAAGCGATAGTCAAATGTTTTAAGAGATGCCTGCTATGTGGCGCATTCTAATCTCTTTGTATGTCCAGGACATAAAAAAAAATCTGATGTGTTACACTCACATGACTTTCCCTGCTCTTGTACAAACTATTTTTACAAACGCTTATTCCCCATATGCTTCATGTTAATCGAGATATTAATCTTATTGCTAATTTTCTTGTAGATGCAAGGGGAATATGGTAGATTTTAAGCGATAGTCAAATATTTTAAGCGCTGGTTGCTATGTGGCGCATTCCATTCTCTTTGCAAGTCCAGGACATAAAAAAAATGAATAACGAATTTGAGAAAAAGTATTAAGTATTGGAAAATTTAAGGGAATAACAAGCAATATCTCGAAAACGGTTCACTCAACAAAAAAATGTATATGATATAAGTTGTGTATTTTAACGCGATCTACATTTTTTGTGCAGTAAAATTTTGTCTATCTCTTATGGTTTACAGTTATGCAAAAGTCGTTCACAATGAAGAACACTTTTGGAGACATTCCCAGAAAATTCGAGATATACATTTCACTTCTAATGACAATGTCTTAAACATATGATATTTTAATCAAAATCGTTAGAGCCATTCTCGAGAAAATTAAAATTTTCGAAAAATGTTCCATGTAAAGGGTAGTCTGTGGTGGGGGATTTTCTTGAAAACCTTCGTATCGCGTCTCTAGAAGATATTGAACCTAAATACCAAGTTTGGTGTTTATCCGACTGTTCGTTTCTGAGTTATGCTGTTCACAGACATACAGACACGCAGACACACAGACACACACACGGACATGTTTCCAAAAATGTTTTTTTTTGGATTCAGGGGGTCTCAAAACATGTATTTCCGTAAAATCTCGGTATCGAACTTTTGGGTGGAATACAATACTTCCCCTACTTACTATACGTAGTAGAGAAAGTAAAAATGAATAACGTATTTGAGAAAAATAATAAGTATTGGAAAATTTAAGGGAATAACATGCAATATCTCGAAAATGGTTCACTCTACAAAAAAAATGTATATGACATAAATTGTGTATTTTAACGCGATCTACATTGTTTGTACAGTAAAATTTTGTCTATCTCTTATGGTTTACCAGTTATGCAAAAGTCGTTCACAATGAAGAACACTTTTGGAGACATTCCCAGAAAATTCAAGATATACATTTCATTTGTCATGAAAATATCTTAAACATACGATATTTTAATCAAAATCGTTAGAGCCATTTTTGAGAAAATTAAAATTTTCGAAAAATGTTCCATGTAAAGCGTACTCTGCGGGGGGGGGGGGTTTCTTGAAAACCTTCGTGTCGCATCTCTGGAAGATACTGAACCTAAATATGTCGCGGTATCGTTCGTGTTATCTTATTTGCTGAGCGCCTGTTATTGTTTTACTGTTTTGAATTTTGAGTTCTTTGTCCTCCGGCTAGCTATTATTACCAGTCGAGCAAATCTCTTAAACAGGGTGTGTAAACGGAAAGGAGGTGGTACTTAATGATAACACTGATAAAAGAATTTGTTTTTATTCTTTTATTGGCGTCAGAATTAGTTAATTTCACAATTTACTTTTGATACACGCCCGACTGAAACGGTTATATTTTCGAATGTAACTATAATCACTTATTTGCCGCGCATTATTAATTCGCGTATTTCACATTTTTGTAACTAACTTTACGACGCGAGAGATTCTGTAGAATTGCGTAACGTGTACTTCGTGAATGATTCTGTTAAACTGCGCGACGTGTAACCCGTGAATGATTCTGTTGAACTGCGCAACGTGTAACGCGTGAATGATTCTCTTAAACTGTGCGATGTATGACTCGTGAATGATTCTGTTAAACTGCGCGACGTGTAACGCGAGAATGATACTGTTAAACTGCGCGACGTGTAACCCGTGAATGATTCTGTTGAATTGCGCGACGTGTAACCCGTGAATGATTATGTTGAACTGCGCGTTACCCGTCTTTGGCTTGGAATTTATACTCCCTCACCCCGATATGCCTAAACATTATAACAGAGCTGCTATTGGTTAATAAAGCGCGCCAACATTAGCGCCTATTTTTATATCCAATCAAAATTACGAACACATATGCTCTAGGGAAGATATTCCCTCCATTTCTAAAGAAAAGCGCGCTACTCTGACGTCATTTGTTTGTCTCTTATAATTGATAAACAACTCACCCTCTCGCTCATTGTTACCGGCTCCTATTGTCAGTTTCAGTGAGGCCGTGTAAACTTATTTCCTAACAATGCTTATAATTAACAAACATCTCAAATCAGTCATACAATAATGTTAATTTACACTACAATCACTCTGGCATTCACAGTGTTGTGATATAAAATACTGCCTCAAATACTAAGTTTGGTGTTTATCCGACTGTTCGTTTGTGAGTTATGCTGTTCACAGACACACACACGGACATGTTTCCAAAAATGGTTTTTTTTTTTGGATTCAGGGGGCCTCAAAACACATATTTCCGGTGAAATCTCGGTATCGAATTTTTTGGTGGAATACAATGCTTCCCCTACTTACTATACGTAGTAGAGAAAGTAATAATGAGAAATAAAAACTAATTTTCCGGATAAAGAATGGTTTCGGGTGAGTGATGTTTAAAATCTTCGTGTCGCATCTTTGGAAGGTGTTGAACTTTAATACCAAACTTGATATTCAATTAACTTTTACTTTTTTGAGTTTTGCGGATATTAGTGGACTGTATAAGGCTATGCTCGTTTTATTGGCTGTACGAAGAACTTCCAATAGATATACATGAGATAACTGTGGCAATGCCAATTCCTACAACCACGTCTAAATAGTCCTTCCGGATACATTTGCGTAGGTTTTTAAAAATATACTTAAGCTGAGGGTAGTTTAATTGTATGGGAGATATGTTTCTTGGGGTGTTCGCACCATGTACAATACAAACTTTCTGGTGGCCTTGGTCCCACGTTTAAGAACCAACTTTTCATTTTAATGTTTATTTAAATATTGTATATATATGTATATCTCGGCTGCGTCAGTAGTTATTTTCAGAACACGTATCTCTTAGCAGGATTGGTGTGGCTGAAGAACAAGGCTTACACAAATTATAATTGTACTCCACTCCCTTTATTGATCCTTCACACGATTAAATAACACTTCACTGATATATCCTACTGTAGAGCTGTGAGATTATTGTTAATTGTACATTTTAACAGGTAAACTTTATATTATTCTCGCCGCAATGAATTTTCATGTCTCACATTGAACCTGTATCGTACCGATCGTGTACGCAATCTTGTAGCGTCTGCCGCCTGAATTTGTACATTTCCTGTATTTCAAGACTCTGATTGGCTAAGCTTCTCCAATAGAATACTTTTATTTAAGTTAAGCTTTTTCTAGTTTTTGATTGGCTATTTATAAACTGTTTTAAATATTACATTATTGTTCCAAGAATTATTAGTAGCCTTTATTAAACTTTCTAATTTATTGTTGTCTCAAGGTTACCTCATTGTTAGCAACTTTCGGATTCTATTCTCACAGCTCCTACATTGTTAAACTAAGTAATACATTCACATAACATATATTAATAAAAATCTGATGTTACACTCACATGACTTTCTCTACTCTTGTACAAACTGCTTATTCTCCATCTACTTCATGTTCATCGAGATAAACATTTGCAGACTCTATCTTATTGCTAATTTTCTTGTAGATGTAAGGGGAATATATATTTACAAGGGCAATATAGAAATACAGTAGCCTTTAAGCACATACTTATCTCTTAATAGCTGGTTGCTAGGTGCAGCACTATTCCCTTTGCCACAGATTAATACTCTTTGCATATACAAACAAAAAATGAATAACGATTTCACATTTGAGAAAATAAGTATTGAAAAATTTAAGGGAATAACAAGCAATATCTCGAAAATGGTTCACTCAACAAAAAAAATGCATATCACATAAATTGTGTATTTTAACGCGATCTACATTTTTATGTAGTAAAGTTTTGTCTATCTCTTATGGTTTACCAGTTATGCAAAAGTCGTTCACAATGAAGAATACTTTTGGAGACATTCCCAGAAAATTCAAGATATACATTTCATTTGTCATGAAAATATCTTAAACATATGATATTTTAATCAAAATCGTTGAGCCATTTTTGAGAAAATTAAAATTTTCGAAAAATCTTCCATGTAAAGGGTAATCTGGGGTTGGGGGATTTTCTTGAAAACCTTCGTGTCGCATCTCTGGAAGATACTGAACCTAAATACCAAGTTTGGTGTTTATCCGACTGTTCGTTTCTGACTTATGCTGTTCACAGAGACACAGACAGACACACACACGGACATGTTTCCAAAAATGCTTTTTTTGGATTCAGTGAGTCTGAAAACATGTGTTTCCGGTGAAATCTCGCTATCGAATTTTTGGGTGGAATACAACACTTCCCCTACTTACTATACGTAGTAGAGAAAGTAAAAATAGGTCAATTCGTTGTGAGTAATGACAGTATAATAGCTTCGGCAGTGTTGCATCGGTTTTACCAAAGGGTAATGATATGAATATGACCAGGGAGCAGAGGGTACACCTCGCACCTGCGCCAACGTAGATCTTTTGTACGAGGCGTGTTTTAAAGTAAGTACCGATACTTCTTTAAAAAAATAAGACTCTTTTCCAAGTACTTTATTGTCATTAATTACCTTACACTACTTCTCCACATAGTCACCGCTGTTATTTAGGCAGCTTTTGTACGTCTTCGTCAAAGAATGATGCCGCCTGTGGTGAAAGCCAAGTCTGCTTTTCCTGTTTCACATCATTGTCGAAATGTTTTTCACCAAGGAATCTCTTCAGTTAAGAAACAGATGAAAATTGCTTATTGCCAAACCCGGACTGTATGGAGGGTGGTCGAATTGTTCCCAACTAAATGATGCGATCAGATCTTGAGATTATATGGCTGCATGTGGCCGGGCATTGTCCTCCCATAAACCTCACTTAGTTGGCGAAGAATATTTGCTGGCGTAACGTTTCTCGCATTGACAAAACGAATCACTGATCTGACTTCACAGTCGTTCGATTGTTTTGAACATTTCGAAACGTTCTAACAACAGGAAAACACAAAGTGACGATCGCGTCTGGCTTCCTAATGAATGAAGGAAGTGATTATGCCTGCTCAAAATCGCGACTGCAGCGGCAAAATATTAAAAGAGTATTACTTTAAAACACGCCTTTTAGTTAACCATCCCCAGGAGGAAAACAATGTGGCGAAGGAACCATAGGAGGCTATAGGCCGGGCCGGCAGGGACCCGCAGATGTCCCTAACGATTCCAAGCTTGATGACCACACCGGCGGGCTGCTCAGAGAAGCTTTCCCTCTGGCGGAATCGGGGAGAACTCGACACACATGAGGTGGCTCAGAGAAGGCTGTTACTTAACAGGGCCGTGCAAGTGTCTGCCCGACACTGCACAGCGCTTAACCCTAACAGAAACGTGAAAGGGTAGGCGAAATGATAGGAAATGGGGGAACGTAAAGTCTTGGTACATGAGAATTTCCCATGGCAGCCAAGGAATACCACGAAATAACCCTGGTCAGAGTGGCCGGCCCCAGACCTCCCGAATGCGAGCTTTGGACGTAACCACGGAGCAATGGAGTGACATACGTCAAGTTTGAGTAACATCATAAGTACATGACAAAGCTTTGCTCCCATATGCTGAGCTTTTATCTCCACGTTACTAACCTTAGTCTCTGTGGATGACGAATTATTAAATAGTGGTGGATAAATTAATTCTTTTTTATACATATTACCTAAAATCCTAATATTCATACACTTATCTTTGAGGCAGTATTTTTAACACTTAAATGATATCAGTCTAATTAACTAATATTAAAAATAATAACAGCCCGGCTTAAAGAAATAAGTGTATGTAACAGTCATTCTATTATGTTTTTACTTTCTCTATAGTAAGTAGGGGAAGTATTGTATTCCACCCAAAAATTCGATACCGAGATTTCACCGGAAATACATGTTTTGAGACCCCCTGAATCCAAGAAAAGTATTTTTGGAAACATGTCCGTGTGTGTGTCTGTGTGTCTGTGTGTGTGTCTGTGAACAGCATAACTCAGAAACGAACAGTCGGATAAACACCAAACTGGTATTTAGGTTCAGTATCTTCCAGAGATGCGACACGAAGGTTTTCAAGAAAATCCCCCCACCCCAGATTACCCTTTACATGGAACATTTTTCGAAAAGTTTAATTTTCTCAAAAATGGCTCTAACGATTTTGATTAAAATATCATATGTTTAAGATATTTTCATGACAAATAAAATGTATATCTTGAATTTCCTGGGAATGTCTCCAAAAGTATTCTTCATTGTGAACAACTTTAGCATAACTGGTAAACCATAAGAGATAGACAAAATTTTACTGCACAAAAAATATAGATCGCGTTAAAATACACAATTTATGTGATATGCATTTTTTTTGTTGAGTGAACCATTTTCGAGATATTGCTTGTTATTCCCTTAAATGATTCAATACTTATTTTCTCAAATGGGAATTCGTTATTCATTTTTTTGTCTTGGATATGCAAAGAGTATTAATCTGTGGGAAAGGGAATGGTGCTGCACCTAGCAACCAGCTATTAAGAGATATGTATGTGCTTAAAGGCTACTGTATTTCCAAATTGCCCTTGTAAACATATATTCCCCTTACATCTACAAGAAAATTAGCAATAAGATAGAGTCTGCGAATGTTTATCTCGATGAACATGAAGTAGATGGAGAATAAGCAGTTTGTACAAGAGTAGAGAAAGTCATGTGAGTGTAACATATTAATATATGTTACGTGAATGTATTACTTAGTTTAACAATGTAGGAGCTGTGAGAATAGAATCCGAAAGTTGCTAACAATGAGGTAACCTTGAGACAACAATAAATTAGAAAGTTTAATAAAGGCTACTAATAATTCTTGGAACAATAATGTAATATTTAAAACAGTTTATAAATAGCCAATCAAAAACTAGAAAAAGCTTAAGTTAAATAAAAGTATTCTATTGGAGAAGCTTAGCCAATCAGAGACTTGAAATAGAGGAAATGTACAAATTCAGGCGGCAGACGCTACAAGATTGCGTACACGATCGGTACGGTACGTGTTCAATGTGAGACATGAAAATTCATTGCGGCGAGAATAATATAAAGTTTACCTGTTAAAATGTACAATTAACAATAATCTCACAGCTCTACAGTAGGATACATCAGTGAAGTGTTATTTAATCGTGTGAAGGATCAATAAATGGAGTGGAGTACAATACTTTCCCTACTTACTATAGAGAAAGTAAAAACATAATACAATGACTGTTACATACACTTATTTCTTTAAGCCGGGCTGTTATTATTTTTAATATTAGTTAATTAGACTGATATCATTTAAGTGTTAAAAATACTGCCTCAAAGATAAGTGTATGAATATTAGGATTTTAGGTAATATGTATAAAAAAGAATTAATTTATCCACCACTATTTAATAATTCGTCATCCACAGAGACTAAGGTTAGTAACGTGGAGATAAAAGCTCAGCATATGGGAGCAAAGCTTTGTCATGTACTTATGATGTTACTCAAACTTGACGTATGTCACTCCATTGCTCCGTGGTTACGTCCAAAGCTCGCATTCGGGAGGTCTGGGGCCGGCCACTCTGACCAGGGTTATTTCGTGGTATTCCTTGGCTGCCATGGGAAATTCTCATGTACCAAGACTTTACGTTCCCCCATTTCCTATCATTTCGCCTACCCTTTCACGTTTCTGTTAGGGTTAAGCGCTGTGCAGTGTCGGGCAGACACTTGCACGGCCCTGTTAAGTAACAGCCTTCTCTGAGCCACCTCATGTGTGTCGAGTTCTCCCCGATTCCGCCAGAGGGAAAGCTTCTCTGAGCAGCCCGCCGGTGTGGTCATCAAGCTTGGAATCGTTAGGGACATCTGCGGGTCCCTGCCGGCCCGGCCTATAGCCTCCTATGGTTCCTTCGCCACATTGTTTTCCTCCTGGGGATGGTTAACTAAAAGGCGTGTTTTAAAGTAATACTCTTTTAATATTTTGCCGCTGCAGTCGCGATTTTGAGCAGGCATAATCACTTCCTTCATTCATTAGGAAGCCAGACGCGATCGTCACTTTGTGTTTTCCTGTTGTTAGAACGTTTCGAAATGTTCAAAACAATCGAACGACTGTGAAGTCAGATCAGTGATTCGTTTTGTCAATGCGAGAAACGTTACGCCAGCAAATATTCTTCGCCAACTAAGTGAGGTTTATGGGAGGACAATGCCCGGCCACATGCAGCCATATAATCTCAAGATCTGATCGCATCATTTAGTTGGGAACAATTCGACCACCCTCCATACAGTCCGGGTTTGGCAACAAGCAATTTTCATCTGTTTCTTAACTGAAGAGATTCCTTGGTGAAAAACATTTCGACAATGATGTGAAACAGGAAAAGCAGACTTGGCTTTCACCACAGGCGGCATCATTCTTTGACGAAGACGTACAAAAGCTGCCTAAATAACAGCGGTGACTATGTGGAGAAGTAGTGTAAGGTAATTAATGACAATAAAGTACTTGGAAAAGAGTCTTATTTTTTTAAAGAAGTATCGGTACTTACTTTAAAACACGCCTCGTACAAAAGATCTACGTTGGCGCAGGTGCGAGGTGTACCCTCTGCTCCCTGGTCATATTCATATCATTACCCTTTGGTAAAACCGATGCAACACTGCCGAAGCTATTATACTGTCATTACTCACAACGAATTGACCTATTTTTACTTTCTCTACTACGTATAGTAAGTAGGGGAAGTGTTGTATTCCACCCAAAAATTCGATACCGAGATTTCACCGGAAACACATGTTTTCAGACTCACTGAATCCAAAAAAAGCATTTTTGGAAACATGTCCGTGTGTGTGTCTGTCTGTGTCTCTGTGAACAGCATAAGTCAGAAACGAACAGTCGGATAAACACCAAACTTGGTATTTAGGTTCAGTATCTTCCAGAGATGCGACACGAAGGTTTTCAAGAAAATCCCCCAACCCCAGATTACCCTTTACATGGAAGATTTTTCGAAAATTTTAATTTTCTCAAAAATGGCTCAACGATTTTGATTAAAATATCATATGTTTAAGATATTTTCATGACAAATGAAATGTATATCTTGAATTTTCTGGGAATGTCTCCAAAAGTATTCTTCATTGTGAACGACTTTTGCATAACTGGTAAACCATAAGAGATAGACAAAATTTTACTACATAAAAATGTAGATCGCGTTAAAATACACAATTTATGTCATATACATTTATTTTGTTGAGTGAACCATTTTCGAGATATTGCTTGTTATTCCCTTAAATTTTTCAATACTTATTTTCTCAAATGTGAAATCGTTATTCATTTTTTGTTTGTATATGCAAAGAGTATTAATCTGTGGCAAAGGGAATAGTGCTGCACCTAGCAACCAGCTATTAAGAGATATGTATGTGCTTAAAGGCTACTGTATTTCTATATTGCCCTTGTAAATATATATTCCCCTTACATCTACAATAAAATTAGCAATAAGATAGAGTCTGCAAATGTTTATCTCGATTAACATGAAGTAGATGGAAAATAAGGTTTGGAAAAATAGTTTGTACAAGAGTAGAGAAAGTCATGTGAGTGTAACACATCCGATTTTTGTTGATTGCAGACAATCTATATTTTATCTTAAACAAATTAATATCGTTATATCAGTTCTTTTGTTTCTAGTCCACGTTTACTACAATCAGCGGAGTAATATTAACTAGGCTTTGGTTTACGTTCAATCACATTGTTTATCGAATGATGATGTTATTTATAAATGAACGATCGTATCATGACCGCAAATAAGGTAAGAAGCCATTATTAAATGATTGCGGATAAAATAGTGTATGGAAATAGTGGGATATGAGCATAATTACCGCTCTCGTGTAATTACAGAACTCAGCTTACGCCTTGTTCTTACAAAACAAACTCTAGCGGTAATAACATCCACTACCTATATTCACTCTTAGATTGATCCGCGCCAAAATAAACCCACGTGACCAGTTTACCGCGGTACAATACAGTGGCAATGCGAGCAGGAAGGTAGTCCCATGCTAATAATTTAAATTTTAGAATGAATTTATCCTTCAATGGTATAATATTCTATACAAATACCTAAGAGTTTAATAAACGCTAATTTATAAAGTTTAACA
Source organism: Deroplatys truncata (assembly GCA_030765065.1). NCBI lineage: Eukaryota > Metazoa > Arthropoda > Insecta > Mantodea > Mantidae > Deroplatys > Deroplatys truncata. The sequence goes on from CM060979.1 coordinate 11,718,949, forward strand.
GAGCTACAAGTCCCAACATGCAATTCGTATGTGCAGAATATTGTCTACAGCCAGAAATCAGCACTTTCTATTTATTATCATCGTAGATGGCAAATTTGCTCTTGCGTCTTCGTCCACTTACGTAAAGCATACGCCGGGCAAACCATTGACTAGTGGTAAAAAACAACAGTGTTGAATGTTTATTATAAGTTATGCGAGAAGTATCTGTGAAAGAAGTGGGGAAATTAACTTCTGAGTTCACCGGTGTTTCAGTACAAGTATAGCGAGTTAAATTATATTCGAACTCAATCACGGCCTCTCTCTAATGCGCGAGACAGGCGGCAGTCGCCGGGGAAATTACGCTGGCAGAGGCGGACTAAAATCCTTACCTTATAATAGATGCTGGAAATGTTGACCTTCTGCTCTCAAACAGGCAGCATATCTCGTGTAAATATTCTCGCTCACTCTCCGAAGTTTAGCAGCAGGAATTCTTGTGATTTCTTGCATAATGTTTTCTCTAAGTTCCTGTAGTGTGCGAGGATTGGAACGATACACTTTGTTTTTTAAAGAACCCCATAAATAAAAATCACAACTCGTTAGGTCAGGAGAACGAGGGGGCCACAAATCAACACTAATTATTCTGTCGTCAAACACCTCTCTTATTGCATGTAATGATTCGGCAGCCGTATGTACTGTTGCAGAATCTTGCTGGAACCAACCATACGATTTCTCTTCTTCTGTCAAGCGATTGCAAAATGGCCTCATAATTAACCTCGGATATCGCTCTGCATTTACTGTTTTATCATAGAATATGGGCGCTATTATTCTTCTAGCACTTATCGCACACCACACTCCAATTTTCTGATCATAATGAGGCGTTTCAACACAAGATTTCCTGCTGAGCTTCGGAGAGTGAGCGAGAATATTTACGCGAGATATGCTGCTGTTTGAGAGAAGATCAACATTTCCAGCATCTATTATAAGGTAAGGATTTTAGTCCGCCTCTGAGGGCGTAATTTCTCCGGCAACTGCCGGCTTTCTCACGCAGTAGAGAGAGGTCGCTAGTGGGTTCGAATATAATTTAACTACCCTACATAAACAGTGCTCGCAAAGAAAAATCTGAAATGGAAAAAAGTGGTTACACCCGGGAAAAAAAGAAATCGTGTGAAATATGCGATGCAAGAATATGACAATTTTGTGAAGAATGTAATTCGCGTAACAGTGCACAATTTGTTTTTTAAAAAATGAGCCGTCAACAGTTGTTAATGTCCGCTTCCAGAGAGCGAATAAATGTAGATTATTGCATACCTGTTACTTTTCTTTTCGCTCGTTTCTTTGACAATTACATGTGCAGACGTTTATTTTGTTGTAACTATCAATCGTATCTCCTTTAACTCCTTGACAGAATATGCGAGTCCCGTTAAGTTGTCTGTTCTTTTTGCATTATGTACCGCGTGTATTCGTCACATGATTATGAAAGTATGTCTATTTCTCAAGCGAATGGCGGAAGGATACTTTATAACGGTGCAATGGTCAGTTGGACTTTGTTTTGGCGCGTATCAACCTAAGAGTGAATACAGTTTAGTTGCATAAATGCTATGCTTTTCAGGGCACTTATTTTCAAATCCACAATTTCTGCATGGAATACTTATTTAACCAGCCAAAAAGAATCTGCATCTCGGCAACACAACCAGTAAAGCCAGGGTTTCCCAACGTTGCAGGTAAATACATAATTACATCTTGTCAAAGAATGTGTTAGGGAGAGAAGTTTGTGGGATTTTCCGGTGCCTTCCACTTACAGTGCTGTAATGTTCACTCACCTACGCTCGGCGCTAAACAAGGTTATCTGACGCATCGGCAGACAAACGCTTCTGTACTTCTTCACGTAGAGCCTATATCTCAGGACCGTAGTTACCTAAGCTTCTGCGATATTATAGTAAGTACTTCTATACTGACACTTCACCGGAAATACACGTTTTGAGACTCCTTGAATTAATAAAAAAAAATTAGAAAAAACATCAGTCCGGGCGTGTGTGTGTCTGTGAACAGCCTAATTCACAAACGAAAAGTCAACTTAGAAATCCTCCAGCCCCGTCTACCCTTTACACGGAACATTTTTTTCGAAAATTTTGATTGAGATACCATATATTAAAGATATTTACATGGCAAATAAAATGTATATCTTGAATTTTCTAAGAATAGCCTTTGATACCCGCTTCATTCGGATGGAATTTTGTATAATCTTGTATAGCTGGTAAACGTTAAGCGACAGACGAAAACGTACTCCACAAAAAATGCAGATCTCTTTAAAATACACGATTCATTTCAAATAACTTTTTTCTGTGGCATCAGCCATTTCCGAGATATCCGTTATTTATGGTTCGAATTGTTCAATACTTAGTCATTCTTTTGAAGTTCTTGCAACATTCAGTTGTTTCTTGCGATGTCATGGAAACAGTATGGAATTTTAAGGCCAGCATATAGCGTCCAGTTGTTAAACATTTGACTATCGCTGTTCTCTTTGTATCTATAACGAAATGTGTAATGTAGCTGTTTCTGTAAAGGTTTATTTGGATTATAATGAAGTAGATAGAAAAAAAATCTGATGCAATCCATTCACATAGTTTTCTCTACCCTCTATTTTTATTAGTGGGTATACAAAATATTCTTACTAAAGTTTATTTTTATATCTACTACATTTAATCCTAACATACCTTTGCAAAAATAGTCACATTACACATTTCGTTATATATACAAAGAGAATAGCGATAGTCAAATGTTTAACAACTGGACGCTATATGCTGCCTTAAAATTCCATACTGTTTCCATGACATCGCGAGAAACAACTGAAAATCGATGGGACTATAAGAATGACAAGTATTGAACAACTCGAGCCTTTAATAATGAATATTTCAGGAACAGTTTATGCCACAAAAAACTTAATTTAAGTAAACTACGTGTTTTAAAGAGGTCTACATTTTTTGTGTGGTACGTTTTCGTCTATGGCTTAATGTTTAAAAGTTATACAAGGTTATATAAAATTCCTTCCGAATGAAGAGGACTTTACAGGCTATACCTATAAAATTCAAGATATACGTTTTATTTGTCATGTAAGTACTTTTAATCAAAATAGTTAAGAGCCATGTTGTAGAAAATTAAAATTTTAGAAAGAATGGTTCATGGTTCTAAAAGGTAGTTGGGATGGGGAGATTTTCTTGAAAATCTTGGCTTCGCATCTCTGAAAGATATTAAACTCAAATACCAAGTTTTGTATTTATCCGATTCTTCGTTTTGGGATATGCTGTTCACAGACACACACACGGGGAAATGTTTCCAAAAATGCTTTATTTTGATTTAGCGCATCTCAAAACGTGTACTTACTATACTTCCGGTACTTACTATAGCGAATTAATAAGCTTTAGTAAGAACAGTTTTTATACTCATTAATAAATGATAGAAGATAGAGAAATTCATGTGAATGTAACAATTCAGATTTTTGTTGTTCCATTTATATGCTACAGGATGAGCCAAAAAACTACGAACCGGCTGCTCGGTGTATTCCCTGTCCGCGTCCTCGGCGCTCGTTGCCGTCTGCCGTTATCATAGAAAGGCGCGGATGAAACCACACAACATTTTAAAACTACTTTTAAAGGCTTTACTTACCAACTTTACGAAAGGAGATGCTGAAACTGGCTACCGTCGTTATCCATACATTTTTGGCACCTCTTTAGGAAACTATCCATCACTCGCCGTAGTTCACGTTGAGAAATTTCCTGGCGGATATTTTGTTTTAATTCTTCCAGGGTGTGTGGGTTTGTCTTGTATACTTTGTTTTACGTTACCCCGGAGATAAAAATCGCAGGGGGGTTAGGTGGGGGACTGAGAGGGCCACAAATCTCTTCTAATAATTCTGTCCTCAAACGCACTTTCAATTGTTCTTATCGAAATATTGGCCGTATAAGCTGTTGCAGAGTCTTGTTAAAAAAAGACAAAATCACACTCCCTGTCTGTTAATTCTCTAAAATTGTATTCACATATATATGTGCGTCAACAGTTGACTCGAAAAAAAATTGGCGAGTGATGGGATAGTTTCTTAATGAGGTGCCAAAAATGTATGGACAACAACAGTGGCCAGTTTCAGCGTTTCCTTTCATAAAGTTGGTAAGTAAAGCCTTTAAGAGTAGTTTTAAAAATGTTGTATGGTTTCATCTGCGCCTGTCTATGATAGCGGCAGACGGCAACGAGCGCCGAGGACGCGGACAGGAGAAACACCGCGCAGGCGGTTCGTAATTTTTTCTCTCTCCCTGTACCTTTAACATGTAGGTCATGTCGGCGGCTTTGCCTTTGGAGCAATTGTTCATGTCCATGGTCTTCGCATGTTTATTGTTTGTCTTTATCTTTGGGTTGTCTTTAAATTCACACTCTAGGGAGGATGAGGAATAATCCTGGCTAAAGAAACATTCCCACTCTCCAGGCTGAGGATTTGCAGGGAGTCTATTAAAGCTCTACTAGAAGACACATTAAGGAATCAGATATAAAATGTTTGAAATGACAGTGTACATTTTGTCAACACTTGCAGGCAGACACGCGTGTTATGCCCAAGGTCTGAGAGTGGCGCCAGGACACCTACCTGGCCATTGAGATACACATCAGACGGTTCTGCAGCCGGAAGTACAACACCGTTCCTTGCTGGGTCTCTCCATTCATAAAAGGTAGCCGTTCCGTTACATCCCTGTGGAAATACCCCACCCGTTAGGTATTCTCACCCTCCTCTCGTGACATCGTCTAGGTAGGGGAAGTACTGCATTCCACCCAAAAATTCTATACCGAGATTTCACTGGAAATACATGTTTTGAGGCCCCAGAATAAATAAAAAAATCTGATGTGTTACACTCACATGAATTTCTCTACTCTTGTACCAACTATTTTTACAAACGCTTATTCTCCATATGCTTCACGTTAATCGAGATGTTAATCTTATTGCTAATTTTCTTGTAGATGCAAGGGGAACTGGTAGGCTTTAAGCGATAGTCAAATGTTTTAAGAGCTGGTTGCTATGTGGAGTATTCCATTCTCTTTGCATGTCCAGGACATAAAAAAAATAAGCATTTTTGGAAACATGTCCGTGTGTATGTCTTGTGTGTGTGTGTGTGTCTGTCTGTGAACAGCATAACTCAAATACGGAAAGTCGTATGAACACCAAACTTGGTATTTAGGTTCAACATGTTCCAGGAATCCGACATGAAAATGTTCAAGAAAATCCCCCACTCCAAACCACCCCTTACATGGAACATTTTTCGAAAATTTTTATTTTCTCAAAAACGGCTCTAACGATTTTGATTAAAGTATCATATGTTTAAGACATTTTTATGGCAAATAAAATGTATATCTTGAATTTTTTGGGGATGTCCCCAAAAGTCCTCTTCATTCTGAACGACTTTTGCATAACTGGTAACCCGCAAGAAATAGGCAAAATTTTACTACACAAAAAAATGTATATCTCGTTAAAACACAAAATATGTCAAACTTTTTTTTGTAGATTGAATCATTTTCGAGATATTCCTTGTTATTTCTTTGAATTTTCCAATACTTACCTCAAAACATATATTTCCGATGAAATCTCGGTATCGAATTTTTGGGTGGAATACAATACTTCCCCTATTTACTATACGTAGTAGAGAAAGTAAAAATATTTTCTTTAAAGAAAAATGCCTCTGGGTATGTCTGTGAACAGCATAACCAAAAACGATATGTCGGATAAATACTAAACATGATATTTAAAAGTCAGTCTGGATGGCTGAGTTGGTTAGACCCTGGCCTTCTAATCCCAAGGCCGCGGATTTAAACCCGATCCGGATCGATGGTTTTAACTGTGCTTAAAAGCGACAGTCCCAATCTCTGTAGATTTACTAACACGTAAAAGAACTCCTGCGGGACGAAATTCCGGCACACCGGCGGCAATGATACGATCCTGGCAATTGACAGCGTCATTAACAAACAAAATACAAATACGTAGCATTTAAGACCAATACCTTCCAAAAATACGACACGAAGAATTTCAAGAAAATCCCTCCAACGCAAACTTACGGTTTAGATGGCGCATTATTTGAATTTTTTGATTAAAATGCCATGTATTAAAGATATTTGCATGACAAATAAAATGTATATTTTGAATTTTCTAGGAACAGCCGTGAAATCCTCTTCTTTTGGAAGAAATTTTATATAATCTTGTATAACCGGTAAAGTTAAGCGGTAGACGAAAACATGTAGATCTCTTTAAAACACACAATTTATTTCAAATAACTTTTTTTTTGCGTCATCCGCCATTTCCGAGATATTCTTTATTAATTATTCGAATTGTTTAATATTTAGCCCTTTTTTTGAACTCCTGCTAACATTCTCTTGTTTCTCTTTTTTGTTTATTTATTTTTTTTTGCATCTAAGAAGATGGTAGGGAAGGATCGGAGAGGTAGGTAGCGGGGTTCCGCAGAAGCACCCCCGGTGTAACGGTGTTGGTTTGCTGCTGCGGAAGGCAGGAGCGAGAAGGAAGTTGGTTTTCCCAGCATCCAGACATTGCCGAAGCCCTGACTGGACCCTGGGGAATAGGAAAGGGTATCTTTATTGATATAAATCATAACTGCGCACTAGAGTGTTTGGGAGTGGCCACGAATATCAAGTGTTAGCCGTCCTGGTGACGAAACGCACCAGTTGGTCCAGCGTAGTGCCGGCGGAAAAACTCCAGCCTTTGTTGTCGCTCAGCTTGGGCCTGGCGACAGAGGCTGACGAGTTCCGCCAGATAGCTAGTTCCGCCGGTTAGGCGGTTCCGGCCGTGACGATGTGTAGTGCTGCGTTAGAGAGGTGCTGTTGTGGTAGGATCTTGCGGCATTGAAGTCCGTGCGTACCGTGTGGTCGGTATTGGGATTGCTGGCTGCGCGGGTGGTTGGGCGAGGCAGTGGCGGAAGCCGATGTCTCGCGGGTATTTGAGAATCCAGTGGGTGATTTCGACAATATTCTCGAACAGCTCGAGGTTCCGAGCGCGTTAAGGGGAGAGCGGCGGCGTGGTGGTGTCCGGGGATGCGTCAGAGGTTTCCAGGGCACCATGTTCGGGGGTTCCTGGCGTAGGTGGTGAAGACTCCGAGGAGACTGGTAAAATCGGCGGCGTCCGGTTGAGGAGGTACCGGATTGAGTCGAGGTTCTGTTTCTTTAGTGGCTGGAGGTACTTCTAAGTCCGTGTCTCGTTGGTCGGTGTGCCCAAGAAGACCGTCTTCCAGAGATTGGAGGGCGACGTTTGGTTGAGGAGGTACCGGATTGAGTCGAGGTTCTGCAATGTGACTGTCGCTGTTCCTTGTGTATCTATAACGAATTGTGTAATTGATTGCTATTTGCGGAAAGATTTATCTCGATTGAAATGAAGTAGATAGGAAAATAAACTTTATTAAGAATCATATTTATACCCACTAATAAGTGATAGAGGATAGAGAAAGCCAAGTGAATGTAACACATCAAATTTTTCCGGCTTCAATATCATAAATGTTATATCCAGACAACTGAGAAATCACTTTTCTATAACTTGTGTTAAGCGCACATTAAATCACGAAAATTGCCCATAAAATGCCATGTGTTGCATTCACATGACTTTACTACTCACTCTCCTACAAACTATTGTTATGAAATGTATTACTTTGTCTAATTTTTGTTAATACAGCTGAACTTTCAAGTCACATTTATACATATCGTTGTAGGATCAGTATGCTAAGGCAATGCATCTATGAAAATAAAAATACACAGTTTCCTTCCGATTGCTTTGAACTTTTTGCCACATACTCAGAATATAAAACAAAGTGCATACAAAGTTATACGAGATATTTAAAATCGTTGTTAAGGTAACTTTTATTAATAATTAATCAATTTTTGATGCGGCAATATGAAATGCTGCCAGGATTCTATAGTTTATCGTATCACTCTCGAATTTTTAATTTCACTTAGTATACACATATAAAGAAATCTGCCTGAATCTTAGTTTAAGAGAAAATACATTTTTTGTTCGCAGGTTGAATTCTTCAACATATATAATTTCAGGTTGACCATTTCATATTTTTTAACTAATGTACAAACATTTTTAAATACACAATTCCTTAAAAACTCCTGAAAACTTTAAGTTAATAAATCATAAACTGTGGTCCAAGCAGTATTTTGAAAAGTGAAAAACGCTGAAAAGAAGGATTTGAGAAAAATGGAGTTCTAAGGTTAATGTGGTGCTTTACATTAACAGTACAGGACGAATTTTGGCTTTAAAATTATTGATTTTATAAAACTAATTGTGTAGCATGAAGATACAAATTAAGTGTATAATAAAAATGAACGAAAAAAGTCGAAAATTGTCCCAATTTTACCTTCCTTATCACAGATTGAGAAGGTATTGCATTCTGCCTAAACTGTATGCCCTTATAAACGTGTGCCCTTTGAGTATGTGTGTATCTCATATTTTGCATATTTTTAAAGTGTAATTAATTATACCAGGTGAGTCAGCTGCCCCTAGGTATTCGTAACTATGCAACCCGCAGTTTATAGTCTAATGTGAAAACATTGACCCTTTTATCAAATAAACTGTTATTGTAGCTATGTCCTTCTATTCGATATTATACACAACCACCATTAAGGATTAAATGCCTGAATAAGCCAAGGAGCCGCGAAAGGCTTTAAAAAGACGGCTATTCATAGTTCTAATGCTCACAAGCGGATAGTGATATGTTTTCCCGAAGAGCGGGAGACAACACGTGCGTTCTGGCCGAGTGGAACAGCTGCCGGAATGTGGTAAAGCAACGGTTAGCTTCGGAAGTTTGAATGTAATACAAACTTCAAATTGTTTTGGTTATTTTTACTTTCTCCACTACGTATAGTAAGTAGGGGAAGTATTGTATTCCACCCAAAAATTCGATACCGAGATTTCACCGGTAATATATGTTTTGAGACCCCCTGAATCCAAAAAAAGCATTTTTGGAAACACGTCCGTGTGTGTGTCTGTGAACAGCATAACTCAGAAACGAACAGTCGGATAAACACCAAACCTGGTATTTAGGTTCAGTATCTTCCAGAGATGCGACACGAAGGTTTTCAAGAAAATCTCCCACCCCAGATTACCCTTTACATGGAACATTTTTCGAAAATTTTAATTTTCTCAAAAATGGTTCTAACGATTTTGATTAAAATATCATATGTTTATGATATTTTCATGACAAATAAAATGTATATCTTGAATTTTCTGGGAATGTCTCCAAAAGTGTTCTTCATTGTGAACGACTGTTACATAACTGGTAAACCATAAGAGATAGACAAAATTTTACTACACAAAAAATGTAGATCGCGTTAAAATACACAATTTATGTCATATACATTATTTTTTGTTGAGTGAACAATTTTCGAGATATTGCTTGTTATTCCCTTAAATGTTTCTATACTTATTTTCTCAAATGGGCATTCGTTATTCATTTTTTTGTCTTGGATATGCAAAGAGTATTAATCTGAAACAAAGAGAATGGTGCTGCACCTAGCAATCAGCTATTAAGAGATATGTGTATGCTTAAAGGCTACTGTATTTCTATATTGCCCTTGTAAATATATATTCCCCTTACATCTACAAGAAAATTAGCAATAAGATAGAGTCTGCAAATGTTTATCTCGATTAACATGAAGTAGATGGAGAATAAGCGTTTGTAAAAATAGTTTGTACAAGAGTAGAGAAAGTCATGTGAGTGTAACACATCAGAATTTTTTTGTTCTGGTAATGCAAAGAGAATGGAATACTCCACATAGCAGCAGCTCTTAAAATATTTTGACTATCGCTTAAAGCCTACCAATTCCCCTTGCATCTAAAAAAAGTAGCAATAAGATTTAACATCTCGATATCTCGATTAACTTGAAGCATATGGAGAATAAGCGTTTGTAAAAATACTTTGTACAAGAGTAGAGAAAGTCATGTGAGTGTAACACATCAGATTTTTTCAATACTTATACTTTTTCTCAAATGGGAATTCGTTATTCATTTTTTTGTCTTGGATATGCAAAGAGTATTAATCTGTGGCAAAGGGAATGGTGCTGCACCTAGCAACCAGCTATTAAGAGATATGTATGTGCTTAAAGGCTACTGTATTTCTATATTGCCCTTGTAAATACAAAACAAGGGGAACATAGTACGCCTTAAGAGATAGTAAAATATTTTTAGAACTGGTCGCTATGTGTAAAATGTAATTTTCTTTGCATGTCAAAAGATCGTTTCTGCAAATGTTTATCTCGATTAATATGAAATAGATGGAGAATAAAAGTTAGTAAAAATAGTTTGTACAAGAGTAGGGAAAGTAATGTGAGTGTAACACATCAGATTTTTTTCTTTCTCCTTGAATTTATTTTCTGTATTTTAGTATACTAATCTATTTATTTTTGTTATTGGCTCTCCTGTGAGCCAAAGACACAAGAATTACAATCAGACAATTGTGTATCATGCTTACAATAATAATCTGTATCTATCTGGTGTTGTAATCCGTGTCACGTAGTTAGCTTTTATTCTTTTGGGCACATATCGACGATATTAAATCTAACAGCTTTTGTTTCAGGTTTAAACCTTATGTTTCACTTCTTCTACTGACGAAGGATTTGTAAATGTGCTAAGTTCATGGTAAACAGAATAATGAATTGTTAAAGAGCGTGGATTTCATCAACGAAGTAAATGTTCAACGTGACGACCCCCTTCATCAATGCACATTTATGTACGTTGCCGGAAAGACCTTCTTGCATGTTGTAACATGCCAGGTGTAATCTGTCTGCATTCTTCACGTATGAATTCCCGGAAATGATTTGCGCTTTGCGGTTCTTCTTTACGGTAGAAAAAACATGGTGATTATTCTATTTTGTACACACGTATAATTTTATCAAAAATGTTCTTTGTATCATAATATCAAATTATAGGTCCAAAGCGATAAAACAAAAGGCAATAAACTTTTTGAACTTAACACGACGGATTTAAAGCGGCACAGCGGTAAAGCAACTATGATAATACCATTCGGCCAATGCTACACTGCGAGGTCGGGTTCCTATACGAATTAGTAATAGCAAAACTCAACCCTACCTCGAATCTTTACATGCTTTTTGCAACTTCATACAGCGTTTGGAGGCCATTTTGGTAACTTTAACTCAAATAAACAAACAGTATGAACTGAAATATGCCATAGTTTGTGGCAGAAGAGAAATTATCTATTTAATGCTTAGCATTTTATGACAAGGCTGTACAACGAACCTTTGTTGGCTGACGGCTTAAATGCAATTGGTCGCACTGCTAGATCTTCCATTTTGTTTTCAAATAGTTTTGTCAACCGATGCATGTGATAAGTTGTTCCTTCAGGGGCGTTTTCAAAGGTGTGTATCAATGTATGCTAAAGAATAAAAGTTTGTAAAATCAGCTAAAAGTGTCACTGAAGCTCCCAGTGTCAGAGTGGGATATTTTTGGCATCGACATACATGATGATAGCATTCTGTCCCGTAAAACACTTGTGCACTGTGTTATCTATCCCTCCTCTGTAAAGTTTATGCAAATCTGTCTATAGAAGGAATTCAAGAAAGGCGTAGGTCACATATGTTGTTTAGCACGTTGCATAAATTCAAAAATAAATAGGTGCAGCTGACTCACCTGGTAGAATCCGACTTTGGGGTAATAGTTCTTATAGCGAAGATATACTAACTCTGTAAAAGAAGGCAATTAGAACTATGGCTATCGTATCTGGAAGAACTCGCTGTAAACTGTATTTTACAATGTATAATATTTTGACAGTTGTAAATTTGCATAGTTTGTTTTTAATTTATGGACGCTCTTTAACTGCTGTGGTCCTTAGCGTCCCATTCTATATTGGGCGTGAAAGACAGGAAAGGCCTCTATCAGGCTTGAGGTTCTTTTACGTGCCGTAAATCTACGACACGGGACCACCGGCTTTACTTCCCTTCCAAAGCCATCCGAAAAAAACCACCGCCCTCCGCCGAGTTTGAAAATTAAAGAAGTTATTTTGTTGTATTGTTATTTGCCCCACGCTTTCGGAGCCAACTTGAAGAAGGTTGGTTTGTTTGTTGCTGCTACGTATGGAAAGTCACTTTGAATTATGTGTATTATATTTCGACTGTTGGGGAGACGAACTTGAAGCAGTTGCAACCGCACGTATGGTAGCGGTGGCCTTTGTCTCAAATGTTTAAAAAAAACATTAACTTTGTAATTTTGACTGTTTCTTTAAGTATTATATATTTATGTTTGCCTCGGCTGCGTCAGTATTATTGTTAGAGACATGAATGTCTTAGCAGGGTTGTGGTGCGACTGAAGAATGTAGGCTTACACAGATTATAATTTTACTTCATTCCTTTTTACTTATGCTTGACACGATTTAAATAACTGATATAGAGGGCTGTGAGATGCTTTTACTAATTACTTGCACTTTTTAACACGTAAACTATTTTCGTCTCACACGAATACGTATTAAATTTCTCGAGGACACATCTCGCGTCCGGTTAGGAACACTGTCTACAAACACGCGTCCAGTTATGAGCGCTGTCTACAAGCAACTGACTTCATTTCTACCGCCTAAATTTGTAAATTTCTCTATTTCAAGTCTCTGATTGGCTAACCCTAGTCCAATAGAATACCTTCATTTAACTAAAGCTTTTTCTGGTTGTTGATTGGCTATTTTATAAACTGTCACAAAAATTACATTAGTGCTTCCAAGAATCACAAGTAGCATTAAACCTTCAAATTCATTATTGCCTCAAGGTTACCTCATTGTTAGCAACTTTTAACCTATTATTCTCACAGCTCCTACATTATTAAATTACGTAATACATTCACATAACATTATTGAACACGTATACAATAATATAAACATATACAATGACTGCAATATACACTTTTTATATATTGTTATATACACATATTGCTTAAAGGTGGGCTGTTATTAAATTTATATAGTATATAATTAGACTGAAATCATTTAAGTGTTAAAAATACTGCCTAAAAATTTACATAGGTAATATATATATAAACTTGAAGCTGTACATGAAATCACACATTAATCCTGAGAGTAGGGTCTAAAGGTAGCATACCAATCGAAACTACTCAGTCTCTGCAATGTCGCAAACATATTAAATTCTAAAAGTACTTCAGTAATTGCCAAAATATTTGCAAAATATGTGTCGACTTCACAACCATTTGCTGTTTTATATTCATAGCCACCTATACAGTGAAACAGAAGAAAGTGTTTACTTACAATTAATATGCTGATCACATGTTTTTGTCAAAATGCAACACCTATTCAAAATTGTGGTTGGAATTATAATCAAAGACGTGTTACAATCGAGTGCAAAATCGTTCCGATTCGCCGGTAACTGCATTCAAATTTATTATGTCTACGTTACCTGACAACACATCTCATTCTCACTTCGTTAGATTTATCGTGCCTATTATTGCAAGGCGCGTTGCAATTACATAGTAGGTATATGGAGGGAAAACAGAACATCTTATGACACTACTTTCAAGCATAAAGTGCTTCATTATGCTGGAAAAAAAGAAAAAAAACATGGTTACGAAAGACACGAAAAGAGTGCGATGGAGCGAAGAGGAAGGTTCGCTTGGCGGCAACAGAAATTGGTATTACTTGCTCTAAATCTAGCAAAAAAGTACTTATAATACGGGCAGTAGTAACTGTTCATTAACACTATGTCACGTAACAATCGGCTACTCGTAAACAAAGGTATGTTCTGAAACGTTATGTACAAACCCAATGTTGTAACAAATAAATTTATCCTATCGTTAATGTGTATTACATTCTCCAATCCACACTTTTTTTAATCATTTTAAACTTCAAATATGTAGTGCGCATTAGATTCACTGAGACACTAGATTCGCTTAAATGCGGTATTATTTTATTCTGTTGGTTGTGTTATATTGGATTACATGCTTTACTTTGTGTGTAAGTTCTGTGTTTTTTAATGAGTCATCGTTTAAGAGTACTTCCACGACGATGATGACGATTTGTGTTTCAGGGCGCTCAACTGCTGTCATTAGCACCCTCGTGAAACAGATGATAGCAAAGGCCAGAGATAAAGATGAATATAAAATCATAGTAAAAGTCAGAAATAAATACATAAAACTAAACCGAAAAGTATGAAACACCTAATATCAATATGACTAAATTCGTATTTGGAAAGTTACCTTCGACACAAAATTAAAAATCCTATCAACCGCTTGCTTATCATCCGCTAAGACCTTCTGCAAGACTGGCCTGCAGTTGCAGAGAGTCCCGAAGATGTGCTAGAGCAATAACTCTAGCAGCACGTGAAGGACGGCCAGACCCTCGCCACAAGGCGGACAAATAGGAGCAGGGTCACCCTTAAAAAGATAACCGTGTGTAAAATTGTAGTGGCCAATACGCAACCGAGCCAAAATCACCTCCTCACGACAAGATACACGAGAGGAAGTTACCCAGTTTATCGGAATGTGCTTCACTACTCTAAGCTTATTTCCGCGGAGAGCTAACCACTCCCCGCGCCAGCACTACAGCACCGCTCTCCGCATAACAAGCCTAAAGTCTTCCGATGTTACCCGAGGTAGTTCAGCATTGGGTTCTGTGGTTGCCGCCTTAACTGCCAAATCCGCAAGTTCACTCCCCGGCAAGCCAACGTGACCAGTACCCAAGCACACTCCACATTAACGCCAGAAGCGTGTAAAGCATGCAGGGCATCCTGGATTCGCTCAACGGGATGGTAGTTGTACAGCTCACGAAGGCTCTAAAGTGCACTAAGGGAATCATTCAAAATGAGACAGTCTCCCAATTTTCGACGGAGCACATACAAAATGTCTCGGTATATGGCATACAGCTCTGCGCTATCATGTATGGGGTTCGGTTCCATGCACATAAGCACTTATATCGGCGGCGTGATATAGCGTTACGGGATTCTTCAACAGCAAGGTCCAGAATACCAATGATGGTACAAAATATTCGTGAAAGCGATGCAAGTCTTCTAGGACACAACTCCTATTCCTCCGTGGTGTAGTGGTTACAATGCTAGCCTCTAGTTCCCGAGGTCGCGGGCTCAAACCCGGCGGAGGGCGATGGATTTTTTTCGGGCGTAAAAATCGTTTAATGGCTTCCTTCGGAAGGGAAGTCCCGTATCCAGATTTACGGCACGTAAAATAACCTCAAGCCTAATAAAGAGCCCTCTGAGCAAAATTACCGATCTTTCTCGCCCAGTATGGAATGGGACGCTAAGGACAGAGTCCATAAATTAAACTCAATTATACACCTATTCAAAATAACTATTTCACAGTGGAAATTTACTCGCAACATTGTATTTTAAGTACTGTGTAATTAAGTATATGAAAATTCTTGATAAATATTTTTGTTTTCCACAATTACAGTTTTTAATTCGCAGCCAAAGCTGCGATTAGCCACTAGTATACTGAATTGCTGTTTATGAAACAGAATCAATGTATCTATGTGTGAGATAAGATCCGATATTCATAATTATAATACGCGAAATTGCCAAATGATTGAAATTTCTCAACATAAGCTTAATAAAACTGCACATAGTTATCTTTATATTGGCATTAGCCTTTTTAATAAGTTACTTCAAGCTGTAATTGCATTACCAGATAAAATATTTAGTAAAATATTGCACTCTTGGCTAGTGAATAACCTATTTTATCATTGTAATGAATTTACCCTTCTTAATGAATCTGTTATTGATATTTAACTTATGGCATACTAGGTTACGTTCTACACATTTAATTTGTATTTTATTGAATCTATTACAATTGAATCTAAAGACAATAAAATTGATTGGTTGATCAGAATGTTAATTCAATGATGTTATAAATCAACGATCATATCTTGAATACAGATGAGATAAGTATGTATATATTTATTTATTTTATATATGTATACCTCGGCTGCGTCAGTAGTAATTTTGTAAAGCACGTATCTTTTAGCAGGGCTGGTACGGCTAAAGAATGAAGGCTTACACAAATTATAATTGTATTTTACTTTGTTTATTAATCCTTCACACGATTAAATAACACTTCACTGATGTATCCTACTGTAGAGCTGTGAGATTATTGTTTAATTACACTTTTAACAGGTAAACTTTATATTATTCTCACCGCAATGAATTTTTATGTCTCACACTGAACCCTTACCGAACTGCTCGGGTACGCAATCCTGTAGCGTCTTCCGCCTGAATTTGCACATTTCCTCTATTTCAAGCCTCTGATTGGCTAAGCCTACTCCAATCGAATACCTTTATTTAACTTAAGCTTTTTCTAGTTTTTGATTGGCTATTTGTAAACTGTTTTAAATATTACATTATTATTGTTCCAAAAATTATTGGTAGCCTTTATTAAACTTTTTAATTTATTGTTGTCTCAAGGTTACCTCATTGTTAGCAACTTTCAGCTTTTACTTTGTAATTCTGTTTGTTACGGAAATCAGCTTGCTTCTATTCTCACAGCTCCTACATTGTTAAACTACGTAATACATTCACATAACATTAGTATACATGTACATAATAGTATAAATATAATACAATGACTGTAACATACATTTTATATAATTAGACTGATATCATTTAAGTGCTAAAAATACTGCCTCAGTAGCCATTGTTAAATGATCGCGGATAAAATATTTTATTCAACTAGTGGGATATGAGCATACTTACCGCTCTCATGTAATTACAGAACTCGGCTTGCAAAGCACGTTCGAGCGTTGTTATATAATAGTTGGTATATTAGGACGTACTTCGCGTCGCTATGCACGTATCTAATTTAAAGTAGGTAGCCGCATCAAAATCAATAAGCGACGTGCCGAGGGAAATCTCTAAGACAATCGGGCCACGTTGGAACAGAGTCGTGTTTACAGCGGAGTTGCATTAACTTGTGCATGTATTCTTCATACATCGCCCCTCGGGTCCAACAGGTGACAGAACAAGGAACAGTTTCCGGTGTCTCTCCACTCGCGCGAACGTATTTCCGGCCACTAGAAATGCTACCCTGCTGTTCTCTTATGTCGCCAAATTCTTTCTGTTTAACTGGCGCCAATTCCCTGACCTTTAGGGCTCCAGGACCCAGGTAGCTTACTTTCTTAATCCTGTCTGCTGCAAAAAACACAAAACTCAGTTTAATAAATGTATATGTAGCGGGAACACTGGTGCATCGATGTACATGTTAACGTATCAGTATAAATAATCTTAATATGTAAAAGTCAGTGTATGTGTGTGTTCGTTTTTACTTTCTCTACTACGTAGAGTAAGTAGGGGAAGTATTGTATTCCACCCAAAAATTCAATACCGAGATTTCACCGGAAATATTTGTTTTGAGGCCCCCTAAATACAAAAAAACATTTTTGGAAACATGTCCTTGTGTGTGTCTGTCTGTGAACAGCATAACTCAAAAACGAAAAGTCGGATAAACACCAAACTTGGTATTTAGGTTCAGTATCTTCCAGAGATGCGACACAAAGGTTTTCAAGAAAATCCCCCCACCCTAGATTACCCTTTACATGGAACATTTTTTGAAAATTTTAATTTTCTCAAAAATAGCTCTAACAATTTTGATTAAAATATCATATGTTTAAGATATTTTCATGACAAATGAAATGTATATCTTCTGGGAATGTCTCCAAAAGGATTCTTTATTGTGAACCGCTTTTGCAATCTGGTAAACCATAAGAGATAGACACTTTTACTACACAAAAAATGTAGATCGCGTTAAAATACACAATTTATGTCATATACATTTTTGTTGTTGAGTGAACCGTTTTCGAGATATTGCTTGTTATTCCCTTAAATTTTCCAATACTTGTACTTTTTCTCAAATGAGAATTCGTTATTCATTTTTTTTGTCCTGGTAATGCAAAGAGAATGGAATACTCCACATAGCAACCAGCTCTTAAAACATTTGACTATCGCTTAAAGCCTACCAATTACCCTTGCATCTACAAGAAAATTAGCAATAAGATTAACATCTCGATTAACATGAAGCATATGGAGAATAAGCGTTTGTAAAAATATTTTGTACAAGAGTAGAGAAAGTCATGTGAGTGTGACACATCAGATTTTTTTATAATTTCTTTTATGGACGCGCTTTAACTGCTGTGGTCCTTACCGTTCCATTCTATATTGGGCGTGAAAGACCGGAAATTTTGCTCAGAGGCCTCTTTGTCAGGCTTGAGGTTCCTTTACGTGCCGTAAATCTACTACACCGGCTTTACTTCCCTTCCATCGTCCTCCGCCGGGTTTGAATCCGCGACCTTGGTAACCTCCTTATACGCTTCTACAACATAGCACCAATTTGGACCATATTTGGCAAAGGTAAGCTTTGATGCAAGACAAAAATTACTGTGTGTCTTAGAATTCGAAATAATAATAATCATCATAATCATAATAATAGTCATATAATCAATTTGTATCACAAAGTTACTGCCGTGCTGTTACAGGAAACGCCAATGAGTTTACAAACCGGTCTGCTGTTCAGAATTCCTAGTGGCAGACGCTAATGGGAGCGGAGCAGGTAAAGCCGGCCTCCTAGATCTACATACTGACGCTGCGTGACATAAAAGATTTTTATGCCGAATTGTTCTCCTTACCCCGTTACCCACCCCCCCCCCCAGTCTTCCAAATTCTGGAAATGCTGCATAGTCTATAAGTATACCTACCCTTTGCTGGTGCAACAATCATCAGTCAAAAGGTCGATTAATTTCGTTCGATAATTACAGCAGGTGATATTTTTAACCTTTGGTCCCACAGTTATTTAATAACAAAAAAGCTACATGGGTTTCGCTAACACACACCTAGACTCTTAACATATACAGTGCGGTAGTTTTATATACATCGTCTGTTACACAGGAGGTTTTTCGTTCCGTAACCCCCGCGTTACTTACCCACGAGTCATAGTCACATGCACTAACCTGTGATGTCCAACTGCGTGAAGATTGACATCGTCGGATGAAAGTACTATTCACACGCAGAAGTTCTTGTTGCGTAATGTTCATAGATAATTCCTGTTTTTAATATTGTCCTTACGTTCGTCTATAGTGTGGGAATTGTTCCTATAAACTTATTTTTAGGGTTCCTCACAAGTAACTGCAACATTTTCATCAATGTTTTCCTCTAGTTTTCGCTTCTTAGATTTATTGATCCCGTTGTCCTAAACTTACTAACAAGACGTCTAACAGTTTCTCCAACTGGAACAATTTCTCCTGAAATTGTCTATACACCTGTCTGCATGATTCAGTTTTTACGTGTGTAACGTAAATAAAAAAAATCTTATGTGTTACACTCACATGACTTTCTCTACTCTTGTACAAACTATTTTTACAAACGCTTATTCTCCATATGCTTCATGTTAATCGAGATGTTAATCTTATTGCTAATTTTCTTGTAGGTGCAAGGGGAATTGGTAGGCTTTAAGCGATAGTCAAATATTTTAAGAGCTGGTTGCTATGTGGAGTATTCCATTCTCTTTGTATGTCCAGGACAAAAAATGAATAACGAATCCCCATTTGAGAAAAAGTATAAGTATTGGAAAATTTAAGGGAATAACAAGCAATATCTCGAAAATGGTTCACAAAACAACAAAATGTGTATGACATAAATTGTGTATTTTAACGCGATCTACATTTTTCGTGTAGTAAAATTTTGTCCATCTTTTATGGCTTACCAGTTATGCAAAAGTCGTTCATAATGAAGAATACTTTTGGAGACATTCCCAGAAAATTCGAGATATACAATTCATTTGCCATAAAAATGTCTTATTTTATTCAAAATCGTTAGTCATTTTTGAGAAAATTGAAATTTTGGGAAAATGTTCCATGTAAAGGGTAATCTGGGGTGGGGGATTTTGTTGAAAACCTTCGTGTCGCATCTCTGGAAGATACTGAACCTAAATACCAAGTTTGGAATTTATCCGACTGTTCGTTTCTGAGTTATGCTGTTCACAGACAGACACACACACACACACACACACACACACACACACACACACGGACATGTTTCCAAAAATGCTTTTTTTGGATTCAGGGGGTCTCAAAACATATATTTCCGGTGAAATCTCGGTATCGAATTTTTGGATGGAATACAATACTTCCCCTACTATACGTAGGAGAAAGTAATACGTTGCTCAAGTGTGACCTTGTCGACAAGTATTGCAGTGGACTACTAACAAACATTAACTGTTAAGCAGCTCACACACAACACAGATGTCTTGAATGAGCTTTCATCTTTGAGATGTACAACTCTCTTTACAACACGAACACAAAGTAGCGACTGAAACGCAGCTGACAAAGATAACCTTGCGCATCGTCAACTGCAGTACAGCGTGTGACCTGCAGGTGAAGCTGCTGAATATGCAGATTTCCCACACCCAGGCCACCAATTTAACCTCTTGGAAAAGAGGCGCAGTCTGCGACCTCGAGAAAAATAATCTTTTCATTTGTTAATTACAAAATACCGGTTTACAGATGTCTAAAGCTAGCTGAACACAATTTTGATTTAAACGCAAAGTAAATAAATAAACATTTTCTAACTTACAACTATTTAAAATACGTTGGCAAAGGCAGAGTTGATACTCTTTTATCCTGCTGTGTCTTAATTGCTAAATTTACGTACGCACGTACACACATACACATCCTTGGGATAAAATATCCGTGGCATTTGTCTTATTTTACATGCATGTTCTGTGGAATAACAACAGCTATTTTCTACTCCATGGCATTCTCAAGTAAAAGTCAAGCCCTTCTTCGTAAGCATGTTCTTTTATAACTCCAATGTGTTCGTATTCAAGTACAGGGGCTTTTTAAATCCTTTTTAATCCTTTAGTCACTTATTAAATGAAGTTAGGTGTTATATAGCCCCATGTCCGTCAGAACGAATTGAATTTTTCAAGGTTGAAACAATCGGTTTAGTGGTTTTTGAGAATACCCTGCATACATACACACACACACATTACATACATATATATTATTAATATAAATGAAATATATAAAATTAAACAGGAAATTTCAGTTAAGTCTGAAAAAATTAAAATTGTATTTTGATGCAGTTTTTTACATTTGAAGTATTTTTATGCTTTCTGCAAAAACCGTGCTATAGGAATAAGGGCTGAAGTGGGATTTTTTAGTGGACAATGGAGCAGTGTGGGGTACATTTTATGGTATGATTGAATAGTGGGAGCCCGACAGGCTCCAGCATGGCGCTGCTATAAAATGGGATGCTATCTTCTCGTGTCGCCAAGCACCTTAACCTGGCCGTGATTGTGAACGCTACAGCTTTAGTATTCTACCCTTACTGCCTCTATTAAAGCCCTGCTGTAAACCGGCAGCTCCTGTACGTCATTTTCACCAACTAATCCATCTTATTTACTGTGAGGTTATTTTATGTTTGCGGGCCTCACACTTTGACAGCAAATATGAGGACAACTTGTTTTGCTTGCTCTTACTATTATATTTCTTATTTGTTTGTGTGACAAATCTAGTCTTCTACTACTCCTCCTCCGAGAACAGTCAAGATTGTACCACTGTTCTGAACTCTAATGTGTCCATTTAAGGAAACATAAGCTTGAGCGCCAGGTCACACCGGGGACTGCTCGACAGGCTTCCCTCTGGCGGGATCAAGAACAACGCGAAGAGGAAACAAAGAGAGAGCAAACGAGAAAGGAAGGGAGGAAGACACTCGGAGTGAAATAGAGAGAGCAGGGAAGAAGGGGGAGAGAGAGGAAGAGGAAGTAAAGTAGGAACAAGCCAAGGGAGAGAGGCAGAGAGAAAGGATGAACAAAGGAAGGAAAAGAGAGCAAAAGAAAGAAAAGAGGAGGGAAGGCCGAAGAGGAAGGAAGAAAGAGAGAGATAGAAGGGCAGAAGGAAGAGGGGGAGAGAAAGAAGGAAGGGAGAGGGAGGGAGAGAGATGATGGAAGAGAGCAAGAGGAAGGAAGAAAGGGAGATAGAAAGGAGGAGGAAAGAACGGAGAGGGCAAGAGATGAAGGAAAAGAGCAAGAGGGAGGAAGGAAAGAAGGGAAAGGGGGAGAGATGAATGAAGAGGGCAAGAGGAATGAAGGAAGAAAGGGAGAGAGAGGAAGAGGAGGGAAGGAATAAAGCGGGAGAGAGGAATAGGAAAGGGGGAGGAGGAGGAGAGGAGAGAGGGAAGAAGAACGGGAGAGAAGGGAAGTGAGAGGAAAGAAGAAAGGGAGAGACAGAGAGGAAGCGAAAAGGAAGAAAGACCACGTCGCAATTGCGGTTATCACATTCGGTATTTCGTGGCACTGCTAGAAAAGCGCACAACAAGATCAAAGCATTTTGTATTTCTTTAAACAGAGTGTGTTGTGCGCCATAAATACCTGACGGTTTTGAAACACTGTATTATCTACAATCATAAAAAAGTAACCAAACAGTTTCAGGTGCGAGAAGCACAGATTTTTCAAATTAGGTGTCTTGAACTGTGTATGCCATTCAATTGTTTATGCTCAAAAACGGGTCCCAAGCTTAAATCTCACAATATATTTTCATTTTGGTATCGTGAAACTGTTTATTGTGAATTTTTGTATTGTATTCCACCCAAAAATTCGATACCGAGATTTCACTGGAAATATATGTTTTGAGACCCTCTGAATCTAAAAAAAAAAGCGTTTTTTGAAACATGTCTATATGTGTGTGTGTGTCTGTCTGTGAACAGCATAACTCAGAAACGAACAGTCGGATAAACACCAAAGTTAGTATTTAGGTTCAGTATCTTCCAGAGATGCGACACGAAGGTTTTCAAGAAAATCCCCCACCCCAGACTACCCTTTACATGGAACATTTTTCGAAAATTTTAATTTTCTCAAAAATGGCTCTAACGATTTTGATTAAAATATCATATGTTTAAGATATTTTCATGACAAATGAAATGTATATCTCGAATTTTCTGGGAATGTCTCCAAAAGTATTCCTCATTGTGAACGACTTTTGCATAACTGGTAAACCATAGGAGATAGACAAAATTTTACTATACAAAAAATGTAGATCGCATTAATATACACAATTTATGTCATATACGTTTGTTTTGTTGAGTGAACCATTTTCGAGATATTGCTTGTCATTCCCTTAAATTTTCCAATACTTATACTTTTTCTCAAATTCGTTATTCATTTTTTTTATGTCCTGGACATACAAAGAGAATGGAATGCGCCACATAGCAACCAACGCTTAAAATATTTGACTATCGCTTAAAGCCTACCATATTCCCCTTGCACCTACAAGAAAATTAGCAATAACATTAACATCTCCATTAACATGAAGCATATGGAGAATAAGCGTTTGTAAAAATAGTTTGTACAAGAGTAGAGATTTTTTTTCTTTGCGCACACAGCCTGTAGTTTCAAATTTCCTCGTTTGGCTAGTCGGTGGTGGTTTCCGGAAACCTGCTGTTGGACAACAGCTACAGAATTTGTTTTAGCAAGTTTTAGCACACGATATGCTTTTTCCACAGGATTCGCCATTTTTGCATGTTTAACAACAATAACTTACATGATTACCTACTACAAAACTACCAATGCAAACTTCCAGAGTTTTCAAACATAACACCCTAAAATTTATGTTGATATCACACTGACTTTTTGTTTCATAGGACTTCAAAACTGTCTACTTCATTTGTAATAACGCTGTATTACACTTTGATTTAGTACAGGGAAATTATTTATTGTAGTTATTTCACTATCTGATCGTTATTTATTTAATTATTTATATCTTCGTGTCAATAATTACGGTATCAAAAGTAGGTAGGAGGAACATTGTGCAGTGTTTTAGACAAAAATCCTGACATTAAAGCTGTTATGTCCTTTGGATAAATATCCTCAAGGTGAAAACGTAATACTTCCTGTAGAAACAAATCTCCAGGGTTAGCAAGTACACAATAGCATATGTAGACGTGGAGAGACCCTTCTCAGTATACAAACCTATGTTAACTTACACCTGCGCATTTGCAGAAAATGATTATTGTATACTGGTTCTACCACAAGTTTAAGCACACCCACTGATATTTTTAACGATTTTATTTTAAGCACACATAACATTATTTATATAGTATTACACTATAATGACCTATTGCTCCAAACATACACTGCAGAGTCTTTTAATAGTCTATTGGGCCACTTTTAACTTTCAAACACAGTTTCAAACCGCCCTGGACCGCAGGTGATAAACAGGAATCTGTCAGTAGCTATTCGCCTTAGTCGAGTTCTGGTTGGAATAAGGCTGGAATCGGGACTCGTCACCAAATAAAACCGTACCCGATCTTTCCATTCCCCAGTTCATTCTTACCTCTGCACTAAATCTTTAAATTTCGACGCGAAATCGCAGACTGGAGGGGTTTCTTTGGTGCCACATAGAAAGTCATTGGTGACACTGTTTTCCCAGTTCTTTCCTGATATTTCCTCTACATTTTGGCAACAGAAATCTTCCGATCTCGCTTGGATATACCTGCATGGTTATATCTCCCGGGGTGATGTAACCCTTGGCCTACCACTTCGCTCCTGGTATGAAACTTTGACGTTTTTCTTGTATGTATTTGCCTACTGTCTGCACCACACACGTTTCACTTATATCTAATTGCGTTAAAATATCTGTATACGACTTACCACACTTAAGTATACCAATTACTTGCCATTTTATATTCTCCTTTACACTTTTCTCTCCATTGTTACGCAGTATGCATGATACACTATAAACAGACATTGCTCCAGCTTCGGGGCTCATTCATCATCGATTTAATCCAAAGTCAAATAGTGCTAATCTGAGTTTCTTTTTTAATTTGTTAAAAAAAGATAAACATTGTGTAAATTCTTTATAAAGCAGAAAAGAATAGTAATATTATATTATAAATAATCTTACAAGTGAGCGTTTCTCCTAAAAACAAAATAACTTTTGTTCCCCATATGATTTCGTGGGCAGATCTCCAGAAAGATTTAAAAAACGAGAATTTTTTCAAGTATTTTAAAAGTGAAAAAATTCCATAATTTATGAAAAAAAATCTGATGTGTTACACTCACATGAATTTCTCTACTCTTGTACAAACTATTTTTACAAACGCTTATTCTCCATCTACTTCATGTTAATCGAGATAAACATTTGCAGAAACGATCTTTTGACATGCAAAGAGAATTACATTTTACACATAGCGACCAGTTCTAAAAATATTTGACTACCACTTAAGGCGTACTATGTTCCCCTTGTTTTGTATTTGCAAGGGCAATATAGAAATACAGTAGCCTTTAAGCACATACATATCTCTTAATAGCTGGTTGCTAGGTGCAGCACTATTCCCTTTGCCACTGATTAATACTGTTTGCATATCCAAGACAAAAAATGAATAACGAATTCCCATTTGAGAAAATAAGTATTGAAAAATTTAAGGGAATAACAAGCAATATCTCGAAAATGGTTCACTCAACAACAAAAATGTATATGACATAAATTGTGTATTTTAACGCGATCTACATTTTTTGTGAAGTAAAATTTTGTCCATCTCTTATGGTTTACCAGTTTACCAAAAGTCGTTCACAATGAAGAATACTTTTGGAGACATTCCCAGAAAATTCAAGATATACATTTTATTTGTCATGAAAATATCTTATACATATGCTATTTTAATCAAAATCGTTAGTCAATTTGGAGAAAATTAAAATTTTCTTTAAATGTTCCATGTAAAGGGTACTCTGGGGTGGGGGATTTTGTTGAAAACCTTCGTGTCGCATCTCTGGAAGATACTGAACCTAAATACCAAGTTTGGTGTTTATCCGACTGTTCGTTTCTGAGTTATGCTGTTCACACACACACACACACACACACACACGGACATGTTTCCAAAAATGCTTTATTTGGATCAGGGGGCTTCAAAACATGTATTTCCGGTGAAATCTCGGTTTCGAATTTTTGGGTGGAATACAATACTTCCCCTGCTTAGTATACGTAGTAGAGAAACTAATAGTAACCTTTACATAATTATTTTTAAATGTAGCTACCATTAAGCTAATTATGTTACAAAATGTAAGACCACAGATAAAATAGTACAAGGACAGCATTAATTTTGTTGAAATATGCAGGTGTCCTTAAACTTTTGATAGGAGCTGTACTGCAAATCAAATTACGACCGCAGTTATGTCTAAGGAAGAACGTACATTGTGAGCACCGTAAGGTTAACAATTTTAGTGCATCAAAAGTGTATGTTTTCGAAACTATAAGCATATTTTATTAAAGATTCTGACAGCATGTCTCATCAGTACCAGGAGTAAAACGTTATTTCCGGAGTTTTCTTAGTGGCAAGGTTGTCAGCATTGCTAACTGCAGTCCATTCAATGGAACGACATGTTTATTTCGCACGCACTGGTTGATCTTTTATTAACGACGTGCAACAGCAGGGATTAATGCTATTCATAGCTACTGGAAGCGACGTGCCGTGGCTTCACCGGGACTTAATCCCAAACACAAAGATGGTTCCTCTTTTCCAGGAGGTACACAGTTGCTCTTTTGGTGCGAGTTTGTACCGGTATTCTAGCCCCGAGTCATTATCGCATAATCCCACCGTGTTCAATCAGGCATGGTGCGCTAGGGAGCAGGGCGTGCATCAAGGTCGCCCAACGTGTGTAAAAATATCATGTGTTACATTCACATGAATTTATTTACCTTCTATCATCTATTATTGGGTATAACCTTTGCAGAAACAGCTACATTTCGTTATAGACGCAAAGGGAACAGCGATAGTCAAATGTTTAACAACTGGACGCTATATGCTGGCCTTAAAATACCATACTGTTTCCATGACATCACGAGAAACAACTGAAAATCGATGGGACTTAAAGAGAAAGGTCAAAGTATTGAAAAAATCGAACCAATAATAACGGATATCTCGGAAATGGCTTGTGCCACAGAAAAGGTTATTTGAAATAAATTGTGTATTTTAAAGAGAATTACATTTTTTGTGAAGTACGTTTTCGTCTATCCTTAATGTTTACCAATTATATAAACTTCCTTCCGAACAGAGAGGACTTCAAGATATACATTTTATTTGTCACGTAAATATCTTTATTATGGGTATTTTAATAAAAATCGTTAGAACCATTTATAGAAAATAAAAATTTCGAAATAACTTTCATGCAAAGGATAGTTGAGGTGGGGGAATTTTCTTGAAAATCTTCGTGTCGCATCCTTGGAAGGTACTGAACCTAAATACCAAGCTCGGTATTTATTTGAATTTTCGTTTATCAGTTATGCCATCACACATACACACACGGGGGCCTTTTTATAAAAATGCTTTCTTTGGACGCAGGGGACCTCAAAACATGTATTTCCGGTGAAAATCGGTATCGAATGTTTGGGTGGAATGCAATACCTTCTCTACCTATTATTATGTACCCGGAAGAGAAGGTAAAAACCGAGTAAAATCATTCTTCTACGAAGTATTCTTAAAAACCATATTCTTCTATCTACGTCTCGTTAATTCAGATAGACTTTCATTACCCATGTCGTTCTATAGAAGTTACAATCTACCAGAGGTTATTAAAGTGCAACTTTGACATTTTCCCACCATTAACAGAAAATACACAGGGGGCTAAGTCTGGCGAATTGGGTGCATGAGGAAGCAATTCGAACTTTAACTAATTGATTTTGGCCTTGGCGATAATGGATGTGTGAACTGGTGCATTGTCTTGATGAAACTGAACATTTTTTTGCGCTAAATGCGTGATTTTATCATTTAAATGCTGCAGTAGGTTTGCATAATACTCGTCATTGATTGCATCCCAAAAAAACTGACGCCATGACCTTGCCTGCAGATGGAACTGTCATCGCCTTCTTTGGAGCCGATTGTCCTCTTTGAATCGACTGTTTTGACTGTTCCTTCGTCTCAGGTGTGAAGTGACGGACCCATGTTTCATCCATGGTTATGAATCGACGCAAAAACTTGCTTTATTGCAATGAAACATTGCCAAACACTTGACTTAAATATCCTCACGACGCTGCTTTTGTCCCATTGTGAGTAAACGCGCCACCCATCTTGCACACAGCTTTCTCATGTCTAAATTTTCAGTTAGTGTACGATATACAGCACTTTTTGAAATGCCTACGATGCCTGCTAGCTCGCGCACTTTCAGTTGACGGTCATCCAATACCATTTTGTGGATTTTCTTCACAATTTCTCGCGTGCTCGACCACTGCGATGTTCGTCTTGGCAGCTCGTACGGCCTCGCTTAAACTCTGCCACCCAATATGTTACTGTTGTAAACGAAGGAGCAGACTCCCCCAGAGTAGAATCTAGCTCAGCTTTAATATTAGTTGCACTAAGAGCTTTCAAATGAAAGTATTGTAGCACATAACGATGACCAGTTTTATCCATGTTTACAAATTCGCTGATAGAGTTCACTATTGATGACTGGCAAACAATTTGAGCTTTATAGGTTGGTACTTTCTACCACAGTCATTGTTTGAAACAACAGCCACTATCTATACATCAGGTCGGGTACTTCTGTGACTGCCCTCGTATATTGCACTTGGAGCGTTAGTGCCCTGTTTTTATATTCGCAGATGTTCAAAATTTTCACGCCGGCCATTTAGTTAGCAACTGAGGCACTGATTATTATAATATTCATTATATTAATATTTATATTATATTAGTTGTGGTTATTTTAATTAGGCTAATTATACTAGAATTTAATTATTAATTATTATTAGGTTAGCGTATTAGTTTATTATTATTATTATTATTATTATTATTATTATTATTATTATTATTATTATTAGTCTTACCTTTGCAATTAACTAGGAATTAAAATTGTTTTTGCAATTTTTGGTGTAAGCTTTGTCTATTTTATTTATTTATTTATTTTTATTTTTAGAGGAAGAGGTTCTGCGTAGAAGAAAACCAAGAAGTTCAATGGTTTGGTGTAGGTAAGTACGCGTAAATCCTATTAAAACGTAACTATAAGTTGTTCATACTATTGCAGTACAGTAATTTGCCACGTTTAAAAACATACACGTGTTATATAAGTTCATAGCGCGGTTAAATGCTTAATTTTAACACTTTAAGATGCACCCAGGTTAAGTATATGTATGCATATATTTATTTCCATAATGCTATACCAAATTCTTGCAATTTTTAATACATTACTTTGAGTTGCTATTTTTTTCTTTCTTTAGTCCATCATGCATTTTAACACCGTGGTTATTTATGCATGGTGGGTCATAACCAATTCATATTGCTTTATTTTTCTAAACCATTTTTCTCTTACTCTCCCCATATATTCTCCTATTCTTTTTATATCCCTCTCCTTTTGTATTTTCATTATCCTAACTTTTAATACTTGTTTGTTAACATTCTCCCATTCTTTAGGTAAAAACTGGTCTCTCCACAACTTAGTTTCTTCACATACAATTATATAATGCAAATCATTATCTGCCTCTCCACAAAGAGGACACCTATTCAAATTTGCTCCCTTCCTACCTCCCCTTAGCCTATGTGCACTTAATCTAGACCAGGCCTACTCTTCTCTCACTAACCTATTACCTACATCCACATACTTCCCTTCCCCAGTCCACCTTTAATTGTCAATATAGTTCCAAACTTTTTTTTCCCTTCCAGACTTTGAAATAATTCTTGTTTCTCTATACCTTCTACTCTGTTCCTCACTTCTTTCCAGAAACCTTTAACTAACCCCTCTCTCTCCTCCCATAAGTTACCCATTCCTATTTCCTGTAAACTTCTCCAAATTCCTTGAGCCCAGTTCATCCCAGCACTGGATTTTTCTTGGATTATTAAACATTGCCTCAAGATATTACGCTCGTCCAATGATTTCAATCTATGCCAATATTTAAGTATCCTTTCTACTATCATGCCCTTGCTACCTACTCTTCGCAACTCCAACATTAGGTAATCAGCGATTATGGCGGAGAAGGAAGCTGATGACCAAACCTTTACACCGAAATAAACAATATTACAGACCAGTATACGGGGTGTTAAAAAAAGTATTCCATATTTTGAGAGGTGGTAGTATGGACCAAAACAACAAACAATGTCCAGTAAACATGGGCTCTAAAATGCATGTCTTAAGAGCTATGAGCACTTGTTCATCTTCACTACTACAAAACATCTTTTCTGTTGCAAGCTCTTTGCTATTACGTATGATCTACAGAATGCAGTAAACAAAAGAGGACACATCATTCTTACTGTGAAACAGCAGAGCTTCCAATGTACTCTTCTTGCAATTACATATGATCTGCACTTGTGAACCATTGCTAAAGCAGGTGCTGAATATGTGCCAATATGCTTCTGTCCGACGTCTTAGAGAATCATGCACTCTCTAAAGGACTCCAGGTTAGTCACGGATGCTCTGGCAGACACTGATGACGCCTTCCTGTAGTGTTTGTACATCATTAAGGGGGGGTTGCATATACCAAAGAATTAAAGATAAAACTACAACGAAAAAGCATTTCACAAACTTATCAAAACACATACTGATTCCATTATAACTAATAAGAATATGTTTTGCACTTACCTAGAATGTGAATACGGTTTACAGTAACAACACTAACAGATGTTTGCTGCTTGCTGTACCAATGGGCAATAATAATAATAATAAAATAATAATAATGTGTCCTCATTTGTTTACTACCTGCTGTAGTCGTGCGTAATAGCAAACAGCTTGCAGTGGAAGAAATGTTTCAAGGTGCTCGAAGCTCTTAAGCTGTGCATTTTAAAACCAATGTTTACTGGATATTTTTACTTTCTCTACTACGTATAGTAAGTAGGGGAAGTATTGTATTCCACCCAAAAATTCGATACCGAGATTTCACCGGAAATACATGTTCTGAGACCCCTGAATAAAAAAAAAAGCATTTTTGGAAACATGTCCGTGTGTGTGTGTCTGTGTGTGTGTCTGTCTGTGAACAGCATAACTCAGAAACGAACAGTCGGATAAACAACAAACTTGGTATTTAGGTTCAGTATCTTCCAGAGATGCGACACGAAGGTTTTCAAGAATATCCCCCCCACACCAGATTACCCTTTACATGGAACATTTTTCGAAAATTTTAATTTTCTCAAAAATGCCTCTAACGATTTCGATTAAAATATAATATGTTTAAGATATTTTTATGACAACTGAAATGTATATCTCGAATTTTCTGGGAATGTCTCCAAAAGTATTCTTCATTGTGAACGACTTTTGCATAACTGGTAAACCATAAGAAATAGACAAAATTTTACTACACAAAACATGTAGAGCGCGTTAAAATACACAATTGTCATATACATTTGTTTTGTTGAGTGAACCATTTTCGAGATATTACTTGTTATTCCCTTAAATTTTTCAATACTTATTTTCTGAAATGGGAATTCGTTATTCATTTTTTTTTGTCTTGGATATGCAAAGAGTATTAATCCGTGGCAAAGAGAATGGTGCTGCACCTAGCAACCAGCTATTAAGAGATATGTATGTGCTTAAAGGCTACTGCATTTCTATATTGCCCTTGTAAATATATATTCCCCTTACATCTACAAGAAAATTAGCAATAAGATAGAGTCTGTAAATGTTTATCTCGATTAACATGAAGTAGATGGAGAATAAGCGTTTGTAAAAATAGTTTGTACAAGAGTAGAGAAAGTCATACATGAGATTTTTTTTCTTGTTTTGGTCCACACTACCGCCTCTCAGAATACTTTTTTCAACACTAGGAATATGATATGGCAATGATTCTTAATACTAGCAGTAATACGTGTTTTGTAAATAGGTTGTCTGTGATTTCTCTGGTTAGGTGAATCAAACTAGAACCTTGACCGCCCTGACGTCCGGCATTAGACATCTGAGTTACGCGCGCCCCCTAAATTCTAAGAAAGAAGAACACAACAAAGTAAAGCGATAGTCAAGTTTTTTCAAAGCCGGAAGCTATGTGATGCCCTTGACATTGTATTCCCTTCGCATGAACACTAGACATGCCACTTGAAAACAGTATAAGGATTTGAAGTTCAAACCAATAAAAAAGAAAAGTTTATGCAGACGACTTCACTTGCTATTCGCAAAAACCTCAAATTATCCTAAATGTTGTCATACAAATGTTTTAAATATTATTTTAATCAAATTCGACAGTCGTTTTTGAGAAAGAAAAAAACGTTTCGAAAAATTCCCCATGTAAAGGGTAGTTGGGGTGGGTTGATTTTATTGAAAGTCTTCGGGTCGCATTCCTGAAAGACGAAGTTAATTACAAAGTTTGCTACTTATTCGACAAAAACTCAAACAGGGCGTTTTTTCTAAAAATCCTTCCGACTTTACCTATGTATAACACCTATAATAGCGGAAGTATTGTATTCCATCCAAAAATTCTATGTGCAGATATTACAAAAATACATGCTTTGAGGCGCCATGAACCAATAACAGATATTTATACAAAAAAAGGTCCACGTGTCTGTCTGTGAATAGCATAAACGAAAAAATAGAAGTTGGACAAATAGAAAACTTGGCATTTAAGTTCAGTATCTTCCAAAGATGCGACGCCGTATTGTATTTACACGACAAATGAAACATATACCTTACTTTCCTGGCAACAGCATGTGAATCTTCTTCATCCAGAAGAACTTCTGTGTTTTAAAGATATCTACATATTGTGACGGTTATAGCTTTATTTTAAATGAATGTGATAAATATGATTTTAAAAAGATCGAGATATTCAGGATAACCTTTGTTTAAGTAAATCCAAGAAATTAGCTTCAGATTTCTCGCAAGTCACCGGATGCTGAAGTAAACAGGGATTTGATGGCACGATGTTTAGGAGAAAGATCTCCTCAGGTCCGATACGTGGATGAGTTATGTAATTTCTGCTGACATACGCTTACGTCAGTTACTATCTAGGCACTAATCAGCATTCTGTCGGGTATTTCAATTTTGAATTTTTTGAGGGCTGTCTCTCGGCCGACCACTTGCCTAGAAGGGCCCTGTGCTGGTCAGGTCCGTAAATTTACTTAATGCTAACTTGAA
Source organism: Deroplatys truncata (assembly GCA_030765065.1). Taxonomy (NCBI): domain Eukaryota; kingdom Metazoa; phylum Arthropoda; class Insecta; order Mantodea; family Mantidae; genus Deroplatys; species Deroplatys truncata. The sequence goes on from CM060979.1 coordinate 11,751,992, forward strand.
ACATCGACGAAGGCCCCAGGCACGACAAGATGAACGCCGGACTTCTATTGTCCACTAGGTAAACCCACAAGCTAACTCTCTCTCGCTCATGAAATGTAGTTTGGTTGGTTACTAGAACAATTATAGTTTCTCTTGGGAACAGAATGACATGTCATACTGTCACCCTTTCACCACTCTTCCAGTCTCTACAACCTGTAACCCTCACGATGTCATCTTGTACGTTCCCATCCTTTATGTGACGTCTGGTGAAGGCGTCGTCGCTACCCGTACATCACGATATTATGTGTAGTAGATTTTTGTCTATATCTTATGGTTTATCCCTTATGTAGGATCATACCACAAAATCCCTTAAGGGACTATTCCCAGAAAATTCAACATATACAACATGTAATATATATATATATATATATATATGTGTATGTGAGTGTTATTTTATTCAAGATCGTTAGAAACAATTTTTATAAAATCGAAAAATATTCTATGTAAAGAGTAGTTTGGGCTGAATGTTATTGAAAATCTTCGTGTTGCATCCTTGGATGATGTTGAAATTAAATACCAATTTTGATATTTATGCGACTTTTCGACAGACACGCACACACAAAGAACAGAACATTTTTTTCTTCTTCAACGAATTACCTTCCTCTCCGAAGGACGCACAAGCACATTGTTGCGTCAGTAGTCTGTGGAGGAACAACCAAAACTCCGGATCATAGCATATCCAGGATGAGTGATCAGTCCAATGATAAGCCAATGCCTCGTGTCAGTAGTCTGTCGAGAAGCAAGCAAACTCTGGGTCATAGCATATCCAGGATGGGTGATCAGCCCAATAACAAGCCAATACATTGTGTCAGTAGTCTGTCGAGGAGCAGACAAACTCTGGATCATAGCATATCCAGGATGGGTGATCAGTCCAATGACAAGCCAATACATTGTGTCAGTAGTCTGTCGAGGAGCAGACAAACTCTGGATCATAGCATATCCAGGATGGGTGATCAGTCCAATGTCTTGTGTCAGTAGTCTGTCGAGGAGCAGACAAACTCTGGATCATAGCATATCCAGAATGGGTGATCAGCCCAATGTCTTGTGTCAGTAGTCTGTCGAGGAGCAAGTAAACTCTGGATCATAGCATATCCAGAATGGGTGATCAGTCCAATGTCTTGTGTCAGTAGTCTGTCGAGGAGCAGACAAACTCTGGATCATAGCATATCCAGAATGAGTGATCAGCCCAATGCCTGGTATATCGGTGAAGAAGAAGGAAATGAAATATAGTCATGAAGGAATGGTAGGAACATTCGTGGATCAAATTATACAACCCAGCATTCGCCTAGCGCCTAGGAAAACCGCGAAAAAACCTTCGGACAGATCGGTCGGCCCCGGAGGTTTGAATCCTGATCTCTCGAATGCGAGTCCCACGCATTACCGCGGCGTCACTTGGCTCGGTGTTTTTTACTTCACTCGTCTGCAGTTCACATAGCGACCGACTTTGGAAAGAGTTGACTATCGCTTTAGCTTATTGTATTCCTTTTCTATCTACAACGAAGTGAGTAAATGAAGGTTTATCTATATACCTATATATCTAAGGTTTATAAGAGGTAGATAGAAGAATAAGCTTTTGTAAGAATAACTTGTAGCAGAATGGGTAGCGAAAGTAATGTGAATTTTACACTTCCCATTTTGTTTTACTTTCTCTACCCCCGAATCCAAAAAAATAATTTTTAGAAATATATCTGTCAGTGTGTGTGAACAGCATAACTAAAAAACGAAACTTCAGATAAATACCAAACTTGGTATTTAGGTTTAGCACCTTTCAAATGTGCAACACCAAACTACCCTTTATATAACGCGTAAATAAATTGTACATCTCGAATTTTCTGGGAATAGCCTGTGAAGTCCTCTTGATTAGGAAGGATTTTTTTTATAATCTTGTTTAATTGGTAAACGTTAAGTGATAGATAAAAACCTACTACACAGTGTAGACCTCTTTAATATACACAACTTATTTCAAACAACTTTTTTCTTGGCATCAATCATTTCCGAGAGATCCGTCATTAGTGGTTTAATTGTTCAATACTTAACCATTTTTTAAAGTCCTTTCAACATTCAGTTGTTTCTCGCGATGTCATGGAAACAGTATGGAATTTTAAGACCAGCATATAGCGTCCAGTTGTTAAACATTTGACTGTCGCTGTTCTCTTTGTATCTATAATGAAATGTGAAATGTAGCTATTTCTGTATAGGTTTATTTCGATTAAAATGACGTATATAGAAAGATAAGCTTTTGTAAGAATAGTGTTGTTGTTGATCTAATGTGCAGGATTTTGATCCATAAATTTTTCCCTTGCTAGCCAATATAAATTGTGTATCCTTCCATCTGGTACAGCTTTCCTCAATTCTGGATATTCTAGTAGTCGTTCTGCGTTTAAAATATTGTCAGCATTGCAAATCTTACATGCTTTGTCATTCATAAAACCAAATCTATGTAGATGTTCCGCCAGACAGTCATGTCTAGTGGCTAATCTGAAGTGAGCAACGGCTTCTTTCCTTGGAACATTTTTTATTTTTTGTACTATTTCTTTTATGTTGGAGTAAGTTTTGTTAGTAATTTTCTTTTGAATATTATGTTGGTATTTTTGTTGTATATTAATTTTGATATTTCTTAGTTCAATAAATAGATTAGATTAGATTGTATTCTGTGAGTTCACTAGCAGCCATAAAGGCTTGTGAACATAGAACATGTCAAGGAAATGTACAAAAATTACATATAAGCATAAATATTACATAGAATATGGAACATTTGAAACAAAATAGACACATACTATATGCGTGTCAAGGAAATGTACAATAAAGTTACATATATACATAAATATTACATAGTATACAGAACATTTAAAATAAAATAAAGGCATATTATATACAAAATGAAACAAATCAAGTGTAATTTTGTACAGAGTTGAATACCTCCTTACTGTTATAAGGTTAACATATGTATAGGCAAGATCAGTTATTTTAACATTCACTAGGATTTTACCTTTGTTCGTCTCATCATTTTGTTCTATTTGATTTGTAATGCATAACATTTACTGTCAATTCTTAATATACATACATTTAAATAGCTTCATTAATTCTAGAGCAGGCATCAAATATGACTGGCAATTGTCATTAATATTTACTAATACTACTTACAGAGCTATATAAGTATTATCATCAGGATAATTTGTCATTCAGATAATCTTGTACAGAATAATATGCTTTTGAGCATAGGTACTCTTTAACAGCAGTTTTAAAGACATTGAAATTGTCAACTTTTCTCTTAAGATCATTAGGGAGAGTATTAAATATTTTTATGGTCTCGTAATATACACCTAGAAAGCAAGAAAGCTTTGCACTGGGATGATGGATGTTACCCTTTTGTCTAGTGTTTATCTCATGAATTTCCATGTTTGTAATAAATGTGGCTCGATTGCATACATAGAATTTTAAGATTGAAAATATATACATGGAAGGTAGGGTTAATAACTTCAGTCTTCTAAAAAGATGTTTGCAAGAGTGTCTGCTATGAGTGCTGGAAATGATTCTTATAACCTTCTTTTGCATGAGGAATATTCGTTTAAGACTGCATAGGTTTTGAATATAACACTGCACCCTTTTTGGCCAGAAAGTCTGCTGTCTCGTTACCATTCATTCCCACATGTGCTGGTATCCACAGTAATATTATCTGTTGAAATTTTGTTTGGAGTAATCTATAATAAGATCTCACATCTGGACTATCATATCGTTCTATTGCCTGAATGGCAGAAACTGAGTCTGTGAGAACAACTTCTTTATTTTCTTTTATATCAGTCCTGTAGTATATCTGTTCTAATGCTCGTTGCAGAAGTTGGTGTAAAGGTGTAAATCCGAGTTTTGGCGCCGATTAATTACTGTAGATGAAACTTGGATACACCATTATACGTCCGAAACAAAAATAGAGTCCAAACAGTGGACTGCAAAGGGGGAACCGGCTCCAAGAAAAGCAAAAACTGTTTTTTCGGCTGGGAAAGTGATGGCGACTGTTTTTTGGGATAGTCATGGAGTTATTTTAATCGATTATCTTCAAAAAGGAAAAACCATTACAGGAGCATACTACGCATCATTACTTGACAAGCTGAAGGCAGAACTTGCGGAAAAAGAAAATCCTGTTTCACCAAGACAACATAGTCTCACACCTCAGCGGTTGCAATGGCGAAAGTCCACGAATTACGGTTTGAACTGCTTGACCATCCGCTTTACACACCAGATCTAGCCCCAAGCGACTTCTTTTTGTTCCCTCATGTGAAAATTGCTCTCGGAGAACAGAGATTTTCGTCAAATGAAGAGGCAATCACCTTCGTAAACAATTATTTTGCAGAGAAAAACGCCGACTACTATTTGAACGGGTTACAGAGATGGGAGCATCGCTGGGAGAAGTGTGTAGAGTTACAAGGAGACTATGTTGAAAAATAAATAGAAAAAAATGTCTTGTATCTTTATTAGGTCGGAAACGTTTCAGACCACCCTCGTATATCTAATCTAGGTATTGCAACAACTTTACTATCAAAATTTGTGGATTGTCTAGGCAATGTAAAATAATGTGAAAAGTATTCACAGTATATACCACCTCCAAATTTATCTGCAGAACCATCTGTATAAATTCTAAGCCACTCTGTTTCCGGGAATTGATTATGTAGATGTTCAAGTGTAGGAATTCTGCATACTTCTGACGAGTCTTCTTATTTATTTAGTTGTTCTCTCAGCTCTTCATTTGTTACTATCTTGATGAAATCCATTGGCTTACCTCTAGGAGGATGAGTGCATTTTTCTGATAAATTTAGGTAATTATTTGTGCATTATATTGGCTGACTTCTGCACGGTGTTGTAGTCTATTTAGCGTTAGCTAGGGGACACCACGAGGAGGCAGGCTACTTTATCCTCCTGTAAAAATAGTTTGTATACCTATTAATAAATAATAAAGAGGGTAGAGAAAGTCATATGAATGCAACTCATCAGATTTTCTTTCTTCTTCTTCTTCTTTCCACTGAGGATGCTTCAAGACATGTATAGAAAGTAATGACGCGGTTATCAGACCACCCGTATCATGCCAGGGCAGCTGGAGCAATAAAACAGAGCAAGGAGACATTGGTTCACACGGTCAGATGCCTTGCCTGTGTCTGGCGCCGCCGCCGCCACCGACCGTCTGCTTGTTGTCACTACTCGGCAGGCGCCATTTTCGGTCACTCACACCTTCCCCTCTGCTTTCTTGTTTTCACAAGAGCATAGCTTCGTATTTATTGCGTCACTAAACACCTATGACGTGACCCTTCTCCACAATACTTCGGCTTAAATATACCGCCAAATGCGGCCTGCGTGTGCAAGCGATCAGCTGTATCAATCATTCCGCTTTCACATCAATTTCTCTATCAACTGTCGTTTACTTTTGTAAGGCTTCTGCAAACAATCCTTACAAAGGTTTAGATACACCTTTGCAGATATAGTTTGCGCATTTCGTTAAAAATACGAGGAGGATACAGGAAGCCGAAACGAAACTCTGTGCTGGCCTTGAAATTCCATACCGTTTCCATGACAACGGCTGAAACAACTGAATAGTACTGCCACTTGATAAACTGAGGGAAAACTCACTGATGTCACAAAAACTCTGATGTGATTACATTCGCAAGCCTTTCTCAATCCTCTGTCGTTTATTAGCGAGTATACAAACTATTCTTATTAAAGCTACTAGCTTTTAAACCACATAAACCTTTACAGAAACACTACATTACACATTTCGTTATAGAGAACAGCGATAGTCAAATGTTTAACAACTGAACGCTATATGCTGGCCTTAAAATTCCATACTGTTTCCATGACATCGCGACAAACAAGTGAAAGTCGATGGGACTTAAAAAGAATGACAAGTATTGGAGAATTTGAACATTTAATAATAGATCTCAGAAACGGCTTATATTACAAAAAAAATCTGATGTGTTACACTCACATGACATTCTCTACTCTTGTACAAACTATTTTTACAAACGCTTATTCTCCTTATGCTTCATGTTAATCGAGATGTTAATCTTATTGCTAATTTTCTTGTAGATGCAAGGGGAATATGGTAGGCTTTAAGTGATAGTCAAATATTTTAAGAGCTGTTTGCTATGTGGAGTATTCCATTCTCTTTGCATTACCAGAACAAACAAAAAAGAAAAAATGAATAACGAATTCCCATTTGAGAAAAAGTATAAGTATTGGAAAATATAACGGAATAACAAGCAATATCTCGAAAATGGTTCACTCAAAAAAAAATGTTTATGACTTAAATTGTGTATTTTAACGCGATCTACATTTTTTGTGTAGTAAACTTTTGTCTATCTCTTATGGTTTACCAGTTATGCAAAAGTCGTTCACAATGAAGAATACTTTTGGAGACATTCCCAGAAAATTCGAGATATACATTTCATTTGTCACGTAAATATCTTTCATATATGGTATTTTAATCAAAATAGTTATAGCCATTTTTCTTGAACATTTTCGTGTCACATCTTCAGAGGGTACCCAACTAAATACCAAGTTTTGTGTTATCCAACTTCTCGCTTCTGAGGTATGCTGTTCACAGGCACACACGCGGACCTTTTACTAAAAATGATTGTTTTTTGTTCAGGGGACCGCAAAATATGATTTCCGCTGAAATCTCGGTATGAAATTCTAGGGTGGAATGGAATACCTTATCTGTCTACTAAGTTCGTGGTAGAGAAAGTAAAAATTAAAATTACTAAAATAAATAAAATTAATTAATTACAAATTTATTTGAAATAAATTGTGTGTTTTAAAGCGATGTACATTTTCGTCTATCGCTTAACGCTTGCTAGTTATACAAGATTATTCAAAATTCCTTCCGAATAAAGAGAACTTCACAGACTATTCCCAGAAAATGCAAAATATATATTTCTTTTGTCATGTAACTGTCTTAAACATGTGGTATTTTAATCAAAATCGTAAAAGCCATTTTAGAACATCAAAAAGAAACGTTTTACCATGTAACATGTAATCTGGGGTTGTGGATTTTCTTGAAAATCTTCATGTCACATTCCTGAAAGATGCAGAACTTAGAAATACCAATAATTTTATTGTTTATGAGACTCCTCGTTTTTGAGTTATGCTAGAAGATGCTTTAATCCAATGGTCCTCAAACTTGTATTTCCGGTGAAATCTCGATATTTTTGTGTGGAATGTAATACTTCCACTTACAATAGGTTGATAAGTAAAAACGTCAGAACGTATGACTTTCTACTCACTCTTAGCGAGCGCGATGGCTCAGACGGTAACGTCTACAGTCCGCATTCTGGAGGTCGTAGGTTCGATTCCCGTGGCCAGCATTGCTGATCTATGGGTTTTGTGGGAAGGTTTCCTTACATCCAACGAATTTACTATCCCTCCCTTTTCATTTTCATCTGCTTGGTCTGTTTCAGGATTGTAAGTGTCGGCGTTGTACGGCAGGGGAAAAGGATGCTCTGTGTAACACTTAGTCTCCGGAATGGGGGCGCTCTCCGAGTCTCAGGCCACCTCCTCCCAGTGCGATGTGCAAGTCTGGAGGGAGGGGAACCTGGGAGTTTCAACCTGTAAAAGGTAGGGACCCTGCCCTCTGCCCTGTCGTTCCTCCTGGTCCGGCCGTCCTCTGTGTCCTCTCACCCCGTTAGATCGAGGTGTTAAGTCCCTCTCCGCAGTTACGTCATCCTCCGTGGTACCATGCTAACCTCTAGTAAAAATCCTTAGCATGGCTTCCTTCGGAAGGGAAGTAAAGCCGGTGGTCCCGTGTCGTAGATTTACGGCACGTAAAAGAACCTCAAGCCTGATAAAGAAGCATCTGAGCAAAATTACCGGTCTTTCACGCCCAATATAGAATGGGACGCTAAGAAAGTTAAAGAGCGTCCATAAATAAAATTCAATTTAATGTTTTCTCTCTTGCTTTTATGTACCTATGTGGTAAAGTAAGTAAAAATGAATATCTATGTGTTGGCTTTGAAATTCCCTTCTCTTTGCATGGCTCCGAGAGAAAACGAACAGGACTTCAAACTTGAAATAACCGAGCTAGATGTCTCCGCGACAGCGTGTGGGGCTTGCATTTGGCAGTTCAGGGGTTCGAATCCTGTGGGCCGGTCAACTTAATCTTGGATTTTTCCGTGGTTTTCCCAGGTCGAATAGGTGGGGGTATTTCTGGGGATATTTCGCGTCCCTATAATTTCTTTTCATATATTTCAGAGTTTCAGGCCCAACTGTGTAAAGCATATCTCCATGGCGTTTCGACAGCCTTGAAAGGTGACAAGACAGGTGACCCTTCCTTGTGGCACGGCGATAGGATTGGTATTACTCTGGAATCGTTAGGGACCCCGTTTTTGCTAGAGCGCATCGTCTTCCGGACCTAGTCGTCCTTTGGGTCTTCACTTCTTGCCTTCCTTCTAGGGGCCTTGTAAGACACAACTGGTCTAATGAGTTCTATAAGTATCTGAAAATTCAAACCAGAAACGAAGAATGTCGCCGAAGTGCTCAACGCTATCTGCATTTATTTGTGTAGCAAGATTTAAACTGTCTGTAATCAGGGTTCCCAGCGACTTGAAAAGTCAGGGAAATTGGTTCAAAGTTATCACAAGTCTGGTAACTCATACTGATGAAAAACTACTCATTAAGGAGTAATAAAACATTTTTTGCTGCTTAAAATCCCCTCCCAACCCATACCTGATGACTTTCAAATTAAATGCAGAGGAACTTATATGTATATAAACACTTTCACACATGTTCACCTTTTTGTGACTGCAGTTTCGGAATAATTTACCCCAGCATAAGACCTCGGTACCCCCCCCCCAAAAAAAAAACCTTTCAACTATCAGTGGCTGGATTCATGGCCTAATCCAGAGTTTATAGAGTGGCTTGGTGATGTACTGGGCAACCAATTTGAAGCCTACTATAAAGTGTGCGGAAGGAAGTTTAAACTCGGTAGGTAATATGGGGCGCCAGGCATTACACAGGGGTAGAGGAGGCTGTTAAAAACTACCAAACACAAAATTGTGGTCAAGGAAGTGAGGTTGACAGTTTTGCAGGGAACCCTGCCTATGCTTTACTAGTTACACAATTGTGGAAAATTCACCCAGAATGAAGAGGTCTGATCAAAACAGATCATCTAATCTCAAGATTTCTCTTTCTGGCAAAGCAGGAAACTTCAGGATCACGTTCTCAACAAAAAAGAACGTTAACATTCGACTTTTCATCTGATTCAACAGATATACATTCTCGCAAGCGTGTTTGCGATCACTTGTAGCATGCTGTTTGGAGGGTGTACCTATGTGCAGCATATGGGACCAGAGGGACAGTGGGACCCAAAGAGACAACCTCTCGCGCATCGCCGACCCTGGACAATGCCACCACCCCTCAACCATATTCATCCGCTTCTTGCATCTAATTGAACACCCCTACCCTCTTTTTAATCAGCACCAGCCTGCCGTACACCATCTGACCCTCCCCATACCTTGTACAGGCTTTTCCTGCCTTCTTCAAGCCTGCTTCCCAGTTGGTGCAGTTTTGCGTTAGGTATCTATATTAAGTAGAGGAAGTATTGTATTCCACACAAAAATTCGATGTAGAGCTTTCACCGGAAATATAGATATTTTAAGGCCCCCTGAAGAAAATAAAACAGAAAAGGTCTGTGTATGTATCTATGAAAGGCATAACTCAATAACGAGAATTCGGTTAAATACTCAAGTTGTAATAGCCCCACTGTTGGTAGTCAAACTTGAAAAGGTTTAATTGTTGTAGTTGTTGACCCACTGTTGGGGATATGTTTCTTGGAGTGTTCGCCCCACGTACGGTACAAAGTTTCCGGTGGCCTTCGCCCCACGTTTACTTTTCCGGTGGCCTTCGCCCCACGTTGACTTTTCAGGTGGTCTTCGCCCCCACGTTTAAAAAAATCAACTTTCTATTTTTAATGTTTATTTAGATATTATATATGTATGCCTCGGCTGCGTCAGTAGTGATTTTCAGAATACGTATCTCTTAGCAAGGCTGGTATGGCTAAAGAATGAAGGCTTACACAAATTATAATTGTATTATAGTTTGTTTTATTAATCCTTCACACGATTAAATAACACTTCAATGATGCATCCTACTATAGAGCTGTGAGATTATTGTTTAATTGCACTTTTTAACACATAAACTTTAAATTATTCTCACTACAATGAAATTTTATGTCTCGCATTGAACACGTACCGAACCGATCGGGTACGCAATCTAAACTGGACTGGTTGGGAACACTGTCTTGTAGCGTCTCCCGTCTGAGTTTGTACTTTTTCTCTATTTCAAGTCTCTGATTGGCTAAGCCTACTCCAATAGAATACTTTTATTTAACTTAGTGTTTTTGTAGTTTTTGATTGGCTATTTATAAACGGCTTTAAATATTACATTATTGTTCCAAGAATTATTAGTAGCATTTATTAAACTTTCTAAGGTTACCTCATTGTTAGCAACTTTCGGCTTCTACTTTGTAATTCTGTTTGCTACGGAAAGCAGCTTGCTTCTATTCTCACAGCTCCTGCATTGTTAAATTAGTAATACATTCACATAACATTATTATACATGTACATAATAACATAAACATAATACAGTGACTGTTACATACATTTTATATATTATTACATATATTGCTTTAAGGCGGGCTGTTATTATATTTTATTTTATATAATTAGACTGATATTATTTAAGTGTTAAAAATACTGCCTCAATACCAAACTTAATATTTGATTTAAATAGGATATTTGTATGACAAATAAAATTTATCTATATCTATAAATAGGTGTGAAATAATTAAATAAATAAATATTAGTAGGTTAAAGAAATAATTGCAATAAACAGATTTGCACATTAAATCAACGTATACTGTAATAAAGTTGAGTTGAATAGATTTGTCAGGATAAAAGGTCATTAGTGAGTTATGCTAGGAAAAGTCATTAGTAACAGCCGAAGTGGCGAAGGCGTTAAACACAAGGTTTCTGGGAATACAGTTTGAAGTTAAATTTTTGCAGACTCACATATGCCAATTCTGAAAAAGAGAAAGACGCTTAAATTTTGTGAGTCGGGGAGGCCCATTAGAGCAACAAGGTAAGAAACTGCACGTAGGTGAATTGTGTAAATTAGAGAGACGAAGGAAGTTCTTAGAAAAGCGAGCCATCACTTAGTAACAGTGTCACATGCTTAAAAGAGTTTAGAGATTAGCAACGTATAAAGTAGAATCTTGGTGGGGCAGTCCTAATGTAGGTGGGGCTTAAGTTAATATAAAGACTTGCATTATTAATCAAAGACATTCACGTTTGTGCACACATTCGTCGCCCTGAATGCTTGTGACGACTCGTGTGTTATTTTAAGCGCCCAGTGACGCGCTTGTACGAGGGGCACTATTTATATTTTGAGCCTAATAATTAAAACAAAGTAATTTCTGATTGAAAACTGCTTTATTATTTTTCAAAATATCCTCCTTTATGATCAACACAATTTTGCATCCGTTTGAACCATTTGTCAAAGCATTTATTCCAGTCTTCTTGAGACACCTCCAAAACATGGTTTTTGAAGGCATCAACGGCTGCTTCTACCAACGAAAATCGTTATCCACGCAATTTATTCTTGATGTTCGGGAACAAAAAGAAGTCGTTGGGTGCCAAATCAGGACTGTATGACGAATGATCCATCAATTCGATTTTTTGAGCCTTCAAATACTCTGTTGTTAGACGAGATGTGCATTGTCTTAATGAAGAACGATCCTACGCTTCTTGTTGGTTTTCTTTACTTCACCGAAGACTTCCGGCAAACAAATGGTTGTGTACCATTCGTCATTGACCGTTTTGCGTTCCTCTAAAGGCACTGTTGCCACATGACCAGTTTTGCTGAAAAAGTAGGCGACACATTTGATTCGAGTGCGAACAACTTTTTGGGATTTGCTTCATCTTGAAACACCCATACAGTCGACTGCTGTTTACGTTCCGGCTCATACGCATAGATCCATGATTCGTCACCTGTTACAATCTTATATACGTCTTTTGAGGCACCACCGTTGTATTTCTTGAGCATTTTTGTACACCAATCGACACGAGCATCTTTTTGAGATTGCGTCAAATTATGTGGGATCCAACGAGAGCAAACCTTTTTCACGGCTAAATAACCATGCAATATTTTATATATGCTGGTGGAACTAATGCCTAGGGTTGCCTCAATCTCGCAATATGTCGCATGACGATCTTTCATTATTAGTTTTTGCACAGCATCAATGTTTTCTGGCACAACAACTGATTTTGGACGACCTTCACGAACTTCATCATTGAGCGAACGGCGGCCACGATTAAATTCGTTATACCAGTGTTTCACAGTGGCAAAGGATGGAGCCTCGTCACCAAATGTGGAAGTTAGTTGATCGATGCGTTCGTCTTGATAATCCACGTTGAAAGTCGTAATAAATCATTGCACGAACATTTTCACGAGTTAATACCATGTTTTTGTTGACACACAATTTTACGTTAGTGTAAACAAAACAAATGACGCTCTATTGACAAAATGTTTCAAGTAGATTATGGTCAAAAATGTCAAACTTTCCATTGGAAACGTCAGATGGCACCTACAACAGTCAGGTTGCCAGGGCTCAAAATATAAATATTGCCCCTTGTATGTATGGTTTAGCGGTATCGCGAAGGGTTTTGTCGGTAAACATTTTAGCGATACACTGTAATTAACATCTATATATTCTTTTATTGCGGGAACAGTTATTTAAAACTGTGAAACTGATACTGTGGAAGTTAGAAGGTATAATGATTCATTTCTTATAGTTTCGAGTGCTACTATTTATAATCAGTTTCATTCTTTATCTTCAAACGTCGGCAACTCGCTTCAATAGCTCTAGATATTAGACCACATTAAGTTTCTCAGTCAATTTAAACTGGTGTTATCCTTTCACATTTGATTCACGCATACCCTGAGAAAATACTCATACCTCTACCACTGGAGCAGCTGGCACACGATACAACAGCACGAGATGCGAGATAACGACAACATTAGAAAAACGTAAAGTAGTGGCTTCAAAATTGTCGCACCCGCGGCTTTATAACAAAAAATCTAATGTGATACACTCACATGACTTTCTCTACTCTTGTACAAACTATTTTTGCAAACGCTTATTCTCCATATGCTTCATGTTAATCGAGATGTTAACCTTATTGCTAATTTTCTTGTAGATGCAAGGGGAATTGCTAGGCTTTAAGCGATAGTCAAATATTTTAAGAGTTGGTTGCTATGTGGAGCATTCCATTCTCTTTGCACTACCAGGACAAAAAAAAATGAATAACGAATTTGAGAAAAAGTACAAGTATTGGAAAATTTAAGGGAATAACAAGCAATATCTCGAAAATGGTTCACTCAACAACAAAAAAAATGTATATGACATAAATTGTGTATTTTAACGCGCTCTACATTTTTTGTGTAGTAAAATGTTGTCTATCTCTTATGGTTTACCAGTTATGCAAAAGTCGTTCACAATGAAGAATACTATTGGAGACATTTCCAGAAAATTCGAGATATACATTTCATTTGTCATAAAAACATCTTAAACATATGATATTTTACTCAAATTGTTAGAGCCATTTTTGAGAAAATTAAAATTTTCGAAAAATGTTCCATGTAAAGGGTAATCTGGGGTGGGGAATTTTCTTGAAAACCTGCGTGTCGCATCTCTGGAAGATACTGAACCTAAATACCAAGTTTGGTGTTTATCCGACTGTTCGTTTTTGAGTTATGCTGTTCACAGACACACACACACACACGGACATGTTTCCAAAAATACTTTTTTTGGATTCTGCGGCAGTCACCTCCTGTCCGAAGTTGTGGTTCTTGTTGATGCCCGTTGCTCGCGGCATACCTTGCTGCATCCTCCATGTTGACTCCAGATGTTCGCAGTGTGCTGGTTCTCTGCATTTTTTTTTATCCTCGGCTAGCTGCAGTAATTTTCTTTAAACTATGTGGGAGAATGGACTTATCCTTGGTAAAGGAAGCGTAGATCTCGGGTGGTGGTAAAAGGAGAAATAGACGTGCTTTGGTTACGAAAAGATGACACTGCAGTTTCTTTTTTATGTAGCTAATCCTCGTAGTACACAACATTGATATTGGCGCCGTTAAAATACTGTCCACCGCTGTTGAAACACGGCGAGGATATGACGCGAAGTTTAAATATGCTTATTATCTCTTTACGCGTAGCGACTCTTATGTGTGTTTCGAAAACTGTCTTCATTCCCTTTTGGCGCGATATCTCTCAAACATCCTGCAGCATCTCTCCCTGCCTGTAGTTTAGCAAAGTGTTCCCTGACCACATGACAAATGACCCACAAATGACAAAATGCCTCGAATTTGTTCCTAACAGATCCATTTATAGTCGCAGGCTTCTGGGGCTGCTTCCTTTCCTATTGGTCCATTTTTAGCGCCACTCGACGCGTCCCACTATTTCATATAAACTTACAGGGATCTCATTGGTCCAAGTTTAACATAAATCGCGGCTTTTCCTAAATTTACCGTTAAGCTAGTTGTCTCTCTCATTTGGTCACGGCGAATTATCGTATAAAGGAACAAAGACTCTACACCCTCGCTGTATGAACAATGCCCCTGCGACCAGAGAGATATCGTAAAACTAGACTTTCTGCCTTCGAGGACACTATTCCTGTAGGTAAAACATTTCGTCGTGGACAGTATTTTAACATAGCGCTTAAATTATTTACATTAAACAATTCATAACTCCTCTAATATTAGTAACCTAAATACATACATATCGTTAAATCACCCTTCTTAAACTATACAAGCAGTAAAAAGAAAAAGATATGTGCATAGCATGAATTAACATCAATAAAAAATAATTAATCAAATTATCTATAATTACAGTTCTCGGGCTCGGCCTAGAGTTGCCGTTTCAATTCAGAGGATCTCATAACATATATTTCCGGTGAAATCTCGGTATCGAGTTTTTGGGTGGAATACAATACTTCCCCTACTTACTATACGTAGTAGAGAAAGTAAAGAACTCAAATAACGTAGTACGTTATCAGAAGTCGTCTTCATTTTGAACGAATGTTGTATATTTGTTAAACCATAAGAGATGGAAATAATCTTACTACAAAAATGCAGATCCCCTTAAAACACACAGTTTATGTCAAATAATATTTTTGTGGCGTTAACCATTTCCAAGATATTCCTTGTTATTGGTTTCGATTTTAAAACGCTTATACGGGATGCTCGAAAAGTCACGGTGCAGTTACAACATAAGTAGGATATATAGGAGAGAGCTGGCGCAGTTTTTTGCGTTTATATGGGAAAGGATAGGGAAAACGAGGCTAGATGCGTCGGTTCAAGGAGGAAAATGCGTTTATATGGGGGAGATAGGGAATACGAGGACTGACGCTAGGCTAGACAGTGGTAGGAGGGGGAGTGCGCTTTATATGAGAGAGGTAGAGGAATATGAGGAGAAGTGCTAGGCTAGACAGAGGCTGAGTAATGTATGGTTTATATGAGCGGTATAGGAAAACGCGGAGATGTGTTAGGCTAGACAGGGCTTGAAACGTAGTGCATGGTTTATATGAGAGATATAGGAAAACGAGGAAAGGTGTTAGGCTAGACAGAAGTCGAGGAGTAGAGTATGGTTTATATGAGAAGTATAGGAAAACGAGGAGAGGTATTAGGTTAGGAGAATTGAGTTTGTGTTTATAAGGAGAGACGAGAAAACGGAGAGAGATCCTATGCTAGGATAGACAGGTGTTAAAGTTAGGTTAGATAGGAAACCAAGGAGTGATACTCAGCTAGAGGGGGGGGCAGGAGGGAATGAGCTTTTGAGAGGTAGGGGATACGAGGAGTGGTGTTAGACTAGACAGAGGTTTAGAGTATGCGTTTATATGTATGAGAAGTATAGGAACAGGAAGAGGGGTGCTAGGCTAGACAGAGGTTGAGGAGTAGAGTATAGTTTATATGAGAGGTATAGGAAAACGAGGAGAGGAGTTAGACTAGACAGAGGTCGAGGAGCAGAGTATGGTTTATGTGAGAGTCATAGGTAAACGAGAGAGGCGTTAGGCTAGACAGAGCTAGAGGAGTAGAGTATGGTTTATATGAGAGGTATAGGAACAGGAGGAGAGGTGTTAGGCTAGACAGGTAGTGTAGCAGTAGGAATATGGACTTATATACAGGAGAGATAGGGAATATGAGGTGCTAGACTTGAAAGCGACTTTAGACGTGAACTTAGTGGAAAACTGTTTCATGTCAATGTTCTAGACATACCCATCACGTAACCTATTCAGGGAAAAGGTGACTCGTTCAGGGGAAAAAGGTGACTGCTCAGGGAAAAAGGAGGTCCACAAAAGGAAAAAGTTGACTAGCAAAGGGAAAAACGTGACCAGCAAAGGGAAAAAGGCGACCAGCAAAGGGAAAAATGTGACCAGCAAAGGGAAAAAGGTGAGCCATAAAGGTAAAAAGGTGATCTGCAACGGGAAAAGCTAACCCACTAACACTAACAGGTAAGTAATTCAGCTAGTATTGCAAGAGGTTGACTGCATCATAGCAGTGTATGATTTCACATGTAATTCAGCTAGTATCGTATGTATTTAGGCTAATTCATCTAGTAACACAGAATAGATTCCAGAGGCTAACTGCATCATGGCTCTGCATAATTTCACAGATAATTCAGCTAGTATCGTAGGTATTTAGGCTAATTCAGCTAGTATCACAAGAGGATAGATTCTAGGGTTGGGTATAGCTTAGTGTCGTATTTCACAGGTAATTCAGCTAGTATCGTAGGTATTTAGGCTAATTCAGCTAGTATCACAGGAGGCTAGATTCCAGGGTTGGGTATAGCATAGTTTCATATTTCACAGGTAATTCAGAGGGTATCGTAGGTATTTAGGATAATTCAAGTAACATAGGTGTTTAGAGTAATTAAGCAAGTATCACAGGAGGCTAGATTCCAGGGTTGGGTATAGCATAGTTTCGTATTTCAGAGGGTATCGTAGGTATTTAGGATAATTCAAGTAACATAGGTGTTTAGAGTAATTAAGCAAGCATTACAGGAGGGTAGGTTCCAGGGCTTGGTTATAACCTAGCTTCGTATTTCACAGATAGTTCAGGTAATATCGTAAGTATTTGAGGTAATCGCCAGAGCTTCACAGGTATTATTGATAATTTCGATCAGAGATTTGTATCACAGCTATTTAAGGTAAATGCAGATGATTCAGGTTGTATCAATGGTATTTGAGTCATCTTAACAGGTAATTCAGATAGTATCACAGGTGCTCGTGCTAATTTAGAGCAGGAATTCGTATCAGAGCTAGTTAAAGTAATTTCACATGATTCGGATAGTATCACAGGTATTTAAATCATTTTCATAGCCAATTCAGCTAGTATCGTGAGCATTTAAGCTAATTCAGCTAGTATCACAGGAGGCTAGATTCCAGAGGCTAACTGCATCATAGCTATGCATGATTTCACAGCTAATTCAGCTAGTATCGTAGGTATTTAAATCATTTTCATAGCCAATTCAGCTAGTATCGTGAGCATTTAAGCTAATTCAGCTAGTATCACAGGAGGCTAGATTCCAGAGGCTAACTGCATCATAGCTATGCATGATTTCACAGCTAATTCAGCTAGTATCGTAGGTATTTAGGCTAATTCAGGTAGTATCACAGGAGGCTAGATTCCAGGGTTGGGTATAGCATAGTTTCATATTTCAAGGTAATTCAGAGGGTATCGTAGGTATTTAGGATAATTCAAGTAACATAGGTGCTTAGAGTAATTAAGCAAGCATTACAGGAGGGTAGGTTCCAGGGGTTGGTTATAGCCTAGTTTCGTATTTTACAGATAGTTCAGGTAATATCATAAGTATTTGGATAATCAGCATAGTTTCACAGATGCTCGTAATAATTTCTATCAGAGATTTGTATCACAGCTATTTAAGGTAAATGCAGCTGATTCAGGTTGTATCAATGGTATTTGAGTCATTTTAGCAGATAATTCTGATAGTATCACAGGTGCTCGTACTAATTTAGAGTAGGAATTCGTATCTGAGCTAGTTAATGTAATTTCACTTGATTCGAGTAGTATCACAGGTATTTAAGTCATTTTAACAGGCAATTCAACTGGTATCACAGGTACTCATGGTAATATAGAGAGTAATTCGATTATAAAACTTTTCTCATCCAGCGTTACAACAATTTATATACTTTTTTCTAAATCTTACAAATTTTTATATGTTAAACAGTTATTGTACGATGCAGAGAGGGATAAACTGTATATGGTTTATAAACTGAAAAGCTTTGCGTCAACATACCTTTATTTCAGTTCGTTATAGATGTCTCTCCCCTTTTATCTAGGCTTGAGACTAGCACTAGGATTGCTCCTAATGGCAGGGTTACCACCTTCCCTTCCATCTTCTTCTTTCTTCATCAGGCGTCAGCTATCTGCATATACAGCACACAGATAACCTTCTTTTTTAAGATTGTAGACTCACGAGAAAATCTTTATCTTTAACTTACATTCTTTTAAGCACTGTTTGTAATGGCGTAATGTCCATACGCATATGTCGTTATCCCATCCTCAGCAATAATTCTTTTATCATCAAACGGAGTCAATGCAATTTTATTCACTTGCACTGTAGCAAGAGCATGCTTTCGTGATAGGATCAGATTCATAGGTGTTCTGATGATTTCACTGGTTTTAAGACAGTCTGTATAGCTGTCAAACGAAATGTACTGCTTAATAGCGCTACGTTTTATACCTTTAATCTTTTTTATCATTGACCCTTGAATATCTAAGGCATACATCTTAGGACGTAGTCCAACAAAGCGTAGGATGATTTTGCTATTAGCCTCATCTTTAAATTTTCCCAATACCTTCTTGTTCTGAGAAGAGTAACATATATGGTTGGCAGGGTAATCAGATGTATCGAGATGCTCAAGAAAACGTAGCTTGTCCTGGTACACATCTTCAGTTGTTACACGATGAATGAACGAATCAGTGTCCATATACATAAGCTTCAGGTTTTCAGCTCCATAATAAGGCAACAAAACGTCGTAATGATAGTTATACATTAATGTCTTGGAGATGTCCAACACACTCATACCAATGTATATAGGCTTGTTGAATACAATCTGACGAGAGGCCATATGTACAGCAGCTAGATTATCAGCATATATCGTCCTGTCGATAAACGTAGGCTTGGCGATCAGCTTCTCTAGAGTTTTTTCATTGGTCACCAGTCGTATATCCATACGATTACGCAGGTTCTCCATAGTTTTTCCAAACATAGCGTTGTTAAAGAGTTTGTAGAGATCCTTCTCGAAATCATTCGCAGCTTGTTGTCGTAGCCTGTTGTTAAATTCCACATAAGGTTTCAACCACTGAGTCTGTCGGAATTGTAGCACACGATGGATTTTTGTTAGTCGTAGTCCATGACTAAGAGCTTGCTTCAAAGCCATGTAATGCACTACATACTTCTTTCGAGGTCCAAGATGAGGTATCAGTTTCTTTGTAGATGATTCCAATGGTTTCATACACTCTGGCAGGAAAGGTAGATCGTTGTGTAGATCGTGAAGTTCAGCAGGATACTCGATGTCGACTTCTAATATGTAGCCGTAAGGATCATCTTCTTGTAGTGTTTCTAAGTTGATTTCTTCAGGTGACACCCACTGAAATCCACCAAAAGGAAGGGCGTGACACATTGCCCACCCATATTGGTTATTTGCGTCCTCGTATGTGATAAATTGGGTTGGTCTCGTCGGATCAAACTTCTCCATATAAGTGTTATTAGCCTCAGCATACCGATGAGAAACTTGGCATAAACCTCCTCTTATACCTGATTCCACCATGAGTAATTGATCATAATCTTGTAACAGCTCTAACTTAATTCCAGTATACAGTAACATAGCGTCCCATGTTAGACCTGGAGAGGTAAAATAATGGGCGGGATCGACTTTGTGTGTTTTAAGGGTTTGCTCTCTGAACGTCTCAAAGACGTCAGCTAGAAGAAGTACATCCGAAGTTAAGTAGAGATCGCTGTACTCTCCCAGGTTTCTCACATTAAACAGCTCCCATACATTTCTAGCATGATCGTAGTCAGCATCAGTAATTTCTTCTTCATTTAATCTATTGTAGAAGGAGTCCTTAGGAGGCAAGCAGGTCTCGTTCAGGGCATCCCATGACGTAACAAAATCATATGGAAATACACCCTTACGGGTCATCAACTTCAATTTGTCTTCTCCAAAGTACTTTAGCGTTTCAGGATACGAGGTTAGATTTTTTACCAACTTATCCAAGCTTGTACTGAGGAATCGGAAGCTATCCACAAATCGAAGCTTTATATCTCCTACATACTTGGTGAATGAGATATAGCTTTCTTCAGAGTTAGGAATTACCTCCACACGTTCACTTGTACAACCCAGCTCCTTAACAATGAAATGAGAGTCATATCCGCTAAGGTTATGCATGAAGACTGGTATATATTTAGGTGTTTTACAGGCTAAATTACATTCATTATGAAGACTTCCACGATATTCACCGCTGATGTGATCATGGTCGCGTACTTTGTAGTTTTCTCCTGTAAAGCCTTTTCCACACAAGTAGCATGCCGTAGAAGACTCAAAATCCTTTTGCTGTTGTTCCGTAAGTTTCAGAGGCTTAGTAGATTTGTATATGCCATCAATCATTTTTGCAAGATATGTCAGGTACAGCATAAACTTCTGAGCAGCATCTGCACCACGATACACATAGGGCTGCTTAGGAAGACCAGTTTCGAGATGTTCAACACTGGATGTAGGCTTCACGTAAACACAGAAGCTCATTGGTGTGTGCTCTTGATAAGGGGTTGTATAGGAAGTTTCAGGATTGGGTATACACGTATGGCATGGAGTGAGAATACTCTCAAAATCAGCATAGACGACATAAGGTACTTTCAGCATCCTCTCAACATTTTTAAACTGAACAATTGATTTCTCCTTGGTAGGCATAACTACCCTCGCAACACCATGTTGAATACAGACGGCTACATGTTCTTGCAGTTTTTCCTGTCCACTTAGTCCATATCGATCATCAAAATGTGTAAAGCAGCGCTTACAAGTATAAACCCGTCCATTATGGCTAGTTTTCTGGCGTCGAACGAGTTTCTCAAAATTCTTTATATATACGTAGTGATGTTTTCCACTACTATCATTCAATAGTAGCAGGTCGCGATGTTCAGGTAGTTCAATATCAGCAACCTTTATCGGATACACTTCGTGCTTCTCATCCAGCCCAAACACGTTAATAGACATATTGTTAAACTTCTCAAATTTAGGTATTTGAGAAAGTGGAGTAGGGTAGGAAACACAGCTGAAGTCGTACTTATCTTGAAGTTGTTTGTATTTGTTCACACGCTGTGCATCCTTCCCTATGAATTTGGCCAGTATAGAGTACATGAAACATTTCTCGTCGCTAAAGTTCTGGATGTTTATACATGCTTTCCTTGCTTCAACAGCTGACGGTAGTGGTATGTAGCTACTTCCTCGTAACGGGTTGTACTTGTTGATACGAAGTCGAACTCCTTCCACAGCAAGCAAAGCCCAGCTGCTACCCTTAAGCTGAGACTCCTCCATTTCAGTCACCAATTTCTTGAATTTCACTTCCATCGTTGAGTCCAGATCAGTTTCCAGGAAAACAGCTTGATTCCGTGTTTTAAATGTTTTGTCACAGGTTTCTCCAATACTGTTAACAAATCGACACTCAGCCAGCAGATTAATTTTAACACTCTTATGAATGCTAAGCTCTTTATGCACAGCCTGGATTATACGTTGTTTTGCCTCTTGCAGATACATATTTAGGTCCTTAGCTGATTCGCATCGTATAAAATACGATTTCAATCGTCCTTCGAATGAAGTTTCGTATTCTTTCATATCGCAGTCCTCCACTGTTGACAGCAACTGATGTTTAGTTGGCTCCAATCTTCTTTTCTTCTGAGGGCTGCTTATTTCACATATATCTTCGTGTCGCTGTCCCTTATAACAATCTTTGAAGGTTACATTACAATGTTTACATTTGAAGAGCTTCTTGCAGCTCATCTCGTGTCTTCTCTTGTCATAACCTCGGAGGAACTTCTTCCCACATTTTCCGCATGCATATCCAGTAGCGCTTGGAATAATATCCTTATACGCTGAGTTATTCATCTTTATTCTTGATGTAATAACGTATTAATCACTGATCAATGAAATGTAGACCTCTTCACCTTGACACCACTTTAGAAAGCTGATTATTCTTGGAGAGAACACGATGTTAACACCTCAAGACTAATTAGCACAATGAAGTCCAATGCCCTAGATCACCATATTTATAGAGGGAGCACGAACCTTTTAGATCAATCATAAACTCGCTCCATAACCACCTGTATATGATCGCTCAACGTGTACTAACCCCCCAGCCATATAACCTCAAGTCTAGAGACAGGATGTTTATGACGTCACACCCAGAGACAGGATGTCTGGCAGCATCAAACACGTTTAAACTCGTCTCATAACTACCTGCTTATGCTGTCACACCAGCAAGAGAAGTATTCCCACACGCTCATTCAGACATATATTTCAAATTCAAGCCAGCCACCACCATCACCACCTATTGTACCAAGGTTAATTCAAGCTGTATTATCACAATACTTAAAAGTAAAAGCTTAAAAGGAAACCTAGAAGATTTTCCCCCTTATTTACTTAATTATTTCATGTTTTTATTCCCTTTTCAATTCTTCCTTTCCATCTTCTCACAGAAAGACCATTACATTTCACTACAATCATGAGAAAAGCAATTTTTCCAGAGTTACACAGATTCTAAGCTTCTAAATCGAACCCGGTAATACTTTTAATAAATGTATTTTAGCTTCCCAATATCAGCATCTACCATTTAATCTTTACTCGAACCTGATATGATCCATAAGCTTGAAGATATATGAAATCACCCTTCGGGATTCGATCTGAGTACTTTAAAGTAATATTTGTCACGATAACGATATTTAAGGACTAGATACTCTTGTTTGCGTTTACCTTGACATGTTTATCTAAATTAAATTACGAGTTATTAAATTTTTGCAAGTAAATTTCATTGAATCGGTATTCGAACCCAGAACACCAGGAACAAGATAATTTATAATATTAGTCTGACATGTTAAACAAAGTTGTATGCAGTTACATCATCGATCTAAGTGATATATTCTAGTGTACAGAGGAAAATTAAGGAAGTCATTAAAAATCGGGAATCGAACCAAGCACAACTGATTGACAATTATATACAGCATTAATCACCCAGTACAGAACCTATCAATCATGCTTTGCTGCACTCCTCTACCTCACTTAGTTCCGAGATAATGAAAATTTAAAAATTAAGGATCGAACCCAGGACGTCAGGTATCTAATTACACATTTACAAGATACTACCTAATAACATAAACGCAATAAAGTTTATTTGGCGTCTTTATCTTAATTGGTTTAGGAGTTATTAAATTTATAAGTAAATTCCATCGAATCAGTATTCGAACCCAGAACACCAAGAACAAAATAATGTATAATATGAGTTTGGTATGCTTAAAGGTGCTGTATGTAGTTACAGCATCAATTTAAGTGATATTTTCTAGAGTATAGAGTAAAATTAAGGAAGTCATTAAAAAATCGGGATTCGAACTAGAGGCAACTGATTGGAAATTATATACAGTATTAATTACACATCACAGGAGCTATCAAACATGCTTTGGTCCATTCCTCTAGCTTTCTTAGTTTCCGAGATAATGAAGTTTTTAAAATTAAGGATCGAACCCAGGACACCAGGTACCAAAATATACATCCACAAGAAACTAGCTAATGACATTAATGTAATAAAGTTTATTTGGCGTCTTTATCTTAATTAGTCTCTGAGTTATTAGAAGATGAATTTGCATTCACTCCTAGGATTCGAACCCAGGCATCCCGGTCAACTTGCAACAATGTCCTAATGACGCGGCGCATTCCAAAGAATTGATTAGTTTTTATCCCAATGTTCTATCTCTTGTCATTCAGGAGATATAAGCGATTAAACAGTAGAGATAATATGGGCGGAGCTTGCCGGCATAGATCAAAAGAACTTTATCAGATGTCGGCATCTCTCTGTGCGCTCAAACATACATATTATCTCTACTGTTTAATCGCTTATATCTCCTGAATGACAAGAGATAGAACATTGGGATAAAAACTAATCAATTCTTTGGAATGCGCCGCGTCATTAGGACATTGTTGCAAGTTGACCGGGATGCCTGGGTTCGAATCCTAGGAGTGAATGCAAATTCATCTTCTAATAACTCAGAGACTAATTAAGATAAAGACGCCAAATAAACTTTATTACATTAATGTCATTAGCTAGTTTCTTGTGGATGTATATTTTGGTACCTGGTGTCCTGGGTTCGATCCTTAATTTTAAAAACTTCATTATCTCGGAAACTAAGAAAGCTAGAGGAATGGACCAAAGCATGTTTGATAGCTCCTGTGATGTGTAATTAATACTGTATATAATTTCCAATCAGTTGTCTCTAGTTCGAATCCCGATTTTTTAATGACTTCCTTAATTTTACTCTATACTCTAGAAAATATCACTTAAATTGATGCTGTAACTACATACAGCACCTTTAAGCATACCAAACTCATATTATAAATTATTTTGTTCTTGGTGTTCTGGGTTCGAATACTGATTCGATGGAATTTACTTATAAATTTAATAACTCCTAAACCAATTAAGATAAAGACGCCAAATAAACTTTATTGCGTTTATGTTATTAGGAAGTATCTTGTAAATGTGTAATTAGATACCTGACGTCCTGGGTTCGATCCTTAATTTTTAAATTTTCATTATCTCGGAACTAAGTGAGGTAGAGGAGTGCAGCAAAGCATGATTGATAGGTTCTGTACTGGGTGATTAATGCTGTATATAATTGTCAATCAGTTGTGCTTGGTTCGATTCCCGATTTTTTAATGACTTCCTTAATTTTCCTCTGTACACTAGAATATATCACTTAGATCGATGATGTAACTGCATACAACTTTGTTTAACATGTCAGACTAATATTATAAATTATCTTGTTCCTGGTGTTCTGGGTTCGAATACCGATTCAATGAAATTTACTTGCAAAAATTTAATAACTCGTAATTTAATTTAGATAAACATGTCAAGGTAAACGCAAACAAGAGTATCTAGTCCTTAAATATCGTTATCGTGACAAATATTACTTTAAAGTACTCAGATCGAATCCCGAAGGGTGATTTCATATATCTTCAAGCTTATGGATCATATCAGGTTCGAGTAAAGATTAAATGGTAGATGCTGATATTGGGAAGCTAAAATACATTTATTAAAAGTATTACCGGGTTCGATTTAGAAGCTTAGAATCTGTGTAACTCTGGAAAAATTGCTTTTCTCATGATTGTAGTGAAATGTAATGGTCTTTCTGTGAGAAGATGGAAAGGAAGAATTGAAAAGGGAATAAAAACATGAAATAATTAAGTAAATAAGGGGGAAAATCTTCTAGGTTTCCTTTTAAGCTTTTACTTTTAAGTATTGTGATAATACAGCTTGAATTAACCTTGGTACAATAGGTGGTGATGGTGGTGGCTGGCTTGAATTTGAAATATATGTCTGAATGAGCGTGTGGGAATACTTCTCTTGCTGGTGTGACAGCATAAGCAGGTAGTTATGAGACGAGTTTAAACGTGTTTGATGCTGCCAGACATCCTGTCTCTGGGTGTGACGTCATAAACATCCTGTCTCTAGACTTGAGGTTATATGGCTGGGGGGTTAGTACACGTTGAGCGATCATATACAGGTGGTTATGGAGCGAGTTTATGATTGATCTAAAAGGTTCGTGCTCCCTCTATAAATATGGTGATCTAGGGCATTGGACTTCATTGTGCTAATTAGTCTTGAGGTGTTAACATCGTGTTCTCTCCAAGAATAATCAGCTTTCTAAAGTGGTGTCAAGGTGAAGAGGTCTACATTTCATTGATCAGTGATTAATACGTTATTACATCAAGAATAAAGATGAATAACTCAGCGTATAAGGATATTATTCCAAGCGCTACTGGATATGCATGCGGAAAATGTGGGAAGAAGTTCCTCCGAGGTTATGACAAGAGAAGACACGAGATGAGCTGCAAGAAGCTCTTCAAATGTAAACATTGTAATGTAACCTTCAAAGATTGTTATAAGGGACAGCGACACGAAGATATATGTGAAATAAGCAGCCCTCAGAAGAAAAGAAGATTGGAGCCAACTAAACATCAGTTGCTGTCAACAGTGGAGGACTGCGATATGAAAGAATACGAAACTTCATTCGAAGGACGATTGAAATCGTATTTTATACGATGCGAATCAGCTAAGGACCTAAATATGTATCTGCAAGAGGCAAAACAACGTATAATCCAGGCTGTGCATAAAGAGCTTAGCATTCATAAGAGTGTTAAAATTAATCTGCTGGCTGAGTGTCGATTTGTTAACAGTATTGGAGAAACCTGTGACAAAACATTTAAAACACGGAATCAAGCTGTTTTCCTGGAAACTGATCTGGACTCAACGATGGAAGTGAAATTCAAGAAATTGGTGACTGAAATGGAGGAGTCTCAGCTTAAGGGTAGCAGCTGGGCTTTGCTTGCTGTGGAAGGAGTTCGACTTCGTATCAACAAGTACAACCCGTTACGAGGAAGTAGCTACATACCACTACCGTCAGCTGTTGAAGCAAGGAAAGCATGTATAAACATCCAGAACTTTAGCGACGAGAAATGTTTCATGTACTCTATACTGGCCAAATTCATAGGGAAGGATGCACAGCGTGTGAACAAATACAAACAACTTCAAGATAAGTACGACTTCAGCTGTGTTTCCTACCCTACTCCACTTTCTCAAATACCTAAATTTGAGAAGTTTAACAATATGTCTATTAACGTGTTTGGGCTGGATGAGAAGCACGAAGTGTATCCGATAAAGGTTGCTGATATTGAACTACCTGAACATCGCGACCTGCTACTATTGAATGATAGTAGTGGAAAACATCACTACGTATATATAAAGAATTTTGAGAAACTCGTTCGACGCCAGAAAACTAGCCATAATGGACGGGTTTATACTTGTAAGCGCTGCTTTACACATTTTGATGATCGATATGGACTAAGTGGACAGGAAAAACTGCAAGAACATGTAGCCGTCTGTATTCAACATGGTGTTGCGAGGGTAGTTATGCCTACCAAGGAGAAATCAATTGTTCAGTTTAAAAATGTTGAGAGGATGCTGAAAGTACCTTATGTCGTCTATGCTGATTTTGAGAGTATTCTCACTCCATGCCATACGTGTATACCCAATCCTGAAACTTCCTATACAACCCCTTATCAAGAGCACACACCAATGAGCTTCTGTGTTTACGTGAAGCCTACATCCAGTGTTGAACATCTCGAAACTGGTCTTCCTAAGCAGCCCTATGTGTATCGTGGTGCAGATGCTGCTCAGAAGTTTATGCTGTACCTGACATATCTTGCAAAAATGATTGATGGCATATACAAATCTACTAAGCCTCTGAAACTTACGGAACAACAGCAAAAGGATTTTGAGTCTTCTACGGCATGCTACTTGTGTGGAAAAGGCTTTACAGGAGAAAACTACAAAGTACGCGACCATGATCACATCAGCGGTGAATATCGTGGAAGTCTTCATAATGAATGTAATTTAGCCTGTAAAACACCTAAATATATACCAGTCTTCATGCATAACCTTAGCGGATATGACTCTCATTTCATTGTTAAGGAGCTGGGTTGTACAAGTGAACGTGTGGAGGTAATTCCTAACTCTGAAGAAAGCTATATCTCATTCACCAAGTATGTAGGAGATATAAAGCTTCGATTTGTGGATAGCTTCCGATTCCTCAGTACAAGCTTGGATAAGTTGGTAAAAAATCTAACCTCGTATCCTGAAACGCTAAAGTACTTTGGAGAAGACAAATTGAAGTTGATGACCCGTAAGGGTGTATTTCCATATGATTTTGTTACGTCATGGGATGCCCTGAACGAGACCTGCTTGCCTCCTAAGGACTCCTTCTACAATAGATTAAATGAAGAAGAAATTACTGATGCTGACTACGATCATGCTAGAAATGTATGGGAGCTGTTTAATGTGAGAAACCTGGGAGAGTACAGCGATCTCTACTTAACTTCGGATGTACTTCTTCTAGCTGACGTCTTTGAGACGTTCAGAGAGCAAACCCTTAAAACACACAAAGTCGATCCCGCCCATTATTTTACCTCTCCAGGTCTAACATGGGACGCTATGTTACTGTATACTGGAATTAAGTTAGAGCTGTTACAAGATTATGATCAATTACTCATGGTGGAATCAGGTATAAGAGGAGGTTTATGCCAAGTTTCTCATCGGTATGCTGAGGCTAATAACACTTATATGGAGAAGTTTGATCCGACGAGACCAACCCAATTTATCACATACGAGGACGCAAATAACCAATATGGGTGGGCAATGTGTCACGCCCTTCCTTTTGGTGGATTTCAGTGGGTGTCACCTGAAGAAATCAACTTAGAAACACTACAAGAAGATGATCCTTACGGCTACATATTAGAAGTCGACATCGAGTATCCTGCTGAACTTCACGATCTACACAACGATCTACCTTTCCTGCCAGAGTGTATGAAACCATTGGAATCATCTACAAAGAAACTGATACCTCATCTTGGACCTCGAAAGAAGTATGTAGTGCATTACATGGCTTTGAAGCAAGCTCTTAGTCATGGACTACGACTAACAAAAATCCATCGTGTGCTACAATTCCGACAGACTCAGTGGTTGAAACCTTATGTGGAATTTAACAACAGGCTACGACAACAAGCTGCGAATGATTTCGAGAAGGATCTCTACAAACTCTTTAACAACGCTATGTTTGGAAAAACTATGGAGAACCTGCGTAATCGTATGGATATACGACTGGTGACCAATGAAAAAACTCTAGAGAAGCTGATCGCCAAGCCTACGTTTATCGACAGGACGATATATGCTGATAATCTAGCTGCTGTACATATGGCCTCTCGTCAGATTGTATTCAACAAGCCTATATACATTGGTATGAGTGTGTTGGACATCTCCAAGACATTAATGTATAACTATCATTACGACGTTTTGTTGCCTTATTATGGAGCTGAAAACCTGAAGCTTATGTATATGGACACTGATTCGTTCATTCATCGTGTAACAACTGAAGATGTGTACCAGGACAAGCTACGTTTTCTTGAGCATCTCGATACATCTGATTACCCTGCCAACCATATATGTTACTCTTCTCAGAACAAGAAGGTATTGGGAAAATTTAAAGATGAGGCTAATAGCAAAATCATCCTACGCTTTGTTGGACTACGTCCTAAGATGTATGCCTTAGATATTCAAGGGTCAATGATAAAAAAGATTAAAGGTATAAAACGTAGCGCTATTAAGCAGTACATTTCGTTTGACAGCTATACAGACTGTCTTAAAACCAGTGAAATCATCAGAACACCTATGAATCTGATCCTATCACGAAAGCATGCTCTTGCTACAGTGCAAGTGAATAAAATTGCATTGACTCCGTTTGATGATAAAAGAATTATTGCTGAGGATGGGATAACGACATATGCGTATGGACATTACGCCATTACAAACAGTGCTTAAAAGAATGTAAGTTAAAGATAAAGATTTTCTCGTGAGTCTACAATCTTAAAAAAGAAGGTTATCTGTGTGCTGTATATGCAGATAGCTGACGCCTGATGAAGAAAGAAGAAGATGGAAGGGAAGGTGGTAACCCTGCCATTAGGAGCAATCCTAGTGCTAGTCTCAAGCCTAGATAAAAGGGGAGAGACATCTATAACGAACTGAAATAAAGGTATGTTGACGCAAAGCTTTTCAGTTTATAAACCATATACAGTTTATCCCTCTCTGCATCGTACAATAACTGTTTAACATATAAAATTTGTAAGATTTAGAAAAAAGTATATAAATTGTTGTAACGCTGGATGAGAAAAGTTTTATAATCGAATTACTCTCTATATTACCATGAGTACCTGTGATACCAGTTGAATTGCCTGTTAAAATGACTTAAATACCTGTGATACTACTCGAATCAAGTGAAATTACATTAACTAGCTCAGATACGAATTCCTACTCTAAATTAGTACGAGCACCTGTGATACTATCAGAATTATCTGCTAAAATGACTCAAATACCATTGATACAACCTGAATCAGCTGCATTTACCTTAAATAGCTGTGATACAAATCTCTGATAGAAATTATTACGAGCATCTGTGAAACTATGCTGATTATCCAAATACTTATGATATTACCTGAACTATCTGTAAAATACGAAACTAGGCTATAACCAACCCCTGGAACCTACCCTCCTGTAATGCTTGCTTAATTACTCTAAGCACCTATGTTACTTGAATTATCCTAAATACCTACGATACCCTCTGAATTACCTTGAAATATGAAACTATGCTATACCCAACCCTGGAATCTAGCCTCCTGTGATACTACCTGAATTAGCCTAAATACCTACGATACTAGCTGAATTAGCTGTGAAATCATGCATAGCTATGATGCAGTTAGCCTCTGGAATCTAGCCTCCTGTGATACTAGCTGAATTAGCTTAAATGCTCACGATACTAGCTGAATTGGCTATGAAAATGATTTAAATACCTACGATACTAGCTGAATTAGCTGTGAAATCATGCATAGCTATGATGCAGTTAGCCTCTGGAATCTAGCCTCCTGTGATACTAGCTGAATTAGCTTAAATGCTCACGATACTAGCTGAATTGGCTATGAAAATGATTTAAATACCTGTGATACTATCCGAATCATGTGAAATTACTTTAACTAGCTCTGATACGAATTCCTGCTCTAAATTAGCACGAGCACCTGTGATACTATCTGAATTACCTGTTAAGATGACTCAAATACCATTGATACAACCTGAATCATCTGCATTTACCTTAAATAGCTGTGATACAAATCTCTGATCGAAATTATCAATAATACCTGTGAAGCTCTGGCGATTACCTCAAATACTTACGATATTACCTGAACTATCTGTGAAATACGAAGCTAGGTTATAACCAAGCCCTGGAACCTACCCTCCTGTAATGCTTGCTTAATTACTCTAAACACCTATGTTACTTGAATTATCCTAAATACCTACGATACCCTCTGAAATACGAAACTATGCTATACCCAACCCTGGAATCTAGCCTCCTGTGATACTTGCTTAATTACTCTAAACACCTATGTTACTTGAATTATCCTAAATACCTACGATACCCTCTGAATTACCTGTGAAATATGAAACTATGCTATACCCAACCCTGGAATCTAGCCTCCTGTGATACTAGCTGAATTAGCCTAAATACCTACGATACTAGCTGAATTACCTGTGAAATACGACACTAAGCTATACCCAACCCTAGAATCTATCCTCTTGTGATACTAGCTGAATTAGCCTAAATACCTACGATACTAGCTGAATTATCTGTGAAATTATGCAGAGCCATGATGCAGTTAGCCTCTGGAATCTATTCTGTGTTACTAGATGAATTAGCCTAAATACATACGATACTAGCTGAATTACATGTGAAATCATACACTGCTATGATGCAGTCAACCTCTTGCAATACTAGCTGAATTACTTACCTGTTAGTGTTAGTGGGTTAGCTTTTCCCGTTGCAGATCACCTTTTTACCTTTATGGCTCACCTTTTTCCCTTTGCTGGTCACATTTTTCCCTTTGCTGGTCGCCTTTTTCCCTTTGCTGGTCACGTTTTTCCCTTTGCTAGTCAACTTTTTCCTTTTGTGGACCTCCTTTTTCCCTGAGCAGTCACCTTTTTCCCCTGAACGAGTCACCTTTTCCCTGAATAGGTTACGTGATGGGTATGTCTAGAACATTGACATGAAACAGTTTTCCACTAAGTTCACGTCTAAAGTCGCTTTCAAGTCTAGCACCTCATATTCCCTATCTCTCCTGTATATAAGTCCATATTCCTACTGCTACACTACCTGTCTAGCCTAACACCTCTCCTCCTGTTCCTATACCTCTCATATAAACCATACTCTACTCCTCTAGCTCTGTCTAGCCTAACGCCTCTCTCGTTTACCTATGACTCTCACATAAACCATACTCTGCTCCTCGACCTCTGTCTAGTCTAACTCCTCTCCTCGTTTTCCTATACCTCTCATATAAACTATACTCTACTCCTCAACCTCTGTCTAGCCTAGCACCCCTCTTCCTGTTCCTATACTTCTCATACATATAAACGCATACTCTAAACCTCTGTCTAGTCTAACACCACTCCTCGTATCCCCTACCTCTCAAAAGCTCATTCCCTCCTGCCCCCCCCTCTAGCTGAGTATCACTCCTTGGTTTCCTATCTAACCTAACTTTAACACCTGTCTATCCTAGCATAGGATCTCTCTCCGTTTTCTCGTCTCTCCTTATAAACACAAACTCAATTCTCCTAACCTAATACCTCTCCTCGTTTTCCTATACTTCTCATATAAACCATACTCTACTCCTCGACTTCTGTCTAGCCTAACACCTTTCCTCGTTTTCCTATATCTCTCATATAAACCATGCACTACGTTTCAAGCCCTGTCTAGCCTAACACATCTCCGCGTTTTCCTATACCGCTCATATAAACCATACATTACTCAGCCTCTGTCTAGCCTAGCACTTCTCCTCATATTCCTCTACCTCTCTCATATAAAGCGCACTCCCCCTCCTACCACTGTCTAGCCTAGCGTCAGTCCTCGTATTCCCTATCTCCCCCATATAAACGCATTTTCCTCCTTGAACCGACGCATCTAGCCTCGTTTTCCCTATCCTTTCCCATATAAACGCAAAAAACTGCGCCAGCTCTCTCCTATATATCCTACTAACATATGTTGGAAATCTCGTCCATATAGAAGCCTGAACCTGCTTAATTTTATTAGAAAACACTTTCTGGGGATCTGTTTGTGAATCCTTCTCACGTGCGCAGTTATTTCAGTTTTTAATTCACAAAGCGTGTGTGAGCGATTGCTATACTCCACAATTTTGCTGCTGGCCCAAAATATAGGTCTGGTGGAGTAAGCTCGGCGATGACATGTTCCCCCAAAAAAACTCCTCCAGAAGTCGCATAGTGTTGTTAACTGTGTGTGCAGTAGCTCCATCACGAGTAGTTGATTTCGTCTTTCTCCAGCTGGCCAATGAAATATTGGATCATTATTCAGTAACGTTAACGGTTTCATCAAAGAATAAAGGGCCAATAATGCGCCGTCTAGGTATTGCTACCCACATTCCAATTTTCTGATCATGCAAGGAGTCTCCGTTGACCATAGTCGTGTGTTAATTTAACCAGAGAGGTGGAACCAGGCCTCGTCTGAATAAGGGGTGACATCAAGAATATCAACGGTATTCCTTTCAATAGAAGATGTAAACCTTTCACAGTAAAGGATTCGCTTTTCATGATCCGCATTTTTCAATTCCAATGCTTTCCTAACTGCTTTATGCAAGTCCAGTATCTTTTTACTTTCTGTACTACGTACAGTAAGTAGGGGAAGTATTGTATTCCACCCAAAAATTCGATACCGAGATTTCACCGGAAATATTGTTTTGAATCCACCTGAATCCAAAAAAAGTATTTTTGGAAACATGTCTGTGTGTGTGTCTGTGAACAGCATAACTCAGAAACGAGCAGTTGGATAAACACCAAACTTGGTATTTAGGTTCAGTATCTTCCAGAGATGCGACACGATGGTTTTCAAGAAAATTCCCCCACTACCCTTTACATGCAGCATTTTTCCAAAATTTTAATTTTCTCAAAAATGGCTCTACACAAAAAATGTAGTTGGGTTAAAATACACAATTTATGTCATGTACATATTTTTTGTTGAGCGAACCATTTTCAAGATATTACTTGTTATTCCCTTAAATTTTCCAATACTTTTTCTCAAATGGGAATTCATTCATTATTTGTTTACCCTCCTCTTATGTAGGACTTACACCCCCAGGACTTACAAGCGGGTGCCTGGGGTCAGAGGCCCATCGAGGAGCAGACACTCATGCATCAGACAGAGCATCCAGGATGGGTGATCAGCCCGATGCCTGGTATGGGAAGAAGGAAGTAGATGGAACGAAAATGTTGGTGAAATGGATGAAAGGAAAGGTGATGATGGAGCAGTTGGTGGAATGAATGGCGGGGGAAAACGGAGAACCCGGAGAAAACCCGCCCAGACGCCGCTTCGTCCACCACAAATCCCACATGCAGGTCCCTGGTATTGAACCCGGGTCGCCTCGGTGGGAGGCGAGCGGTCTAACCACTCGCCACGGCGCCGCCTCACTTGGCAACTAGCTCTTAAAATACTTGACTATCGCTTAAAGCCCTTGCATCTACAAGAAAATTAGCAATAAGATTAACATCTGGATTAACATGAAGCATATGGACAATAAGCGTTTGTAAAAATAGTTTGTACATGAGTAGAGAAAGTCATGTGAGTGTAACACATCAGATTTTTTAGTTATGCCGTTCACACGTACGCCGACCTTTTCCTAATAATGCTGGTCCCCGTGGTATTTCTAATAATGGGTGAAAAATCCCCTGATATTCAGGGAAATGGGTAGTGAATTATTGTCGGATGTATTTCCTTGCCCTCTTGCTCTCCAGAGTCCTTAAATTGCAGGAAATGTAAGTATCCTTTGGCGGTGAAAGAACTAGCGGAATGCTGGAGTAATTTTCACATGATCACAGGAGATAACTTTTGTAACTCCTCTTTCGCTCCACAGTTATTTAATAACAAAATGACTCATCTTACTTCATATAAAACAGAAACCCCTAGCATAAATAAGTCAGCGAAATAGGGCACAAAACTGTGAATATGGGCACAAAAATAAACATTTTGGAAATTGCACATAATTAGTAATCATTACAAAAGTGTCTTACGTTCACATCTTTCAAGGGTGTGACACGAAGGTTTTCAAGAAAATCCCTCCACCAAATTATCATTTATATGGAAAATTTCTTATTTTTTTTCTCAAAAATAGCTCTAATGATTTAACTCAGTTGTGACTAATAAATATCGCTTGGTAGATTTAAAATGTTGCGCTGGACAACATTTTCTCTCTTCGTATAATCAAAGCTAGCTGTTGCAGGGTTGGCTTTTTACTTTCTCGAAACCGATATTTCACAAAAAATTACATGTTTTGAGACACCTGAATCCAAATAAAGCATTTGTGGAAACGTTCGTGTGCGTCTCTGTGTGTCTATGAACACAATATAACTCCAAAACAAAAAATCGGATGAATACCAAACTGGGTATTTAGGTTCAGTATCTTCCAGAGATGCGACAAGAGGATTTTCAACAAAATCTTCCCACCCCAATCTACCATTTACATGGAACGTTTTTCGAAATTGTATATTTTCTAAAAAAATAACTAACGATTTTGATTAAAATACCATATATGAAGGATATTTAGATGACAAATAAGATGCATATGTTGAATCTTCTGGGAATAGCCCTCTTCATTCGGAAGGAATTTTATATAATCTTGTATAACTGGCAAATGTTAAGCGATAGACGAAAACGTACTACACAAAAAATGTAGATCCCTTTAAGACATAACATTTATTTAAAATACGTTTTTGTGGCATAAGCCGTTTTTAGATATGCGCTATTAATTGTTCGAATTGTTCATTACTTGATCACTCTTGAAGTCCTGTCAACATTCAGTTGTTTCTCGCGATGTCATGGAAACAGTATGGAATTTTAAGGCCAGCATATAGCGTCCAGTTGTTAAACATTTGACTATCGCTGTTCTCTTTGATTCTATAACGAGATGTGTAATGTAGCTATTTCTGCAAAGGTTTATTTGGATTAAAATGAAGTAGATAGAAAAATAAGCTTTAGTAAGAATAGCTTGTATACCCACTAATAAACGACAGAGGGTAGAAAAAGTCACTTAAGTGTATCAAATCAGATTTTTGGAGTATACCTTCGCCTTAATGTATAACATTACTAATTTTGAAAGAACGCAACGAGCATAAACTTGACAACATACAAGATCTTACCTTGAAAACCTCGGGGTTACCACAGGCAACTTGCAACTGTTATGCCACAAAATAACATAACTTGTTTAGTTAGAGGGGTATGTGATGCAACTTCAGTTTTTCCAGAACTATATACAACTTCGACATAACCTTTTAATAACCGGAAATGACTGCTAGTTTTTAAGTGTCAAGTATCGCTGTGTTGAAGTTCGAGGCGGATCGAAAAGTAACGCACAATAATTTTTTTCTGCCTTGGTATTGCAACTGGAATGTTGCAATTTCACACAGATATAGTTTGAGGTTTTCACTACAGAGGATATTTTTTTGTTTCATGTGCAGCTCTAGCAAGAGAAGCGTGAACTACGCAAAAAAGATCGCGCATGTTACTGTCGTCAACGTTTAAAGAGCAGAGATATGTGGTTCGATATTTGTGGGCCAAAGGGCATAAACCGAGTGATATTCACAGGGACATGCGTGGCGTGTATGGGAATGATTGTATGTACCGTAGCAATGTCTCCAGGTGGTGTGTATTCTTCCTAGAGGGCCGTGTCAACCTTAGTGATTCGCCACGCTCCGGTAACAGTTGCAACCCCGCAGAATGTCAGAGACATTGAGGCGGCAATTTTGAACGACCGGCGTATGCAACTGCGAACCTTATCGCAAAAGTTCAACGTTTCCTATGGTGCAGTGTACGATATTGTTCATGACACGTTGAAATTTCGTAAAGTTTGTGCTCGCTGGCTGCCTAAGAACCTGACAGACAACCACAAGGGCCAGCGAATGATGACGAGCTTGGATCACCTAACGCGGTACACCGCAGAAGGGCATGACTTTCTGAAAGGAAACGTCACTGGTGATGAGTCGTGGGCATACCACTACACGCCCGAAACCAAGCAGGCAAGTGGAAACATGCTGGTTCCCCAGTGAAGAAAAAACTCAAAAGTGACTCAATCTGCTAGGAAAGTGGTTGTGACGGTGTTCTGGGATATACATGGTGTTGTATTGGTGGACTTTGCTGAACACGGGACCACTGTGAATGCTGCAGCGTACATGAAAACTTTGGTGAAGTTGCGTCGTGCCCTTCGTGACAAACGCCATAACATGAATGCTGACGATGTCAAAATTCTTTATGACAATGCTCGCTCTCATGTTGCCGCTGCTGTTCGTCAGAAAATCACCAAATTTGGTTGGGAGGTGCTCCAGCATCCACCATACAGTCTGGATCTTGCACCGTCGGACTTTGATCCTTTTGGTCCCATGAAGTAATTCCTGGCCGGCCAACGCTTTGCGACAGATGCGGAAGTGAAATCAGCAGTCCGCAGATGGCTATACTCCAAGGAAACGGACTTCTACGAATAGGGCATATTTAAAATGGTATCACGATGGGAGAAACTTGGTGACTATGTCGAAAAGTAGGTGAAAGGTGTAAGTTCATTTGTGATTTTTGTTGTTGTTTTAACTATTAAACTTTTTGTAAAGAAATTGTGTGTTACTTTTTGATCCGCCTTCGTATATTTCTGTGCTAGGGGCCTAAATTAGTATCTTGGATAACAATTTGTAGAACTGCATCTGGGGTTTGGTGGTTAACAAATTAGCTTCCAAATCTAGAGGTCCTGGGTTTGATTGCCAGCTGGAGGGTGGGAATGTATCTTTGACCACGATTATTTCCCTTCCTCCCTAGAGTCCGGAAGTGTGAGTGAAGTGTAAATGTGTGTGTGGATTTAATGTTTAGAAAGAAAACCCAACGTGCCATTGCCAAAGAGTAAGCCGAGACGCAAGTGATTCTTTCCGCCCCACGTTTAGACGCAATATGACGCAGCCACGCTACGTCCTCCAACCATAGAAGCACTACCTTTGCCTCACGGTTGCTGCTTGTCTCCTCCCAGTTGGTTTTTCTTTTGCCACGGCTGCTCCAGCATGAAACTTTAATCTCAGAGTATGCGTGGGTGTGTACAGAGAAACACGCAAACGCTGTCTTGGAACACTTTTATTCACTATTTAAAATAATACTGCGGTTTGCCGATCACTATTAAATGTATACGAAGTTACTTTGTCTCTACCAAGACCGAAGAATTATTAACCACGGCTAAGTGTTCTACCCTCTAGCATGTTCGCCGCCAATGTTCACAACTCGACGAGAATGGCGTTTCGTCCTCGGCAGGCACTCAGGACAGACTGATCTACCCACGCTAATACAAGAAAATCCAACGCCTAAACCTTCCCTCTCTCCCCTCAAACATTCTCCTCAAACTTAGCGTCATCAAGCTAGAATGGCCTTCACCAAGCTGAGTGCAGCTGTACTCGGCGGGTTACCAGGAAAAACTTGCTTCACTGGTATTTACCCTTTCTACCTGAGGCTGGTCCCTAATTAACAAAACTGTGCCTATCTGGTCTTTCAGTCGCTTTTACAGTCAACAATTTTCACAATGCTTCTCCTTTTTATACATAAACTGATTTTAAATATATTATTACTTATTTTATATCACTATCCTTCTCAGATTATTATGATAATTATTGACTTCATAATTTCGGCTTCATAATATTCGACAATATGACTTTGGAAGTTAAAGGCAGCATATAAATGCGGGTGGGGGAGGAATTTTACGACAGAGTAACTATAAACCTTAAAATTCTGATGTGTTGTGCTCACATGACTTTCTGTACTCACTCTTCTAGAAACTATTACAAACCTTTTACTTCTTGTTAACGGAGATAAACTTTCATTATACATTACTTTGCAGGTATACGAAGAATACAGTAAATGGTAGCTATTTTAATGAACATCGTTAGAGCGATCTTTGAGAAAGTAAAGACATTTCGAAACACCTTCCAGTAAAGGATAGTTTGTGTCGCATCTTTGGAAGCTGCTGAACCTAAATACAAACATTGAGCTGTACACACGTGCGCGCTCACGTGAACCTCAAAACGTGAATTTTCGGTGAAATCTTAGTATCCAAGTTTTGATGGAATGCAATACTTTCTCTACTTACTAGGTACCTGGTACAGAAATTAAAACATATACACTACCGTTTGTGAAAATTACAACACCAAGAAAGAATTTCCCAAATACCTCCAAACTTGGTGGAAGTGTAGAAGAGTGGCAAGCAATAAGTGATTAGGTTTGCAGAAAGATAGGGAACACGTAGAGCCCTCTCGTGTCGGTCCGACAAGGTCCGTGTTGCGCTCAGTGTAGTCAGTGCAGAGCTGTCAAACAAGGTGAAAACAATAAAGTAGGTGCCAGTATGCCTCATCGACGTCAAAGAGAGCCATATCGGCATGTGAGCGAGCTCGAACGGGGCAGAATGATCGGTCTCCGGGAAGAGGGTTTGTGACATTTCGTCTCGTACAGGGCATGCTGCTATGACAGTGATGCGTGTGTGGAAGCAGTGGATAGATGAAGGTCTTACTGGACCACGGAACATGACCACAGCACGGGATGACCGTCATCTTGTCCGCATGGCCATGATGGACCGTACAGCTTCATCCACAGTGTTGGCTCGACGCTGGAGCACTGCAACAATTGTGAACTTGTCTGCATCAACGGTTCGTCGCCGTTTGTTGCGCGTTGGACTGGTTGCATGTATGCATGCCATTACGTCGGCTTCCATTGTCCA
This sequence comes from Deroplatys truncata, assembly GCA_030765065.1. Taxonomy (NCBI): domain Eukaryota; kingdom Metazoa; phylum Arthropoda; class Insecta; order Mantodea; family Mantidae; genus Deroplatys; species Deroplatys truncata. The sequence continues at coordinate 11,791,792 of CM060979.1, forward strand.
GAAAACAAAAGCTCCTCCGACTGCAATGGGCACGTGAGCACCGTCACTGGGGTGCTGAGAGGCAAAATGTAGTCTTTTCGGACGAATCTCGCTTCAACGTGTCCTACAGTGATGGCCGCACATGTGTTCGGCAGTATTGTGGTTAGCACAACCTGGAGGGCTGCATTGTTGAGCGGCATAGCGGACAAACACCAGGTGGGATGATTTGAGGCGCCATTGGTTACAACAACCGATCTCGCCTCCTACGAATTGAGGGCACTTTGAACAGCAACCGGTTCCTAACGGTGGTGGTAGAGCCTGTGGTACTCCCCCTGCTTCAGACATATCCACAGATCACATTTCAACAGGACAATGCCCGGCCACATATTGCGAGGAAAGTACAACCTTCTTCGAAGAGCGAAGGGTACCATTGCTTCCCTGGCCTGCACGTTCGCATGACATGTCGCCCATCGAACATGTCTGGGGTATGGTTGGTCGGCACCTGGTGCGTCACGGTCCTCCAGTAACCAGTGTCACGGATTTGTGGGCTCGAATACAAACTGCGTGGAGGGAAATCCCTCAGGAACTTATTCAGAACCTTTTTGATTCAATGTCACGGCGTAGAGCAGCTCTAATTGCAGCGCATGGAGGCCACACCAAATACTAAATATTAAGGCTCAAAGGTCAAGTTTATCATTTGTTACTTGTCATGTACCTAACCTGTGCTATTAAATTCATGCGTTTCCTTCTTGGTGCTGTTGCAATTTTCACAAACGGTAGGGTATATCTTATGCGTTACATTCACATGACCTATTCACACTGTCGTTTGCTTTAATCTAACTGTTCCTACCAAAGCCTTTTCTTCTGTTTACCTGCTTCATCTTCTTACTTAGTAGGCTTACCGTCCTCGTATGTACGGCTTACATCCCCTAGGACGTACACCCGTGTCTAGAGCCGAGGAGCAGACGAACATGGAATCAGAGAGCGAAGAACCCGGAGTGGTGGATCGGCCCGTACGAGAGCGAGCTAAGATGATATGAAATGAAGGCGAAATGTATAAAAGAAAGATGACGATGAAGCAATTGGTGGAATAAATGGCGGGAGAAACCGGACAAAACCCGCCCAGATGCCGCTTCGTCAACCATAAATGCCACATGCGGGTCCTTGGGATCGAACCAGGGCGGTCTTGGTGGTAGGCGAGCGCTCTAACCGTTTCGTTGAACGTACAAAGAAGATAGAGGAAAACGAATCACTAGTCAGATTTTCAAAAACGGAATCTCTATATACAGGCGTACAAACTCCATACTCTTTCCACATCTTGAGAAACAACTGAATAGCGAAAGCATTTTTAAAAAGCGACAAAGACATTAAACATTTAAAACGAATAAAGTATATTTCAGAAATGGCTGAAGCTAAAAAAATAAATAAATAATTTAAATAATTGTGTGTTTTAAAGATATCTATATTTTTTAAGGGGTAGTTTGGGGTGGAAGGATTTTCTTGAAAATCTTGGTGTTGTACCCTTGGAAAGTGCTGAATCTGAATACAAGTTTAGTATTGAACCGTCTTTTGGTTTTTGAGTTATGCTGTTCAAAGTGGGACATTTTTCTAAAAGGCTTTTATAGGATGGAATTCAACACTTGTTCTGCTTACTAGGGATGTGACAATGTGTTAGTTTCGAGTAACGGTTATAACTGCCCCAGTGTAACCACGTTTCAAGATAAACGATGTCGATACAGACTTACTTTGTTATTTGATGCAATCTAAAAAGAGGTTTCTGTAGCTTTGATTACTACGGTGATTTATAATCGCAAAATACATCCGCGCTTGCTTCTACATTCCTGCGCGCACACACTTAAGACGCTTTCCTCCGTGTTGCCTTGTCCCTATTGACTAAGCTACTGCGCCTCTCTTAACACGTGCAGATGGTAACAGCCGTGAGTAAATGAAAAAATATATTATATTCATGCAAATCGAGGTCGGAAGCATAATATTAATAAATAACATTCAATTTACAGTTACGGTGTGCTTGGTAATAACGTAGCCCTTTCAACTTCGATGTTTGATTCGGGAAATACTGATTGTAACGTGTCATATCAGTCGGCGTTTAATTGTTCTTTGCCAAGCAAGGTTAAAGGCGTAAATATCCATGATAAGAAATCCAAAAGAGCGAAAACTCTCGCATTCATTCACACGTGCTTTTCGAATTCGAAACTTGGAGAAATTTCACGTTTCTTTAAGCAATCTTATATGGTAGATTTTCTGAAATTGTGCAACTCTGGATCTTGATTCGCCACTGTTAAAATATATGTATGGTTGTTTGATCATAGCGGCCCGCCCACATTTTCGTACTAAACAGCATTAATTGTTTAATCATATCCATCTACCTGCGATTTATAAAATCTTGTGCAGCTATAATCGCATGTGAATAACATCTTAATGCAATGCATGCAGGGATGAATGACCTGTCATCTGTGGCCTGTGACTTAAATTCGAAGCGATAAGAAATGCACTGCAATAAACAAATATGTACTTGCAACTCCGCGCGAGGATGACTCAAGTGTTTAGGTAACTAGTTCCCGATAAGCGATACCAATACTGCGCACATACAGTGAATGATGTCATCCAGGCTCTGTAACCGTCTCGTTACTTTAGTTCAGCATCGTTAACGCGATTACTTTGGTAACTGTTATTGGGTAACTAGCTACTTTGTAATCGTTACAGTGGTAACCGTTATTGTGTAACTAGCTACTTTGTAATCCTTACTTTGGTAACTGTTATTGGGTAACTAGCTACTTTGTAATCCTTACTTTGGTAACTGTTATTGTGTAACTAGCTACTTTGTAATCCTTACTTTGGTAACTGTTATTGGGTAACTAGCTACTTTGTAATCCTTACTTTGGTAACTGTTATTGTGTAACTAGCTACTTTGTAATCCTTACTTTGTAATCGTTATTTTGGTAACCGTTATTGTGTAACTAGCTACTTTGTAATCCTTACTTTGGTAACCGTTATTGTGTAACTAGCTACTTTGTAATCCTTACTTTGGTAACTGTTATTGTGTAACTAGCTACTTTGTAATCGTTATTTTGGTAACCGTTATTGTGTAACTAGCTACTTTGTAATCCTTACTTTGGTAACCGTTATTGTGTAACTAGCTACTCTGTAATCGTTATTTTGGTAACCGTTATTGTGTAACTAGCTACTTTGTAATCCTTACTTTGGTAACTGTTATTGTGTAACTAGCTACTTTGTAATCGTTATTTTGGTAACCGTTATTGTGTAACTAGCTACTTTGTAATCGTTATTTTGGTAACCGTTATTGGGTAACTAGCTACTCTGTAATCGTTACTTTGGTAACCGTTATTGGGTAACTAGCTACTTTGTAATCGTTTCTTTGTAATCGTTACTTTGTAATCGTTATTTTGGTAACCGTTATTGGGTAACTAGCCACTCTGTAATCGTTACTTTGGTAACCGTTATTGGGTAACTAGCTACCTTGTAATCGTTACTTTGGTAACTGTTATTGTGTAACTAGCTACTTTGTAATCCTTACTTTGGTAACTGTTATTGTGTAACTAGCTACTTTGTAATCGTTATTTTGGTAACCGTTATTGGGTAACTAGCTACTCTGTAATCGTTACTTTGGTAACCGTTATTGGGTAACTAGCTACTTTGGAATCGTTACTTTGGTAACCGTTATTGGGTAACTAGCTACTTTTTAATCGTTACTTTGGTAACCGTTATTGGGTAACTAGCTACTTTGTAATCGTTACTTTGGTAACCGTTATTGGGTAACTAGCTACTTTGTAATCGTTACTTTGGTAACCGTTATTGGGTAACTAGCTACTTTTTAATCCTTAGTTTGGTAACCGTTATTGGGCAACTAGCTACTTTTTAATCGTTACTTTGGTAACCGTTATTGGGTAACTAGCTACTCTGTAATCGTTACTTTGGTAACCGTTATTGAGTAACTAGCTACTTTTTAATCCTTAGTTTGGTAACCGTTATTGGGTAACTAGCTACTTTTTAATCGTTTCATTGGTAACCGTTATTGGGTAACTAGCTACTTTTTAATCCTTAGTTTGGTAACCGTTATTGGGTAACTAGCTACTTTTTAATCGTTTCATTGGTAACGGTTATTGGGTAACTAGCTACTTTTTAATCCTTGGTTTGGTAACCGTTATTGGGTAACTAGCTACTTTGTAATCGTTACTTTGGTAACCGTTATTGGGTAACTAGCTACTTTGTAATCGTTTCTTTGGTAACTGTTATTGTGTAACTACCTACTTTGTAATCGTTACTTTGTAATCGTTATTTTGGTAACCGTTATTGGGTAACTAGCTACTCTGTAATCGTTACTTTGGTAACCGTTATTGGGTAACTAGCTACTTTGGAATCGTTACTTTGGTAACCGTTATTGTGTAACTAGCTACTTTGTAATCCTTACTTTGGTAACTGTTATTGTGTAACTAGCTACTTTGTAATCCTTACTTTGTAATCGTTATTTTGGTAACCGTTATTGGGTAACAAGCTACTTTGTAATCGTTTCTTTGGTAACCGTTATTGGGTAACTAGCTACTTTGTAATCCTTACTTTGTAATCGTTATTTTGGTAACCGTTATTGGGTAAGTAGCTACTTTGTAATCCTTACTTTGGTAACCGTTATTGGGTAACTAGCTACTTTGTAATCCTTACTTTGTAATCGTTATTTTGGTAACCGTTATTGTGTAACTAGCTACTTTGTAATCCTTACTTTGGTAACTGTTATTGTGTAACTAGCTACTTTGTAATCCTTACTTTGTAATCGTTATTTTGGTAACCGTTATTGGGTAACAAGCTACTTTGTAATCGTTTCTTTGGTAACCGTTATTGGGTAACTAGCTACTTTGTAATCCTTACTTTGTAATCGTTATTTTGGTAACCGTTATTGTGTAACTAGCTACTTTGTAATCGTTTCTTTGGTAACCGTTATTGGTTAACTAGCTACTTTTTAATCCTTAGTTTGGTAACCGTTATTGGGTAACTAGCTACTTTTTAATCCTTAGTTTGGTAACCGTTATTGGGTAACTAGCTACTTTTTAATCCTTAGTTTGGTAACCGTTATTGGGTAACTAGCTACTTTTTAATCGTTACTTTGGTAACCGTTATTGGGTAACTAGCTACTTTGTAATCGTTTCTTTGGTAACCGTTATTGGGTAACTAGCTACTTTTTAATCCTTAGTTTGGTAACCGTTATTGGGTAACTAGCTACTTTGTAATCGTTTCTTTGGTAACCGTTATTGGGTAACTAGCTACTTTTTAATCCTTAGTTTGGTAACCGTTATTGGGTAACTAGCTACTTTTTAATCGTTACTTTGGTAACCGTTATTGGGTAACTAGCTACTTTGTAATCGTTTCTTTGGTAACCGTTATTGGGTAACTAGCTACTTTTTAATCCTTAGTTTGGTAACCGTTATTGGGTAACTAGCTACTTTTTAATCCTTAGTTTGGTAACCGTTATTGGGTAACTAGCTACTTTTTAATCCTTAGTTTGGTAACCGTTATTGGGCAACTAGCTACTTTTTAATCGTTACTTTGGTAACCGTTATTGGGTAACTAGCTACTTTGTAATCGTTTCTTTGGTAACCGTTATTGGGTAACTAGCTACTTTTTAATCCTTAGTTTGGTAACCGTTATTGGGTAACTAGCTACTTTTTAATCCTTAGTTTGGTAACCGTTATTGGGTAACTAGCTACTTTTTAATCCTTAGTTTGGTAACCGTTATTGGGCAACTAGCTACTTTTTAATCGTTACTTTGGTAACCGTTATTGGGTAACTAGCTACTTTGTAATCGTTTCTTTGGTAACCGTTATTGGGTAACTAGCTACTTTTTAATCCTTAGTTTGGTAACCGTTATTGGGTAACTAGCTACTTTGTAATAGTTACTTTGGTAACCGGTATTGGGCAACTAGCTACTTTGTATTCCTTACTTTGGTAACCGTTATTGTGTAACTAGCTACTTCGTAATCATTACTTTGGTAACTGTTGCGTTATTTTCTGCCCATCCCTACTACTTACTATACGTAAGCAGCAGAGAATGCTGATGTGTTACATTCACATAACTTTCTCTACCCTCTATCGTTATTAGTAGATATACGATTATTCCTATGAAAGTTAATTTTCCTATCTACTTCATTTTAACCGAGATAAGCCTTTACAGAAACAGCTACATTACAGGTTTCGTTATAGATACAAAGAGAACAGCGATAGTCAAATGTTTAACAACTGGACGCTATATGCTGGCCTTAAAATTCCACACTGTTTGAGAAAGGAGTGTTGCAGCTACGTTGTTGTTATTTATAAGCCCCACGTATGGAAAAGCCGATATGAAGTAGGAGTATTTTAGAAGGAGTTGTATTATGTTTCAACTGTTGTGGAGCCGAACTAGTAGTAGTTGCAACCGCACGTGTGTCAAACAGTTTCCGGTAGCCTTCGCCCCAAATGTACTTTCAGGTGGCCTTTGCCCCAAGTTCAAAAAAAATATTAACTTTGTAATTTGACTGTTTCTTTAAATATTATATATTTATGTTTGCCTCGTCTGCGTCAGTATTATTGTTAGAGACATGGAAGTCTTGGCAGGGCGTGATGCGACAAGAATGTAGGCTTACACAGATTATAATTTTACTTCACTCCTTTTTATTAATGTTTGATACGATTTATATAACACTTCACTGATATAAAGAGAGCTGTGAGATTCTTTTTATTAAATACTTGCACTTTTTTTATACATAAACTATTTTCGTCTCACACGAATACGTGTTATACTTCTCAAGGACACAGAAGCAACGCATCCAGTTATGAGCACTGTCTGCAGGCAACTGAATTGATTTCAACCGTTTAAACTAGTAAATTTCTGTATTTCAAGTCTCTGATTGGCTATTCCTACTCCAATAGAAGACCTTCATTTAACTAAAGCTTTTTCTGGTCGTTGATTGGCTATTTTATAACTGTTGTAGTGGTATTACAAATAATGTTACAAATGTTGTGTGTTTACTTCACGCGTTGCCATCTTGTGACGTCACTCCTTGTTTGGTTCGTAGCTCCCTCTGGCGTGGCAATTTGCATCAGTTTTGAAATAATTCACTTTAAATGTTCTCCGGCTAGCTGTTTAGGTCGACATTTAACTCTTGCAGGATGTGAATCGGAAAGGAATCTTTTATCCAGAAATTATACTGACGAAGAAATTGGTTTTATAACTTTTATTGCCGAACACATTCACAAACACTTTTACAAATTAATCTGGATACTCGCCAAACTGAAACTGTTTGTAATAACTTCTTATTTATCACTTTTAACTCGCATACTTCAACTTTATGTAATTTTTTTAAATATATAATACTTTATAATAATTCTTGTAATTCTGCTGCGTGTAACTTGGCGAAATGAAGGACTGGCTGACGATGTGTAGTGTACACGAAATTTTGATGAACTGAGCGGCAAGCTACCTCGGGCCTGGCTTATTTATATGCTTGTCTCAAGATACGCCTAAAGATTATAAATGAACTGCTATTGGCTAATAAAACGCGCCAACATTAGCGTCTATTTTAATATCCAATGAAAACCACTAATACATATTACTTTAGGAAATGTTCTAGAAGCTTCTAAACGGAAAAAACGCGCGAAACATTACGTAACTTCCTGGTTCCCGGTAATGATAAACAACTCACCCCATCGCTGCATTATTGCGTTATTGTTGACAGTTTCAGTAAAGCCGTATATTATTATTTACCAATAATAATTACAATTAATAAACCTCTGAAATCAATGTCACATAAAAATACATATTCATATTACAATCATTATTTACGTCTGAGTAATTTGTGATACAAATTACCGTATCACTGTCTCAAAACTACATTATTGCTTTCAAGAATCACAAGTAACACATTTAAACTCTTCAAACTCATTATTGCCTCAAGCTTACCTCATTGTTAGCATGTTTTAACGTATTATTCTCACAGCTCCTACATTATTAAATTACGTAATACATTAACATAACATTATTACATGTATACAATAATATAAGCATATACAATGACTGTTACATACATTTTACAAATTATTACTTACACATATTGCTTCAAGGCGGGCTGTTATTCAATTTAAACATTATATAATTAAACTGAAATTATTTAAGTGTTAAAAATACTGCCTCATGTTTCAATGAGATCGCGAGAAACAACCTAAAATCCGACAGAATTTTAAAACAATGACAAAGTATTGAACAAATCGAACCATCAATAAACAATATCAAGGAAATGGTTGATGTCACAAAAAAAAAAAGCTATTTGAAACAAAATGTATGTTTTAAAGAGTTCTACATATTTTGTGTAGTACGTTTTCGTCTATCACTTAACGTTTACAAGTTATACAGTATTATACAAAATTCCTTCCGAATGAAGAGTACTTCACAGGCTGTTCACAGAAAATTCAAGATATATACATTTTGTTATATAAATATGTTTAATGTACCTATGTATGGTATTTTAATCAAAATCGTTAGACCCATTTTTTTAGAAAATAACAAATTTAGAAAAATGTTTTATGCAAAGGATAGTTTGGGGTGGGGGAATTTTCCTGAAAATCTGCATTACGTATACTGAACCTAAATACCAAATTTGATGTTTATCCGACTTTTGGTTTTTGAGTTATGCTGTTCACAGACACACATACATACACACCGTCCTTTTTCTAAAACGGTTTTTTTTAATTCAAGAGGCCTCAAAACATGTATTTCTGGTGAAATCTCGGTATAGAAGTTTTGGGTGGAATGCAACACCTTCTCTATACACTACGTATATGGGTGCGAGAGAAGGATGTAAAGGGGAAGTAGGCTAGCAGCAGAGTTGTTGCTAAGGTTACGATTATAATCTCTCCCCCTCCTCACGGAAGCAACTTTGGGTTTTTATTGCCGCTCCACCGGACAAGGTTTTTAGCACACGTTGTCCATACGCATCATTGCGCAGCCATACATGAGTGTTTCCCCCACCAGACTCTTCCATGGGTTAAATCGGCTTATTATTTTCCGTCATCTTGGCACCAATTCATGTTTTGCCCTTGCCGTTTATGATTTCAGATATTTGTTCTTAACAATGCCTTCCATTCAGGCTACAGCAACTGTGGCTTATGATCTCCAACGTTGTGTATATTTGTTTCACGAGTTCACGCGCAATCTCGTGATACAGCGTGACAAGCCCTCACTTGGGGAGATCAAGCATGATCTGCCTGTAAGTACTTGTTTGAACAATTATGAAGGTGATCTACACATATTCCAAAACCCAAATTACTTTACTTAGGTTTCTGAATTTTATTGCATTCCACCCAAAAATTCAATTCCGAGATTTCACCGGAAATACATGCTTCAACGCCCCTGAATCCCGTAAAATGATTTTTAGAAAATGGTCCGTGTGTATGTGCGATACGAAGATTTCAAGAAAATCTCCTCCACACCAACTAATCTTTACATGCAACATTTTTTTCCGAATACTTTATTCTCTCAAAATGGCTCTAACCATTTTGATTAAAATATCATATATTTAAGATGTTTACATGAAAAATAAAACGTATTTCTTGAACTTTCTGGAAATAACCTATAGTCTTCTTCATTCGGAAGGAATTTTGTATAATCCTGCATAACTGGTAAACGTTAAGTGATAGACGAAAATGTACTACATAAAAAAATGAATAACGAATTTGAGAAAAAATATTGGAAAATTTAAGGGAATAACAAGCAATATCTCGAAAATGGTTCACTCAACAACAAAAAAAATGTATATGACATAACTTGTGTATTTTAACGCGATGTACATTTTTTGTGTAGTAAATTTTTGTCTATCTCTTATGGTTTACCAGTTATGCAAAAGTCGTTTACAATGAAGAATACTTTTGGAGTCATTCCCAGAAAATTCGAGATATACATTTCATTTGTCATGAAAATATCTTAAACATATGATATTTTAATCAAAATCGTTAGAGCCATTTTTGAGAAAATTAAAAGTTTCGAAAAATGTTCCATGTAAAGGGTAATCTGGGATGGGGGGATTTTCTTGAAAACCTTCGTATCGCATCTCTGGAAAATACTAAGCCTAAATATCAAGTTTGGTGTTTATCCTACTGTTCGTTTCTGGGTTATGCTGTTCACACACACACACGGACATGTTTCCAAAAATGTTTTTTTTTGGATTTAGGGGGTCTCAAAACATATATTTCCGGTGAAATCTTGGTATCGAATTTTTGGGTGGAATACAATACTCCCCTACTTACTATACGTAGTAGAGAAAGTAAAAATGTAGATCTCTTTAAAACACACAACTTATTTCAAAATTTTTTTATTCTTTAATAATTTGCGATTATTTCAAAGTCCTTTCGATTTTCAATTGTTTCTCGCGATGTCATGGAAACAGTATAGAATTTTCACACCAGCACCCTATAGCGTCAGTTCTTGAATATTTGACTATCGTTATTTGGTTTGTATGTATAACGGAATGCGTAATGCAGCTGTTTCCGGCAAAAATGTAGGTGGATTAAAATGAAGTAGTTAGAAAAAAAGTGATATATTACATTCACATAGCGTCCTCTACCCATATCTTTATTAGTGGATATACAAAATTATTCCTAGGAAAGTAAACTTTTTTATCTACTTCATTATAATCGAGATAAACCTTTACAGAAACAGCTGAACAAAGCTGTTACAAAGAGAACAGCGATAGTCAAATGTTTAACAACTGGACGCTATATGCTGCCTTAAAATTCCTTGCAGTTTCCATGACATCGCGAGAAACAACTGAATGTTGGCGGGACTTGAAAAGAATGACAAAGTTTTGAACAAATCGAACCATTAATAACGGATATCTCGGAAATGGCTGATGCCACAAAAAAGTTATTTGAAATAAACTGTCTTTTAAAGAGATCTACATTTTCGCCTATCGCTTAACGTTATACAAAACTCCTTCGAATGAAGTGGACTTCATGGGCTATTCCCAGAAAATTCTGGATATACATTTTATTTGTCATTTAAATATCTTTATGTATGGCATTTTAATCAAAATCCTTATAGCCATGTTTTATCAAGTTAAAGGTTTCGAAAAATGTTCAATGTAAAGGGTAGTCTGGGGTGGGGGGATTTTCTTGAAAACCTTCGTGTCACATCTCTGGAAGATGCTGAACCTAAATACCAAGTTTGGTGTTTATCCGACTGTTCGTTTCTGAGTTATGTTGTTCACAGACACACGGACATGTTTACAAAAATGCTTTTTTTTTGGATTCAGGGGGTCTCAAAACGTATATTTCCTGTGAAGTCTCGGTATCGAATTTTTGGGTGGAATACAATACTTCCCCTACTTACTATACAGAAAGCAAGCTAAAGTAAAAATAAATTATTCTATTGGAGTAGGCTTAGCCAATCAGAAACTAGAAATATAAAAATGTACACATTTAAGCGTTAGACACTAGGAAGTTGCATACCCAAGCAGTACGGGTTCGGTGGTTGTATGTGAGAATTCAGTGTAGTGCAGATATTATATAACTGTAAACCTTATTAAAAGTGTAATTAAGAATAACACCTCGCAGCTCCATATTAAGATACGTCAGTAAAGTGTTATGCAGCTGCCGTGAAGCATTAATAAAGAAGTCATTGGTGTAACGTGTGTAAACATTATTCTTCAGCCGTACCAGCCCCATTTAGAGATCTTTGCTCTACCAGATATTACTGACACAGCCGCATTAAAACAATTATTACACATAAACTTTATACACACACGACACTGGCGCAAATGTGGGGCGATGACCACCGCAAAGTGTGTAAACTACTACAGTGTGCGCGAACAACATAAGTCAAAAACGATGTCGGTTAAATACTAAACTTGGCATTCCAGTTCAGCATCTTCTAAAGATGCAACACGATTTTTTTCAAGAATAGCCCCCGCCACAAACTACGCTTTACATAGAGAATTTTTCGAAAATTATTATTTTCACAAAGTGGCTCTAATGATTTTGATTAAAATACTACATATTTAACATATTTTAATAGAAAATAAAATGTATATCTTGAATTCTCTGAGAACAGCCTTTGAAGTCTTCCTTCGCAATGTCTTTTGTATAACTGGTGACGCAGTATTTTATATCACAACACTGTGAATGCCAGAGAGATTGTAGTGTAAATTAGCATTATTGTATGACAATGATTTGAGATGTTTGTTAATTATAAGCATTGTTAGGAAACAAGTTTACACGGCCTCTCTGAAACTGACAATAGCAGCGGGTAACAATGAGCGAGGGGGTGAGTTGTTTATCAATTATAAGAGACAAGCAAATGACCTCAGATTAGCGCGCTTTTCTTTAGAAATGGAGGGAATATTTTCCCTAGAGCATATGTGTTCGTAATTTTGATTGGATATAAAAATAGATGCTAATGTTGGCGCGTTTTATTAACCAATAGCAGCTCTGTTATAATGTTTGGGCATATCGGGGTGAGGGAGTATAAATTCCGAGCCAGAGACAAGTATCGCCCAGTTTAAGAGAATCATTCGCGCGTTACACGTCGCACAGTTCTACAGAATAATTCACAAGGCAAACGTCGCGCAGTTCTACAGAATCTCTCGCGTCGTAAAGCTAGTTACAAAAATGTGAAATACGCGAATTAATAATGTGCGGCAAATAAGTGATAATACTTACATTCGAAAATATAACAGTTTCAGTCGGGCGTGTATCAAGAGTAAATATGTGAAATTAATAATGTGTGACGGCAATAAAAGTGTAAAAACAAATTCTTTTATCAGTGTTATCTTTTAGTAAAACTTCTTTCCGTTTACACACCCTGTTCAAGAGATTTGCTCGACTGAGTAATAATAATAGCTAGCCGGAGGACAAATAACCCAAAATTCAAACTAGTAATACAATAATAGGCGCTCAGCAAATAACACTAACACGAAGTTACCGCGACACTGGTAAACCGTAAGAGATAGACAAAATCTTACTACACAGAAAGTGTAGATCTCATTAAAGCACACAGTTTATGAAGCACAATTTCTGTGGCGCTAGTCATTCAATATTCTTTGTTGTTGGTTTGAATTCTCCAATACTTTATACTTTTCTCAAGTGCAAATCAGTTTTCGTTTTCTTTTTCGTGTTCACGCAAACGGCATGGAATTTCAAAGCCATCTGATACGATAGGCTTTTTAAAAATCTGACTATAGCTTTTTATATCTATCAACAACAAATGTAATGGAAGTTCATCTGGATGAACAAAAAGTAGATAGAAAGTAATGTTTTGCAGAACAGTGAGTAGAGAAAGTAATGTGAATGTTGCGCAAAATAATTTTGTGTTTAACATTGGCGACTTGATCATTTCATTCAGGTCGTAATACCGAACATATACATAAAATCACTTAAAATAATTTTCTTTTTAACATTGGCAAGTTGAGACAGTATTTTTAACGCTTAAATGATTTTCAGTCTAATTATATAATTCAATAACAGCCTACCTTAAAGCAATATGTAAATGTAACAATACATAAAAAGTGTATATTACAGTCATTGTATATGTTTATATTATTGTATACATGTTCAATAATGTTATCTGAAGGTAATGCGTAATTTAATAATGTAGGAGCTGTGAGAATAATAGGTTAAAAGTTGCTAACAATGACGTAACAATGAGGTAAATTTGAGGCAATAATGAATTTTAAAGTTTAACAATACTACTAGTCATTACTGGAGCAGCAATAATGTAAATTTTGAGACAGTTCATAAAATAGCCAATCAACAACCAGAAAAAAGCTTAAGTCAAATAAAAGTATTCTATTGGATTCGGAATAGCCAATCAGGGACTTAAAATACAGAAATTTACAAATGTGGCGGTAAAAATCAAGGCAATTGCTTGTAGACAGTGCTCAAAACCAGACGCAAAACGTGTCCTCGAGAAGTATAATGCGTATTCAGTGTGAGATGAAAATAGTTTACATGTTAAAAGTGCAAGTAATTAATTTAAAAAATCCTACAGCTCTCTCTATATCACTGAAGTGTCATTTAAATCGTGTCAAGCATTAATAAAAGGAGTGAAGTAAATTTATAATCTGTGTAAGCCTACATTCTTCAGTCGCACCACAACCCTGCTAAGAGAAACATGTCTCTAACAATAATACTGACGCAGCTGGGGCAAACATAAATATATAATATTTAAAGAAACAGTCAAAATTATAAAGTTAATTTTGGGGGGGGGCAAAGGCCACCGGAAAGTACATTTGGGGCGAAGGCTACCGGAAAGCGGGTACTATACGTGCGGTTGCAACGAACTTCAAGTTCGGCTCCCCAACAGTTGAACTAGAATACAACTACTTTCTCAAATTGGCTCCCAAAGCGTGGGGCAAATAACAACGTAAATACAATACAAATATACCTTCTTCAGAGTTGACCATTTCATTCAAGTCGTAATAGCGAATATATACATAAAATCACTTAAAATAATTTTTTTTCGGAGGGAATGTGTGGAAACACATGTTTGTTCCGAGGCAGTCAAGTAATTAAGGCTTTTATCGTGAATATATTGGATGAGGCACTAGTTGGTTTGATGCATTGTTTAGAGAGAAAGAAAACATAATAAAAGTTGCATGTTTTCGAGTAGTGTTGAACAGTTCTCTGTCTGATCTGTTGGATTGAAACAGCTTCCCCTACCTTACTTAATATGTATACCAAGCGGCTGTAATATTTATGTCCATAAGCCTGTTTCGAACTCCTCCTCGTCCAATTTTGTTTTTCTGTTTATGCTGCTATTTTTCGTTTGTTTTTTTGTTCATTTTAATAAATTATACCAAAACAGACAAGAGAGGATTTTTCCCTTTTAGCCTGGTGTAAAATTATATTAAAAAGAGAGAGCGCATGTGCACAGTTTTAACTTTTCAGGGATTTTAGATTTCCTTGTGAAAAAGTAAAGGTGCAGGGCTGTAGTGAACAATGAATCAATTATTCTCGGGCAACAGACAGGAGCATGCGATTGGACATTAACATTGTAGTCGGTACATGCATATTGACACATCACACCTGCCCCCGCCAGCAATTACACCTGAAATATTCAAACGGTCTCTGTGAACTATAAGCGCTACAATTTTATTTATTTACGGCCGCATACGAGAGTACAAGCATCACAGGGTGCACAGCAGAGACCTCTGTGGTGGTAGCCATGTAAAACAAAACAACCAGTTGTCAGTCACCCTTTCACTCTCCATCTAATTGCTTTCATTTTGTTTAGCTCCTAGTTTTTACCTATCTTTAAGGCTTCCCTGTCGCAGACGTAGCAGTATTTGAATCAACGTAATAGTTATTTACGACACAAGAGTCAAAATAAAATAAAACCGCTTTCAACATGCGTGCCATAATAGTAGATTATCATACAAGCGGTATAACTAGGTTTTTATTTTGAAACTGGGAATGTGGCAAAACGAAGGCGTAGGCCGAATTTCTAAAATATCAATAGTATTATATTTACTCCTGAAACTAACAGAGATCACGTTTAGAACGTGATTCCAATAAACATGGGTCCGCAAAGAAGCCGTGTGCAAGATATATGTGTGGTTATGAGCCGCCACTGACGTTAATTACTAGAGAACATTGCCTCTTGAGCAACGTCGTAGTATGTTGTACATGCACGATGGAGCACCGGCACGGTTTGCTGCTACTGTAAGAAGATATCTAACGTGGAGATACAGTTCAAGATGGATAGATCAAGGAGGGCCTGCATCTTGGTCTTCGCGATCACTTGGTCTCAATTCTTTGGATTTTTCTGTATGGGATCACCTCAAAAGTGTAGTTCACAACAGTCCCGTTGATACCGTTGAAGTACTGGAGCAGAGAATTGTACGTGCTTGTCAAGAATTCCCAGATGATCCGGGAGTGTTTGATAGAATTCAAAACTCACTGCAGAGACGAGTGCAGTATTCGCAAGGACGATACTTTGAACACCTCCTTTAACAAAGAAGAGTGTATACTCCGTGGTGTAGTGGTTACCATGCTAGCCTCTAGTTCCCGAGGTTGCAGGTTCAAACCCGGGGGAGGGCGATGGATTTTTTCGGGTGTAAAAATCCTTAGCATGACTTCCTTGGGAAGGGAAGTAAAGCCGGTGGTCCCGTGTCGTAGATTTACGGCACGTAAAAGAACCTCAAAGCCTCTGACCAAAATTTCGCTCTTTCACGCCCAATATAGAATGGCACGATAAGGACCATAGTAGTTAAAGACCGTCCATAAATAAAACTCAATTTAATTTAATTTAATTTTAACTATTAATAGCATGTAACATACTAAAGTAGAATTCTATTTCTTGTTATTTGTGAATTTTGAGGCAACTTAGACTGACAGTTGTGGCAGTAATTTGTATCACAATAATATAAATGCCAGAGTGATTGTAGTGTAAATAAGCATTATTGTATGACATTGATTTTAGATGTTTGTTAATTATAAGCATTGTTAGGAAATAAGTTTACACGACCTCACTGAAACTGACAATAGGAGCGGATAACAATGTGCGAGGGGGTGAGTTGAATATTAATTAGAAGAGACAAACAAATGACGTCAGATTGGGGCGTTTTTCTTAGAAATAGCGGGAATATTTTCCCTACAGCATATGTTTTTGTAATTTTTGATTGGATATAAAAATAGACGCTAATGTTGGCGCGTTTTATTAACCAATAGCAGCTCGGTTATAATCTTTAGGCATATCGGGGTGTGGGAGTATAAAAAGCTAAAGTCAGAGGCAGATTTCGTCAGTCCAACAGAAGCATTCACGCGTTATACGTCGCACAGTTAGTTCATCAGAATCTTTCGCGGGTTACACGTCGCGTAGTTCAACGGAAGCATACATAAAGTACACGTCGCAATTCTACAGAATCTCTCGCGTCTTAAAGTTTGTTATAAATGTGAAATACGCGAATTAATAATGTGCAGATAAACATGAAGCATCTTCCAACTAATAACAAATATCATACTTCACAGTTATTAAACGAAAAGCCTACTTTTCAAATTCATTTTTACTAATTAGGACGATGATTCTTAATGAAGTCAGTGACAGCTTGTAATCAGACATTTGCGATCATCTTGCACATTGCGGACCCATATTTACTGGAACGGTTTTGCTCCTACTATCGTACACTTTCAACAGTTTCAGTTTGCGTCATTCATTACGATACATCCTTAATTAATGATTTTTACAAAGCAAATAAAATGTAAATCTTGAATTTTCTGGGAATAGCTTATGAAGTCCTCTTCATTCAGAATAAAATTTATATAATCTTGTATAACTGTTAAATGTTATGCCATAGACGAAAACGTACTAAGCAAATAAATGCAGATCTCTTTAAAACACACAATTCATTTCATATAACTTTTTTGTGGCATCAGCCATTTCTGAGATATTCTTTATAAATGGTTCGAATCGTTCAGTACTTGGTCCTTCTTTTCGAGTCTTATCGATTTTCAGTTGTTTGTCGCGATGTCATGGAAACAGTATGGAAACAGCATATAGCGTCCAGTTGTTAAACATTTGACTGTCGCTGTTCTCTTTGTATCTATAACGAAATGTGTAATGTAGCTTTATCTCGATTAAAGTAGATAGAAAAATACGCTTTCGTAAGAATAGTTTGTATACCCAGTAATGAACGAAGAGGGATTCGTGAGACCAAACTCTGAAGTACCTACTTTTACAATGAACTCTCGAGTTTGAAATGAGGTTAACAATTTCCCAGGAGCAAACAAATAATCTTCAGTGACCTGTGGACAGCACTTGATCACTGCTGGCTGACTGAAGCAAGGGTCGCGCGCCTGCATCATACGGTTAAATGAGCGCAGTCCATATTTTACATATCAGTTACTCTGAAGAACAAAGAGTTGGTATAGACTTACCTTTGTGCTGGCAAGTTGCTCAAGAACAAAGCTTGTGTTCGAGTATATAATATAATGGCTGTAACATGAACAGGCAAAACAAATCTCCCATGTGATTTATGAATAATAAGTAGAGGGCTGAACATTATGCACGCTTAAGGGGATGATATTACATAATGTACCCCTTCCACTCACCATCAAGAGGGTCTCGAACTGCCGTTTCTCTGTTGCAGGGAGAAGCTTGCTTCTGTCGTGTTCACGAGGTCACCCAGCAAGTCACATGGCCTTCCCTACTCACTCTTTCTTACAAAACCTTATTATATTAGCAACTTTTGTTAATCGAGATGAACACTCAATTGAAGATTGTTTTTGTTTCGTTATTTGCACCACACTTTGGGCACCAATTTTAAGAAGGTTTGTTGCTGCTACATATGGAAAGTCAGTTTGAAGATGTATTATATTTCGACTGTTGGGGAGCCGAACTAGAAGTACTAGCAACCGCACGTATGGTAAAAAGTTTCCGGTAGCCTTCGCCCCAAGTTTAAAAATATTAACTTTGTAATTTGACTGTTTCTTTAAATATTATATATATATATGTTTGCCTCGGCTGCGTCAGTATTTATATTTAGAGACATGAATGTCTTAGCAGGGAGTGGTGCGGCTGAAGAATGTAGGCTTAGACAGATTATAATTTTACTTCACTCCTTTTATTAATACTTGATACGATTTAAATAACACTTCACTGATATAGAGAGCTGTGAGATTCTTTTTATTAATTAATTACACTTTTTAACACCTAAACTTATTTTTTGTCTCACACGAATACGTATTATATTTCTTGAGGACACTTTTTGCGTCTGGTTAGTAACGCTGTCTGCAGGCAACTGAACTCTAAATTTGTAAAATTTTCTCCTTTTCAGTTTCTGATTGGCTAATCCTACTCCAATAGAATACCTTTATTTAACTAAAGGTTTTTCTGGTTGTTGATTGGCTATTTTATAAACTGACTCAAAATTTACATTATTGCTTCCAAGAATCAGAAGTAGTATTGTTAAACTCTCAAACTCATCATTGCCTCAAGGTTACCTCATTGTTAGCAACTTTTAACTTATTCTCACAGCTCCTACATTATTAAATTACGTAATATTCACATAACATTATTACACATGGATACAATAATACAAACATATGCAATGACTGTTACATACATTTTACAAATTATTACATACTTTAAAGCAGGCTGTTATTGAATTTATATATTATATAATTAGACTGAAATTATTTAAGTGTTAAAAATACTGACTGCCTCACAATTCACGTTTACAATGCCTACAAATCGTTAAACTTGAATTAAACGCAATTCGCTATAGTTAACCTAAAGGTCATATTGGCAACCTTGTACTTTCTTTGATCTAAAACGTTATTATTTCATCTAGTAAAACCTATATAAAGACTAAATGGCGGAAATTATGAGTTCAGAAGAAATTGAGATGGAAGAGCCAGGTAAATTACAAAAGCAGCAGAAAGAGTAACACTAGAAGTACTTGCCCAAAAAATCCATAAAGTTATACAGAGTGAGCCAAAGGACTCCGAACCGGCTGCGCGGTGGTTTTCCTGTCCGTCTGCCGCTATCATAGAAAGGCGCGGATGAAACCATACAACATTTTTAAAACGACTTTTAAAGGCTTTACTTACCAGCTTTATGAAAGGAGATGCTGAAACTGGCCACCGTAGTTGTCCATACATTTTTGGCACCTATCCATCACTCGCCGTAGTTCACGTTGAGAAATTTCCTGGCGGATATTTTGTTTTAATTCTTCCAAGGCGTGTGGATTTGTCTTATACACTTTATATTTTAAATTACCCCTGAGCGTTATTTTATGAACAATGTTACGGTGTTTTTTCCACTGGGCGTGTGGAAACATGATAACGCACTGTTGCTATAAACAAAGTCACGCTGTTGTGGTTTTGCTGTGCAGTGTGAAGTACAGTATTGAGTTGACGGTGATGTGATGTAGTTCAGTTATTTTGTCCTGTACATAGTCACAAAGTATATTATGGCTCAGTACATGTTTTCTACTGCACAGTTTGTATTTATTTATGATTCGTATGTGTTAACTCGGTCAGCTCGCCAAGTGAAAATACGATTTGCAGAAAGATTTCCAGATGTAAAAGTTCCAGGTCGTACAACAATCCATGAACTTTACAGTAAATTTCAGGCCACAGGAAGTGTTCAGGCTAAGAAATCTAAAAGACGGCGTTCGGTTCTTACCGAAAAAACATTAGACGACATCGGTCACGATGGATAGTTTCCTCAAGAGGTGCCAAAAATGTATGGACAACGACGTTGGACAGTTTCAGCATTTCCTTTCGTAAAGTTGGTAAGTAAAGCCTTTAAAAGTAGTTTTAAAAATGTTGTATGGTTTCATCCGCGCCTTTCTATGATAGTGGCAGACGGTAACGAGCGCCAAGGACGCGGACAAGAAAAACAGTGAGCAGGCGCTTCGGAGTCTTTTGGCTTATCCTGTATTATACAGCATTTAATCGCTTCATTACTGGTTTAAGGCTAGACATTTGAAAATAATTTCACTGAAAATGACTGCTAGCGAATCGACAAAACATCTCACATCTCGCTTTTATAACGTCATTTATCTTGGTTCAAGAGCCGCGTTCTAAACGTGATCTCTTACTTTCAGGAATGCATATTATAATATTGAATATTTTACAAATTCGAGCTCTGTCTAAAAATAATATATGCCACAGGTGTTAAAAGTGCTTTTATTTTTCTCGTAGGATTGCTAAATAAAACCCCGCTTTTACCACTTGTATCAAGATCTACTATTGATTATTTAGTAATTTATGAGATGAAGTTAGAAGGTATTTTATACTTTCATGTTCGTCAGAAAGAATTGGAGTTTTCAGTAGTGAAAGAATTATTAAAATCGGTTGCGTGATTTTTGAGAATATCCTACATACACAAACACACACACACATTTTCTCTCTGTGTAATATTAAAAATCTGATGGGTTACACTCACATGTCTTATACAAATGCTTATTCTCCATATGCTTCATGTTAATCGAGATGTTAATCTTATTGCTAATTTTCTTGTAGATGCAAGGGGAATTGGTAGGCTTTAAGCGATAGTCAAATATTTTAAGAGCTGGTTGCTATGTGGAGTATTCCATTCTCTTTGCATTGCCAGGACAAAAAAAAATGAATAACGAATTTGAGAAAAAGTATAAATATTGGAAAATAAGGGAATAACAAGCAATATCTCGAAAATGGTTCATCCAACAGAAAAAAGAATGTGCATGACATAAATTGTGTATTTTAACGTGATCTACATTTTTTGTGTGGTAAAATTTTGTCTATCTCTTATGGTTTACCAGTTATGCAAAACTCGTTCACAATGAAGAATACTTTTGGAGACATTCCCAGGAAATTCAAGATATACATTTCATTTGTCATGAAAATATCTTAGATATGATATTTTAATAAAAATCGTTTGAATCATTTTTGAGAAAATTAAAATTTTCGAAAACTCTTCCATGTAAAGGTTAATCTGGGGTGGGGGGATTTTCTTGAAAACCTTCGTGTCGCATCTGTGGAAGATACTGAACCTAAATACTAAGTTTGGTGTTTATCCGACTGTTCGTTTCTGAGTTATGCTGTTCAGGGGGTCTCAAAACATGTATTTCCGGTGAAATCTCGGTATCGAATTTTTGGGTGGAATGCAATACTTCCCCTACTTACTATACGTAGTAGAGAAAGTAAAAATATAGCGATTTCATATAGAGGTAGACATGATTTTAGTGGTAGGTAATGCAGAAGTTATGGAACTGCACCGGCAGTGTTCAATGAGAGATACGGATGCAAATGCTAAACATGAAATTCAAACGACTGGAAACGCGACTACGTAATTATGGAGGTGTAAAGAACAAGAATCGCTTGAAGGTGAAATCGAAAGTGAATTATGGTAATACTATTAATATTGTTGCTGTTGTAGAAGTAAATCCACAAATAAGTCAACATGAATTGTCCAAAGACAGTGGGATTAACCGCACTTCAGTACAACGGATGCTAAAGCAGCAAAAATACCATCCTTATCGTGTGTGTTTGCATCAAGAGCTCACGCAAAGGAATTTTCAGCTTCGAGTTGTATTTTGCGAGTGGTTAGCAATGCCACTGCAGAGAACGCTCGTTTTTGGCAAACATATTATTTTCGGATGAAGCAACATTGTCAAATACTGGACATGTTAATAGGCTTAATATGCAATATTGGGCATCTGAAAAGCTGAATGGATTAGAACTGTGCCTTTTCGTACCATCTGTACCTTTATTTTTGGCCCCATACTTATTAATAACATAAAACCTACACAAAGTTCACATATACAAGAAAATAAGATTGCACACTTACAGGTGACCAAGTTAATCTTTTTGGTAAAAGACACAATCTGCGACCATCGAGAAAAATAGATTTCTCAGTTGATATAGAATAACGGTTCACTGATTTCTAATGTTGGCAATTTTCTTTCTTTACTCTATTATTTAGCGTGTCCTGGTAACTAACTCGATTACAACATAAATACAAAGTAGATAAAGCAAAACTTTCTTACATGGGCGTTATTTGAAGGTTATGTCAGCCAGAAACTTCAGTACACACATCTATAGGATTATAATAAAGGTTATTCAGAGGTTTTGACACTGTTTCATTGCACAAACATCTGATAAAGGCAATTAAAGAAACAAATATGACACAGGATCGGTTGTCGTTTGTTAAACTCTGACTTTGCCTGCTCATGGCCATCTGCGTATATTCCTTGCAATAAAATGTAAACCGGCTTTTGTTTTTATACTCTGCGGAGTGCAGCAACTATTTATATTCTGTGGAGTAACAACTTGTTTTCTACTCCATGGCGTTCTCAACTAAAACTCAAGACCTTCATAAGCGTGCTCGTATTCAAGTACAAGGACCTTGTAAATCCTTTTTAATATTTTACTAATTTAGGAAATGAAATTAGGTGCTTTATAGCCCCATGTCCTTCAGAACGAATTGAGCTTTTCAATGGTGAAAGAACTACCAAAATAGTTTGTATGGTTACCCTATATACATACAAAAGAACATAATTTTTCTCTTTTTACTTTCTCTACTACATATAGTAAGTAGGGGAAGTATTGTATTCCATCAAAAATTCGATACCGAGATTTCACCGGAAATACATGTTTTGAGACCCCCTGAATCCAAAAAAAGCATTTTTGGAAACATGTCTGTGAACAGCATAACTCAGAAACGAACAGTCGGATAAAAACCAAACTTGGTATTTAGGTTCAGTATATTCCAAGGATGCGACACGAAGGTTTTCAAAAAAATCCCCCCACCCCAGAGTACCCTTTACATGGAAGATTTTTCGAAAATTTTAATTTTCTCAAAAATGGCTGTAACGATTTTGATTAAAATATCATATGTTTAAGATATTTTTATGACAAATAACATGTTTATCTTGAATTTCCTGGGAATGTCTCCAAAAGTATTCTTCATTGTGAACGACTTTTGCATAACTGGTAAACCATAAGAGATAGACAAAATTTTACTACACAACAAATGTAGATCGCCTTAAAATACACAATTTATGTCATATACATTTTTTTTGTTGAGTGAAACATTTTCAAGATATTGCTTGTTATTCCCTTAAATGTTTCAATACTTTTCTCAAATGGGAATTCGTTATTTTTTTTGTCTTGGATATGCAAAGAGTATTAATCTGTGGCAAAGGGAATGGTGCTGCACCTAGCAACCAGCTATTAAGAGATATGTATGTGCTTAAAGGCTACTGTATTTCTATATTGCCCTTGTAAATATATATTCCCCTTACATCTACAAGAAAATTAGCAATAAGATAGAGTCTGCAAATGTTTATCTCGATTAACATGAAGTAGATGGAGAATAAGCGTTTGTATAAATAGTTAGTACAAGAGTAGAGAAAGTCATGTGAGTGTAACACATCAGATTTTTAATAACACTAGTATAGATTAGCGAAGCCTACGATGCAACAATTAAAGGATGACGTATCATCAAATTCCTAGCCCTGGTAATTACCGCTCTCGGCTGCCACTTGTTCTTGCAGTAAACTTGCTCATACCTCACTAGTTCCATAAGTAAGCATTATATCCGAACGTCTAGAAATGAGTAGCTCGTGTCGTAGCGTCTTCTTGGGGACCAACCCCTTGTTATCACTGGAGCACGACTCTGTCTTTAAGTAGGTTGAAACAATCAACATTCCAGGCAGGAATATCGCTTGGAGCACGAAGATAAACGAGTCAGTTCTCTTAATGGTTATGATCTTGATGTATAGCACTCTTCCTCCATGTCTTTAGCTACCACGAAGGTTATTGGTGCAATAACAAATGGTCCCTCCTATTTCTTTTTTTCATCCAAGGACACCGGGTCCAAACGGTAAAGTATACACAGCCTTAAATACAAGCACGTGCGCGAATGCATGCAGGTGATTCTGCACTCCCAGGCTGACTTATAAGCCATTTCTACTATACATTATTAGCGGACATACTTACTTTTCTATCTACTTCAGACAGACCTTGGCAGAAACAGCTACATTACACATTTCGTTATAGATACAAAGAGAACAGCGATAGTCAAATGTTTAACAACTGGACGCTATATGCTGGCCTTAAAATTCAATACTGTTTCCATGACATCGCGAGAAATAACTGAATATCGACAGGAATTCAAGAGATTGACCAAGAAACGAACAATTCGTACCAATAACAGATATTTCGTAAACGGATTATACCACAAAAATAAATAGAAAAAGACCTTGCTTCAAATAAATTGTGTGTTTTAAAGAGATATACATTTTTACATTCTCTACCAGTACTGTACATGGAGGCAGTATTTTTAACACTTAAATTATATCAGTCTAATTATACAATATAAAATTTAATAACAGCCCGCCTTGAAGCAATATGTGTATAATATAATATATAAAGTGTATATTACAGTCATTGTATTATGTTTATATTATTATGTACAAGTATAATAATGTTAGTGAAGGTATTGCGTAGCTTTAACAATATAGGAGCTGTGAGAATAGAAGCCGAAAGTTGCTAACAATGAGGTAACCTTGAAACAACAATAAATTAGGAAGTTTAAAAAGGCTACTAATAATTCTTGGAACAATAATAATATATTTAAAACATTTTTAAATAGCCAATCAAAAACTTGAAAAAGCTTAAGTTAAATAAAAGTATTCTACTGGCGTAGGCTTAGCCACTTAAGAGACTTGAAATAGGGGAAATATACAAATTCAAGCAGCAGACGCTACAAAATTGCGTATCCGTTCGGTATGGTACGTGTTCAATGTGAGACATAAAAATTCATTGCGGTGAGAATAATAAAGTTTACGTGTTAAAAAAGTGCAGAACAATAATGTCACAGCTCTACAGTAGGATATATCAGTGAAGTTTTGTTTAATCGTGTGAAGGATTAATAAAACAAAGTACGATACAATTATAATTTGTGTAAGCCTTGTTCTTTAGCCGTACCAGCCCTGCTAAGAGATACGTGTTCTGAAAATTACTACTGACGCAGCCGAGGTATACATATATAATATTTAAATAAATATTAAAATATAAAGTTAATGTTTTAAACTGGGGCGAAGGCCACCGGAAACTTTGTACCGTACGGAGGGCGAACACTCCTAGAAAGTCTCCCGCAAAATTGGTATACATTACATGTGTAGTCTAAAACAGCTTAAGTTTGGCTCCCATACGGGGCTACAACTACTGGAACAGAGTAGGCAGAGAAGGTATTGCATCCTATAAAAAAGTTTGATACCAAGATACATGTTTTGAGGACTCCTGAATAAAACAAACCATCTTTAGAAAAAGTTCCGTGTGTGTGTGTGTGTGTGTGTATGTGTGTGTGTGTGTGTGTGTGTGTGTGTCTGTGAACAGCATAACTCGAAAACGAAAAGTCGGTATTTAAGTTCAGTTATCTTCCAAAGGTGCGTCACCCTAAACTACCCTTTACTGGAACATTAATTTTTTTTTCTGAAAAAAGCTCTAACGATTTTGACTAAAATACCATATACGAGGGGCACTATTTATATTTTGAGCCTAATAATTAAAACAAAGTAATTCCTGATTGAAAATTGCTTTATTGTTTTTCAAAATATTCTCCTTTATGATCAACACACTTTTGCATCCGTTTGAACCATTTGTCAAAGCATTTATTCTAGTCTTCTTGAGACACCTCCAAAACATGGTTTTTGAAGGCATCAACGGCTTCTTCTGCCAACGAAAATCGTTATCCACGCAATTTATTCTTGATGTTCGGGAACAAAAAGAAGTCATTGGGTGCCAAATCAGGACTGTATGACGAATGATCCATCAATTCGATTTTTTGAGCCTTCAAATACTCTGTTGTTAGACGAGATGTGCATTGTCTTAATGAAGAACGATCCTACGATTCTTGTTGGTTTTCTTTACTTCACCGAAGACTTCCGGCAAACAAATGGTTGTGTACCATTCGTCATTGACTGTTTTGCGTTCCTCTAAAGGCACTGTTACCACATGACCAGTTTTGCTGAAAAAGCAGGCGACCATTTGACTCGAGTGCGAACAACTTTTTGGGATTTGCTTCATCTTGAAACACCCATACAGTCGACTGCTGTTTACGTTCCGGCTCATACGCATAGATCCATGATTCGTCACTTGTTACAATCTTATATACGTCTTTTGAGACACCGCCATTGTATTTCTTGAGCATTTTTGTACACCAATCGACACGAGCATCTTTTTGAGATTACGTCAAGTTATGTGGGATCCAACGAGAGCAAACCTTTTTCACGGCTAAATAATCATGCAATATTTTATATATACTGGTGGAACTAATGCCTAGGGTTGCCTCAATCTCGCAATATGTCGCATGACGATCTTTCATTATTAGTTTTTGCACAGCATCAATGTTTTCTGGCACAACAACTGATTTTGGACGACCTTCAGGAACTTCATCATTGAGCGAACGGCGGCAACGATTAAATTCGTTATACCAGCGTTTCACAGTGGCAAAGGATGGAGCTTCGTCGCCAAATGTGTAAGTTAGTTGATCGATGCACTCTTGTCTTGATAATTCACGTCGAAAGTCGTAATAAATCATTGCACGAACATTTTCATGAGTTAATTCCATGTTTTTGTTGACACACAATTTTAAAGTTAGTGTACACAAAACAAATGACGCTCTATTGACAAAATGTTTGAAGTTGATTATGGTCAAAAATGTCATTGGAAACGTTAGATGGCATCTACAACATTCAGCGTTGCCAAGGCTCAAAATATAAATAGTGCCCCTCGTATTAAAGATATTTACATAACAAACAAAATGTATATCTTGAATTTACTGGGAATAGCCTGGAAAGTAACCTGCATTGGTAAGGAGTTTTGTATAATCTTGTATAACTGGTAAACGTTAAGTGCTAGTAGAATTTATTTCAAAGGACGTTTTTGTGGTATAAGCCATCACCAAGACACCTATCCGTCATTAATGCTTCGAATTGTTCAATACTTTGTCATTCTTTTTAAGTCTTTTCGACATTCACATTTTTCTTCTTCTCGCGATGTCATGGAAACAGTATGGAATTTTAAGGCCAGCATATAGCGTCCAGTTGTTAAACATTTGACTGTCGCTGTTCTCTTTGCATCTATAACGAAATGTGTAATGTAGCTGTTTCTGCAAACGTTTATCTCAATCACAATGAAGTAGATAGAAAAATGAACTTTCGTAACGAATATTGGATTACACTATAATAAACTATAGAGGTTAGAGAACGTCACGTGAATGTGACCCAAGATTTTTATCCAGGGGGCTTCAAATTGCGTATTTCCGGTGAAATCTCGACATTGAATTTTTAAGTGAAATATAATACTTTTACTTGTAGTGGAGAAAGTAAGAGTGAAATGTAGGTTAAATAACATACTTGTATTTTATTAGTGTATTTTCCAAAGATACACAAATTTTCAGGAACATTTCTTCTAAGTTGTTTATTTTCTCAGAAATAGCTCAAACGATTATGATTACATCATAAATGTATTCAAGATGTTTACATGACAAATAAAATGTATAGCTTGAATTTTCTGGCAACAGCCTCTAAAGCCCTCTTCGTTCCGAATGACTTGCGTAACTGTGAGGCAGTATTTTTAACACTTAAATGATTTTACTCAAATTATATAATAAAAAATTCAATAACTGCCCGCCTTAAAGCAATATGTGTATGTAACAATATATAAAAAGTGTATATTACAGTCATTGTATATGTTTATATTATTGTATACATGTGTAATAAGGTTATGTGAATGTATTACGTAATTTAATAATGTAGGAGCTGTGAGAATAATAGGTTAAAAGTTGCTAACAATGAGGTAACCTTGAGGCAATAATGAGCAAGAAAGTGTAATAATGCTACTAGTCATTATTGGAGCAACAATAATGTAATTTTTATGATAGTTTATAAAATAGCCAAATAACAACCAGAAAAAGCTTTAGTTCAATGAATGTATTCTATTGGACTAGGATTAGCCAATCAGAGACTTGAAATACAGAAATTTACAAATTTAGGCGCTAGAAATCAAAAGTCAGTTGCTTGTAGACAGCGCTCATAACTGGACGCGTTGCTTGCAGACAGTGTTCCTGACGCGAGATGTGTCCTCGAGAAATTTAATATGTATTTTGTGAGAGACAAAAATAGTTCACGTGTTTAAAAAGTGCAAGTATTTAATAAAAGAATCTCACAGCTCTCTCTATCAGTGAAGTATCATTTAATTCGTGTCAAGAATTAATAAAACGTAGGGAAGTAAAAGTTATAATCTGTGTAAGCGTACATTCTTCAGTCGCACCACCCCCTGCCAAGACATTCATGTCTCTAAAAAACAATAATACTGACGCAGCCGAGGCAAACATAAATATATAATATTAAAGAAACAGTCAAATTACAAAGTTAATATTTTTAAACTTGGGGCGAAGGCTACCGGAAACTTTTTACCATACGTGCGGTTGCAACTACTTCAAGTTCGGCTCCCAAAGCGTGGGACAAATAACGTCTTCAGCTGGTAAACCGTAACAGATATTACAATACAACAGATGTTGATCTTGTTAAAGTATATAATTTACTTGAAATAATACTTTTGGTGGCATTAACCATTTCCGAGATATAATTTATCGGTGGTTTGAAATGCTCTCTCTATTCAGTTTACCGCGATATCATGAAACAGTACATTTGTAATTTTAAGGCAAACATGTAGCGATTCTCTTCTAAACATCTTACTTTGAAGTTTTCCAAATCCCTCTTATATAAGAGTACTACAAAGAGATGTGTAATAAAGCTATCCCTGGAAATGTTTGTCAGGTTTAATATGAAATAGATGGAACAATAAGCCTTCATAACAACATTTTTTTAGAAGCTACATAAAAACAAAACGATAGTAGGTAGAGAAAGTCATGTGAATGTATCGCTTAAGACTTTTTACTTTTTCTACTACGTATAGTAAGTAGGGGAAGTATTGTATTCCACCGAAAAATTCGATACCGAGATTTCACCGGAAATACATGTATGGAGAACCCCTGAATCCAAAAAAGCATTTTTGGAAACATGTCCGTGTCCGTGTGACTGTCTGTCTGTGTGTGTGTCTGTGAACAGCATAATTCAGAAACGAACAGTCGGATAAACACCAAACTTGGTATTTAGGTTTAGTATCTTCCAGAGATGGGACACGAAGGTTTTCAAGAAAATCCCCCCACCCCAGAGTACCCTTTACATGGAAGATTTTTCGAAAATTTTAATTTTCTCAAAAATGGCTCTAACGATTTTGATTAAAATATCATATGTTTAAGATATTTTCATGACAAACAAAATGTATATCTTGAATTTTCTGGGAATGTCTCCAAAAGTATTGTTCATTGTGAACGACTTTTGCATAACTGGTAAACCATAAGAGATAGACAAAATTTTACTACACAAAAAGTGTAGATCGCGTTAAAATACACAATTTATGTCATATACATTTTTGTTGTTGAGTGAACCATTTTCGAGATATTGCTTGTTATTCCCTTAAATTTTTCAATACTTATTTTCTCAAATGTGAATTCCTTATTCATTTTTTTTTTTGTCTTGGATATGCAAAGAGTATTAATCTGTGGGAAAGGGAATGGTGCTGCACCTAGCAACCAGCTATTAAGAGATATGTATGTGCTTAAAGGCTACTGTATTTCTATATTGCCCTTGTAAATATATATTCCCCTTACATCTACAAGAAAATTAGCAATAAGATAGAGTCTGCAAGTGTTTATCTCGATTAACATGAAGCAGATGGAGAATAAGCGTTTGGAAAAATAGTTTGTACAAGAGTAGAGAAAGTCATGTGAGTGTAACACATCAGATTTTTATTATAGCGTCTACGCCGTAAACCTTAGAGAAGAAAACGCCCAGTTTTAAGCAGTTTGAAATGGAAGAGAGACATTAAGACCAATACTAAAACAAGTGTTTATTTACTTTTTTACTCTTTATGGGTACTTTGGGGCAGCTAAACCGTTTACTACGATGATTGCCCGATGTTCGAGTATTCCTGTGGTTGGAAATACATTTCCTGTTAAAAGCATGGCATTTACTACCATTTTATGCGCTGCTTTTACAACACTGTGTTTAATGCAGAGCTGGACGAGTGCAGAAAATGTGTGTTTACCGTGAGGAAACGCCATGCATTGTTTTATAACAGAGTTAAAATTAAATTGGAAAATGTACACAATAAATTCTGATAGGTTGCATTCAAATGACTTTCTCTACTCACTCTTCTACAAACTATTCTTACAAAATTATAAATATTTGAAAATTCAAACCAGTAATAAAAATCTGATATTCACATGACCTTCCGTATCCTTTATCGTTTATTAGCGGATATACAAATTATTCTTACGGAATCTTATTACTTTCCGTACTGCATATAGTATGTAGGGTAAGTATTGCAATCGATAGTTCCAAAATCGATACCGATATTTCACCGGAAATACATGTTTTGAGGTATCATGAACCCAAATTAAGCATTTTTGGAAACACGTCCGTGTGTGCGTATTTTGTCTGTGAACAGCATAACTCCAAAACGAAAAGTCCGATAAATACCAAACTTGGTATTTGAGTTTATTATCTTCCCAGGATGCGACACGAAGATTTTCAAGAAAAACTTCTCACCCCAGACTACCCTTTCGAAAATTAAGATTTTGTCAAAAATTGCTCTACGATTTTGATTAAAATATATGTTTGAGATATCTTCATGGCAAATTAAATGTATATATTGAATTTTATGGGAATGTCCCCAAAAGCCCTCTTCATTTTAAATGAATTTCGCATAACTGGTAAAACGTAACAGATAGAAAAATTTTACTATGCCAAAAATGTAGATCTCGTAAAAACACACAGTTTATGTCATATACATTTTGTTGTCGAATGATTCATTTCCGAGATATTCCTTGTTATTTGCTTGAATTTTCCAATGCTTACACTTTTTCTCAAATGGGAATTCGTCCGTCCGTCCGTCCTTTCTTTCTTTCTATGTCCTGGACACACAAAGAGAATGTAATGCTCCACATAGCAACCAGCTCTTAAAATATTTGACTATCGCTTAAAGCCTACCATATTCCCCTTGCATCTACAAGAAAATTAGCAATAAGATTAACATCTCGATTAACATGAAGCATATGGAGAATAAGCGTTTGTAAAAATATTTTGTACAAGAGTACAAAAAGCCATGTGAGTGTAACACATCAGATTTTTTTTCTATCTACTTCATTATAATCGAGAAATAGCTACATTGTAGAAATAGCTACATTACACATTTCGTTATAGATACAAAGAGAACAGCGATAGTCAAATGTTTAACAACTGGACGCTATATGCTGGTCTTAAAATTCCATACTGTTTCCATGACATCGCGAGAAACAAGTGAATCTTGATAGGACTTTAAAATAATAACAAAATATTGAACAATTTGAACCATTAATAACGGATATTTCGGAAACGACTCGTACCACAAAAGTTTATTTGAAATAAGTGGGTTTTAAAGAGATCTATATCATTTGAGCATTATATTTTCGTCTTTTACCAATTGTACAAGATTGTATAAAATTCCTTCCGAATAAGCAGGATTTCAAGGGTTATTTCCAGAAATTTCAAGGTATACATTTTATTTGTCATGTAAATATCTTAAAATCGTATTTTAATAAAATTGTTGAAGCCATTTTTTTTAAAAAAACTATATATTGAGGCAGTGTTTTTAACACTAAAACGATTTCAGTCTAAGTATTTAATATATAAATTCAATAACAGATGTAATAATTTGTAAAATGTATGTAACAGTCATTGTATATGGTTGTATTATTGTATCCATGTGTAATAATGTTATGTGAATATATTACGTAATTTAATAATGTAGGAGCTGTGAGAATAATAGGTTAAAAGTTGCTAACAATGAGGTAACAATGAGGTAAGCTTGAGGTAATAATGATTTTGAGAGTTTAACAATACTACTTGTGATTCTTGGAAGCAATAATGTAATTTTAGTGACAGTTTATAAAAATAGCCAATCAACAACCAGAAAAGGCTTTAGTTAAATGAAGGTATTCTATTGGAGTAGGATTAGCCAATCAAGAGACTTGAAATACAGAAATTTACAAGTTTAGACGGTTGAAATCAGTTCAGTTGGTTGCAGACAGCGTTACTAACCAGGCGCAAAAAGTGTCCTCAAGAAATTTAATAGTATTCGTGTGAGACAAAAAATAGTTTACGTGCTAAAAATTGCAAGTAATTAATAAAAAGAATCGCACAGCTCTCTATATCAGTGAAGTGTTATTTAAATCGTAACAAGTATTAATACAACAAGTGAAGTAAAAGTACAATCTGTGTAAGCCTACATTCTTCAGTCGTACCACAACCCTCCCAAGACATCCATGTCTCTAACAATAATACTGACGCAGCCGAGGCAAACATAAATATAATATTTAAAGAAACAGTAAAAATACGTTTGGGGCGAAGGCTACCGGAAACTGTTTACTATACGTGCGATTGCAACTACTACAAGTTCGGTTCCCCAACAGTTGAAATACGATACAACTCCTTCAATACAAACATCTTCAATATATATAAGGGATAGCTTAGGCTGAGAAGATTTTCTTGAAAATCTTCGCGTTTTATCTTTGTAAGGTACTGAAGTTAAATGTCAAATTTGGAATTTATCGTGTAGATTAGAGTTCTTTTTAGAAATACACACATGAATCTTTAAAAAAAAAATATTCAGGGAGCCTAAATTCAGCCTACTAGGTATGTGGTAGAGAATATAATAATGCAGAGATAGCCAAAAGACTCGGAACCGCCTTCGTCGTGATTTTCCTGTCCGCGTCCTCGGCGCTCGTTGCCGTCTGCCGCTATCATGGAAAGACATGGATGAAATCGTAAAACATTTTTAAAACTATTTTAAAAGGCTTTATTTACCAATTATGAAAGGGGATGCTGAAACTGGCCACCGTCGTTGTCCATACATTTTTGGCACCTCTTTAGGAAACTATCCATCACTGGCGGATATTTTGTTTTAATTCTTCCAGGGTGTGTGGATTTGTCTTGTACACTTTATGTTTTAAGTTAGGGAGTTAGGTCTGGGAGTTAGGAGTTAGGTCTGGGGAGTGTGGGAGACACAAATCTCTATTAATGATACTGTCCTCAAACGCACTTTCAATTGTTCTCATCGAAACATTGGCATATAAGCTGTTGCAGTCTTGTTGAAAAAAGGCAAAATCACGCTCCCTAACTGTTAATTCTCTAAAAAATCTGATGTGTTACACTCACATGACTTTCTCTACTCTTGTACAAACTATTTTTACAAACGCTTATTCTCCATCTACTTCATGTTAATCGAGATAAACATTTGCAGACTCTATCTTATTGCTAATTTTCTTGTAGATGTAAGGGGAATATATATTTACAAGGGCAATATCGAAATACAGTAGCCTTTAAGCACATACATATCTCTTAATAGCTGGTTGCTAGGTGCAGCACCATTCCCTTTGCCACAGATTAATACTCTTTGCATATCCAAGACAAAAAAAAATGAATAACGAATTCCCATTTGAGAAATTAAGTATTGAAAAATTTAAGGGAATAACAAGCAATATCTCGAAAATGGTTCACTCAACAACAAAAATGTATATGACATAAATTGTGTATTTTAACGCGATCTACATTTTTTGTGTAGTAAAATTTTGTCTATCTCTTATGGTTTACCAGTTATGCAAAACTCGTTCACAATGAAGAATACTTTTGGAGACATTCCCAGAAAGTTGAAGATATGCATTTTATTTGTCATGAAAATATCTTAAACATATGATATTTTAATCAAAATCGTTAGCCGTTTTTGAGAAAATTAAAATTTTCGAAAAATGTTCCATGTAAAGGATAGTCTGGGGTGGAAGGATTTTCTTGAAAACCTTCGTGTCGCATCTCTGGAAGATACTGAACCTAAATACCAAGTTTGGTGTTTATTCGACTGTTCGTTTCTGAGTTATGCTGTTCACAGATACACACACGGACATGTTTCCGAAAATGCTTTTTTTTGGATTCAGGTGGTCTCAAAACATGTATTTCCGGTGAAATCTCGGTATCGAATTTTTCGGCGGAATGCAATACTTCCCCTACTTACTATACGTAGTAGAGAAGGTAAAAAGAGGAGGAGCAAAATTGTATTCACATATGTACAGGCCTCAACTGTTGACTCGAGAAAAATTGGCGGTGGCCAGTCCGCAGTACATATGTTCAGCCGTTAACGTGTGAATGCAGTTGATTGACGGTTTAAAGTGACTGGAATTAATCCCCGCATCTCGTCACGGCTCGAACATCGCGTAACGGTTCCGGGGGATATGCAAAAGGGTTGTGAAGAGTTCGGTGTCGGCGGAAAATTAAGAACTAGGGACCCCCACATGTTTTGGGGGGTGGAACTTTAGACAATGCGGCGGGCGCGTGACCTGGGTGCAGCCGAGCGCGTGCCCGGTCCGCACATCTTCCGGCGGCTCCGTTAATCAAGACGATTGTCCAAAGCCACCCACCCGAGAGATATTCTCTGGGGAGGTTCCTCCTGATATGACACCTGATGGATGGACAAGTGTAACCACAACAGCTAGGGTGAACTACCCCCTTTTGTATCGTTCTCATATTCCCACGCTGACCCAGGCACAACTTTTCATCGGCCATGCACTCAGGTAATACCATGAACTCTGATGTAATAATAATTATCGGATTATAACATTGACAATTGTGTACTGCTTTTATGATCCAAATTCTCTTTGAGTAAAAAATATGTTCCATTCCGGCAGTCATTTTGATAAACTCTGTATTTATTGGACTAAAATTCAGTTTATTTCGCATTAGCAGCAATCTTAAATATCACTTCCTGTAAAACCACAAACCATATTGTACAGTTGACAATCAGTGGCGTAGGGAAAATTAAACTCAGTTTTATTTATGGACGCTCTTTAACTGCTATGGTCCTTAGCGTCCCATTCTATATATGTGTTACATAAATAAGATACGAAGGCAGTCCCAAAAGTACCCCACCTGACGTATACATAGCGGTTGTTTCAAACAAATGACTATGGTAGAAAGTATCACCCTTATAAAGCTTAAGTTTGAAGTTTGACGATGCTACGTTGTTTAGTAATTGTTTGGCAGCCATTAATAGTAAACGCTATCAGCGAATTTGTAAACCTGGATAAAACTGGCCATCTTATGTAATACAATACTTTCATTTGAAAGGTCTTAGTCCAACTAATATTAAAGCTGAGCTAGATTCTACTCTGGGGGAGTCTGCTCCTTCGTTTACAACAGTAAAATATTGGGTGGCAGAGTTTAAGCGAGGCCGTACGAGCTGCCAAGACAAACATCGCAGCATTTATGGAAACCTGTCCGAGTGTGTGTGTGTGTGTGAACAGCATAACTCAGAAACGAACAATTCCATAAACACCAAACTTGGTATTTAGGTTCAGTATCTTCCAGAGACGCGACACGAAGGTTTTCAAGAAACCCCCCCACCCCAGATTACGCTTTATATGGAAAATTTTTCGAATTTTTTAGTTTTCTCAAAAATGGCTATAACTATTTTGATTAAAGTATCATATGTTTAAGATATTTTCATGACAAATTAAATGAATATCTTAAATTTTCGAGGAATGTCTCTAAAAGTATTCTTCATTGTGAACCACTTTTGCATAACTGGTAAACCATAAGAGATAGACAAAATTTTACTACACAAAAAATGTAGATCGCGTAAAAATACACAATTTATGTCATATACATTTTTGTTGTTGAGTGAACATTTTCGAGATATTGCTTGTTATTCCCTTAAATTTTCCAATACTTTTTCTCAAATGGGAATTCGTTATTCATTTTTTTTGTCCTGGTAATGCAAAGAGAATGGAAACATTTGACTATCGCTTAAAGCCTACCATATTCCCCTTGCATCTACAAGAAAATTAGCAATAAGATTAATATCTCGATTAACATGAAGCATATGGAGAATAAGCGTTTGTGAAAATAGTTTGTACAGGAGTAGAGAAAGTCATATGAGTGTAACACATCAGAATTTTTTCTCTCTGGTCGTCATAGAATGAACATGGTATTTCAAAGCCAACACATAGCGACGCGCTGTTTAAAAATGTGACTATCGCTTCTACCTACTATATTGTACAACGAAGTAAGATTCCGGACTTCCAGGCCACCAAGTTAACCTCTTTGGAAAAGACACGGTCTGCGAGCATCCAGAAAAATAATCTTCTCAGTTGATATAAGATAACGGTTCCCAGATTTCTAATGTTAGCAGTTCTCTCTCTGTTTACACAATTATTTAGCATGTCCTGCTAGTGAACTTGATTACAACAAATACAAAGTATGAAGTAGGAGTTGTATTGGAGTTCAACTTGAAGTTCGTTGCAACCGCACGTATTTGTACCAGCTTTCCGGTGGCCTTTGCCCCAGGTTTAAAAAATATTAACTTTATAATTTTTTCTGTTTCTTTTAAATATTATATATTTATGTTTGCCTCGGCTGCGCCAGTATTATTGTTTTTTAGAGACATGAATGTCTTAGCAGGGAGGTGCTGCGACTAAAGTAGGCTTATACAGATTATTAATGCTTGACACGATTTTAAATAACACTTCACTGATATAGAGAGAGCTGTGAGATTTTTTTAATTAATTACTTGCACTTTTTAAAACGTAAACTATTTTCGTCTCACACTGAATACGTAGTATACTTCTCGAGGAAGCATCTCACGTCAGGAACACTGTCTACAACAAACGCGTCCAGTTATGAGCACTGTCCACAAGCAACTAACTTGATTTCTAATGCCTAAATTTGTAAATTTCTGTATTTCAAGTCTATGATTGGCTAATCCTAATCCAATAGAATACCTTCATTTAACTAAACGTTTTTCTGGTTGTTGATTGGCTATTTTATAAATTGTCACAAAAAATTACATTATTGCTTCCAAGAATTACAAGTAGCACTATTAAACTTTCTAATTCATTATTGCCTCAAGGTTACCGCATTGTTAGCAACTTTTAACCTATTATTCTCACAGCTCCTACATTATTAAATTACGTAATACATTCATATAACATTAAGGAACATGTATACAATAATGTAAACATATACAATGACTGTAATATATGCTTTTTATATTTGTTACATACACATATTGCTTTATTGAATTTACATATTATATAATTAGACTGAAATTATTTAAGTGTTAAAAATACTGCCTCAAATAGATAAAGCAAAACTTTCTTACACGAGGGTTATTAGAAGGTTTTGGTATCCAGAAAGTTCAGAGCAATGCATGTATAGAATTAGAATAAAGGTTATTCAGAGGTTATTCAGATATAACACAGCTTTTTAAACTGTATCTTCTGTTTGCTGTGGTGTTACATCATGGCCATCAATGTGTATTCGTTGCAATAAAATGTAACCGGATTTTGTTTCTATACTCTATGGAGTGTAGCGACTATTTATATTCTGTGGAGTACCAAGAAGTATTTTTTCTACTCCATGGCCTTCTCAACTAGAAGTCAACGCCTTCTTTGTAAGCATGTTCTTTTATAACTACATTGTGTTCGTATTCAAAAGGGCCTTGTAAACCCTTTTTAATCTTTTAGTGATTTATGAAATGAAATTCGTGCTGTTTTATAGCCCATGTCCGTCAGAACGAATTGGGCTTTTCAGTGTCGAAAGAATTATCAAAATTGAGAAAGTAGGCGTTCTTTTGAAGTTTATTAGCCTCACGCTTGGGAAGTAAGTTTGAGAAGGTAGTATTGTTGATGTTGTACTGTTGTTTATTTATTTAGCTCCACGTATGGACATCAATTTTGAGAATGTGCTTTTTTGTTGAAGTTTGTTGAAGGAGTTTGCACCACGCTTTGGGCATCAATTTGAAGAAAGATTGTTTGTTACGTAATATGCTGCTACGTATGAGAAGCCGTTTTTTGAAGATGTATTTTTGTTGTTACACTACAAGTTTTAAAATAATATTTAACTTTGTTATTAAACTGCTTCTTTAGATATTATTTATGTTTGTTTTTGCCTCGGCTGCGTCAGTATTGTTTTAGAGACACGTTTCTCTTAATCAGGTCGTGGTGTGACAATAATGTAGGCTTACACAGATTTTAAGTTTAAATTCACTTCTTTTTATTAATCCTTGACACAAATTAAATAGCACTGCACTGATATTAAGAGCTGTGAGATTCTTTTATTTAATACTTGCACTTTGTTAACGCGTATACTTAATTTTTCGTTTCACACGAATACGTGATATATCTTTAGAGAACGCATCTTCCATCCGGTCACTACCAAGTTCTGCAGGCAACTGAACATATTTCAACCGTCAAAACCCGTAAACGTTTGTATTTCAAGTCTCTGATTGGCTAATCCTAGTCCAATAGAATACCTGCATTTAACTAAAGCTTTTTCTGGCTGTTGATTGGCTATTTTTAAACAGTCACAAAACTTAACATTATTGCTGCCCTAATCATAACTAGTAGCATTTAAACTCTGAAACTCATTATTGCCTCAAGGTTACATCATTGTTACCTCATTGTTAGCAGCTTTAAACTTATTATTCTCACAGCTCCTACATTATTAAATTACGTAATGCATTCCTATAACATTATTGAACATGTTTACAATAATATAAGCATATGCAATGACTGTTGCATACTTTTTACAAATTATTACATACATATTGCTTCAAGGCAGGCTGTTATTGAATTTATATATTATATAATTTAATTGAAATTATTCAAGTGTGAGAAATACTACCTCAAAATCAAGTGATTTTTTAGATTACCCTTCATACCCAAAACACACACACACACACACACACACACGCAAATTTTCTCTCTTTACAACAGAATAGATTAAACCCTGATTGCTGTATTAACTTTTCAAATGAATGGGAGTGACATTGTGGGCTGTAGAAATTTCGCAGATGGGTGTTATCGTTAAGTTATCGCAAACTCAAGGCGTTCTCATTCACATTGAAACGGAAAGCAAAAGGTGCCGAAGATGTGAAAGTGTCGAGTGGGGCACACACAGGAGGAAAACAAGGGAGGAGCCGCGCAGACACGTAAGGTTTAAATAAAGGGCGCTCCTGGGTCAACAACATGACGGAGTTAGACCACTTGAGTTCGGTGGTAGATAGAGGGTGGTTCAACTCAAATAAGGATGCCGCAACTGCCCCAAGAGGGAAGAAAAGGGAGGTTGTAAACCAAACAGACATGACGTATCTATAGAAACAACAAGGCTGTGCAGAAAAGCAGGCGCCTTTTTCGGTACTTGGTCGTCCTCAGACGCTCGGTCTTCTGTACCTGGCCACTTCTCTTTACCTAGAAACCCTATCGCAAATTATAGGTGTACAAACTATACCTTTAAACTTCATACACATTTCGTTGTGGGTGTAAGAAAGTTAAAGTGATAGTCAACAGCATTAACGAGCGTGTCGCTATGTCATGGCTTTGAAATTCCATGCTCTTTGTGGGATCACAAGAAACAATCTGATGTGTTACACTCACATGACTTTCTCTACTCTTGTACAAACTATTTTTACAAACGCTTATTCTCCATACGCTTCATGTTAATCGATATGTTAATCTTATTGCTAATTTTCTTGTAGATGCAAGGGGAATTGGTAGGGTTTAAGCGATAGTCAAATATTTTAAGAGCTGGTTGCTATGTGGAGTATTCCATTCTCTTTGTATGTCCAGGACATCAAAAATGAATAACGAATTTGAGAAAAAGTATAAGTATTGGAAAATTTAAGGGAATAACAAGCAATATCTCGAAAATGGTTTACTCAACAAAAAAACATATAACATAAAATGTATATTTTAACACGATCTATATTTTTTGTGTAGTAAAATTTTGTCTATCTCTTATGATTGACCAGTTATGCAAAAGTTGTTCACAATGAAGAATACTTTTGGAGACATTCCCAGAAAATTCGAGATATACATTTCATTTGTCATGTGAATATCTTAAACGTATGATATTTGACTCAAAATCGATAGAGCCATTTTTGAGAAAAGTAACATTTTCGAAAAATGTTCCATCTAAGGGTAGTCTGGGGTGGGGGGATTTTCTTGAAAACCTTCCTGTCGCATCTCTGGAAGATACTGAACCTAAATACCAAGTTTGATGTTTATCCGACTTTTCGTTTCTGAGTTATGCTGTTCACAGACACACACACGGACATGTTTCCAAAAATGCTTTTTTTTATTCAGGGGGTCTCAAAACATATATTTCCGGTGAAATTTCGGTATCGAATTTTTGGGTGGAATACAATACTTACCCTACTTACTATACGTAGTAGAGAAAGTAAGAAAGCTCACAAAACAGTATATACCGGAACTAATCGTAAGCAAACAAAGAATTTAGTCAGTACTGACACACCAGAAACTAGAAGATTAAGTTTTTGTAAGGAAAGCACTGACTTTAACATAACGAAATATCTTGGCGAAAAAGTGTTCCCCTAAAACAGTAATTAAATTAGAAGATAGTCCAAATCGTTCGCAAAGGGCGGAATAGTAACGACACTGGGCAGAAAATTCAAGCTATGCACCTTATTTGTCATGCAAAATCTTAAATATCGATATTTTAATTAAGTCGTTTGAGTCAGTTTTGAGAAAATATAATTTTTTAAAAAAACGTTTGATGGAAAGGGTAGTTTGGGGTAGGGGGATTTTCTTGGAAAGCCAAGCGTCGCATTTTTGAAAGATTTTCATTTCTAAGATATACGTTATTAATGGCTCGAATTGTTCATTACTTGGTCATTCTCTTAAACTACTGTCGACATTCAGTTGTTTCTCGCGGTGTCATGGAAACAGTATGGAATTTTAAGGCCAGCATATAGCGTCCAGTTGTTAAACATTTGACTATCGCTGTTCTCTTTGTGTCTATAACGAAATGTGTAATGTAGCTGTTTCTGTAAAGGTTTATTTGGATAAATATGTAGCAGATAAAAAAATCTGATGTGGTACACTCACATGACTTTCTCTACTCTTGTACAAACTATTTTTACAAACGCTTATTCTCCATCTACTTCATGTTAAACGAGATAAACATTTGCAGAGTCTTATTGCTAACTTTCTTGTAGACGTAAGTGGAATATATATTTACAGGGGCAATATAGAAATACAGTAGCCTTTAAGCACATATATATCTCTTAATAGCTGGTTGCTAGGTGCAGCACCATTCCCTTTCCCACAGATTAATACTCTTTGCATATCCAAGACAAAAAAATGAATAACGAATTCCCATTTGAGAAAATAAGTATTGAAAAATTTAAGGGAATAACAAGTAATATCTCGAAAATGGTTCACTCAACAGAAAAAAAAATGTAAATGACATAAATTGTGTATTTTAACGGGATCTACATTTTTGTGTAGTAACATTTTGTCTATCTCTTATGGTTTACGAGTTATGCAAAAGTCGTTCACAATGAAGAATACTTTTGGAGACATTCCCAGGAAATTCAAGATATACATTTTATTTGTCATAAAAATATCTTAAACATATGATATTTTAATCAAAATCGTTAGAGCCATTTTTGAGAAAATTAAAATTTTCGAAAAATCTTCCATGTAAAGGGTACTCTGTGTTGGGGGGATTTTCTTGAAAACCTTTATGTCGCATCCTTGGAAGATACTCTACCTAAATACCAAGTTTGGTGTTTATCCGACTGTTGGTTTCTGAGTTATGCTGTTCACAGACACACACACACAGACACACAGACACACACACGGACATGTTTCCAAAAATGCTTTTTTTGGATTCAGGGGGTCTCAAAACATGTATTTCCGGTGAAATCTCGGTATCGAATTTTTGGGCGGAATACAATACTTCCCCTACTTACTATACGTAGTAGAGAAAGTAAAAATAAGCTTTAGTAAGATAAATTTGCAAACATACTAATAAACGATAACGGGTAGAGAAATTCATGTGAGTGTGCATCTAAACGTTTTTTATACTTCCTCCACTAACTGTTCTTACGAAGCTTTATTCTGAGAAGATACCAGAAATATGGGGATAGGGAAGGATATATTTCCAACATATCTTATGATAACATATCAATGTACTATAATTATTATCATAACTGTAACTATGAGAACGGGAGGCGGTTGCGGGGATATTATAATTGTATCGGCGGCGGCCACAGTGTGAAAGAAAAACACTGTAGTTTTTACTTTCTCTACTGCGTACAGTAGCTATGGAAAGTATTGCATTCCTCCCAAAAATTCGATACGAAGGTTTTACTGAAATACATGTTT
Source organism: Deroplatys truncata (assembly GCA_030765065.1). Classification (NCBI taxonomy): domain Eukaryota; kingdom Metazoa; phylum Arthropoda; class Insecta; order Mantodea; family Mantidae; genus Deroplatys; species Deroplatys truncata. Next base: position 11,834,600 of record CM060979.1, read on the forward strand.
TGAGGCCACCCGAATGAATAAAACATTTTTGGAAGCATGTCCGCACGTGTGTCTGTGAACACCGCAACTCAAAAACGAAAAGTTGGATAAACACCAAACGTAGTATTTAGGTTCAACATCTTCCAAAGATGCGACACGAAGATATTCAACAAAATCCTCCCTCCCAAAAGTACCCTTTACATGGAAACATTTTTGAAATGTATGATTTTCTAAAAACAATGACTAATGATTTTGATTAAAATACCATATATTAAACATATTGGAATGACAAATAAAATGTATATCTTGAATTTTCTGGGGAGGCCTCTCCATTGGAAGGAATTTTGTATTATGTTGTAAAACTGGTAAATCTTAAGCGATAGACGAAAACCTACTACACAAAAAGTGCAGAGCTCTTTAAAACACACAATTTATTTCAGATAAGTTTTTTTTTTTTTTTTTTTTTTTTTTTTTGTGGAACAAGCCGTTCCTGAGATATCCGTTGTTAAAGGTTCGAATTTTCAGGTCTTGGTCATTCTCTTAAAGCCCTCTCAACACTGAAGTAGGAGTTGTATTGTAGTTCAACTGTTGGGGAGCCGAACTTGAAGTAGTTGCAACCGCACGTATGGTACCCGGTAGCCTTCGCCCCAAATTTAAAAATATTAACTTTGTAATTTGTCTGTTTTTTAAATATTATGTATTTATGTTTGCCTCGCCTGCGTCAGTATTTATATTTTTTAGAGACATGAATGTCTTAGCAGGGAGTGGTGCGACTGAAGAATGTAGGCTTACACAGATTATAATTTTACTTCACTCCTTTTATTAATTCTTGACACGATGTAAATAACACTTCACTAATATAGAGAGCTGTGAGATGTTTTAAATTAATTACTTGCACTTTAACACGTAAACTATTTTCGTCTCACACTGAATACGTATTAAACTTCTCGAGGACGCTTCCCGCGTCCGGTTAGGAACACTTGTCTACAACCAACGCGTCCGGTTATGAGCGCTGTCTACAAGCAACTGACTTGATTTCTACCGCCTAAATTTGTAAATTTCTGCATTTCAAGTCTCTGATTGGCTAATCCTACTTCAATAGAATACCGTCATTTAAGTAAAGCTTTTTTCTGGTTGTTGATTGGCTATTTTATAAACTGTCACAAAAATTACATTGTTGTTGCTCCAAGTATGACTAGTAGTATTGTTAAGCTTTCAGATTCATTATTGACTCAAGGTTACCTCATTGTTAGCAACTTTTAACCTATTATTCTCACAGTTCCTACATTATTAAATTACGTAATACATTCACATAATATTATTGAACATGTAAACAGTAATATAAACATATACAATGACTGTAATATACACTTTTTATATATTGTTACATATACATATTGCTTTAAGGCAGGTTGTTATTGAATATATATATTATATAATTAGACTGAAATCATTTAAGTGTTAAAAATACTGCCTCAACCCACAATTGTTTCTCGCGATGTCATGGAAACAGTATGGAATTTTAAGTTAGGATTCTTAAACATTTGACTATCGCTGTTCTCTTTGTATCTATAACGAAATGTGTAATGTAGCTGTTTCTGTAAATGTTTTTTTCGATTAAAACGTAGTAGATAGAAAAATATGTTTTGAATAAGAATAGTTTGTAGGTATAACCACTAATAAACGATAAAGGGTAGAGAAAGTCATGTGAATGTATCGCACAAGGATTTTTTTATACTTGGAATTCAATTCATTTTCTCTCTTTAGCGTCTTAAAATCGTTTATCCGAAGTGGCTTGCCTACTTTAATCGGTTAATCGGGGTTGTACTGTATTTCCAGTGATGTCGAGGTATCGAATGGAATGCAACACTTGCTAGAGAAGATAAAGATTACGGAAGTGTGTGTGTGCGCCACGGTAATTTGTTAATGAGATGAACTTTGTTCCGCCATGGAGTAGGTGTGGCCAGGGATGATGGGGCGCCTAGCAACACACATTACAGCGGCCTCTGTAATAACAGAGCTCGGCCTGGCCTGCTCACGGTAGCGCAATAGCCAATTACCTAAGTTAACTGCCAGCAGGATAATCGAGCTGGATTAGGGGGCTTTATGCACCACGCTAAACACCAGATACTCGCTGTATGAAAACAATGGTCTTCCTGAGCTCACGAGATTATGTTCCTAACCCGAGACGAGGTGTGCCTGCATTAGCATACTGTATACTTAGTTCATCAGAGACCCTACTTTTTACTTTCTCTGCTAGGTGAAGTGTTCTATTCCATCCAAAAATTTGATGTCGAAATTTCACTTAAAAAAGGACCCATGTGTCTTTGTAAAGCATAGCTCAAAAAACGAAAAGTCCGATAAATACCAAAGTTGGTATTTAGATTCAATAACTTCCAAGAATGGAACACGAAAATTTTCAAGAAAATTCCCCACCCCAACTACCCTTTACTTGGAACATTTTACGAAAATTTTGATTTTCTAAAACGGCTTTAAATATTTTGATTAAAATACCATCCTATATTAAAGACATTTACAAGAAAATAAAATGTATATATTGAATTTTCTGGGAATAGCCCTTGAAGCCCTCTTCATTTGGAAGGAATTTTGTATAATATGAGGCAGTATTTTTAACATTTAAATGATTTCAGTCTAATTATATAATATATAAATTCAATAACCGCCCGCCTTAAAGCAATATGTGTATGTAACAATATATAAAAAGTGTATATTACAGTCATTGTAAATGTTTATAGTATTGTATCCATGTGTAATAATGTTATGTGAATATATTACGTAATTTAATAATGTAGGAGCTGTGAGAATAATAGGTTAAAAGTTGCTAACAATGAGGTAACCTTGAGTCAATAATGAATCTGAAAGCTTAACAATACTACTAGTCATACTTGGAGCAACAACAATGTAATTTTTGTGACAGTTTATAAAATAGCCAATCAACAACCAGAAAAAAGCTTAAGTTATATAAAGGTATTCTATTGGAGTAGGATTAGCCAATCAGAGACTTGAAATACAGAAATTTACAAATTTAGGCGGTGGAAGTCAGGTCAGTTGCTTGTAGACAGTGCTCATAACTGGACGCGTTACTAATCAGACGCGAGATGCGTCCTCGAGAAATTTAGTACTTGTTTTGTGTGAGACGAAAATAGTTTACGTGTTGAAAAGTGCAACTAATTAACAAAAGAATCTCACAGCTCTCTATATCAGTGAAGCGTTATTTAAATCGTGTGAAGCATTAATAAATGGAGTGAAAAAAAATTATAATCTGTGTAAGCCTACATTCTTCAGCCGCACTACGCCCTGCTAAGACATCCATGTCTCTAACAAAAATACTGACGCAGCCGAGGCAAACATAAATATATAATATTTAAAGAAACAGTCAAATGATAAAGTTAATATTCTTGAATTTGGGACGAAGGCTACCGGGTACCATACGTGCAGTTGCAACTACTTCAAATTCGGCTCCCCAACAGTTGAACTATAATACATCATCTTCAAACTCTTTCCATACGTGAAGTAAACATCTTAAAATTTGCTCCCAAAACGTGTGGACAAATAATAACTAACAATACAACAAACCTTCCGCTTCAAATCTTATATAACTGGTAAACGTTAAGCAATAAACGAAAACGTACTACACAAAAATGTAGATCCCTTTAAAACAACAATTTATTTTAAATAAGATTTTTTGTAGCACAAGCCATTTCTAGGATATCCGTTCTTAATTGTTCGAACTGTTAATTTCTTAGCCATTCTATGAAATCCTTTCAACATTCAATTGTTTCTCACGATGTCATGGAAACAGTATGGAATTTTAAGGCCAGCATATAGCGTCCAGTTGTTAAACATTTGACTATCGCTGTTCTCTTGGTATCTATAACGAAATGTGTAATGTAGCTGTTTCTGTAAAGGATTACTTGGATTAAATGTAGTAGATAGAAAAATAAGCTTTAGTAAGAATAGTTTGTATACCCACTAATAAACGATAGATGGTAGAGAAAATCATGTGAATGCATCATATCAGGTATTGTTTTCGTGGTTTTCCCTCAGTCTCCAAGGCAAATGTCGGATTAAATGTTTAATACCACGTCCCAAATTTCGACCTAAATCTAAAAAAATCTGATGTGTTACACTCACATGACTTTCTCTACTCTTGTACAAACTATTTTTACAAAATCTTATTCTCCATATATTTCATATTAATCGAGATAAACATTTGCAGAAACGATCTTTTGACATGAAAAGAGAATTACATTTTACAAATAGCGACCAGTTCTAAAAATATTTGACTATCGCTTAAGGCGTACAATGTTCCCCTTGTTTTGTATTGGCAAGGGCAATATAGAAATACAGTAGCCTTTAAGCACATACATATTTCTTAATAGCTGGTTGCTAGGTGCAGCACCATTCCCTTTGCCACAGATAATACTTTTGCATATCCAAGACAAAAAAAAATCTGATGTGTTACACTCACATGACTTTCTCTACTCTTGTACAATCTATTTTTGCTTCATGTTAGTCGATATATCGAGATGTCAATCTTATTGGTAATTTTCTTGTAGATGCAAGGGAAACATGGTAGCTTTTAAGCGATAGTCAAATATTTTAACGCTGGTTGCTATGTGGCGAATTCCATTCTCTTTGCATGTCCAGGACATAAAAAAATCTGATGTGTTACACTCACATGACTTTCTCTACTCTTGTACAAACTATTTTTACAAACGCTTATTCTCCATATGCTGCATGTTAATCGAGATATCGAGATGTCAATCTTATTGGTAATGTACATGTAGATGCAAGGGGAATATGCTAGATTTTAAGCGATAGTCAAATATTTTAACGTTGGTTGCTATGTGGCGCATTCCATTCTCTTTGCATGTCCAGGACATAAAAAAATGAATAATGAATTTGAGAAAAAGTATAAGTATTGGAAAATTTAAGGGAATAACAAGCAATATCTCGAAAACGGTTCACTCAACAAAAGAAATGTGTATGACATAAATTGTGTATTTTAACGCGATCTACATTTTTTGTGTAGTAAAATTTTGTCTATCTCTTATGGTTTACCAGTTATGCAAAAGTCGTTCACAATGAAGAATACTTTTGGAAACATTCCCAGAAAATTCAAGATATACATTTTATTTGTCATAAAAGTATCTTAAACATATAATATTTTAATCAAAATCGTTAGAGCCATTAATGAGAAAATTAAAATTTTCGAAAAATGTTCCATGTAAAGGGTAGTCTGGGGTGGGGGGATTTTCTTGAAAACCTTCGTGTCGCATCTCTAGAAGATACTGAACCTAAATGCCAAGTTTGGTGTTTATACGACTGTTCGTTTCTGAGTTATGCTGTTCACAGACACACAGACAGACACACAGACAGACACACACACGGACATGTTTCCAAAAATGCTTTTTTGGATTCAGCGAGTCTCAAAACATGTATTTCCGGTGAAATCTCGGTATCGAATTTTTGGGTGGAATGCAATACTTCCCCTACTTACTATACGTAGTAGAGAAAGTAAAAATAAATAACGAATTTGAGAAGAAGTATAAGTATTGGAAAATTTAAGGAAATAACAAGCAATATCTCGAAAACGGTTCACTCAACAAAAGAAATTGATGCAGTAATTTGTGAAATTACTTAAATGTAAATAATGATTGTAATATGAATATGCATTTTTATGTCACATTGATTTCAGATGTTTATTGATTGTAAATATTGTTGGAAAGTAAATTTATAATGTCTTACTGAAACTGTCAATAATAGCGCAATAATGCAGCGAGGGGGGTGAGCTGTTTATCATTATTGGAAACAAGGAAGTTACGTAATGTTGGCGCGTTTTCGGTAGAAACTTCTGGAATATTTTCTCCCTAAAAGCAATATGTATTCGTGGTTTTCATTGGATATTAAAATAGACGCTAATGTTGACGCGTTTTATTAGCCAATTGCAGTTCAGTTATAATCTTTAGGCGTATCTGATTGTAGGAGTATAAATAGGGCAAGTTAGAGGTAGATTGGTGGCAGTTCATCAAAAATCTGTGTACACTACACGTCGTCTTCAGTCAGTCAGTTCGTCATACATCGGATATAGATTCACAAGTTACGCGCAGCAGAATTATGAAAGATCTAAAATATGGTAAAGTTAATTATACAAAAGGTTGAAGTACGTTGATTAAAAGTGATCAGTAAGAAGTTACTATAACAGTTTCAGTTTGGCGAGTATCTAGATCAATATGTAAAAGTGATAGTGAACGTGTTTGACAATAAAAATTATAAAACAAATTTCTTCATCAGTGTAATTTTGGGATAAAAGATTCCTTTCCGTTTCACAACCTGTATAGAGACACATGTTCGACCCAAGCCAACAGGATAATAGCTAGCCGGAGTACATTTGCAATGAAATCAAACAAAAACTAACACTGATGCAAATTGCTAACACAAGATGGAGCTACAAACCGAACAAATGAATGACGTCACAAGATGGCTTCAACACTGATGTAAACAAACATTTGTAAGTGATACCGTTACAAAGTGGCTCCCATACGTGGGGCAGTTAAAATTATGTAACCAAACAAAACAAAAGCAGCACAATATAAGATCTTCAAGTTCTAATAATTTACGTAAAAATAAATTACGTAAGCACAGTGATACCGTTACAAAATGTATATGACATAAGTTGTGTATTTTAATGCGTTCTACATTTTTTGTGTAGTAAAATTTTGTCTATCTCTTATGGTTTACCAGTTATGCAAAAGTCGTTCACAATGAAGAATACTTTTGGAGACATTCCCAGAAAATTCGAGATATACATTTCATTTCTCATGACATTATCTTAAACATATGATATTTTAATCAAAATCGTTAGAGCCATTTTGAGAAAATTAAAATTTTCGAAAAATTTTCCATGTAAAGGGTAGTCTGGGGTGGGGGGATTTTCTTGAAAACCTTCGTGTCGCATCTCTGGAAGATACTGAACCTAAATACCAAGTTTGATGTTTATCCGACTGTTCGTTTCTGAGTTATGCTGTTCAGACACACCACACACACACAAAAACAAGTTCAGAATAAGCAGACTTGAGAGGCTATTCCCACAAACTTCAAGATATACATTTTATTTGTCAAATGCCTAGCTTAGATATACTGTATTTAAATCAAAATCGTTTCGAGCCATTTTTAGAAAACAAAAAATAATAAAAAATTTACCATATAAGTGGTTGTTTGGGGTGAGGGATATTCTTCAAAGTCTTTGTGTCGCATCCTTGGTATTTCCCGAATTAAATACCATTTGACCTACTTTTCGTTTTTTAGTTTCATGGAGCATTTTGTTATTCTTGATTTTCTATAAAAAATACCTCTAACAATTTTGATTAAAATACCGTATGTTCAAGATAATTGCATGACAAATAAAATGTATATCTTGAAACTTTTTGGGAACAGCCTGTTGAAGTTGTATTGAAGGAGTTGTGTTATATTTCAACTGTTGGGGAACCGAACTTGAAATTCGTTGCAACCACACGTGTAGTACCCGCTTTCTGGTAGCCTTTGCCCTAAGTTTAAGAATATTAACTTCGTAATTTTAACTGTTTCTTTAAATGTTATACTTATGTTTGCCTCGGCTGTGTCAATATTATTGTTAGAGACACGTTTCTCTTAGCAAGGTTGTGGTGTGACTAAGAATGTAGGCTTACACAGATTATAATTTTACTTCACTCCTTTTATTAATTCTTGACACGATTTAAATGACACTTCACTGATATATAGAGCTGTGAGATTCTTTTATTAATTACTTGCACTTTTTAAACACGTAAACTATTTTCGTTTCACACGAATATGTATTAAATTTCTTGAGGACACTTTTTGCGTCTGGTTAATAACACTGTCTGCAGGCAACTGAATTGATTTCAACCACCTAAATTTGTAAATTTCTGTATTTCAAGTCTCTGATTGGCTATTCCTAACCCAATAGAATACCTTCATTTAACTAAAGCTTTTTCTGGTTGTTGATTGGCTATTTTATAAACTGTCACTACAATTACATTATTGCTTCCAAGTAACATTTAAACTTTCTAATTCATTATTGCCTCAAGGTTACCTCATTGTTAGCAACTTTTGACCTATTATTCTCACAGCTCCTACATTATTAAATTACGTAATACATTCACATAACATTATTACACATGTATACAATAATATAAACATATACAATGACGGTAATATACACTTTTTATATATTTTTACATACACATATTGCTTTAAGTTGGGCTATTATTGAATGTACATATTATATAATTAGACTGAAATTATTTAAGTGTTAAAAATACTGCCTCACTGTGAAGTACTCTTCATTCTGAATGACTATTGTATAATTGGTTAACTGTGAAAGAAGAGACTTGATATTATAACACAAAAATGTAAATCTCGTTAAAGCACTCAATTTATCTCAAATACAAATTTGTATGACATTAACCATTTCCGAGATAATCGTTATAAGTTTGAATTTTCAAATACTTTATACTACATTTTGCTTTCTCTACACGTACATAGTAGGTAGAGAAGCTGTTGTATTCCAGACACAAATTTGATACTGAGATTTCACCCTAAATACATATTTTGAGGCCCACTGTATATAAAAACAAAAAAGCATAACCCAAAAACGAAAAGTCGGGTAAATACCAAAATTCATATTTAGATTCATTACCCTCCAAAGATACTACACGAAGGTTTTGAAGAATAATTCCCACTACAAACTTCCCTTTACATGGAACATTTTTCGAAATTTTTTATTTTCTAAAAAATGGCCCTAATAATTTTTATTAAAATACCACATATCAAATATACAGCCTGTAAAGTCCTCTTCATTCGCAAGACATTTTATATAATTTTGTATAATTGGTGAACATCAAGTGAGACGAAAACGTACTACACAAGAACTGCACGTTCTTTAAAACACATAATGTATTTCAAATAACTTTTTTGTGGAATCGACAATTCCGAGATATCTATCATTATTGGTTATAATTGTTCAATACTTAGCTATTCTTTTGAAGTCCTGTCGAGTTTTATTTGTTTCTCGCTATGTTATGTTAATTTAAATGATAGTGAATTGGTAGATGAAATTAGTTTGAAGCTTGTAAAGTGAAAATTTATACATTTTTAATTTATAATAAAAGTAAGCTGTAGGTAAAGTGGATTGATAATTAGAACTTAGATAATTAGAATTTTGTAGTTTTTGTTTGAAATTTAAAATTGTTAGTGGATTAGTAGACAATTAGACAGCGATTTTAGTACTATTTAGATTAATAGCTTAGCTGAACTTTAAGTTTAGCTTTAATTAAGAATATTAGGTGGAAGTTAGCTGGATACCAGTAATTCATTATATAGGTTAGTAGCTAGTATATTAGTTTAGTAAATGATTGAGTTGAGCATTAATGTATTATTTCATTTACTTCCTAACGTTTCTGTTGTATATTTAGAAAATATTCTATTTTATTCTACTTTGAATTTGAGGCAGTATTTTTAACACTTAAATGATATGAGTCTCGTTATATAATATAACATTTAATAACAGCTCGCCTTAAAAGCAATATGTGTATACTATAATAAATAAAAAGTGTATATTACAGTCATTGTATTATGTTTATATTATTATGTACATGTATAATAATGTTATATAAATGTATTACGTTATTTAACAATGTAGGAGCTGTGAGAATAGAAGCAAGCTGCTTTCCGTAGCAAACAGAATTACAAAGTAAAGCCGAATGTTGCTAACAACTCATAACGCAGCCGAGGCACACATATATTATATATAAATAAATAGACATTAAAATAAAAAGTTGATTCTTAAACGTGGGGCGAAGGCTACCGGAGAGTTTGTATCGTATGTGGGACGAACATTCCTAGAAACAGTCTCCCGCAAAAATTGGCATCCATTACGTGCGTGGTCTAAAACAGCTTCAAATTGGTGCCTATACGTAACCGCTACAACAATATAAACCACTTCAAGTTTGGTTACCATACGTGGGGCTTCAACTACTTGAAGTTTGGTGCCCATAGGTGATGCAACAACATCTACAACAACAAAAACTTCAACTTCTTAATCTTATCTGCCTTTTGTTTCCTTCTTTCCTTCCTTTTACTTTATTTTATTCCTATTCTTATCTTCTTATTCGTATTTTTATCTTACTTATATGCTTATAGTTTGTTTTTATGTATATTTTTTCGTATATAAGTAATCTGAAAATTATGAAATGTAATGCAATGTAATTAGAATGTTTTGTAATAAATGCAAGAATTTGGAAAACACGTCCCGGTTTAAGAAATGAGGTACCGTAAAGAAGTTTAATTTTAGGAGGAGTTGTATTGAATTTCCTTTGTTGGGGAGCCGAACTTGAAGTAGTTGCAACCACGTATTGTACAAAGTTTCCGGTAGCCTTCGCCCCAATGTTCACTTTCCGGTGATCTTCGCCCCAATGTTTACTTTCCGGTGGCCTTCGCCCCAAATTTAAAAAAATTAACTTAGTAATTTTAATTTTTCTTTAAATATTATGTACACTATGTGATCAAAAGTATCCGGACACCCCCAAATATATACGCTTCTCATCTTAGGTGCATTGTGCTGCCACCTACTGCCTGGTACTCATTATCTGACCTCAGTAGTCATTAGACATCGTGAAACAGCAGAATGGGACGCTCTGTGGAACTCACGGACTTTGAACGTGGTCAGGTGATTGGGTGTCGCTTGTGTCAGAAGTCTGTACGCTAGATTTCCACACTCCTAAACATCCCTAGGTCCACTGTTTCTGATGTGATAGAGAAGGGACATGTACAGCACAAAAGCGTACAGGCCGACCTCGTCTGTTGACTGACAGAGACCGCCGACATTTGAAGAGGATCGAAAAGAGTAATAGGCAGACATCTATCCAGAGTATCACACAGGAATTTCAAACTGCATCAGGATCCACTCCAAGTACTATGACAGGTGAGAAACCTAGGATTCCATGATCGAGCGGCGGCTCATAAGCCACACATCATGCAGGAAAATGCCAAACGACGCCTCGCTTGGTGTAAGGAGCGTCAACATTACACGATTGAACAGTGGCAAAACATTATGTGGAGTGACGAATCACGGTACACAATGTGGCGATCCGATGGCAGGGCGTAGGTATGGCGAATGCCCGGTGACCTCATCTGCCAGCTTGTGAAGTGCCAACAGTGAAATTCGGAGGTGGTGGTGTTATGGTGTGGTCGTGTTTTTCCTGGAGGGGGCTTGCACCCCTTGTTATTTTGCGTGGCACGATCACAGCGCAGACCTACATTGATATTTTAAGCACCTTCTTGCTTCCCACTGTTGAAGAGCAATTCCGAGATGGCGATTGCATCTTTCAACACGATCGAGCACCTGTTCATACTGCACGGGCTGTGGCGGAGTGGTTACACGACAATAACATCCCTGCAATGGACTGGCCTACTCAGAGTCCTGACTTGAATCCTATAGAACACCTTTGGGTGGTTTTGGAACGCCGACTTCGTGCCAGGCCGCACCGACCTACATCGATACCTCTTCTCACTTCCGCACTCCGTGAAGAATGAGCTGCCATTCCGTAAGAAACCTTCCAGCACCTGATTGAGAGTATGCCTGCGAGAGTGAACGCTGTCATCAAGGCTAAGGGTGGGTCAACACCATATTGACTTCCAGCATTATCGATGAATGGCGCCACCGACTTGTACGTCATTTTCATCCAGGTGTCCGGATACTTTTGATCACGTAGTGTATTTAGGTTTGCCTCGGCCGCGTCAGTACTAATTGGTACATACATGTTTGTCTTAACAGGGTGTGATACGGCTAAAGAATGTAGGCTTACACAGATTGTAATTTTTACTTCACTCTTTTTATTAATCTTTGACACAATTAAAGAACACTTCACTGATGTAGAGAGCTGTGAGATTATTTATTACTTACTTGCACCTTTTAACACATAAACTCTCTCTCTGTAATGAATTTTCCTCTCATACTGGATACGTATTAAACTTCTCGAGGACGCGTCTCGCGTCCAGTTAGGAACGCTGTCTACTAGCAAATATCCTGAATTTGTACAATTTGTTCTACTTCAGTTTCTGATTGACTAATCCTACTCCAATAGAATACTTTTATTTAACTTTCAGGTTTTCTGGTTGTTGATTGGTTATTTATAAACTGTCTAAAAAATTACATTATTGTTGCTCCATGAATTATTAGTAGCATTATCAAACTTTCCAATTCATTATTGCCTCAAGGTTACCTCATTGTTAGCAACTTTCGGCCTATATTATCACAGCTTCTATATTGTTAAATTATGCAATACATTCACTTGTACACAATAATATAAACATTATTACAATCACTGTTACATACATTTTATATATTATTTATACACATATTGCTTTAAGGTGGGCTGTTATTTAATTTATATATTATATAATTAGACTGAAATGATTTAAATGTTAAAAATACTGCCTCAACCGGGACGGAGTATTTCAGATTTTATTTATTTATTCAGTTGTTTCTCGCGATATCATGGAAGCAGTATGTAATTTTAAGGCCGGCATATAACGTCCAGTTGTTAAACATTTGACTATCGCTGTTCTCTTTGTGTCTAAAACGAAATGTGTAATGTAGCCATTTCTGCAAAGGTTTACCTCGATTAAAACGAAGTAGATAGGAAAATGAAGTGTCGTAAGAATAGTTGTAGGAGATTGAGTAGAGAAAGTCATGTGAATATTTTTCAGTTAATTAATTTATAGTGAATACAGGTTTTCTGAAAGCATTTTGTACATTTAGCAATAACAGTTTCGCTATTTTGTTTAAACGCGTAGACAATAATTAACCTGTTTTTTTCTGACAAGCTGTAAACGTCCAGATGCACAGTTTTTCCTCCTGCAAGCCGCTTTGTCACCGCAAAGCATTGCCAAGTAAAATGGCAAAACATTTTAAAACTTCAGCTACCCTTAAATATAGTCCATAAACATTAAACTTGGCTGTCAGTGTGCAATTCTACAGCGAAGTAAAAAAAATCAAAACCCTGCGTTGGAGGTGAAAAAAAAAGAAGACAAAAAAACACGTAAAAACGCTTTCCGATTCGCTGCAATATGTATTACCGTTCACATTAGGCTTTTTGTGTGTTCACATAAAATGTTAGCGCCGTTAGTGACTTTTCTGGTGTTGTGGATGAAAGAATAATCGAGGGATGTTGGGTGTGTACCTACTCTTCGCTAATATTTGAATAATAAAGCTTCGTGTATTATACAACGCGAAAAATAAAAATTGCAGCGACAGATTTACCTTCGAAATGATGCCATCAAAATCCACTACCAAGTACACGGAAACCCTGTTGTCCCTGGGAAAGCAATTTAGAAGCGATGTTTAAAAAAAATTGCCCTCTGTAATTTTTTCATCCTCACAGGAAATCCAATCAGCAGGTAAAAGTAGTGCAAGGGAATGGAATTATTTAGCATCCATTGTCAGTATGAGAGTTTTTAGCGAAGTTAATCAATATTTAAATCTAAACAGCAATCCTATTAATTTTTAGTGTGCAACTCTTTTCTATTATCCAAGAAATTCTAAACCGATGTTTCTTGATAAACTTCTGTATTATACTGTCATTGTTCGGATAAATTGTATGATTAATAATTTTATAAAGTGATACCGTAATTATTAGGCGGCGCCGTGGCCGAGTGGTTAGACCGCTCGCCTCCCACCGAGGCGGACCGGGTTCAATCCCAGGGACCTGCATGTGGGATTTGTGGTGGACAAAGCGGCGTCTGTGCGGGTTTTCTCCGGGTTCTCCGGTTTCCCCCGCCATTCCATCATCACCTTTCCTTTCATCCATTTCACCAACATTTCGTTTCATCTACTTCCTTCATACATCGGGCTGATCACCCATCCTGGATATTCTGTCTGATCCATGAGTGTCTGCTCCTCGACGGGCCTCTGACCCCAGGCACCCGCTTGTAAGTCCTGGGGGGTCTAAGTCCTATATAAGAGGAGGGTGAACAGATAATGAATGAATGATACCGTAATTATTGACGGGAATATATAGATAATTAAATAAAGAAATAGTTACAAGAATTAATTTTGGTATATAAAATCAGTGTATAATGTGTAGTGGGATAACGTTGTTCCTCCGGTTGATGCCCTCTGCTGCAGTGTCCTGCTCTCCGGCTGCTGTTTTCTCCATTCCTAATAAATTACCTATCTTAACTAATTTCACGGGTCTCAGGGTTTTCGTAGGTGAGGCGAATTAAAATACACTGCATTTCCCTTAAAAATGTGGTTTATTATCAAATGAATGGGCGGCTAGCTTTTCCCATTGTAACAATTCCCACCATAATAATAAATTAGGAGCCTAGTCTATACCCCCGCCGCTATAACGTTGCACTTGACAGTTCGTGTGGCTTCGTGTAAGGTTGGCTACATCGTGGTTGCGACGTTGCCAGAGTGGCTAGTAAACAACAGCTGATTGTTCTCATTTCTATCGTGTCTAAGCCGCATACAAAAAGTGCACGTAAGTAGCGAACGTCACTGAATAATAACTATTTCGTATTATTATTGTTAAATGAAAATAAGCGATATAAGCAGCTTTGGTATGGTCGGATACTCCTTTCTATGATAATAGGCATAAATATGTCTACGTATGGCGTCTAATTGGAAAACATCAATATTTGTGACTGGACGAGGCTTCTTTTTTTTCTTCCCTGGAGTTGATAGAAATACCTGTTGTGTTCCAGATGGTTCAGGAATTTTGTCCTCTTTCTCTTGTAGTTTCACTCCTTTGTGAACAACAGTTCTCGTGCTTAAACCAAGAGCTGCTGCAGTTCGTTGTACGGCTTTATCAGCAGGAATAGAGGGATTGGCATGAAGCTTCACGTACTCCTTTTCCTGTTCAAAGAACTCCCGGGTTCTCCTTAATAGTTCCAATGCCTGACTATTAAGTGGCACACCTCGGCGCAAAGGATTTTCACTTCGTGAATCATCACTCGGCGATCGGCGTCGTTTTTCCGACATTGTCGCACTTAAGTTTTGTTTAAATAAATAATATGAATTAAATATATATAAAATAGATAAATATAAATAAATAAATGTATAAACGAACAATAACAAAACTATCAAACAATAACCACAAATCTAAATAACAAATAACAATGAACAATATGTAGCTTGCAAAGAACAACTCGACGCTCTACTAGAGATTCACAAACTGAAGCACGTGGTTGGGAATAGTTACATCCGGCAACAGAGCCGTTTCTAGATCCGGTTCCGCTTTGTCATCGACCATCCGGAATGCTGCCTTGTGATTGGCTTAGGAAGTCAAACGGTTGAAGCTTTTCATCTGTTTTTTCGCGAGTGTACCAAATTAAACGCTAGCTGTCAAGTGCAACGTTATAGCGGCGGGGGTATAACTGCACACGCTTCCCCACCCCAATGTACATACCTACGTGAATTTGTCGTCCAGAGAGTATCACTGTGTGTCGACGAGATTCTATAAGAGAGTGAAAATCTGGGGATTAGTTCCCCTTTTTATACCCAAACTTAGTGACGCTCACCTTTGTGCCTCAAGATGTAACGACATTTCTAATTGGTCATCAGACTGCGTTACCTTATTATGTATGAAAATATTCTGCTCCAAAGTTTTTCGCACACGGGTCCCAGTGACGCGTCCGGAAGCAGATTCAATATCTCTGTCTTTTACTATTTCTCCTTATTGCTTCCAGTTCCTTGCTCATTAGCTTGACGAAAGGTGGGCTCCACCTAGAATTATCTTTTACCTGGAATTAGCCACCTCGCCCGTCCCTTACTTATCTAAGTTACAATCTACTTTGTACATTTCTTGGCTGCTAATATTCTAACATTTTTCTTGCTGAGTTATATTATTATGTAGAATTCTTGTTTGATATTGATTTATATGTCATATATGTGGTATATCCCCTTTCAAATGTAACAACCTTGAGTGGAAATATTTGTCCGAAAATACGAAGGTAATTAGGAACCCAGGTTAGCCAAAGTCATTAGTATCAGTCGAAGTAACTATCACATTAGCTTAAAGATTCTGGGAGTTCATTTAGGTAATACGTTCAATACGTATCAGTCACGGAGGCGAATTCTGTAAATTAGAGAGGCAAAAGAAATTCTGAGAGAAGGGAAAGGCTGAGTTAGCAACAAAGTAACAGACGTGCATGAAGCGGGATTGGGAATTGGAAGTTGGAAGGGGAACAAAACGTGGGCTGAGCTAAAATTAATAAATGGTCGTGCAATCGAAATCAGAAAGTTAATCTGACTCTGGTAGCAGCACTGTTACGTACTGCTCGTGTGATATTTTAAGCGTCTAGGGACGCGCTTGTGTGAGTAGGTTTCCCGGCTGTTGCGAGAGGTCTCGCCGATAAGCATTTTAGTGACTCACGGCAAGTTACGCTATTGCGGTCGGCAATTCACTTCAATAACTCAAATATTAGCTCACAATAAATATCTGTCAATTTAAACTAGTGTTATCCTGTAACAATACGCCCGCGGATACCCTGAGATAAACATCTCATAGTTTACCACTGGAGCAGCTGGTGCGCGACACAACAGAACGAGCTACGAAATCACGAATCGATAACGAAAAGGGCAAAGTAAACGGCTTCAAAAGTCTTGCTTTAAAACTCTCGCAGCATCGTGTGACATCGAAGGTGACGACTATTATCTTCTGCTTCAAACGACATAGATAAGTAATTGCAATAAATAGTTTCTACATATTAAAATCAATGCACAATATGAACCGGGAACAATGGTGCATCAATGTAAATATATGCGTTAACGCAAATAATATTATACAAGTGTAAATATGTTGCTAGCTCAACGGTGCAATTTAGGTGCCTGAAGCCAAACTGTACCAGGCGGGGGTATCTCTAGAGTGGCTCGAAGCACAGGACATCGGCTGAATATGACCAGCAGAGACGAGCAGGAGTTGAAAAGGGACAGCGAGAGGCTGGGACAGAAACGGGAAGCCCGAATTCGTCATGATGAAAGGTACGAAAGAAAATGTTCTCATACGCTAATGTGATCAGCCAATCACAACATTGCTTTAAAATAGTTGTGAGTAAAAATAGTGTCTTTAGCGGGGTATATAAAGCTGAGCCCCGGCATTCGCACGATTTTATACAATTTCCTAGGGGTTGAGCTTCACGTCTTCAGATGGCTGAGCGAGTGAAGAAGATGTTAGCAATTTATAGAAGCAACATGGGGTGGAAGGTACAGTTTGGTAGATAGGATCGTGTAATTGTAGAATAGAATTCACGGCTAACTGCGAACAAGTGTACAAATAAATTACAGTTAAAGTGAACCATGAGTTTTTCATTTCATCTCCTGTGACCACTCCCTAGAGCGGAGTTAAGAACATAGGCCAATACAGAAGTGTTGTAAGGGCACTCTCTTACAGCAGTTCAACACCCACACTAGAAGGAAGAGAGGAGGTCCGTTGCGAATGTAAGAAGAACGATTTACAATTCTGCCAGTGGGTAAAAGGCATGTTACGTGTTAAGGCATAGCAATTAGAAGTCAGAGAAGCTAAGGCAATTAGCTGTTCCGGCGAACTCAAGCTTCAGGTAATAACTCAGAATGTTCAGAAATCAGAGACTTGCATGAAAATGCTCTTACTACCAGTTCCAAAAATTAGAAAGGGAAAGAATTGTAAGAATTTAGCGAGTAAAGAGTAAAAACTGTGTTTCAAATGCAAAGAAAAAGCTTAAGATTTGGCAACGTATAATATAAGCACTAGGGAGGGGGTAGTCGTGAAGTAGGTATTCTAAAATTAGGTCCTTGCAGTCTTTTACATTTTACAGAAGTATTTTACTGTGCTCGATTATCGACATTCCATAGCGCATGAAAATCAAGGGGGTTCGCGGTTTAACATTCACGCTAACCCTCGCGTCTCGTGGTTATTACTTCAATAGTTACATTTTAATTCTTCATCCTCAAACTGTCGGCAACTCGCTTCAAATACCTCATATATTAGCCTCCATCAAATTTATCAGTCAACTTAGCTAGTGTTGTCTATCCTCACATCCACCCACGCGTACCCGTAGCTCACCACTGTAGCAGCCGGCAGCAGATTCATCAACGGCTTGGCAGTATATTCAACACTTAAATGATTTCAGTGTAATTATATAATATATAAATTCAATAACTGCCCGCCTTAAAGCAATATGTGTATGTAATAATATATAAAAAGTGTATATTACAGTCAATGTATATGTTTATATTATTGTATACATGTGTAATAATGTTATGTGGATGTATTACGTAATTTAATAAAGTAGGAGCTATGAGAATAAGTTAAAAGTCGCTAACAATGAGGTAATCTTAAGGCAATAATGAGTTTGAGAGTTTAAATGCTACTAGTCGTTATTGGAGCAACAATAATGTAAATTTTGAGACAGTTTAAAAATAGCTAATCAACAACCAGAAAAAGCTTTAGTTAAATGAAGGTATTTTATTGGATTAGGAATAGCCAATCAAAGACTTGAAATACAGAAATTTACAAGTTTAGGCGGTTGAAATCAGTTCAGTTGGTTGCAGACAGTGTTAGTAACCAGACGCAAAAAGGTCCTCGAGAGATTTAATACGTATTCGTGTGAGACGAAAATAGTTTACGTGTTAAAAAGTGCAAGTAATTAATAAAAGAATCTCACAGCTCTCTCTCTATATCAGTGAAGTGTTATTTAAATTGTGTCAAGGATTAATAAAAGGAGTGAAGTAAAATTATAATCTGTGTAAGCCTACATTCTTAGTCACACCACAACCTTGCTAAGAGAAACGTGTCTCTAACAATAATACTGACGCAGCCGAGGCAAACATAAATATTAAAAATTTAAAGAAACAGTCAAATTACAAAGTTAATATTTTTAAATTTTTGGACGAAGGCTACCGGAAACTGTTTACCATACGTGCGGTTGCAAACAAACTTCAAGTTCGGCTCCCCAACAGTTGAAATACAATACAGCTCCTTGTAAAATACTACTTTCTCACGGCGGAAATTTTGGAAATGGCACATCAAAAGTGTCTCACATATAGGGAATATGTCGTCAGTTCTCTAAAATCATGCATATGCTTTACTTTCACTTACATGTAATAATAATAATAATAATAATAATAATAATAATATTGTATTCTCGTGACTTTCTCTCTACTCACTCTTGCGTCTAGTTCTTGTTAACACAGGTAAACCTTCGTTACTCATTTACACATTTCGTTCTAGGATACAGTAAGTAAACCGACATTCAGATTTTTAAAACGTGTGTCGCTATGTAATGGCTTTGAAATTCGATGACCTTTGCATGACAATGAGAAGAAATGAGTGGGGGAAAGGTCCCTAATTTGAACCGCCCCGATATTTTCCAAACTGTTCGACAGATGTCACCATAATCCTAGCAGAAGCGTGGCGTGTACAGCTATGAATGCTTCGAGTTGTAGACTTTGCATTTTGAGCTGTGGTTTCAGTTGTATGAAGTGTTGTGTGTTTTTGGTGCTTCAGAAGTAATATTTGACTCATCTAGCTAAGCTTATACGATCAATTAGGTAAGTTTGAGATTATATATATATATATATATATATTACATGTTATGAAGTGTTGATTTAGCAACAATATTCATGCATACGTTTTTTCAAGCAGCGTCTCTCCTAGTCACATAGATGCTAAAGATTCCAAAATGGCATGGCTCGTAAATTGAACCACTGTTTGAACCCTATATTGAACTGGTCCAATTTAGGAAACCTATTGAAGTTCTAGGATTGTTCAACTGCGAATAGTATATGGTGTGAATAAATATCCACATAATATGCTAAGTTAAAAAAAATCATGTTAAAAACAGTGGCTGACATGAATATGTGAATGTGAAATGTCTGAAATGATGGACATGATCCAGTGTGTGAGTTGTAGGATATGGCTTCACCAAAAGTTAGTGCCAAGAAGAAAGTGTTTTATTGTGAAGACTGTGTATAATTGAACTCTTCTGTATGAGCGTAAAAATTACTAAAAGCTCTATATTTGCAAATAATACCTATTCCAAAAACCAAGTGATTTTGATTATATAAAAATTCAAATGTTCAAGGAAATTGCTATTCTTATCACAATTTTGAACTCTACTTTTGTTGCTGATATCATATTTGTTTTGAATGTACAATAAAATATGTGTATTTTGTAATAAAAATAGTTTTAAAGTTAAAAGTATGTGGTTCATTTTAAGACACGGGTGGTTCAATTTAAGGACCACGTTCCTAATTTGAACGAATTTACACCATCTCACTTTTTAAATGTTATTTAATTGATAATTGTATTAATTTTAAATTGTGTTGAGGATATTTATAGCGCAAGGGTTTGTCACTTTAACGCTTGTGTTTCTGAAAATTTTGATTTGAAATTATAATTATTGTTTACTACTTAGGCGTAAGTGGTTCAATATAGGACCTTTCCCCTATTTGAAAATTCAAACCAAAATCAAGGAATATCTCCGAAATGGTTAACTCCACAAATAAAGAGAAGACAAATCGTGTACTTAAACGAGATCTACATTTATGTTTTGTTTTGTATAATAAGATTACGGTTTACCAGTTATAAGCAAGTCATTCAGAATGAAGAGGACTTCACAGGCTATTGCCAGAAAATTCAAGATACCTATACATTATATTTATTAAGCAAATATCTTAAACATGTAGCCATATTTGCTGTATTTCAGAAAATAAACCTTTGAAAAATGCTACATGCAAAGGGTAGTTTGTGACGGGGGGACTTTCATGAAAATGTTCCTGTCGCATCTTTCGAAGATACTGAACTTAATTACCAGGTTTCGTATTTATTCGGCTTTTTAATGTTATTTATTGAGACTGTTGTTGGACCACACGGGCGTTTTTCTAAAAGGGGGCCTCAAAACGTGTATTTCCGGTGCAATCTCTGTATCATATTTTAGCGTTGAATACAATACATCCAGATACTATAGTTAATAAATACGAAAAAGTACCAAGTCTTTGAGAGAGCTGTTTTTATCTTAGTCTACTTTTATAAATAGATATTATTGCAAAAGTAAACCTGAGAAAAGGAAGAATCTACTGTCGTATATAATTAATTTATCTACTACGTATAGTAAGGGAAGTATTGTATTCCACCTAAATATTCTATCTCGAGGTTTGGCCGGAAATACATGTTTTGAGGCGCCCAGAATCCAAATAAAGCATTTTTGTAAACGTGTCCGTGTGTGTGTATCTGTAAACAGCATAACCCAAAAACGAAAAGTGGAATAAGTACCAAAGTTGGTATTCAAATTCAGCATCTACCAAAGATGCGGCGACACGAATGTTTTCAAGAAAATCCCCCAACCCTGAGATAGTTGTATTGTTTGTCTTTAGTTGTAGCCCCACGTATGGAAGCTAATTTGAAGTAGTTGTATTGTAGTTCCACTGTTGGTGAGCCAATTTGATGAAGTAACTGCCCCACGTATGCTACAAAGTTTCCGGTGGCCTTCGCCCCAACGTTCAGGAATCAACTTTGTATTATGTTTCTTTAAATATTATATATATTTATGTTTGCCTCGGCTGCGTCAGTATTAATTTGTAGAAACATGTATCTCTTATCAGGGGGTGATGCGGCTAATGAATGTAAGCTTACACAAAATATAATTTTTACTTCACTTCTTTTATTAATCCTTCACACGATTAAATAACACTTCATTTATATAGAGAGCTGTGAGATTATTTATTAATTACTTGCACTTTTTAATACGTAAACTTTATAATATTCTCGCCATAATGAATTTTCGTCTCACACTGGATACGTACCGAGGGAATGAACTGCTCAGGTACGTTGCCTTCTAGGGACTGGCGTTTACCGCTTAAATCTGTAAATCTCTCTATTTCAAGTCTCTGGTTGGTAATCCTAATCCAATAGAATACTTTTATTTAACTTAAAGATTTTCTAGTTGTTGATTGGCTATTTATAAACTGTTTAAATAGTACATTATTGTTCCAAGAATTGCTAGTAGCATTATTAAACTTTCCAATTCATCATTGCCTCAAGGTTACCTCATTGTTAGCAACTTTCGGCCTCTATTCTCACAGCTCCTACATTATTAAATTACGTAATACATTCACATAACATTATTACACATGTACATAATAATATAAACATGGTACAATGAATGTTACATACATTTTATATATTATATTATACACATATTGCTTCAAGGCGGGCTGTTATTATATTTTATAGTATATAATTAAACTGAAATCATTTTGGTGTTAAAAATACTGCCTCAACCGCCAAGTACAGCTTACGTGGAACATTTTTCGAAAATTTTTATTTTGTAAAAATTGCCTCTAACAATTTTGATTAAAATGCCATATATTGAAGACACGTGAAAAATAAAATGTATATGTTGAATTTTCTGTGAATAGCCTTAGAAGTCCTCTTCATTGGAAAGGAATTTTATATAACCTTGTATTACGGGTAAACGTTGTGACAGACGAAAACGTACTACATAAAAAATATAGAGCTCTTTAAAACACACAATTTATTTCATATAAGCTTCTTTGTGGCATAAGTCGTTTCTGAGATATCCGTTATTAATGGTTGGAATTTTTCACTTTTTGGTCAATCTTTAAAGTTTTCTCGTGATGTCATGGAAACAGTGTGGAATTTTAAGGCCAGCATATAGCGTCCAGTTGTTAAACATTTGACTATCGCTGTTCCCTTTGTATCTATAACGAAATGTGTAATATACCTGTTTCTGTAAAGGTTTATTTGGCAAAGTAACAATGTTTTTAAATTAGTTCCAGAAATACTAATTCCTTTTACAATTTTAAAAAATTGCTCCACACAGTCCAGTTTTTATTATATTAATTTTTATAATTAAACTCGTAAATGGTACGAGGGGTGATCAGAAATTAAGGTTACAAGGCTGATATTCCTGGAAATTCATCCGTTATAGAGAAATTGCTAGTGTGCGGTAATTCTAATACATGCGATTGGCAACTGTGCAGAGTTTCAGCCACCCGCCGCCCACAGCGCTAGTTAAAGGTGAACACAAATGGCGACTCGTTTGGAAAACTGTTTTCGCGAAGAAATCCCCTTCGTTATTCCATTTCCGGGGGCGAAACATGTAACTGCGGCTGAAATTTACCGGCAGCTGGTAGACATTTACAGCATGTCGCAGGATGGTGCCGAAAATTTGCGGCCGTTAGAGAAAACGTCACCGACGAGAATCACATCTACAGATTTGAACACAGTTGGCGTGGAGAAGCTGATTCAGGACAACAGGAGGTTACGGCATATGACGGTGGAATTGGAAATGCTTTTTCGTAAGCGTTCGTTACATTGTTCACGATATTCTGCAGTACCAGAAAGTTTGTTCCCAATGGGTTCCTCGAAAGCTGTCCAACCAACACAAGGAGAAGCGCATGGGGACAAGCCTGGAACTTTTGCAAGTGTTCTTTATGGAAGGAAACAGTTTTGTTCAGCATATTGTCACGGGTGACGAAACATAGATTCACACCCCCAGTAGTAAGTGGTCATCAATGAAGTGCAAACACCCCTCCTCTCCAAAGACAAAGAAGTGCCGGGAAGGTGATGGCCACAGTGTTTTGGGACAGCACGGGTGTCATACTCGTGGAGGTTTTGGAAAGAGGGCACACACTGACTGCTAACCGATAATGCGATACCTTGGCACAATTGCGCGAAGCAGTCAGGAGGAAACGGCCAGAACTTCTCACCGAGGTCGTCATCTTCCTTCACGACAATGCTCGACAGGCCAGAAGACCACCACGCTGTTGAAGCAGTTTCGACCACCCTCCCACAGTCCGGACCTCGCTCCAAGCGACTTTCACGTTTTTCCTCGCTTGAAGAGCACTAGGAGGCTGACAATTCGCTTCAGACGAGGAGGTGAAACTTCGCGATAATGTGGCTGAACACGCAAGGACAGGATTTTTACCAGGAGGGAATATTCAAACTCCTCCCACGAAGTGACAAGTCCTAAACAGATATGGAGACTATGTCGAAAAATAAACTAATGTGTGTACTATCAGTTGGCTGTACTGGTTGTATGAAGTAGGCTTTGCTACAGGCTTTATAGCCTTAGTTTCTGATCACCCCTCATATATCATAACTTGTAGATATGAATTTTAATTATCCTACTGGTTTGAAAGAAAATAAATGTTAAGCTATGAAACTTAAATTTTTTTGCTTACAATTTATAAGATATGAATATTATTGATTAATAATGTCACTCTAAGCATGTTAACAAAATTCATCTCTTCATTTTTTTCACAATTATTAAGAGTTATACAAAATTTCACTCAGTTGTACCGAAAAGAACATAGTGTGGAACAATTTGAAACCGAGAATGAGCCGAGAAATAAAACCTGAGAAAAGAAGGTTTAAAAATAACACGAAGTAGATTATCTTTTTAACTTATTTAGAACCACGCTTTGGACGCCAATTTGAAGTAGTTGTAGCACCACGTATGGTACAAAGTTTCCGGTGGCCGTCGCCCCAAATTCACTTTCTGGTAACCTTCGCCCCACTTTTAAAAACAAAATCAACTTTGTATTTTAATGTTTCTTTAAATATTATATATGTAAGTTTGCCTCGGCTGCGTCAGTATTTTTGCAGAAACACGTATCTCTTAGCAAGGGTGGTGTGGCTAAAGAATGAAGGCTTGCACAAGTTATTATTTTTACTTTCTCTACTACGTATAGTAAGTACGGGAAGTATTGTATTTCACCGGAAATACATATTTTGAGACCCCCTGAATCCAAAAAAAGCATTTTTGGAAACATGTCCATGTTTGTGTCTGTGTGTCCGTGAACAGCATAACTCAAACGAACAGTCGGATAAACACCAAACTTGGTATTTAGGTTCAGTATCTTCCAGAGATGCGACACGAAGGTTTTCAAGAAAATCCCCCCACCCCAGACTACCCTTTACATGGAATATTTTTCAAAAATTTTAATTTTCTCAAAAATGGCTCTAACGATTTTGATTAAAATACCATATGTTTAAGATATTGTCATGACAAATGAAATGTATATCTCGAATTTTCTGGGAATGTCTCCAAAAGTGTTCTTCATTGTGAACGACTTTTGCATAACTGGTAAACCATAAGAGATAGACAAAATTTTACTACACGAAAAATGTAGATCGCGTTAAAATACACAATTTATGTCATATACATTTCTTTTGTTGAGTGAACCGTTTTCGAGATATTGCTTGTTATTCCCTTAAATTTTCCAATACACTTTTTCTCAAATTCGTTATTCATTTTTTTTTATGTCCTGGTAATGCAAAGAGAATGGAATGCGCCACATAGCAACCAGCGTTAAAATATTTGACTATCGCTTAAAGCCTACCAATTCCCCTTGCATCTACAAGAAATTTACCAATAAGATTGACATCTCGATATCTCGATTAACATGAAGCATATGGAGAATAAGCGTTTGTAAAAATAGTTTGTACAAGGGTAGAGAAAGTCATGTGAGTGTAACACATCAGAGTTTTTTACTTCACTCCTTTTTATTAATCTTTCACAGGATTAAATAACACTTTACTGATATATCATACTGTAGAGCTGTGAGATTGTTAATTACTTTTTAACACGTAAACTTTATACTATTCTCGCCGTAATGAATTTTCATGTCTCACACATTGAACACGTCCGTACCGATCGGGTACGCAATCTAATAGCGTCTGCCGCTTGAATTTGTACAATTTTTCTATTTCAAGTTTCTGATTGGCTAATCCTACTCCAATATAATACCTACTTTTATTTAACTTAAGCTTTTTCTAGTTGTTGATTGGCCATTTATAAACTGTTTTAAATATTATATTATTGTTCCAAGAATTATTAGTAGCGTTATTAAACTTTCTAATTCATTATTGCCTCAAGGTTACCTCATTGTTAGCAACGTTCGGCTTCTATTCTCACAGCTCCTACATTGTTAAATTACCTAATACATTCACACAACCTTATTATACATGTACGTAATAATATAAACATAATACAATGACTGTAATATACACTTTATATATCATATTATACACATATTGCTTTAAGGCGGGCTGTTATTATAATTTTATATTATATAATTAGACTGATATCATTTAAGTGTTAAAAATACTGCCTCACACTGTTTCTCTCTTTTTGCTGTTTAAATAACATTTAACGTATATATAGAGCCTCCATCTTTCCTCTGCAGCTAGTTTGGTATTTGAAGATTACTAAGGCGTCTCTTTCACTCTAATGTTGGCAAGACTTATCGTTTTTATTACAATTTTATAGGAGGCTAGACTTGCAGGCAGACATTTAAATCGCTATATAAGCTATAAAAGCTACACAAACTGAAGTAGAGAGTTTGCAGTGATTAATAACTCTAAAATCTATATTTATGAATTTTGGCAACTTTTGCTCATTTTTAGTAGATGACTACCCTTAAGTATTGCTTGTTTATGTTGGTGCAAGGTCATAAGCAGCAGCAGCAGCCCAGAACACGTGTACCTTGCACTTGTTTGCTCTGAAAAGCGTGATATTTTGCCAGGCTAGCAATAACTGTAATGTGTAAAAAGGTGAGATGAAAAAGCACTTTACGGCAGAGCAAATTAAGACGTCATGTAGCTACCATCTGTCGACCCACACAGGCGGCCGGGCGGGGCAAGGAAATGAAATAAAATAGCCGTACCGGGAGCAATTGGCCCACTCATCTAATGCCTGTGTTGGCCCTACTTTTGGTAAAAGCGCACAGAAAAGATGTCTGTTTTCTGACTCGAGATTTCCTTTTGTTTTTATCTTACATCGGTTCTTCTGATGGAGACAGGCACGCCCACAAGTAGTAGTGCTACGTCATTTGTATGCTCTGACTGCCAAAATAATAGAACATCGTTTTAGAGTCCGGTGTAGTCCTTATTTTATGCTCGACTAGAAAAAACACGATTTTTCGGAGCATTTAAAATCAACCTTAATATGCATTCATGGCATTTACGAGGGCAACACTGAAAGTTTTTAGAAAACGAAACAAGGATTAGTTTTAAAAAATTTAAATGATTTTATTGCATTTCAAAATATTCGCCTTCAACGTCAATACATTTTTACATGCGATGAAACCAGTCTTAAGGCATTTCAGAAACCAGGTTTTTATAATGTTCCATTGTTTCATCTGATGACAAAAAAGTGATTCCATGCAGTTTATCCTTAATTTTTGGAAACAAAAAGTAATCACAAGGGCTGTAATGTGGAGCGTCCATGGTACTGACCTTTAGGGCATCCAGATGTTAGTTTCGCTGTATGTGACGATGCATTGTCATGATGTAACATTATTTTTCCCTTTGGAAGTTTTTCGCGAACTTTTTCAAAAATTTGAGGTAAACAGACATTTGTGTACCAATTGGCAGCAACGGTACGACCATCTTTTAATGCCATAGTATCAATATGGCCCATTTTAGAAGAAATCTGATGTGTTACACTCACATGACTTTCTCTACTCTTGTACAAACTCTTGTTCTCCATCTATTTCATATTAATCGAGATAAACATTTGCAGAAACGATCTTTTGACATGCAAAGAGAATTACATTTTACACATAGCGACCAGTTCTAAAAATATTTGACTATCGCTTAAGGCGTACTATGTTCCCCTTGTTTTGTATTTGCAAGGGCAATATAGAAATACAGTAGCCTTTAAGCATAGACATATCTCTTAATAGCTGGTTGCTAGGTGCAGCACCATTCTCTTTGCCACAGATTAATACTCTTTGCATATCCAAGACAAAAAAATGAATAACGAATTCCCATTTGAGAAAAAGTATAAGTATTGGAAAATTTAAAGGAATAACAAGCAATATCTCCAAAATGGATAACTCAACAAAAAAAACTGTATATGACATAACTTGTGTATTTTAACGCGATATACATTTTTTGTGTAGCCAAATTGTGTGTATCTCTTATGGTTTACCGGTTATGCAAAAGTCGTTCACAATGAAGAATACTTTTGGAGACATTCCCAGAAAATTTAAGATATACATTTTATTTGTCATGAAAATATCTTAAACATATGATATTTTAATCAAAATCGTTAGAAATGTTCGAAAAATGTTCCATGTAAAGGGTAATTTGGGGTGGGGGGATTTTCTTGAAAACCTTCGCGTCGCATCTCTGGAAGATACTGAACCTAAATACCAAGTTTGGTGTTTATCCGACTGTTCGTTTCTGAGTTTTGCTGTTCACAGACAGACACACACGGACATATTTCCGGTGAAATCTCGGTATCGAATTTTTGGTTGGAATACAATACCTTCCCTACTTACTATACGTAGTAGAGATAGTAAAAAGAAATCACAAGGGCTGTATGGTGGAGGGTCCATGGTGTTGACCTTTAGGGCATCCAGATGTTAGTTTCGCTGTATGTGACGATGGGTTGTCATGATGTAACAATATTTTTCCCTTTGGAAGTTTTTCACGAACGTTTTCAAATATTTGAGGTAAACAGACATTTGTGTACAGCAACCATCTTGTTTTACCAGCACTGCGAATTCGTCGGACTTTTCTAGGCTTAGGTTCTGTTCAAAAGACCCATTGAGACGATTGACTGTCCTTTTCAGGACCATAACAATAAATCCAAGATTCATTACCAGTAACGATATTCCAAAGAGTTTTTCTGCACCAATCAATGTGTTGTTTTTGATCGGTAGTCAGTTTAAGTGCAATCCATGGACAACCGTTTTCTCAAGTCTTACTGTTGATGTGAAATGTTTTGGATTTGACTGAAACCGATGCCCACTGTTGTCCGAATAAATTCATAACATGTCCGTTGAGCTTCTTCAAGCATTGCTCGAACAGCGGCATCAGTAACAGCAGTTCTTGGACGTCCTTCACGAAATCCATCACTAAGAAAAAACAGATATCTTTTGAATTCTGATATTCACATTCTTTAGGTGTTAATGATGCTTTAAAATTGTAAACAATCACTGCCCAGAAATGTTCTCTACTCAAATTCATTTTCGGGTGAACACAAAATCTTTAAATGATGATAATTACCAAACTATTAGAGAAAATCGAATAAACTACACGGAAATCAACTGGCAGTATAAGAAAGTAGCTGTCAAATATAAATAAATTTCTATTATTTTTAGAAACGTGGTATTCTAAAACTTTTCAGTATCGCCCTCGTACAACGAAAACCATAAGTAGAAGTTAACAGGAACACTATCAGTACATGCTTTTGGTCCATCACGCTATAATAGGCTGATTACATGCGACGTAACTGAACTGTTGACATACATTATACTTGAGCGACTCATTATGATGTTACTCGGCGGCGCGCGCAGCTCTCTCATACCTTTTAACACCTTCAAAGCAACAGTCCACTGGGATACATTCCCCAGATAAACAAGGAAATATGTGTATTTAAAATTAAATTAATTCTTTTCATTGTAATTTTAACTATTCTAATAAACTGAGTTCATTTCCTTTGTTTCAGTATGCCTTGCTTTCACGTTACAGGCAAAAATCAATAAATAGGGCGTGGACTCAACAGTACTGCCATCTGTTGCACTGCTCGCAAACACGCTCAAGGTGCTGGCATGCTATCAGCATTTAATTACAGCCAATTAACAAGGTAAGAGCTTTTTGTAAACTCTTTATGGTGTGGTCGACCAAAAAAAGTCGCATGCCACTTGACTATAATGGTAATTGAGACGCTCGTATGAAAATTATGAAATTCGCTACCGCTCGTTTCATAAACATATTCGCGTCTTATTACTATCATTATAGTGTTGTTGCATAATATAATGTTTCAGCATAACTTAAGGCTTTCTATCGTGCATGTCTGTGTGTGTGTTTTCTGTATTTATTTTACATCGCTTCACATCACGACGGATCTGAGATACCTCGTGGCTCAGTGTGTGACCAACAGTTAGCATTCTAGGTTTCATCTCTGTACCATACCATCTTACTTTGTCAAATGTCAACAGAGCCATGTGCATAGCAACTGTACCCCTGCTTTTAAACGTGCCGGGCAGGTGGCATTGGGGTGCCGTCCAGATACCGGCTTCCATTATCTGTGGATAGATGGCACAGCATTCTCTATTACCACCTGTTTTTCATTTTTACTTTCTCTACTACGTATAGTAAGTAGGGGAAGTATTGCATTCCACCCAAAAATTCGATACCGAGATTTCACCGGAAATACATGTTTTGAGACCTCCTGAATCCAAAAAAAGCATTTTTGGAAACATGTCCGTGTGTGTGTGTCTGTGTGTGTGTGTGTGTGTGTGTGTGTGTGTGTGTCTGTGAACAGCATAACTCAGAAACGAACAGTCGGATAAACACCAAACTTGGTATTTAGGTTTAGTATCTTCCAGAGATGCGACACGAAGGTTTTCAAGAAAATCCCCCCACCCCAGACTACCCTTTACATGGAACATTTTTCGAAAATTTTAATTTTCTCAAAAATGGCTCTAACGATTTTGATGAAAATATCATATGTTTAAGATAATGTCATGAGAAATGAAATGTATATCTCGAATTTTCTGGGAATGTCTCCAAAAGCATTCTTCATTGTGAACGACTTTTGCATAACTGGTAAACCATAAGAGATAGACAAAATTTCACTACACAAAAAATGTAGATCGCGTTAAAATACACAACTTATGTCATATACATTTCTTTTGTTGAGTGAACCGTTTTCGAGATATTGCTTGTTATTTCCTTAAATTTTCCAATACTTATACTTTTTCTCAAATTCGTTATTCATTTTTACTTTCTCTACTACGTATAGTAAGTAGGGGAAGTATTGCATTCCACCCAAAAATTCGATACCGAGATTTCACCGGAAATACATGTTTTGAGACCTCCTGAATCCAAAAAAAGCATTTTTGGAAACATGTCCGTGTGTGTGTCTGTGTGTCTGTGTGTGTGTGTGACTGTGTGTGTGTCTGTGTGTGTGTGAACAGCATAACTCAAAAACGAACAGTCGGATAAACACCAAACTTGGTATTTAGGTTCAGTATCTTCCAGAGATGCGACACGAAGGTTTTCAAGAAAATCCCCCCACCCCAGACTACCCTTTACATGGAACATTTTTCGAAAATTTTAATTTTCTCAAAAATGGCTCTAACGATTTTGTTTAAAATATCATATGTTTAAGATAATGCCATGAGAAATGAAATGTATATCTCGAATTTTCTGGGAATGTCTCCAAAAGTATTCTTCATTGTGAACGACTTTTGCATAACTGGTAAACCATAAGAGATAGACAAAATTTTACTACACAAAAAATGTTGATCTCGTTAAAATACACAACTTATGTTATATACATTTCTTTTGCTGAGTGAACCGTTTTCGAGATATTGCTTGTTATTCCCTTAAATTTTCCAATACTTATACTTTTTCTCAAATTCGTTATTCATTTTTTTATGTCCTGGACTTGCAAAGAGAATGGAATTCGACACATAGCAACCAGCGTTAAAATATTTGACCATCGCTTAAAAGCTACCATATTCCCCTTGCATCTACAAGAAAATTAGCAATAAGATTGACATCTCGATATCTCGATTAACATAAAGCATATGGAGAATAGGCGTTTGTAAAAATAGATTGTACAAGAGTAGAGAAAGTCATGTGAGTGTAACACATCAGATTTTTACTATTGTTTTAGGCTTAAAGTGTGCTGGGACTGACTTTTTAGGTGAAAATGACAAAGTTCTCGATTTTGTAATTATATCTGTGAATCATTTTGACCAAACGTTTTTCACGATCCGCAATTTTTAAAAGCCCAACATGTTTTAATCATCCGAGTACTACTTTTTAAACAAACTGGACACTTTCTGTATGTGTTTTTCCTCAGCTTTACATGTTTGCGCATGAAATTATTTCCTTATATTTCAGTTGGTAGTTTCTTGAAAAAATGTGTAAAGTACCAAGAAACAAGTTTACAAAGTACGATTTGGGTAAGTAATGTAAGAAATAATTTAGAAAATAATGGTGTAGGTGATTTTGGAGGAAAAGAGAAAAAAAATTATAATGATTTTTGGAAGGGAGTTAGAATAAGATTCGAAGATTTAGAAACTAAAACACTGTTCAGTCAGCCATCAGAGAAGATATCACTTGTGTTCCATATAACCACGAAAAACAACAGGGAAATATCGATAACACTAGTCTGGAAGAATGGGGAGGGAATAGTGTGGCTAAGAGCAGAGAAGGTGAATGCCCATTACGTGGGGGAGAAGATGATGTACAACATTAGTATTTGAATTTAAGAAATCAGTAATGGAGAAAAGAAACTATATGGTCAAGAATGAATAGGGAATTATATAAATAAAATTATAGACAAAACACTGCACGAACATAGGGCAATATTTAGAAAAAGTTAAAAATAATGAAAAATGGACTATTAAAAGAGAAGAGTGGTGGTGGTGGTGGTGGTGGTGGTGGTGGTTATAACTTAAATTGAACTGTCCACCTGTACAGTAGCTTGGACCAAACTCTGGAGGACAGTACAATACATGTATATTTCTTAGAGCTTCAATAAACTTAAAAGTTTAAACATTTAAGTTTTGCTCCGATCTGTATGCAGGTTTGCATAATAATCTAAAATGTGCTATCTAAACATTCAGGCAAGCATTTTATGATTACTTAATTCAATGGCTCACAAAAAATTAATTTACCTATACTGAGAAGCAAGGAACATTTTAACGCCAACAAATTCATAAAACAAAAATTTATTTCTCTACAACTCACATCAACTTCAGTACATTTATTTTCACTGTACTTAGGAATTAGAAAATGCTACAAACATATTTCTCTGACAGATGTGGATGCGCGAGGTAGTTTTAGAGAATTTGCATTTTTTCGCTACTTAAATATATTTGATTATATTGTTTGATATGTAGCTTTGAGCTTTCACAGTCATTTCTTTATTTACTCATATCAAATGTTCCAAATTTCAAGTGAATAGCTTTAAAATTAAAAAAAAAGATTAAACAATCAATCTCAGTTTCCCTTAAGGTGAAACTTTGGGTCGTGGTATTAAATATCCAATCCGGTATTTACCTCGGCGACTGAGGAAAACCACGGAAAATCCACAGTCAGATTGTTTGGCCCACGGGATTTGAACCCACGGCTTCCGAATGCAGGCCATATGTATGTGTGTGTGTGCGTGAACAGCATAGCTCAAAAACAAAATGTCGGATAAATACCAAATTTTGTATTCGTTCAGTACCCTCCAAGGATGCGACAGGAAATATTCAACAAAATCCCCCCCTGATATCCTTGACATAGAAACATTTTCGATGTTTGATTTTCTCAAAAATGGCTTTAACGATTTTGATTAAAATACCAAATTTTTAAGATGTTTACCTAATAACTAAAATGTATATGTTGAATTTCCTCTTCATCCAGAAGAAATTTTGTATAACCTTGTATGGACGAAAACTTACTTGTCAGATGTGCAACTATTTAAAACACAGAATATATTTCAAATAACCTTTTTTGGGTAGGGGAGGGAAGAGTCATTTCGGAGATAATTATCTATTACTATTGGGATGCATTCTTCAACATCTCCATTGTTTAAAAGTACTGTCGTTATTCAGTTGTTCTCGAGATATGGAAAGAGTATGGAATTTCAAATCCAGTATTCAGCAAATCGCTTTTGAACATCTGACTATGAACTCAATATTCTGTATCCCTCTTGTATCTACAACGAAGATTTTAATAAAACTATCTCTGTAAAGGTTTATCTGGATTAAAATGAAGTAGATAGGAAAATAAACTTTCGTAAGAATAATTTGTATACACACTAATATATGATAGAGAGTAGAGAAAGTCATGGAATGTAACACATCAGAACCTTTTCTTTGTGAAATGGTGCGGAATTCACTCACGCTTATACAATATATAAGAAATTAAAGAGGAAATTGCAATTGAGGCAGTATTATTAACACTTAAATAATTTCAGTCAAACTATATAATATGTAAATTCAATAACAGCCTGCCTTGAAGCAATATGTGTATGTAATAATTTGTAAAATGTATGTAACACTCATTGCATATGCTTGTATTATTGTATACATGTGTAATAATGTTATGTGAATACATTACGTAATTTAATAATGTAGGAGCTGTGAGAATAATAAGTTAAACGTTGCCAACAATGAGGTAACAATGATGTATACTTGAGGCAATAATGAATTTTAAAGTTTAAATGCTAATAGTCATTATTGGAGCAACGATAATATAAATTTTGAGACAGTTTTAAAATAGCCAATCAACAACCAGAAAAAGCTTTAGTTAAATGAAGGTATTCTATTGGAGTAGGAATAGCCAATCAGAGTGTTGAAAAACAGAAATTTACAAGTTTAGACGGTTGAAATCAATTCAGTTGCCTGTAGACAGTGCTCATAACTGGATGCGTTGCTTGTGCGTCCTCGAGACAATTAATACGTATTCGTGTGAAACGAAAATTAGTTTACGTGTTAAAAAGTGTAATTAATTAATAAAAAGTATCTCACAGTTCTCTATATCAGCGAAGTGTTATTTAAATCGTATCAAGTATTAATAAGCGGAGTGAAGTAAAAATTATAATCTGTGTAAGCCTACATTCTTGTCGTATCACAACCCTGCCAAGATATCCATGTCTCTAAAATAAATACTGACGCAGCCGAGGCAAACATAAATGTTAAATATTTAAAGAAGCAGTCAAAGTTAATATTTTTTAAACTTGGAGCAAAGGCCGCCTGAAAGTACATTCTTTGGGGCGAAGGCTACCGGAAACTGTTTACTATACGTGCGGTTGCAACTACTACAAGTTCGGCTCCCCAACAGTTGAAATATAATACAACTCCTTCAATACAAACTACTTCAAACTGACGCCCAAAGCGTGGTGCAAATAACGTAACAAAACCATCTTCTACAAATTGGCGTCCATACGTGCGGCAAATAACAACAATTCAACATCATACAAAGGACAACAAAATATGTTTCTCACAATTTATACGACTACACAAAAAACTATAAGTGTTATTTTACGTCAATGCTCGCCATTTAGAGTTCACTTAATGACCTATATTATATCATGAATTAGCAGTGACGCACTCCGTTAATTAAATTTACTACAAGAAAAGATTTTACATAAAGGTATTAAATGTTGCATGGTGTAATTAACGAAGGAATTGTGTGGACAGACAGTGTTTCCGGAAGCGATATCTAATGCGTTTTGTAAGCTATAATATATCGTTATATGCGAGATGAGACGATACCCAAGCCGTTGCGTGTGTGGACACGCTAGTACGCAAATTATGGGCTTTACTAATGCAAGGACAAAACATAGCTCTGTCGCCTGAAATCCTTCTAATCCATAAGCTCGCCTCACACTTGATTACAGGGTGTTTGACATCACTGTCCTGCAATAGGTGCGAGAATGGTGCTCCCGTGCCTCAATCTCAATGTTGGAAGGCAAGGAGAAGTTACTGTGGGTAGCAATCTATGGACGAAGTAAACCAACATTTACTCACTCAACAAAGTATTCTTACAAAAGTTCATTCTTCTACTTGTTATTACTGACTGTTTAGCCATGGTCCGTATAATAAACGGCTTCCGGCCAGAGTTGCCAACACAAGCTAAGCTGCCGGTTTCACTGTTATGAAACATATCCATGACCAAACTATCGATACAGTAACAAATTAATTCGAGAATAAACCACAAATTGCGGAACCCAGAGGCTATAAGAAAACTGAAAGTGGCCGGAAAAAAGTCACTTCAGAATGAGGGCGCGGTTCACAACAGTGAACTTTTGTGAGCCGCTTTGGCTAACTCAGCCACAAGGTGCTGATTTGGGCCCCTCCATAGCGTGAAGCAGTGGTTCAGCTGTTAACTTGTACACAAGCAGCTCGAGTTTGGTTCTTCGTAGTGGATCGTTATCTTTTATTTTTCACAACTCGTTTTGCTGTAACACAGTTAAACAATATTGCTTCATTTTACTTACAAATATAATTACAAAAATGTTGAATTTCTGGTTATAACATTAAATTGACTGAATATGAAACCTCCTTCCGATCGATAAATTAATGTTAGGTTGTCATCTACCGTATGATGGACTAATAAACAAATTAAACCTACATAAAAATAACGAAAACCTTTTATATTTTTATTCCTGTGTTTAAAATGGAAAGAGAGAAAAAGTTAAGTAGCTCCAAGGGGATTTGAAATTGCAACCTAAGGAACAGTAAGCTAACTCTACCACTAAGCAGTAAGCGTAGCATTGTACCAAGCTTTAGTCGTACTCCAATTGAGAACCATAAATCAATAAAGTGTGTTTTAGGTACAAATATTCAGTGTTGAAACTTCAGTCTGTTTGAAATCTCGTATATAAATTATTTTCTCGGAAGACTTTGGCGATTATAGTTGTGTCCCCATTATAACTACAACAAGAATATACGCAGTCTTGTAAACAGTCTGACCGTCCCGAGCACTCACAAAAGTGCCCGATTCGAGTTCGTCTCTCAGACACTGGCCAGTTTTTACTTTCTCTACTACGTATAGTAAGTAGGGGAAGTATTGTATTCCACACAAAAATTCGATACCGAGATTTCACCGGAAATATATGTTTTGAGATCTCCTGAATCCAAAACAAGTATTTTTAAAAACATGTCCGTGTGTGTGTCTGTGAACAGCATAACTCAGAAACAAACAGTCGGATAAACATCAAACTTGGTATTTAGGTTCAGTATCTTCCAGAGATGCGACACGAAGGTTTTCAAGAAAATCCCCCCACCCTAGACTACACTTTATATGGAACATTTATCGAAAATTTTAATTTTCTCAGAAATGGCTCTAACGATTTTGATTAA
The DNA here is from genome assembly GCA_030765065.1 of Deroplatys truncata. Classification (NCBI taxonomy): domain Eukaryota; kingdom Metazoa; phylum Arthropoda; class Insecta; order Mantodea; family Mantidae; genus Deroplatys; species Deroplatys truncata. The sequence goes on from CM060979.1 coordinate 11,871,495, forward strand.
AATATCATATATTTAAGACACTTTTATGACAAATGAAATGTATATCACGAATTTTCTGGGAATGTCTCCAAAAGTATTCTTCATTATGAACGACTTTTTTAGCATAACTGGTAAAACATATGAGATAGACAAAATTTTACTACACAAAAAATGTAGTACGCGTTAAAATACACAATTTATGTCATATACATTTTTTTTGTTGAGTGATATTGCTTGTTATTCCCTTAAATTTTCCAATACTTATTTTCTCAAATGGGAATTTCTTATTCCTTTTTTTTTTTTTTTTTTTTTGTCCTGGACATACAAAGAGAATGGAATGCTCCACATAGCAACCAGCTCTTAAAACATTTGACTATCGCTTAAAACCTACCATATTCCCCTTGCATCTACAAGAAAATTAGCAATAAGATTAACATCTCGATTAACATAAAGCATATGGAGAATAAGCGTTTGTAAAAATAGTTTGTACAAGAGTAGAGAAAGTCATGTGAGTGTAACACATCAGAGTTTTTATTAATCGAGTATCAGTGTTGTCCTCTGTATCAGTAGTACCAATCACTCCGAGATATTCTTACTTTCTCTGCTACGTATAGTAAGTAGAAGGAATGTATTCCACCAAAAAAGTCGATGTTGGGATTTCACCGGAAATACACATTTTGAGGCCCCCTGAATCTGAAAAAAGACATTTTTAGAACAAACTCCGCGCGCGCGCGTCTTGTCTGTGTACCTGTGAATAGCATAATTAAAAACGAAAAGTCGGATAAACACTAAACTTGATATTTAGATTTAGTACGTACCAAGGATGTAACACTAAGATGTTCAAGAAAATTCCCTACCTCAGACTATGCTTTACATGCAAGATGTTTTGAAATGTTTTATTTTCTAAAAATAGCTATAACGATTTTGATAATAATTTTCTGGAAATAGCCAGAAAAGTGCACTTAGGTTGGAACAAATTTTGCGTTATCTTGTACAACTGCTAAATGGTAAGTGATAGACGAAAAGATACTACACAAAACACGTAGATCTCTTTAAAACACACAATTTACTTCAAATAGGATTTTGTGTGGCATAAGCCATTCCTGAGATACCCGCCATTAAAGATTCGAATTGTTCATTACTTAGTCGTCCTTTCAACATTGAGTTGTTTCCTGCGATGTCATGGAAACAGTATGGAATTTTAAGGCCAGCATATAGCGTCCGGTTGTTAAACATTTGACTATCGCTGTTCTCTTTGTATATATAACAAAATGTGTAATGTAGTTATTTCTGCAAATGTTTATTTGGATTAAAATGTCGTAGATAGAAAAAAATCTGATGTGTTACACTCACATGACTTTCTCTACTCTTGTACAATCTATTTTTACAAAAGCTTATTCTCCATATGCTTCATGTTAATCGAGATGTTAATCTTATTGCTAATTTTCTTGTAGGTGCAAGGGGAATTGGTAGGCCTTACGCGATAGTCAAATATTTTAAGAGCTGTTGCTATGTGGAGTATTCCATTCTCTTAGCATTACCACGACAAAAAAAAAAATTAAGAGCTATAGATTTTAACTGTGCTGTAAACACATCGTAGCAATAGCACTGGAAAAATGTTTTTAACACACTGCCTAAATCCCTCGGTATGATCCCTTGTAATGCAAAATTATTTGTCACTGCATTGCAGATTACTTTTACATCATCAATTACAATATCCTGCAGCCAAACCTCATCAGCACACAAGTAAGGCGGATATGGCATAGCACCATCATAATTTGAAATTGATTTTAAGTGCAAATCTATGCCTAAATGAAGAATTTTATCAATTACTTCAGAACTCCAAGCATCAATATTTATTACAGTTGAAAAACATAATACCATCACTGAATTGCTTGTGCACTGTGTGTTTTTAACCTCACCAAATATGTCGTTATTTTGGCTCAAGGTGCCCAGCAATCACTTTGGCTGCTTTCACGGAAAACAACTTCTTAACATGAAAATTAAAACTGGTTCGCCTCTTACTAGGCATTATGAAAAGTCTTAAAACGTAAACCAGTAAACAAAGAACAGAAACCAAAGCATAAACACCTGAAAATGGTACTATAACAAATAATATATGAATGAATAAAATGAAACAGCCCTTAAACCGTGGAAACAAAAATATAAACTAAAATAGGAACATTTAAAATGCTAATATAACGAGCAATAAGATATGAATTAATAAAATGAAACGATCTTACGAAATTGGTTCAAATCAGCATTCTTTTGAAGGAAAAGCCGATAGAAGATTCATAAAATCATATCAGTTCGTTTATTTCCCAGTATAAAAATATATTTGACTATCGCTACTATGTTCCCCTTGTTTTGTATTTGCAATATAGAAATACAGTAGCCTTTAAGCATAGACATATCTCTTAATAGCTGGTTGCTATGTGCAGCACCATTCTCTTTGTCACAGATTAATACTCTTTGCATATCCAAGAGAAAAAAATGAATAACGAATTCCCATTTGAAAAAATAAGTATTGAAAAATTTAAGGGAATAATAAGTAATATCTCGAAAATGGTTCACTCAAAAATAATAATGTACATGATATAAATTGTGCATTTTAACGCGATCTACATTTTTTGTGCAGTAAAAGTTTGTCTATCTCTTATGGTTTTCCAGTTATGCAAAAGTCGTTCACAATGAAGAATACTTTTCAAGAATTCAAGATATACATTTTATTTGTCATGAAAATATCTTAAACATTTGATATTTTAATCAAAATCGTTAGAGCCATTTTTGAAAAAAATAAAATTTTCGAAAAATGTTCTGTAAAGGGTAATCTGGGGTGGGGATTTTCTTGAAAACCTTCGTGTCGCATATCTGGAAGATACTGAACCTAAATACCAAGTATGGTGTTTATCCAACTGTTCGTTTCTGAGTTATGCTGTTCACAGACACACACACACAAACATGTTTCCAAAAATGCTTTTTTTTTATTCAGGGGGTCTCAAAACATATATTTCCGGTGAAACCTCGGTATCGAATTTGGGTGGAATACAATGCTTCCCCTACTTTACGTAGTAGAGAAAGTAAAAAATGAATAACGAATTCCCATTTGAGAAAAAGTATTGGAAAATTTAAGGGAATAACAAGTAATATCTCGAAAATGGTTCACTCAACCAAAAAAAAATGTATATGGCATAAATTGTATATTTTTACGCGATCTACATTTTTTGTGTAGTAAAAGTTTGTCTATCTCATAGTTTACCAGTTATGCAAAAGTCGTTCACAATGAAGAATACTTTTGGAGACATTCCCAGAAAATTCGAGATATACATTTAATTTGTCATGAAAATATCTTAAACATATGATATTTTAATCAAAATCGTTAGCCATTTTTTAGAAAATTAAAATTTTCGAAAAATGTTCCATGTAAAGGGTAATCTGGGGTGGGGGGATTTTCTTGAAAACCTTCGTGTCGCATCTGTAGAAGATACTGAACCTAAATACCAAGTTTGGTGTTTATCCGACTGTTCGTTTCTGAGTTATGCTGTTCACAGACACACACACGGACATGTTTCCAAAAATGCTTTTTTTGGATTCAGGGGGTCTCAAAATATATATTTCCGGTGAAATCTCGGTATCAAATTTTTGGTTGGAATACAATACTTCCCCTACTTACTATAGGTAGTAGAGAAAGTAATAAGCTTTGGGAAGAATGATTTGTATACCTACTAATAAACGACAGAGGGTAGAGAAGGTCATGTGAATGCATTATGTTAGATTTTTTTGTTATTGGTTTGAATTTTAGATTGCATTATACTTTTCTTAACAGCTATTCACTATAGATTTTTTTTCCTTGGTGATGCAAGGAGGGCGAAATTTCAAAGCCATCACATATGAACTCGCTCTTAAAAGATTTAAATATCCCTTTACTGTATTCTTCTTATAGCTACAACGAAATGTGTATCTGTATTAACGAGAAGTAGACAGAAGAATAAGCTTTTTAAGAAGAATTTGTAGAAGAGCGAGTCGAGAAGGTTATGTGAATACAGCACATCAAAAAAATTATTTATTTAAAACCGAAAATGCCAAATTTTGTAATTTTACTTTTGCCTGTCCCCAGAATGAACCAGCGTGTTGAAGCCTGGTAAAGGATTCCCTTAAGTTTCGGATTAGGTAAAACTCGGCTTGTTTGCGTCAACACGCCAAGTCATGCAATATGTGAACAAAACACGGTCGCCTTGATTAACAGTAGCTATGCCTGCGTTATTTACAGGATTTCATGTCTCATAATCGGGGGAAAATAGACCATGCGTGCAAACCATATCGGTTTTATGTTTCTTGATGTTTACCTCATTGTGAAACGAAACAATGAAACAAGGCAAAATCTGAAATTAAATTTCCTTTGCTCAGGTAATCGACATAACCTGACCTAACGTGTTATTTCGACACTACAAAAGAGCATTAGCTAAATATCAAGGAATATGTTTTTTACTTTCTCTACTACGTATAGTAAGTAGGGGAAGTATTGTATTCCACCCAAAAATTCGATACCGAGATTTCACCGGAAATATACACTATGTGATCAAAAGTATCCGGACATCCCCACAAACATAAGTTTTTCATCTGAGGTGCATTGTGCTGCCACCTACTTCCTGGTGCACATTATCTGCGACCTCAGTAGTCATTAGACATCGTGAAACTGCAGAATGGGACGCCCCGTGGAACTCGCGGACTTAGAACGTGGTCAGGTGATTGGGTGTCACTTGTGTCAGAAGTCTGTACGCGAAATTTCCACACTCCTAAACATCCCTAGGTCCACTGTTTCTGATGTGATAGTGAAGTGGAAACATGAAGGGACATGTACAGCACAAAAGTGTACAGACAGATCTCGTCTATTGACTGACAGAGACCGTCGACCTTTGAAGAGGGTCATAAAGAGTAATAGGCAGACATCTATCCTGACCATCACACAGGAATTCTAAACTGCATCACGATCCACTCCAAGTACTATGACAGTCGCGAGGTAAGAAATCTTGGATTTCATGGTCGAGCGGCTGCTCGTAAGCCACACATCACGCAGGAAAATGCTAAATGAAGCCTCGCTTCGTGTAAGGAGCTTCAACATTACACGATTGAACAGTAGCAAAACGTTGTGTAGAGTGACGAATCAGGGTACACAATGTGCCGATCCGATGCCAGGGTGTGGTTATGGCGAATGCTCGGTGAACGTCATCTGCCAGCGTGGGTATTGCCAACAGTGAAATTCGGAGGTGGTGTGTTATGGTGTGGTCGTGTTTTTCCTGGAGGGGACTTGCACCCCTTTTTGTTTTTCGTGGCACGATCACAGCGCAGACCTACATTGATATTTTAAGCAACTTCTTGCTTCCCACTGTTGAAGAGCAATTCGGGGATGGCGATTGCATCTTTCAACACTATCTAGCACCTGTTCATACTGCACGGGCTGTGGCGGAGTGGTTACACGACAATAACATCCCTGTAATGGACTGGCCTGCACAGAGTCCTGACTTGAATCCTATAGAACACCTTTAGGATGTTTTGGAACGGCGACTTCGTGCCAGGCCTCACCGACCTACATCGATACCTCTCCTTATTTCCGCACTCCGTAAAGAATGGGCTGCCATTCCCCAAGAAACCTTCCAGCACCTGATTGAAAGTATGCCTGCGAGAGTGAACGCTGTCATCAAGGCTAAGGGTGGGCCAACACCATATTGACTTCCAGCATTACCGATGGAGGGCGCCACGAACTTGTACGTCATTTTCAGTTTGATCACTTAGTGTATATATTATTTACATCTTTATTGTATTCAATTTCTAAGTAGATACTTAGCTTGTTTAGTTTCTGTAGCAGGTATCTAGAAGGTAGAGAAGATATTGAATTCCATTCAAAACTTGTATATAGATATTTCACAGGAAACAAATTTTTAAAGGTCCTCCCAACCCCTCTAAAGCACGATAAGTACAAAAATTGGTATTTACCTTCAGTACGTTCCAAAACTGAACACGAAGATTTTAAAAAATCCCTCGACCCCAAACTACACTTTACATGGTACATTTTTCGAAAATTTTGATTTTACAAAAGAAAGGCTCTAAAGATTTTGATACAAATACCATATATGAAAGATATTTACATATCAAATAAAATGCTTATCTTGAATTTTTTGGGAAAAGCCTGTGAAGTCCTCTTCCTTCTGAATGGGTTTGTATAATTGGTGAACCGTAAGCGAGACAGAATCTAAGTGCATGTAAATCTCTTTAAAGCCACAAAATTCATGACAAAAATTTTGTGGCTTTAAATATTTCCGAGATATTCCTTGTTATTGTTTGAATTTTCTAATACTTACACTTTTCTCAAATGGAAAATCGGTATTTGTTTTTAATTTCTCTTTCACGTACATAGCAGGTAGAGAGGGTACTGCATTCTACCGAAAAAGTTTAGGCCCGCTGAATACAAATAAATAATTTTAGGAAACATGTCCCTGTGTATGTGTGTGTTTGTCTGTGAACAGCTTAACTCAAAAACGAGAAGTCGGATAAATATCAAACTTGGTATTTAAGTTCAGTATATTCCAAAGTTGCGACACGAAGATTTTCGAGAGAATTCCCCAACCCCAGATTGTTCGAAAATTTTGATTTTCTAAAAAATGGCTAATGATGTTGATTAAAATGTCAAATATTAAAGATATTTACATGACAAATAAAATGTATATCTTAAATTTTCTGGGAATAATCTGTATAAAGCTTTTCATTCGGAATGAATTTTCCATAATCTTGTATCACTGGTAAACGTTAAGCAATAGACGAACCGTACTAGCTACAGAAGAAATGTTGATCTCTTTAAAACAGTTTATATCAAGTAAGCTTTTTGTGGCATAAGCCATTTCTGAGATACCCATTATTAGTGGTTGAAATTGTTCATTACTTCGTCATTCTTTTAAAGTCCTTTAACATTCAGTTGTTTCTCGCGATGTCATGGAAACAGTATGGAATTTTAAGGCCAGCATATAGCGTCCAGTTGTTAAACATTTGACTATCGCTGTTCCCTTTGTATCTATAACGAAATGTGTAATGTAGCTGTTTCTGTAAAGGTTCATTTGGATTAAAATGAAGTAGATAGAAACTTTTTTTGATACATTCAAATGACTTTCTCTATCCTCTATCGTTTATTAGTGAGTATACAAACTATTCTTACTAAATCTTATTTTTGTATCTACTTCGCTTTATTACGATTTATTTTTACTTCCATTCAAATTGGTTGCTTTTTCTTATCATCGGAGGGGGCTCGGCACTGCTCCAGTGAGAATATTGTACCTATGTCCCCACAAGGGGGTGCGCCAGGAAGGGCGGATGAGGTGAGAGGAGGCATCAGGCAGTCGGAACAAGGAGCGACATCACGGTAATGACAGGGTCTCTACAGTTTCCAGATTGAGACGCTCGACAGTCGGACAGACAGATCGGGGACCGCCACCCCACACAACATCCTGTATAATGGCTATCAGCCGAAAATCCAGACGGAGAAAGTTCCAGAGAGCGCATCCTTTTTCCTGCCACGCCGCACCGAAACACCATCGTCGACACTTCCAACCGTGAAACGTACCTAACGTGGTGAAGGATGAATGGAACGAAGTGGAGGATCAGATAATTCGGGGGCTGAAGGGAACCATTCCAGCATTCGCTGACGATCCGGTAAAACCCACGGAAAAACCTATGAGATCAGACTAGGCTGTCATTGGGCGTGGAACCGGGACCGCCGGAGTGCACGCCACCTCGCTCGGTCAGGAAGACTCATAATATATATTTCTGATGGTATCTCGATATCGAAATTTTGTGTAGGATGCAGTACTTCGCCAGTAGAGAAAGTAATACAAAACGTATCTGCCAACTAAGATAGGATGCTCATATTATAAACTTGTGAGGAAGTGGTTCTTCAGTTTGGTAAATTTATCCCAGGATATGTCCTTGACAGAAAGATAAACGTTTAAGCAAAACAGAGGTTACTGGTTTTTAAAAGATAAGGACAAAAACGAGAACAAAGACTGGTAATGTGCCGTTGCCATAAGAAGAGACACACACATGCGTGAACAGATTGGGAGCCCAGCGATGCGAACGGTGCGCTGACCTGTTAGCTTATTGGATGATGGTTCCGCTCGTCACTAATTCCGTATAATCACTAACTGATGGTCTTTATCTGCGTTCAGAAAGCGGAAGTAATGCGACAGCTATTTACTGCTATCTCCCATAGGGGGAGGGGGTTGTTGTTTTCGAACGAGAGTCATGGCGAATAATACCCGTAATGAAATGTTTGGTACACCCAGCATGAATGGGACAGGCATACCATCCTAAAACCCTTGTCAACATAATTACCGCTTAACTAATTATACCTGATCAAACTTAACATTGTTTCTAACTCTGTTTACCAGCGTTGATCTATCAGGGATCAGTAATTGTTTTAAAACCGCCGTTGATTAACCTGTATCCTTTTTTTTTTGTTTTACCTTTACCATCAACGCTGAAGTTGTTTTAGGGGAAGTAGATCCGGTTTAAACAAGCAAACTCTGGTAACTTAGTGTAATTCGACACGGCAGTGTGCCCGGGTTTACATTGCCGACAGTAAACTAGACGAGTTCAGTTAGTGACATCAGCAAAATGTCTCCATTATCGCACAAATCAGAGGTCTTGAACACTGTTGTCTTCGGTGCAGAGGAATTACCTCACTGGCTGGTTCTTTCAGACAGTGAAAACCTGGGCGAAACCTGAAAATAACACCTACATCAATCCCTCACACTATCTAATGATTCCTAACATTGAGACTACATAAATAGCAGGTGGCGGGCGTCGCTGGTTGAAACCCAAAACCCAGTAAAGAAGCGTGTTCTAACTTGCAGCGTTGTACAGTAAAGTGCTGCGAATTTACGCTGTAAAACTGCTGACACAAATATCATGTGTGCCCATAAAATTTACTAGCGCTGCAGAAAAGGAAGCAATCTGTTCATGAAGAGTATTTTATTCGTTTCTCTACTAGGTATTTACATATATAGGATGAGCCAAAAAAACTACGAACCGGCTGCGAGGTGTTTTTCCTGTCCGCATCCTCGGCGCTCGCTGCCGTCTGCCGCTATCATAGAAAGGCGCGGATGAAACCATACGACATTTTTAAAACTACTTTTAAAGGCTTTACTTACCAATTTTATGAAAGGAGATGCTGGAACTGGGCACCGCCGTTGTCCATACATTTTTGGCACCTCTTTAGGAAACTATCCATCACTCGCCGCAGTTCATGTTAGGAAATGCTGGCAATTTCCTGGCGGATATTTTGTTTTAATTCTTCCAAGGTGTGTGGGTTTTCTTGTACACTTTGTTTTAAACTACTCCAGAGATGGAAATCGCAGGGGGTTAGGTCGGGGGAGGGGATTACAAATCTCTACAAACGCGCTTTCAATTTTTCTCATCGAAATATTGGTCGTATAAACTGTTGTAGAGTATTGTTGAAAAAAGGCAAAATCACGCTCCCTGGCTGTTAATTCTCAAAAAAAAATGTATGATTTCATCCGCGCCTTTCTATGATGCGGCAGACGACAACGAGCGCTGAGAACGCGGATATGAAAAACACCGCGCAGGCGGTTCGTAGGTTTTTGGCTCTCTCTGTAGTAAGTAAAGGAAGTATTCTATTCTACCCAAAAATTCGATGTCGAGACTTCACCGGAAATACATGTTTTCAGGCTCACTGAACTCCCCCCCAAAAGCATTTTTAGTAAAGGGTTTGTGTGCGTGTGTATCTGAATAGCATAACTCAAAAACTAAAAGTCGGTTAAAAACCAAACTTGGTATAAGCTTGAAATGATTCAAGGATGCGACACGAAATAAAAGTCCCTCCCCAAACTAACCTTCACATGGAAACATGTTTCGTTTTTTTTGGGGGGGGGTTAAAATGGCTGTTTTGATTTTGATCAAAACACCATATATGTTTATGCTACTTGCACGACAAATAAAATGTGTATCTAAAATTTTCTGATACAAGCTTGTGAAGTCGTTATTCTGAGTGAAATTTGTATAATTGGTAAATGTTAAGAGATAGACAATAGGTTATAGAACAGGGGGCACTGCGACCTACGTGAAATCTATTGCGGCTACTCCCCTAAGAGGCAGGGACGAAGTAAAGTAACCACATGTCGCAGGCCTGACGCGCCACTGCTGAAGCTTCCCAGAGAGGGCGATGAACGACCCGTCGAACAAGCAGCCCTCTACTGTTCACGGGGAGTACTCTTTGCTTTGAGCAAGCATCGTCAACCGCCACGGCACCCAGAAGCACACCTGAAAGTTGAGAAGAAAACGGAATGAAAAAGAAATCGTGATAGGTGTTAAATGATCTTAGAATTCGCCTACCGACTAGGTAATATAATGAGAAACCCAAGAATACAGTGGGCGGTCGACCGGAATCGAACCCAGAACTTCCCGAATGCGAGCCTCACTCTACCGTGGAGCCATCTTGCTCGGTAAATGTCTATTTGATCCCGTTACCGCAAAAATCACTAACTTTGTCTTCGGTAGAGAGGAATTGCCTCACGTTTTCATTTTATTTATGGACGCTCTTTAACTGCTGTGGTCCTTGGTGTCCCATTCTATAGTGGGCGTGAAAGACTGGTAATTTTGCTCAGAGAATTACCTCACTGCCTGATCCGTTCATGCCAAAGCACAAGACCGTGAAAACCTAGCCGAAACCTGAAAATAACACCTATAACAATCCCCCACAAAATCCCAGGAAAATCACAATGGATTTCTCCTAAAATTGGGAGTACATTAATTGGGCAGAGCTGGCCAATAAAGAGGCATGCTCAAAGTTACGGTGTTGTACAGTTAAGACGCTGTGAATTTCTACTTTAAGGTACACTGAGTGAGGTAAAGCTAAAGGAACATATCACGGAGGGACCCCTGGAATCGGGGCAGAGCACCGCAAGTAGGTCGTAATGCCCCTCTTTGCTTCATACGTGGCTCCTGGGAGGGACAGATCTGAAGGGAGACCAGATCGGAATGCGCAAGCATGGACGGGGTCGCTAACGTTTCCAGATTGAACAATCCGACGCCGCCGGTCGTACCCACAAGCAACCAACCCCCGGCAGTCTCTTATCGGGTGGAGCCCACTTGGGGGAAGATATCTAACTGGGAGCCCCCTCAGCGACGCCAGGGAAGAAACCTCTACATATCGCAAGACACCGCCCAGTCGCAACACGCCGAACACTGCCGCCTGGTCCTATAACCTGAAAAAATGTTGGGTACACGAAAAGACGGGCAGCAAAGTTGTGATAGAAGATGAAACACACCAGCATTAGCCTGCCGACCCGGGGAAACCACGAAAAACCCTTGATCGAATACGCGACCTTCCAAATGCGGGCCATAGATGTTACCGCCTGAGCCATCCCGCACTGTAACTAGGACCGAGTTTTTAGTTGAAAATTATAAACTTTTCGAGTTTTTAATTATATCACATAAATATTCCATAGACGCCTGTGAATCATTTTAGCCAAAAAATGTTAAATTTTTAAAAGCCCAGCGAATGTTTAAATCACCCATGCGCTCCCATTTAACTCCATTGCACACTTTTTTTACTCATTTCCCCATTTTCACGCATTACATTTATTCCTTACATTTCATTTTTTGCTCTGATTTGTATGAAAATGTGCATACATAATTTAAAATATGCTATCTAAATATTGACGCCTGCATTTTATGATTGCTTTATTCCTTGCCTCAGAACAAAATTAATTTACACCGAAAAAAGCAAAGAAAACGTTAATACCATCTTCATAAAAACAAACATTTATTTCTCTGCAACTAAAACCATAAACGTTAATCAAATACTAACATTTATTTTCACTGTACTTAAAAGTTTTTAGAAAAAGTCACCAAAACGATTATCTGACAAATGTAAATGCACAAGGCAGCTTTAGAAAGTTTGCATTTTTATTTTTTTTTTTTGGCAAATTAAAAGTATTTAATTGTATTATCTGAGAAACTATTTCTGAAACTAAAAGAAAGAAAAAAAAACGAAATGTGCGATAAAAGCCAAACTTCGTATTTACTTTGAGTAAGTAACTTCCAAAGAGCGACACGAGGGTACAGAAAGTCATATGAATGTAACACAATTTTTTAAGATAATGAAGTGAATCTGCTCCAAATTCTTGTAGTACAGGAAGTTTTGGCTTTAAAACACATATCTGACAATATTTTGCCTGTCTCTACTCACGACATGAAGATTCGTGTCGACGAAGCTACAGAAGCCTACAACAGACCAAGCATTCCGCAGCCTTTATCAGCTTATCTCTGCGAAAATGAAGTTTTCCTCTCAATTGGGGTTGACAGTCGGGCCCTAGATCTACTCTGTTTTACTGAGTCAACATTCTGTACACGTCAATTCTGACACACAGTGGTCCAAGAGACCCCGAAAACCTCTTTCTTCTACTTCAAGTTAAATCCATCCAGGCACAACAATTATTTACTCTCCCCCGGTCTTTCTTACATTATTGTATAAGATTTTTATCACGAATCCTCTCCTTTACGCCTTATACTTGTAATTTCGTGCACTTCCAGCTATTCCTAATAATGGATGAAAAATCCCCTGGTATTCACACATAATATTATATAGAGTTGTTCAAAAAGGAACAGATTTTAAATATTTATTTCTAATGAACGACAATAGATAGTCACACATCATTGAATAAAGGAAATTTCAAAGTTTTAAGCCCCCACCTATCAGTTCCATTCGGTGCTTACAGCGGCGCTGGGTTTGTTTACGAGAAAATGGCGACGCCACAGGAAAAGGCGTTTTGTGTGCTGCAGTATACAAAGGGTGAATACATTGTTTCATTGCAGCGTTTCAACAAAGAGCCGCCTCGTCATAAAAAATTTACAATTGATACAATAAATTCGTAGAAGATGGTAAGCAAACGGAAAAGCACTGGTCGTCCTCGCATAACGAACGGTGCTCATTTTGAACTTTCCTTTACTCAGTGATGTATCGCATGTGTCGCCATTATTGTCGTTCATTAGAAATAAATATTTAAAGTCTGTTCCTTCTTTTTGAATAACCCTCTATATATTATAACATGATATTTTTTGTATCACCATCAGAAAAAAAAGAAACGAATAGCGACTTATTTGACAATTCAAACAAATAACAAAAACTATCTTGGAAATGGTTAAAGCCATAGTAACAAGTTATTTGATATAGTTTGCATGCTTTAATGAGATCTACATTCTCTAAGATTTTGTCTATCTCTTACCGACTGAGTAGGCTCGCATTCGAGAGGCCCCGGATTCAATTCCCGTGCCCCGCCCACTGTGACCTTGGGTTTTTCGTGGTTTCTCATCTACCACGATTTCCTTTCATTTCGTTTTCTTTTCATCTTTCAAGTCTGCTTGTAGGTTTCCTAGTGTAAGGCGGTGTTGAATGCTTGCTCAAAGAAAAGAGCATTTTCCATGAACACTAGAGAGCTGCCCTCTGGGCAGCTTCAGCAGTGGGCCGGGTCTTCCGCGCATCTCTGTGGCCTGCGACCTATAGCCTCCTGTGGTTCCTTCACTTTGTACCTTGCTCCTGGGGGTAATAGCCGCAATATGTGAGGTGTCAGGCTCCGCTGTGTATCCTATTGCCTCTTACAGTTTACCAATTATACAAAAGCCGCTCAGAATGACGACGACTTCGCCGGCTGTTTCTAGAAAATTCAAGATACGTATTTTACTTGTCGCGTTTGTAAATATCTTAAACATATGACATTTTAATCAAAATCGATTTTGACAAAATAAAAAATAACGACAATTTTGCATGTAAAGGGAGGGGGTGAGGCTTTTTCAAGAAAGTCTTGTATCCTTTATTAGTGGCTATAAAAATTACTCTTACGAAAGTTTATTTTCCATCTACTTTATTTTAATGGAGAAGTAGCTGGGTACATTACACACAAAAGGAATAGCGATGGTGAAGTGGAACTGCACGCCACATGCTGGCCTTACTCTTGTCATGCAATAGTGAGAAACAACTGAAAATCGACACAACTTTAAAAGAATGACTAAGTATCGAAAAATTAGAACAATTAATAACAGATATATATTCGGAGTTATTTGAAATAAATTGTTTGTTTTTAAGAGATCTACATATTTTGTGTCGTATGTTTTCGTGTATCGCGTAACGTTTACCAGTTGTACAACATTATACAAAATTCCTTCCGAATGAAGAGGACTTCACAGGCTGTTGCCAGAAAATTCGTGTGGGGGCGGGGATTTTCTTGAAAATGTTCGTGTCGTATCTTTGGAAGATATTGAACCCAAGTTCTCTCTCTCCCCCTCCCTCCCCCCTCTCTCTCTCTGTCTGTCTGTCTCTGAGCTTTCTCTAAAAATTCGATTTTTATTCATGGGGCCTCAAAGCATGTATTTCCGTTTAAATCCCGAAATCAAGTTTCGGATTACCTTCTCTACCCTGTGTGATAAGAAGATAAGTCTGTTGCACTCACATGTCTTTCTCTACTCACTCTTGTACAAATTATTCTTACAAACTCTAATTCTTCTATCTACTTCATATTAATCGAGATAAACATTTGCAGAAATTCTCTTATTGCATATTTCCATATAGGTAAAAGAGGATTAGGGGAATACAGTAGTCTTTAAGCGACAGTCAAACCGTTTAAGAGAGGGTGCTCTTTGAAGTTCCGTTCTCTTTGCATGGCCAACAGTGAGGGAGGAGCGAATAACGACTTCCGATTTGACAAATGTGTAGGTAAGTAATACAAACCAACAACAAGCAATATCTCGGAAGTGAATAACGGCACAAACAAAAAATGTATTTTGTATAAATTAGTGTTTTAACGAGATCTACTACTTTTGTGTAGGGTCGGGGTAGCGCGGCGGTTTCTTTCCGGCTCTCGTACTGAGAGTTCGGGGTTCAATTTCCGGCTCTGGGGTGGCGATTTTAAGCCGGCCCTATCCACGCCTTCACCGCTGTCTTGCTCATGTGAAGTATCTGCAAGGCCCAACGTGGTTCGGAGGCAACAGATTCCGCCCGCCGAGTCCCTCCACCTCAGAAATGGACTCAGTCAGCGCTTGGTAGAGTGAGGTAACTCCCGAAGGCCATAGACCATATTTGCGTGAAAATTCAAGATATGTCTACATTGAATTTGGAATGAAAATGTCTAGCATATTATGGTATTTTAATCAAAATCGTTGAGGCCATTTTTGAGAAAATAAATGTCGAAACATTTACCGTGTTGTAAAGGGTAAAGGGAGTTTGAGATGGAGGGATTTTCTTGAAAATCTTCCTGTAGCAACCATAGAAGATGCTGAACTTAAATACCAAATTTGGTTTCTGGCCGACTTTTCGTTTTTGAATTACTCGTATATCAGAGACACGCAGGCACACATAATGGACCTTTGTCTAAAAATGCTTTCTTTGGAGTCAGGGAACCTCAAAGCATGTATTTCCAGTGAAATCTCAGTACAAAATGTTTGGATCGATCACAATAGGTACTTTCTCAATTTACTATGTAGGGGAAAGGTCCCTAATTTGAACCGCCTCTTAAATTGAACCGCTCCGATATTTTCCAAACTGTTCGACAGATTACACCATACTCCTAGCAGAAGCGTGGCATGTACAGTTATGAATGCTTGGTGTGGTTGACTTTTCATTCTGAGCTGTGGTTTCAGAAGTGTTGTATTTTTGGTGCTTCAGAAGTAATATTTGACTCGTCTAGCTAAGCTTATACGATCAATTAGATAAGTTTGAGATGATCCATATATTACATGCTATGAAGTGTTTATTTAGCAACAATATTCATGCATACGTTTTTTTCAAGCAGCGTCTCTCCTTGTCACATAGATCCTAAAGCTTCCAAAATGGCAATGGCTCGTAAATTGAACCACTGTTTGAAGCCTATATTGAACTGGTCCAATTTAGGAAACCTATTGAAGTTCTAGGATTGCTCAACTGCGAATAGTATATCTTGTGAATAAATATCGATATAATATGCTAAGTTAAAAAAATCATGCTAAAAACACGACGACATGAATATGTGAATTGTAAATTGTTTGAAATGATGGACATGATCCAGTGTATGAGTTTTAGGATATGGCTTCACCAAAAGTTACTGCCAAGAAGAAAGTGTTTTATTGTGGAGAGACTGTGTATAATTGGACTCTTTTGTATCAGAGTAAAAGTTAGTCAAAACTCTATATTTGCAAATAATATCTATTCCAAAAACCAAGTGACTTTGATTACATAAAAATTCAAAATGTTCAAGAAAATTGCTATTCTTATCACAATTTTGGACTCTACTTTTGTTGCTGCTAGCATATTTGTTTTGAATGCACAATAAAATATGGGTATTTTGTATTAATAAAATACTTTTAAACTTAAAAGTACGTCGTTCATTTTAAGACACAGGTGGTTCAATTTAAGGACCACGTTCCTAATTTGAACCGATTTAAACCATCTCACTTTTTAAATGTTATTTAGTTCATAATTGTATTAATTTTAGATTGTGTTGAGGATATTTATAGCGCAAGGATTTGTCACTTTAACGCTTGTGTTTCTGAAAATTTTGATTTGAAATTATAATTATTATTTATTATTTAGGTATAAGTGGTTCAATATAGGGACCTTCCCCCTACGTGGTAGACAAAGTAATATGCGTTTAGCCTAAGTCGGAGGTCTAGTGTTGCGTGACCATTAATTCCTTGTTCCATTTCTGGTTCATAGCACAAAATAAGCAATAACTCGTTTCTAAACATTATGCTAATTATGTCCTGTAAGGTCAAATCTGATTTTCAAGGAAAATCTTTCACGCTTCCAGGAAAGCAATTATTGTTATTTGGGTTTACTGTATCTACAGGAAACTTTCAAGAGAAATAGCACAGTACAACACGTCACGCACTCTTGCAGGTCACGCAGAATGATTGCACACGTGTGACATCTCTCGATCGTTTGGCAACACTTCCGGTACACAGAAAACGACTTAAGAAGCAACATGCTCTTATTCGCATCAATGCAACAACTTCTACGCTACAATCAGTAGCAGAAACCAAAGCAGGTGCCATGGTAAATAACTTGGAGATTTCAATGCAGGTGTAAGACACTAGCCTTGCTGCGTTTGATCTTTCCAAGAGTACCTACGTAAAATAGAGTTTACGAAAATGAAACGTAAAGACAATCTGATGTGTTTCACATGAATTTCTCTATCCTCTATCATTTATTAGTGGGTATACAAAACCATTCTTAGCAAAGTTTATTACTTTCTCTACTACGTAGGGGAAGTATTGTATTCCACCCAAAAATTCGATACGAGATTTCACAGGAAATACGTGTTTTGAGACCCCCTGAATCCCAAAAAAGCATTTTTGGAAACATGTCCGTGTGTGCGTGTGTGTTTCTGTGAACAGCATAACTCAGAAACGAACAGTCGGATAAACACCAAACTTGGTATTTAGGTTCAGTATCTTCCAGAGATGCGAAACGAAAATCCCCCACCCCAGACTACCCTTTACATGGAACATTTTTAGAAAATTTTAATTAATTTTCTCAAAAATAGCTCTAACGATTTTGATTAAAATATCATATGTTTAAGATATTTTCATGACAAATGAAATGTATATCTCGAATTTTATGGAAATGTCTCCAAAAGTATTCTTCATTGTGAACGACTTTTGCATAACTGGTAAACCATAAGAGATAGACAAAATTGTACTACACAAAAAATGTAGTTGGCGTTAAAATACACAATTTATGTCATATACATTTTTTTGTTGAGTGAACCATTTTCAAGATATTGCTTGTTATTCCCTTAGATTTTCCAATACTTATTACGTTTTCTCAAATTCGTTATTCATTTTTACTTTCTCTACTACGTATAGTAAGTAGGGGAAGTATTGCATTCCACCCAAAAATTCGATACCGAGATTTCACCGGAAATATATGTTTTGAGACCCACTGAATCCAAAAAAAGCAATTTTGTAAACATGTCCGTGTGTGTGTGTCTGTGTGTGTGTGTGTCTGTGAACAGCATAACTCAAAAACGAACAGTCGGATAAACACCAAACTTGGTATTTAGGTTCAGTATCTTCCAGAGATGCGACACGAAGGTTTTCAAGAAAATCCCCCCACCCCAGACTACCCTTTACATGGAACATTTTTCGAAAATTTTAATTTTCTCGAAAATGGCTCTAACGATTTTGATGAAAATATCATATGTTTAAGATAATCTCATGAGAAATGAAATGTATATCTCGAATTTTCTGGGAATGTCTCCAAAAGTATTCTTCATTGTGAACGACTTTTGCATAACTGGTAAACCGTAAGAGATAGACAGAATTTTACTACACAAAAAATGTAGATCGCGTTAAAATACACAACTTATGTCATATACATTTCTTTTGTTCAGTGAACCGTTTTCGAGATATTGCTTGTTATTTCCTTAAATATTTCAATACTTATACTTTTTCTCAAATTCGTTATTCATTTTTTTTATGTCCTGGACTTGCAAAGAGAATGAAATGCGCCACATAGCAACCAGCTTTAAAATATTTGACTATCGCTTATAACCTACCATATTCCCCTTGCATCTACAAGAAAATTACCAATAAGATTGACATCTCGATATCTCGATTAACATGAAGCATATGGAGAATAGGCGTTTGTAAAAATAGATTGTACAAGAGTAGAGAAAGTCATGTGAGTGTAACACATCAGATTTTGTTGTTGTTCTGGTAATGCAAAGAGAATGGAATGCTCCACATAGCAACCAGCTCTTAAGACATTTGACTATCACTTAAAGCCTAGCAATTCCCCTTGCATCTACAAGAAAATTAGCAATAAGATTAACATGAAGCATATGGAGAATAAGGGTTTGTAAAAATAGTCTGTACAAGAGTAGAGAAAATCATGTGAGTGTAACATCAGATTTTTCTATCCTTTGCAGAAATAGCTACATTACACATTTCGTTATAGATACAAAGAGAACAGCGATAGTCAAATGTTTAACAACTGGACGCTATATGCTGGCCTTAAAATTCCATTCTGTTTCCATGGCATCGCGAGAAACAACTGAATATCGACAGGACTTTCGCTTTTATCATTAGATCACACACACACACACACACATTCACAGTTCATACTTACAGACTCTGGGAAGGATACGGAATAATCTTGGCTAGATAAAAATTCCCAGCTCCAGCCGGGAATCGAACCCGTGACTTATCGCAGAGCAGGTAGGTGCTCTATCGACTGAACCACGGGGCCAGCCTTATTTGGCTATTGTGTATGTAGATTATGAGGCATGTGCTTGCTTTGAACCCGTGACAAAATTTCAGTTTTCCTAGAATTTGTATTGGGGATTTTTAAGCATAGAGGGATGGCTGGCATTATCCATTACTATCACACACCCTTCCAGTCTCTTAAGGAGATCAATAAACCCTTCCCTAAGCACTACATTACTCGTTTCTTTATGATAATCACCACCACTTCTGCCCCTTCTATGAAACCATATTTGGCCTATGGCAGATTATTAGATATGATCCTAATGGGATCTTCAGACCACCGTTTCATTTAGAATCCTGTCAGATAAAACTTTTAGCGTGGTTTTGGTTTACCCGAGTTTGTCAGTGTAAATGAAAGGACGAGGGTCTGTGGACTTTAAAGAATAATCATAATTTAATTTGATGCGTTATAATAATTATTTAACTAGATGTTTATACAGATGACCGGGTTTGATGTTTCCTCTCACAGAATTTCCCAATCAAATTGTATACGAAAGATTTATTTTGAAATATATTTTCATATATATTTTGCTTAGGGCAATGATAAAACAAAACATGCAATTTGTATATTATAATGTAGCAAAGGAAATCTTGACTGTAGGTAGAAACATGGCATAGGTTATTGTCATTCCTTTGCCTTCACGCACTGAAGCAATACGCCTGGCAACACCGCTATGATGTCAACTCTTGAACGGGTAAAAGCCCATTTCCCACGAGAGGGCATGTGAACCAGAAGCTCGACCATAGTTCGGCATATTCGTTGCTGCTTTATGAACGAGTTGAACTAGAAGAAACGAACGAGTAAAACTCATGTCCTTGAAAGCTCTACTCTGCTGCAATATCTTGACCATCCATTTTTCAAACTACCTCTGCAGAAATATGTTAAAAATATATGAAACTACAGTATACTCAAGTGTCACCATGGAAACAACATCTTATGTAAATAGTTTCCCGAAAACGATTTCACGAAACCTAGTATCGTGATATAAACTGGGTTTAACAGTGCTTGTAAATTTGAGTACAGATTTAATAATGGCAGTTTACACGGAACGCCACAACGATTAATATTTGTGGATGAGATGCACGTAGGGTTTATCTGAGAGCAGCATCTCTAAAGTGACACTTTGGCAGTTGTTCCTCCATGGAATGACTCAATTAAATTCAAGTTTGAGGAATGGAACTGACGTTTCCAAGATGGAGATATGGTTCCTTAAGAGCCGGGAAGTTGTGGACTACCCGAGGGCGGTTCCAGCTACCCTCATCAGTCCCCACAAATAGTCTTCTTATACGGTGCATCTCAACTGTCTTCCTTGACAACTCTACTTGACCGCATTTGCTCGGCCTCAGTAAAGTAAGCCAAACACGGGCAGGTGTGAAGGTCGGTCTTCGGCTGCGCCAGAGAACATCTTTGAAAGGCATTCATTTTATACCGTCAGGGTCTTAGATTAAGATCTATCTTGTTCCTTCTTTGTTGAAGTAACGTAACATTCTCCCGGAGTGACTACCGTAATGTGCACGATCATTCCGCTCAGTGTCGGATCCCTTTCCTTGCGCAGATCACAAGTGTGATAAAGAATTTAAGATACAAGGTAATACCTTCTGGGCCCTTGGTACCTTTCCCGCACAACCATCTTTACATGCATTTGTGACAAATTACTGATCTTCAAGATTATAGTCACTGTCTCCTCGGTCGAGGGATCAGAGTTTTAATTCTAAACCGAGAGATATTGGTTCGATCCCCGGCTGGGCCTGGAGAATTATTTTTTAACTAAAATCATTTCCTACCCTCTGCAGAATCTGGAAGTATGCACCTGGGAGTGAACGAGGGTGTTTCTCGTGATTAAAAACATCTTATGCGTTGCATTCACGCAACTTTCTCTACTCACTCTTCTAGAAAATATTTTTAAAAATGTTATCCGCCTATCTAGTTCTTGTTAATACACACAAATTTTCGTTACGCATTTCCGGTAGGCTTACCTCAAGAAACACTGCACACAACAATTTAAAACTTGTAATTGTTGCTCGGCAACACCTTTACAGCTCATTAAATAAATACAGCTCTTTCAAATGTTTTAAATTTACTTTAAAAAATATTCAATTTTTACTTTCTCTGCTACGTATAGTAAGTAGGGGAAGTATTGTATTACACTAAAAACTTCGATGTCGAGATTTCACGGAAAGACATGTTTTGAAGCCCCCTGAATCCAAATTTTTTCTAAAAAAAAAAGGTACGTGTGTGTATATGAACAGCGTAACTCAAAGACCAAAAGTTTATAAATACCAAACTTGGTATTTAGGTTCAGTACCTTCCAAAGATGCGACACAAAGATTTTCAAGAAAATGTCCCAACCACTAATTACCCTATACGGGGAACATTTTTAAAAAATGTTTATTTTCTAAAAAAAATCTCTAACGATTTTGATTGAGATCCTGTGAAGTCCTTATTCTTCGGAAGGCATTTTGTGTAACCTTGTACAACTGGCAAACGTTAAGCAATAGACGAAAACGTATGTCACAAAAAATGTAAATCCCTTTAAAACACAGTTTATTTCCAATGTTTTTGGGATGTAAGCCATTTTCGGGATTTCCATTATTAATCGTTAGATTTGTTCAATACTTTGTCATTAAGTACTATCGACGTTCAGTTGTTTCTCGCGATGTCATGGAAGCAGTATGGAATTTTAAGGCCAGCATATAGCGTCCAGTTGTTAAACATTTGACTGTCGCTAGTCTATTTATTTGTTTTAAGTCGCTTTAACTCACAAAGGTCTATTCTCGATTCTTACATTAATACAGTGGTGGTTGAACATTAATAGATTTCTAGGAATATACTTACATAATATCATTTGATAATAAACAAATAATGCTTTCTTATGTGAACAGTACAATTAAAGAATAGTTATAATTATATTACAAGTGTTTTAAATTTCATTATAGAGTTATATAGTTTGTAAGAACGTTATAATCTTGTTATACGTTGTTGAATCATTAAGACTGCTAATATTATTTGGGATGTTTTATATAACGGGTCATCAAGAACTTCCTCCGCACCTTGCTGGTGGCCACCGCTCGATAAGAGGTTGGCATCCCTACGTTTATCGCATTCGATTCCGACGGGATGTTCAGCGGCTGCGAGCGCATGAGTTATTTATTGTACTGGTTACTGTCCATTCCAGACCAGAGTTCCCTCTGATGTAAACAGAAGCACGTGCTTCGGCTTGTCACGAACCCAAGAATATACTCTTACGCCAACGTAAATAGTTCCTTAATACATGTATTGTATTATGAAATATTAGAGCAGGAAAGGTATAGAACTGCACATTTTATTGCGGTTATCATAAGAACTCATCGTTAAAGGTAATGGATATATACTAGCTGTTAAAAGATTACAAAATATGATTTTCGCCTGCTATGGCGCTAACGTAGAGAGCATCTTGCTTGTTAATACCAACCGTATGCATGACTGTCACTGTCTTACATATACAAGAAATGCAGCAATGAATTCCCAGCGGTGCTATCTAAGTACCGAATAAATACTTTGCGTAACACAGGATGTATGATAAGCAAACAGTCATTCATAACACACTAACACACATATGCTCAGCTCAGGTCAAATCTTGTGATTTAGTCAGTTGGTATTTGAGCTCACATAGCAGAGGAAGGTGCGTGTAGTGCGAACAAACTGTTCAAACACAGATGCGGGAAACAGTTAAAAAGTGGCTAAAACAAACAATACTTCATATATTCAACTCACTATTACAAAAATACCCGACACTTGCATTAGTGCATATTACGAAACTAATATCGGATTTGACAGGCGTTTCAGTGAGAAGTGCAACGAAAGCGGGCAGGGAATATAAACAGACATAATACAACACAGAAGAGGAGAATGAAATGTGGGAAGTTGTTTTAAGTGCGACAGTGCTGTGGATAAGCTTGTCATTATTTTGGAGAGTAGTTCTGATTCCGATATGGCAGCTGAGTCATCTTCGGAGGATTCGGATTTGGGTGCTGCACTTTTGTGTTCACAAGCACGTAAGAGGGGAACAAGCAGCCATTATGGGCGGGGACTGCGAACTACTTTCGCGCGGGTAATACAAAGAGTTTGTTTGCAGTGAAATGCACTCTGGTTTGGAATGGACAGGAGTATGGTCTACTATGCTGTGAGTTGTGACGTGTACCTGAAGCGAAATCAGTGTATTCTACAGAGGAACGTGTGTTTCAAGTGGAAATTATACTGAGAAAGTGAAACAAAATTTCGTTGTCAGGTTCCCTAACTCAAAACTACCGCACCGAAATACTGTGCGTAATTTAATTAATAAATTTCGTGAGTCAGGTTCCGTGCACTTCTGTTAGAAGTGGAAGACCCAGTGTGCTAACAGAAGAAAAACTATCGGATAGAATGCTTAAAAGTCCACAGAAATCAATAAACAAATAGGCCCAACAATGTGATATTTCTTACGGTTCCGCATACAAAGCAGTCAAAAAAGAAGTAGGTTTGTATCCATATAAGGTATCAGCCGTCCACGAATTAAAACCCACAGATCACGGGAAGAGAGTTCAGTATTGTGAATCGTTTCAGAGGTTTATTTTGCACCATGGAATTGACGTGTTTTTACTGATGAAGCTTGGCTCCACTTATCGGGATGCGTAAATTCACAAAGTACGCGAGTATGGTTTACTGAAAATCCTAATGCCATTCAGGAAACCCCTGGTGTAGGGTGTGCAATCTCTCGCTCTAAAATTATTGGGCCAATTTTTTTCCACAGCTCAATTAATTCAGATGTTTATTGCTCAGATATTCCTTTTCCATTTATTTCACAGCTAAATGAAGATGAAGTGAACGGTGCATTTTTTCAAGATAACGCTACTGCTCATACATCACATAAATGCATGGGACTGTTTTTGGGGATTATTTTCTTTGGGGAACCGCTAAAGCTTCGGTCTATAACGACAATCCAAAAACAATCGATGAGCTGAAAACGGCAGCAGAAGATTACATAACATGTGTAACAAAGGAGACATGAATTACAGTGTTCGAAAATAAATTAAAACGAGTGAATTTGTGTCTTCAAGAAAATGGTAAACATTTTCAACATCTTCTTTTAACAGGTTAGTTGTATATTACTTTTCTACATTACCTTTCATGCATGAATATAGTGAACCTAGCAGTTTTCTTAACCAGCGAAACGTTTTCACCAGCCAGTGCTGCCACCAGAATTCCCGACTCTAGGGGAATCTTGGTTACACGGGAGGTGCAGAGCGACTTCTCGATGACCCGTTATTTTCCTGTGTGGGTTATAACTGTCAATGGAGTTTTGCATGTTGACCACTGCGGCTGGTGATCAGATAGGAGTGTGTCATCTTTGTGTGTCCAATTCTTAAGTGGGTAATTAAGTTAAGTTTGTAAAAACACATTTGTTGTTTGAAGAACCTATTGCAGTTGAGGCAGTATTTTATATCACAACACTGAGAGTGATTGTAGTGTAAATTAGCATTATTGTATGACAATGATTTGGGATGTTAATTATAAGCATTGTTAGGAAATAAGTTTACACGGCCTCACTGAAACTGACAATAGGAGCGGGTCACAATGTAACGAGGGGGTGAGTTGTTTATTAATTAGATGAGACAAACAAATGATGTCAGAGAAGCGCACTTTTCTTTAGAAATGGAGGGAATATCTTCCCTAGAGCATATGTGTTCGTAATTTTGATTGGATATAAAAATAGACGGTAATGTTAGCGCGCTTTATTAACCAATAGCAGCTCTGTTATAATGTTTAGGCATATCGGGGTGAGGGAGTATAAAAAGCTGAAGCCAGAGACGGGTAACGTTCAGTCCAACAGAATCATTCGCGGGTTATACGTCGTGCAGTTCATCAGAATCATTCACGCGTTAAACGTCGCGCAGTTCTACAAAATCTCTCGCGTCGTAAAGTTAGTTAAAAGATGTGAAATACTCGAATTAATAATGTGCGGCAAATAAGTGATTATAGTTACATTCGAAACCATAAGTTTCAGTCGGGCATGTATCAAGAGTAAATCTGTGAAATTAACGAAGTGTGAGGGCAATAAAAGTGTAAAAACAAATTCTTTTATCAGTGTTATCTTTTAGTAACAACTCCTTTCCGTTTACAACCCTGTTCAAGAGATTTGCTCAACTGAGTAATAATAGCTAGCCGGAGGACAAAGAACCCAAAATTAAAAATAGTAAAACAATAACTGGCGCTCAGCAAATAAGATAACACGAACGTTACCGCGACACAGTAAGAACCTTGTTTCCCTGATTTTGAGACCATATTTTTTCCATGAAGTAATGGTTTTGGTTCGGATGTATACGACTAAGTCTGAATGGCTTCTTGTTATCTCTACATTAAATGTTGGTTTTTGGATGGCCGCTTTAGCTGCTTCGTCCGCACTCTCTCATTGCCTCGTATTTGTTGGTGCGATGGAATCCAAAACAACATCACTTGTTTTCCTTGATCCATTGCGTGGTTATATGACATCTGTATTTCTTGGATAAGATACTGTTCTCTTTGTATGTGTAATGTAGCTATTTCTTCGAAGTCTGGATCAAAATGAAGTATGTAGACACAAAAATAAAGTTTCTTAAGAATAATTTGTATACCCACTTATAATCGATAGAGAGTAGAGCAAGGCAAGTGAATTTAACACTTTTTTTGTATGGAGTTGAGTATTTGATATACCGAGTATAAATAAGTTGAGATAACATGAAAATAAAGAATAACATACTTTAAAAATCTGATGTGTTACACTCACATGACTTTCTCTACTCTTGTATAAACTATTTTTACAAACGCTTATTCTCCATATGCTTCATGTTAATAGAGATGTTAATCTTATTGCTAATTTTCTTGTAGGTGCAAGGGGAATATGGTAGGCTTTAAGCGATAGTCAAATGTTTTAAGAGCTGGTTACTATGTGGAGCATTCCTTTCTCTTTGCGTTACCAGGACAAAAAAAAAAGAATAACGAATTCCCATTTGAGAAAAAGTATTCGAAAGTTTAAGGGAATAACAAGCAATATCTCGAAAAAGGTTCACTCAACAACAAAAATGTAAATGACATAAATTGTGTATTTTAACGCGATCTACATTTTTTGTGTAGTAAAATTTTGTCTATCTCTTATGGTTTACCAGTAATGCAAAAGTCGTTCACAATGAAGAATACTTTTGGAGACATTCCCAGAAAATTCGAGATATACATTTCATTTGTTATGAAAATATCTTAAACATATGATATTTTAATCAAAATCGTTAGCCATTTTTGAGAAAATTAAAATTTTCGATAAATCTTCCATGTAAACGGTAATCTGGGGTGGGGGGGGATTTTCTTGAAAACCTTCGTGTCGCATCTCTAGAAGATACTGAACCTAAATACCAAGTTTGGTGTTTATCCGATTGTTCGTTTCTGAGTTATGCCGTTCACAGACACACACACACGGACATGTTTCTCAAAACATATATTTCCGGTGAAATCTCGGTATTGAATTTTTGGGTGGAATACAATACTTCCCCTACTTACTATACGTAGTAGAGAAAGTAAAAATGACTCTATTAAAATAAGAAATGTATTATTTCACGTCTAGGTGTATACCTATGCCTCTCAATCGTGCAGTTGGGAATGTTCACACTGACACAACTTTCGTTTCTTAGGAACGCGTCCGTTATGCAAGAATTCCTGGAATATTTTGGCACACAAAACACGGTCCTTTCTTTGAATTTCTTTCGACTTAGTCACGCAGGTCTAAACGCGAAGGGACTGTAAAAATACTGTAAGGGTTTTCCCTGTTCATTGTCGCTGTTCAGGGCAACCTGGCGCCTACGACATGCCACCACACCCCTACACAAGTTCCCTTTACCTTATCGCAGTCAGACAACCCCTTACCTGGCGCGTTTCAGCAGGCGAATGCTTTCTGCTTAAAGCGATGCATCCAAGAAATTCCAAAAAGGTCGACATTTTTGTTCTGATTGCTTTGACTTCTTTACCGTATATACAGTAAAACATTTTAACAAACATTTCATTTACCTCTACCTTCTTTATGAAATTATTACGACTTTCTCAATAAATTTTAGAAAATGGTCCGTGTGTGTGTGTGTGTGTGTGTGTGTGAATAGCATGTCAAAAACGAAAAGTCCGATAAACACCAAACTTGGTATTTATCTTCACTACGTTCCAAAGATGTGACATGAAGATTTAAAGAAGATCCCTCACCCCAAACTACCCTTTACATAGAAGATTTTTCGAAACTTTTGATTTTTTAAAAAATGGCTCTGACGATTTTATTAAAATACCACATAATAAGCATATTTACACAGAAAATAAAATGCATATATTGAATTTTCTGGAAATAGCCTGTTACGCCCTCTTCATTCAGGACTTTTGTATGACTCGTAAACATTAAGCGATTGACGAAAACGTACTACACAAAAAATGTGGATCTCTTTAAAATGCACAATCTATTTCAAATAACTTTTTTGTGTTGTCAGTTATTAAATTTTCGAATTGTTCATTACTTGGTCATTCTCTTGAAGTCCTGCCAACATTCAGTTGTTTCTCGCGATGTCATGGAAACAGTATGGAATTTTAAGGCCAGCATATAGCGTCCAGTTGTTAAACATTTGACTATCGCTGTTCTCTTTGTATCTATAACGAAATGTGTAATGTAGCTGTTTCTGTAAAGGTTTATTTGGATTAAAATGTAATCGATAGAAAAATAAGCTTTAGTGAGAATATTTTGTACATCCACTAATGAACTATGGAAGGTAGAGAACGCCATGTGAATGTATCCCATCAGATTTTTTTTTTAAATTTCTATTTATACCCGCCTTTAACTACAATGGTTTTATTAGCGACCTTTCCCTTGGAACATATTACTGGCTATAGGCAATGGTGTCAACTCCCATTCCCTTGTCGTTGGATTTCTGGTGAGCTTTGGGTTTTAACACATTAAATATCTCTCTCTCTCTCTCTCTCTCTCTCTCTCTCTCTCTCGCATGCTCGGTACGCGCGCGCTCACACACATACCCACACACACTCTCATTTATACTTTCAGACTCTGGGGAGGCCTAGACAATCGAACGGGTCCCCTCGCACAGCAGGCAGGTGTTCTACCGACTGAGCTACGAGGCCAGCCATTAAATTATTGTACAATAATCGAGAGGTTTTTTATACTTAATCCTTCCGTTTACCCCTTAAAATTCTAATAGGTTAAAACAGAAATAGTTAAAAATTGGGAAGAGAAATTAAATCTTTATCTTCAGCTTTGGAGTAAGAGGTTAAAGTATTATTGTGCATATATTATTAGAATTAATATAATGAAGTAATTATTTATATAAGGAATATTATAATTAATAGCGCAAATTGCAACTGCTAACACAATAATAAAAGCAAAAAGAATCCCAGTAAACATGGGTACGCAGACAAGCCATGTGCAAGATTTATTATTGCGAACGTGTGGTTATGAGCCGCCACTGACATGAATTGCTCGAGGATGTTCCCCTTGAGCAACGTCGGAGTATGTGGTACATGCATGATGGAGCACTGGCACATTTTGCTGCTACTGTTAAACAAGATATATGGAGATATGATCCAAGATGGATAGGCAGAGGAGGGCCTGTACCTTGGCCTCCACGATCACCTTTGGATTCTTCTGCATGGTGTCACATCAAAAGTTTAGTGCACAGCACTCCCGTTTAAGTACTGAAGAAGGGAATTGTACGTGCTTGTCAAGAATTCCGAGATGATCCGGGGATGTTTGAAAGAATTCGAAACTCACTGCAGAGACGAGTGCAGTGTTACATCCAGGACGACACTTTGAATACCCCCTTTAACAGGACGAGAATAGATAAAGTATTAATTACATGCAACATACTAAAGCAGAATTGTATTCCTTGTTAAGTTATGAGTGTATTTTGAGGCAAGTTAGAATGGCAGTTATTACACCAAAGTTATACTTTTCAAATTAATTTGTACTAATTACGACGATGTTGCGTAATGAAGTCAGTGGCGGCTTGTAATCACACAATTACAATTATCTCACACATGGCTCGTTTGCGGACCCATGTTTACTGGAAAGTTTTTACTTTCTCTACTACGTACAGTAAGTAGGGGAAGTATTGTATTCCACCCAAAAAATTCGATACCGAGATTTCTCCGGAAATACACCCCGAATCCAAAAAAAAGCATTTTTGGAAACATATCCTTGTGTGTGTGTGTGTGTGTGTGTGTGTGTGTGTCTGTGAACAGCATAACTCAGGAACGAACGGTCGGATAAACACCAAACTTGGTATTTAGGTTCAGTATCTTCCAGAGATGCGACACGAACGTTTTCAAGAAAATCCCCCCACCCCAGATTACCCTTCACATGGAACATTTTTCGAAAATTTTAATTTTCTCAAAAATGGCTCTTACGATTTTGATTAAAATATCATATGTTTAAGATATTTTCATGATAAATAAAATGTATATCTTGAATTTTCTGGGAATGTCTCCAAAGTATTCTTCATTGTGAACGACTTTTGCATAACTGGTAAATCATAAAAGATAGACAAAATTTTACTACACAAAAAATGTAGATCGCGTTAAAATACACAATTTATATCATATACCTACATTTTTTTTGTTGAGTGAACGATTTTCGAGATATTGCTTGTTATTTCCTTAAATTCTTCAATACTTATTTTCTAAAATGGGAATTCGTTATTCATTTTTTTGTCTTGGATATGCAAAGAGTTATAATCTGTGGCAAAGGGAATGGTGCTGCACCTAGCAACCAGCTATTAAGAGATATGTATGTGCTTAAAGTCTACTGTATTTCTATATTGCCCTTGCAAATATATATTCCCCTTACATCTACAAGTAAATTAGCAATAAGATAGAGTCTGTAAATGTTTATCTTGATTAACATGAAGTAGATGGAGAATAAGCGTTTGTAAAAATAGTTTTTACAAGAGTAGAGAAAGTCGTGTGAGTGTAACACATCAGATTTTTTATTCTACTATCGTATACTTTCAACAGTTTCAGTTTGCGCTATTAATTATGGTACATCCTGTATTGTTAAAGTAATTAAAGGAATCAATTTATATAATGGATTTTATGAATTGTAATATAATTGAGAAAAGGTTGAAGGGCTATTAGTTAGAGTAAATAATTGGGACTAGATGATTTTAATTATAATTCACTATAATCAATAGATAGTGTGGAGAAAACACATAAAATAAATCTGTGCTGGATACCAGTAGTGTTGGGTATTAGTTTTTGTTAATTTTAGAAATAGTTATATAAGTTAATAATGCTTACCAGTTATTTATCTTACTGGATTCCGGTAACTAATAATAAGTTGTCTTAGTGCAATTGGGAATTATTATTTTACGTTTATATGTATGTAAATAATTGCAATTTATTATTATTGCATTCCACCCAAAAATTCGATACCGAGATTTCACCGGAAATACATGTTAAGGGGCCTCCTGAATCCAAAAAAAGCATTTTTGGAAACATGTCCGCGTGTGTGTCTGTCTGTGAACAGCACAATTCAAAAACGAAAATTCGGATAAATACCAAACTTGGTATTTGAGTATAGTATCTTCCAAGGATGCGACACAACCCACAACCCAGTCTATCCTTTACATGGAACAGTTTTCGAAAATTTAGATTTTCTCAAAAACGGCTCTAACGATTTTGATTAAAATGTTACATGTTTAAGATATTTTATGGCAAATGAAATGTATGTCTTGAACTTTCTGGGAATGTCCCCAAAAGTCGTCTTCATTCTGAATGAAGTTTGGATAACTGGTAAACCGTAGGAGAGAGACAAAATTATACCTCACAAAAAAATGTAGATCTCGTTAAAATGCACAATTTATGTCATATAATTATACTTTTTCCCAATTGGGAATTCGTTATTCATTTTTTTTGTCCTGGTAATGCAAAGAGAATGGAATACTCCACAAGCAACCAGCTCTTAAAATATTTGACTATCGCTTAAAGCCTACCAATTCCCCTTGCACCTACAAGAAAATTAGCAATAAGATGGAGAATAAGCGTTTGTAAAAACAGTTTGTACAGGAGTAGAGAAACTCATGTGAGTGCATTACATACAGATTTTTTTCACCTCTATTAGTTATTAGTGTATAAGACATAGGTGCAAAATAATCATGTATGATAAAAATTAGATGTACGTAAATTATAAAGTTTGCAATATACAACATGGTATAGGGACCTAGATGCCAGGACGTCGTATTACAGATTTGATTTGATTTTATTTTTTAGTCGCGACTATTCCAAATAACGTGAAAAATCACCGATATTCACGCAAAATGATGTGAAACATCGGTGGAACGTCCGACTTCCTTAACCTCCCCACCCTCCGAACAGTCTATAAGTACTCTTTGTTGGTGGAGCAATCGTCCATCGAAATGCTCAAGTAATGTTTCAGCTAATTTTTATAGGTTAAATTTTAAAGCGTTTACATTCTCTTTGGTCCCATAATTATTTAGTAACACAAAAGCTACATAATTTTCACTTAATTCAGAAACATAAAGAGCGAAATAACATTCCGCATTCTCAGGCCACCGAGTTAACCGCTTTGGAAAAGACGCATAGTCTGCGACTATCGAGAAAAATTACTTCACAGTTGATATGAAACATCGGTTCTCTAATTTCTAACGCTAGCACTTTTCTCAAAGCAAAACTTTCTTACATGAGGTTTATTAGAAGATTTAGGTATCCACAAACTTCAGTGAATACATCTATAGGATTAGCATAGAGGTTATTCGGAGGTTTTGATGTGTTTCATTACATACATAGGTTTAATAAATGGCAATTAAGGAAACAGATATAACACAGGAACGATTTCACTTTTTAAACTCTGTCTTCTGTTTGTTGAAGTGTTACATCATAGCCATCCATGTACTATATTCCTTGTAATAAAGTGTAATTGGCTTTTGTTTCTATAATTGCAGCAACTATTTCTTTTTCTTTTATTCTATTTTATTTTACGTCGCTTTAACTCCATCGTAATATCGCGACGGATCTGTTGGTGGATAACTCTTAGAACTATATGTGATGGACAGTTAGCCTTCTAGGTCTCATCCCTGCTACATCACAGTTACAGCGACCCTAGCGCATAGTTACCCAATCTTCTACTTCGTGCCGTGTATTAGGGTGCCGTCCAGTGCAACCACCGCTCCCATATAAAGGCGGACAGTTAGCCTTCTAGGTCTCATCCCTGTAACCACCTGCTTCATGTCGGGCAGATGGCATTAGGGTGCCGTCCAGTCTAACCGCCGCCCTCACACAGAAAGGCGGATAGTTAGCCTTCTAGATCTCATTCCTGTAACCACCTGCTTCATGTCGGGCAGATGGCATTAGGGTGCCGTCCAGTCTAACCGCCGCCCTCACACAGAAATGCTGACAGTTAGCCTTCTAGGTGTCATCCATGTAATCACCTGCTTCATGCCGTGCAGATGGCATTAGGGTGCCGTCCAGTCCAACCGCCGCCCTCGCACAGAAAGGCGGACAGTTAGCCTTCTAGGTCTCATCCCTGTAACCACCTGCTTCATGCCGTACAGACGGCATTAGGGTGCCGGTCAGTCCAACCGCCGCCCTCACACAGAAATGCTGACAGTTAGCCTTCTAGGTCTCATCCCTGTGACCACCCACTTCATGCCGTACAGACGGCATTAGGGTGCCGGTCAGTCCAACCGCCGCCCTCACACAGAAATGCTGACAGTTAGCCTTCTAGGTCTCATCCCTGTAACCACCCACTTCATGCCGTACAGACGGCATTAGGGTGCCGGTCAGTCCAACCGCCGCCCTCGCACAGATAGGCGGACAGTTAGCCTTCTAGGTCTCATCCCTGTAACCACCTGCTTCATGACATGCAGATGGCATTAGGGTGCCGGTCAGTCCAACCGCCGCCCTCGCACAGATAGGCGGACAGTTAGCCTTCTAGGTCTCATCCCTGTAACCACCTGCTTCATGCCGACAGACGGCATTAGGGTGCCGTCCAGTCTAACCACCGCCCTCGGACAGAAAGGCGGACAGATAGCCTTCTAGGTCTCATCCCTGTAACCACCTACTTCATGCCGTACAGACGGCATTAGGGTGCCGTCCAGTCTAACCGCCGCCCTCACTCAGAAAGGCGGACAGTTAGCCTTCTAGGTCTCATCCCTGTAACCACCCACTTCATGCCGTGCAGATGGCATTAGGGTACCGTCCAGTCTAACCGCCGCCCTCACACAGAAAGGCGGACAGTTAGCCTTCTAGGTCTCATCCCTTTAACCCCTGCTTCATGCCGTGCAGATGTGATAGGAAATTAAATTATCTTATGTTATCATTTATTTATCATTATGCTTTATTAGATTTCTTTGGTATGATTATTTTTATATATTTCCATCTATTGATGAGGAAGATAATTTATTTTATTTTTATTTTATGAGAAAGAATTAGTTTAAATCGATCAATAATATTTTCATCTCAAATAAATAGATGACACAATTTTAACCAAACTTTTATAATATTTACCAAATCTAAATTAACTTAATATCAATATAATTATTTACTGCATAATTAAATTATAATTTTCTTTATTTTTTTTTATCATTTGCAATTTGTGAAAGAGTATTAGCATTATCAATTTTAGTTTCAATAACGGTGGAGTCATTTTTGAGGATAGACAACAAACACACATTTTCTATTTTTATAATATTAATGTAGATTAATCACCTTATGATATGGTAACAAAAAATTCTCCTTGGGTCCTACGGTTTTACCTTTCGCTCCCAAATTTTTAGTTTGAGCTTAGTATGCAAACATAAAGCATTTTTTGTGAAGCCATTTCTTAATTTTAACTAATATAAAGGAAAACAAACTTTTTATTTACATGCTATTGAATTTTTCTGTTTTTTCAATCTTAGTTATGCGAAATTGGTTTTCCTAAATGTTAAAATGCCAATTAAATAGCCATTTCTGGTTTTAAAATTGTTGATTTAAAAAAAACCAATTGTGTAGTTGAGGCACTATTTTTATCACTTAAATAATTTTAGTCTAATTATATAATATATAATTTAATAACAGCCCGCCTTAAAGCAATATGTGTATGTAACAATATATAAAATGTATGCAACAGTCATTGTAAATGTTTATATTATATGTACATGTTCAATAATGTTATGTGAATGCATTACGTAATTTAATAATGTAGGAGCTGTGAGAATAATAGGTTAAAAGTTGCTGACAAGGAGGTAACCTTGAGGCAATAATGAATTTGAAAGTTTAACAATAGTACTGGTGATTCTTGGAAGCAATAATGTAATTTTTGTAACAGTTTATAAAATAGCCAATCAACCAGAAAAAGCTTTAGTTAAATGAAGGTGTTCTATTGGACTAGGATTAGCCAATCGGAAACTGAAATAGGGCAAATTGTACAAATTTAGGCGGTAGAAATCAGTTCAGTTGCTTGTAGACAGCGCTCATAACTGGTCGCGTTGTTTGTAGACAGTGTTTCTAACCGGACGCGAGATGTGTCCTTGAGAAATTTAATATGTGTATTGTGTGAGACAAAAATAGTTTACGTGTTAAAAAGTGCAAGTAATTAATAAAAGAATCTCACAGCTCTCTCTATATCAGTGAAGTGTTATTTAAATTGTGTCAAGCATTAATAAAAGGAGTGAAGTAAAATTATAATCTGTGTAAGCCTACA
Source organism: Deroplatys truncata (assembly GCA_030765065.1). NCBI lineage: Eukaryota > Metazoa > Arthropoda > Insecta > Mantodea > Mantidae > Deroplatys > Deroplatys truncata. The sequence goes on from CM060979.1 coordinate 11,906,504, forward strand.
TTCTTCAGTCGCACCACTCCATGCTAAGACATCCATGTCTAACAATACTGACGCAGCCGAGGCAAACATAAATATATAATATTTAAAGAAACAGTAAAATTACAAAGTTAATATCTTTAAACATTTTTTTGAGGCAAAGGCCACCGGAAAGTACATATGGGGCGAAGGCTACCGGAAACCTTTTACCATACGTGCAATTGCAACTAGTTCAAGTTCGGTTTCCCAACAGTCGAAATATAGTACACCTCCTTCAATGCAACAACTTCTTCAAATTGGCTCCCAAAGCGTGGGGTAAATAATAATATAAACAATTTCTTCATAGTGAAAGTAAACGTTATCTTAGTACATAACAGAGAGAGAGAGAGAGAGAGTGAGAGTGAGAGTGAGAGTGATAGTGTGAGTGTGAGTGTGAGTGATAGTGTGAGTGTGAGTGTGAGTGTGAGTGTGAGTGTGAGTGTGAGTGTGAGTGTGAGTGTGAGTGTGAGTGTGAGTGTGAGTGTGAGTGTGAGTGTGAGTGTGAGTGTGTGTGTGTGTTTGCGCGCGTGTTTCTTGTAGGTTTCTACACCGTTGCACCGATTTCGACTAAACTTGGCACAGATAAGGCGAAAATTACTATGTAGCTTAGAATTCAAAATTCCTTCCCATTTCACAGGATTAGTTATTTAGTATTAAGTGATGCCTAAAAAAGCTCGCAAGATCATCTATATCTTTCTCAACAATAATCGTAATAGATCGAACGTTGCTGACATAAGAGTAACAATTACTTAGACTTTCACGGTCTCACAAAATAACAAAGGAACAGCGAGTTCATGTATTCGTTGATCTCCTCTCTGACATCGACCATGGAGTAATAACACAGTTAGTTATATTAATAGTTTTTTGAGCACTAAGTTATAGACTGCCTTCTCTATTTGGCTACTGTTAGTACATTTAGTAGTTCTAATATTTATTTATATTGTAACGGTATTACTTACAAATGTTTGTGTATGTGTGTTTACTCAACATGGTGATGCCATCTCGTGACGTCATTCATTTGTTCGGTTTGTAGCTCCATCTGGTGTTAGCAATTTGCAGCAGTGTTAGTGTTCGAAAGAATGCGACTGTTATTTGATTTAATTTTTGTTTACTGTCCTCCGGCTAGCTATTATTTCTCGGTCGAACATATCTCTTGATCAGGGTTGTGTAAACGGAAAGGAATCTTTTATCCAAAAATAACACTGATGAAGAAATTTGTTTTATACTTTTATTGTCAAACACATTCACTATCACATTTACACATTGATCTAGATACTCGCCAAACTGAAACTGTTATAACAACTTCTTACTGATAATTCTTTTAATCCACGTACTTCAATCTTTTGTATAATTAACTTTACAATACTTTAGATTTCTCATAACTCTGCTGCGCGTAACTTGTGAATCTATATCCGATGGATGCCGCACAAATACTTTCGACGAACTGACTGACTGAAGACGACGTGTAGTGTACACAGATTTTTGATGAACTGAACGACTGAAGGACTTTACCTCTTACCTACTGCTTCTATTTATACTCCCACTCCCCGATATGCCTAAAGATTATAACTGAACTGCAATTGGCTAATAAAACGCGCCAACATTAGCGTCTATTTTAATATCCAATGAAAATTATGAATACATATGCTCTAGGGAAACGTTCCAGAAGATTCTCAACGGAAAAACGCGCCAACATTACGTAACTTCCTCGTTTCCAATAATGATAAACAGCTCACCCCCTCGCTGCATTATTGCGCGCTATTATTGTCAGTTTCAGTAAGGCATTAAAAACTTACTTCTCAACAATAATTACAATAAACAAATATCTCAAATCAATGTCACATAAAAATGCATATTCATATTACAATCATTATTTACATTTAAGTAATTTGTGATACAAATTACTGCATCATATGCCCCACTAGAAACATAATTATGAATATTTACAACTTGTTTGGAAATTTTATAATTGGGTTTTTAGTCTCCTAAATCTTAGAACACACGCTATCACTTTCACTTAACACATCACACGCATTTAACACACGACATATGTTTTTTTTTATCTCGCCATTACTTACTGGCTCTGGTTTAATGTTTCTAGACATTAATCTAACATTACAATTTTTTTATAGCCAATACTGTAACCTGAAGTATTTAATTACTGTTACAAAAAATGGTTTACTTTCTTATATTGTTAACAAAAATTTATCAATTCAAGAATTATTTTGTAATTATTAAACATATTTACCAAAAATATTCACCCACTACACAAATATATTTACATCTCTTAAATCTAGACACTGTTTCACATTTTCTGTTTGCTACATAAATATTTGTTTTAAGTACTTTTACCCCATTTTTGTTGTTTTATACTGTATATTCACAATACTCTTGGAATTATATCTACGTACTTTAATATAACATCATGCTCTATTTCAAATGCTGTTACAGTTACTAATAAAATGTTATTTTCCTTTTAAAGATTTAGTTATGTCCAAAATTATTTCTCCTATCTTATGACATACATACATAATTAACCCTCTTACGTTCCAATACATTTCTCTGCATTTCCTCTTTAACTATCCAGCATTTCCTTTACATCTCATTGCTATTCACCCTCCTGGATCAAATTGTGTGTGGCTAAACATTACTCGTAGCCGTATCCTAACCTTCAAAAATTTGTTTATGAATAACCTCTTGTATTCATATGAAATTTCATCCCATGATAACATTTGAAAACAATCTAAAGTTTCCTGAGCAACACATTTTTTACCAACTTTCATTTTCAATTCATCTGCTATCTTTTTAATCTGAGAATACTCTGAGAAGTCTGTAATAATCTGTACTGGATTGGAGTTTTCATTTTGAACAGCTTGGTGTTTGTTAGTTTCAGAAGTTAGCTTTTGATTATTTACAGGCAAAATTTTAAGTTCTTCAGAGAATTTATTTCTTTGTGTTACTGACTCCATCTGTATTTCTGATATCTCCCCTCTGAAATTAACTTGTGCCTGATTCACATCTACATTCATAACCTCTTTTATCTCTTTTAGCTCACTTGAAATGATACTCATTCTACTTCCTAACTCTGTACGTTTTACATCAACATGTTCACTTTTAGTATTAACCTCACTTTCTTTGTTATCTATTTCCCTGCTCATGTCTAACATTTTCTTTGAAACTTCTTCTATCTCACTTGCTATTACTTCCTGATTTTCATCTCTCATTTCTGGCATACTACTATCTAGCTTAATAACTTTCTTTTCAAATACTTCTATTATTTTCCTATTTCTATTTTCTATATCTTCCATTATTTCCCTTTTCCTTTTTTTCATATCTTCTTTGATTTGATTGAATTTTTGCTCTATTCTCTCATTTCTCTTTTCCATAGCTTCCCTTAATTTCTCAATATTCTTTTGCATATTATCATTCATATTTCTCAGCATTTCCATCATTTCCATCATCATACTAGCATCAAAATGAACATTTCCTGCTATTCTATTCTGACTTTCTTCACTAACATTTCCTCCCTCAAATTCTACATTGTTTGAGCTATTTTCTGTAACCTGTATTGAATTACAGCTAACTGTTACACTATCCCCTTCCATCATTGTTTCTTCAATAGTACTAGTAGCCATTGTTTTTGTTTTCTAAAAAAAAATTACTATACTCTGACCTGTGTGATGCTGTCTGTTGCTGTTACTTTGATGGCCAACTTCCTGCCCCTCTCTCCTAGGTTATATGTCGCTTCTGCGTTGTATTAATGATGAATCTGCGTCTTCTCGATGTTTTTGTAGTTGAATTCCCCTGTTGCCTTGTAATCTCGGAATTACGATGTCCAATCATCCGCGTAGTCTGTCGTCCTTGTAGTTGTTTCTGAAATCTGCGTCTTGTAGATCAGTTCACTGCTCCATTCGTTCCACATCCTGGTTAATTCTGCTACTTTCCTGGTTAATTCTGCTACTTTCCTGGTCACTCTGCCCCTTTCCTGGTCACTTTGCCCCACGTTCTGGGTGCCAATTTGTAACGGTTTAAATGTTATTTATTTAACATTATTGTGTAGCCCCACGTTGTGGTAGCCAATTTGTAGCGGTATTTTTTATAATGTTATTACTTGTGATGTTTGTGTATTTATGTGAAGCCATCTTGTGAGTCATTCATTTGTTCGGTTTGTAGCTCCATCTGGTGTTAGCAATTTGCAGCAGTGTTAGTGTTCGAAAGAATGCGACTGTTATTTGATTTAATTTTTGTTTACTGTCCTCCGGCTAGCTATTATTTCTCGGTCGAACATACCTCTTGATCAGGGTTGTGTAAACGGAAAGGAATCTTTTATCCAAAAATAACACTGATGAAGAAATTTGTTTTATACTTTTATTGTCAAACACATTCACTATCACATTTACACATTGATCTAGATACTCGCCAAACTGAAACTGTTATAACAACTTCTTACTGATAATTCTTTTAATCCACGTACTTCAATCTTTTGTATAATTAACTTTACAATACTTTAGATTTCTCATAACTCTGCTGCGCGTAACTTGTGAATCTATATCCGATGGATGCCGTACAAATACTTTCGACGAACTGACTGACTGAAGACGACGTGTAGTGTACACAGATTTTTGATGAACTGAACGACTGAAGGACTTTACCTCTAACCTACTGCTTCTATTTATACTCCCACTCCCCGATATGCCTAAAGATTATAATAACTGAACTGCAATTGGCTAATAAAACGCGCCAACATTAGCGTCTATTTTAATATCCAATGAAAATTATGAATACATATGCTCTAGGGAAACGTTCCAGAAGATTCTCAACGGAAAAACGCGACAACATTACGTAACTTCCTCGTTTCCAATAATGATAAACAGCTCACCCCCCCTCGCTGTATTATTGCGCGCTATTATTGTCAGTTTCAGTAAGGCATTAAAAACTTACTTCTCAACAATAATTACAATAAACAAATATCTCAAATCAATGTCACATAAAAATGCATATTCATATTACAATCATTATTTACATTTAAGTAATTTGTGATACAAATTACTGCATCAATATTTACATTATTTTTCCTCGTTTAACCGTCCATATCCATTTATTTTTTACTTTCGCTAAGTATTTACCCATTTTTTTTTACAGTTGTAAGTGTTATTGCCCCACTGTTGGAAGCCAAACTTTAAGTTGTTTATATTGTTGTGAATGCACCACTTATTGCGGGAAATATGTTTCTTGGAGTGTTCACCCCACGTACGATACAACTTTCCGGTGGCATTCGCCCCAACGTTTAAAAAAGCCAACTTTGTAATTCTAATATTTATTTAAATATTATACATGTATGCCTCGGCTGCGTCAGTAGTAATTTGCAGAACACGTATCTCTTAGCAGGGGTAGTACGGCTAAAGAATGACGGCTTACACAAATTATAATGGTATTTAACTTCGTTTTATTAATCCTTCACACGATTAAATAACGCTTCACTGATGTATCCTACTGTAGAGCTGTGAGATTATTGTTAATTGTACTTTTAACAGGTAAACTTTATATTATTCTAGCCGTAATGAATTTTCATGTCTCACACATTGACCACGTACCGTACCGATCGGGTACGCAATCTAATAGCGTCTGCCTGGGAACGCTGTCTTGTAACCTCTCCGCCTGAATTTGTACAATTTCTCTATTTTAAGTTTCTGATTGGCTAAGCTTCTCCAATAGAATTCTTTTATTTAATTTAAGCTTTTTCTAGTTGTTGATTGGCTATTTATAAACTGTTTTAAATATTACATTATTGTTCCAAGAATTATTAGCAGCCTTTATTAAACTTTCTAATTTATTGTTGCCTCAAGGTTACCTCATTGTTAGCAACTTTCGGTTCTATTCTCACAGCTCCTACATTGTTAAACTACGTAATACATTCACATAACATAATTATACATGTACATATACCTAATATAAACATAATACAATGACTGTAACATATACTTTATATATTATTACATACACATATTGTTTTAAGGTGGGCTGTTATTATATTTTATATTATATAATTAGACTGATATCATTTAAGTGTTAAAAATACTTGCTCACAGTTTTTATCTACAATTGTATGTATCTTTATTCCTATTCATTCCATACCATAAACTTTCTTTTCTCCAAATCTCTCTTTCTTTGCATTCAAATATAATATGTTGTATATCTTCCCTTCCCCCGCAAAATGGACATTCACCTTGTGCATAGCCATTTCGCTTCCCTTTTAGCCTCCATATTTCTGTTCTTAACCATGCTATACCTCCTCTTTCTTCTTTATTTGTGTTGTCTACATATTTCTCTCTTTCCCAGTGTTTCTTTATATAAATAAATCAAAGATCTCTTCTCAGTTATCTGACTAAATAATTGTTGTATCTCGAATCTTCTTCTAATATTCTTCCAAAATCCTTTGTGATTGCATCTATTTTTCTCCAAATATCTACCATGCCATTATTCTCAAGGTTATTTCTTAGTTCATTTACCCAGCCCGTATTTTTACTTTCTCTACTACGTATAGTAAGTAGGGGAAATATTGTATTCCACCCAAAAATTCGATACCGAGATTTCACCGGAAATATATGTTTTGAGACCCCCTGAATCCAAAAAAAAGTATTTTTGGAAATATGTCCGTGTGTGTGTCTGTGAACAGCATAAGTCAGAAACGAACAGTCGAATAAACACCAACTTGGTATTTAGATTCAGTATCTTCCAGAGATGCGACACGAAGGTTTTCGAGAAAATCTCCCCACCCCAGATTACCCTTTACATGGAAGATTTTTCGAAAATTTTAATTTTCTGAAAAATGGCTCTAACGATTTTGATTAAAATATCATATGTTTAAGATATTTTTATGACAAATAAAATGTATATCTTGAATTTCCTGGGAATGTCTCCAAAAGTATTCTTCATTGTGAACGATTTTTGCATAACTGGTAAACCATAAGAGATAGACAAAATTTTACTACACAAAAAATGTAGATCGCGTTAAAATACACAATTTATGTCATATACATTTTTTGTTGTTGAGTGAACCATTTTCGAGATATTGTTTGTTATTCCCTTAAATTTTCCAATACTTATACTTTTTCTCAAATGGGAATTCGTTATTCATTTTTTATGTCCTGGACATGCAAAGAGAATGGAATACTCCACATAGCAACCAACGCTTAAAGCATTTGACTATCACTTAAAGCCTACCAATTCCCCTTGCATCTACAAGAAAATTAGCAATAAGGTTAACATCTCGATGAACATGAAGCATATGGAGAATAAGCGTTTTTAAAAATAGTTTGTACAAGAGTAGAGAAGGTCACGTGAGTGCAACACATCGGAATTTTAGTTTATTTTTACTTACCTTGCCTCAGATTTAAGTTGATGAGCATGTATGAATTTATTTTCCCTCTTTAGGCTTCCTCTTGAATTATCGCCTGCTGATGTTCCTTCACACACAACTCACAAATAAAAATTAACTGTCATTGTTGAACACGTAGCACTGTCGAGAAAAGCGCGCTGGTTGTCAGTGTTACCAAAAGAACAAAGTAGCTGATCAGTTTCTTGTAGTATTAATTTTGGACACAATACGATTTGTCACTTCGGTAACTATACGAACATGCAACAAATTCAATTTTGTCCATTGGTAGATATAACGCGATTTGAAACGATGCTCCTCGTATTATTTGGTCTCCATTTACCAGCTAAGACACGGCAAAACAAGCGAGAAGCGAATGTTATAACGCTAAGATACCACTGCCAAAATATTTCAATAGCCGCACGTAAGAAGGTTGTACATTGTAATCAAGTTCCTTAGCAGGGCGTGAAAACTGCTAACATTAGAAATGAGTGAACCAATATTTTATAATCAACAACTGAGAAGTAGACTAGTCCTTTCGAAAGAGGTTTACTTGGTTGTCTGGGAATGCCGAATCTTTGTATTCACCAGCTTCACTTCTATTTCATTGTATATGTGGAAACTATGTTATTGAATGACTATGGGACCAAAGGGAAGGTACAAAGGTTTAAATTTTCACCTACCGTGATTACCTAAAGCATTACTCGATGATTTTGACTGACGATTGTTCACCGCTAAAGTGTAATTATAGACTTTGCAGCATTTCCAGAACTTGGAAGAGTGTCGGCGGGAGGTTAAGGAAGTCAGACGTTCCCTCCATGTTTCACATCCTTTTGTGTGAATATCAAGGTATTTTTCTTCAGTTAGCAAGGGCCGTACGAAATTTTAAATAAGGTTAAAAAGGAAGATTCAGCATTGTTCAATAATCTCACAACGAACGGGGGGGGCAGTGAAACTAATTAATTAGTCATTAGTTTCAAAAGCTACCCGTGCAACGTCAGGTAAACCAGGTAGTTAATCATAATTTTATAGATACGGTTTTGGTCCACAAAACACAGCTTAGGTAAATAAAGTACTTCTGTTCATACAATTACGCACTTTTTACCTTCTCTACCGCGTACTTAGTAGAAATAGTTCCATACCAAGATTTCACCGGAAATACATGTGTTGAGACACCCTGTATAAAAATGAATTTTTTGAGAAAGATCCCTGTGTGTGTTTGATAAAGTCTGATAAACACAATTTAGTATTTAAGTTCAGTACATAACTTCCAAAGATATGGCACAAAAAGTTTCAAGAAACCCCCCACCCCAATTACTCTTTACATGGAACATTTTTCGAATTTTTTGTTTAATCTTTAAAAAATGCCTCTTAGCGATTTTGATTAAAATACCAAATGTTTAAGATATTTACATGAAAAATAAAATGTATATCTTGAATCTTCTGGGAATAGGTTATGAAGTCCTCTTCATTTGGAAGGAATTTTGTATAATCTTGTATAAGTTGTATAGTATAATCAGTTGTTTTTAAGGTCAGCATGTAGCGTCCAGTTCTTAAACATTTGACTATCGCTGTTCTCTTTGTATCTATAACGAAATGTGTAATGTAGCTGTTTCTGTAAAGGTTTATTTGGATTAAATTGAAGCAGATACAAAAATAAGTTTTAGGAAGACTAGTCTGTATACCCACTAATAAATGATAGAGGATATAAAAAGTAATGTGAATGTGTTACATGTGAAATTTTTTTTTTCAAGTCAACTCCATGTTGTGCATTCTGTAAAGCGATTCTCCAAAGCCATTTGACCTTCTGCGACTCTAGGAAATCCAGCTGTGTCTTCACAAAGTTAGCAATGAAGGTAAACATTACGGTAACGAATCGGACGACCAGACAGCAAAAGAAGCTAGGAAAATGCCCTTAAGGACCAAAAATTGCTACAAAGATACTACAGTAACACCTCCTTCAACGGACATCTTGTTAAATATTTCATGGTCCCATGAATTTTGCGGTGAAAAACATACTAAATTCCCTTTATTAAACGGAAACTGTCTTACGCGGAGAACCGAAATCAAAATACGGCTTTTAACTGAAGCTTTTCAGTTTCGGAATGCAGAGTTTAGAAAATTTTGAGGCACCTTGTGAAAGACTGCGTTGTCTGCTCTAAGTACGTGATGTTTAAGTTGAAACGTGAATCATTTTGCTGCCCACATGACCAGTATACGAGATGGATGCTCCAATGACGGTCCGAATATTGACAAATCTGACACTTCACTGAATAGTTACGTTAACAATAAGCAAGGCTGATTGTCTTTTATTGTTGTCTCTTCGCTTTCTATTTCCCGCTCTAATGACTGGTCAGACAGCATAGAATGCAGCTCTAAGCTTACATAGATTATGATTTAGTACAGCAGTAGTATCAGCAAGGCTTCGAAAACAAGAGCTGTGCTAGATCTTAACACGAGAGCGAAACTGATTTATGCTACTGAACGTGATAATTTGAAAATGGTGTTATTTTAGGAGTTGTATTGTATTTCAACTGTTGGGGAGCCGAACTTGTAGTAGTTGCAACAGCACGCATAGTAAACAGTTTCCGGTAGCCTTCGCCCCAAATGTATTTCTAGGTGGCCTTTGCTCCAAGTTTAAAAAATATTAACTTTGTAATTAAATTGTTTCTTTAAGTATTAAATAATTATGTTTGCCTCGGCCGCGTCAGTATTATTGTTAGAGACATGGAAGTCTTGGCAGGGCGTGATGCGACAAGAATGTAGGCTTACACAGATTTTAAGTTTTAATTCACTCCTTTTTATTAATCCTTGACACAAATTAAATAGCACTTCATTGATATCGAGAGCTGTGGGATTCTTTTATTTAATACTTGCACTTTTTAACAAGTATACTATTTTTCGTCTCACACGAATACGTAATTAATTTCTTGAGGACACATCTCGCATCCAGTTACAAGCACTGTCCGCAGGCAACTAACTAGATTTCAACCGTCTAAACTTGTAAATTTCTGTATTTCAAGTCTCTGATTGGCTATTTTTACTCCAAAAGAATACCTGCATTTAACTTTTCTGGTTGTTGATTGGCTATTTTTTTATAAACTGTCACTAAAATTACATTAATGCTTCCAAGAATCACAAATAACATTTAAACTCTCAAACTCATTATTGCCTCAAGGTTACCTCATTGTTAGCAACGTTTAACCTATTCTCATAGCTCCTACATTATTAAATTACGTAATATATCCACATAACGTTATTACACATGTTTACAATAATATAAGCATATGCAATGACTGTTGCATACATTTTACAAATTATTACACACATATTGCTTCAAGGCGGGCTGTTATTGAATTTACATATTATGTAATTAGACTGAAAGCATTTAAGTGTTAATAATACTGCCTCAACTTTGAGTGTAAAGCAGTTCATGAAGGTGTTCTACGAATGCAAAACTCAAGTTTACGAGAGTCTAAAGAAGAAAACAGAAATTCTGTAGCGGTGAGAAAATTTTCTAATCGAAAAATAAGGAGAGAACTTAAGAAAACTGAAAACCAGGACATTAATGTAATAGTCTGGGAGTGGTTTAGTGTTAGGACAAAAAATCACCGCATATCAGGGCGTATATTGCAGGAATATGCTAAAAAGTAACTGAAAAAAATTGGGTAAGACTGAATTCAAAGTATCTAATGGATGGTTGGAGAGTTTCCGCAAAAGACATGAGATAGTTTTTAACTAACTTTGTGGTGAATCGAATGACGTTAATAAGATAGATAACTTTATTTGTACATTTTTATACACAGTCCTTATTTACAAAATTCCACTTGTAAACTAACTTAACCTATGCACAAATTTCCTTGCCAGCTATGCTGCTCCTTTTGACTGGCACCCTGGCCTTCTGGCTCATCTGAGCATCCCTTGCTACCCTTAATCCCTATTGCCCATCCTCTCCCTCCTTTGTTTGCCCTTCTACCTTTCTTATCCATTTCTCCTTTACGTTCTTTAAGAACTCCCCATATTCTTATTTTTCTTTTCTTCTTTTCTTAACATTTTAATTGCTACTATTTTTCCATCCCTTTTTTCCCCATTTTTCCTCCCATACTTTTTGTCTCCATTCTGCTAATTCTTTGCATGCTGTCATATAATGCTCTGTGCTTTCACTACCTCCGCATAATTCACAAATTCCGTTTTTTTACCTCTTAGCCCTCTCAGGTACATTGATCCTGTTCTCATCCTTGCAAACGCTTCTTTTTCTGCTCTATTACAATAATCCACACACCCTTCTCTTCCCCATTTACTTTTTACTAGCCTATAGAATCCTAGTGATTTTTTATTCTCTAAGCTTCCCCGAATCTCTTTCTATGTCCTCCACTCTGTTTCTTACTGTTATCCAGAAGCCGTTGCTATTTCTTTCTCCTGTTCTCCAAATATCTCCCATTCCTATCTTCTCCATAATTTTTTCTACCCCTGTCCACCAGCTATTTTTATTTTTCGTACTCTTTTGTTGCTCCATACATATCTTTAAAATTTCCCCTTCACCTTTTCTCAGGCATCTAAACCAAAATTTCAATATCATTTCCAGTATTACTCCCTTTCTTCTTGTTCTTCCTAATTCCACTTATGCTACTTCCCCTGGTGCTGATCTTGGTAACCCCAATAGCTCTTTACAGAACGTTCTGCAGCTCTGGTCTATTTTTCTGCTTAATTCAGACCCCCTCCAAATTTCAACTGCGTATAGCATTTTTGCTTCTACCAATGCTTCATACATTCTTTCTATCCATTTAGTCGGCATTTCTAATTTGTATTTGCACATCCTTACTCCTGTCATTGCCGCCTTTCCTTCAGCCATAACCTTCCTGCTATGCGCCACCCATTCACCATTACTGCTCATCCTCGCCCCCAAATAATCCAACTCCTTGACAACTTCTAACTTTAACCTCCCCCCCCCCATCTACCATTTCTCTTCTTTTTTTAGTTTATTTCCTCTTTTAAATACCATAGCTTTTGATTTTTTTATATTTACTTTGATTCCCCATTCTTCGCAGAATTCATGTATTCCATTGGTTGCTTTCTCTAGCCCAATTACCGTTATAGTCCCAACCATAAGATCGTCCCGTATAGTAAACCTGGTGTCTCTCTATCTGCTATTTCTTTCACTCTTTCTAATATGTCATCAATGAATATATTAAATAATATAGGGCTCAATTTGCACCCTTGTCTTAATCCTATTTTTTGCTCGAATGACGTTAATATTGAAACCCTCGCTGATTGGATTGCTAAACTACCTTCAATAATCTGAGGACACAAACCTGAAAACAGCAAACGGCGACGAGACGGGACTATTCTTCCGCGCGTTACCGAATAAAACACTGTATTTAAAAAGTAGGTGTGTTTAATACTTCGTTAAACGGAAACCTAACTTTATCGGAAATGTTCGAGAGCCCCGTACAATTCCGCCGAAGACAGGTTTTACTGTATAAGAATGGAAGACGAGATGGCTCGACACCTCGCAATACAAACTCCGACATATAATGTCCAGTACTACAACCCAAGACCCGTGAGAAATCTCTCAGACAGGATCAAGTTTTAATATCCCGAGTAAGAATAGGCCAAGAGTGTAACTTACAATATTATCACCGAGTGCCCCAACCGATGGTGGCAGCACTACCAAACACCCAACACTTAAACTTCTCTCCTAACTGCCTCAAGCTAATTCAGTCCTTCAAAAGTATAAATTCCAATGTTCATGCACAAATAACTCTAAAGTAGCGACAGTAAAAAGGTTAAAAAAAATCTGATGTGTTACACTCACACGACTTTCTCTACTCTTGTAAAACTATTTTTACAAGCGCTTATTCTCCATATGCTTCATGTTAATCGAGATGTTGATCTTATTGCTAATTTTCTTGTAGATGCAAGGGGAATTGGTAGGCTTTAAGCGATAGTCAAATGTTTTAAGAGCTGGTTGGTATGTGGAGCATTCCATTCTCTTTGCATTACCAGGACAAAAAAATGAGTAACGAATTCCCATTTGAGAAAAAGTATTCGAAAGTTTAGGGAATAACAAGCAATATCTCGAAAAAGGTTCACTCAACAACAAAAAAATGTAAATGACATAAATTGTGTATTTTAACGCGATCTACATTTTTTGTGTAGTAAAATTTTGTCTATCTCTTATGGTTTACCAGTTATGCAAAACTCGTTCACAATGAAGAATACTTTTGGGGACATTCCCAGAAAATTCGAGATATACATTTCATTTGTCATGAAAATATCTTAAACATGTGATATTTTAATCAAAATCGTTAGAGCCATTTTTGGTAAAATTAAAATTTTCGAAAAATGTTCCATGTAAAGGGTAATCTGGGGTTTGGGGAATTTCTTGAAAACCTTCGTGTCACATCTCTGGAAGATACTGAACCTAATGTTTATCCGACTGTTCGTTTCTGAGTTATACTGTTCACAGACACACACACACACACGGATATGTTTCCAAAAATGCTTTTTTTTTGGATTCAGGGGGTCTCAAAACATATATTTCCGGTGAAATCTCGGTATCGAATTTTTGGGTGGAATACAATACTTCCCCTACTTACTATACATAGTAGAGAAAGTAAACAATTAGAATGGTTTGTTGCAGTACTGCTGTGAAGCTTGTACAGACATTCCTATACTAGTGAAAGTGTTGTAACTAAAGTTTAGCGGAGACTTGGCGTGCAAGGGCACCCTGGGCTCTCGTGAGGCAAGAACCAGCTTGCGACCCCCGTCCGTTAGACTTGCACTCCTCGAGAACGTCCCGGAACCAGATACCAATAAAAATATCAAGAGTATAAGAAGAATGAGAGAAAAAAAGGAAGAGATTTTTGTCGCTCCTCCTTCTGGAGGTTGAAGACCACCAATAACCGCGAGAGACGAAACCTTGATCACCGCCTTCTGGCGCCAGTCTGTCCGACTTGTTTTGTATGTGTGTAGCATTCTTCAGGTACAACATTCCTGCTTCTTGATAAAGCCGGGTACAGCGCTGCGATAATAACGCTACACCGGCTTCCCTTTGTTGTCTGCAAACAGAAATCTTCACGCACTGTCACAAAATCTCCCTTCCATCCACATTACCTTATATTATAGTAAACAAAAAGTTCTGATATACTGCATTCACATGACTTTCCCTACTCGCTGTCCTACACTATTCTTACGAAAGCTCAGATTTTTAAAAAGCAGGTGGCTATGCCATGGCTTTGAAGTTCCATGCTCTTTCATCAACCAAGAGAAGAAAACGAGTACTGACTTGCCAGTTAAAAATAGTATACGTGTTTGAAAATTCAAATCAATAACAAAAAATATCTCGGAAACGGCTAACGCCACAAAAATGTTGTTTGACATAGATTGTAGAGTTTAGCGGTATCAACAGTTTTGTATTGTAAGATTTTATCTGTTTACTAATTATACCAAAGTCTTTGAATAGGAATTTACAGACTATTTCCACAATTTTCAAGAGGTGCATTTTATTTGTCATGTACATGTCTTAAGGATATGGTGTTTTAATCAAAATCATTAGTTGTTTCAAACACCGCGAAAACCACGTAGAGTAATTTGGAGTGGGGGATTTTCTTGAAGACCTTCGTGTCACATCTTTGGAAGCCATGAACCTACGTACCAACTTCGGTATTTAACCGACTTTTCTAAAAATTTCTGCTTTTTTTTTCAGGTGGCCTCAAAACATATTATTTCTGGTGAAATCTTGGTATCGAATTTGGGTGGAATGCAATACCTTCTCTATCTACTATTCCTTTTTCACTATAAGCTGAAAGGAGAAGTAAACAAAACCACGTGACAAGACAGCACCTCATTGACTGGTGGGCAAACTACCTTTCCCGCTTAGCATGTCATCTCTTCCTGTACATAAAACAGTTCGGTTCAGATCGTAACATTTTGTGGTTATTCTCGTGCAGAGAAACTTAAAAAAACTCATTATTGTAACAGTTCAATATGTGAAACTAAATGTATTCGTTCAGGTTCACCTATAACTACATGAAGCGTTATAGCAGAGGGTTTAAGAGGCTATGCGCAGGCGCTGCAGTCGTTTCCGGCTGAGAATATTCTGCTACTGTGGAGAACGTAAACGAGGGATATGGAAAGAAGACAATTGTGTTAAATGATTTTAACAAATTCTGTGAAAAGTACCCACCTTTAATCGACAATGAATATGGTTGGCCATTGTTTAGCAGTAATTGAACTACTTTGTTAGTGATATATTAGCTCGGATAGCTTGTGTCGCGGTTGTTTTCTGTTGTGTTTTAACCTATAGTGCTAATAGTTGTTTTAACTTCTTGTCTCACAAAAGGTTAAAGCAAAAGTGGTATATTGGTATTAGTCATTAAATGAATGATTCTAAAGCCTGAAGATAAGAACAGTTTCATCCAGTACCTTTAATCAGAATGCCCAAATTTTCAGGTAAAACTTTGATTTGTCTACTCTTAGTATTATATGTTAGAAGTTTAGGATGTAAGGCAAACTATAGAAACGTGACATACAATGTTTAAAAGCTAATGATCCCCAAGCTGCGCAATATACTGTATTCGTATTCTGTCTGAAGCAATTTCCTCCACGTGGTGCTGTCATGTGCTCGGCGGAGTGATACATTTTAAGTTTTGTTTACTTCCCCTTTCAGCTTATAGTGTAAAAGGTATAGTATGTGGTAGAGAAAGTAAAAATCTGATATCATATGACTTTCTTCATTCATTGATTTACAAACTGTTCTTAGGAAAGTTCATATTTTGAAAAAACAGTCGCCGTGTGATGACTTTCAATTTCATAATTTTTGCATGACCACGAGAAAAAACGAATAGTGAGTTGAATGCTTTGGTAATAGCATATGAATTCCTCTTCATTTGGAAGTAAAATTATATAATCTTGTATAACTGGTAAACGTTAAGCGAGAGACGAAAACGTACCACACAAAAAATGTAAATATCTTTAGAGCAACAATTTATTTTAAATAACATTTTTTTGTAGCATCAGCCATTTCCGAGATATCCGTTGATTTGTTCAACATCTTTGTCATTCTTTTTAAGTTCTATCGATGTTCACTTGTTTCCCGCGATGTCATGGAAACAGTATGGAATTTTAAGGCCAGCATATAGCGTCCAGTTGTTAAACATTTGACTATCGCTGTTCCCTTTGTATCTATAACGAAATGTGTAATGTAGCTGTTTCTGTAAAGGTTTATTTGGATTAAAATTAAGTAGATCACAAGCTGCCCTGCTATCTAACACTGATAAATTCAATTTGGATCCAAACTCTGTTCAAATAAGAAATAGCAAACTACACAAAGCATCGTATTTTGGATACGAGAGCATCAGAGAAATGTAGAAGATGAACGTGTGGATCAACTGGCTAAATCAGCAGCATCCTCTAGTTTACATTATTCAAGGTGTCTCATATATTATGTTAAAAATAACATTTTGAACTACACTTTGGTTGTTGCAATGAACTTTGGACAAAAAGTACAAACGGCGCTTTGATTAAAAAACTCTTCTTTCTTACAGTGCTCTACAGGCTAAATGTAAAGACATTTCCCTCCAAATTACATTTTAACTCAATTTATGACAGGCATGGAAATTTTGGAAGTTATTTCATGAGATTTAATATTAGTTCAGACAGAGGTTATAATTGTAAATGTCAAGAATGTATACGAACAGTAAAGTGTGTTTTATTTGTTTGTCCGATATTTCAAAGAAAAATATTCCAACTAAGATTACTTTTTGAAAATTTCGATAATACATTCATATATAAAATACTATTTAATATTTCAATTTTGTCAATTTAGTGTGTTAATTGTTGTGCAAGTTATAACCCTAATAAAGCCCTTCTGGCGAAATGGAGTTTTAAGTTTTGGGAGATTCCATAAATAAATAAAATGCAATAGATAGGAAAATAATCTGTCGTAAGAATAATTTGTATACCCACTAATAAACGATAGAGGATTGAGAAAGTCATGTGAAAGTAACACATATAAGATATTTCTACTTTCTCTACTACGTATAGTAAGCACGGGAAGTATTGTATTCCACCCAAAAATTCGATACCGAGATTTCACAGGCAATACATGTTTTGAGGTGCACTGAATGCATATAAAGCATTTTTGTGTGTGTGAACAGCATCTCAGAAACGAAGTCTGATAAACACCAAACTTGGTATTTAGGTTCAGTATCTTCCAGAGATGCGACACGAAGGTTTTCAATAAAATCCCCCCACCCCAGATTACCCTTTACACGGAACATTTTTATAAAATTTTAATATTCTCAAAAATGGCTCTGGCGATTTTCAATAAAATACCATAAGTTTAAGACATTTTTAATGCAAATGAATTGTATATCTCGAATTTTCTGGGAATGTCTCCAAAAGTATTCTTCATTGTGAACGACTTTTGCATAACTGGTAAACCATAAGAGATAGACAACATTTTACTACACAAAAAATGTAGATCGCGTTAAAATACACAATTTATGTCATATACATTTTTTGGTTGAGTGAACCATTTTCGAGATATTGCTTGTTATTCCCTGAAATTTTCCAATAGTTATACTTTTTCACAAATTCGTTATTCATTTTTTTTATGTCCTGGTAATGCAAAGAGAATGGAATACTGCACATAGCAACAGCTCTTAAAATATTTGACTATCGCTTAAAGTCTACCATATTCCCCTTTCATCTACAAGAAAATTAGCAATAAGGTTAACATCTCGATTAACATGAAGCATATGGAGGATAAGCGTTTGTAAAAATAGTTTGTACAAGAGTAGAGAAAGTCATGTGAGTGTAACACATCAGATTTTTTTAAGCGTTATGTTCGTTTAAATAGGAATAGCCGAAAAATCACCGTAAGATCACCATTTTACTTGATACCTTTAAGTGCTTGCGTTTTGGGAGTCCACATGAAAAATTTCAGAAAAAGTGGATGAAAACTACATTATGCGGAACTGGATGTGCTTAAAAATAATTTTCAAAAACCTCAAATTATAATTTACAAGACATTTTTACTCTAATTTTTACGTTCTCTACTACAATACAATGAAAAATTGGTTTTGAAAGGTCCGCGCGCACGTGTCCGCGTGAACAATATAACTCAAAAAACAACGGATGAATATCAAACTTGGTGTTTAAATTCAGCTTCTTCGAACCGAGCGAGGTGGCGCTACAGGAGCGGAGGTCCCGGGTTTGATTCCCGGCGATCAACCACTCTGACCTCAAACTTCTTGGGGTTTGCCGGGATCGGCAGACGAATCCTGGGGTGGTTCCTATGCTACTACAACTTTTCTGGCACCGATCCCCTTCCTTGTCATATGTTTCAGGGTTGTAGGACCAGGCGACGGTGTTCGGCGGGTTGCGGCTGGACGGTACATGTGCGCTTTGTAGAGGTTTCTTCCCTGTCGTCGTCGTTGTGGGATTGCTCAGTTAGAACTCTCCTCCGAGTGCGATGCGTTCGTTGTGAAAACGTTAAGGACCCCGTCCAAGCTGTCATCTGGATCTGGCCGCCCTTTGGATCTCATACCTCCCTTCCAGGGGTCATGGTAGAAAAAAAGGGCCGTTGCAGTCTACTTGCGATTCTCTACCCCAGTTTCTGGCCCGGTCCGTTCTTCCAAACCTTTATCTTCAAATGGGTCTAACGATTGTTATTAAAATACTGTATGCTTAAGATATTTTCATAAATAAAATGTAGATATTGAAGTTTTTGGGAATGGCCTCCGAAGTCTTCTTCATTTTGAATGACTTTTGCACAATTCCTAAACTGTAAGAAATACACAAAAAATGCGGAGTTAAAGCAAACAATTTGTCAAATAAAATGTTTTGTATGGTTGCCCACTTGATGATTGGTTTGAATTTTCAAACGCTTGTACTGAAAGTCTCTCTCTCTCTCTCTCTCTCTCTCTCTCTCTCTCTCTCTCTCTCTCTCGAGTAACAAGTTGTGAACTAGTAAGGGATTGTATCGGTCACATAAGTGGGTGGATGTCTGCAAGAGACGTGGTGGTGTGTCTGTTCTTGAAAAAGGAACGAAAAGAGGGGTGCGGGGGGTTGAAGAGGCACATGGTGACATGTCAAGCACTGCTGCTGGAGGACGTCAACATGGCGCGCACTTCAGGAAGTCAATATTTTCTTCTTATTCCCCCGATACAGGTCACTTTCAGAGGCCATCTGGACGCAGCACGTGTTCCGGATGTTGTCATATATCGATCCCAAAACTCTTACTTAGCGGATGTACCAGCTCGTGTCAAGATTAAACATCAGCTGGTCTTCAAAACTTTCATTCGGTCGGTTACTTGGGAGAACCCTCAGTGTTACCAACTTTGAGTTTTGGGAAAAAACCGGTCATCATGGGAGGAAAATTCTATATTTTTACTTTCTCTAGCACTTGTGAATGAATGACCAGGAAAGGTGACATCTCACACTTCAACCCAACCAAATGATACGTGGCGCCGCGGTAAAGTGTGCGACTCACATTCGGGAGATGCGGGTTCGATCCCCGGAGACCTCCCACTCTGATCCATGGGTTTTTTTTTGTTTCCCTAGGTTGGTAGACGAATCCTGGAGTGGTTCATCTTCTACCACGACTCATTTCCTGAACCTATCATCTTCCTTCTCATCTGTTTCAGGATTGTAGGACCAGGCGACGGTGTTCGGCAGGTTTCGGCTGGGCGGTGGCTGTGCGTTCTGTGGGGGTTTCATCCTGACATAGGGACTGCTCGGATGGAACCCGCCTCTGGGTATTTCGGATGGGAGCTCCTTCGGGGGACCCCCGGAGGCTCGGGGCCAAATACAGTGGCCTCGGGCGGCGTTGGAGGCGTTCAATCTGGAAGCATTAGGGACCCCGTCTTCATCCGGATCTGGTCTCTCCCCTATCCCTCCCGCCCGGGGGTCACGGTAGAAGCACAAGGGCCCGGCTGCGTGCGGTGCTCTGGACCGGTTTCGGGTGCCGCTTCCGTTCGTCCCTACCTGTTTCCACACTTCAACGCAGCGCGGAACTTTTCTGCTCACCACTACCAGGAGGAACGGACGAGGAAAAGGAACCGCAGGAGGCTATAGGGCAGCCGACAGAAGCGTGCAAAAGTCGCTAACGATTGCAAGCTTGATGACCTCTCACCGGCCGGTGCGCCGCCGCAGTCTGCTTAGAAAAAGGCTTCCCTCTGGCGGAATCGGAGAGAAATCGACCCACCTCAGGCGGCTTAGAGAAGGCTATCACCTGACAGGGCCGAGAACAAGTTTCTAACGAGCAAAGATTTGCGCCATCTGTCCGACACTACACAGCCCTTAAGCTCACCTGAAACATGAAAGGGGAAGGGAAGTGAGGGAAGGGAATTCGTGATAGAAGAAAAACCACAACAGTATTCGCCTTGCCAACCAGGGAAAACCACGAAAAACCCATGATTAGAATGGCCGGCCCTAGGATCTCTCGAATGCAAGCCTCATAAATTCGGTGTGGAGATTTCACCGAAAATGCACGTTTAGACGCCCTCTGAATAAAAACGTGTTTGTAGTAAAAGCTCTGCATAACTCTAAAACGAAATATTCGTTAAACACATGGCTTGGTATTTAAGATCAGTATCTTCCAAAGATGCGACACGAAGATTTTAAAGGAAAATTTCCAACCAGAAACTGCCCTTTACATGGAACATTTTTCGATTTGTCTTCTTCTTCTTCTTCCTCGTCCTCTTCAAGGTAGGCTGTGAAGCCCGCTCCGACGCAAAGTAATCTCTTCATCTGCCTCTGGGTCGCCCTATTGAACGCCGACCTTCTGGTTTGTATTTGAATGCTTGTTATGTTATTCTGTCGTCTTTAATCCTTTCTATGTGTTAAAACCGCTGCCATTTGATATTATGTATTTTCTCCTCTAATTTATATACGAGGGGCACTACTTATATTTTGAGCCTTGGCAACCCTAAATGTTGTAGGTGCCATCTGACGTTTCCAATGGAAAGTTTGACATTTTTGACCATAATCTACTTCAAGCATTTTGTCAATAGAAACGTCATTTATTTTGTTTACACTAACTTTAAAATTGTGTGTCAACAAAAACATGGAATCTACTCGTAAAAATGTTCGTGCAATGATTTATTACGACTTTCGACGTGGATTATCAAGACAAGAGTGCATCGATCAACTAACTTCCACATTTGGCGACGAAGCTCCATCCTTTGCCACTGTGAAACGCTGGTATAACGAATTTAATCGTGGCCGCCGTTCGCTCAATGATGAAGTACGTCCAAAATCAGTTGTAGTGCCAGAAAACATTGATGCTGTGCAAAAACCAATAATGAAAGATCGTCATGCGATATATTGAGATTGAGGCAACCCTAGGCATTAGTTCCACGAGAATGTATAAAATATTGCATGATTATGTAGCCGTGAAAATAGTTTGCTCTTGTTGGATCCCACATAATTTGACGCAATCTCAAAAAGATGCTCGTGTCGATTGGTGTACAAAAACGCTCAAGAAATACAATGGCGCTGCCTCAAAAGACGTATATAAGATTGTAACAGGTGACGAATCATGGATCTATGCGTATAAGCCGGAACGTAAACAGCAGTCGACTGTATGGGTGTTTCAAGATGAAGCAAATCCAACAAAGTTGTTCGCACTTGAAGCACTTCGAAGTAAATGGTCGCCAGCTTTCTCAGCAAAACTGGCCATGTGGCAACAGTGCCTTTAGAGGTACGTAAAACGGTCAATGCCGAATGGTACACAACCATTTGTTTGCCGGAAGTCTTCGGTGAAGTAAGGAAAACGAACAAGAATCGTGGGATCGTTCTTCATCAAGACAATGCGAGCGCACACACATCTCGTCTAACAACAGAGTATTTGAAGGCTCAAAAAATAGAATTGATGGGTCATCCGCCATACAGTCCTGATTTGGCACCCATTGACTTCTTTTTGTTCCCGAACATCAAGAATAAATTGCGTAGACAACGATTTTCGTTGTCAGAAAAAGCCGTTGATGCCTTCAAAAACCATGTTTTGGAGGCGTCTCAAGAAGACTGGAATGAAGGCTTTGACAAATGGTTCAAACGGATGCAAAAGTGTATTGATCATAAAGGAGAATATTTTGAAAAACAATAAAGCATTTTTCAATCAGAAATTACTTTGTTTTAATTATTAGGCTCAAAATATAAATAGTGCCCCTCTACACAGATGGATAAAAGTATTCGTTCCGAGGAAAATTGGATGCATATTTGTTTATTGTTACATAAATGTAGTACATGGGTAAAATTGCCTGACTTAGAATTACAAACAGTACATCAATGTACAACTTGAACAAAAATATTTCCGATTAAGGTATCATTCTATTAAAAAAAAATCTTCTCTATGAATGCGAATATTTGGCCGGACATAACCATTCATACACATTCTATTGTCGGTTTATAAAGAAGTGGAAGGAGTTATTTTCACATTGTAAAGTAGCGAGTTTGCTCGCCTCTCCTGTGTATAATCTCTTTTAATCTACGTGGCATAGGATGTACCAAGTTCTTTGTGATTTCTGACCCAATAAGTAGCGGTTTTGTTTGAGTTTTGATTGTTATATGATGTTTCCTAACCCTGGTCACTGATTCATCCCACACATGTTCGATGGAGTTAGTATCATGAGACTGGAGATGTTTTCAATGTGTGTGGGGGGGGGGGTGTTGTAGAGCAACCACGGACGAAAAACTTGTGCTGTATGTTTGGGGTCGTCGTCCTGTTGAAAGAAGCAATACCTCGGAGAAAGTCCTAATTTTTCGGCGCTTTTCTTAACTTTTTCTTTTAGGATGCGCAAGTACATGTATTTGTCCATATTTCCTTCTATGAAAACCTGAGGCAGCCATACACCCCCACACCACCACCTCCATGCTTTACAGTTGCGATCGCGTTCTTCTCATCGAATTCTGTATTGGCTTTCTCCAAACCAAAATGCGCCCATCATGACGAAAAATGTTAAATTTACTTAACAACACATTATCCCAAAATTCATTATCTTTTTCCACACTCTTTTGTAAACTGCAAACTCTTCATCCTATTACGATGCAAAACTAAGGTCCGTTTGGTCATAATAGCAACCTCGCTCGTGAGACAAGGTTTTTATTGACAGTGATATGTTTCCACATACATACTTTACTTTTCCACATACTCGCCGTTTACATCTATATACTTGCTATAGCGTTGCACCAGCTTCTTCAACCCCTCGGCATAGAAGTCTGCCACCTGGACTTGGACCAGTTGGTAACGCTCGTCTTGAGTTCATCGTCGGTTTGAAATCGTTGTCCACCCAGCCACCGTTTCAAATAAAGAAGAAGAAATAGTCGCTTGGTTCCAGGTCGGGACTGTACGGAGGCTGGTCAAAGAGTTCCCAACGAAACTCTTGAATCTTTGTTTGGTTTTGGCAGCGGTGTGCGGGCGTGCGTTGTCGTGCAGGAGGATGATGCCAGACGACAGTTTCCCGCGGTGTCGATTTTGGATCGCACGTCTCAGTTTGGTAACGGTTGCACAGTACAGTTAGCTGTAATTGTTGACTCACAGTCCATGAAATCAATCAAACTGACGCCCTTTTCGTCCCAAAACACTGTAGCCATCATTTTGCGATTCGTGCACGGCGATTGCTTACACTTTTTTGGTTTGGGAGAACCACTGCATTGACTGTTGTTTCGATTCTGCGTTGGTGTACGCTATTCATGTCTCATCGCCCGTAATAACAATGTGGGAAAACAAACCATATCCATATTATCTACAGCGCTCCATAAACTGTCGTGCACTACGCATTCGTTGCTCTTTGTGCTGACCGTGAGCATTTTTGGCACCCACCTCGCACAAAGTTTTCCGATGCCAAGCTGTTCAGTGACAATCTGTAAAGGGAGGTTCAAGCAACATTTGGGAATTCATCAGCCAGACCACTAATCGACAAACACCGATTACTTCGAAGTTTTTGAGTCATTTGCTCAACGATGAGGTCGGTCCGAATACTGGGCGTACCACTCCGCTGTTCATCTTGCACATTTGTGCGGCTATTTCGAAATTCTCGACACCAATGTCAAACCTGTTTGTCAGTGATTATGTTCGGTCCATACATGAGGCATAACTCACGATGGATGTCCGCAACTGACGATCCTTTTGCCAGCAAAAACTTAATCACACCGCTCACTTCACAACTGGTGGGATCTACGATTGTCGCGCCCATTGCGATCTGCTCTCATCGACTAGCAAACGCTTACTGCGTCACACCAACATTGCGAGGGTTCCTCAGGAGTCGGTAGACAGCGCTGCAGCCTTGAAAGGTCATTCAGGTCTACCATCCGTTAAATATCGTTCACTGGACCTTTAGTTTTGGAATATGCCTCGTACGTTTACTAATGTAGGGTTTCTTTCTTGGTACCCTAGCTCAACGAAGGGCCCGTCTTACTGTACGTGAAGAAACAGGATTGTGAAAATAATCTGCTAGTTGTGCTGCTATTTCTGATGACCTTGTTCTAGGAGCTTTCTCTTGAAGACAGTTTCCATGGACGTCCGCTCCTTGCATTGTTTATCATCGCTGTTTTACCTTTGAACGTATTTACTATGCTTTGTACTGTAGATGGGCCTCTCCCAACTGAATTTGCAATCTAGGAATATGAGAATACATCTGCTCTCTTCAACAGATATTTCCTTCTGTTTTCGTCCCATTGTACAAAAACTGTATCTCGGGGTATGTGCTACTCAACTGAACCAGCCAAACAAGGGTAGTAACTAACTGTATGAACACTTCTGTCTGGGCAGTAATCTATGTAAACAAACAGGCTCATCCTATACCTTTGTTGTACACAGTAACGGAACATTTGCATTATGTCTGCGTGATAGGTATTCCAATATATTGGAAAGGTAGAATTAGAAAACTGAACAATTCAATGCCATAGCTGGGATTTGAACCACGGATCTACCGGTTTCCGTCCGGTTGCTCTAACCACTGAGACAAGAGGTTCGTGGCTCCAAAACCGGCTATGGCAATGAATCTTTCAATCGTCTGATTCTACCCTTCCAACCGGGTCCAACACACGGCTTGTGTGGGAGAAGAATTAATTCCATTCCAATACGAGCCACGTGTGTATGTTTAATTCTTTTCGTATTTGGCTGTTGGTTATATGATCCTTTAATGTACAGAATGTTTCAGGTCCTCTGCGATAAACTCTGAGGACGATAGATCTCGCAGAGGGGAACATGTTTTGTCAAGTAACCACCATCTTCGACATTATTCACCCCTGTTTGAAGCGTATCCAGTAGATAGGTTTAAGAGGTATAGCCAGCACACATTGACTCTGTGGAATTAATTGTTCTTTCACACAAGCCGTGTGTTGGACAGGGCTAGAAATGTAGAATCAGACGACTGAAAAATTCAATGCCATAGCCGGGATTTGAGCCACGAATCTCCCAGTCATAGTGCTTGAAACTATGAAGCCCGGGACTTAAAGTACTTACAACATTGTAGGTCGCCATTGGGGTATGTCATCTCAATACAATTTGAGATCTCTTTGTGGTTTACCGTGTAGTGTTCTTTGATTCTGGCCCCGCGTTAGGAAGCCAATTTGTGGTGGTATTTGACGGTACAGGATTTGTAGTAGGAGTGGTCCCGGGTTCGGTACTAGCTCAGGGTTCTTGCATGGATCTTGGATCTCGGGTTAGTGGTGAATACGACTGTTTGTTTTCCTGCTCGTTTATTTACCGTCACCCTTTTTACTTTCTCTACTACGTACAGTAAGTAGGGGAAGTATTGTATTCCACCCAAAAATTCGATACCGAGATTTCACCGGAAATACATGTTTTGAGACCCCCTGAATCCAAAAAAAAGCATTTTTGGAAACATGTCCGTGCGTGTGTCTGTGAACAGCATAACTCAGAAACGAAGTCGGATAAACACCAAACTTGGTATTTCGGTTCAGTATCTTCCAGAAATGCGACACGAAGGTTTTCAAGAAAATCCCCCCACCCCAGACTACCCTTTACATGCAACATTTTTCGAAAATTTTAATTTTCTCAAAAATGGCTCTAACGATTTTGATTAAAATATCATATGTTTAAGATATTTTTATGACAAATAAAATGTATATCTTGAATTTTCTGGGAATGTCTCCAAAAGTATTCTTCATTGTAAACGACTTTTGCGTAACTGGTAAACCATAAGAGATAGACAAAATTTTACTACACAAAAAATGTAGATCGCGTTAAAATACACAATTTATGTCATATACATTTTTTGTTGTTGAGTGAACCATTTTCGAGATATTGCTTGTTATTCCCTCAACTTCCCTCAATACTTATTTTCTAAAATGGGAATTCGTTATTCATTTTTACTTTCTCTACTACGTATAGTAAGTAGGGGAAGTATTGCATTCCACCCAAAAATTCGATACCGAGATTTCACTGGAAATACATGTTTTGAGACCCACTGAATCCAAAAAAAGCATTTTTGGAAACATGTCCGTGTGTGTGTCTGTGTG
Organism: Deroplatys truncata; assembly: GCA_030765065.1. Lineage (NCBI taxonomy): Eukaryota > Metazoa > Arthropoda > Insecta > Mantodea > Mantidae > Deroplatys > Deroplatys truncata. The sequence continues at coordinate 11,933,388 of CM060979.1, forward strand.
TGTGTCTGTGTGTGTGTGTGTGTCTGTGTGTGTGTCTGTGTGTCTGAACAGCATAACTCAAAAACGAACAGTCGGATAAACACCAAACTTGGTATTTAGGTTCAGTATCTTCCAGAGATGCGACACGAAGGTTTTCAAGAAAATCCCCCCACCCCAGACTACCCTTTACATGGAACATTTTTCGAAAATTTTAATTTTCTCAAAAATGGCTCTAACGATTTTGATGAAAATATCATATGTTTAAGATAATGTCATGAGAAATGAAATGTATATCTCGAATTTTCTGGGAATGTCTCCAAAAGTATTCTTTATTGTGAACGACTTTTGCATAACTGGTAAACCGTAAGAGATAGACAGAATTTTACTTCACAAAAAATGTAGATCACGTTAAAATACACAACTTATGTCATATACATTTTTTTTGTTGAGTGAACCGTTTTCGAGATATTGCTTGTGATTTTCTTAAATTTTTCAATACTTATACTTTTTCTCAAATTCGTTATTCATTTTTTTTATGTCCTGGACATGCAAAGAGAATGAAATGCGCCACATAGCAACCAGCGTTAAAATATTTGACTATCGCTTAAAAGCTACCATATTCCTCTTGCATCTACAAGAAAATTACCAATAAGATTGACATCTCGATATCTCGATTAACATGAAGCATATGGAGAATAGGCGTTTGTAAAATTAGATTGTACAAGAGTAGAGAAAGTCATGTGAGTGTAACACATCAGATTTTTTTGTCTTGGATATGCAAATAGTTATAATCTGTGTCAAAGGGAATGGTGCTGCACCTAGCAACTAGCTATTAAGAGATGTGCATGTGCTTAAAGGCTACTGTATTTCTATATTGCCCTTGTAAATATATTTTCCCCTTACATCTACAAGAAACTTAGCAATAAGATAGAGTCTGCAAATGTTTATCTCGAAATTAACATGAAGTATATGGAGAATAAGCGTTTGTAAAAATAGTTTGTATAAGAGTAGAGAAAGTCATGTGAGTGTAACACATCAGATTCTTTAAAAATCTGACTCGCTTTTCCTACTGTATCCCCCTTATACCTACAACGAATTTGTAAGCGTGTAATGAAAGTTTATCTCGATTAACAGAACTAGACAGAAAAATAAGCTTTTCTAAGAACAGCTGCTGAAAAGTGAGTGGAGAAAGTCATGTGAATGCAACGCATTCGAAATTTTTTAACACTTGATTCCTGCTAATACTTCGACACACACACACGCGCGCGCGCGCGCGCGCATTTCCTATTTGTTACGTTTCATATCATCGCACCTATCCGCCGACACTTTTCTGACAACCATCTCCATGGAACTACCACGGCCAAATGTGTCTTCTACAATCCCCTACACATTTTTAACAAACATCTCCAAAGAGCCACCACGGCCAAGTGTGTATTCTAAACTTTTCTGACAACCTCTCCATGGAACTATTTCAAACCCCATTCCAGTATCACTTGATTTCTAGCGTCTTCCATTGGAGGCCTAAGGCTATCTGTCTTTTGGCGAACATTGACACTTTTCTACACCTCTACGTTCCAGCAACCTAACGGGACACTTAACAATAGAGGGAAAAACCACCCGTTTCCGGCCTCTGATGGCCTTGTCTCTCTCAACCCGTCGACAAATTTACAGTCACACTTCTTTCCAGTTTTATTTAACACTATCCTTACTGATGTTGATATTTATTCTCCCTATGATTGTAATTTTATTTAACTAATCAAAACGCACTGCTTCAACCGGCAAAAATGCGAATCAGTTGGGAAATTTAATGTCCTACCGGCATGTTGGCATGGTAGCTCAGTGGTTAGAACAACCGGACAGAGACCGGGAGATCCGTGGTTCAAATCCCGGCTATGAGATTGAATTTTTCAGTCGTCTGAATCTACCTTTCCAACATTGACTCTGTTTGTTTACAACCGCTGAATCAAATGACACCGCCTCTTTGGGGTCCCTTGCGTCTGGTTATGTTTGGTAGGTCTGAGACGCAAAGCCCAACTTAACTCAAACGAGATGGCAAAACGAAAGGTCCCAGCAGATGATCACCAACGATTCCAGCCCAGATGTTACGGAATACTTTTGTTGGTGATGTCTAACGAACAAGCTTGAAGGTTCTCAACATCCCAGATGTGGCTTGCTGTTGAAGTATCCGTCTCGTGTGAAGCAGGCCTCAAGTCGTGCGCGGGAAATGTAGGATCCGCGATACTTGCTGCAGAAACTGAACACGAGGTGCCCCAGTCCCTGTACTTTCTGGAGGTGGTGTGTGTGGAGCTGTTGTTCACAAACACGGAGCTATATTTGTTTAACTAACCTTGTTACATTTTGATTGGATTAGATACAAAACGAATCCGGTGTAATACACTTCAAATCCAAAACAGTGAATATCTCGGAAGTGGTTAATGCCACAAAAAACTTTATTTGACAGAATCTATGCTTTAACGAGATCTTCACTTTTTGTCCAGTAAGCCTTTGTACATCTCTTATGGTTTATCAGTTGTACAAAATTAATTCCGAACGAAGAGAACTTCAGACTATTCACAGAAAATTCAAGATATACATCTTAATTACCATGCAAATATATTACATATTTTAATCAAAATCGTTAGAGCCATTTTAAGAAATAAAAAAAATCTGATGTGTTACACTCACATGACTTTCTCTACTCTTGTAAAACTATTTTTACAAACGCTTATTCTCCATCTACTTCATGTTAATCGAGATAAACATTTGCAGACTCTATCTTATTGCTAATTTTCTTGTAGATGTAAGGGGAATATATATCTACAAGGGCAATATAGAAATACAGTAGCCTTTAAGCACATACATATCTCTTAATAGCTGGTTGCTAGGTGCAGCACCATTCCCTTTGCCACAGATTAATACTCTTTGCATATCCAAGACAAAAAAATGAATAACGAATTCCCATTTTAGAAAATAAGTATTGAAAAATTTAAGGGAATAACAAGCAATATCTCGAAAATGGTTCACTCAACAAAAAAAATGTATATGACATAAATTGTGTATTTTAACGCGATCTACATTTTTTGTGTAGAAAATTTTTGTCTATCTCTTATGGTTTACCAGTTATGCAAAAGTCGTTCACAATGAAGAATACTTTTGGAGACATTCCCAGAAAATTCAAGATAAACGTTGTATTTGTCATGAAAATATCTTAAACATATGATATTTTAATCAAAATCGTTAGAGCCATTTTTGAGAAAATTAAAATTTTCGAAAAATGTTCCATGTAAAGCGTAATCTGGGGTGGAGGGATTTTCTTGAAAACCTTCGTGTCGCATCTCTGGAAGATGCTGAACCTAAATACCAAGTTTGGTGTTTATCCGACTGTTCGTTTCTGAGTTATGCTGTTCACAGACAGACACACACACGGATGCGTTTCCAAAAATGCTTTTTTTGGATTCGGGGTGTCTCAAAACATGTATTTCCGGTGAAATCTTGGTATCGAATTTTTGGGTGGAATACAATACTTCCCCTACTTACTGTACGTAGTGGAGAAAGTAAAAACGAAAATATTTCCATTGGGGAGGGGGAATTTTCATGTGGCGTCTTTGGAAGATGCTGAACTTGAGTACCAAACTTCGTATTAGTCTGGCATTTGGTTCACACACACCTCAAAACACGTACAGAGGTGGACAAAAGTATTGGTATGCAGTTTTAAATAGTATAGAAGCCGAATTATTAGAGATAAAATTCTCATTTCTAATAGACAAAGAGAACAAATAGTATTACACTTCACCTACTTTAGCAGCTTTCACTATCCTGCATAGTTATTTTTACAGTTGTATGAAAAATATCCGAATTTTCAACCTTTTTGTACATGATGTTTACAGAACTTTTTTATGCATTAAGTAGATCGACGTTTTGTGCGATACGTGGTTTTGAGACATAAGGGCAAATGTTCTCATACGACGCTAATGTGAGCAGCCAATCATCTCAGTTAAGAGAAAAATAGCGTCATTTGCAGGGTGTATAAAAGACTCAGCCACGAGATTCTCTCGACTCTTGTTACAACATCGTCGGGGGTGAACTTCATGCCACTTTGATGGAGGAAGAAGCTGTTAGCTAGTTAAGAAAGACAGAGTTAGAGTGGGAGGTACAGCTTAACGGAGAGGCCCCATAAACCTGTAATATTTGTGATTACGGCTAGCTGTGAACAAGTGTTAATATATTACCGTTAAAGTGAACAGCCTGAACTTTATTTCGTCTCCTGTTACCACGCCCTAAGAAAGAGAGCAGGCCAACACAGAAGTGTTGTAGGGACCGTTGATTTCTTGAGGCAGTATTTTTAACACTTGAATTATATAATATATAAACTCAATAATAGTCCGTCTTGAAGCAATATGTATGTAGCAGTCATTGAATATGCTTATTTTATTGTAAACATGTTTAATAATTGTGTGTGAATGCACTACGTAATTTAATAATGTAAGAGCTGTGAGAATAATAAGTTTAAAGTTGCTAACAATGAGGTAACCTTGAGGCAATAATGAGTTTGAGAGTTTAAATGTTACTAGTCATGATTAGAGCAACGATAATATAAATTTTGTGACAGTTTAAAATTAGCCAATCAACAGCCAGAAAAAAGCTTTAATTAAATGCAGATATTCTATTGGACTAGGATTAGCCAATCAGAGACTTGAAATACAGAAGCTTACGGGTTTTGACGGTTGAAATATGTTCAGTTGCTGGCAGATGTGTTCTCTAAAGAAATATTACGTATTCGTGTGAAACGCAAAATATGTATACGCGTTAACAAAGGGCAAGTTTTAAATTAAAGAATCTCACAGCTCTTAATATCAGTGTAGTGCTATTTAATTTGTATCAAGGATAAATAAAAAGAAGTGATTTAAAACTTAAAATCTGTGTAGGCCTACATTCTTGTTGATGTCTAAGAGATACGTTACTCTAAAACAATAATGACGCAGCCGAGGCAAAAAAAAAAACATATCTATAGAAGCAGCTTAATAACAAAGTTAATATAATATTTTAAACTTGGAGCGTAACAATAAAAAATACATCTTCAAATCAGCTTTACATACGTAGCAGCATATTACGTTACAAACAATCTTCTTAAAAATTGACGTCCATACGTGGTGTTGAATAAACAACGTAAACTCCAACGTAAAGCCAATAACAACTTTAAGTTTGGTTTCCCAAGTGTGGAGAGAAATAAATAAATAAACTCCTAAAGACAATATCTACTTCAAGTTGGCTTCCCAAGCGTGTGGCTAATAAATTACGTAAAACTATCACAACTTCATTCTGCACATCATCAGCACCTGGAAGGTAGGAAGGAAGGAAGACGTCCAGCAGCCGAGGGATCCGTCGCAATAGGTTTTCATTTATAGAAAGAATAAAATGTCAAAGCCAGGCATTTTCAACGTTTTCCCTGATCTTCCTCATTAATGCCTGAATTTTTAAACTTCACGCATTTATTTTTCCGCCAGTTTAAATCATATGTCAATGTAAATATCAGGTAGTATAGACAAAAAATTGCACTACTAAGAAAACATTTAAAAATAATTTAGTAATCGCTGTAGATAAAAAGGTTGAAAAATAGTTGGAATTTACAAAACATTATTAAACTAATAAAATTAAATATTTTAAAAACGAAACAACAAATAAAATGTAATACCATTTGTTCTTTCTGTGTATTAAAAAGGATAATTTATTTCTATTATTCCGGCTGCTAGAATTTTTAATTTCTCTACTACGTATAGTAAGTAGGGGAAGTACTGTATTCCACCCAAAAATTCGATACAGAGATTTCACCGGAAATATATGTTTTAAGACTCCCTAAATCCAAAAACAGCATTTTTGAAAACATGTCCGTGTGTGTATCTGTCTGTGAACAGCATAACTCAGAAGCGAACAGTCGGATAAACACCAAACTTGGTATTTAGGTTCAGTATCTTCCAGAGATGCGACACGAAGGTTCTCAAGAAAATCCCCCCACCCCAGAATACCCTTTACATGGAACATTGTTCGAACATTTTTAATTTTCTCAAAAATAGCTCTAACGATTTTGATTAAAATATCATATGTTTAAGATATTTTTATGACAAATAAAATGTATATCTTGAATTTTCTGGGAATGTCTCCAAAAGTATTCTTCATTGTGAACGACTTCTTCATAACTGGTAAACCATAAGAGATAGACAAAATTTTACGACACAAAAAATGTAGATCGCATTAAAATACACAATTTATGTCGTATACATTTTTTGGGTTGAGTGAACCATTTTCGAGATATTACTTGTTATTCCCTTAAATTTTTCAATATTTATTTTCTCAAATGGGAATTCGTAATTCATTTTTTTGTCTTGGATATGCAAAGAGTATTAATCTGTGGGAAAGGGAATGGTGCTGCACCTAGCAACCAGCTATTAAGAGATATGTATGTGCTTAAAGGCTTACTGTATTTCTATATTGCCCGTGCAAATTGAGGCAGTATTTTAATGCCTAAATGATACTAATTGTATTTTTATTAATTAAATTCAATAACAGCCCACCTGGAAAACAGTATGTATATAATTATTATATAAATTGTAAGTAAATACTTATTTTTATTGTAAGCGTATTTATTAGTAATATGTAAATGCTTATATACTCTAATAGTGCAAAAACTGTGAGAATACTATGTTTTAGGATGTTAATAATGAGGCAATAAAGTAATTTTGGTGACAATAATGCGTTTGGAATTTTAAAAGTTCTGGTTATGAAAAAGATCGGTAATAACGTAATTTCGCTTACAGTTTGGAATTAACCAATCAAAAGTAAAGAAAGATTTTTAGTTTGAATACTTAAATTCTATTGGACTGGAATTAGCCAATAAGAGAATGGCATTACAGAAGCTAAATATTTTACCGTTGAATCTAGTCAGTCTCGGACAAGATGTAGTACAGAGCAGACATGAAGTTGTGGAGAGCAGACGTGAAAGTCTTGGGTAAAAATGTTGTGAAGTATAAATGATAAAATTTGTGTTCTCCACCAAAAAAATTTATTAAGTGCTCAGAGTTTTATTTTATAATGTGTTGTGTTTATAAAAATGTGGATATATAAAGTGAAATAAAAATAAGTTAAAATTAAAAAGTAAATTTTGTCGCGTGTTATAATTTGAGTCTTATCACAATCCTGCAAGAAATCGTGTTTCTATAGTGCGACTGAAAGCAGCCGAGGCAAATAACTTTAATAATATTACGTAAACAAGCATCATCTTCACTATAAAGTTTGGCATCCTAAAATTCAAACAACATCAAAGTGTATCTTCATTACGTAACCTTAATAATATTTACGTAACCAAAAACCTACCGCAAATTGATGCAAAACGTGAGGCTTACAAGAAACATCTCACATCAAAAAAAACATCTCTAAATTGCCTTTTTCAAATTGGCGTACAACTGTGGGGCACACTCCTCCAAATAATTACGTGACCTACAAACTGCAAGTTGAAGAACAATACTTCTTCAAAATACAAAACAAGGGGAACATAGTACGCCTTAAGCGATAGTCAAATATTTTTAGAACTGGTCGCTATGTGTAAAATGTAATTCTGTTTGCATGTCAAAAGATCGTTTCTGCAAATGTTTATCTCGATTAATATGAAGTAGATGGAGAATAAGAGTTTGTAAAAATAGTTTATACAAGAGTAGAAAACGTCATGTGAGTGTAACACATATTTTTTAAAGTGAAGACGAATACCTTTCTCTACCTCTGTATTACCGGGGAAACGTCGACATCAACATTTTGGTTGTTATACAAATATTATCTCTACCTAATATAGGTAGATGACAGAGAAAGCAATAAAGCCCTTTGCTCCCCGGGGGAAAATGTGATACAAGGAAATTAAGGTAATCGGATTAAAAATACAAATTATTGCATCAAAGGGTAGGAGCAAAGGTTATCTTTGAAGCAGAAAAGGGGAAGGACATAAAGAAAGAAAGAAAAAAGACTATTTTAAAAATAACAAAATGAGAGAAATGGCAAGGGAGATAGACGCATTTAAACTGGTAGGTCGCCAACAAAGAAGCCATTAGCGGGCAAAGCTGGCAAATGGGGATTGTGTTAGAAGGGGGGAAATGTATGTATTATCCGTACATTTGTGTTGCCATGACGATTCGGCCGATACAAACATCACGCAAAGTAGTTCCTTCCTTCAGCCATTACCTGCGCCTGCCAGGCACGCAACCCACAAGACTGATCGCTCCTTCCGATTTATGCAATACACAAAACGTTTAATGGAATTTAGTACAGTGAAGATGAGGCTTTTTAAGTAAAGCGGATATACTTTTGTAAAGTCCATTTCCGAGGCTAATTACCGATATAATTACTATAGGGATTTCTCTCTGGTCAATTAGCTACTTCTGTGTGTGTCAGAGAAAGAGACAGCAGGGCCGCCTCCAAAACGAGAGAAACAATAAAAAAATATGATGTCTTACTTTTCTCTACCCTCTATCGTTTATTAGTAAGTGTACAAATAATAATTAAATAAATTATTAATTTCTTTACTACGTATAATGAGTAGGGGAAATATTGCATTTCACCCAAAAATTCGATACCGAGATTTCATCGGAAATACATGTTTTGAGACCCCCTGAATCCAAAAAAAGCCTTTCTGGAAACATGTCCGTGTGTGTGTCTGTATGTCTGTGAACAGCATACTCAGAAACGAACAGTCGGATAAACACCAAACTTGGTATTTAGATTCAGTGTCTTCCAGAGATGCGACAGAAAGGTTTTCAACAAAATCCCCCACCACAGATTACCCTTTACATGGAAGATTTTTCGAAAATTTTAATTTTCTCAAAAATTGCTCTAACGATTTTGATTAAAACATTATATGTTTAAGATATTTTCATGACAAATGAAATGTATATCTCGAATTTTCTGGGAATGTCTCCAAAAGTATTCTTTATTGTGAACGACTTTTACATAACTGGTAAACCATAAGAGATAGGCAAAATTTTACTACACAAAAAATGAGATTGCGTTAAAATACACAATTTATGTCATATACATTTTTTTATTGAGTGAACCATTTTCGAGATATTGCTTGTTATTCCCTTAAATTTTCCAATACTTATACTTTTTCTCAAATTCGTTATTCAATTTTTTTGTCCTGGACATACAAAGAAAATGGAATACTCCACATAGCAACCAGCGCTTAAAATATTTGACTATTGCTTAAAACCTACCATATTACCTTTGCATCTACAAGAAAATTAGCAATAAGATTGACATCTCGATTAACATGAAGCATATGGAGAATAAGCGTTTGTAAAAATAGTTTGTACAAGAGTAGAGAAAGTCATGTGAGTGTAACACGTCAGATTTTTTTTAGATACCTGTTATTCATCGTTCGAATTGTTCATTACTTGGTCATTCTTCTACGTCCTTTCAACATTCAGTTGTTTCTCGCGATGTCATGGAAACAGTATGGAATTTTAAGGCAGCATATAGCGTCCAGTTGTTAAACATTTGACTATCGCTGTTCTCTTTGTATCTATAACGAAATGTGTAATGTAGCTATTTCTGTAAAGGTTTATTTGGATTAAAATGTAGTAGACAGAAAAATAAGGTTTAGTACGAACATTTTGCATACCCACTAATAAAGATAGAGGGTAAAAGTCATGTGAATGTATCACATCAGATTTTTAAGTCGTTCCTGATTATTTCTTTGTAGAGAGACAATTGCGTGTTACAAGATGTAAAGCTAACGAGAAGTTGCCATTGTCTTAAGCGCTTTCCATTCCTTTGTAAGGCCGAATAGGGCTTTTTAAACCTTGAAACACAGCGGTAATACAGTGCGTAAGGGAGGTATCCATTTCAGTTATCCCATTTTCTCTCGCTAGCCCTTAATGTATTAGTGCCCGTTGTTTGCTAGTGATATCCATTGCGGATTATAGCTGCCATGTTGTACAAGCTACTTTCGCCTTTTTGGTGTAATTATCGATGAGGACAAATGGACATAGGTTTATATAAGCCGAGGCAAAAATATTCTCCGTGGTAATGTTGTTGGCTTAGAGATTAATGGTGAAAGAGAAATGTAGCTGGTAATACTGTATTAACATACAGCGACTCGAAACAGTGGAACATACAAGTTTGTAAGTTTTCTGTATCGTAATACTATGAGCATTTAGATTTGCTTTAAAAACTACAGAATATAATATATATATATATATATATATATATATATATATATATATATTTACCCAATTCATTTTAATCGAGATAAACTTTTGCAGAAATAACTACATTTCATATTTCGTTATAGATACAAAGAGAACAGCGACAGTCAAATGTTTAAGAACTGTTGTTGTGAAGTAGTTGCAGCCCCACGTATGGGAGCCAAACTTGAAGGGGCTTAATTGTTGCTGCGGTTACACCACGTATAGGTGTCAATTTGAAGCTGTTTTAGACCACGCACGTAATGGATGTCAATTTTGTGGGAGATTGTTTCTTGGGGGCTTCCCCCCCCCCCAAGTACGGTACAAAGTTTCCGATGGCCTTCGCCCCACATTTACTTTATGTGTAATAACTATTTTAATGTTATTTATTTAAATATTCCTCGGCTGCGTCAGTAGTAATTTACAGAGCATGTATCTCTTAAAAGGGCTGGTGTGGCTAAAGAACAAGGCTTACACAAATTATAATTGTATAGCACTTTGTTTATTAATCCTTCGCACGATTAAATAACACTTCACTGATATATCCTACTGTAGAGCTGAGATTATTGTTTAATTGCACTTTTAACAGGTAAACTTTATATTATTCTCGCCGCAATGAATTTTTTGTCTCACACTGAACCCGTATAAAATCTGACTGCTTGGGCACGCTTCTTTGTAGCGTCTCCCGCCTGAATCTGTACATTGAAAAATGAAATTGATATTCTTCAATTTTTGCTTACGTAAATATTATTATTACGTAATATTTGCAAAAAGTGTGTGTTGTTATGTAATTAAGCTCCACCACTTTGAGAATGTTATTGATCCTCGTTGTAATTCGAGTCCAATAGAATTTAAGTATTGTAACGGTATTACTTATAAATGTTTGTGTATTTGTGTTTACTTCATGTGAAGCCATCTTGTGACGTCATTCATTTGTTCGGTTTGTAGCTCCATCTGGTGTTAGCAATTTGCAGCAGTGTTAGTGTTCGTTTGAAAGAACGATGTTGTTATCTTAATTAATTTTGGTTTACTGTCCTCCGGCTAGCTATTATTTCTCGGTCGAACATGTCTCTTGATCAGGGTTGTGTAAACGGAAAGGAATCTTTTATCCAAAAAGAACACTGATGAAGAAATTTGTTTTATAATTTTATTGTCGAACACGTTAACTATCACATTTATATATTGATCTTAACACTCGCCAAACTGAAACTGTTATAATAACTTCTTACTGATAATTCTTTTAATCCACGTACTTCAGTCTTTTGTATAATTAACTTTACCATACTTTAGATCTTTCATAATTCTGCTGCGCGTAACTTGTGAATCTATATCCGATGTTTGCCGTACAAATACTTTCGACGAACTGACTGAAGACGACGTGTAGTGTACACAGATTTTTGATGAACTGACCGACTGAAGGCGATGTGTAATGTATTGAGATTTTCGATGAACTGACGGGGTCTACCTCTAACCTACTGCTTTTATACCCATACACTCCGATATGCCTAAAGATTATAACTGAACTGCAATTGGCTAATAAAACGCGCCAACATTAGCGTCTATTTTAATATCCAATGAAAATTATGAATACACTTGCTCTAGGGAAATATTCCAGAAGATTCTAAACGGAAAAACGCGCCAACATTACGTAACTTCCTCGTTTCCAATAATGATAAACAGCTCACCCCCTCGCTGCATTATTGCACGCTATTATTGTCAGTTTCAGTAAGGCAGTATAAACTTACTTCCCAACAATAATTACAATAAACAAATATCTCAAATCAATGTCGCATAAAAATGCATATTCATATTACAATCATTATTTACATTTAAGTAATTTGTGATACAAATTACTGCATCAGTATTCAAACTAAAAATCTTTCTTTACTCTTGATTGGCTAATTCCAAACTGTAAGCGAAATTACGTTATTACCGATCTTTTTATAACCAGTATTTTTTAAAACTCCAGACACATTATTGCCACCAAAATTACATTATTACCTCATTGTTAACAGCCTAAAACATATTATTCTCAGGTTTTGCACTATTAGAGTAAATAAACATTTACATATCACTAATAAATACGTTTACAATAAAAAATAAGTATTTACAATGACTTTACATACAATATAAATAATAATAATAATAATAATAATAATAATAATTATATACATACTGCTTTCAAGTTGGGCTGTTATTGAATTTAATAATAATAAAAATACAATAAATATCATTTAGGCATTAAAATACTGCCTCAACATTTCTTCCATTTCTAGTATCTGATTGGCTAAGCCTACTCCAATAGAATACTTTTATTTAAATTAAGCTTTTTTTAGTGTTTGATTGGCTATTTATAAACTGTTTTAAATATTACATTATAGTTGTTCCAAGAATTATTTGTAGCTTTTATTAAACTTTATAATTTATTGTTGCCTCATCGTTAGCAATTTTCGACTTGTATTCTTACAGCTCCTACATTATTATACATGTACATAATAATATAAACAGAATACAATGACTGTTACATACACATATTGCTTTAAGGCGGGCTGTTACTATATTTTATATTATATAATTAGACTGATATCATTTAAATGTTAAAAATACTGCCTCAGTTGTTATTTTTCTTTATTTATAGTCGCTTTGACTACTAGGTCATATCGGACTTATATCCATACATACGAGTACAATAATAATAATAATACATTATTTTACATTATTCAGTCTTGAACATAGCTAGAAGAGTATAACCTATTATACATTTTTATTTGATGTGTTATATTTAAATCTTGTTATACAGTTTGATGTCTTTCAAGAAAAAATAATGTTTTTGAAATGAGTAGGAATGTTTATATCTTCAGGGATGTTATGTCTTCTCTCCATGGTGTAACTTCTGCATTTAGTGATGGTGATACGGCAGTTGCAGGTCTCGCAGTGAGGAGCATTTTCTGTGGCGAGTAAGAAGGAATGGGTTAGAAATGAATGGCCTATTCGTAAACGTGATATAATCAGTTGATCTTTTCTTTTTAGAGTCTGCAATGTGGAGTTTGCTTCATGTTTTAATAGTCCAGTCTTGCTTCTATTTGACAGTTGGCCTGCTAAAAATATAACTTTGAGCATCTCTGTAGGACACCGGCAATTCTTCCACTTGAGGTAGCAAAGTTGCTTTTTTGGCTTCCCTATCTGCTTCCTCATTTCCTGATATTCCATGGTGGGACGCAATCTAGAAGAAGTAAAAATTGTGTGTTTTAAAGAGGTCTATATTTTTACTTTCCCTACTATGTATAGTAAGTAGGAGAAGTAGGTATTGTATTCCACCCAATAATTCGATACCGAGATTTACTGCAAATACATGTTTTGAGGCCCGCTGAATCCAAAAAAAGCATTTTTGGAAACATGTCCGTGTGTGCGCCTGTGAACAGCATAACTCAGAAACGAACAGTCGGATAAACACCAAACTTGGTATTTAGGTTCAGTATCTTCCAAGGATGCGACACGAAGGTTTTCAAGAAAATACCCCCACCCCAGATTACCCTTTACATGCAACATTTTTCGAAAATTTTAATTTTCTCAAAAATGGCTATAACGATTTTGATTAAATTAGCATATGTTTAAGATATTTTCGTGACAAATAAAATGTATATCACGAATTTTCTGGGAATGTCTCCAAAAGTATTCTTCATTGTGAACGGCTTTTGGATAACTGGTAAACCATAAGAGATAGACACAATTTTACTAAACAAAAATGTAGATCGCGTTAAAATACACAATTTATGTCATATTTTGTTGAGTGAACCATTTTCGAGATATTGCCCGTTATTCCCTTAAATTTTCCAGCACATACTTTTTCTCAAATGGGTATTCGTTATTCATTTTTTTATGTCCTGGACATACAAAGAGAATGGAATGCGCCATATAGCAACCAGCTCTTAAAACATTTGACTATCGCTTAAAGCCTACCAATTCCCCTTGCATCTACAAGAAAATTAGCAATAAGATTAACATCTCGATTAACATGAAGCATATGGAGAATAAGCGTTTGTAAAAATAGTTTGTACAAGAGTAGAGAAAGTCATGTTTTCGCCTATCACTTAGCGTGTAAAAGCTACACAATACTACACAAAATTCCTTCCGAATGAAGGGCTTTTCACAGGAAATTTCCAAAAAAATTGAAGATATGCATTTTATTTGTCATATAAATATCTGTAATATACGGAATATTAAGCAAAATCGTTAGATTTATTTTTGAGAAACTCAGAAATTTTGAAACAACGTTCTATATAAACCATAGTTTGCGGTGAAGGGATTTTCTTGAAAATCTTCGTGACGCACCTTTGGAAAATAATGAACTTATACAGGGTTATTCAAAAAGAGGGAACAAAACTGAAATACTCATTTTTAATGAACGACAGTAGATAGCGACACATCATTGAATAAAGGAAGGTTCAAAGTTTTAAGCCCCACCTATTAGTTCCATTCAGTGCTTATAGTGGCGCTGCGTTTGTTTACGAAAAAATGGCGACGCCACAGGAAAAGTCGTTTTTTGTGCTGCAGTATACAAAGAGTGAATCCATTGTTTCATTGCATCGTGCATTTCGTTGCAAGTTCAACAAAGAGTCACCTCGTCATAAAAAAGTTACAATTGATACAATAAATTCGTAGAAGATGCAAACGGAAAAGCACTGGTCGTCCTCGCATAACAAATGCTGCTCATTTTGAACTTTTCTCTATTCAGTGATGCATCCACGTATTACCGTTCATTAGAAATGAATGTTTTAAGTCTGTTCCTTCTTTTTGAATAACCCTCTATATCAAGTATACAAAGATCCACTCATGGACTATTTTTCTGAAAATGCTTTTTCTTGTACTCAGGAGGCCACAAAAGTGTATTTCCTGTGAAATTTCGATATGGAATTTTTGGGTGGAATGCAATACCTTCTCTACCTAGGTGCCTGATAGAGAAATAAAAAAGTTAAAGTTAGCTACAAAACCACCTTCGTACTTAAGATAATGCATCTGTGAAATTTGGAAAATCCAAAATATATAAGATATCTTGTTGAAATTTTGCTGTTATTACACACAAAATACAAGGAAGTGTGAGGCTCGCATTCGGAAGCTCCCGGATTCGGTTCCCGGCGACCGCCCACTCTGAACATGGTTTTTCATGGTTTCCCCGGGTCGGTAGACGAATGCTGGGGTGGTTCCTCTTGTATCCTGACAATCCTGTCCCTCATTTCCTTCATCATCATTGAAGACCAGGCGTGGTGTTCGCCGTGTTGCGGCTGGCGGCGCAGTTGCGCTTTGTAGTTTCATTCTGGTGTCGATCGGACTGCTCAGGTCCTGCTTCCGAGTGCTCTCAGGCGGGCGCCCTTTCGGAAGAGCTGGAATCGTTAGGGACCCCGTCCATGTTGCACGTTGTCACCCGGAACTGATCGCTCTTCGGTTCCCTCCCAAAGGTTCAATGTAGAATCACAAAGGGTTCATTCCCCGAAATGTTCTTACCATGTTTCAAACTTCTACCTTATAGGATATTTAAGCATTTATTTTTTTTGTAAAATTCGTTGTTCTATAAAAATGTTGCACACGATTCATTTTTAAGAAACAATTACATAAATCATTCAGGTTTTACTGCAAACTAGTTTACAAAAATATTTGTCACGTCAGACTTTTTAATTAACCCTCAACTATTGTAGAAAAAATTCTCACTTTTTGTAATTCAATTTCTTTTTTACTTTTCAAAAGTTAATGACTCAGTCTTTGAAATTGTAGTTTCATTTTTTAGAAAAAGTACATTGTTATTTCCTTTGGTGCACTTTAGAGGGGTAGTACAAATAATTGCACCTTGTGGATCATTTTGCGTATGAAAAATTCAAGCATGCGTCTTCCCATTTAGATGTTCAGTTTAAATGCGCCAACTGTAAACAAACGAAAACATTATAAAAACATTTTTTTTTTTAGATTTTTCAAAATTTTTGGTCAAATTTTCTTAAGATTTCATTTTTATTTTAACAGTTTTATCATAGATGAGAATAAATCAACACATTTACGAGAGCTACATACATTGTAGAAATTTAAAAATGCGTTAAAAAGTTCTATTCCTGAATGTCAGAATATTTGTATTTAATGATTTATTTATTTATTTATTCATTTATTAAAATAAATCTTGTACATTCACATATCTTTGTCTAACATTAGAGTAATTAGTTTTATATAGGTTCCACAAAATATTGTTGCAAAAGCTTATTGTTTACTTTCTCTACTACGTAGGGAAGTATTGTATTCCACTCAAAACTTCGATACCGAGATTTCACCGGAAATATACGTTTTGAGGGCCCCTGAATTCAAATAAAGCATTTTTGGAAATATGTCCGTGTGTGTATACCCATTTGTATACCCATTAATAAACGATAGAGGGTAGAGAAATTCATGTGAATGTATCGTCAGATTTTTTGCGTTATGCTTTTCCCACACAAACGCACTAGCGCGGATGTTTTTCCAAGTTGTTGTTATTATTCTTATTCTTCTTCTTATTATTATTATTATTATTATTGATGTGTGAAAATTTATATTTTGGCGAAACCCCGATTTCGAATCTTTGTTGGAATGCAACATTTTCTCTATCTAGAGAAAGTAAAAACGACAAAGGTATTGAAAAATTAAAACCAGTAACAACGGATATTTCGGAAATGGCTGTTGCCACATAAAATTATTTTAATAGAATTATGGTTTTTAAACAGATCTAAATTCTTTGTGTAGTGTGCTTTTGTATTTTTGTATATTCCTCATTGTTTACCAGTTAAATCAAATTATACAAAATTCCTTACAATGAAGAGGCGTCATAGGCTGTGCCCAAAAATTAAAGATATGGTATTTCAAAATCGTTAAAGGCATTTTTGAGAACATGAAAATTTGGAAAAATATTCCCATGTAAAGGGTAGTTTGGGTTGGGGGGATTTTCTTTAAATTCTTGTAATGAATCTTTTTTTTAATTCAGAGAGCCCTAAAAGATGTATTTGGGTTATCGAAATGTTGGTTGGAATACAATAATTGCTGGGTATAGTGTATACAACGGAGAGGGACACGCGACCTATTGGGATGTATTGAGGTTACCACCCCCAGAAGGAAGGAATGAAATGAGGGAGCCACAGAGACCTGTGGAAGTCCTTAACAGTTCCAGGCGGGCCCTAGGATCAGGTTGTCATTCCCCTTGGAAATTTCGCCACTGTTTTTTAGATCGACATGCATGCAGTTTTAGCTAGTATGCATATTTTTGCTGGCAGAGGACGGAGATGCTCAGATAGCCTGGTAGCTTTGAAATCCCTTATAGTGGTCAAAATTACATCTAAACTGGAGGATGTTGGAGAGTGACTGTGCCAGCTGTACGGTTACCCTTGTTGGGGTCCCCGGGCATGTTGGTGTTAGAGGAAGTGAGATGAGGGACACTGGCCTAGGGAGTAGAGGGGTTTGTTTTAATAGGAACCGAACCCTGCTCTGGTGCGTCTCCCAGAAATGTCAGGTATGTGTAAACAAACTACCGCCAGCAAGACCATAATTTTATTTCGGGGTCTGACGGAATACTAGCGAGTTTGTCTTGAACTTAACCAGATCTAAAGCTCGAGGAGTTGTTGGTTACAATAATTTGGGTAGATATTTGAACAAAATTGGGCTTAGTCATGACACTTTATGGAGGAGGTGTGGTAAGGAGTATGAAACCTCCGAGCTCACACCATGCTACTGCGAAGAATTCGCTTTGCATAGATATGTAAATATCTCTAGGCCCTCTTTCTTGGAACCTGAGGGTGTCGAGGGGCAGATAAAGGATGTGACTGCTGAACTTGATTAAATGCCCAGGTCAAGACGCTCAAAGGGCTTCGATTCAAGCGCGAAGACTCGTTCCTATCCTGAGAGGACGATGAACGTACCGTCGACCAAGCAGCTCTGGATTTTTTGCTTCCTTTGGGAACCATGCCAGCATTCGCGCACCGACCACGCAAAACCCAAGGTCAGAGTGGCCGGGTGGGAATCGAACACAGGACCTCCCAAATGCGAGCTTCACGTGAATCGCTCAGTTACCTAGATAAAACAATAGCTGCCACCTTTGCATTACTTGTGGTCATGTCAGAACACATTGCGTGCTGATGAGCAGGTTGCATGACGGGAGACCGAGGGGGGGGGTGAATATGACGAGTTAATCTTTATGTAATCGTTGTTACAGTTGTCTTCCTGTCCATAATTATGCGTCCCCTGATGTTTCAGCCCTAATCATTAGGGTCGCTCCGATCAATCCCAACGGACCCACAAAACGTGTGATTTATGCCATTTAGAAATTACCCACGTGGCACATAAATCATATTATTTCAAAAAATACTCAGCCAATAAAGACGCCGCTAAAAGGACGTGTTTCTTTTGAAATAATGTGCTTTTAGCGGGACGGCCGCTGTTTTCGGCGCACTTACCTAAACCACCGAATTAAAATCCTTAGTTTTCTTCTTCTCTAAAAATAAAACCCGACACAAACAGAAAACGCTTGCAAAAATAATTGAAAGAATCTTCGTGTCGCATCTTTGGAGGGTACTGAACCTAAATACTAAGTTTTCTATTTATCCAACTTTTCATTTTTGAGTTATGCTATTCCCACAGACACGAGCCTTTTTCTAAATGACATTTTTTTTGGATTCTGTGGGGCTCAAAAGATGTATTTTCGGTGAAATCGTGGTATCAAATTTTTGGATGGAATGCAATATCTTCTCTAGCTATGTGCATACTATAAAAAATTAAAAATAACGAAAATTTTGGCACATAAACGGTAGCTTGGAGTGGTGCTAGGCATTTTCTTGAAAATCTCCGTGTCTCATCCTGGAAGACGCACATACATGAAAGTGCAGTACTTCCTGTAGGTAGTTGAACGGAGGGGCACACCTCGTTGCAGCGCGACCTCCATATGCCTACTACCCCCCCCCCCAGGGGACTACAGGTCATAGAGACGCGCTCAAGTCCTTAACGTTTCCGAACTCGCAGACCCGTCCTACTGATGGAGCCGCCGATAGAGGGCGATGAACGACCCACCCTCTGGCGTCCACGAGAAATATTATTTCCAGTCAGCATGCATCCGCCACTGACATACACCTGGAAGATGTGACGGAAAGAAAATGGTGGTAGATAGAAACGCGTTCGCCTACCGATCAGGAAAAACCACGAAAAACGGAGGTCAGAGCGGGCGGTCGACAGGAGTCGAACCCGGGACCTCCGGAATGTTAGGCTAATTCGTTTCCCTAAGTTCCAATTATATGCAGTTTTTGTACAGTGTATAACAGAAACACTTTCAAAATAAGCCAAAAGCTTGTCACATTTTCAGTAGAAGGCCGTGACTAAGGTTCTCAAGAATCCCCATTTGAAATACACAGAAGGCGTCAGGTAGATATGAAAACTTCCCCACATTGTGACTAAAAGCGATAATTCCTCTGAGGACAGTTTTCATACGGGCACCCACTTTATTGAGAACACGCCTATACTGGCAAGTCGTTAAATGTCATCATATATAAGCTTTAAAAAGTCTGATATGTTTAGTACACGCCTTCATCTTCCGTTTGAGTCACCTCGAAACGCGAGGTGTTAACGCTATGCGGCTAGTACTGCTCCGGACAAAAATATTCTCCAGCTGTGTCGCCTGCTAAATATTGCTTATTAACAACCAAACACAACTAAACAGTTTGAAGTGGGAAAAGTACAAATTTTTCTAATTCACTGTCTTAAACAGAAATTTCTCTTTAACACACTGTGATCTTTTACTTCGTTGATAAAGGAAGGGGCCCCGAAATAAGCATAATACTAATGTGCACGTCATATTAATGAGTAGTGCTCGTAATAATTGGCATTTCTCTTAAAAAATCTGATGTGTTGCATTCATGTAAGTTTCCCTACTCACTCTTCTACAAATTATTGTTACAAAAGTTTATTCTTCTTGTGGCATGACCACAAAACAGCTACTTGCCAATTGGAAAGGATCTTATATCTTCCATTCACATGACTTTCTCTACTCACTCTTTTAAACTCTACTCATACAAAGGTTTCTCTTATATATATATATATATATATATATATATATATATATATATATATATTTCTTGGAAAGATAGAATCAGACGACTGAAAAATTCAATGCTACAGCAGGGATTTGAATCCCGGTTTCCGTCCGATTGCTGTAACCTCTGCAATTTGCCGGTATGGCATTAAATTTTCCCGGTAAACCGCAAGATCTCTTAATGTAGCTCAGTGGTTAGAGCAACCGGACGGAAACCGGAGATCCGTAGTTCGAATTCCGGCTATGGCATTCTAATTTTCCAACGTTGTCCCACACACACGGCTACTGTGGAGGAACGATTAATTCATTATATATTTCTTGTTAATCGAGAAAAAACTTTCATTAGACATTTACAAGTTCTATCGTACGTATAAGAAGAATACAGTAGATTTTTAAACAGCTGCTCGCTATGTGATGACTTTGGAATTCCACGCGTTTCCCTACTCATTCTTATGTTTCTACTTTTTCTACTACGTAGACTAAGTAGCGGAAGTATTACATTCCATCAAAAAATTCGATGCCGAGATTTTACCGGAAATGCATATTTTGAGGTGCCCTGAATAACAAAAAAAGAATTTTCAGAGAAAGGTCTGTATCTGTCTGTGAACAGCATAGCTCAAAAAGGAAAAGTCGGATAAATACCAAACTTAGTATTTAGGATCCGTATCTTTCAAAGATGCGAGAAGAAGATTTTCAAGAAAAACCCCCCACTCCAAACTAACCTTTTCATAGAACATTTTTACAAAAATTATATTTTTCTCAAAAGTTACTAACGGTTTTTATAAAAATATAACGTGTTTAAGGTATTCTCATGGCCTATGAAATGTATATCTTGAATTCTATGGGAATGTCCGCAGAAGTCCTCTTCATTTTCGCATAACTGATAAACCATAAGAGAACCGCCCTGCACCAAAAATGGATATCTCGTTAAAACACACAATTTATCTAATATACCTTTCTTTACTTTCTCTACTACGTATAGTATTGTATTCCACCCAAAAATTCAATACCGAGATTTCGTCGGAAATACATGTTTTGAGGCCCCTTGAATAAAAAAAAGCATTTTTGGAAACATATCCATGTGTGCGTTTGTGAACAGCATAACTCAGAAAAGAACAGTCCGATAAACACCAAACTTGGTATTTAGGTTTAGTATCTTCCAGAGATGCGACACGAAGGTTTTCAAGAAAATCCCCCACCCCAGATTACACATTACATGGAACATGTTTCGAAAATGGCTCTAACGATTTTGATTAAAATATCATATGTTTAAGATATTTTCATGACAAATAAAATGTATATCTCGAATTTTCTGGGAATGTCTCCAAAAGTATTCTTCATTGTGAACGACTTTTGCATAACTGGTAAACCATAAGAGATAGACAAAATTTTACTACATAAAAAATGTAGATCGCGTTAAAATACACAATTTATGTCAAATACATTTTTTTTTGAGATATTGCTTGTTATTCCTTTAAATTTTCCAATACTTATGCTTTTTCTCAAATGGGAATTTGTTATTCATTTTTTTGTCCTGGACATACAAAGAGATTGCAATGCTCCACATAGCAACCAGCTAAGATTAACATCTCGATTAACATGAAGCATAAGCCTTTGTAAAAATTGTTTGTACAAGAGTAGAGAAAGTCATGTGAGTGTAACACATCAGAAATTTTTTTAATGTCCTGGACATGAAATGGAATGCAATGCAATACTTCCCCTACATACTATACTTAGTAGAGAAAGTAAAAAGGAATAATGAACCCTCCTGGGATACAATATTAATAACTAACTGTGTACTACGTTAGTTTTCACAATACTTACTCGGCTAGCCCAGGAAGATGACGATGCAACCCGTTGAAGTGTTCTTCGCGGCATATTTCCTCATCATGTGTTTGCCTTATTCTAATGATGGTTGTTAATGGGAAATCACATTCGGGTGGATTTCTGGAAAATAAAGCTCAGTATGGGCACTAACTTTTGCATTACTCCTTGGCCATGAAATCCGCAGAATATCACTTCAAATTCGTTTATTTTATTGAACCACTCAGGGCCACCTACGGTACCCTTCGAGTGCGGAAGAAGCCTCTCTGAAACGGAGATCAAGGAGCAGCCAGTAGCCTACATCTTAGGATTCGCAGGCTGCCGGGTCCTCATTTCATGTTCAGTACAGTCATGTTAATACATAACTCACTAGTAATGAATTTTGCTAAGTGCTCCTCACATTCTTCTGGGGGGAAATATGAGAGACAATTCGCTAGTGTTATTCCATAGCTGACGTGTTTGTAGACAAGGGAATACCTCCTGCACTTCCAGGTAGTGCTCAGTTTTTCACTTCGAAGGGTGTCAAAGGGTTGGATTATTGTAAAACGCGCCCAGACCAAGAATTTTAGTAAACAATCTGATGTGTTACACTCACATGACTTTCTCTACTCTTGCAGAAACGAACTTTTGACATGCAAAGAGAATTACATTTTACACATAGCGACCAGTTCTAAAAATATTTGACTATCGCTTAAGGCGTACTATGTTCCCCTTGTTTTGTATTTGCAAGGGCAATATAGAAATACAGTAGCCTTTAAGCACATACATATCTCTTAATAGCTGTCGTCCTCCGTGGACTAGTGGTACCGTGCTAGCCTCTAGTTCCCAAGGTCGCGGGTTCAAACCCGGCGGAGGGCGATGGATTTTTTCGGGCGTAAAAATCGTTAGCACGGCTTCCTTCGGAAGGGAAGTAAAGCCGGTGGTCCCGTGTCGTAGATTTACGGCACGTAAAAGAACCTCAAGCCTGATAAAGAGGCCTATGAGCAAAATTACAGGTGTTTCACGCCCAATATAGAATGGGACGCTAAGAACCATAGTAGTTAAAGAGCGTCCATAAATAAAACTCAATTTTAATTCTCTTAATAGCTGGTTGCTAGGTGCAGCACCTTTCCCTTTGCCACAGATTAATACTCTTTGCATATCCAAAACAAAAAAATGAATAACAAATACCCATTTGAGAAAATAAGTATTGAAAAATCTTAGGGAAAAACCAGCAATATCTCGGTTCACTCAACAACAAAAATGTATATGACAAATTGTGCATTTTAACGCGATCTACATTTTTTACTTTCTCTACTACGTATAGTAACTAGGGGAAGTATTGTATTCCACCCAAAATTTCGATACCGAGATTTCACCGGAAATACATGTTTTGAGACCCCCTGAATCAAAAAAAGAAGCATTTTTGGAAACATGTCTGTGTACAGCATAAATCAGAAACGAACAGTTGGATAAACACCAAACTTGGTATTTAGGTTCAGTATCTTCCAGAGATGCGACACGAAGGTTTTCAAGAAAATCCTCCCAACCCAGATTACCCTTTACATAGAAGATTTTTCGAAAATTTTAATTTTCTCAAAAATTGCTCTAACGATTTTGTTTAAAATATCATATGTTTAAGATATTTTCAAGACAAATAAAATGTATATCTTGATTTTTCTGGAAATGTCTCCAAAAGTATTCTTCATTGTGAACGACGTTTGGTAAACTGGTAAACCATAAGAGATAGACAAAATTTTACTACACAAAAAATGTAGATCGCGTTAAAATACACAGTTTATGTCATTTAAATTTTTTTTTGTTGAGTGAACCATTTTCGAGATATTGCTTGTTATTCCCTTAAATTTTTCAATACTTATTTTCTAAAATGGGAATTCGTTATTCATTTTTTGTCTTGGATATTCAAAGAGTATTAATGTGTGGCAAAGGGAATGGTGCTGCACCTAGCAACCAGCTATTAAGAGATATGCATGTGCTTAAAGGCTACTGTATTTCTATATTGCCCTTGTAAATATATATTCCCCTTACATCTACAAGAAAATTAGCAATAAGGTAGACTGGAAATGTTTATCTCCATTAACATGAAGTAGCTGGAGCGTTTGTGAAAATAACTTGTACCCGAGTAGTGAAACTCATGTGAGTGTAACACATCAGATTTTTTTTAGTAAAATTTTGTCTATCTCTTATGGTTTACCGGTTATGCAAAAGTCGTTCACAATGAATGCTTTTGGAAACAATCCCAGAAAACTCGAGATATACATTTTATTTGTCATGAAAATATCTTAAACATATGATATTTTAATCAAAATCTTTAGAGCCATTTTTGAGAAAATTAAAATTTTCGAAAAATGTTCATGTAAAGGGTAATCTGAGGTGGGGGAATTTTCTTGAAAACCTTCGTGTCGCATCTCTGGAAGCTACTGAACCTAAATACTAAGTTTGGTGTTTATCCGACTTTTCGTTTCTGAGTTATGCTGTTCACAGACACACACGGACATGTCTCCAAAAATGCTTTTTTTAGATTCAAGGGGGTCTCAAACCATGTAGTGGTACATCGTAGTGAGGAGGTGGTATTTATATGTGAGGTACTAGTGGTACATCGTAGTGAGGAGGTGGTATTTATATGTGAGGTACTAGTGGTACATCGTAGTGAGGAGGTGGTAATTATATGTGAGGTACTAGTAGTACATCTTTGTGAGGAGGCAGTAATTATATGTGAGGTACTAGTAGTACATCTTTGTGAGGAGGCAGTAATTATATGTGAGGTACTAGTAGTACATCTTTGTGAGGAGGTGGTATTTATATGTGAGGAACTAGTGGTACATCTTTGTGAGGAGGCAGTAATTATATGTGAGGTACTAGTAGTACATCTTTGTGAGGAGGTGGTATTTATATGTGAGGAACTAGTGGTACATCTTTGAGAGGAGGCAGTAATTATATGTGAGGTACTAGTGGTACATCTTTGTGAGGAGGTGGTAATTATACGTGAGGTACTAGTAGTACATCTTTGAGAGGAGGTGGTATTTATATGTTAGGTACTAGTGGTACATCGTAGTGAGGAGGTGGTAATTATATGTGAGGAACTAGTGGTACATCTATGAGAGGAGGTGGTATTTATATGTGAGGTACTAGTGGTACATCGTAGTGAGGAGGTGGTAATTATATGTGAGGCACTAGTAGTACATCTTTGAGAGGAGGCAGTAATTATATGTGAGGTACTAGTAGTACATCTTTGTGAGGAGGTTGTAATTATATGTGAGGTACTAGTGGTACATCTTTGTCAGGAGGTTGTAATTATATGTGAGGTACTAGTAGTACATCTTTGTGAGGAGGTTGTAATTATATGTGAGGTACTAGTAGTGCATCTTTGTGAGGAGGTTGTAATTATATGTGAGGTACTAGTGGTACATCTTTGTGAGGAGGTGGTAATTATATGTGAGGTACTAGTAGTACATCTTTGTGAGGAGGTGGTAATTATATGTGAGGTATTAGTAGTACATCTTTGTGAGGAGGTTGTAATTATATGTGAGGTACTAGTGGTACATCTTTGTGAGGAGGTGGTAATTATATGTGAGGTACTAGTGGTACATCTTTGTGAGGAGGTAGTATTTATATGTGAGGTACTAGTAGTATATCTTTGTGAGGAGGTAGTAATTATATGTGAGGTACTAGTGGTACATCTTTGTGAGGAGGTAGTAATTATATGTGAGGTACTAGTGGTACATCTTTGAGAGGAGGTGGTAATTATATGTGAGGAACTAGTGGTACATCTTTGAGAGGGGGTGGTATTTATATGTGAGGTACTAGTAGTACATCTTTGAGACGAGGTGGTATTTATATGTGAGGTACTAGTAGTACATCTTTGTGAGGAGGTGGTAATTATATGTGAGGGACTAGTAGTACATCTTTGTGAGGAGGTGGTAATTATATGTGAGGTACTAGTAGTACATCTTTGTGAGGAGGTGGTAATTATATGAGGTACTAGTAGTACATCTTTGTGAGGAGGTGGTAATTATATGAGGTACTAGTAGTACATCTTTGTAAGGAGGTGGTAATTATATCTGAGGTACTAGTGGTACATCTTTGTGAGGAGGTGGTAATTATATGTGAGGTACTAGTAGTACATCTTTGAGAGCAGGTGGTAATTATATGTGAGGAACTAGTGGTACATCTTTGAGAGGAGGTGGTATTTATATGTGAGGTACTAGTAGTACATCTTTGAGAGGAGGTGGTATTTATATGTGAGGTACTAGTAGTACATCTTTGAGAGGAGGTGGTAATTATATGTGAGGAACTAGTGGTACATCTCTGAGAGGAGGTGGTATTTATATGTGAGGTACTAGTAGTACATCTTTGAGATGAGGTGGAATTTATATGTGAGGTACTAGTAGTACATCTTTGAGAGGAGGTGGTAATTATATGTGAGGAACTAGTGGTACATCTTTGAGAGCAGGTGGTAATTATATGTGAGGTACTAGTAGTACATCTTTGTGAGGAGGTGGTAATTATATGTGAGGTACTAGTAGTACATCTTTGTGAGGAGGTGGTAATTATATGTGAGGTACTAGTATTACATCTTTGAGAGGAGGTGGTAATTATATGTGAGGTACTGGTAGTACATCTCTGTGAGGAGAAAGTAATTATATGTGAGGTACTGGTAGTACATCTTTATGAGGAGGTGGTAATTATAAGTGAGGTACTAGTGGTACATCTTTGAGAGGAGGTGGTATTTATATGTGAGGTACTAGTAGTACATCTTTGAGAGGAGGTGGTAATTATATGTGAGGAACTAGTGGTACATCTTTGAGAGGAGGTGGTATTTATATGTGAGGTACTAGTAGTACATCTTTGAGAGGAGGTGGTATTTATATGTGAGGTACTAGTAGTACATCTTTGTGAGGAGGTGGTAATTATATGTGAGGTACTAGTAGTATATCTTTGTGAGGAGGTGGTAATTATATGTGAGGTACTAGTAGTACATCTTTGTGAGGAGGTGGTAATTATATGTGAGGTACTAGTAGTACATCTTTGTGAGGAGGTAGTATTTATATGTGAGGTACTAGTAGTAGATCTTTGTGAGGAGGTGGTAATTATATGTGAGGTACTAGTAGTACATCTTTGTGAGGAGGTGGTAATTATATGTGAGGTACTAGTGGTACATCTTTGAGAGGAGGTGGTATCTATATGTGAGGTACTAGTAGTACATCTTTGAGAGGAGGTGGTATTTATATGTGAGGTACTAGTAGTACATCTTTGTGAGGAGGTGGTAATTATATGTGAGGTACTAGTAGTACATCTTTGAGAGGAGGTGGTAATTATATGTGAGGTACTAGTGGTACATCTTTGAGAGGAGGTAGTAATTATATGTGAGGTACTAGTGGTACATCTTTGTGAGGAGGTGGTATTTATATGTGACGTACTAGTGGTACATCTTTGAGAGGAGGTGGTAATTATATGTGAGGAACTAGTGGTACATCTTTGAGAGGAGGTGGTATTTATATGTGAGGTACTAGTAGTACATCTTTGAGAGGAGGTGGTATTTATATGTGAGGTACTAGTGGTACATCTTTGTGAGGAGGTGGTAATTATATGTGAGGTACTAGTGGTACATCTTTGTGAGGAGGTGGTAATTATATGTGAGGTACTAGTAGTACATCTTTGTGAGGAGGTGGTAATTATATGTGAGGTACTAGTAGTACATCTTTGTGAGGAGGTGGTAATTATATGAGGTACTACTAGTACATCTTTGTGAGGAGGTAGTATTTATATGTGAAGTACTAGTAGTACATCTTTGTGAGGAGGTGGTAATTATATGTGAGTTACTAGTAGTACATCTTTGAGAGGAGGTGGTAATTATATGTGAGGTACTAGTAGTACATCTTTGTGAGGAGGTGGTAATTATATGTGAGGTACTAGTAGTACATCTTTGTGAGGAGGTGGTAATTATATGTGAGGTACTAGTAGTACATCTTTGTGAGGAGGTGGTAATTATATGAGGTACTAGTAGTACATCTTTGTGAGGAGGTGGTATTTATATGTGAGGTACTAGTAGTACATCTTTGTGAGGAGGTGGTAATTATATGTGAGGTACTAGTAGTACATCTTTCTGACGAGGTGGTAATTATATGTGAGGTACTAGTGGTGCATCTTTGAGAGGAGGTGGTAATTATATGTGAGGTACTAGTGGTACATCTTTGA
Organism: Deroplatys truncata; assembly: GCA_030765065.1. Taxonomy (NCBI): domain Eukaryota; kingdom Metazoa; phylum Arthropoda; class Insecta; order Mantodea; family Mantidae; genus Deroplatys; species Deroplatys truncata. Next base: position 11,961,693 of record CM060979.1, read on the forward strand.
GAGGAGGTAGTAATTATATGTGAGGTACTAGTGATACATCTTTGTGAGGAGGTAGTATTTATATGTGAGGTACTAGTGGTACATCTTTGAGAGGAGGTGGTAATTATATGTGAGGAACTAGTGGTACATCTTTGAGAGGAGGTGGTATTTATATGTGAGGTACTAGTAGTACATCTTTGAGAGGAGGTGGCATTTATATGTGAGGTACTAGTAGTACATCTTTGTGAGGAGGTGGTAATTATATGTGAGGTACTAGTAGTACATCTTTGTGAGGAGGTGGTAATTATATGTGAGGTACTAGTAGTACATCTTTGTGAGGAGGTGGTAATTATATGAGGTACTAGTAGTACATCTTTGTGAGGAGGTAGTATTTATATGTGAGCTACTAGTAGTACATCTTTGTGAGGAGGTGGTAATTATATGTGAGGTACTAGTAGTACATCTTTGTGAGGAGGTGGTAATTATATGTGAGGTACTAGTAGTACATCTTTGTGAGGAGAAAGTAATTATATGCGAGGTACTAGTAGTACATCTTTGTGAGGAGGTGGTAATTATATGTGAGGTACTAGTAGTACATCTTTGTGAGGAGGTGGTAATTATATGTGTGGTACTAGTAGTACATCTTTGTGAGGAGGTGGTAATTATATGTGAGGTACTAGTAGTACATCTTTGAGAGGAGGTGGTAATTATATGTGAGGTACTAGTAGTACATCTTTGTGAGGAGGTGGTAACTATATGTGAGGTACTAGTAGTACATCTTTCTGAGGAGGTGGTACTTATATGTGAGGTACTAGTGGTACATCTTTGAGAGGAGGTGGTAATTATATGTGAGGTACTAGTGGTACATCTTTGTGAGGAGGTAGTATTTATATGTGAGGTACTAGTGGTACATCTTTGAGAGGAGGTGGTAATTATATGTGAGGAACTAGTGGTACATCTTTGAGAGGAGGTGGTAATTATATGTGAGGTACTAGTGGTACATCTTTGTGAGGAGGTAGTATTTATATGTGAGGTACTAGTGGTACATCTTTGAGAGGAGGTGGTAATTATATGTGAGGAACTAGTGGTACATCTTTGAGAGGAGGTGGTAATTATATGTGAGGAACTAGTGGTACATCTTTGAGAGGAGGTGGTAATTATATGTGAGGTACTAGTAGTACATCTTTGTGAGGAGGTGGTAATTATATGTGTGGTACTAGTAGTACATCTTTGTGAGGAGGTGGTAATTATATGTGAGGTACTAGTAGTACATCTTTGTGAGGAGGTGGTAATTATATGTGATGTACTAGTAGTACATCTTTGAGAGGAGGTGGTAATTATATGTGAGGTACTAGTAGTACATCTTTGAGAGGAGGTCGTAATTATATGTGAGGTACTGGTAGTACATCTTTGTGAGGAGAAAGTAATTATATGTGAGGTACTGGTAGTACATCTTTGTGAGGAGGTGGTAATTATAAGTGAGGTACTAGTAGTACATCTTTGTGAGGAGGTGGTAATTATATGTGAGGAACTAGTGGTACATCTTTGAGAGGAGGTGGTATTTATATGTGAGGTACTAGTGGTACATCTTTGAGAGGAGGTGGTAATTATATGTGAGGAACTAGTGGTACATCTCTGAGAGGAGGTGGTATTTATATGTGAGGTACTAGTGGTACATCTTTGTGAGGAGGTGGTATTTATATGTGAGGTACTAGTGGTACATCTTTGAGAGGAGGTGGTAATTATATGTGAGGTACTAGTAGTACATCTTTGTGAGGAGGTGGTAACTATATGTGAGGTACTAGTAGTACATCTTTCTGAGGAGGTGGTACTTATATGTGAGGTACTAGTGGTACATCTTTGAGAGGAGGTGGTAATTATATGTGAGGTACTAGTGGTACATCTTTGTGAGGAGGTAGTATTTATATGTGAGGTACTAGTGGTACATCTTTGAGAGGAGGTGGTAATTATATGTGAGGAACTAGTGGTACATCTTTGAGAGGAGGTGGTAATTATATGTGAGGAACTAGTGGTACATCTTTGAGAGCAGGTGGTAATTATATGTGAGGAACTAGTGGTACATCTTTGAGAGGAGGTGGTATTTATATGTGGGGTACTAGTAGTACATCTTTGAGAGGAGGTGGTAATTATATGTGAGGAACTAGTGGTACATCTTTGAGAGCAGGTGGTAATTATATGTGAGGAACTAGTGGTACATCTTTGAGAGGAGGTGGTATTTATATGTGAGGTACTTGTAGTACATCTTTGAGAGGAGGTGGTAATTATATGTGAGGAACTAGTGGTACATCCTTGAGAGCAGGTGGTAATTATATGTGAGGTACTAGTAGTACATCTTTGTGAGGAGGTGGTAATTATATGTGAGGTACTAGTAGTACATGTTTGAGAGGAGGTGGTAATTATATGTGAGGTACTAGTAGTACATCTTTGTGAGGAGGTTGTAATTATATGTGAGGTACTAGTAGTACATCTTTGTGAGGAGGTTGTAATTATATGTGAGGTACTAGTAGTACATCTTTGTGAGGAGGTGGTAATTATATGTGAGGTACTAGTAGTACATCTTTGTGAGGAGGTTGTAATTATATGTGAGGTACTAGTGGTACATCTTTGTGAGGAGGTGGTAATTATATGTGAGGTACTAGTGGTACATCTTTGTGAGGAGGTGGTAATTATATGTGAGGTACTAGTGGTACATCTTTGTGAGGAGGTAGTATTTATATGTGAGGTACTAGTAGTACATCTTTGTGAGGAGGTAGTAATTATATTTGAGGTACTAGTGGTACATCTTTGTGAGGAGGTAGTAATTATATGTGAGGTACTAGTGGTACATCTTTGAGAGGAGGTGGTAATTATATGTGAGGAACTAGTGGTACATCTTTGAGAGGTATTTATATGTGAGGTACTAGTAGTACATCTTTGAGACGAGGTGGTATTTATATGTGAGGTACTAGTAGTACATCTTTGTGAGGAGGTGGTAATTATATGTGAGGGACTAGTAGTACATCTTTGTGAGCAGGTGGTAATTATATGTGAGGTACTAGTAGTACATCTTTGTGAGGAGGTGGTAATTATATGAGGTACTAGTAGTACATCTTTGTAAGGAGGTGGTAATTATATCTGAGGTACTAGTGGTACATCTTTGTGAGGAGGTGGTAATTATATGTGAGGTACTAGTGGTACATCTTTGTGAGGAGGTAGTATTTATACGTGAGGTACTAGTGGTACATCTTTGTGAGGAGGTGGTAATTATATGTGAGGTACTAGTGGTACATCTTTGAGAGGAGGTGGTAATTATATGTGAGGTACTAGTGGTACATCTTTGTGAGGAGGTAGTAATTATATGTGAGATACTAGTGGTACATCTTTGTGAGGAGGTGGTAATTATATGTGAGGTACTAGTAGTACATCTTTGTGAGGAGGTAGTATTTATATGTGAGGTACTAGTAGTACATCTTTGTGAGGAGGTGGTAATTATGTGTGAGATACTAGTAGTACATCTTTGTGAGGAGGTAGTAATTATATGTGAGGTACTAGTGGTACATCTTTCTGAGGAGGTGGTAATTATATGTGAGGTACTAGTGGTACATCTTTGAGAGGAGGTAGTAATTATATGTGAGGTACTAGTGGTACATCTTTGAGAGGAGGTGGTATTTATATGTGAGGTACTAGTAGTACATCTTTGTGAGGAGGTGGTAATTATATGTGAGGTACTAGTAGTACATCTTTGTGAGGAGGTGGTAATTATATGAGGTACTACTAGTACATCTTTGTGAGCAGGTAGTATTTATATGTGAGGTACTAGTAGTAGATCTTTGTGAGGAGGTGGTAATTATATGTGAGGTACTAGTAGTACATCTTTGTGAGGAGGTGGTAATTATATGTGAGGTACTAGTGGTACATCTTTGAGAGGAGGTGGTAATTATATGTGAGGTACTAGTGGTACATCTTTGTGAGGAGGTGGTAATTATATGTGAGGTACTAGTGGTACATCTTTGTGAGGAGGTGGTAATTATATGTGAGGTACTAGTAGTACATCTTTGTGAGGAGGTGGTAATTATATGTGAGGTACTAGTAGTACATCTTTGTGAGGAGGTGGTAATTATATGTGAGGTACTAGTAGTACATCTTTGTGAGGAGGTGGTAATTATATGAGGTACTACTAGTACATCTTTGTGAGGAGGTAGTATTTATATGTGAGGTACTAGTAGTACATCTTTGTGAGGAGGTGGTAATTATATGTGAGTTACTAGTAGTACATCTTTGAGAGGAGGTGGTAATTATATGTGAGGTACTAGTAGTACATCTTTGTGAGGAGGTGGTAATTATATGTGAGGTACTAGTAGTACATCTTTGTGAGGAGGTGGTAATTATATGTGAGGTACTAGTAGTACATCTTTGTGAGGAGGTGGTAATTATATGAGGTACTAGTAGTACATCTTTGTGAGGAGGTGGTATTTATATGTGAGGTACTAGTAGTACATCTTTGTGAGGAGGTGGTAATTATATGTGAGGTACTAGTAGTACATCTTTCTGACGAGGTGGTAATTATATGTGAGGTACTAGTGGTACATCTTTGAGAGGAGGTAGTAATTATATGTGAGGTACTAGTGATACATCTTTGTGAGGAGGTAGTATTTATATGTGAGGTACTAGTGGTACATCTTTGAGAGGAGGTGGTAATTATATGTGAGGAACTAGTGGTACATCTTTGAGAGGAGGTGGTATTTATATGTGAGGTACTAGTAGTACATCTTTGAGAGGAGGTGGCATTTATATGTGAGGTACTAGTAGTACATCTTTGTGAGGAGGTGGTAATTATATGTGAGGTACTAGTAGTACATCTTTGTGAGGAGGTGGTAATTATATGTGAGGTACTAGTAGTACATCTTTGTGAGGAGGTGGTAATTATATGAGGTACTAGTAGTACATCTTTGTGAGGAGGTAGTATTTATATGTGAGCTACTAGTAGTACATCTTTGTGAGGAGGTGGTAATTATATGTGAGGTACTAGTAGTACATCTTTGTGAGGAGGTGGTAATTATATGTGAGGTACTAGTAGTACATCTTTGTGAGGAGAAAGTAATTATATGCGAGGTACTAGTAGTACATCTTTGTGAGGAGGTGGTAATTATATGTGAGGTACTAGTAGTACATCTTTGTGAGGAGGTGGTAATTATATGTGTGGTACTAGTAGTACATCTTTGTGAGGAGGTGGTAATTATATGTGAGGTACTAGTAGTACATCTTTGAGAGGAGGTGGTAATTATATGTGAGGTACTAGTAGTACATCTTTGTGAGGAGGTGGTAACTATATGTGAGGTACTAGTAGTACATCTTTCTGAGGAGGTGGTACTTATATGTGAGGTACTAGTGGTACATCTTTGAGAGGAGGTGGTAATTATATGTGAGGTACTAGTGGTACATCTTTGTGAGGAGGTAGTATTTATATGTGAGGTACTAGTGGTACATCTTTGAGAGGAGGTGGTAATTATATGTGAGGAACTAGTGGTACATCTTTGAGAGGAGGTGGTAATTATATGTGAGGAACTAGTGGTACATCTTTGAGAGGAGGTGGTAATTATATGTGAGGTACTAGTAGTACATCTTTGTGAGGAGGTGGTAATTATATGTGTGGTACTAGTAGTACATCTTTGTGAGGAGGTGGTAATTATATGTGAGGTACTAGTAGTACATCTTTGTGAGGAGGTGGTAATTATATGTGATGTACTAGTAGTACATCTTTGAGAGGAGGTGGTAATTATATGTGAGGTACTAGTAGTACATCTTTGAGAGGAGGTCGTAATTATATGTGAGGTACTGGTAGTACATCTTTGTGAGGAGAAAGTAATTATATGTGAGGTACTGGTAGTACATCTTTGTGAGGAGGTGGTAATTATAAGTGAGGTACTAGTAGTACATCTTTGTGAGGAGGTGGTAATTATATGTGAGGAACTAGTGGTACATCTTTGAGAGGAGGTGGTATTTATATGTGAGGTACTAGTGGTACATCTTTGAGAGGAGGTGGTAATTATATGTGAGGAACTAGTGGTACATCTCTGAGAGGAGGTGGTATTTATATGTGAGGTACTAGTGGTACATCTTTGTGAGGAGGTGGTATTTATATGTGAGGTACTAGTGGTACATCTTTGAGAGGAGGTGGTAATTATATGTGAGGTACTAGTAGTACATCTTTGTGAGGAGGTGGTAACTATATGTGAGGTACTAGTAGTACATCTTTCTGAGGAGGTGGTACTTATATGTGAGGTACTAGTGGTACATCTTTGAGACGAGGTGGTAATTATATGTGAGGTACTAGTGGTACATCTTTGTGAGGAGGTAGTATTTATATGTGAGGTACTAGTGGTACATCTTTGAGAGGAGGTGGTAATTATATGTGAGGAACTAGTGGTACATCTTTGAGAGCAGGTGGTAATTATATGTGAGGAACTAGTGGTACATCTTTGAGAGGAGGTGGTATTTATATGTGGGGTACTAGTAGTACATCTTTGAGAGGAGGTGGTAATTATATGTGAGGAACTAGTGGTACATCTTTGAGAGCAGGTGGTAATTATATGTGAGGAACTAGTGGTACATCTTTGAGAGGAGGTGGTATTTATATGTGAGGTACTTGTAGTACATCTTTGAGAGGAGGTGGTAATTATATGTGAGGAACTAGTGGTACATCCTTGAGAGCAGGTGGTAATTATATGTGAGGTACTAGTAGTACATCTTTGTGAGGAGGTGGTAATTGTATGTGAGGTACTAGTAGTACATCTTTGTGAGGAGGTTGTAATTATATGTGAGGTACTAGTAGTACATCTTTGTGAGGAGGTTGTAATTATATGTGAGGTACTAGTAGTACATCTTTGTGAGGAGGTGGTAATTATATGTGAGGTACTAGTAGTACATCTTTGTGAGGAGGTTGTAATTATATGTGAGGTACTAGTGGTACATCTTTGTGAGGAGGTGGTAATTATATGTGAGGTACTAGTGGTACATCTTTGTGAGGAGGTGGTAATTATATGTGAGGTACTAGTGGTACATCTTTGTGAGGAGGTAGTATTTATATGTGAGGTACTAGTAGTACATCTTTGTGAGGAGGTAGTAATTATATTTGAGGTACTAGTGGTACATCTTTGTGAGGAGGTAGTAATTATATGTGAGGTACTAGTGGTACATCTTTGAGAGGAGGTGGTAATTATATGTGAGGAACTAGTGGTACATCTTTGAGAGGTATTTATATGTGAGGTACTAGTAGTACATCTTTGAGACGAGGTGGTATTTATATGTGAGGTACTAGTAGTACATCTTTGTGAGGAGGTGGTAATTATATGTGAGGGACTAGTAGTACTTCTTTGTGAGGAGGTGGTAATTATACGTGAGGTACTAGTAGTACATCTTTGTGAGGAGGTGGTAATTATATGAGGTACTAGTAGTACATCTTTGTGAGGAGGTGGTAATTATATGAGGTACTAGTAGTACATCTTTGTAAGGAGGTGGTAATTATATCTGAGGTACTAGTGGTACATCTTTGTGAGGAGGTGGTAATTATATGTGAGGTACTAGTGGTACATCTTTGTGAGGAGGTAGTATTTATATGTGAGGTACTAGTGGTACATCTTTGTGAGGAGGTGGTAATTATATGAGGTACTACTAGTACATCTTTGTGAGCAGGTAGTATTTATATGTGAGGTACTAGTAGTAGATCTTTGTGAGGAGGTGGTAATTATATGTGAGGTACTAGTAGTACATCTTTGTGAGGAGGTGGTAATTATATGTGAGGTACTAGTGGTACATCTTTGAGAGGAGGTGGTAATTATATGTGAGGTACTAGTGGTACATCTTTGAGAGGAGGTAGTAATTATATGTGAGGTACTAGTGGTACATCTTTGTGAGGAGGTGGTATTTATATGTGAGGTACTAGTGGTACATCTTTGAGAGGAGGTGGTAATTATATGTGAGGTACTAGTAGTACATCTTTGTGAGGAGGTGGTAATTATATGTGAGGTACTAGTGGTACATCTTTGAGAGGAGGTGGTAATTATATGTGAGGTACTAGTGGTACATCTTTGAGAGGAGGTGGTAATTATATGTGAGGTACTAGTGGTACATCTTTGTGAGGAGGTGGTATTTATATGTGAGGTACTAGTGGTACATCTTTGAGAGGAGGTGGTAATTATATGTGAGGAACTAGTGGTACATCTTTGAGAGGAGGTGGTATTTATATGTGAGGTACTAGTAGTACATCTTTGAGAGGAGGTGGTATTTATATGTGAGGTACTAGTGGTACATCTTTGTGAGGAGGTGGTAATTATATGAGGTACTAGTAGTACATCTTTGTGAGGAGGTGGTAATTATATGAGGTACTAGTAGTACATCTTTGTGAGGAGGTGGTATTTATATGTGAGGTACTAGTAGTACATCTTTGTGAGGAGGTGGTAATTATATGTGAGGTACTAGTAGTACATCTTTGTGAGGAGGTGGTAATTATATGTGAGGTACTAGTGGTACATCTTTGAGAGGAGGTAGTAATTATATGAGGTACTAGTAGTACATCTTTGTGAGGAGGTAGTATTTATATGTGAGCTACTAGTAGTACATCTTTGTGAGGAGGTGGTAATTATATGTGAGGTACTAGTAGTACATCTTTGTGAGGAGGTGGTAATTATATGAGGTACTAGTAGTACATCTTTGTGAGGAGGTAGTATTTATATGTGAGCTACTAGTAGTACATCTTTGTGAGGAGGTGGTAATTATATGTGAGGTACTAGTAGTACATCTTTGTGAGGAGGTGGTAATTATATGTGAGGTACTAGTAGTACATCTTTGTGAGGAGAAAGTAATTATATGCGAGGTACTAGTAGTACATCTTTGTGAGGAGGTAGTAATTATATGTGAGGTACTAGTAGTACATCTTTGTGAGGAGGTGGTAATTATATGTGTGGTACTAGTAGTACATCTTTGTGAGGAGGTGGTAATTATATGTGAGGTACTAGTAGTACATCTTTGTGAGGAGGTGGTAACTATATGTGAGGTACTAGTAGTACATCTTTCTGAGGAGGTGGTACTTATATGTGAGGTACTAGTGGTACATCTTTGAGAGGAGGTGGTAATTATATGTGAGGTACTAGTGGTACATCTTTGTGAGGAGGTAGTATTTATATGTGAGGTACTGGTAGTACATCTTTGTGAGGAGGTGGTAATTATAAGTGAGGTACTAGTAGTACATCTTTGTGAGGAGGTAGTATTTATATGTGAGGTACTGGTAGTACATCTTTGTGAGGAGGTGGTAATTATAAGTGAGGTACTAGTAGTACATCTTTGTGAGGAGGTGGTACTTATATGTGAGGTACTAGTAGTACATCTTTGTGAGGAGGTGGTAATTATATGTGATGTACTAGTAGTACATCTTTGAGAGGAGGTCGTAATTATATGTGAGGTACTGGTAGTACATCTTTGTGAGGAGGTGGTAATTATAAGTGAGGTACTAGTAGTACATCTTTGTGAGGAGGTGGTAATTATATGTGAGGAACTAGTGGTACATCTTTGAGAGGAGGTGGTATTTATATGTGAGGTACTAGTGGTACATCTTTGAGAGGAGGTGGTAATTATATGTGAGGAACTAGTGGTACATCTCTGAGAGGAGGTGGTATTTATATGTGAGGTACTAGTGGTACATCTTTGTGAGGAGGTGGTATTTATATGTGAGGTACTAGTGGTACATCTTTGAGAGGAGGTGGTAATTATATGTGAGGTACTAGTAGTACATCTTTGTGAGGAGGTGGTAACTATATGTGAGGTACTAGTAGTACATCTTTCTGAGGAGGTGGTACTTATATGTGAGGTACTAGTGGTACATCTTTGAGAGGAGGTGGTAATTATATGTGAGGTACTAGTGGTACATCTTTGTGAGGAGGTAGTATTTATATGTGAGGTACTAGTGGTACATCTTTGAGAGGAGGTGGTAATTATATGTGAGGAACTAGTGGTACATCTTTGAGAGCAGGTGGTAATTATATGTGAGCAACTAGTGGTACATCTTTGAGAGGAGGTGGTATTTATATGTGGGGTACTAGTAGTACATCTTTGAGAGCAGGTGGTAATTATATGTGAGCAACTAGTGGTACATCTTTGAGAGGAGGTGGTATTTATATGTGGGGTACTAGTAGTACATCTTTGAGAGGAGGTGGTAATTATATGTGAGGAACTAGTGGTACATCTTTGAGAGCAGGTGGTAATTATATGTGAGGAACTAGTGGTACATCTTTGAGAGGAGGTGGTATTTATATGTGAGGTACTTGTGGTACATCTTTGAGAGGAGGTGGTAATTATATGTGAGGAACTAGTGGTACATCCTTGAGAGCAGGTGGTAATTATATGTGAGGTACTAGTAGTACATCTTTGAGAGGAGGTGGTAATTATATGTGAGGAACTAGTGGTACATCCTTGAGAGCAGGTGGTAATTATATGTGAGGTACTAGTAGTACATCTTTGTGAGGAGGTGGTAATTATATGTGAGGTACTAGTAGTACATCTTTGAGAGGAGGTGGTAATTATATGTGAGGTACTAGTAGTACATCTTTGTGAGGAGGTTGTAATTATATGTGAGGTACTAGTAGTACATCTTTGTGAGGAGGTTGTAATTATATGTGAGGTACTAGTGGTACATCTTTGTGAGGAGGTGGTAATTATATGTGAGGTACTAGTGGTACATCTTTGTGAGGAGGTGGTAATTATATGTGAGGTACTAGTGGTACATCTTTGTGAGGAGGTAGTATTTATATGTGAGGTACTAGTGGTACATCTTTGTGAGGAGGTAGTAATTATATGTGAGGTACTAGTGGTACATCTTTGAGAGGTATTTATATGTGAGGTACTAGTAGTACATCTTTGTGAGGAGGTGGTACTTATATGTGAGGTACTAGTGGTACATCTTTGAGAGGAGGTGGTAATTATATGTGAGGTACTAGTGGTACATCTTTGTGAGGAGGTAGTATTTATATGTGAGGTACTAGTGGTACATCTTTGAGAGGAGGTGGTAATTATATGTGAGGAACTAGTGGTACATCTTTGAGAGCAGGTGGTAATTATATGTGAGCAACTAGTGGTACATCTTTGAGAGGAGGTGGTATTTATATGTGGGGTACTAGTAGTACATCTTTGAGAGGAGGTGGTAATTATATGTGAGGAACTAGTGGTACATCTTTGAGAGCAGGTGGTAATTATATGTGAGGAACTAGTGGTACATCTTTGAGAGGAGGTGGTATTTATATGTGAGGTACTTGTGGTACATCTTTGAGAGGAGGTGGTAATTATATGTGAGGAACTAGTGGTACATCCTTGAGAGCAGGTGGTAATTATATGTGAGGTACTAGTAGTACATCTTTGAGAGGAGGTGGTAATTATATGTGAGGAACTAGTGGTACATCCTTGAGAGCAGGTGGTAATTATATGTGAGGTACTAGTAGTACATCTTTGTGAGGAGGTGGTAATTATATGTGAGGTACTAGTAGTACATCTTTGAGAGGAGGTGGTAATTATATGTGAGGTACTAGTAGTACATCTTTGTGAGGAGGTTGTAATTATATGTGAGGTACTAGTAGTACATCTTTGTGAGGAGGTTGTAATTATATGTGAGGTACTAGTGGTACATCTTTGTGAGGAGGTTGTAATTATATGTGAGGTACTAGTGGTACATCTTTGTGAGGAGGTGGTAATTATATGTGAGGTACTAGTGGTACATCTTTGTGAGGAGGTGGTAATTATATGTGAGGTACTAGTGGTACATCTTTGTGAGGAGGTAGTATTTATATGTGAGGTACTAGTGGTACATCTTTGTGAGGAGGTAGTAATTATATGTGAGGTACTAGTGGTACATCTTTGAGAGGTATTTATATGTGAGGTACTAGTAGTACATCTTTGTGAGGAGGTGGTAATTATATGTGAGGTACTAGTAGTACATCTTTGTGAGGAGGTGGTAATTATATGAGGTACTAGTAGTACATCTTTGTGAGGAGGTGGTAATTATATGAGGTACTAGTAGTACATCTTTGTAAGGAGGTGGTAATTATATCTGAGGTACTAGTGGTACATCTTTGTGAGGAGGTGGTAATTATATGTGAGGTACTAGTGGTACATCTTTGTGAGGAGGTAGTATTTATATGTGAGGTACTAGTGGTACATCTTTGTGAGGAGGTGGTAATTATATGTGAGGTACTAGTGGTACATCTTTGTGCGGAGGTAGTAATTATATGTGAGATACTAGTAGTACATCTTTGTGAGGAGGTGGTAATTATATGTGAGGTACTAGTAGTAGATCTTTGTGAGGAGGTGGTAATTATATGTGAGGTACTAGTAGTACATCTTTGTGAGGAGGTGGTAATTATATGTGAGGTACTAGTGGTACATCTTTGAGAGGAGGTGGTAATTATATGTGAGGTACTAGTGGTACATCTTTGTGAGGAGGTGGTATTTATATGTGAGGTACTAGTGGTACATCTTTGAGAGGAGGTGGTAATTATATGTGAGGTACTAGTAGTACATCTTTGTGAGGAGGTGGTAATTATATGTGAGGTAGTAGTGGTACATCTTTGAGAGGAGGTGGTAATTATATGTGAGGTACTAGTGGTACATCTTTGAGAGGAGGTAGTAATTATATGTGAGGTACTAGTGGTACATCTTTGTGAGGAGGTGGTATTTATATGTGAGGTACTAGTGGTACATCTTTGAGAGGAGGTGGTAATTATATGTGAGGAACTAGTGGTACATCTTTGAGAGGAGGTGGTATTTATATGTGAGGTACTAGTAGTACATCTTTGAGAGGAGGTGGTATGTATATGTGAGGTACTAGTGGTACATCTTTGTGAGGAGGTGGTAATTATATGTGAGGTACTAGTAGTACATCTTTGTGAGGAGGTGGTAATTATATGAGGTACTAGTAGTACATCTTTGTGAGGAGGTGGTAATTATATGAGGTACTAGTAGTACATCTTTGTGAGGAGGTGGTAATTATATGTGAGGTACTAGTGGTACATCTTTGTGAGGAGGTGGTATTTATATGTGAGGTACTAGTAGTACATCTTTGAGAGGAGGTGGTATTTATATGTGAGGTACTAGTAGTACATCTTTGTGAGGAGAAAATAATTATATGCGAGGTACTAGTAGTACATCTTTGTGAGGAGGTGGTAATTATATGCGAGGTACTAGTAGTACATCTTTGTGAGGAGGTGGTAATTATATGTGAGGTACTAGTAGTACATCTTTGTGAGGAGGTGGTAACTATATGTGAGGTACTAGTAGTACATCTTTGTGAGGAGGTGGTAACTATATGTGAGGTACTAGTGGTACATCTTTTTGAGGAGAAAGTAATTATATGAGAGATACTAGTAGTACATCATGTAAATTGAATTACAGGAGGGGCAATACTATGTGTATAATTAAGCAAAAAACTTACGGGGTGACATTAAGCGTTTCAGCAGATAACACTAATTACAAGAGGGTAATGCAATTTGTATCGGAAGGAAATTCTAATTACTAGGAGCTAGTTGTGTCAAGAGAAAGAAGTAATTGTATCAAAAATGCACTAATTGTATGACGAGATAATAATTACGTTTAAGTAGTACTAATTGTATCACGAGGTAATAGTAATTATAACAGGAGGTATTAATAACTGTATCAGGAGGTAACAGTAATCATAACAGGAAGTAATAGTAATCAGTAGAAGGTAATACTAATTATATCAGGAGGTAACAGTAATCAGTAGAAGGTAATACTAATTATAACAGGAGATAACAGTAATCAGTAGAAGGTAATACTAATTATATCAGGAGGTAACAGTAATCAGTAGAAGGTAATACTAATTATATCAGGAGGTAACAGTAATCAGTAGAAGGTAATACTAATTATATTAGGAGGTAACAGTAATCAGTAGAAGGTAATACTAATTATAACAGTAATCACTAGGAGGTATTAATAACTGTATCAGGAGGTAATAGTAATTATAACAGGAAGTAATATTAATCACTAGGAGCTATTAATAACTGTATCAGGAGGTAATAGTAATCATAACAGGAAGTAATATTAATCACTAGGAGGTATTAATAACTGTATCAGGAGGTAATAGTAATCATAACAGGAAGTAATAGTAATCACTAGGAGGTATTAATAACTGTAACAGGAGGTAATAGTAATCATAACAGGAAGTAATATTAATCACTAGGAGGTATTAATAACTGTATCAGGAGGTAATAGTAATCATAACAGGAAGTAATAGTAATCACTAGGAGGTATTAATAACTGTATCAGGAGGTAATAGTAATCATAACAGGAGATAACAGTAATCACTAGGAGGTATTAATAACTGTATCAGGAGGTAATACTAATTATATCAGGAGGTAACAGTAATCAGTAGAAGGTAATACTAATTATAACAGTAATCACTAGGAGGTATTAATAACTGTATCAGGAGGTAATAGTAATTATAACAGGAAGTAATATTAATCACTAGGAGGTATTAATAACTGTATCAGGAGGTAATAGTAATCATAACAGGAAGTAATAGTAATCACTAGGAGGTATTAATAACTGTAACAGGAGGTATTAATAACTGTATCAGGAGGTAATAGTAATCATAACAGGAAGTAATAGTAATCACTAGGAGCTATTAATAACTGTATCAGGAGGTATTAATAACTGTATCAGGAGGTAATAGTAATTATAACAGGAAGTAATATTAATCACTAGGAGCTATTAATAACTGTATCAGGAGGTAATAGTAATCATAACAGGAAGTAATATTAATCACTAGGAGGTATTAATAACTGTATCAGGAGGTAATAGTAATCATAACAGGAAGTAATAGTAATCACTAGGAGGTATTAATAACTGTATCAGGAGATAATAGTAACCATAACAGGAAGTAATATTAATCACTAGGAGGTATTAATAACTGTATCAGGAGATAATAGTAATCACAACAGGAAGTAATAGTAATCACTAGGAGGTATTAATAACTGTATCAGGAGGTAATAGTAATCATAACAGGAAGTAATAGTAATCACTAGGAGGTATTAATAACTGTAACAGGAGGTAATAGTAATCATAACAGGAAGTAATAGTAATCACTAGGAGGTATTAATAACTGTATCAGGAAGTAACAGTAATCACTAGAAGGTAATACTAATTATAACAGGAGATAATAGTAGTCACTAGGAGGTATTAATAACTGTATCAGGAGGTAATAGTAATAACTAGGAGCTATTAATAACTGTATCAGGTGATAATAGTGATCACTAGGAGGTATTAATAACTGTAACAGGAGGTAATAGTAATCATAACAGGAGATAATAATAATCACTAGAAGGTAATACTAATTATAACAGGAGATAATAGTAATCACTAGGAGGTATTAATAACTGTATCAGGAAGTAATAGTAATCACTAGGAGCTATTAATAACTGTATCAGGAGGTAATAGTAATCACTAGGAGGTATTAATAACTGTATCAGGAAGTAATAGTAATCACTAGGAGGTATTAATAACTGTATCAGGAGATAATAGTAATCACTAGGAGGTATTAATAACTGTATCAGGAGGTAATAGTAATCACTAGGAGGTATTAATAACTGTATCAGGAGATAATAGTAATCACTAGGAGGTATTAATAACTGTATCAGGAGATAATAGTAATCACTAGGAGGTATTAATAACTGTATCAGGAAGTAATAGTAATCACTAGGAGGTATTAATAACTGTATCAGGAGGTAATACTAATTATAACAGGAGATAATAGTAATTACTAGGAGGTATTAAGAACTGTATCAGGAGGAATAGTAATCACTAGGAGCTATTAATAACTGTATCAGGAGATAATAGTAATCACTAGGAGGTATTAATAACTGTATCAGGAGGTAATACTAATTATAACAGGAGATAATAGTAATTACTAGGAGGTATTAATAACTGTATCAGGAGGTAATAGTAATCACTAGGAGCTATTAATAACTGTATCAGGAGGTAATACTAATTATAACAGGAGATAATAGTAATTACTAGGAGGTATTAATAACTGTATCAGGAGGTAATAGTAATCATAACAGGAAGTAATAGTAATCACTAGAAGGTATTAATAACTGTATCAGGAAGTAATAGTAATCACTAGGAGGTATTAATAACTGTATCAGGAAGTAATAGTAATCACTAGGAGGTATTAATAACTGTATCAGGAGGTAATAGTAATCATAACAGGACATAATAGTAATCACTAGGAGGTATTAATAACTGTATCAGGAGGTAATAGTAATAACTAGGAGGTATTAATAACTGTATCAGGAGATAATAGTAATCATAACAGGAAGTAATAGTAATCACTAGGAGGTATTAATAACTGTATCAGGAGGTATTAATAACTGTAACAGGAGGTAATACTAATTATAACAGGAGATAATAGTAATCACTAGGAGGTATTAAGAACTGTATCAGGAGGAATAGTAATCACTAGGAGGTATTAATAAGTGTATCAGGAGGTAATAGTAATCACTAGAAGGTATTAATAAGTGTATCAGGAAGTAATAGTAATCACTAGGAGGTATTAAGAACTGTATCAGGAGGAATAGTAATCACTAGGAGGTATTAATAACTGTAGCAGGAGATAATAGTAATCACTAGGAGGTATTAATAACTGTATCAGGAGATAATAGTAATCACTAGGAGGTATTAATAACTGTATCAGGAGATAATATTAATCATAACAGGAGATAATAGTAATCACTAGGAGGTATTAATAACTGTATCAGGAGATAATAGTAATCATAACAGGAAGTAATAGTAATCACTAGGAGGTATTAATAACTGTAACAGGAGGTAATAGTAATCACTAGGAGGTATTAATAACTGTATCAGGAGATAATAGTAATCACTAGGAGGTATTAATAACTGTAACAGGAGGTAATAGTAATCATAACAGGAAGTAATAGTAATCACTAGGAGCTATTAATAACTGTATCAGGAGATAATAGTAATCACTAGGAGCTATTAATAACTGTATCAGGAGATAATAGTAATCACTAGGAGCTATTAATAACTGTATCAGGAGATAATAGTAATCACTAGGAGGTATCAGGAGATAATAGTAATCACTAGGAGGTATTAACAACTGTATCAGGAGATAATAGTAATCATAACAGGAAGTAATAGTAATCACTAGGAGGTATTAATAACTGTATCAGGAGGTAATAGTAATAACTAGGAGGTATTAATAACTGTATCAGGAGATAATAGTAATCATAACAGGAAGTAATAGTAATCACTAGGAGGTATTAATAACTGTAACAGGAGATAATAGTAATCACTAGGAGGTATTAATAACTGTATCAGGAGGTATTAATAACTGTAACAGGAGGTAATAGTAATCATAACAGGAAGTAATAGTAATCACTAGGAGGTATTAATAACTGTATCAGGAGGTATTAATAACTGTATCAGGAGATAATAGTAATCACTAGGAGCTATTAATAACTGTATCAGGAGATAATAGTAATCACTAGGAGGTATTAATAACTGTATCAGGAGATAATAGTAATCACTAGGAGGTATCAGGAGATAATAGTAATCACTAGGAGGTATTAACAACTGTATCAGGAGATAATAGTAATCATAACAGGAAGTAATAGTAATCACTAGGAGGTATTAATAACTGTATCAGGAGGTAATAGTAATAACTAGGAGGTATTAATAACTGTATCAGGAGATAATAGTAATCATAACAGGAAGTAATAGTAATCACTAGGAGGTATTAATAACTGTATCAGGAGGTAATAGTAATAACTAGGAGGTATTAATAACTGTATCAGGAGGTAATAGTAATAACTAGGAGGTATTAATAACTGTATCAGGAGGTAATAGTAATCACTAGGAGGTATTAATAACTGTATCAGGAGGTAATAGTAATAACTAGGAGGTATTAATAACTGTATCAGGAGGTAATAGTAATAACTAGGAGGTATTAATAACCGTATCAGGAGGTAATAGTAATCACTAGGAGGTATTAATAACTGTATCAGGAGGTAATAGTAATAACTAGGAGGTATTAATAACTGTATCAGGAGGAATAGTAATCACTAGGAGGTATTAATAACTGTAGCAGGAGATAATAGTAATCACTAGGAGGTATTAATAACTGTATCAGGAGATAATAGTAATCACTAGGAGGTATTAATAACTGTATCAGGAGATAATATTAATCATAACAGGAGATAATAGTAATCACTAGGAGGTATTAATAACTGTATCAGGAGATAATAGTAATCATAACAGGAAGTAATAGTAATCACTAGGAGGTATTAATAACTGTAACAGGAGGTAATAGTAATCACTAGGAGGTATTAATAACTGTATCAGGAGATAATAGTAATCACTAGGAGGTATTAATAACTGTAACAGGAGGTAATAGTAATCATAACAGGAAGTAATAGTAATCACTAGGAGCTATTAATAACTGTATCAGGAGATAATAGTAATCACTAGGAGCTATTAATAACTGTATCAGGAGATAATAGTAATCACTAGGAGCTATTAATAACTGTATCAGGAGATAATAGTAATCACTAGGAGGTATCAGGAGATAATAGTAATCACTAGGAGGTATTAACAACTGTATCAGGAGATAATAGTAATCATAACAGGAAGTAATAGTAATCACTAGGAGGTATTAATAACTGTATCAGGAGGTAATAGTAATAACTAGGAGGTATTAATAACTGTATCAGGAGATAATAGTAATCATAACAGGAAGTAATAGTAATCACTAGGAGGTATTAATAACTGTATCAGGAGGTATTAATAACTGTAACAGGAGATAATAGTAATCACTAGGAGGTATTAATAACTGTATCAGGAGGTATTAATAACTGTAACAGGAGGTAATAGTAATCATAACAGGAAGTAATAGTAATCACTAGGAGGTATTAATAACTGTATCAGGAGGTAATAGTAATCATAACCACTAGGAGGTATTAATAACTGTATCAGGAGGTATTAATAACTGTATCAGAAGGTAATAGTAATCATAACAGGAAGTAATAGTAATCACTAGGAGGTATTAATAACTGTATCAGGAGGTAATAGTAATCATAATCACTAGGAGGTATTAATAACTGTATCAGAAGGTAATAGTAATCATAACAGGAAGTAACAGTAATCACTAGGAGGTAATACTAATTATATCAGGAGGTAACAGTAATCAGTAGAAGGTAATACTAATTATAACAGGAGATAACAGTAATCACTAGGAGGTATTAATAACTGTATCAGAAGGTAATAGTAATCACTAGGAGGTATTAATAACTGTAACAGGAGATAATAGTAATCACTAGGAGGTATTAATAACTGTATCAGGAGGTATTAATAACTGTATCAGAAGGTAATAGTAATCATAACAGGAAGTAATAGTAATCACTAGGAGGTATTAATAACTGTAACAGGAGATAATAGTAATCACTAGGAGGTATTAATAACTGTATCAGGAGGTATTAATAACTGTATCAGAAGGTAATAGTAATCATAACAGGAAGTAATAGTAATCACTAGGAGGTATTAATAACTGTAACAGGAGATAATAGTAATCACTAGGAGGTATTAATAACTGTATCAGAAGGTAATAGTAATCATAACAGGAAGTAATAGTAATCACTAGGAGGTATTAATAACTGTAACAGGAGATAATAGTAATCACTAGGAGGTATTAATAACTGTATCAGAAGGTAATAGTAATCATAACAGGAAGTAATAGTAATCACTAGGAGGTATTAATAACTGTAACAGGAGATAATAGTAATCACTAGGAGGTATTAATAACTGTATCAGAAGGTAATAGTAATCATAACAGGAAGTAATAGTAATCACTAGGAGGTATTAATAACTGTAACAGGAGATAATAGTAATCACTAGGAGGTATTAATAACTGTATCAGAAGGTAATAGTAATCATAACAGGAAGTAATAGTAATCACTAGGAGGTATTAATAACTGTAACAGGAGATAATAGTAATCACTAGGAGGTATTAATAACTGTATCAGGAGGTATTAATAACTGTATCAGAAGGTAATAGTAATCATAACAGGAAGTAATAGTAATCACTAGGAGGTATTAATAACTGTATCAGGAGGTAATAGTAATCATAATCACTAGGAGGTATTAATAACTGTATCAGAAGGTAATAGTAATCATAACAGGAAGTAACAGTAATCACTAGGAGGTAATACTAATTATATCAGGAGGTAACAGTAATCAGTAGAAGGTAATACTAATTATAACAGGAGATAACAGTAATCACTAGGAGGTATTAATAACTGTATCAGAAGGTAATAGTAATCATAACAGGAGGTAATAATAATTATAACAGGAGGTAATAACTGTATCAGGAGGGGACAGTAATCACTAGGACGTAATACTAATTATAACAGGAGGTGATTGTAATCACTAAGAGGTAATAGATTATATCAGGAGGTAACAGTAATCAGTACTAATAATCACTAGGAGGTAATACTAATTTTAACAGCAAGTAATAGTAATCACTAGGAGGTAATAATAACTGTATAAGGAGGTAACAGTAATCGCTAGGAGGTAATACTAAATATGTCAGGAGGTAATAGTAATTGTATCAGTAGGTAACAGTACTCACTAGAAGGATATAGTAATTATATTCGGAGGTAATAGTAATTGTATCAGGATGTAATAGTAACTTTTCAGGAGGTAATAGAAACCATTAGGAGGTACTAGTAATTATAACAGGAGGTAACAGTAATCACTAGGAGGTAATACTAATTATAACAGGAGGTGATTGTAATTATAACAGGACGTAGCAGTATTCACTAGGAGGTAATACTAATTATAACAGGAGGTAATACTAATTATAACAGGAGGTAATACTAATTATAACAGGAGGTAATACTAATTATAACAGGAGGTAATACTAATTATAACAGGAGGTAATACTAATTATAACAGGAGGTAATTGTAATTATAACAGGACGTAGCAGTATTCACTAGGAGGTAATACTAATTATAACAGGAGGTAATACTAATTATAACAGGAGGTAATACTAATTATAACAGGAGGTAATACTAATTATAACAGGAGGTAATACTAATTATAACAGGAGGTAATACTAATTATAACAGGAGGTAATACTAATTATAACAGGAGGTAATTGTAATTATAACAGGACGTAGCAGTATTCACTAGGAGGTAATACTAATTATAACAGGAGGTAATACTAATTATAACAGGAGGTGATTGTAATTATAACAGGACGTAGCAGTATTCACTAGGAGGTAATACTAATTATAACAGGAGGTAATTGTAATTATAACAGGACGTAACAGTATTCACTAGGAGGTAATACTAATTATAACAGGAGGTAATTGTAATTATAACAGGAGGTAACAGTATTCACTAGGAGGTAATACTAATTATAACAGGAGGTAATTGTAATTATAACAGGACGTAGCAGTATTCACTAGGAGGTAATACTAATTATAACAGGAGGTAATTGTAATTATAACAGGACGTAACAGTATTCACTAGGAGGTAATACTAATTATAACAGGAGGTAATTGTAATTATAACAGGAGGTAACAGTATTCACTAGGAGGTAATACTAATTATAACAGGAGGTAATTGTAATTATAACAGGACGTAACAGTATTCACTAGGAGGTAATACTAATTATAACAGGAGGTAATTGTAATTATAACAGGAGGTAACAGTATTCACTAGGAGGTAATACTAATTATATCAGGAGGCAACAGTATCGGAAGGTAATAATTATAACAGGAGGTAATAGTAATTGTATCAGGAGGTAATACTAATTATAACAGGAGGTGATTGTAATCACTAAGAGGTAATACTAATTATAACAGGAGGTAATTGTAATTATAACAGGACGTAGCAGTATTCACTAGGAGGTAATACTAATTATATCAGGAGGCAACAGTATCGGAAGGTAATAATTATAACAGGAGGTAATAGTAATTGTATCAGGAGGTAATACTAATTATAACAGGAGGTAACAGTAATGTATCAGGAAGTAACAGTAATCACTAGGAGGTAATACTAATTATAACAGGAGGTGATTGTAATCACTAATAGGTAATACTAATTATAACAGGAGGTAATTGTAATTATAACAGGACGTAGCAGTATTCACTAGGAGGTAATACTAATTATATCAGGAGGCAACAGTATCGGAAAGTAATAATTATAACAGGAGGTAATAGTAATTGTATCAGGAGGTAATAGTAATCTCCTGGAGGTAATACTAATTATAACAGGAGGTAACAGTAATGTATCAGGAAGTAACAGTAATCACTAGGAGGTAATAGTAACTGTATCAGCTTGCTTCTATTCTCACAGCTCCTACATTGAAATCACGTTATACATTCACATAACATTATTATACTTGTACATAATACAATAACTGTAATATACATTTTATATATTATATTACACACATATTGCTTTAAGGCGGGCTGTTATTATATTTTATATTATATAATTAGACTGATATCCATTAAGTGTTAAAAATACTGCCTCAAATGTCAATCCCGAAGGCTTGTTTTGTAAGTCCCGCTCGTAATCTTCGGGAAGAAAATGGTCTGAGCAAATTATTGCATAATTTATAATAACCGGATCAGCCCTTTTCCATTGTGACACCCATTCGCGCTGCAATTTTGCATCTTTAGCAAATCTATGATGAGCTCTATTCTCTTTTTTACATTCAGCAATAGCGCATTGATTTCTTCTACTTTTAGTCACCTTACAACAGAACGTCCACCAACAAGAACAACTAATAGGTAGCTGCATTGTGAGGTTTCTGGTTGGAATTTTGCTTACATTAACAATGTGCATCATATTGCAAATGCATGCTTATTTCACGTGACTCGCCGCATATTCCTAATGACGTCACGCTGCTCCGCTACTGTTCGACTAGGATCTAGGAAGCCTATTCCTATGTTCACTATTGGCGGTTGGTACAAACTAAAAAATTGCGAATTCAAATTATAAACGAAACGGTACGAGATCTAACGCCGTATAATACGAGATTAAACAGGTAGGCCACTTCACTGATTACATTAGTGGTTGAAACATATGACATTGTTCTCGCACAGTGACTATCTTATCGAATGTCCCTCTTGCTTATAATTGTTCTCAGGTAACTTGTACTTTGTTCCAAGTTTACCCTTCAGAAATTAGCAGAAACTTTGTGGCTGTGCTGTTCATTAGGAAGAGCACCAACAGCTGAACAAACATACAATTCACAACTGCAAAGCTTCTAACATATCACTAGCAACACGAATGACTGATTTAGGGTCCTAAGCCGCATAGCATAGCCGAGGAGTGAAGCAGGCCGCAACTGCGGATCTGTGACGCTAAACGCCAATTACCTGCTGGGATAAATACGCTAGATAACGCGTGTATTCGGAAGAATTAGAAAACGCCGCTATTTTCGCGGATTTCCCTAGTAGTCTTCCGCGCATGCGCAGTAGTAACAAAATGGAGTTTAGCGATTTATTTCGTATATTTAAGAAACTGTTTTAGTAAGGGTGCGTGGGTTTGTTCCAGGCTTTCCAACTGTTGATATATGCTATTAACTTACGTACGCACCTTCCTTCTTTATATCATCTTCATTTGGATGGTATATATAGAGCCGTTAACGGTAATTAAATTGAACTTTCAAACTTATGTTTGTCTCTATATTAGGTCTTGAAATAATTCTCATAACAATGCATTTATTAACCTCAATTAAATTACCTAAAACCAATCAACACTCCTGAGGAAAGTCCCAAAACCATTCAATTTGGGCATGTCAGTCATATCAAAACAAAAGAATCACATACTTCCTGTGGAGGTAACACTGTGTAAACCACTCACCAGCGTGAGATCATTTGTCCTTGAACACTCTTATTAGACCAAAACCTTGTAGTTTACGCCACCCACAATTCCTCTTTCTATAGTAACCTGAAAATCTGCTTAGCTTGAAGTTTCAACTCTAAACATTCGCAATACCAAAAATATTCTCTCTTATTTTTTAGTAAAAAGTCTGATGTGTTGCACTCACATGACTTTCCCTACTCTTGTACAAACCATTTTTACAAACATTTATTCTCCATCTACTTCATTCTTATTGCTAATTTTCTTGTATATGCAAGGGGAAGTGGTAGACTTTAAGCGATAGTCAAATATTTTAAGAGCCGGTTGCTATGTGGAGTATTCCATTCAGTTTGCATTACGAGGACATACTTACCAGTTATACGAAAGTCTTCAGAATGAAGCGGGATTTTGGGGACATACCCGGAAAATTCGAGATATACATTTCATTTTCCATGAAAATGTCTTAAATATATGGTATTTTAATCAAAATCGTTAGGGCCATTTTTCAGAAAATAAAAGTGTTCCGTGTAAAGGGTAGTCCGGGGTGGGGGAATTTTCTTGAAAATCTTCGTGTCGCATTCTTGGAAAATACTAAATTCAAATACCAAGTTTGGTATTTATTCGCATTTTCATTTTTGAGTTATGCTTTATTAGACAGACACTCTCACAGACATGTTTCCAAAAATGCTTTATTTGGATTCAGGGGGTCTCAAAACATGTATTTCCGGTGAAATCTCGGTATCTAATTTTTGGGTGGAATGCAATACTTGCCCATCTTCCTATACGTAGTAGAGAAGTAAAAACGAATAACCACTTTGAGAAAAGTGTTGGAAATTCAAACCTAACAAGTAACATCTCGAAAATCCACAAAAACAAAGGTATCTAACAAAAATTGTACCTTTAATTATGTCTACATATTTTGTGTAGTAATATTTTCTCTCTGTTCTTACGGTTTACCCTTATACAAAAGTGGACTTCAGAGGCTACTCCCAGAAATTTTAAAGTATGCATTTTGTCATCCAAATATCTTAAGGATGTGGTATTTTTATCAAATCGTTAGAGATATTATTGAGAAAATAAAAAAAATATCAAAATTTTATCTATGTAAAGAGAGAGCAGTTTGGGTTGGGAAGGATTTTCTTGAAAATGTTACTATCGTGTTTGGAAGATACTGAACTTAAAAATATAAAGCTTGGTATTGAAACACATACGAGGTGTGATGAAAAAATAACGGAAATTCTTTAATTTCGCGAGCTTTATACATCCGATGTTCAAAACTTTTGTTTTATCTTGTTGGTACACATGTTTCTGATTTATGTTTCCATTTTTAGCTATTTTGAATAACTAGTTTATCGTTGACAGTCGAAAACGTTATACGTGTTTTCGAGTGTTTGGCGAATTTTTACTTTCGAAAAAGATGGATCAAAGAACTTGTATTAAATTTTGCTTGAAAAGCGGAATAAAGTGCAGCACTGCATTCGAAATGTTGACTGTAACTTTTGGTGAGTGGTATAAACGTTTCAAAAAGGGTCGAGAAGATGTTGAAGACGACGAACCGCCCTGGGCGCCCTAGCACATTAATTACTGACAATGTGGAAGTAGTAAAGAAAATGGCTCTGGAAAATCGCCGAATCACCATAATAGAGATTGCTGATAATGTCAGCATATCTTTTGATTCATGTCAAGCAATTTTTTCGGATGTTTTGGGCATGAAACGTGTAGCAGCAAAGTTTGTTCCGAAATTGTTTAATTTCGACCAAAAACGACGTCGAGTAGACATCGCTCAGGAATTGCTGAACAAAGTCTAAAACGATCCGAACTTCTAAAGAAGATGCTATACGGATATGACGTCGAAACTGAGGCCCAGTCGTCCCAACGGAAACTGCCTGAAGAGCCAAGCCCGAAGAAAGTTCGACAAGTTCGATCGCATGTGAAGGTTCTTCTCACTGTTTTCTTAGACTACACTGGGTTAGTGCATCAAGTCTTATGGTTGTACGGTCAATAAGGAATACTACCTGGAAGTTATGCGCCGTTTGCGTGAAGCAATCCGAAGAAAACGACCAGAATTGTGGCAAAACCACTCCGGAAAATGCACCCACTCACGCCTGAATGCTTGTTCGTGACTTTTTGGTAAAAAACAAAACCTTTATGCTGCCTCAGCCACCGTATTCGCCGAACATGGCCTCCTGCGACGTCTTTCTATTCCCGAGGCTGAAGAGAACATTGAAAGGACGACATTTTTCCACCATTGATGAGATAAAAACAGAATCGTTGAAGAAGCTGAATACATAACGAAAAGTGAGTTCCAGAAGTGCTTCTAAGATTGGAAAAAAAACACTGACACCAGTGTATTATATCTGAGGGGCATAAAGTTGATGTTGATGATTAAATAAAGATTGTTTAAGAAAAACAAAAGTTCCCGTTACTTTTTGATCAGATCTCGTACTAGATACGTGGTAGAGACTCTAATTTGACATGACAATAATGAATCCGTTATATCCATAAAACGAAAATGACAAAAGAAAATGTACTGAAAGGTGTTTTATAGCCGCGAAAGACAAAATTAAGTAAATATTTAAAAAGACAGCAAATGTTTGACATCGAGATAGATATCTGAGAAGCTGACACGTTAGTTTACCTACCCATGGCCGGTGTTAACGTTCGTGACTGTGCGAGATTGTTTACGTTACGTCACGAAGTCATCCTGCAGCCCCACCCCGCCGCACTGTAATTAGCGAGGGTGGTAATGCTGGGCAACCACGACATAGCACATGTGCTGCTGCCACGCATCACTCAAATTGAGAACCGCATCAACTATTAATACGACCTTAAGTACAGCAAAAGTATACTATTAAATTAACGATTACAGACTAGAAAAGAAAGAAAAAAATCTGACGTCATGCATTCGTATGACTTTCTCTACTCACTCTTCTACCAAAATTTATTGTTTTATAAATTTCTTTTTGATCAAAATAAGGTTTCGTTACTCATCTTTGTGGGTATAACAACGCAGCAGGCTAAACATAAAAGTGTGGAAGAAGGGGAGGGCGTCCCCAACTGGGGCACAGCACCGCAAGTAGCCAGAACGGCCCTTTCTACTTCTACCGTGACCTCTGGGAGGGAGACGTGAAGGGCGACCAGATCCGGATAACGGATGGACGGGGTTCCTAACGTTTCCAGATCTCGCTTGGAGGCGGGACCCTTTGCCGTAACCGCCACCTGGTCCTACAACCCTACACATATGACAAGGAAGGAGATGATGGGTGCAGGAAACGAGGGGCAGGGATGTCGTGGTGGAAGATGAACCACCCCAGATTCCCTGCCGACCCGGGGAAACCACGAAAAACTCGTGGGACAATGTTGGCATGCGGGGAACCTAACCCGGGACCTTCGAAGTACGTTACGACGACGACACCTCGCTTGGTATACAGTAGGCTAAAGGGATAGTCACATTTTTTAAAACAAACTGGTTACTATTTGACGACTTTGAATTTCCATGTTCCTTGCTTGACCACGAGAATACGCGACTTACCAATTGTGCCTTCAAGACATTTTTTGTGTAGTAAGATTTTGTTTATCTGTTACACTTTACTAATTACACAAAAGTAATTCAGAATGAAGACGACTTCCCAGAAAATTCAACGTATATATATTGTGACTTTGTCATACCAATATCTTAAAATATGGTATTTTTATAAAAAAATCGGATATGTTACACTCACATGACTTTCTCTACTCTTGTACAAACTATTTTTACAAACGCTTATTCTCCATCTACTTCATGTTAATCGAGATAAACATTTGTAGACTATCTTATTGCTAATTTTCTTGTAGATGTAAGGGGAATATATATTTACAAGGGCAATATAGAAATACAGTAGCCTTTAAGCACATACATATCTCTTAATAGCTGGTTGCTAGGTGCAGCACCATTCCCTTTGCCACAGATTAATACTCTTTGCATATCCAAGACAAAAAAATGAATAACGAATTCCCATTTGAGAAAATAAGTATTGAAAAACTTAAGAGAATAACAAGCAATATCTCGAAAATGGTTCTACTCAACAAAAAAAATGTATATGACATAAATTGTGTAGTAAAATTTTGTCTATCTCTTATGGTTTACCAGTTATGCAAAAGTCGTTCACAATGAAGAACACTTTTGGAGACATTCCCAGAAAATTCAATATATACATTTTATTTGCCATGAAAATATCTTAAACATATGATATTTTAATCAGAATCGTTAGAGTCGTTTTTGATAAAATTAAAATTTTCGAAAAATGTTCCATGTAAAGGGTAATCTGGGGTGGGGGGATTTTCTTGAAAACCTTCGTGTCGCATCTCTGGAAGATACTGAACCTAAATACCAAGTTTGGTGTTTATCCGGCTGTTCGTTTCTGAGTTATGCTGTTCACAGACACACACACACACAGACATGTTTCCAAAAAATGCCTTTTTTTGGATTCAGGGGGTCTCAAAGCATATATTTCCAGTGAAATCTCGGTATCGAATTGTTTGGTAGAATACAATACTTCCCGTACTCACTATACGTAGTAGAGAAAGTAAAAATCGTCAGTGTCATTCTTGTGAAAATAAAAAATAGCCAATATTTTTCCATGTAAAGGGTAATCTGGGCCAAAGGGTTTTTCATGTCGTATGTATGGAACTTAATGCCAAGTTTGGTATTCAAAGCATATTCCGTTTTTAATTATGTTTTCTTTGCCTCTCTCTCTCTCTCTCACGCACGCACACACGCGCGCGCGCGCAAAGGTGTTTTAGAAATGTGTTTTTTTAGACAGCATGACCTAAAGTAGAACCTATAACATAGTGCACACGAACTAAAAACTTGACATTATCCCACTAGTGCGATAAAATTTTTATACCACTCCATTATGACCAACTATGATTTCAAGTCCAAACACATGGCAGTTTACCCCTTGTATTTGTGCATGATAAATAATTCTACATTATTACGTTTTACTCTTCCTTATGTCGTTTTACACGATTAATTTCTCATTATATGTTCACAACACAAATGGTCATACTTCAATTCGTTGCAGAGTTGACCTACACCTTATATTCCTTGATCTTAAAGGTTAATCTTATATTACATAGCGGAAATTATGAATTCAGAAGAAACTGAAATGGAAGTGAAATTACAGAAGGAGCAGAGAGAATAACACTGGAAATACTTACCCAACAAATTCAGAAAGCAATATGATATAACATTTAATCGCTTCATTGCCTAGTGTAAGACAAAACATGTTGAAAATAATTTCACTGAAAATAACTGCTAGCGAATCAACAAAACAAACATCTGACATCTCGCTACACGCGAGAGTTGATCTCGTTTTAACGTCATTTCTCTTATTTCGAGAATCTCACTACATACGTGAGTTGATCTGGTTCTTCTAAAGGCGATTTCTTGTAGTTCCAGAAATCAATATACCTATATGCTATTTTGCTCGTAGGATTGCGAAACGCAAGCATTCCTACTCGTAAAATAAAACGCTACTTTTAACACTTGTACTATAATCCATTATTTTATCATTATGGAGCTCTAAAACATGTATTTGGGATGAATACAATAAATACTTCCCCTACTTACTATACAGTCTTTCAACAAGAGTATCCTATCTTTGAACTTAAATAAAACACGTTCTATAAATGATAGAGGTTTATTTCTTTTTTTTATTTTGGAACATAATTAATGTCGTTACATGTGGAATAGAACAACAGTTAAGTGACCGCCGCGACTTCGTTGGGTTGCGCCTATACGGTTGACCCAATTTTCAATGACAGAAGAACGTAAATTAGGACCAACTTCACGAATAACACGCGTGATGTTTCTGACTTGTTGACATAAACTCGAGATTTAACATAACCCCAAAAGAAGTAATCCAACGGCGTTAAATCACATGACCTCGGGGGCCAGTTAACATCACCACCACGGGAAATGATGAAACCTCTGAACTTCTCCTTCAACAGATCGATTGTTTCGAGAGCAGTATGGCATGTGGCACCATCTTGTTGGAACCAGATGTTTCTGAGATCCATACCATCCAATTGAGGCCAAAAGTAGTCCCTTATAAGAGCCCGGTATCTTTCTCCATAGAGCTTCTTCATCTTCATCTTGGAAAAAATATGGACCAATGATTCCACCATACCAAAATCCACACCACACAGTAACCTTTTGGGGATGAAGTAGTCCTTCTTGAATCTGCATTGGATTGTGTTTTCGGCAATTTTGTTTGTTAACACAAGCATCCATCCAAAAGTGGGCTTCGTCGCTGAAGATGATTTTTCGACAAAGATCCGGGTCAGCTTCCAATTGCTCCATAGCCCAGTCAGCGAATACACACCGCAAACTATGGTCGTTGGGCTTTAATTCTTGAGTTAACACCATTTTGTAAGCGTGAAACTTCAAGTCCAGATGCAGAATTCGCCAAGTTGTGGTCGGCGAAACCTCCAATTTTTGCGCTCGACGAGCAATTAACTTGTTTCCGTTGTCGCGTACACTCTCACGAACGTGGAGCGCTTACGTCGATTACGTACAGACGTTCTTTGATCGCTGACAGAAGCACTTATTTCAAGTTTATTGATCAAACGCCGAATCGTTCTCACGCAGGGACGATTATGCACACCGTAAACTTCACGCAATACACGGAAGGTTTGGCGAACAGATGATCCATTTTGATAATAAATTTTCACAATTTCTACGCGTTGCTGAATGATGTAACATTCCATGCCTATTTGTCAATAACAACTGTAACCACTTGAAAAAAATGACTGTCGTAACTCAATAACAACGGCAGCTATCACATGTTAAAGATAGGACACTCTTGTTGAAAGACCCTTTATAAGGAAGTAATAGAAAGGGTAAAAACGAATAGCGGCTTGCCATCTGAAAACTGTATAAGGTACCGGATAATTCAAATTATTACTTAAGTATATCTTGGAGATGGTTAACGCCACAAAGAATTTTGTCATAAATTGTGTGTGCTTTAACGAGATCTACGTTGTTTGTGTAGTAAGATTTTCTCTACCTTTTACGTTTACCAGTTATGCAAAATTCATTCAGAATCAAGAGCCCTTCACAGAAAGTTCAACATGTACATTTTATTTGCCGTGAAAATATCTTAAATACTTTAATCAGTATCGTTAAAGAGACAGTTTCGAGAAAATCGAAAGTAATGAACATTTTTCCATGTAGGGGGGGATTTTGTTGGAAATCCTTGTGTTGCATCCTTGGAGGGACTGAACAGAAGTGCAAAATTTAGTATTTATACCGAGTGGGATGGCTCAGGCGATAAAGTCTGTGACCCGCATTCTGGAAGTCCCGGGTGTTTTCGATGGTTTTCCCGGGTATTCAGGCAGATGCTGGGATAGTTTCTTTCCGCTCCTGAATTTCCTAGGCCCCCCCCATTTCATTTCTTTCGTTATTTCTTCGTCCTTCATCCTGTTAGTCTCTTTTAGGGTCGAAAGTATCAGCGATGGTGTCTCGGTGCAGCGTGGCAGGGGAAAAGGATGCTTTGTATGAACTTTCTTCATCCCTGGCTTTCGGCTGGCTACCGGGATATCCGAACCCCCTTGAAGAGCGTTGGGCCCCCCTCTGTGTTGGGTTAGGTCTACGGTTTGCTGTCCGTCTGCCGGGGTATCTACTTCTGGAAACTTAGGGACCCTGTCATTGCTGTACAGTCGCTCTGGTTCGACCTCCCGGTGTCTCCTCTCGCCTCATCCTTCCTACCGGGGCGCCCCCTCATGGGGCTTAGGTACAATATCCCTCTGGATCGGTGCCAAGTCCCCTCCTTATAGAAGATAAGACAAGATTGGTATTTATCCGAGATTTCGTTTTTAATTATGTTGTTCACACACATACAGACCTACTAAAGGACGTTTTTCTATTATTATTTTTTAAAAATTCAGGATAATTTAAACAGGCATTTACACGAAATACTGCTACTAATTATTTTTAATGCAAGAGAATACTTCTAGTAATTACCTACATGTTAAAAAAATAATAAGAAAACATTTTCTATTATAAGGCTCGTATGAAAATTATAACGTACTCGCCACCGCTCGTTTCATAATCATGCTCGTCTCTTAATTACTACCATTACAGTCTTGTTGCATAATATACTTTACTAATTCAGACTTATTATTTCAGTTAATGAAAAATTTAAACCTCACGAAGGAGGAGAGATCATAAATAAGTCCCAAGGCGTGTGTGAACAAAGAAACCAAGAAACTTGCGACAGTAAGAAGGGCTGATAGACCATAGTGGGCTACTCCATTTTTCATGTTTGGTGTATTGACCCCATCTTGTAATAGATGGCTGACTTAGGTACTTGGTAAATAGTTTTGTCTGGTCCAAATCCTTGATATTATGACCAAACTAATGACTAGCAAAAACGTTTTCAAGCAATTTACAATTCGCTTGAGAGCTATAGTGGGATAAATCCGAACTCAATAAGAACAGAGGTTTCCCATCACGTGACTAGGCCGAGAACATGGCAGACGTAATGGAGAAACCAACGAAAGTTCTATAAAATGTAGGAAACGTGAAAGAGATTGTGATTAGTGGGGAAAAATGAAAGAAAAGCAAAAAGCGATAAAGTAATTAGTATGTGAATGTAACTGGAAAACTTGTATCCGCACACTGACAAAGACTGTAAATGTGAGTTTTTTTGGATTTTTTTTACAACTACTTGGTCATATCACGACGGATCTGTTGGATCTAACTCTTAGAAGGATATGTGATGGACAGTTAACCTTCTAGGTCTCATTCCTGTAACCACCTGCTTCATGCCATGAAGATGGCATTAGGGTGCCGTCCAGTCTAACCGCCGTTCTCACACAGAAAGGCGGACAGTTAGCCTTCTAGGTCTCATCGCTGTAAGCACCCGCTTCATGCCATGCAGATGGCATTAGGGTGCCGTCCAGTCTAACCGCCGTTCTCACACAGAAAGGCGGACAGTTAGCCTTCTAGGTCTCATCGCTGTAAGCACCCGCTTCATGCCATCCAGATGGCATTAGGGTACCGTCCAGTGCAACCGCCGCCCTCACACAGAAAGGCGGATAGTTAGCCTTCTAGGTCTCATCCCTGGAAATGCCATCTTGCTTCGTCACGTGCCCTCAGAGACCCCCAGGTATGGCAGCCGAGTCTTCTGCTTCGTGCCGTGCAGATGGCGTTGGGGTGCCGTCCAGTCCAACTGCTTACATTGTCTGTAGATACTTGGCATAGCATTCGCTACTACCATTTTTTATTTTACTATTGTTTTAAACTGGGGTGGAACTTTGGGTCGTGGTATTAAATATCCAATCCGGTATTTACCTTGGCGACTGAGGAAAACCACGAAAAAAATTTCAGACAGATTGGTCAGCCCACGGGATTTGAACCCGGGAGCTTCCGAATGTGGGCCACAGACTTTACCGCCTGAGCCATCCCGCTCGATAAAAATTAGAGTTGCGATGTTTCGAACGTTTGGGTGATGGGAGTGATCGAGCACATGTCTACGATACATTGTTGTCTATTGACGATTTCAACCAACAAAATACACATCTTGCTGGATTGGTTCAAGTTTTCAACACAAAGAGGCGCCGTGGAAATGGTGATACAGAAAAAAAGTCGTAAACAACACTCACGCGCATATTTTAGTAAGTTTAAAATATGTAGACCTATGATTTTCTATGAAAGTGATTCAATAAACGTGCAAGTTTGTACAGCTTCTTTGTAGTTTTAAAGGTTATACTAACTTAGCATTCTAGCTGTTGACCTAACCTCACTAAACAGTTTTAGTTTCCTGTATTCCTATGTATGCTGATACTTACAGTAGGTACTTCTGTTGTTCTAGGGTGAAAGCACTGCCAGAGTATGCAAAACTACATTCCTAAATCTTCATGGCATTAGTAATGGGCGGCTATCACGTATTTTCTCAAAGCAGCTGAGCACACCTTCTCCAGGATGGTCGTGGAAAGTGAAAGGAGATATACCACATACATATATAAGAATTGTACATAGTAATAATATGATTCGCCAAGAAACATGTTAAAATATCTAACAACTAAGAATTGTACAAAGCATATTGTAAGAAACAGACGAGCTAACAAATTCCAGGTAAAAGATAATTCTAAGCAGAGCCCACCTTTTAGCAAGCTAATGGACAGGGAGCTAGATGTATTGAATCCGCTTCATGGGAGCGCTTAAGCGCAAAAGTTTGGAGTAGAATATTCTCATACAAGTTAAGGTAACGCGCTCTGAGGATCAATTAGAAATGTCCTTTACATTTTGAGGCGCGGAGGTAAGTATCACTAGGCTCAGGTATATAAAGGGGAGTAAAGCCCCAGATTTTCACTCTCTCTCACGTGGGTGCATATGGATGGGAAGACGTGCGCAGTTAGTTTAGGCTCCTGATTTATTCTAATGGTGGAAATTAGTATAATGGGAAAAGCTAGCCGCCTGTATAATATTTGACTTGATAATAAATCACATTTATTAATTGAAATGCAGTATATTTTAATTTGCCTCACCTACGATAACCCTGAGACACAAGAATTAGTATATAGGTATAGATTAGGAATGGTATACACAGCCGCTGAAGAGCAGCAATAGCCGAGGACAAGAATACTGCAGCAGAGCGCATCAACTAGAGGAATAACGTTTTCCAGATGCTCCTGATCAACGATTTTCCGCTACAAAAGCATGAGGCAGGAAACAAGATACCTGAGAGCAGTATTGAAATGGTGGTAGAGTATATACGAAGTTACCTGTCACAAGATTTAACCCTCAGTAAGATGTATTAACTTTACTATAAAATGTGCATGTAAAAGAAACTGTCCCCAGTTAAAGAGTGGTGTTATTGGCATGTGTTTAACACTAAGTTTAATTTAATTTTTAAGAAGTCAAAAAGCGATACTTGCTCTGTGAGTGATAAAATGAGTGTTAGTGTGACTGCGGGTGAAGAAACATCACATCTAAAAGTTGAATGGGAGTTGCACAGAAGGCTCAAAGTGAAACGAATCCAGTGGCGTAGCTTGGCACTCTGTTCTGGGTATACTACATTTTAAAAAGTCGGTTTAGATTTTTTTTAAATTATGCACAAATTCCCATACATCATTGTTTCATAAAATAATGTGAATTGTCCATATCGATTCTATTGTTATTACTATTATTAGGTAGTTGTTTTAGTGGTCATTAGCATCACTAGTAATTGCTGAAATTGACTGAACATACATTGTAAACTAAACTAGACCATAAAATACAGCGTTAGGTGTAACTTTACGAATTGTTGACAAACCATTGTATGACTATAAATCATGAAAACAGTGTAGGTACTTACTTAGATTTTCTTTGTAGCGATATTTCCGCCTCATTACGAATATACAAAAAGGAACTCTGCAATAATTATAATTTAGGAATTATTGATAATTAACTTATAATTTGATAATTTGCAATAATTTTAAAGCAATCTGATTCAAATCTGTATCATTCAAAAGCCCTTCAGAAGCTGCAAATATGTTTTAAGTTTGAATACTATTGTTAAATAAGTAAAGGCGTAATTGCCTAAGAAAAACTACAAGATTTAGGCAAGAATAAGAGTAGCTTCGTTTCAGACTGTCCGCTATATTTTCCGAGCGTGGGACCATAAAGTTCGAGGCAAGTTTTAAGAGTAAACAGACGCTATGAGGTAACGGACATTTCTTACAGTTAGGCTTTGAATTTTTAACTAGGGAATCAATAACCGTAGAGAATAAGTGAGGACCAATGGAAAGATAGGAAGACGCAGTGACATGTACAAAATGTGGAGGCGAGCAGTGACTGATACACACTACGTGATTAAAACTATCCGGACACCTGGCTGAAAATGACGTACAAGTTCGTGGCGCCCTCCATCGGTAATGCTGGAAGTCAATATGGTGTTGGCCCACCCTTAGCCTTGATGACAACATTCACTCTCGCAGGCGTACTTTCAATCAGATTCTGGAAGGTTTCTTGCAGAATGGCAGCCCATTCTTCACGGAGTGCGGAACTGAGGAGAGGTATCGATGTAGGTCGGTGAGGCCTGGCACGAAGTTGGCGTTCCAAAACATCCCTTGGTTTTCTATAGGATTCAAGTCAGGACTCTGTGCAGGCCAGTCCATTACAGGGATGTTGTCGTGTAACCACTCCGCCACAGCCCGTGCAGTATGAACAGGTGCTCGATCGTGTTGAAAGATGCAATCGCCATCCCCGAATTGCTCTTCAACAGTGGGAAGCAAGAAGGTGCTTAAAATATCAATGTAGGTCTGCGCTGTGATCGTGCCACGCAAAACAACAAGGGGTGCAAACCCCCTCCAGGAAAAACACGACCACACCATAACACCACCACCTCCGAATTTGGCACTACACACGCTGGCAGATGACGTTCACCGGGCATTCGCCATACCCACACCCTGCCATCGGATCGCCACATTGTGTACCGTGATTCGTCACTCCACACAACGTTTTGCCACTGTTCAATCGTGTAATGTTGACGCTCCTTACACCAAGCGAGGCGTCGTTTGGCATTTTGCTGCGTGATGTGTGGCTTATGAGCAGCCACTCGACCATGGAATCCAAGGTTTCTCACCTCACGCCTAACTGTCATAGTACTTGGAGTGGATCCTGATGCAGTTTGGAATTCCTGTGTGCTGATCTGGATAGATGTCTGCCTATTACTCTTTACGACCCTCTTCAAATGTCGTCGGTCTTTGTCAGTCAACAGACGAGGTCGGCCTGTACGCTTTTGTGCTGTACATGTCCCTTCACGTTTCCACTTCACTATCACATCAGAAACAGTGGACCTAGGGATGTTTAGGAGTGTGGAAATCTTGCGTACAGACTTCTGACACAAGTAACACCCAATCACCTGGCCACGTTCGAAGTCCGTGAGTTCCACGGAGCGTCCCATTGTGCTGTTTCACGATGTCTAATCACTACTGAGGTCGCGAATAATGAGTTCCAGGCAGTATGTGGCAGCACCTAAAATGAGAAACGTATGTTTGTGGGGGTGTCCGGATACCTTTGATCACATAGTGGTTTTAGGACAGTTTGTCACGATTCTTCGTTAGGGTAACACGTAGCACTCCGGGTCAGAAAAGGACGCTAAGTGCGGCGCAATTATAAAGTGATGTAGGTAGAAACATTTATATAATGTGCTAACTGTATTCTTCGATATAATTATATCCAAGCTCATAAACGAGTTAATGTTAGTAATCTGACTACTACTTCAAGTTCGCGCGAATCTAAAGAGCGGTGATAGAGCACCGAGATATTAAATAACTAGCCAGAGCAAACTTTAGTATTCCAAGAGACAATAGCGGGAAGACGGTGCTAAAAGAATCACACGTGTTAGGGAATATCTATGAATCATGCAGGATTTCCAGCATAAAGAGTGAGAAAAGTGAAAACGTGTGTCTTTCAAGAGTAATATCCCAGTGTCACCACTCCTGCAATCCTACCCTGACAACAACAGTAGGGAATTTCAGGCCGATTCGCCGACAGTTGACCCTCAGATGCGACAACGATATGTGCTTCGTGACTGACATCGGCGATTTCGAGTCCTGAGGACTTCAGCTACAATGACGCAGAGACGAGATCGAGGAGGTAAGATACCCACAACGAAGTAGCGGGGAAATCGCTACAAAATATAAGCAAGAGCATACAGTTTGGAGATGGCCCACTTGTGCTGTTCTTGTTTAGATAAGATAAACTTAGAGGCATAGTGGGCCGACTACACGATTCTGATTTTCACATAACATGGTGATTTTATTTTTAAGGTAACATCATATTTTTTATTTTTATGGTACAAATATGGCCTCATCTGTACCATATTTACACACTAATATACGTCATTATAGTTAAAAGGGACAAGGTAGTCTGAACACATGGAAATTACATCGTAAGTGTGTTAAATTACCACTGCTCTTAAAGTTCTCAATGGTTTTTCCTGAAATTTTTATTAGATATTCTATAAATCTTGACAATTATTTCATGTGGTTGTTTGCATTGATAGCTTATGTAGTTGAGTCCATAAAATTATTTCATTCAGCAGAAAAATAATACAATTTTACTCTTAAAACATGTTATTCATGTATATTTTTCTCTGACACTACTTGCAGTACAGAATCACACTTTTGCAGACTTGTTCTTAGTATAATCAGTTATATTCTGAACCTCAAGTATTTAGTTATGTTTATCCGTTCATTATAAATTGAAAACAAATTATTTGCAAAGTCAAAAAAGTAAAAATGTGGAAAATTTGCAATGTTGTTGCTTTCTTAATATCACTAATATACAATATAAAATTATGATTGTGGTTCAGAAAGTTTAGCTATAAGTTGTATACATTTACTGAAAATTTCAGCTCTTTACCTCTCATACTTTCTGAGGAAAAGGTACATAAGTATCTAAAACCGTTGTTTTGAGAAAACTGAATTTAAAGTTTGAACACTGAAATTCTGACACACTTCAGTACATAATCATCTGCACCTTCATTCCTGGATTACTTCAGCTTTTCTGATTGCCTTCTCTTGGTCCTGGCCTCTTTTGTTAATTGCTGAACTGCTCGCTGGGCATGATATAGTCGTTTGTTGTTAAAAGATACAAAAATGTTCTAAAAAGTGGCGTTGCATGACAGCTTTAAAGGAATGCAAACTTGAATTTAAATGATATTTGCATGTCTTAAAAACCTTCTTAACCCCCCAAAAGCATGCATATTCTGAAACTGGAAATAATAGAGATTTTATTGGTGCCAAACAAAAAATCTGATGTGTTACACTCATATGACTTTCTCTACTCTTGTACAAACTATTTATACAAACGCTTATTCTCCATCTACTTCATTAATCGAGATAAACTTTTGCAGACTCTTATCTTATTGATAATTTTCTTGTAGATGTAAGGGAAATATATATTTACAAGGGCAATTTGGAAATACAGTAGCCTTTAAGCACATACATATCTCTTAATAGCTGGTTGCTATGTGCAGCACCATTCCCTTTGCCACAGATTACAACAAGACAAAAAAATCTGATGTGTTACACTCACATGACTTTCTCTACTCTTGTACAAACTATTTTTACAAACGCTTATTCTCCATATGCTTCATGTTAATGGAGATATCGAGATGTCAATCTTATTGATAATTTTCTTGTAGATGCAAGGGGAATATGGTAGGTTTTAAGCGATAGTCAAATATTTTAACGCTGGTTGCTATGTGGCGCATTCCATTCTCTTTGCATGTCCAGGACATAAAAAAATGAATAACGAATTTGAGAAAAAGTATTGGAAAATTTAAGGGAATAACAAGCAATATCTCGCAAACGGTTCACTCAACAAAAGAAATGTATATGACATAAATTGTGTATTTTAACGCGATCTACATTTTTCGTGTAGTACAATTTTGTCTATCTCTTATGGTTTACCAGTTATGAAAAAGTCGTTCATAACGAGGAATACTTTTGGAGACATTCCCAGAAAATTCGAGATATACATTTTATTTGTCATGACAATATCTTAAACATATGATATTTTAATCAAAATCGTTAGAGCCGTTTTTGAGAAAATTAAAATTTTCTAAAAATGTTCCATGTAAAGGGTAGTCTGGGGCGGGGGAATTTTCTTGAAAACCTTCGTGTCACATCTCTGAAAGATACTGAACCTAAATACCAAGTTTGGTGTTTATCCGACTCTTCGTTTTTGAGTTATGCTGTTCACAGACACACAGACACACACACGGACATGTTTCCAAAAATGCTTTTTTTGGATTCAGTGAATCTCAAAACATGTATTTCCGGTGAAATCTCGGTATCGAAATTTTGGGTGGAATACAGTACTCCCCTACTTACTATACGTAGTAGAGAAAGTAAAAATGAATAACAAATTCCCATTTGAGAAAATAAGTATTGAAAAATTTAAGGGAATAACAAATAATATCTCGAAAATGGTTCACTCAACAAAAAAAATGTATATGACATAAATTGTGTACTTTAACGCGATCTACATTTTTTGTGTAGTAAAATTTTGTCTATCTCTTATGGTTTACCAGTTATGCAAAAGTCGTTCACAATGAAGAATACTTTTGGAGACATTCCCAGAAAATTCAAGATATACATTTTACTTGTCATGAAAATATCTTAAAACATATGATATTTTAATCAAAATCGTTAGAGCCATTTTTGAGAAAATTAAAATTTTCGAAAAATGTTCCATGTAAAGGGTAATCTGGGGTGGGGGAATTTTCTTGAAAACCTTTGTGTCGCATCTCTGGAAGATACTGAATCTAAATACCAAGTTTGGTGTTTATCCGACTGTTCGCTTCTGAGTTATGCTGTTCACAGACACACACACGGACATGTTTCCAAAAATGTTTTTTTTTTGGATTCAGGGGGTCTCAAAACATGTATTTCCGGTGAAATCTCGGTATCGAATTTTTGGGTGGAATACAATACTTCCCCTACTTACTATACGTAGTAGAGAAAGTAAAAAGGTGAGTTTTTTACCATTTCAGAGTACCTTGTTCCCTTAACATGCACTGAATGAATTATTTAATGTCCTTAACCTTACCTCATATTTTCTGAGTTCCAAAAAAGTGACATTTGGCCCACTATGGCTCTCAGCCCTTCTTCCATGAAGTATTCTATTAATTAATTAATTTGAAAATTGGTCACAGAATCTGAATTGTAGGCAGCGTAGAGTACTTCTGAAAACACCCTAAGCCAAACGATTTTCCGCACATGCGTTAAAGCTTCTATAATCCCTATGTATAAAATGTATATGTTTTATTTCTTATGTTGACGTATAATTTTCCGCCAGCACAAGAACACGCCGTTATTTAAAATATCTATTGGCACTTAAGTGGTTGAATATTCATAAGGATTCTGTGAAGACAAAACACTGGGCTTTGTGAAAAACATAAATGTAAGGGATATCCCACTACAGCGGGACCAAAGCTTCCTCTATAAACTTTATTTAATTACTAGCAGAAATACGGTTTTGGTAAAACATCAGTTTCCAAAATATTTGTTTATTTACACTAATTAATGCAAGGAATTACAAAATATGAGGGTAATCCAGAAAGTCCCAGACGTTTTGGAATAAACAATTAACAAAATGCAAATACGAGGGTTGGAACTTAAATAGTGGCAACTATTTATTTACAGACGATACAAAAGAGTTATATGTTAGCAACCTTTACTGCCCTTCAGTGTAGTCACCAGTGTTGTGTATATCCCGTTGTCAGCGATGTGGAAGTCGTAGTATACCTTTAGCAGAGGCTGTTCTGTTGATAGTGCGAATAGGGCGGTCTACTGCCTGATG
Organism: Deroplatys truncata; assembly: GCA_030765065.1. Taxonomy (NCBI): domain Eukaryota; kingdom Metazoa; phylum Arthropoda; class Insecta; order Mantodea; family Mantidae; genus Deroplatys; species Deroplatys truncata. Next base: position 12,002,960 of record CM060979.1, read on the forward strand.
AACAGTTGTGAAGCGAATGCCATGAAGTGGCTCCTTCATCTTCGGAATCAAATCAAAGTCACAAGGACTTCAGTCCGGGGAGTATGGTGGATGGTACAGCACTTCCCAGTCCCATCGACCGAACAAATCAGCCGCAGCTTGCGCTGTATAGGGATGGGTGGATTCTGCCGCTTCTTTCTCACAGCTGGTCGCAGGTGGTAATACTGTGCATTGGCGCTCTGCCGTGGAGGAATGCAATGCGTTAGGATAACACCATCACAGCCGTACACGAGAATCACCATAACATTCACATTGCTGGGGCTCTGCCGAACTTTCGATTTTTTTGGCGAACTATAATGACTCCATTCGTTCGATTGGCGATTCAGTTTTGGCTCATAGCGCTCCAAGTGCGTCCTAGCAGCGTCGTAACGCAACATTTCTGCATTTCCGTCAAATCATGCGGAACCCATCGTGATGCAATTTTTCGCATGCCCAGGCGGTCCTTCAGGATGTGAAGCACAGTCGTAATCGCTAATCCGGTTTCTTGAGCGAGCTCAGGAATCGTCTGGCGTCGATCACTGTCCAGAAACGCGGCAAGAGCATGCACTTCTTCACTGACGCTAGGACGACCTACCCGATGCATGTCTGCCACAGTTTGCCGACCATCGTTCAAGTCTTTTACCCAACGTGCCATTATTCTGTAAGGCAATGCAGATTCCCCGCAAGTCTCTTGAAGACCTTGATGACACTTGATCAAGATAGAATGTGCCAGAGGTCATACAGTACGACAGCCCCATCGACCGAACAACTCAGCCACAGCTTGCGCTGTATGCGCCCGAGCATTGTCGTGCAAAATGATGGGTGGATTCTGCATAAAGTGTTGTCGCTTCTTTCTCACAGCTGGTCGCAGGTGGTGCATTGACGGTCTGCCGTGGAGGAATGTAATGCGTTAGGATAACGCTTTTTGGGCCCTGAAGGCATTCTTTCCATTTTATACTGTTCTGGGTTTTTGGCCAATTGCATGCAGTTCTGCTTGTTATTTCGGCAAAACAGCACAACACCCTTTAGCTATGCTTGTTTGGATTAAGGGACGTGTACGGACTACGCCAGTCATCCTTCAGATAAAGCAGAGGAGTGCGGAAGGCTATGTTTTGTTTACGTCCAGAAACCGGATCAGATTGCGTGACCTACCTCGATCTGCTTGCAATGTTGCCGAGTTCTACAGCCACATTGCGTCTGCAAAAAGGTGTTCGGAATATCCTTTCAAGTGATTAATTATTTAAATCTCTGTGTTATGTCACGCATCCACTGCAGAAACTATGTCTGAAATAGGTTACTCTCATCTTACAAGTAACAAATGTCATCTTCATACATTCTCATTCAATAAATCTGGAACAAAAATTATTATTTTTTTTTCTAAAAGGGCTGACCAAAGAGCAAAACGCTATTATACGCGTTTGTAATGCTTCTATGAAGCACATATTGGAAGAATTGTGCAGTTCCCTTCCACCCGGTATAGTTGCATATTTTTACACAAACGACCTACAAACTCCCTTACCGTTGGCTGTTTACAGATTTGTCCGGCAGGTGGTGCTGTTATCTTTGCATCGGTAGGAAGAGAAAAATAACAGAGATGCCATGTTATCAGAAACAGAATAAAAATAGGGTGGAATAATGCGGCGGGGCAGGCGTTCTCGTGGAAGAGGGGAAACCCAACATGTCCGATATTATTTACTTTTTGGATTTCACGATGGATTTGAATGTGAAGGCTGCCACTCCGGATAACAGATTTATATGTCATTGCTGAAATGTTGATTCAATAAATGTTATGGTTTTGACATGCGCGGGTGAAGGAGGGAGGGTGTGACGCTCTGAGCCAGTCTGCATGTTTTATTGTTTGTCCACAGGCAAGAGAAGGCTGCATTCATTGTTTGGGCGACGTAGCAACTGCATTCAGATTGCGCTGAAATCAGCTACAAAGAAAATATTGCACGTAATGAAAACTGCTAATATAGTGCGCTGCATTAAATTACTGTACGTACTTTGAAACAAGAAACCTTGGTTTAAAAATCTGATGTGTGTATTTACATGACTTTCTCTAACCACTCTTCTATTATTATTACTATTATATCTAATTTTTGCTAATCCAGATAAACCTTCAATTCACATTTCTTGTAGGATAAAATAGATAAAGCGATAGTCGGATTTTTACTTTCTCTACTACGTATAGTAAGTAGGGGAAGTATTGCATTCCACCAAAAAATTCCATACCGAGATTTCACCGGAAATACATGTTTTGAGACCCCCTGAATCCAAAAAAATCTGATGTGTTACACTCACATGACTTTCTCTACTCTTGTACAATCTAATTTTACAAAGGCCTATTCTCCATATGCTTCATGTTAATCGAAATATCGAGATGTCAATCTTATTGGTAATCTTCTTGTAGATGCAAGGGAAATATGGTAGCTTTTAAGCGATAGTCAAATATTTTAAGCGCTGGTTGCTATGTGGCGCATTCCATTCTCTTTGCATGTCCAGGACAAAAAAATGAATAACGCATTTGAGAAAAAGTATAAGTATTGGAAAATTTAAGTAAATAACAAGCAATATCTCGAAAACGGTTCACTCAACAAAAAAATGTATATGACATAAGTTGTGTATTTTAACGCGATCTACATTTTTTGTGTAGTAAACTTTTGTCTATCTCTTATGGTTTACCAGTTATGCAAAAGTCGTTCACAATGAAGAATACTTTTGGAGACATTCCCAGAAAATTCGAGATATACATTTCATTTTTCATGACACTACCCTAAACATATGATATTTTCATCAAAATCGTTAGAGCCATTTTTGAGAAAATTAAAATTTTCGAAAAATCTTCCATGTAAAGGGTAGTCTGGGGTGGGGGGATTTTCTTGAAAACCTTCGTGTCGCATCTCTGGAAGATACTGAACCTAAATACCAAGTTTGGTGCTTATCCGATTGTTCGTTTTTGAGTTATGCTGTTCACAGACACACACACAGACACACACACGGACATGTTTCCAAAAATGCTTTTTTTGGATTCAGGAGGTCTCAAAACGTGTATTTCCGGTGAAATCTCGGTATCGAATTTTTGGGTGGAATGCAATACTTCCCCTACTTACTATACGTAGTAGAGAAAGTAAAAAGCATTTTTGGAAACATGTCCGTGTGTGTGTGTGTGTGTGTGTGTGTCTGTGTGTCTGTGAACAGCATCACTCAGAAACGAACAGTCGGATAAACACCAAACTTGGTATTTAGGTTCAGTATCTTCCAAGGATGCGACACGAAGGTTTTCAAAAAAATCCCCCACCCCAGATTACCCTTTACATGGAAGATTTTTCGAAAATTTTAATTTTCTCAAAAATGGCTCTAACGATTTTGATTAAAATATCATATGTTTCAGATAATTTTATGACAAATAAAATGTATATCTTGAATTTCCTGGGAATGTCTCCAAAAGTATTCTTCATTGTGAACGACTTTTGCATAACTGGTAAACCATAAGAGATAGACAAAATGTTACTACACAAAAAATGTAGATTGCGTTAAAATACACAATTTATGTCGTATACATTTTTTTTTGTTGAGTGAACCATTTCCGAGATATTACTTGTTATTCCCTCAAATTTTTCAATACATATTTTCTCAAATGGGAATTCGTTATTCTTTTTTTTGTCTTGGACATGCAAAGAGTATTAATCTGTGGCAAAGGGAATGGTGCTGCACCTAGCAACCAGCTATTAAGAGATATGTATGTGCTTAAAGGTTACTGTATTTCTATATTGCCGTTGTAAATATATATTCCCCTTACATCTACAAGAAAATTAGCAATAAGATAGACTCTGCAAATGTTTATCTCGATTAACATGAAGTAGATGGAGAATAAGCGTTTGTATAAATAGTTTGTACAAGAGTAGAGAAAGTCATGTGAGTGTAACACATCAGATTTTTTTAAGAGCGTGTCGCAATGGGGTGGCTTTGAAATGCGTAAAAAAAACTATTCTAATAAGGTTTATTTTTCTATCTAGTACATTTTAATCCAAATAAAATTTTGCAGAAATAGCTACATTACACATTTCATTATGGATACAAAGAGAACAGCGATAGTCAAATGTTTAACTGCACGCTATATGCTGGTCTTAAAATTCCACACTGTTTCCATGACATCGCGGAAAACAACTGAATGTTGACAAGACTTTTCATAGCAACACGCGCACATTCTATTTTATATTTTATTCTATAACACAAATACATACTTCTAATACATTTTCTAACACAAAATAAGGTTGGAGGTAATATAAATAATGAAAGACATCACAATTATTTCAACATCTGTCCACTATAAACAAGCATTACGCAGTAATGCGAATGACCTAGGCCGCAAGGCGTAGCCGAGGAATGATTTTTATATTCTCTACCACGTGCATAGTAGGTAGAGAAGGTATTGCATTCCACCCAAAAATCGGATACTGAGATTTCACAGGAAATACACGTTTTGAGGTCCCTTGAATGGATAGATAAATGCATTTTCAGAAAAAGGCCGTGTGTGTGTGTGTGTGTGTGTGTGTGTGTGTGTGTGTCTGTAAACAGTATCTCTGGTTCCCATGGTCGCGGGTTCAAACCCGGCGGAGGGCGATGTATTTTTTCGGGTGTAAAAATCCTTAGAATGGCTTCCTTCGGAAGGGAAGTAAAGCCGGTGGTGCCGTGTCGTAGATTTACTGCACGTAAAAGAACCTCAAGCCTGATAAAGAGGTCTCTGAGCAAAATTATCGGTCTTTCACGCCCAATATAGAATGGGACACTAAGGACCACAGCACTTAAAGAGCGTCCATAAATAAAACTCAATTTAATTTAATTTTGTTTTCCATATGTTTATACTTGACGTTCGTGTAAGATTTGCTCTTGTCTAATTCTTACAGCAATTAGTATGAGGTTGTACAACCGAGGGGACACCTCGCGCACTGGGATACATAATCTATTGTGACTACCACACTCACAGGAGAAAGGGATGAAGTGAAGCCACCACTGGAGGCTAAAGGCCGCAAGGACGCGCGGAAGTCCCTAACAGTTCTGGAGCTGCCTAGAGAGGCGTCGACCAAGCAGCCCTCTGGTGTCCAAGGGGACTAGTCTTTCGTGCAACTGCGCCATCTGTCCGGCACTGCCACCAAAAATATAAGCGAACCTGAAAGAACCCAGTCAGGGTGGCTCAGCTGACCTTTAGATCCTAAGATTGCTTGTTCAAACCCGGCACAGATTGATGGTGTGTGTTTAGAAGCGACAGCCCCATGTCAGTAGATTTACTAGCATGTAAAAGAACTCCTGCGGGACGAAATTCCGGCACACCGGCTGCGCTGAAATGATCCTGACAATTGACAGCGTCGTTAGCAAACAAAATACTTATTTATTTATTTACTTATTTATTTATTACAGCTGAAAGAAAGAAGGAAAAGGAATGAAAGGAAATCGTGGTAGATGGGAAACAACCTAAGCTTTCGCTTACCGACCAGGGAAAACCACGAAAAACGCAAGGTCAGAGTGGGCGGTCGACGGTAATCGAACCCGGGACTTGCGGAATGTGAACCTCACACCTTACCGCGGAGCTATCTCTCTCGGTGTGAACAATATATTGGAGTTTTGGTTACAGCGAGGGGTTCTTGTAATAAACTACAACATTTTTACTTTCTCTACTACGTACAGATACCGAGATTTCAACGGAAATACATGTTTTGAGACCCCCTGAATCCAAAAACAGCATTTTGGAAACTAGTCCGCGCGCGCGCGCGCGCGCGTGTGTGTGAACAGCATAACTCAGAAACGAACAGTCGGATAAATACCAAACTTGGTATTTAGGTTCAGTATCTTCCAGAGATGCGACACGAAGGTTTTCAAGAAAATCCCCCCACCCTAGATTACCCTTTACATGGAACATTTTTCGAAAATTTTAATTTTCTCAAAAATGCCTCTAACGATTTTGATTAAAATATCATATGTTTAAGATATTTTCATGACAAATGAAATATATATCTTAAATTTTCTGGGAATGTCTCCGAAAGTGTTCTTCATTATGAACGACTTTTGCATAACTGGTAAAACATAAGAGATAGACAAAATTTTACTACACAAAAAATGTAGATCGCGTTAAAATACACAATTTATGCCATATACATTTTTTTTGTTGAGTGAATCTTTTTTGAGATATTACTTGTTATTCCCAATACTTTTTCTCAAATGGGAATTCGTTATTCATTTTTTTTATGTCCTGGACATGCAAAGAGAATGGAACACGCCACATAGCAACCAGCTCTTAAAACATTTGACTATCGCTTAAAGCCTACCAATTCCCCTTGCATCTACAAGAAAATTAGCAATAAGATTAACATGAAACTTATGGAGAATAAGTGTTTGTAAAAATAGTTTGTACAAGAGTAGAGAAAGTAAGATTTTTTATTCGCAGTGCCGACCGAGTAGGAAGGATGCAGAGTGGAAGTTGATCAATTGGCGACGAAGGCCAACGAACACAATAATGTGTTGCGTGCCGAGGCGACTCATAAAATGAAATATTGGTGTGGGTGTTGGAGGGACTTCCCCGGGTCCATCGATCGCGCACGTGACTTGTTGCTACTGTGCATGACGCAACGCTAGGCTCACTTCTAATTATTATTTGTGTATGATTGGGGTTGGATTCCAGATGGAGAGATAATGGCCGGGCTGCGAGACTGTCGGATTGAATTATGGGCTTCACCCCCCCCCCCTTCTGCAGAACCCCCACGAGAAGTTCGCTGTAGTTTGTTTCAGTTAGGCTGGCACCTTTTTTTATTTTAATGAGCAGTTTTCCTAAAAGTTTGGACTGTCATTTAGCTAGTGGAAACCTAATGCAAGGTAAATATGGCGCTTACAGCACTATAACCAGGGAAGCCCCGAGAAATAAATTAACTTTGGAGAAAGTTTAGAACCTACACACACAGAACACCGCTTAACCGGACTGAGAAGAAACAAATCTGTGTTACACTCACAAGACTTTCTCTACCCTCTGTCGCTTATTAGTGGGTATACACGTTACTTTTACCAGACAAACCTTCCCGGAAATAGGTACATTATACATTGCGTTATACATACAAAGAAAGCAGCAATAGTCAAATGTTTAAGGGACAAGGTACTCCGAAATGGTAAAAAATCACATTTTTACTTTCTCTACTACGTATAGTAAGTAGGGGAAGTATTGTATTCCACCAAAAAATTCGATACCGAGATTTCACCGGAAATACATGTTTTGAGACCCCCTGAATCCAAAAAAAGTATTTTTGGAAACAGTCCTTGAACAGTATAACTCAGAAACGAACAGCCGGATAAACACCAAACTTGGTATTTAGGTTCAGTATCTTCCGAGGATGCGACACAAAGGTTTTCAAGAAAATCCCCCCACCCCAGATTACCCTTTACATGGAAGATTTTTCGAAAATTTTAATTTTCTCAAAAATGGCTCTAACGATTTTGATTAAAATATCATATGTTTAAGATATTTTTATGACAAATAAAATGTATATCTTGAATTTCCTGGGAATGTCTCCAAAAGTATTCTTCATTGTGAACGACTTTTGCATAACTGGTAAACCATAAGAGATAGACAAAATTTTACTACACAAAAATGTAGATCGCGTTAAAATACACAATTTATGTCATATGCATTTTTTTTGTTGAGTGAACCATTTTCGAGATATTACTTGTTATTCCCTTAAATTTTTCAATACTTATTTTCTCAAATGGGAATTCGTTATTCATTTTTTTGTCTTGGATATGCAAAGAGTATTAATCTGTTGCAAAGAGAATGGTGCTGCACCTAGCAACCAGCTATTAAGAGATATTTATGTGCTTAAAGGCTACTGTATTTCTATTGCCCTTGTAAATATATATTCCCCTTACATCTACAAGAAAATTAGCAATAAGATAAGAGTCTGTAAATGTTTATCTCGATTAACATGAAGTAGATGGAGAATAAGCGTTTGTAAAAATAGTTTGTACAAGAGTTGAGAAAGTCATGTAACACATCAGATTTTTTAAGAACATTTTTGTATCTTTCAACAACGAACGACTATATCATGCCTAGGAAGCAGTTCAGCAATTAACAAGAGAGGCCAGGACCAAGAGAGGGCCATCAGAAAAGCTGAAGCAATCCAGGAATGAAGGTGTAGATGATTATGACCGTGGAATGTACTGAAGTGTGTAACTTTAAATTCAGTTTTCTCAAAACAACTTATGTATCTTTTTCTCAGAAAGTGTGAGGGGTAGAGATCTGAAATTTTCAGTACATGTATACAACACAAACTTTCTGAAGCACCATTATAATTTTATAATGTATATTAAAAAAGCAACAACATTGCAAATTTTCCACATTTTTACTTTTTGGACTTTGCAAATAATGTTTTTTTTTTTCAATTTCTAGTGAACTGATATACATAACTAAATAATTGAGCTTCAGAAGATAACTGATTATACTAAAAAAAACCTTGCAAAAGTGTGATTCTGTATTGCAAGTAGTATCAGAGAAAAAGGTACATGAATTCACAAGTTTTAAGAGTAAATTTTATTATTTTTCTGCTGAATTAAATCATTTTTACGGACTCAACTGCATAAAATATCAATGCAAACAACCGTTTGAAATAATTGTCATGATTTATAGAATAATTCATAAAAATGTCAGGAAAAACCATTGAAAATTTTAAGAGCAGTGGTAATTTAACACACTTGAGGTGTAATTTCCATGTGTTCAGACTACCTTGTTCCCTTAAGAACTGGACGCTATATGCTGGCCTTAAAATTCCATATTACGAATTAATATACATAAAATTAAAGATAAAATAAAGAAAATACTGGGCATAAATAATATAATAAGTAATTTGAAACTAAAGGATTTAAATGTTCTTTACAAAATAACTTAATAGCATCACTAAAAGGTTGTAAAATTCCTTTAAAACCAACTTTATTAGGGCCCTTACGAAGATGAATACGACCTTGTTTCCAATGACATCGCGAGAAAGAACTGGAAATCGACAGGACATTAAAAGAATGTCTAAGTATTGAACAATTCAAACCATTAATAACGGCCAAAAATAATATTCGAAGTAAACTGCGTGTTTTAAAGACATCGACATTTTTTGTGTAGTAGGACTTTTCGTCTATCACTTAACCAGTTATATAGGGTCCTTTAACAAGAGTGTCCTATCTTTGAACTATAAATGATAAATGATAGGGGTTTATAAATGATAGAGGTTTATTTCTTTTTTTATTTTGGAACATAATTAATGTCATTACGTTTGGAAGACATCAGATAAGTGACCGCCGCGACTTCGTTCGATTGCGCGTATACGGTTGACCAAATTTTCGATGACAGAAGAACGTAAATTAGGTCCAACTTCACGAATAACAGGCATGATGTTATTCATAAGATCATTTACTGTTTCTGGCTTGTTGACATAAACTTGAGATTTAACATAACCCCACAAGAAGTAATCCAACGGCGTTAAATCACATGACCTTGGGGGCCAGTTAACATCACCACCACGGGAAATGATGAAACCTCTGAACTTCTCCTTCAAAAGATAGATTGTTTCGAGAGCAGTATGACATGTGGCACCACCTTGCTGGAACCAGATGTTTCTGAGATCCATACCATCCAATTGAGGCCAAAAATACTCACTTATAAGAGTATCTTTCTCCATAGAGCTTCTCCATCTTCATCTTGAAAAAAAAAATATGGACCAATGAATCCACCATACCAAAACCCACACCACACAGTAACCTTTTGAGGATGAAGTGGTCGTTCTTGAATCTGCATTGGATTGTGGTTGCTCCAATAGCGGCAATTTTGTTTGTTAACACAACCATCCATCCAAAAGTGGGCTTCGTCGCTGAAGATGATTTTTCGACAAAAATCTGGGTCAGCTTCCAATTGCTCCATAGCCCAGTCAGCGAATACACGGCGCAAGCTATGGTCGTTGGGATTTAGTTCTTGAGTTAACACCATTTTGTAAGCGTTAAACTTCAAGTCGAGATGCAGAAGTTGTGGTCGGCGAAAGCCCCAATTCTTGCGCTCGACGAACAATGCATTTGTTTCCGTTCTCGCGTACACTCTCACGAACGGCGCCTATGTTTTCGTTGGAGCGCTTACGTCGATTACGTACAGGCGTTCTTTGATCGCTGACAGAACCACTTCTTTCAAATTTATCGACCAAACGCCGAATCGTTCTCTCGCAGGGACGATTATGCACATCGTAAACTTCACGCAATACACGGAAGGTTTGGCGAACAGATGATCCATTTTGATAATAAATTTTCACAATTTCTACGCGTTGCTGAACGCTGTAATGTTCCATGGCCATTTGTCAATAACAACTGTAACCACATGAAAAAAATGACTGCTGTAACTCAATAACAATGGCAGCTATCACATGTTAAAGATAGGACTCTCTTGTTGAAAGACACTTTACAAGATGATACAAAATTCCTTCCGAACGAAGAGGACTTCGCAGGCTATTCCGAGAAACTTCAAGATATAAATTTTATTTGTTATGCAAGTCTCTTTAATATATGGCATTTTAGTCAAAATGGGTAGCCATTTTTCAGAAAATAAAAAAAAAATTGAAAAAAGTTTCCAAGTAAGGTGTAGTTTGGGGTGGGGGATTTTCTTGAAAATCTTCGTGTTTCATCTTTGGAAGGTGCCTGAAGCTAAATGCCAAGTTTAGTATTTAACTGACTTTTCGTTTTTGAGTTATGCTGTTCACAGACATATACGTACCTTTCTCTAAAAGGGGGCCTCAAAACATGTATTTGCTGTGAAATCTCGGTATCGAAGCTTTGGATAGAACGGTAGAGGAAGTAACAAGCTTGTTGAAGAGTTGGTAGAAAGTGTCATGTGAATGTAACACATCAATATCCGGGCATAATAGATTGAGCAGGACATGCTAATATGAGAGAGCGCCGCTAGAAGGTCGAAAGCTGGCGTTTAGCTGGTATTTTCATCCTGTTGTATGTGGAGATCATTGCAGCATGACAAGTTCTGGGCGACAGATGTTGACGAAGCAAGTTGACGATTCAGTACACACTCATCTTCAATTCAAATGAGAGTAGTTGTCAGGGAGGGTAGACACAATATTGCCAACCTACATTCATGAGATTGCTTCTTCGCTTATTGTGCTCGACGTTTCGAGCGGAATGCCTAGCCTTCTCTTAGCGATGCTCACTTGTTTGTCAGCCAATCGCTACGGTTTTAATTTTCCATTTCTCGACCAAGTCATTCTCTCTCTCTCTCTCTCGTAGGCAGCAAGCACATTGGTGAGGAGAGGTAATTAAAAGCCAAAAAGCGAGGGAAAGCAATATCCAAAGTTTTCCCTATATCGTTGACAAGCATCTGACCCAAACCACGCTCCACAGAATACTCCACACTGTATAATGCATTACACATATCGTTCTTTCCACGACATCGCGAGAAACAACTGAATAGCGACAGAACTTAAAAAATTTGATGTGTTACACTCACATGACTTTCTCTACTCTTGTACAAACTATTATTACAAACGCTTATTCTCCATATTCTTCATGTTAATCGAGATGTTAATCTTATAGCTAATTTTCTTGTAGATGCAAGCGGAATATGGTAGACTTTAAGCGATGTTCAAATATTTTAAGAGCTGGTTGCTATGTGGCGCATTCCATTCTCTTTGTAAGTCCAGGACATAAAAAAAAATGAATAACGAATTCCCATTTGAGAAAAATTATAAGTATTGGAGAATTTAAGGGAATAACAAGCAATATCTCGAAAATGGTTCACTCAATAAAAAAAATGTATATGACATAAATTGTGTATTTTAACGCGATCTACATTTTTTGTGTAGTAAAATTTTGTCTATCTCTTATGGTTTACCAGTTATGCAAAAGTCGTTCACAATGAAGAATACTTTTGGAGACATTCCCAGAAAATTCAATATATACATTTTATTATTCATGAAAGAATCTTAAACATATGATATTTTAATCAAAATCGTTAGAGCCATTTCTGAGAAAATTAAAATTTTCGAAAAATATTCCATGTAAAGGGTACTCTAGGGTGGGGGGATTTTGTTGAAAACCTTCGTGTCGCATCTCTGGAAGATACTGAACCTAAATACCAAGTTTGGTGTTTATCCGAGTGTTCGTTCCTGAGTTATACTGTTCACAGACACACACGGGAATGATTCCAAAAAGGCTTTTTTTGGATTCAGGGGGTCTCAAAACATGTATTTCTGGTGAAATCTCGGTATGGAATTTTTGGGTGGAATACAATACTTCCCCTACTTACTATACGTAGATAAAGTAAAAATCTGATGTGACACATTCACACGACTTTCGCTAAGCTTGTATAGCTTTTTAGTTAGTATACAAATTATTCCTTCTAAAGTTTATTTTCATTTTAATCGAGATAAACTTTTCCCGAAACAGCTGAATTACACATTTCGTTATAGATACAAAGAGAACAGCGATAGTCAAATGTTTAACAACTGGACGCTATATGCTGGCCTTAAAATTCCGTACTGTTTCCATGACATCGCGAGAAACAACTGAATGTTGACAGGACTTGAAAAGAATGACAAAGTTTTGAACAATTCCTATCATTCATGACTGATATCTCGAAATGGCTTATGTGTGGTTTAAAGAGATCTACGTTGTTTGTGAAATACGTTTCCGTCTATCGCTTACTTTACCGATTGTACAAGATTATACAAATTTCCTTCCGAATGAAGTGCACTTCAGAGGCTATTCCCAGAAAATTGAAGATGTATTTTATTTGTATTGCAAATATTTTAATGTGTGGTATTTTAATCAAAATCGATAGCGCCTTTTTGGAGAAAATAAAACATTTCGAAAATGTTCCATGTAAAGGGTAGTTTTGAGTGTGGGGATTTGCTTCAAAATCTTAGTGTCGTATGTTTGGAAGGTACTGAACCTAAATACCTTTCGTTTTTGAGTTATGCTGTTCACAGACACACACAGTATGTTTTGGATTCAGATGTATTTCCGGTGAAATCTTGGTATTGAATTTTTAGGTGGAATGCAATACCTTTTCTACCTACTAGGATACCTGGTAGAGAAAGTAAAAACTATTTTTTTTATTAAGGGGGCCTCAAAATAGATATTTGCGTGGAATACAGAACCCCACTAGGTATAGTTAGTGCAGAGAAAGTAAAGTTTGAATTAGTACCTTTAAAGCTAAAGGGGTTGAATGATTAACGCAAGTGAATAAACTAACGGTGAAACGGACACATATTCAATACCGTAGGGGATACATACACGAAATTGTAATGAGGTAACATAATTAATTATTCAAAGCAGCCTTCCAAAAATTGTACTTCTAGCTTTAGTACTTTAAAAAAAGTGTACTCCCTCCCCTTAAAAGATTTCTCTATCATCCTGTTTAGGACTAGAAACGGAGGAGAATTTCAGCACTGTGACCAAGGTTAGGTCTATTACGTCTACCAGGAGTAAGGAACGAGGCAAGGGAGTGCGAATGGCGGCCAGGTCTGGTGACGACAGGCACAGCACAGTGGGGTACCTAACGTTTCCAGATTGAACATCCCCGCCCGGCCTTTCAATGCCCCTTCACGGACAGGTGCAGGTAGAAAGTTTCATGCTAAGGAAGAAACAGTTCTCGCTTACAGCAGATACACCACATGCTGCACATCACTCATCTACTACGCCTATCCCTGCAAGATAAAAGGAAAGCAATGAGAGGAAATTACGAACAGGGAAATTCATGGAAGTACATACATATAATCCCCCGTAATTCACCTTCTGATTGGGAAAGCTGCAGAAGAAACCGAAGGTCACTGTTATAACATAATCGAACCCGGGAGCTCACGACTGCGAGCCTCAGACGCTACCGCTTGAGCCACTCCGCTCGAAATACTATATATGTTTATTTTTGAGGGTAATGTTTAACGCGCATTCTTATGACATGCGGCACCACAGGCAGTGGGCACTAATGATACATGAAATTATACTTTGGAAAAGCGTAGGTTTAGGGAACCTCCCCGGCATTTCCCAGTTATGAGGACTGCGGAAAACCTGAAAAAGCTTCAAGCATGGTACTGGCGGCACTTGAACTGCGGATCTCCCGTTCACGAAGCCGTCCCTTAACGACCTCGGCTACTGGTGGGTCTCGCTCGATATATAGGGCCATTCACAATTAAACAATCTCAACAACAAACGGAAACATAAGCAGCAGCCAATGCGCAAGAGAGCTGCTAGTATGGCGGTCTAGACAGTACATACACTACGTGATCAAAAGTATCCGGACACCTGGCTGAAAATACGTACAAGTTCGTGGCGCCCTCCATCGGTAATTCAATATGGTGTTGGCCCACTCTTAGCCTTGATGACAGCGTTCACTCTCGCAGACATACTTTCAATCAGCTGCTGGAAGGTTTCTTGGGGAATGGCAGCCCATTCTTCACGGAGTGCGGAACTGAGGAGAGGTGTCGGTGAGGCCTGGCACGAAGTCGGCGTTCCAAAACATCCCAAAGGTGTTCTATAGGATTCCAGTCAGGACTCTGTGCAGGCCAGTCCGTTAGAAGGATGTTATTGTCGTGTAACCACTCCGCCACAGCCCGTGCAGTATGAAAAGCTGCGTGTTGAAAGATACAATCGCCATCCCCGAATTGCTCTTCAACAGTGGGAAGCAAGAAGGTGCTTAAAATATCAATGTAGGTCTTCGTGGTGCGATCGTGCCACGCAAAACAACAAGGGGTGCAAGACCCCCTCTAGGAAAAACACGACCACACGATAACACCACCACCACCTCCAAATTTCACTGTTGGCAGTACACACGCTGGCAGATGACGTTCACCGGGCATTCGGCATACCCACACCCTGCCATCGGATCGCCACATTGTGTACCTTGATTCGTCACTCCACACATCGTTTTGTCACTGTTAAATCTTGTAATGTTGACGCTTCTTACACCAAGCGAGGCGTCGTTTGGCATTTTCCTGCGTGATGTGTGGTTTATGAGCAGCCGCTCGACCATGGAATCTAAGGTTTCTCACCTCACACCTAACTGTCATAGTACTTGGAGTGGATCCTGATGCACTTTGGCATTCCCGTGTGATGGTCTGGATAGATGTCTGCCTATTACTCTTTACGACTCTCTTCAAATGTCGGCGATCTCTGTCAGTCAAGCGACTCACGCTTTTGTGCTGTACATGTCCCTTCACGTTTCCACTTCCCTATTACATCAGAAACAGTGGACCTAGGGATGTTTAAGAGTGTGGAAATCTCGCGTACAGACTTCTGACACAAGTGACACCCAATCACTTGACCACGTTGGAAGTCCGCGAGTTCCACGGAGCGTCCCATTCTGCTGTTTCACGATGTCTAATGGCTACTGAGGTCGCGGATAATGAGTATCAGGCAGTAGGTGGCAGCACAATGCACCTAAGGTGAAAAACGTATGTTGGTGGGGATGTCCGGATACTTTTGATCACATAGTTATGACAAAAGGGGCTATGTACATGTATCAAAATGAACAAGGGCTAGCTACCCGGTTAAACGACGTTAAACTCACAAAAAACACCGTCTACAATCACAATTTGTTTTATTGTGATTTTTATACATATCCCAGTGACTTCTGACCCGTGATCTTACACACTATGATGTGAGATGACCCCCTCCAAAAAAAATCGCGTGATGAGAATCGCTCTCTGATTAACCAGATTCTTATGTTTAATGTTGACATAACGCATTGTCAGGCCCTTCAGCCCAACACAACCTTCGCTTCTTCTAAGGGTGGTGCAGGTGTCCGTCAATGCGGACGAAGGATTCAATCACCTTCCTGGGAGTGAAACTTGAGGTATGCTCAACTTTTAGGAACAAATTCGGGACCTATCTGCTCAGTACAGTAGGCCACGGTCTCCCTTTATCCTATGCTAAGGTCCGGGATACTGTTCGTCTTTTTCAAGCCCTGATCATCTATCTCTCATACTTCACGGCTGCGAGATCTGGAGCATGGCCGCAGACAGCTGGCTGCTATGGCTACAACGGGCGCAGAATAGGGTACTGAATTCCATATATTCTGTTCACCGCTCCTTCCCCTGAGACTTCACCAAGCTTCATTCTCCCATGTGTGGAAGACGAAATTAGGCGCCAGACTGCAAAATTCTAGACAATTTGCCTCAACATCGGAGCGCCCTATTTAGCACTTTTGGGGATTATAACCCCGAACTCGCCGCTCTAAGCAACATCGGAGCACCTCCGTCAGCAGTGAACACTGCGATGCATATAACCCAACCAGAATCTGTTCTGCATAAAAATTGAAAACCCCACACAAAGATAAATGTAAAAACCAATAACTGCCAAAGGTGCAGCAGCTCGTTCATACATGTTACTTCCTATCCAGCATACCAAACTAATCACCCTAAACACCTATTCCTATCTATATGCTGCGGTCAAACCCTATTAAGGATGCGCACGCAGCAAAAGAAACTCGGGCTGAACCTCAGTCTGCTGGCAGCCAAAAGGAAGTGGAAGTGTAAATGCAAACATTGAGCATAAGCTGAGAGTACGTTTAGGAATAAATAGTATGCATGAACCTCGAGAATGCAGACTTGTGACTACCTCCCCCCTCCAAGGCACCCAACGATTGGTCTATGAACCGAAAGCAAATGTGTTTGTCGAATACCTTGAGCGTTCTGTGAGATCCAGAGATGACCCCCAGGACGACGACTTCTAGAACGCGTTCACGCCTGATAAAGTCGTAATCGACTTCCTGCAACAGAACAAGTGAACTCTAAAAGTACACTATGCCATATCAATCCCCAAAAGGCAGCAGGGTCTAACTAAAGTAGCGTGTTATCACCCGCCATGCTACGCCACCTTCCCTTGAGGGTCGTCCGATTTCTGACCAAGGCTTTCATTACGTGTTTCAACCTGTATCACTTTCCATGATAATAGAGGGAGATTCGGGTCGTCTGCATTTTGAAGCCAGGAAAATATCCGCTACACGACTCTATCAGCCTCCCATCAGTCCTACCGAAAGGTTTTAAAAGGAGATTGCTTGCCCACTTGACCCCAATACTGAAAAACACTCAAACCATGCATGGTCATCAGTTTGGATTCTGTCTTGGGCACTGGACCCTCCAGCAGTTGCTGCGCGTGGGGGAGGCCACTGTACTGGGTTTTCAGGACAGTACGTTCAGCACGTTGGTCCCTATAGACGTCAAGAAGCTTTTATTTATTTACAACCTGCATGCAGGTCTCCTGTACAAGCTGATTCAACTGGAGCTATCATCACAAATGAACATTAACTATAGCACACATTTCTAAAACACTATTATTTTGTTGTTTCATCTCTACGGAGAACACATCTACACAAATGCCAATAAGAGGCGGAATCCCTGAAGGCTCTGTACTATCTCCCACGCTATTCAGCGATTCCTGGTCGACTTTCCTACAGAGCAACACGTTAACACAGCTGAACATGCAGTCATGTTGTTATTCTGTACAAACAAGAACTCACGCAGAGCCTTGAAAATCCATACAGAGGCATCCCGTATCCAAGAGTGGCGTAGGCATCGGCAAATGTCCGTAAAGACACACCATTATGGTATGGAAGCGCCTGTTCTCCGTGAACTCCCCCATATTCATCTCAGTCGAAGAATTGAGGGACAAACATCACCTACTTGGGAGCTAAGCTAGGTAAAGGCCTAACTTTTAAGAAACACGCCAGAGACCTGTAGTTCCGGGTCACTGAGACATGTTCCCCTTGCTGTGATCGCGGGGACGTCCGCTCCTTGTCAGAGCTCTGTTAATTCTTGTCCTACTGTACGCCTACGAGATCTGGGGCATAGACGCAGACAGCTGGCGGATATGTCTACAACGAGCGCTCAAGTCCATGTACTCTGAGGTCTCTCCTGTCCCGTCAGACTACTTCACGAAGCCTTCATCTCTTTCGCACGTGTAAAATGAAATAACTCACCGGGCTGCAAAAGTCTAGATAGTTTGCCTCAACATCGGGGTGTCCTGAAGGTCTCTTGGGGATTATAACCTCCGAACTCGCCGCTTTAGGCAGCAACGGGATCCCCGCATGGCTTGTGGGCATCCAGAATAACGGAGTACGTCAGCAGCGACAGCTGCGCTCCATATGATCCACCAAGATCTGATCGACATCAAGCTTCACATCATTCATAGGTAGACATTTTAAAGTCTAATATCCACCAGAGGGACAGAAGGGCCGCTGCACCCTAACAGACAAATCATCCAGGAGCAACATGCTATTTCCTGGCCAGCACAACCACCCAATTCGAAACTGTTGTCCTGAAATACCCTATTTCTATCTTATCCTGCGGTTAAACCTTGAGGTCAGTGGCGGCTCTTGGACCAAACTATAGGTGAAGCTCTTTTCACACAAAATAAGGCATGTAACTTGGCTACTTCTTGTTGACTCTCCTATTCTAATTGGCGTATTCAGTATGCCACGAGCTTTTAAAGCATCTGACGTAACACTTTGCACGTTTATGTACGGAGACACTAAAAATTGGCTTAGGTCTATGAAGGGGATATACTATATACATATATACGTATAAATCAATATCAAACAAGAATTGTACATAATATAATTCAGCAAGAAAGAAGTTAGGATATTTAGAAACGTAAGACGTACAAAGCAGAATGTAACTTAGATAAGTTACACCACCTTTCACCAAGCTAATGAGCAAGGAACTTGAAGGAATAAGGAGAAATAGAAAGAGACATATATAGAGAGCGACAGAGACATTGAGTTTGCTTCCGGACCCGTCACTGGGACGCGTGTGCGAAAAGTTTTGGAGCAGAATATATTCTTACATAATAAGGTAACGCAGACTGAGGACTAATTAGAAATGTCGTTACTTTTTAAGACGCGAAGGTGAGTGTCACTAGGTTTAGGTATAAAAGGGGGAGGCAGGCCCCAGATTTTCACTCTCTTATACAATCTCTTCGACATTCAGTTATACTCTCTGGACGACGGATGCACGTGTGTGCATATGGGTAGGGAAGCGTGTTCCGTTAGATTGGGCTCCTAATTTATTATTATGGTGGAAATTGTTAAGGGACAAGGTAGTTTGAACGCATGGAAGTTACACATTAAGTGTGTTAAATTACCATTGCTCTTAAAGTTCTCAATGGTTTTTCTTGAAATGTATATGAATTATTCTATAAATTATGACAATTATTTTAAGTGTTCCTTGCATTGATAGCTCATGTAGTTGAGTCCGTAAAAACTATTTCATTCAGCAGAAAAATAGTAAAATTTGCTCTTAAAGCATATGAATTCATGTACCTTTTTCTCTGATACTACTTGGAATACAGAATCACAATTTTGCAAGCTTGTTCTTAGTATAATCAGCTATATTATGAATCCCAATTATTTTGTTATGTAATCAGTTCACTAGAAATTGAAAAAAAATTATTAAAGTCAAAAAAGTAAAAATGTGGAAAATTTGCAATGTTGTTGCTTTCTTAATATCACTAATATACATTATAAAATTATAATTGAGGTTCAGAAAGTTTAACTATGAGTTGTATACATGTACTGAAAAGTTCAGCTCTCCACTTCTCATACTTTCTGAGAAAAAGGTACACATAAATACACATAAGTTGTTTTGAGAAGGCTGAATTTAAAGTTTGAACATTGAAATTCTGGCTCCCTTCAGGGTGATAATCATGTGCACCTTCATTCCTGGACTGCCTTCTCTTGGTCCTGGCCTCTTTTGTTAGTTGTTGAACTGCTCGCTGGGCATGATATAGTCGTTCGTTGTTGAAAGATACAAAAATGTTTTAAAAAGGGGCGTTGCATGACAGCTTTAAAGGAATGCAGACTAGCATTTAAATGGTATTTCATTGTCTTAAAAAACCTCTTAATCTCCCAAAATTATATATATTCTGAAACTGGAAATAATAGAAATTTTATTAGAGCCTAAAGCAAGAAATATTCTGATGTGTTACACTCACATGACTTTCCCTACTCTTGTACAAACTATTTTTACAAACGCTTATTCTCCATCTACTTCATGTTAATCCAGATAAACATTTGCAGACTCTATCTTATTGCTAATTTTCTTGTAGATGTAAGGGGAATATATATTTACAAGGGCAATATAGAAATACAGTAGCCTTTAAGCACATACATATCTCTTAATAGCTGGTTGCCAGGTGCAGCACCATTCTCTTTGCCACAGATTAATACTCTTTGCATATACAAGATAAAAAAATGAATAACGAATTCCCATTTGAGAAAATAAGTATTGAAAAATTTAAGGGAATAACAAGAAATATCTCGAAAATGGTTCACTCAACAAAAAAAATGTATATGACATAAATTGTGTATTTTAACGCGATCTACATTTTTTCTGTAGTCAAATTTTGTCTATCTCTTATGGTTTACCAGTTATGCAAAAGTCGTTCACAATGAAGAATACTTTTGGAGACATTCCCAGAAAATTCGAGATATACATTTTATTTGTCATAAAAATATCTTAAACATATGATATTTTAATCAAAATCGTTAGAGCCATTTTTGAGCAAATTAAAATTTTCGAAAAATGTTCCATGTAAAGGGTAATCTGGGGTGGGGAGATTTTCTTGAAAACCTTCGTGTCGCATCTGTGGAAGATACTGAACCTAAATAGCAAGTTTGGTGTTTATCCGACTGTTCGTTTCTGAGTTATGCTGTTCACAGACAGACGGACACACACACGGATATGTTTCCAAAAATGCTTTTTATGGATTCAGGGGATCTCAAAACATGTATTTTCGGTGAAATCTCGGTATCGAATTTTTGGGTGGGATACAATACTTCACCTACTTACTATACGTAGTAGAGAAAGTAAAAATGTGATTTTTGACTATTTCAGAGTACCTTGTCTCGTTAACACAGCCAACTGTTTTGAATTTAATATTTTTGCGACATTGTACAGACCGAGAACTTTGGTATGCTACAAGGTCCATAGTTTCAGATTTAATTCATAAATTTGTATACATCTTCAAATTATATAGAGTTTTTATGTCTGGTGACTTGTCCTTGGTAGTAGTAATGCCCTGAACCTGAAGAAGCCTGGTGAGGGATGTTCCGATAATTCATGGCTACAATACATGTGGACAAGACACAGTAGCAGCAGCAGCAGCAGGTGATAAATCAGTGTACTGCTAGTAAATCAATCACTCAGCGTGGCTCCCTCTGCATGTTACGTGTGAATCATTCATTACTCCTGTAATCGGCAGGGAGGGAGTGCTAACATGACTTGCAGGATCAACCTGGTTCTTTCACCTGGAAACAATGACGACGACGCCCTCAGCCCTGGGGGTGGCTACAGGATGTAGGGAGAAATTACTGCCCTTCCGGATTGCTGATTGAATACATGCAGGACATAACCACAAAAAATTATATGGTAGAGAGCTATATGACCAGATAGTATTATGTATGCCACTATTATATAAGCAAGTGTGTGTGTGTGTGAAAGAGAGAGAGAGAGAGAGAGATAAGAGAATGGGGAAAAAATAGCGCGATAATATAAAAGCTAAATACGTAGTTAACTTTGAAGAAGATGGTTTGTTACGTAATTTTTTTTATTTTGACCCCAAATGTTTAAAAAATATTAACTTTGTAATTTAACTGTTTCTTTAAATATTATATATTTATGTTTGCCTCGGCTGCGTCAGTATTATTGTTAGAGACATGGAAGTCTTGGCAGGGCGTGATGCGACAAGAATGTAGGCTTACACAGATTTTAAGTTCACTCCTTTTTATTAATCCTTGAGACAAATTAAATAGCACTTCACTGATATCGAGAGCTGTGAGATTCTTTTATTTAATACATGCACTTTTTAGTACGTATACTATTTTTATCTCACACGAATACGTAATTAATTTCTCGAGAACACATCTCGCGTCTGATTAGTAACACTAGGTTAGTTCCAACATACGGTTCTGAACGGGTTCCGAACTAATTCCAACACATGCTAATGCACATGCACCAATCCGGTACGCTCACAGAACTAATTCGGAATTATGTGTGGTTGGAACACTACTTGAACCGTTCGCGTTCTGTCACGGCCCTCTTCGTTGCGCGTTCAATCAGAAGACGATCAAATATCTACGTTTACAGCGTTGATGAATGAAATCAAACTCCGCCGATGTAAGCGTTTCTTTCATACTGATTCCAGTCCTAATATTCGAGCAAAAATAAATCGCGTTCGTTTATCGGCTTAAAACCATTGATACTGAGTTATTGCGAATAACAATTGTAATTTATAGATATTATATTTAAACCAGAACCCGGAAAAAGTAATTTAACACAATTCCAATTTAACATTAGGTGTCCTGCTACGGAAACTTCTAAACACAATGTTTAATTTAAAACTCCAATACTCTGAGACAATGACACCCCACATAAATTCTATTCCGAACGTAATGCAAATACAAAACTACATGGTACCAATGTATGCTTATGATCAGGGTTAGGATTTTTAGTTGCAAATTTCAGATGAAAAAAGGAAGGGAAAAGGTGCTCAAATAAGGTGAAAAAGGCACAATAAGGTGCTGGTTTATTTAAGGGGATGCACAACTGAAATTGCTATTTCCTAAACTATCCATTCAATTGGGCTGAAATTTTTATTTCTTTATGTATAATTGTTTTGTGAATTATAGCCCAGTCTTAATAATTCTCGAAACTGCGCGGTTGAGGTTATTGTCGTCTCCACGTAAACAGATGACGTCTCTCACAGCAACAAACTCACATTCACGAACAGCAGGCTACTGATTCTGGTGGGTAAAATCACTCATTGTCAATTGCATTATTGCGGGCTACTTTATAGCAGGAAAGTGAGAGAAAGAGGTTTTCGTCGAACACACAATTATTTTCCATTGTTGCGGGGGTGCTTTCAATTCCCGCGCGGCGTTTACTGAAAGAGGTAGACTTACCATTCGCACGTACACAGCAAGCTGAGGAGACGTTAATTGAAAGTTAAAGAATAAATTGGAATGAAGGAAAAAAGGGGATTATGGGCATGGTTGGGGGGAAATGGTATAAAGGTGCCAAAAAGGGGTAAAGGTCCCAAAATAACGGAATAATGTTTAAATGGAAATAATCCTCTTCTTCGGAAGTCGATGCATCATTAAAAAGATCACTGTCACCTTCTAAATCACTCATTATTGTTATCTTTGAACGCTGTTTTGCTCCCTGGCTTTGTTAGACGTTTGTTCTACTGAATACAGAGAGTATGTCGCTTTTTCAATACTCTCTGTCGGGTTTGTTCCAAGCGATTAGAATCGATTCTGAATTAACTGAGTATGCGCTGTAGACCATACAATCTGCGCATGTCTGGAATTTTCAGTTCCTATTCTTAATCACGAACCGATTTCACTCGTTCCGAACTAGTTCCCAAATACGTTGGAACAGCAAACTGGAAATTCAGAATTGGTTCTGATCTGATTCTCTGTCGTGTTGGAACGCCACTTAGCTACTGCGCACACTCAGATAATTCGGAATCGATTCTGAATCGTGTGGGAACAAACCTACTGTCTGCAGGCAACTGAACTGATTTCAAGCGCCTAAACTTGTAAATTTCTGTATTTCAAGTCTCTGATTGGCTAATACCACTCCAATAGAATACCTTCATTTAACTAAAGCTTTTTCTGGTTGTTGATTGACTATTTTATAAACTGTCACTAAAATTACATTATTGTTACTCCAAGAATCACAAGTAGTACTGTTAAACTCTCAAACTCAATATTGCCTCAAGGTTACATCATTGTTAGTAACTTTTAACTTATTATTCTCACAGCTCCTACATTATTAAATTACGTAATGCATTCACATACCGTTATTAAACATGTTTACAATAATATAAGTATATGCAATGACTGTTACATACATTTTACAAATTGTTACATACACATATTGCTTTAAGGCGGGCTGTTATTGAATTTATATATTATATAATTTGACTGAAATCATTTAAGTGTTAAAAATACTGCCTCAACATGCGGATACAGAAGATGATCTTCAGATAGAAGTATATGGCCTGATACCCAATAATTGATAGAAATATATAAATAATGAAATAAGGAAACGATAGTAAGATAGAGAAATAATTGCAATAAGCAATTTACATATATTAAATCAGGGTAAGCCTGAGATGAAAGCTATTTCCGCAGAAAAAGGTATTAGCGAGTTAATAACAGCCGAGTAGTGGAGGCGTAGCATAAAATATTCCTTGAAAGCAGTTAGGGGGGTGAACTCAGCTCGTTTGCAAAGCCACGTAGGCAGCAACTCTTCCTGGCCTAGGGAACTATGCTAGCCTCTAGTTCCCGAGGCCGCGGGTTCAAAAACGGCGAAATGTAACGAATATTTTCGGGCGTAAAAATTCTAATCATGGCTTCCTTCGGAAGGGAAGTAAAGCCGGTAGTTCCTTGTCGTAAATTTACGACACGTAAAGGAACTTCAAGCTGGACAAAGAGGCCTCTGAACAAAATTTCCGGTCTTTGACGCCCAATATACAATGGCTGGCTAAGAATCATTGTAGTTAAAGAGCGTCTATAAATAAAACTCAATTTCAGTTTACGCTTTAGGAACAAGATAACAGACGCATGTATGGGATTTTAAGATTGGACCGCCCGAGAAAGAATGTTGGGAGCGGTAGCCATACGTGGACGGAGCTTAAGAAAAGTTTGTGCAGTCTAAATTAGACACACATTCACATTCGTGACTCTCGTGTGCAATTTTTAGTTTCTCTACTACGTATAGTAAGTAGGGGAATAATGTATTCCGCTCAAAAATTGGATACCGAGATTTCACCGGAAATACATGTTTTGAGGCCCCCTGAATCCAAAAAAAAATTTGTAACATATCCGTGTGTGTGTCTGTGAACAACATAACTCAGAAACGAACACTCGGGTAAACACCAAACTTGGTATTTAGGTTCAGTATCTTCCAGAGAAGCGACACGAAGGTTTCAAGAAAATCCCCCATCCCAGATTACCGTTTACATGGAACATTTTTCGAAAATTTTAATTTTCTCAAAAACGGCTCTAACGATTTTGATTAAAATATCATATGTTTAAGATATTTTCATGATAAATGAAATGTATATCTCGAATTTTCTGGGAATGTCTCCAAAAGTATTCTTCATTGTGAACGACTTTTGCATAACTGGTAAACCATAAGAGATAAGACAAAATTTTACTACACAAAAAATGTAGATCGCGTTAAAATACACAGTTTATGTCATATACATTTTTTTTGGACGAGTGAACCATTTTCGAGATATTGCTTGTTATTCTCTTAAATTTTCCAATACTTACACTTTTTCTGAAATGGGAATTCGTTATTCATTTTTTTTATTCTGGTAATGCAAAGAGAATGGAATGCTCCACATAGAAACCAGCTGTTAAAATATTTGACTATCGCTTAAAGCCTAGCACATTCCCCTTGCACCTATCTCGAATAAGCGTTTGTAAAATTAGTTTGTACAAGAGTAGAGAAAGCCATGTGAGTGTAACACATCAGAATTTTTTTATGTGATCATCAGTGTCTGGTAAAGTTTTGTAACTGGATTTTGTGAAATGATAAGAGTAACTGGCCCACACTTTATATTCTTCTCTGACAAAGTATGATTCAATTTATACGGCTATGTTTCTGCTCAAAATAATAGATACGAAGCTGAAACTGAAATATGTTTTAGAAAATCAAAAAAGGATTAACTTAAAAAAATTTAAGTCATCTTATTGTTTTTCGAACTATTCCCCTTAACAACAATACATTTTTGTTTCCATGAAACCGCTCCTTAAAGTAATGATGTCACTCTTGCTGAGGCACTTCAGAAATTAGGTTTTTTTATAATGCACCACTGCTTCAACTGATGATGAAAATCACAAGGTTTGTGCGGCGGAGGGTACTGCTGACCTTTAGGACAACCAGATACTCATTTGTTAGTTTTGCTGTATTCGACGATGCATTTTTATTATGTAACATTACTTTTCCTTTTGGGCGTTTTTCATGAACCTTTTTCAAAAACACACATTTGTACCTATCGACGGTAATGGTATGTGTATCCACTGCTGTAGGAGCATTATGACCCGTTTAAAAAAAATCTGATGTATTACACTCACATGACTTTCTCTACTCTTGTACAAACTATGTTTACAAACGCTTATTCTCCATCTACTTCATGTTAATCGAGATAAACATTTGCAGACTCTATCTTATTGCTAATTTTCTTGTAGATGTAAGGGGAATATATATTTACAAGGGCAATATAGAAATACAGTAGCCTTTAAGCACATACATATCTCTTAATAGCTGGTTGCTAGGTGCAGCACCATTCCCTTTGCCACAGATTAATACTCTTTGCATATCCAAGACAAAAAAATCTGATGTGTTACACTCACATGACTTTCTCTACTCTTGTACAAACTATTATTACAAACGTTTATTCTCCATCTACTTCATGTTAATCGAGATGTTAATCTTATTGCTAATTTTCTTGTACATGCAAGGGGAATTGGTAGGCTTTAAGCGATAGTCAAATATTTTAATAGCTGGTTGCTATGTGGAGTATTCCATTCTCTTTGCATTACCAGGACAAAAAAATGAATAACGAATTTGGGAAAAAGTATAAGTATTGGAAAATTTAAGGGAGTAACAAGCAATATCTCGAAAACGGTTCACTCAATAAAAAAATGTATATGACATAAATTGTGGCGGAGTGGTTACACCACAATAACATCCTTGTAATGGACTGGCCTGCACAGAGTCCTGACTTGAATCCTATAGAACACCATTGGGATGTTTTGGAACCCGACTTCGTGCCAGGACTCACCGACCTACATCGATACCTCTCCTCAGTTCCGTACTCCTTGAGGAATGGGCTACCATTCCCCAAGAAACCTTCCAGCACCTGATTGAAAGTATGCCTGCGAGAGTGAACGCTGTCATCAAGGCTAAGGGTGGGCCAACACCATATTGACTTCCAGCATTACCGATGGAGGGCGCCACGAACGTGTACATCATTTTCAGCCAGGTGTCCGGATACTTTTGATCACGTAGTGTATCTACTTCTAACGCTACGATGCGTATGCAATATCAATATCACAGAATTTTATATACCCTCATGTAAGAAATATTTGCTCTATTTATTTTGTATGTTGCACTCCAGTTCTTTAACACGGTATCCAAATAATTGTATAAAGATAGAAAATAGGCCCAGCATACATAATAAAATAGTTAACGGATATTTCATAATTAGTAAATGAGAAAATTATTTCTCTCGACGGTCACTCTTTACGAAAGAGGTTAACTTGGTGGCCTGGAAATGGGGAATCGGTTTACCTACTTGCATTAAATAAAGTATTACATTCCATCCAAAAATTAGCAATGGAGATTTTACTGGAAATACACGTTTTGAGCTCCCCTACAATAAAAATACATTTTAATAAAATAAGGCTCTTGAGCGTGTGTGTGTGTCTGAACAGCATAACCCAAATAAAATCAGCTAAATACCAAACTTGCATCTTCCAAGCCTGCAGCACGAAACCCCATTCCATAAAACCCTTTGCGTGGAAAATTGTCATTGTTTGTCACAAAAATGGCTCTAAAAACTTTTATTAATACTTTTTTTTCGAGTGGAGGCGAAAATGATTTAATCACTGACCCCAGCCCTGATGGGAGTCGGGACTCAGAATGTGGGACTCACCAATAGTCGGCATACCCACTAAAGACCATACCCACCGGATGGAAGAAGGAAAAGTGGAATGTCGTGGCTTGGTGCGGTCCCGCATAGCACCCGCGTTAGTATCTGAAGGCTGCTGGCTGCCGCTCTATCGGCGGGAGCGCGTAAAGGTAGGTTGCAAACCAAGAAACCTGACTGCAACACTATGGGAATGGCGAGGGTTAGGAATAGAATGGAAGTTAGGATTGAGGTTGGTACTGACGATGATGCTGCTGTTGCTGATTGAACTCCTTGCATTGCTGCAAGAAGTTTGCGACTCTCTCCGGGTTGCTCTTCAGCCTGGGACCAAGAGATGATACCCCTGTTAGTCTGGATGAAGTGCTGTCGAACTGCCCAGCCAGGAAAACCTGTTGATCAGCTGATGAAGTTTGAAGATCCCTGAAGAGCTCCAGGGCTGTCAGCTTCGTCGTCATGTTCAGGAACTCCGCGCGTAGATCCTGAACGGCGTCACGTAGGGCCTGGACTTCCTCGATGATCGGCGTGAGCGATGGTGCTGGTGTCGGCGCTGGTGTCAGAGTCTGTGGAGCTGTCACTGGCTGCGGCGTTGGTGTTGGCTTCAGCGGTGCCTTCCTGCGAGGTGGCCGGTGAAGTGCGTTGACCCTCCACAGGTTGCACAGAAGCGGCGTCGGCGGCGCAGGTCGTGCTGCGTACACGTTGAGGTGGTGCAGGCGGAACCACAGTAATGGCACCTAGGTTGTGCTGAGCAGGTCGCATCTTCGTGTCGGTAGGCACAGCAGCGCCTACAGGGTACCTGGCGTTCTAATCGGCTAGCCTCGATGCGTAAGCCTCGCCCTAACCAAGGCAGGCCCGCTCTCAAGGCAGCTTCATAGTCGCTAGGGTCTGCGAACTCGATCCTCACGAGCGAAGTGGGTCCCTGTGCTCCGATTATTCGAGTGGCCTTGCTGGTGAGCTGCGTTGGTGAGGAACCTGACTGTGAGGAACCCAAGAAGTGCAGGTTGTATCTACGCTGGCTGGGTGCTTCCCAGAATTGGCGGCGCGGGTGCCGGTGAAGGTAGCGGCAACTGCGGAGGCAGTCGCGGCGAAGCGGCGGAGGTTGCCCTAGGCTGCGGCGTCTGCGGGGAGCTCTCCTCGGCGGGTGTCGGTGGAGACGAAGAGGTTCCTGCCTTAGCAGGAGCGGCGACTGAGCGAAGCTTCTTCGCCATCTGAAGCTGGTCTGCTAGATATTTACATGGCAAAAGGAATATCTTGAATTTTCTTGGAATAGTCTGTGAAGTCGTCTTCATTTGGAAGGAATTTTGTATAATTGATAAACCATGAGAGGTAGACAAAATCTTATATTATATACTATACTTGGTATTTACCAAGCGGGGTGGCGCAGTAGGCAAAGTGTGTGGCCCTCTGGTTGCCTAAGCGAATGTTGGGATTGTGTATTCTACCACGATTTCTCTTTTCCCTCTTTTCCTATCATTTCTTCTTTCTCCATTTCATTTTTCAGGCAGTGTCTTCGGGTTCCAAAGCGCGGCTGGTGTCGGGCAGATGGCATGGTTGCTGCGCTATGTAAAGGTTTTCTCCGTAAAACGCCAGGATGCGTTGGCCCGCTTGCTAAGGTCAGTTCGTTGCCCTCTCGCGGGATTCTTCGCCTCTGCTGATGCTGGAGGATATTTCAAACTTGGAAATATTAGGGACTTCCCTGCGTCTCTATGGACCTTCTGCGACTACTTCACTTCATCCCTGCCTCCAGGAGGTGCAGTCACAATAGATTTTGTTAGTCGCAGTGGCGAGGTGTTCCCTCAGGTGAATACCTCATACCTCATGCTTGGTATTTAAGTTCAGCATCTTTCAATAATGTGACAAAAATACTTTTCAAGAAAATTCCCCCCTTCTGCCGATTACATGAAAACTATTTTCTTTATGTTTTAATTTTGACAAAAATTATTCAGATTTTTATTAAAGTAGGTATTTTCATGACAAAAAAATGTGTATCTTCAATTATTTTCTGGGAATAGTCTGTGAAGTGCTCTGAATGATTATTGTACAAAGTGAAAAACTCCATTTGGTCCTATTTCAGCCTCTGTGCCTAGCCCCATTGCAAGACGTTGATTGACCTCGACATAATAGAGAAAGCTGTTTGTTGATGACGTCGGCAGTATAATACACAGGGCGCAGATTATTCTAACAACTACCCAAATATCCCCTGAAGGTTAAGGATAACAACGTAGAAGCATTAAGTAGCTTACATATAGGCTTTCTTGAAATAGCCTTCGGCGTTCTTTATCTCGGTCCCAATATAGCCTGATCTTCCATTAACATTAGTAAACTCCATTAATATATTGATTTGCTCTGGGGATATCATAGAGGACAATTTTAGAGAAAAAAATCTGATGTGTTACACTCACATGACTTTCGCTACTCTTTTACAAACTATTTTTACAAACGCTTATTCTCCATATGCTTCATGTTAATCGAGATAAACATTTGCAGAGTCTATCTTATTGCTAATTTTCTTGTAGATGTAAGGGGAATATATATTTACAAGGGCGATATAGAAATACAGTAGCCTTTAAGCACATGCATATCTCTTAATAGCTGGTTGCTAGGTGCAGCACCATTCCCTTTCCCACAGATTAATACTCTTTGCATATCCAAGACAAAAAAAAACGAATAACGAATTCCCATTTGAGAAAATAAGTATTGAAAAATTTAAGGGAATAACAAGTAATATCTCGAAAATGGCTCACTCAACAACAAAAAAAGTATACGACATAAATTGTGTATTTTAACGCGATCTACATTTTTTGTGTAGTAAAATTTTGTCTATCTCTTATGGTTTACCAGTTATGCAAAAGTCGTTCACAATGAAGAATACTTTTGGAGACATTCCCAGGAAATTCAAGATATACATTTTATTTGTCATAAAAATATCTTAAACATATGATATTTTAATCAAAATCGTTAGAGCCATTTTTGAGAAAATTAAAATTTTCGAAAAATTTTCCATGTAAAGGGTAGTCTGGGGTGGGGGGATTTTCTTGAAAACCTTCGTGTCGCATCCTTGGAAGATACTGAACCCAAATACCAAGTTTGGTGTTCATCCGACTGTTCGTTTCTGAGTTATGCTGTTCACAGACACATACACACTGACATGTTTCCAAAAATGCTTTTTTTGGATTCAGGGGGCCTCAAAACATATATTTCCGGTGAAATCTCGGTATCGAATTTTTGGGTGGAATACAATACTTCCCCTACTTACTATACGTAGTAGAGAAAGTAATACCTACATTACACATTTCGTTATAGATACAAAGAGAACAGCGATAGTCAAATGTTTAACAACTGGACGCTATATGCTGGCCTTAAAATTCCATACTGTTTCCATGACATCGCGAGAAACAACTGAATGTTGAATGGACTTGAATAATTCGAAGCATTAATAACGGATATCTTGAAAATGGGTGATGTCACAAAAAATAGTTATTTAAGGTAATTTGTGCCTTTTAAGGAGATGTACATTTCTTGTGTAGTGCGTTTTCGTCTATCGCTAAACGTTTACCAGTTACGGTATGTGATCAAAAGTATCCGGACACCCCCACAAACATACGTTTTTCATCTTAGGTGCATTGTGATGCCACCTACTGCCTGGTACTCATTGTCCGCGACCTCAGTAGTCATTAGACATCGTGAAACAGCAGAACGGGACGCTCCGTGGAACTTACGGACTTCGAACGTGGTCAGGTGATTGGGTATCACTTTTGTCAGTCTGTACGCTAGATTTCTAAACTCCTAAACATCCCTAGGTCCACTGTTTCTGATGTGATAGTGAAGTGGAAACGTGAAGGGACATATACAGCACAGACGTGTACAGGCCGACCTCCTCTGTTGATTGACAGAGACCGCCGACATTTGAAGAGGGTCGTAAAGAGTAATAGGCAGACATCTATCCAGACCATTACACAGGAATTCCAAACTGCATCAGGATCCGCTCCAAGTACTATACAAATTAGGCGCGAGGTGAGAAACCTTGGATTCCATGGTCGAGCGGCTGCTCATAAGCCACACATCACGCAGGAAAATGCCAAACAACGCCTTGCTTGGTGTAAGGAGCGTCAACATTACACGATTGAGCAGTGGCAAAACGTTGTGTGAAATGACGAATCACGGTACACAATGTGGCGATCCGATGGCAGGGTGTGGGTATGCGAATGTCAGCGTGTGTAGTGCCAACAGTGAAATTCGGAGGTGGTGGTGTTATGGTGTGGTCGTGTTTTTCCTGAAGGGGGCTTGCATCCGTTGTTGTTTTGCGTGACACGATCACATTGATATTTTAAGCAACTTCTTGCTTCCCACTGTTGAAGAGCAATTCGGGGATGGCGATTGCATGTTTCAACGCGATCGAGCACCTGTTTATACTGCACGGGCTGTGGCGGAGTGGTTACCCGACAATAACATCCCTGTAATGGACTGGTCTGCACAGAATCCTGACTTGAATCCTATAGAACGCCTTTGGGATGTTTTGGAACGCCGACTTCGTGCCAGGCCTCACCGACCTACATCGATACCTCTCCTCAGTTCCGCACTCCGTGAAGTATGGGCTGCCATTCCCCAAGAAACCTTCCAGCACCTGATTGAAAGTATGCCTGCGAGAGTGAACGCTGTCATCAAAGCTAACGGTGGTCCAACACCATATTGACTTCCAGCATTACCGATGGAGGGCGCCACGAACTTGTACGTCATTTTCAGCCAGGTGTCCGGATACTTTTGGTCACGTAGAGTATACCTACAAAATTACACAAAATACCTTCCGAATGAAGAGGACTTCGCAGGCTTTTCCCAGAAAATTCAAGATACCTATACATTATACTTGTAATGTGAATATATTTAATACATGGTATTTTAATCAAAATCGTTAAAGCAATTTTTAGAAAATAAAAAATTTGAAGAATGTTCCATGTAAAGGGTAGTTTGGTGTATAGGAATTTTCTTTTAAATCTTCGTGTCGATCTCTAGAAAGTGCTGAACCTAAATACCAAATTTGGTATTTATCCTACTTTTTCTATCACGTGCATAGTAGGTAGAGAAGGTAATGGCATTCCACCCAAAAAATCGATAGCGAGATTTCACCGGAAATACATGTTTTGAAGCCCCTGAATCGAAAAAATGTAATTTTACGAAAAGGTTTGTGTATATCTGAACAATATATCTCAAAAACGAAAAGTCGGATAAATACCAAACTTGGTAATTGAATTCAGTACATTTTTCAAAAATGTTTATTTTCTAAAAATGACACTAACTCTTTTGATTCAAATATCACATATTAAAAATATTTACATAACAAATAAGATATATATTTTGAATTTTCTGTGAATAGCCTGTGAAGTCCTCTTCATTCGAAAGGAATTTTATATCATCTTGTATTAGTTGTAAACGTTAAGCTACAGACGAAAACGTACTGCACAAGAAACGTAGATGGTATTTTGTTGTAACTTGTTTGCAACACGCTTTGGGCGTCAATTTGAAGTAGTTTGTATTGTCTTTATTGAAGGATGAGTTGTATTATATTTCAACTGTTGGGGAGCCGAACTTGTAGTAGTTGCAACCGCACGTATAGTACCCGCTTTCCGGTAGCCTTCGCTCTAAGTTTAAAAATATTAATTTTGTAATTTTGACTGTTTCTTTAAATATTATGTGTTTATGTTTGCCTCGACTGCGTCAGTATTATTGTTAGAGACATGGATATCTTGGCAGGGTTGTGGTGCGACTAAGAATGTAGGCTTACACAGATTATAATTTTACTTCACTCCTTTTATTAATGCTTGACACAATTTAAATAACACTTCACTGATATAGAGAGCTGTGAGATTCTTTTATTAATTACTTGCACTTTTTTCGTCTCACACGAATACGTATTAAATCTCTCGAGGACGTGTCTCGCGTCCGGTTAGGAACATTCTTTGCAGGCAACTGAACTGATTTCAACCGCCTAAAATTGTAAATTTCTGTATTTCAAGTCTCTGATTGGCTATTCCTAATCCAATAGAATACCTTCATTTAACTAAAGCTTTTTCTGGTTGTTGATTGGCTGTTTTTATAAACTGTCACTAAAATTACATTATTGCTTCCAAGAATCACAAGTAGTATTGTTAAACTTTCAAATTCATTATTGCCTCAAGGTTACCTCATTGTTAGCAACTTTTAACCTATTATTCTCACAGCTCCTACATTATTAAATTACAATATAGTCACATAACATTATTACACATGGATACTATAATAGAAGCATATGCAATGACTGTTACACACATTTTACAAATTATTACATACACATATTGCTTCAAGGCGGGCTGTTATTGAATTTACATATTATATAATTTGACTGAAATTATTTAAGTGTTAAAAATACTGCCTAAGTTTAAAACACACAATTTATTTCCAGTAGCTTTTTGTGTGGCATCAACCATTTCCAAGATATCCGTTATTAATGGTTCGAATTGTTCCATACTTATTCTTTCATTCCTGTCGATATTCAGTTGTTTATCGTGATTTCATGAAAACAGTATGGAATTTTAAGGCAGTTGTTAAACATTTGACTATCACTGTTCTCTTTGTATCTATAACGAAATGTGTAATGTAGCTATTTCTGTAAAGGTTTATTTGGATTAGAATGTAGTACATAGAAATAGAAGGGTAGAGAAAGTAATGTGAATGTATAATATTAGATTTATTTATTCAGGGGGCTCAAAGTTTCTGTTTCTGGTGAAATCTTAGTGTTGAACTTCCCCTACTTCCTATACGTAAGAAGTAGATGAAGTAAAAAGGAGAATGTAAAACCCTGAAGAAGGCGGTGGTAGGCAGTTCACATGTCGGATGCTGCACAAATGCCCTTATCTTTGCCACATACACACATATCCTATTGTAGTCCAGCACCTCATCCTCCTCCGCGAAACTAAACCAAAGCAAAGCAGCTTGGTCCACCTTGAATAATTAACGCTAATGGAAGCTTGTGCCGTGCTGCAGCCCTTCAAACAATGCCGCTGGCTGCAGTATCACACACACATACAGCAATCTAGTTGCTGGGACAAGCCTTCTCTTCTTGGGCAAAGAAGCCGAGCCTGGCGTCCTCAACTGTGTCTACCACTACAAGATTAACTCGGCAACATACCTGCTCTGAGGTTTCTGCCTATATTAACATTCTGACTGTCTCATCCGGCATTACACTGCTGCAAGGATAGGGCTGGTTTTTTAAAGTCTGTAATTTGTACGTAAAATGCCCAAAGTTTTGTTCAGATTGGTCAAATACTGACAGATTTTACGAGGGGGTGTCAAAAAGTAATGTGAAAGCTTTTATTGTTTGAACAGCACTTTTCAAAACACCCAGAGAAGTCCTCGTTTGACATCCTATTCAGTATACCCGAAATAACACTTTCAGTATCTGTGTGAAAATGCGCCTACGAAGTGCTTTTTCACTCGTGGGAACAGGTCACATGGCGATAGACCCGGTGAATATTGAGAAACATATTTTGTTGTCCTTGGTTGCTGTTATTTGCCCCACGTATGGACACCAATTTCAAGTAGAATTGTTATTTACGTTGTTTGCTGCTACGTATTGAAAGTTAGTTTGTAGATGCTGTATTATATTTCAACTGTTGGGGAGCCGAACTTGAAGTTTGTTTGCAACCGCACGCATGGTACCCGTTTCCGGTAGCCTTCGCCCCAAATGTACTTTCAGGTGGCCTTTGCCCCAAGTTTAAAAAAATATTAACTTTGTAATTTGACTGTTTCTTTAAATATATTTATAATCGCCTCGGCTGCGTCAGTATTATTGTTAGAGGCACGTTTCTATTAGCAGGGTTGTGGTGCGACAAAGAATGTAGATTTACACAGATTATAATTTTTACTTCACTGCTTGTATTAAAGGTTGACACGATTAAAATAACACTTCACTGATATAGAAAGAGAGCCGTGAGATTCTTTTATGAATTAATTGCACTTTTTAACACGTAAACTTACTTTTCGTCTCACACGAATACATACTATATTTCTTGAGGACACTTTTTGTGTCTGCTTACTAACGCTTTCTGCAGGCAACTGACTTCTAGATTTGTAAATTTTGCTATATTTCAGTTTCTGATTGGCTAATTCTACTCCAATAGAATACCTTTATTTAACTAAAGCTTTTTCTGGTTGTTGATTGGCTATTTTTAAACTGTCTCAAAATTTACATTATTGTTACTCCAAGAATAACAAGTAGTTCTGTTAAACTTTCTTACTCATTATTGACTCAAGGTTAACTCATTGTTACCTCATTGTTAGCCACTTTTAACCTATTATTCTTACAGCTCCTACATTATTAAAGTACGTAATATATTCATATAACATTATTACACATGGATACAGTAATATAAGCATATGCAATGTGTGGCAGTATTTTATATCACAACACTGTAAATGCCAGAGTGATTGTAGTGTAAATTAACATTACTGTATGACATTGATTTGAGATGTTTGTTAATTATAAGCATTATTATGGAATAAGTTTACACGCCTCACTGAAACTGACAATAGGAGCGGATAACAATGAGCGAGGGGGTGAGTTGTTTATCAATTATAAGAGACAAACAAATGACGTCACAGTAGCGCGCTTTTCTTTAGAAATGGAGGGAATATTTTCCCTAGAGCATGTGTGTTCGTAATTTTGATTGGTTATAAAAATAGACGCTAATGTTGGCGTGCTTTATTAACCAATAGCAGCTCTGTTATAATGTTTAGGCATATCGGGGTGAGGGAGTATAAATTCTGAAGCCAGAGACGGATAACAGTAGGATATATAGGAGAGAGCTGGCACAGTTTTTTGCGTTTATATGGGAAAGGATAGGGAAAACGAAGGTAGATGCTAGGTTGAGAGAGTCTTCAAGGAGGAAAATGCGTTTATATGGGAGAGATAGGGAATACCAGGGCTGATGCTAGGCTAATCAGATGCTAAAGGAGGGAGGGATATGCTTTATATGAGACAGATAGGGAATACGTGGAGAGGTGCTAGGCTAGACAGAGGCTGAGTAATGTATGGTTTATATGAGCGGTATAGGAAAACGATGAGAGGTGTTAGACTAGACAAGGCTTGAAACGTAGTGCATGGTTTATATGAGAGATATAGGAAAACGAGGAAAGGTGTTAGGCTAGGCAGAAGTCGAGGAGTAGAGTAAGGTTTATATGAGAAGTATAGGAAAACGAGGAGAGGTATTAGGTTAGGAGAATTGAGTTTGTGTTTATAAGGAGAGACGAGAAAACGGAGAGAGATCCTATGCTAGGATAGACAGGTGTTAAAGTTAGGTTAGATAGGAAACCAAGGAGTGATACTCAGCTAGAGGGGGGGTAGGAGGGAATGAGCTTTTGAGAGGTAGGGGATACGGGGAGTGGTGTTAGACTAGACAGGGCTTGAAACGTAGAGCATGGTTTATATGTATGAGAAGTATAGGAACAGGAAGAGGGGTGCTAGGCTAGACAGAGGTTGAGGAGTAGAGTATAGTTTATATGAGAGGTATAGGAAAACGAGGAGAGGAGTTAGACTAGACAGAGGTCGAGGAGCAGAGTATGGTTTATGTGAGAGTCATAGGTAAACGAGAGAGGCGTTAGGCTAGACAGAGCTACAGGAGTAGAGTATGGTTTATATGAGAGGTATAGGAACAGGAGGAGAGGTGTTAGGCTAGACAGGTAGTGTAGCAGTAGGAATATGGACTTATATACAGGAGAGATAGGGAATAGGAGGTGCTAGACTTGAAAGCGACTTTAGAAGTGAACATAGTGGAAAACTGTTTCATGTCAATGTTCTAGACATGCCCATCACGTAACCTATTCAGGGAAAAGGTGACTCGTTCAGGGGAAAAAGGTGACTGCTCAGGGAAAAAGGAGACCCACAAAGGGAAAAAGTTGACTAGCAAAGGGAAAAACGTAACCAGCAAAGGGAAAAAGGCGACCAGCAAAGGGAAAAATGTGACCAGCAAAGGGAAAAAGGCGACATGCAACGGGAAAAAGGTGACCAGTAAAGGGGAAAATGTCACCAGCAAAGGGAAAAAGGCGACCACCAAAGGGAAAAAGGTGAGCCATAAAGGGAAAAAGGTGACCTGCAACGGGAAAAGCTAACCCACTAACACTAACAGGTAAGTAATTCAGGTAGTATTGCAAGAGGCGGACTGGATCATAGCAGTGTATGATTTCACAGGTAATTCAGCTAGTATCGTATGCATTTAGGCTAATTCGTCTAGTAACACAGGATAGATTCCAGATGCTAACTGCATCATGGCTCTGCATGATTTCACAGATAATTCAGCTAGTATCGTAGGTGTTTAGAGTAATTAAGCAAGTATCACAGGAGGCTAGATTCCAGGGTTGGGTATAGCATAGTTTCGTATTTCAGAGGGTATCGTAGGTATTTAGGATAATTCAAGTAACATAGGTGTTTAGAGTAATTAAGCAAGCATTACAGGAGGGTAGGTTCCAGGGGTTGGTTATAACCTAGCTTCGTATTTCACAGATAGTTCAGGTAATATCGTAAGTATTTGAGGTAATCGACAGAGCTTCACAGATATTATTGATAATTTCGATCAGAGATTTGTATCACAGCTATTTAAGGTAAATGCAGATGATTCAGGTTGTATCAATGGTATTTGAGTCATTTTAACAGGTAATTCTGATAGTATCACAGGTGCTCGTGCTAATTTAGAGCAGGAATTCGTATCAGAGCTAGTTAAGGTAATTTCACATGATTCGGGTAGTATCACAGGTATTTAAATCATTTTCATAGCCAATTCAGCTAGTATCGTGAGCATTTAAGCTAATTCAGCTAGTATCACAGGAGGCTAGATTCCAGAGGCTAACTGCATCATAGCTATGCATGATTTCACAGCTAATTCAGCTAGTATCGTAGGTATTTAGGCTAATTCAGGTAGTATCACAGGAGGCTAGATTCCAGGGTTGGGTATAGCATAGTTTCATATTTCAAGGTAATTCAGAGGGTATCGTAGGTATTTAGGATAATTCAAGTAACATAGATGCTTAGAGTAATTAAGCAAGCATTACAGGAGGGTAGGTTCCAGGGGTTGGTTATAGCCTAGTTTCGTATTTTACAGGTTCAGGTAATATCATAAGTATTTGGATAATCAGCATAGTTTCACAGATGCTCGTAATAATTTCGATCAGAGATTTTGTATCACGGCTATTTAAGGTAAATGCAGCTGATTCAGGTTGTATCAATGGTATTTGAGTCATTTTAATAGGCAATTCTGATAGTATCACAGGTGCTCGTACTAATTTAGAGCAGGAATTCGTATCTGAGCTATTTAATGTAATTTCACACGATTCGGGTAGTATCACAGGTATTTAAGTCATTTTAACAGGCAATTCAACTAGTATCACAGGTACTCATGGTAATATAGAGAGTAATTCGATTATAAAACTTTTCTCATCCAACGTTACAACAATTTATATACTTTTTTCTAAATCTTACAAACTTATTATATTTTAAGCACTTATTGTACGATGCGGAGAGGGATAAACTGCATATTGGTTCACAAATTGAAAAGCTTTACGTCAACATACCTTTATTTTAGTTCGTTATAGATGTCTCTCCCCTTTTATCTAGGCTTGAGATTAGCACTAGGATTGCTCCTAATGGCAGGGTTACCACCTTCCCTTCCATCTTCTTCTTTCTTCATCAGGCGTCAGCTATCTGCATATACAGCACACAGATACCTTCTTTTTTAAGATTGTAGACTCACTAGAAAATCTTTATCTTTAACTTACATTCTTTTAAGCACTGTTTGTAATGGCGTAATGTCCATACGCATATGTTGTTATCCCGTCCTCAGCAATAATTCTTTTATCATCAAACGGAGTCAATGCAATTTTATTCACTTGTACTGTAGCAAGGGCATGCTTTCGTGATAGGATCAGATTCATAGGTGTTCTGATGATTTCACTGGTTTTAAGACATTCTGTATAGCTGTCAAACGAAATGTACTGCTTAATAGCGCTACGTTTTATACCTTTAATCTTTTTTATCATTGACCCTTGAATATCTAAGGCATACATCTTAGGACGTAGTCCAACAAAGCGTAGGATGATTTTGCTATTAGCCTCATCTTTAAATTTTCCCAATACCTTCTTGTTCTGAGTAGAATAACATATATGGTTGGCAGGGTAATCAGCTGTATCGAGATGTTCAAGAAAACGTAGCTTGTCCTGGTACACATCTTCAGTTGTTACACGATGAATGAACGAATCAGTGTCCATATACATAAGCTTCAGGTTTTCAGCTCCATAATAAGGCAACAAAACGTCGTAATGATAGTTATACATTAATGTCTTGGAGATGTCCAACACACTCATACCAATGTATATAGGCTTGTTGAATACAATCTGACGAGAGGCCATATGTACAGCAGCTAGATTATCAGCATATATCGTCCTGTCGATAAACGTAGGCTTGGCGATCAGCTTCTCTAGAGTTTTTTCATTGGTCACCAGTCGTATATCCATACGATTACGCAGGTTCTCCATAGTTTTTCCAAACATAGCGTTGTTAAAGAGTTTGTAGAGATCCTTCTCGAAATCATTTGCAGCTTGTTGTCGTAGCCTGTTGTTAAATTCCACATAAGGTTTCAACCACTGAGACTGTCGGAATTGTAGCACACGATGGATTTTTGTTAGTCGTAGTCCATGACTAAGAGCCTGCTTCAAAGCCATGTAATGCACTACATACTTCTTTCGAGGTCCAAGATGAGGTATCAGTTTCTTTGTAGATGATTCCAATGGTTTCATACACTCTGGCAGGAAAGGTAGATCGTTGTGTAGATCGTGAAGTTCTGCAGGATACTCGATGTCGACTTCTAATATGTACCCATGAGGATCATCTTCTTGTAGTGTTTCTAAGTTGATTTCTTCAGGTGACACCCACTGAAATCCACCAAAAGGAAGGGCGTGACACATTGCCCACCCATATTGGTTATTTGCGTCCTCGTATGTGATAAATTGGGTTGGTCTCGTCGGATCAAACTTCTCCATATAAGTGTTATTAGCCTCAGCATACCGATGAGAAACTTGGCATAAACCTCCTCTTATACCTGATTCCACCATGAGTAGTTGATCATAATCTTGTAACAGTTCCAGCTTAATTCCAGTATACAGCAACATGGCGTCCCATGTAAGACCTGGAGAGGTAAAATAATGGGCAGGATCAACTTTGTGTGTTTTAAGGGTTTGCTCTCTGAACGTCTCAAAGACATCAGCTAGAAGAAGTACATCCGAAGTTAAGTAGAGATCGCTGTACTCTCCCAGGTTTCTCACATTAAACAGCTCCCATACATTTCTAGCATGATCGTAGTCAGCATCAGTAATTTCTTCTTCATTTAATCTATTGTAGAAGGAGTCCTTAGGAGGCAAGCAGGTCTCGTTCAGGGCATCCCATGACGTAACAAAATCATATGGAAATACACCCTTACGGGTCATCAACTTCAATTTGTCTTCTCCAAAGTACTTTAGTGTTTCAGGATACGAGGTTAGATTTTTTACCAACTTATCCAAGCTTGTACTGAGGAATCGGAAGCTATCCACAAATCGAAGCTTTATATCTCCTACATACTTGGTGAATGAGATATAGCTTTCTTCAGAGTTAGGAATTACCTCCACACGTTCACTTGTACAACCCAGCTCCTTAACAATGAAATGAGAGTCATATCCGCTAAGGTTATGCATGAAGACTGGTATATATTTAGGTGTTTTACAGGCTAAATTACATTCATTATGAAGACTTCCACGATATTCACCGCTGATGTGATCATGGTCGCGTACTTTATAGTTCTCTTCTGTAAAGGGTTTTCTACACAAGTAGCATGTCGTAGAAGACTCGAAATTCTTTTGCTGTTGATCCGTAAGTTTCAGAGGCTTAGCAGATTTGTATATATTACCAATCATTTTTGCAAGAGATGTAAGGTACAGCATAAACGTCTGAGCAGCATCAGCACCACGATACACATAGGGATGCTTAGGAAGATCAGTTTCGAGATGTTCAACACTGGATGTAGGTTTCACGTAAACACAGAAGCTCATTGGTGTGTGCTCTTGATAAGGTGTTGTATAGGAAGTTTCAGGATTGGGTGTACACGTATGGCATGGAGTGAGAATACTCTCAAAATCCGCATAGATGACATAAGGTACTTTCAGCATCCTCTCAACATTTTTAAACTGAACAATTGATTTCTCCTTGGTAGGCATAACTACCCTTGCAACACCATGTTGAATACAGACGGCTGCATGTTCTTGTAGTTTTTCCTGTCCACTTCGTCCATATCGATCATCAAAATGTGTAAAGCAGCGCTTACAAGTATAAACCCGTCCATTATGGTTAGTTTTCTGGCGTCGAACGAGTTTCTCAAAATTCTTTATATACACGTAGTGATGTTTTCCACTGCTGTCATTCAATAGTAGCAGGTCGCGATGTTCAGGTAGTTCAATATCAGCAACCTTTATCGGATACACTTCATGCTTCTCATCCAGCCCGAAAACGTTAATGGATATCTTGTTAAACTTCTCAAATTTAGGTATTTGAGAAAGTGGAGTAGGGTAGGAAACACAGCTGAAGTCGTACTTGTCTTGAAGTTGTTTGTATTTGTTCACACGCTGTGCATTCTCCCCTATGAATTTAGCTAATACAGAGTACATGAAACATTTCTCGTCGCTAAAGTTCTGGATGTTTATACATGCTTTCCTTGCTTCAACAGCTGACGGTAGTGGTATGTAGCTACTTCCTCGTAACGGGTTGTACTTGTTGATACGAAGTCGAACTCCTTCCACAGCAAGCAAAGCCCAGCTGCTACCCTTAAGCTGAGACTCCTCCATTTCAGTCACCAATTTCTTGAATTTCACTTCCATCGTTGAGTCCAGATCAGTTTCCAGGAAAACAGCTTGATTCCGTGTTTTAAATGTTTTGTCACAGGTTTCTCCAATACTGTTAACAAATCGACACTCAGCAAGCAGATTAATTTTAACACTCTTATGAATGCTAAGCTCTTTATGCACAGCATGGATTATACGTTGTTTTGCCTCTTGCAGATACATATTTAGGTCCTTAGCTGATTCGCATCGTATAAAATACGATTTCAATCGTCCTTCGAATGAAGTTTCGTATTCTTTCATATCGCAGTCCTCCATTGTTGACAGCAACTGATGTTTAGTTGGCTCCAATCTTCTTTTCTTCTGAGGGCTGCTTATTTCACATATATCTTCGTGTCGCTGTCCCTTATAACAATCTTTGAAGGTTACATTACAATGTTTACATTTGAAGAGCTTCTTGCAGCTCATCTCGTGTCTTCTCTTGTCATAACCTCGGAGGAACTTCTTCCCACATTTTCCGCATGCATATCCAGTAGCGCTTGGAATAATATCCTTATACGCTGAGTTATTCATCTTTATTCTTGATGTAATAACGTATTAATCACTGATCAATGAAATGTAGACCTCTTCACCTTGACACCACTTTAGAAAGCTGATTATTCTTGGAGAGAACACGATGTTAACACCTCAAGACTAATTAGCACAATGAAGTCCAATGCCCTAGATCACCATATTTATAGAGGGAGCACGAACCTTTTAGATCAATCATAAACTCGTTTCATAACCAGATGTATATGATCGCTCAACGTGTATTAACCCCACAGCCATATAACCTCAAGTCTAGAGACAGGATGTTTATGACGTCACACCCAGAGACAGAATGTCTGACAGCATCAAACACGTTTAAACTCGTCTAATAACTACCTGCTTAAGCTGTCACACCAGCAAGAGAAGATTTCTCCCACGCTCATTCAGACATATATTTCAAATTCAAAGCCTACCACCACCATCACCACCTATTGTACCAAGGTTAATTACAGCTGTATTATCACAGTACTTAAAGTAAAAGCTCAAAAGGTAACGAGAAGATGTCCCCCTTATTTACTTAATTATCTCATGTTTTCATTCCCTTTTCAATTCTTCCTTTCCATCTTCTCACAGAAAGCCCATTACATTTAACTACAATCACGAGAAAAGCAATTTTTCCAGAGTTTCACAGATTCTAAGCTTCTAAATCGAACCCGGTAATACTTTTAATAAATGTATTTTAGCTCCCCAATATCAGCATCTACCATTTAATCTTTACTCGAACCTGATATGATCCATAAGCTTGAAGATATATGAAATCACCCCTTCGGGATTCTATCTAAGTACTTTAAAGTAATTTTTATAACGATAACGATATTTAAGGACTAGATACTCTGTTTACGTTTACCTTGACATGTCTACCTAAATTAAATTACGAGTTATTAAATGTTTGCAAGTAAATTTCATTGAATCGGTATTCGAACCCAGAACACCAGGAACAAGATAATTTATAATATTAGTCTGACATGTTAAACAAAGTTGTATGCAGTTACATCATCGATCTAAGTGATATATTCTAGTGTACAGAGGAAAATTAAGAAAGTCATTAAAAGATGGGGAATCGAACCAAGCACAACTGATTGGCAATTATATACAGCATTAATTACCCATCATAGAAGCTATCAATCATGCTTTAGTCGACTCCTCTACCTCACTTAGTTCCCGAGATAATAAAAATTTTAAAATTAGGATCGAACCCAGGACGTCATGTATCTAATTACACATCCACAAGATACTACCTAATAACATAAACGCAATAAAGTTTATTTGGCGTCTTTATCTTAATTGGTTTAGGAGTTATTAAATTTATAAGTAAATTGCATCGAATCAGTATTCGAACCCAGAACACCAGGAACAAAATAATTTATAATATGAGTTTGGTAAGCTTAAAGGTGTTGTATGTAGTTACAGCATCAATTTAAGTGATATTTTCTAGAGTATAGAGTAAAATTAAGCAAGTCATTAAAAAATCGGGATTCGAACTAGAGACAACTGATTAAAAATTATAT
This sequence comes from Deroplatys truncata, assembly GCA_030765065.1. Lineage (NCBI taxonomy): Eukaryota > Metazoa > Arthropoda > Insecta > Mantodea > Mantidae > Deroplatys > Deroplatys truncata. The sequence continues at coordinate 12,047,692 of CM060979.1, forward strand.
ACAGTATTAATTACACATTATAACAGTTATCAAACATGCTTTGGTCCATTCCTATAGCTTTCTTAGTTTCCGAGATAATGAAGTTTTTAAAATTAAGGATCGAACCCAGGACACCAGATACCCAAATATACATTTTCAAGAAACCACCTAATGACATTAATGTAATAACGTTTATTTGGCGTCTTTATCTTAATTAGTCTCTGAGTTATTAGAAGATGAATTTGTAATCACTCGTAGGATTCGAACCCAGGCATCCCGGTCAACTTGGAACAATACCCTAATGACGCGGAGCATTCCAAAGAATTGATTAGTTTTTATCCCAATGTTGTATCTCTTTTCGTTCAGGAGATATAAGCGATTAAAGAGTAGCCTTATTATGGGCGGGGCATGCCGGCATAGATCAAAGAACCTTATCTGATGGCGGCATATCCTTTGTTTCAGAACTCTCATAATAAGACTACTCTTTAATCGCTTATATCTCCTGAACGAAAAGAGATACAACATTGGGATAAAAACTAATCAATTCTTTGGAATGCGCCGCGTCATTAGGGTATTGTTCCAAGTTGACCGGGATGCCTGGGTTCGAATCCTACGAGTGATTACAAATTCATCTTCTAATAACTCAGAGACTAATTAAGATAAAGACGCCAAATAAACGTTATTACATTAATGTCATTAGGTGGTTTCTTGAAAATGTATATTTGGGTATCTGGTGTCCTGGGTTCGATCCTTAATTTTAAAAACTTCATTATCTCGGAAACTAAGAAAGCTATAGGAATGGACCAAAGCATGTTTGATAACTGTTATAATGTGTAATTAATACTGTATATAATTTTTAATCAGTTGTCTCTAGTTCGAATCCCGATTTTTTAATGACTTGCTTAATTTTACTCTATACTCTAGAAAATATCACTTAAATTGCTGCTGTAACTACATACAACACCTTTAAGCTTACCAAACTCATATTATAAATTATTTTGTTCCTGGTGTTCTGGGTTCGAATACTGATTCGATGCAATTTACTTATAAATTTAATAACTCCTAAACCAATTAAGATAAAGACGCCAAATAAACTTTATTGCGTTTATGTTATTAGGTAGTATCTTGTGGATGTGTAATTAGATACATGACGTCCTGGGTTCGATCCTAATTTTAAAATTTTTATTATCTCGGGAACTAAGTGAGGTAGAGGAGTCGACTAAAGCATGATTGATAGCTTCTATGATGGGTAATTAATGCTGTATATAATTGCCAATCAGTTGTGCTTGGTTCGATTCCCCATCTTTTAATGACTTTCTTAATTTTCCTCTGTACACTAGAATATATCACTTAGATCGATGATGTAACTGCATACAACTTTGTTTAACATGTCAGACTAATATTATAAATTATCTTGTTCCTGGTGTTCTGGGTTCGAATACCGATTCAATGAAATTTACTTGCAAACATTTAATAACTCGTAATTTAATTTAGATAGACATGTCAAGGTAAACGTAAACAGAGTATCTAGTCCTTAAATATCGTTATCGTTATAAAAATTACTTTAAAGTACTTAGATAGAATCCCGAAGGGGTGATTTCATATATCTTCAAGCTTATGGATCATATCAGGTTCGAGTAAAGATTAAATGGTAGATGCTGATATTGGGGAGCTAAAATACATTTATTAAAAGTATTACCGGGTTCGATTTAGAAGCTTAGAATCTGTGAAACTCTGGAAAAATTGCTTTTCTCGTGATTGTAGTTAAATGTAATGGGCTTTCTGTGAGAAGATGGAAAGGAAGAATTGAAAAGGGAATGAAAACATGAGATAATTAAGTAAATAAGGGGGACATCTTCTCGTTACCTTTTGAGCTTTTACTTTAAGTACTGTGATAATACAGCTGTAATTAACCTTGGTACAATAGGTGGTGATGGTGGTGGTAGGCTTTGAATTTGAAATATATGTCTGAATGAGCGTGGGAGAAATCTTCTCTTGCTGGTGTGACAGCTTAAGCAGGTAGTTATTAGACGAGTTTAAACGTGTTTGATGCTGTCAGACATTCTGTCTCTGGGTGTGACGTCATAAACATCCTGTCTCTAGACTTGAGGTTATATGGCTGTGGGGTTAATACACGTTGAGCGATCATATACATCTGGTTATGAAACGAGTTTATGATTGATCTAAAAGGTTCGTGCTCCCTCTATAAATATGGTGATCTAGGGCATTGGACTTCATTGTGCTAATTAGTCTTGAGGTGTTAACATCGTGTTCTCTCCAAGAATAATCAGCTTTCTAAAGTGGTGTCAAGGTGAAGAGGTCTACATTTCATTGATCAGTGATTAATACGTTATTACATCAAGAATAAAGATGAATAACTCAGCGTATAAGGATATTATTCCAAGCGCTACTGGATATGCATGCGGAAAATGTGGGAAGAAGTTCCTCCGAGGTTATGACAAGAGAAGACACGAGATGAGCTGCAAGAAGCTCTTCAAATGTAAACATTGTAATGTAACCTTCAAAGATTGTTATAAGGGACAGCGACACGAAGATATATGTGAAATAAGCAGCCCTCAGAAGAAAAGAAGATTGGAGCCAACTAAACATCAGTTGCTGTCAACAATGGAGGACTGCGATATGAAAGAATACGAAACTTCATTCGAAGGACGATTGAAATCGTATTTTATACGATGCGAATCAGCTAAGGACCTAAATATGTATCTGCAAGAGGCAAAACAACGTATAATCCATGCTGTGCATAAAGAGCTTAGCATTCATAAGAGTGTTAAAATTAATCTGCTTGCTGAGTGTCGATTTGTTAACAGTATTGGAGAAACCTGTGACAAAACATTTAAAACACGGAATCAAGCTGTTTTCCTGGAAACTGATCTGGACTCAACGATGGAAGTGAAATTCAAGAAATTGGTGACTGAAATGGAGGAGTCTCAGCTTAAGGGTAGCAGCTGGGCTTTGCTTGCTGTGGAAGGAGTTCGACTTCGTATCAACAAGTACAACCCGTTACGAGGAAGTAGCTACATACCACTACCGTCAGCTGTTGAAGCAAGGAAAGCATGTATAAACATCCAGAACTTTAGCGACGAGAAATGTTTCATGTACTCTGTATTAGCTAAATTCATAGGGGAGAATGCACAGCGTGTGAACAAATACAAACAACTTCAAGACAAGTACGACTTCAGCTGTGTTTCCTACCCTACTCCACTTTCTCAAATACCTAAATTTGAGAAGTTTAACAAGATATCCATTAACGTTTTCGGGCTGGATGAGAAGCATGAAGTGTATCCGATAAAGGTTGCTGATATTGAACTACCTGAACATCGCGACCTGCTACTATTGAATGACAGCAGTGGAAAACATCACTACGTGTATATAAAGAATTTTGAGAAACTCGTTCGACGCCAGAAAACTAACCATAATGGACGGGTTTATACTTGTAAGCGCTGCTTTACACATTTTGATGATCGATATGGACGAAGTGGACAGGAAAAACTACAAGAACATGCAGCCGTCTGTATTCAACATGGTGTTGCAAGGGTAGTTATGCCTACCAAGGAGAAATCAATTGTTCAGTTTAAAAATGTTGAGAGGATGCTGAAAGTACCTTATGTCATCTATGCGGATTTTGAGAGTATTCTCACTCCATGCCATACGTGTACACCCAATCCTGAAACTTCCTATACAACACCTTATCAAGAGCACACACCAATGAGCTTCTGTGTTTACGTGAAACCTACATCCAGTGTTGAACATCTCGAAACTGATCTTCCTAAGCATCCCTATGTGTATCGTGGTGCTGATGCTGCTCAGACGTTTATGCTGTACCTTACATCTCTTGCAAAAATGATTGGTAATATATACAAATCTGCTAAGCCTCTGAAACTTACGGATCAACAGCAAAAGAATTTCGAGTCTTCTACGACATGCTACTTGTGTAGAAAACCCTTTACAGAAGAGAACTATAAAGTACGCGACCATGATCACATCAGCGGTGAATATCGTGGAAGTCTTCATAATGAATGTAATTTAGCCTGTAAAACACCTAAATATATACCAGTCTTCATGCATAACCTTAGCGGATATGACTCTCATTTCATTGTTAAGGAGCTGGGTTGTACAAGTGAACGTGTGGAGGTAATTCCTAACTCTGAAGAAAGCTATATCTCATTCACCAAGTATGTAGGAGATATAAAGCTTCGATTTGTGGATAGCTTCCGATTCCTCAGTACAAGCTTGGATAAGTTGGTAAAAAATCTAACCTCGTATCCTGAAACACTAAAGTACTTTGGAGAAGACAAATTGAAGTTGATGACCCGTAAGGGTGTATTTCCATATGATTTTGTTACGTCATGGGATGCCCTGAACGAGACCTGCTTGCCTCCTAAGGACTCCTTCTACAATAGATTAAATGAAGAAGAAATTACTGATGCTGACTACGATCATGCTAGAAATGTATGGGAGCTGTTTAATGTGAGAAACCTGGGAGAGTACAGCGATCTCTACTTAACTTCGGATGTACTTCTTCTAGCTGATGTCTTTGAGACGTTCAGAGAGCAAACCCTTAAAACACACAAAGTTGATCCTGCCCATTATTTTACCTCTCCAGGTCTTACATGGGACGCCATGTTGCTGTATACTGGAATTAAGCTGGAACTGTTACAAGATTATGATCAACTACTCATGGTGGAATCAGGTATAAGAGGAGGTTTATGCCAAGTTTCTCATCGGTATGCTGAGGCTAATAACACTTATATGGAGAAGTTTGATCCGACGAGACCAACCCAATTTATCACATACGAGGACGCAAATAACCAATATGGGTGGGCAATGTGTCACGCCCTTCCTTTTGGTGGATTTCAGTGGGTGTCACCTGAAGAAATCAACTTAGAAACACTACAAGAAGATGATCCTCATGGGTACATATTAGAAGTCGACATCGAGTATCCTGCAGAACTTCACGATCTACACAACGATCTACCTTTCCTGCCAGAGTGTATGAAACCATTGGAATCATCTACAAAGAAACTGATACCTCATCTTGGACCTCGAAAGAAGTATGTAGTGCATTACATGGCTTTGAAGCAGGCTCTTAGTCATGGACTACGACTAACAAAAATCCATCGTGTGCTACAATTCCGACAGTCTCAGTGGTTGAAACCTTATGTGGAATTTAACAACAGGCTACGACAACAAGCTGCAAATGATTTCGAGAAGGATCTCTACAAACTCTTTAACAACGCTATGTTTGGAAAAACTATGGAGAACCTGCGTAATCGTATGGATATACGACTGGTGACCAATGAAAAAACTCTAGAGAAGCTGATCGCCAAGCCTACGTTTATCGACAGGACGATATATGCTGATAATCTAGCTGCTGTACATATGGCCTCTCGTCAGATTGTATTCAACAAGCCTATATACATTGGTATGAGTGTGTTGGACATCTCCAAGACATTAATGTATAACTATCATTACGACGTTTTGTTGCCTTATTATGGAGCTGAAAACCTGAAGCTTATGTATATGGACACTGATTCGTTCATTCATCGTGTAACAACTGAAGATGTGTACCAGGACAAGCTACGTTTTCTTGAACATCTCGATACAGCTGATTACCCTGCCAACCATATATGTTATTCTACTCAGAACAAGAAGGTATTGGGAAAATTTAAAGATGAGGCTAATAGCAAAATCATCCTACGCTTTGTTGGACTACGTCCTAAGATGTATGCCTTAGATATTCAAGGGTCAATGATAAAAAAGATTAAAGGTATAAAACGTAGCGCTATTAAGCAGTACATTTCGTTTGACAGCTATACAGAATGTCTTAAAACCAGTGAAATCATCAGAACACCTATGAATCTGATCCTATCACGAAAGCATGCCCTTGCTACAGTACAAGTGAATAAAATTGCATTGACTCCGTTTGATGATAAAAGAATTATTGCTGAGGACGGGATAACAACATATGCGTATGGACATTACGCCATTACAAACAGTGCTTAAAAGAATGTAAGTTAAAGATAAAGATTTTCTAGTGAGTCTACAATCTTAAAAAAGAAGGTATCTGTGTGCTGTATATGCAGATAGCTGACGCCTGATGAAGAAAGAAGAAGATGGAAGGGAAGGTGGTAACCCTGCCATTAGGAGCAATCCTAGTGCTAGTCTCAAGCCTAGATAAAAGGGGAGAGACATCTATAACGAACTAAAATAAAGGTATGTTGACGTAAAGCTTTTCAATTTGTGAACCAATATGCAGTTTATCCCTCTCCGCATCGTACAATAAGTGCTTAAAATATAATAAGTTTGTAAGATTTAGAAAAAAGTATATAAATTGTTGTAACGTTGGATGAGAAAAGTTTTATAATCGAATTACTCTCTATATTACCATGAGTACCTGTGATACTAGTTGAATTGCCTGTTAAAATGACTTAAATACCTGTGATACTACCCGAATCGTGTGAAATTACATTAAATAGCTCAGATACGAATTCCTGCTCTAAATTAGTACGAGCACCTGTGATACTATCAGAATTGCCTATTAAAATGACTCAAATACCATTGATACAACCTGAATCAGCTGCATTTACCTTAAATAGCCGTGATACAAAATCTCTGATCGAAATTATTACGAGCATCTGTGAAACTATGCTGATTATCCAAATACTTATGATATTACCTGAACCTGTAAAATACGAAACTAGGCTATAACCAACCCCTGGAACCTACCCTCCTGTAATGCTTGCTTAATTACTCTAAGCATCTATGTTACTTGAATTATCCTAAATACCTACGATACCCTCTGAATTACCTTGAAATATGAAACTATGCTATACCCAACCCTGGAATCTAGCCTCCTGTGATACTACCTGAATTAGCCTAAATACCTACGATACTAGCTGAATTAGCTGTGAAATCATGCATAGCTATGATGCAGTTAGCCTCTGGAATCTAGCCTCCTGTGATACTAGCTGAATTAGCTTAAATGCTCACGATACTAGCTGAATTGGCTATGAAAATGATTTAAATACCTGTGATACTACCCGAATCATGTGAAATTACCTTAACTAGCTCTGATACGAATTCCTGCTCTAAATTAGCACGAGCACCTGTGATACTATCAGAATTACCTGTTAAAATGACTCAAATACCATTGATACAACCTGAATCATCTGCATTTACCTTAAATAGCTGTGATACAAATCTCTGATCGAAATTATCAATAATATCTGTGAAGCTCTGTCGATTACCTCAAATACTTACGATATTACCTGAACTATCTGTGAAATACGAAGCTAGGTTATAACCAACCCCTGGAACCTACCCTCCTGTAATGCTTGCTTAATTACTCTAAACACCTATGTTACTTGAATTATCCTAAATACCTACGATACCCTCTGAAATACGAAACTATGCTATACCCAACCCTGGAATCTAGCCTCCTGTGATACTTGCTTAATTACTCTAAACACCTACGATACTAGCTGAATTATCTGTGAAATCATGCAGAGCCATGATGCAGTTAGCATCTGGAATCTATCCTGTGTTACTAGACGAATTAGCCTAAATGCATACGATACTAGCTGAATTACCTGTGAAATCATACACTGCTATGATCCAGTCCGCCTCTTGCAATACTACCTGAATTACTTACCTGTTAGTGTTAGTGGGTTAGCTTTTCCCGTTGCAGGTCACCTTTTTCCCTTTATGGCTCACCTTTTTCCCTTTGGTGGTCGCCTTTTTCCCTTTGCTGGTGACATTTTCCCCTTTACTGGTCACCTTTTTCCCGTTGCATGTCGCCTTTTTCCCTTTGCTGGTCACATTTTTCCCTTTGCTGGTCGCCTTTTTCCCTTTGCTGGTTACGTTTTTCCCTTTGCTAGTCAACTTTTTCCCTTTGTGGGTCTCCTTTTTCCCTGAGCAGTCACCTTTTTCCCCTGAACGAGTCACCTTTTCCCTGAATAGGTTACGTGATGGGCATGTCTAGAACATTGACATGAAACAGTTTTCCACTATGTTCACTTCTAAAGTCGCTTTCAAGTCTAGCACCTCCTATTCCCTATCTCTCCTGTATATAAGTCCATATTCCTACTGCTACACTACCTGTCTAGCCTAACACCTCTCCTCCTGTTCCTATACCTCTCATATAAACCATACTCTACTCCTGTAGCTCTGTCTAGCCTAACGCCTCTCTCGTTTACCTATGACTCTCACATAAACCATACTCTGCTCCTCGACCTCTGTCTAGTCTAACTCCTCTCCTCGTTTTCCTATACCTCTCATATAAACTATACTCTACTCCTCAACCTCTGTCTAGCCTAGCACCCCTCTTCCTGTTCCTATACTTCTCATACATATAAACCATGCTCTACGTTTCAAGCCCTGTCTAGTCTAACACCACTCCCCGTATCCCCTACCTCTCAAAAGCTCATTCCCTCCTACCCCCCTCTAGCTGAGTATCACTCCTTGGTTTCCTATCTAACCTAACTTTAACACCTGTCTATCCTAGCATAGGATCTCTCTCCGTTTTCTCGTCTCTCCTTATAAACACAAACTCAATTCTCCTAACCTAATACCTCTCCTCGTTTTCCTATACTTCTCATATAAACCTTACTCTACTCCTCGACTTCTGCCTAGCCTAACACCTTTCCTCGTTTTCCTATATCTCTCATATAAACCATGCACTACGTTTCAAGCCTTGTCTAGTCTAACACCTCTCATCGTTTTCCTATACCGCTCATATAAACCATACATTACTCAGCCTCTGTCTAGCCTAGCACCTCTCCACGTATTCCCTATCTGTCTCATATAAAGCATATCCCTCCCTCCTTTAGCATCTGATTAGCCTAGCATCAGCCCTGGTATTCCCTATCTCTCCCATATAAACGCATTTTCCTCCTTGAAGACTCTCTCAACCTAGCATCTACCTTCGTTTTCCCTATCCTTTCCCATATAAACGCAAAAAACTGTGCCAGCTCTCTCCTATATATCCTACTGATAACACACAGTTCAACAGAATCATTCACAGGTTACACGTCGCACAGTTCAACAGAATCATTCACGGGTTATACGTCGCACAGTTCAACAGAATCATTCACGAACTACACGTCGCGCAGTTCTACAGAATCTCTCGCGTCGTAAAGTTAGTTAAAAGATGTGAAATACGCGAATTAATAATGTGCGGCAAATAAGTGATAATAGTTACATTCGAAAATATAACAGTTTCAGTCGGGGGTGTATCAAGAGTAATTATGTGAAATTAATACTGTGTGACGGCAATAAAAGTGTAAAAACAAATTCTTTTATCAGTGTTATCTTTCAGTAACAACTCCTTTCCGTTTACACACCCTGTTCAAGAGATTTGCTCGACTGAGTAATAATAGCTAGCCGGAGGACAAAGAACCCAAAAATTCAAAATAGTAAAACAATAACGGGCGCTCAGCAAATAAGATAACACGAACGATACCGCGACAAATGACTGTTACATACACATATTGCTTCAAGGGGGGCTGTTATTGAATTTACATATTATATAATTAGACTGAAATCATTTAAGTGTTAAAAATACTGCCTCAATATGGTGGGTAGTAGTGCAGACTTCAGTAAATACGAGGGTCGTTCAATAAGTAGGTTTACCTAATTTTATAAAAAAAAAACATTACACAGAATTGATCACGTTGAATTAATTTATTTATATTGTACAATCCTTCTGTTTCTTTTCTATACAGTCGACATGTTTTTCCAAGCATCTTTGGGGACGTGACACAAGCTTGTCCAAGCCAGTGTTGTACCAGAAGTCGGATCCTGTGCTCGTAACCAGCTGTTCACTTCTGATTGATCTTCGTCACGGCGTTAAAGTGCTTACCTCCATGATGACCTTTGAGCCAAGGGAACATGTGAAAAGATCTGGTGAATATGGAGGATGCGAGAAAACTTCCCAGTTGAATCTTCTGAGCTCCGCTTGGGTCAAGATTCAACTTGTAAGTTTTCTCGTATCCTCCGTATTCACCGGAGCTTGCCCCAAGTGATTTTCACATGTTCCTCCAACTCAAAGGTCAGCACTTTTAACACCGGTAATGAAGTCAAATCGTTACCAGCTGGTTGCGAACACAAGACCCGACCTGGTACAACACTGGCTTCGAAAAACATGTTCACTATGTAGAAAAGTAGCAGAAAGATTATACAATATAAATAAAATTAACGCAACATGATGAATTTTGTGTAATGTTTTGTTTATAAAATAGGGACGACCCTCGTAGTTGAGTGATCAGACATCTGTTCCTCAAGAAGCACTCGTGGAATTCATTTTGCTGCGACTTTTCTGTAGCCCAAATCATTAGGAATTAAATCTTCAACTGACCAATACGAAATTTGCATAATGTCTGCCACCTTTGCTACTGTTAACTACCAATCGTCCTGCGCCAATGGTGTTGCGGTTCACCACAGTTTTTGATGTGGAGGATCTTCCTGGACGTGGAGCATCTTCAAGGATTTAGTCACTATGTTTAACTTTTTTATGCCACTCAAGATCGTGATTTTCATAAAGTTTGGCCACCACATGCCTCCTGTATAATTACAGCGTTTCAGTACTTGGTTTTTTCAGGGCACAAAACCTAATTGAAATTCATGCAATGGCTCTGCTGACAAACTGAACCGCTCATGGGCAATGCCACGCATATCACAGCGTCAATCAAGGTCAGATCTGTCCGTTAGCATGATTGGTGAATTTCGCCACGCGCATACACAGAAAAAACAATTCCGACTACTTTTTGACACCCCCATTTGCATAAGGGGTTGAAAATATGAAGGGTAGCTTTTAAAAAATTAGAGTACTATATAACTCAAAATAAGGATCAGATGGTTTTTGCTTTCTCTACTACGTATAGTAAGTAGAGGAAGTATTGTATTCCACCCAAAAATTCGATACCGAGATTTCTCCGGAAATACATGTTTTGAGACCCCCTGAATGTCCGTGTGTGTGTCTGTGAACAGCATAACTCAGAAACGAACAGTCGGATAAACACCAAACTTGGTATTTAGGTTCAGTATCTTCCAGTGATGCGACACGAAGGTTTTCAAGAAAATCCCCCCACCCCAGATTACCCTTTACATGGAACATTTTTCGAAAATTTTAATTTTCTCAAAAATGGCTCTAACGATTTTGATTAAAATATCATATGTTTAAGATACTTTCATGAAAATAAAATGTATATCTCGAATTTTCTGGGAATGTCTCCAAAAGTATTCTTCATTGTGAACGACTTTTGCATAACTGGTAAACCATAAGAGATAGACAAAATTTTACTAAAAAAAATGTAGATCGCGTTAAAATACACAATTTATGTCATATACATTTTTTTTTGTTGAGTGAACCATTTTCGAGATATTCCTTGTTATTCCCTTAAATTTTTCAATACTTATTTTCTAAAACGGGAATTTGTTATTCATTTTTTCGTCTTGGATATGCAAAGCGTATTAATCTGTGGCAAAGAGAATGGTGCTGCACATAGCAACCAGCTATTAAGAGATATGTCTATGCTTAAAGGCTACTGTATTTCTATATTGCCCTTGCAAATACAAAACAAGGGGAACATCATAGGCCTTAAGCGATAGTCAAATATTTTTTTAACTGGTCGCTATGTGTAAAATGTAATTCTCTTTGCATGTCAAAAGGTCGTTTCTGCCAATGTTTATCTCGATTAATATGAAATAGATGGAGCATAAGAGTTTGTAAACATAGTTTGTGCAAAAGTAGAGAAAGTCATGTGAGTGTAACACATCACATTTTTTCAACTTGCAACGCAAACTATGATTTCTGCCAACTCCTATTGTATAATTATATATTTAATTAATAACATATTGTATACTTTTGACCATATCCTTAAAACAGTTCTACATAACGGATGGACAGTATGGTAGGTGTAGTTGTTTTAAGGCCCCCTGGACCCACAAAAGCATTTTTAGAAAAAGATCCGTGTGTGACTGAACAACACAACTCAAAAATGAAAAGTTGGATAAATACCAAATTTGGTATTTACGTTTAATATCTTCCAAAGATGCGACACGAAGATTTTCAAGAAAATCCCCCTCCCCAAACAACGCTTTACATACGTTTTTCGGAATTTATTTTCTAAAAAATGGCACTAACGATTTTGATTACAGGATCTGATATTAAAGATCTTTAGATGAGAAATAAAATGTATATTTTGAATTTTCTGGTAATAGCCTTTGAAGGCCTCTTCATTCGGAAGGAATTTTGTATAATCTTGTATAATTGGTACACGTTAAGCGATGGACGAAAACGTGCTACACAAGAAATGTATAGCTCTTTAAAACACACAATTTATTTCAAATAAGCTTTTTTGTAGCATTAGTCATGTCTGAGATACCCGTTATTAATGGTTCGAGTTGTTGATTACTTGGTCATTCTCTTAAAGACCTACCAACATTCAGTACCTTCTTGCGATGTCTTGGAAACAATAAGGGATTTTAAGGTAAAGATAGAGGATATAGGAAGTCATGTGAATGTATCACATCCAATTTGGCTATCGCTTAAAGACGACATTACGAGGGGCACTATTTATATTTTGAGCCTTGGCAACCCTGAATGTTGTAGGTGCCATCTGACGTTTCCAGTGGAAAGTTTGAAATTTTTGACCATAATTTACTTCAAACATTTTGTCAATAGAGCGGCATTTGTTTTGTTTACACTAACTGGAAAATTCTGTGTCAACAAAAACAGGAATTAACGCGTGAAAATATTCGTGCAATGATTTATTTCGACGTGGATTATCAAGACAAGAGTGCATCGATCAACTAACTTCCACATTTGGCGACGAAGTTCCATCCTTTGCCACTGTGAAACGCTGGTATAACGAATTTAATCGTGGCCGCCGTTCGCTCAATGCTGAAGTTCGTGAAGGTCATCCAAAATCAGTAGTTGTGCCAGAAAACATTGATGCTGTGCAAAAACTAATAATGAAAGATCGTCATGCGACATATTGTGAAATTGAGGCAACCCTAGGCATTAGTTCCAGCAGCATATATAAAATATTGCATGGTTATGTAGCCGTGAAAAAAGTTTCCTCTCGTTGGATCCCACATAATTTCACGCAATCTCAAAAAGATGCTCGTGTCGATTGTTGTACAAAAATGCTCAAGAAATACAATGGCGGTGCCTCAAAAGACGTATATAAGATTATAACAGGTGACGAATCATAGATCTATGCGTATGAGCCGGAACGTAAACAGCAGTCGACGGTATGGGTGTTTCAAAAAGAAGCAAATCCAACAAATGTTGTTCGCACTCGAAGCAAACGGTCGACTGCTTTTTCAGCAAAACTGGTCATGTGGTAACAGTGCCTTTAGACGAACGTAAAACGGTCAATGCCGAATGGTACATAACCATTTGTTTGCCGGAAGTCTTCGGTGAAGTAAGGAAAACCAACAAGAACCGTAGGATCGTTCTTCATCAAGACAATGCGAGCGCACACACATCTCGTCTAACAGAGTATTTGAAGGTTCAAAAAATCGAATTAATGGGTCATCCGCTATACAGTACTGATTTGGCACCCAATGACTTCTTTTTGTTCCCGAACATCAAGAATAAATTACGTGGACAACGATTTTCGTTGGAGAAGAAGCCGTTGATGCCTTCAATAACTATGTTTTGGAGGCGTCTCAAGAGGACTGGAATAAATGCTTTGACAAATGGTTCAAACGGATGCAAAAGTGTATTGATCATAAAGGAGAATATTTTGAAAAACAATAAAGCAGTTTTCAAACAGAAATTAGTTTGTTTTAATTATTAAACTCAAAATATGAATAGTGCCCCTCGTATTCCTGTTGCACCTACAAGGAAATAAGGCGATTTCTGTAAATGTTTATCTCGATTAACATGAAGAGAAGATAAGCCTTGGCAAAAGTGAGGCGACAGAGTCATGTGAGAGCTGCAAGTTGTAAATACGTACCGACTCACTTGATATACTATAGTACCAGCAATTAGGTATAGTATAACCCACTACAGATATACGAGTGTCCTGTGCAATATAAGAGTAAGAGAAATGAAGAGATGCTTTTTATACTGGAATGCGTTTTGTTTTGAAACGGTAGAGCGCCAATGATTCCACCGACCACAAGAACAAAAGCGCAGAGCAACATTCAGCAGTGACACAATGACTGCCCCCTACGTATTCGCTTACAATTAAACTCTCGATGGTGACAGCCTTCGACTGAAAGGCTATTAAATTCTCGATTGGGTTTCAAGGCGATAGTTACAATACTAATTGTGTTTTAAAAGCCCCAGAGACTCTATTGTTTCTACAAATCGATAAAATTCATGTGCAGTGTGTTCAATTGAATTTGTTGTCAATGACCTGCAGTGCTGCAGCCCCTACCCCCAACCCTTATCACTTATTTTTCATTGGGATTGCGTGCATGGAACAGTACCTACAGATCAGGCAGTTTGGTTTTTTGTGGATTACGTTTTGCTTCAGGAAGGTTGATCTGTAGGGGAAGTATTGTTTTCCACCCAAAAATTCGACACCGAGATTTCACAGGAAATACATGTTTTGAGACCCGCTGAATCCAAAAAAAGCATTTTTGGAAACATTTCCGAGTGTGCGTCTGTCTGAACAGCATAATTCAGAAGGGAGCAGTCGGATAAACACCAAACTTGGTATTTAGGTTTAGTATCTTCCAGAGATGCGACACGAAGGTTTTCAAGAAAATTCCCCCACCCTGATTACCCTTTACATGGAACATTTTTCGAAAATTTTAATTTTCTCAAAAATGGCTTTAACGATTTTGATTAAAATATCATATGTTTAAGATATATTATGACAAAATGAAATGTATATCTCGAATTTTCTGGGAATGTCTCCAAAAGTATTCTTCATTGTGAACGACTTTGGCATAACTGGTAAACCATAAGAGATAGACAAAATTTTACTAAATAAAAAATACACAACGTATAAGAACGTAGGTTTTCACGGCCGGTGTCACAATTATAACTAATATGATTTTCCGGGCTGTTATGCCGTGGTCTGCTGAAGAAAGATTTCCCAGACGTTTCGTCCACAACTGCGGTGGACATCTTCAGTGGCGCGGGCGAAGTCTTCTCGGTGAAAGTATCGCAGCGTCTGATGCGTTGTTCAAGGTTCAAGGTTATTTATTCAAGCTTAGAGTGCCTGGAGCCAGTACAGTGGGCCTGGCTTTCAGGATACATTTTCATTTTTGTTATAAATGTCTGATTTGCATGGCATTGTCTACGGGGTTTTTGTCCGAACCCATACAACTGCCCTTTTCTTGGGCAGCCGAGAACAGTTCAGGTTTGAAATTTAGTGTTTATTTCACATTTTCATTTTGTTTGTTTGTTTTGGTTTTATACAATATTTACACTATTTACACTCACACATTCATGCCATTCATCCTTCCTCACACATTCTCACATACAGACATCCACACGCACACTCACTTTTTACACTATGTACACTGTACATTTCCGCAGTTTTGCTGTGCGGTCAGTGCAGCCTGGATCGTTGTGAAGGTGGCGGCCCCTCAGGTAGTGTTTGCGTGGCCGTGGGCCGGTGGTTGTGGGCGCGCGGAGCGACGAACTGTGTTTGTGATTTAGAATATTTTTATTCGTTTGTGTTTTCTGTGTTTTGGTTCGCCGCTCCCAATTTTTGAGATAAGGTTATTGGCATGTGATCTAATGCGCGCCCACGTGTTGGTGGCTCGTCGTCTGATGGTTTCTGGGAGGTAGGGAATTGCTAGTTCTGTGTGGATGGTATGATTGGAAGTAAGGATGGGTGTTCTGAGTATTTTGCGGAGAGATAAATTTTGGATTGTTTGTAGTTTGTTTCTGACAGTTTTTGATGCGTTTGCCCAGGCCACGCACGCATATAGCATCACAGAAAGAAGGAAGGACTTGTAAAGGATTATTTTGGATCGGATTTTTAATTCCTTACTTCTGAACACGGGGGCGCACATCTTTAGGCGCTGCCGTCCTTTGTTGGCCGTATTCGTAAGGTGGGCGTTCCAATTGAGTCGACTGTCCAGGGTGACTCCTAGGTATTTAACTTGCCGACGACATTGCAATATTTGACCACCGACCGTGAGGTCCATGGCCGGAATATTGAGCTTCTTCGAAAAATATATGAGCTGGCACTTGTTGGCATTAATTTCAATTTTCCAATCATGAAGCCATGAAAGGAAGCGGTCAGTATACCGCTGCATCTCAAGAAGGCCGAAACGAGGATTTCTATGGTGGTTGTATATTGCAGTGTCGTCAGCGTACATGGCGACTTTGCATCTGGCGTCCACGGGAAAGTCATTGGTAAATAAAATATACAGGAACGGGGACATGATTGCCCCTTGTGGTACGCCCGCCCGCATAGCTCGCTCATGTGAGGAGGAACGATCCACCTGGACGTAGAAGCGCCGGTTTTCTAAAAAACTGTGGATTAAAAACAGGTAATTTTGTAGGCCGGGAAAACGGTGGTGCAGCTTGTAAATTAGCCCAGCGTGCCAACACCGGTCAAAAGCGGCTTCTACGTCCAAGAATAAGGCCAACGTTGAAGCTTCATTGTTAAATTGTTTGGTGACGTCATCGACTAGACGTAAAAGTTGCAGTTCAGTGGAATGACCTTTTCTAAAGCCAAATTGTGCATTGGAGAGCTCTTGTGCTTCCGAAATTTGTTTCTTAAGCCGAAAAAGTATGATTCTCTCGAACAATTTACCAATAGTGGACAGGAGACTAATGGGTCGGTAATTTTGAGGGTGCCTGGTACTCTTCCCTGGCTTTGGGAGCATAATAACCTTGGCTCGTTTCCAAGTTTTGGGGAAGTAATTGCATCGTAGGCAAGCATTAAAAATCTTTGTTAGTTGTACCAGGGCTTTTCTCGGAATGTGTTTTAATTCCTCATTTGTCACCCTGTCCGGGCCGGCGGCTTTCCCATTAGGCAGCTGCCTAATGAGTTTGAAGACTTCCTGAGTTGTGATGAGTGGTAGCGGTTGCTCGTGCTTCTGCGCCACCCATGCTTGTACCCAAGTTTGCACGTCTTGTTCTTTTTCTGGATTTGTGGAGACATTCTCGCTGAATCTTTCTTCGAGGCAGTCAGCAAACAGCTCGGCTTTCTCCTCGGAGGAGAAGTGCAGGCCGAGATGAGTGTGGAGTGCCTCAGAGCCAGTGTTGACGCTTGAGGAGGTCTTAAATGCCCTTAACAATTTCCACAAAGAATTGTCCGAATGGGTGGTACTCAACATTTTGTTCTCCCACTGTTCAATTTTGTTTATTCTAATTTGATGCCGAATGGTGGTGCGTAGCCAATTTGCTAGCATTTTAACTTGGGGCTGGCGGGTTTGCCTCCAGAGCCTCATCAGACGTCGCCGCCTGGCAATGAGCTGCTCCACCTCGGGATACGTGCAGAAGCTGGGTGGGCTTGTGGTGTATGTGGTAGCGCTTCGCTTGGCTGTGTGTAACGAGGCGGTAAGATTTTCAATGGCGGCGTCAATTTCCGCCTCGTTGGTGTAGGATAGCCTGGGCTGCGCCATCTTGTGCATTTCCAGTGTGTATTTATTCCAGTCGATGTCAGCGCGGCGGTTGGGTTTTGCGTTCTGGGCTGCGATGGTTCCGCAAATGTCAAAGTGTACTGGAAGATGATCGGAGTCCAGGCTATGATACACGGTGAAATTCTGTGATATTGCCGCATTTTTTGTTAAAACGAAGTCCAAAATCTCAGGGTCAAAAAGACCTGAGCGGTGCCAAAAAGTGGGGTCAAGGGGGGTGTGTACCTCCACATTGTCATGTTCTGTAATAAAGTCCACCAGGAGATTTCCGGCCGCGTTTGCCCGGCGTGACTGCCACCAAGGGTGCCGGGCGTTGAAATCTCCTGCGATGATAACATGCTCCCCTAAATCGAGGATTTTTTTGAGGTCTCTTAAAAAGAAGTGCCGCTCTCTTTATAGTGTGGGCGCTCTCTGCTGATTGGCCCGCTGGTATGAGGGGGCTGGCGCTGGCTGTGTTGTTGCTCTCTTCTGATTGGCTCGCAGTGTTTTTCGGTTTTGTATGACCTTTCTTGTTTTTGATGACTAGATGCCAGTTAATGTGTTTGCCGACTACCTTGAGAGGACCATGAGGCCTCGAGATGACCCCCAGGACGATGCTTTTTCCGAACGTACTCGGAGGGAGGTACGCCGATTCCTTCGACGTCCCCCCGACGATGCGGATCGATATCCCGTCATAAGACCTTCAGAAATCCAAGGCGCACTCCGGCGTCTCAACCCCAAAAGGGCACCGGGGCCTGACGGGCTTACACCCGCCATGCTACGACGCCTTCCCTTCCGGGCCGTGCTCTTTCTCACCAGGGTCTTCAATATGTGCTTCGCCCTAAGTCACTTTCCACGCGAGTGGAGAGAGGCTCGGGTTATCTGCATATTGAAGCCGGGGAAAGATCCAGTACATCCTGCCAATTACAGATCCATTAGCCTCCTCTCTGTCCTTTCAAAAGTGTTTGAAAGGACCATTCTTAACCGCTTGTCTCCCACCTTAGGGGACATTCGAGCCATCCCACCACATCAGTTCGGCTTCCGTCCTGGGCACTCGACCTCCCAGCAATTGCTGCGCGTGGTGGAAGCGGCTGCCCTGGGCTTCCAGGACAGGGCTTACACCGCCGCAGTTTCACTGGATGTCGAGAAGGCCTTCTCGACGACCTGGCATGCGGGGCTCCTCAAAAAGCTCATCCAACTGGAGCTCCCTACACACTTAATACACCTGCTACACACATTTTTAAAACACCGCACTTTTGTTGTTTCGGTAGCGGGACACAAATCTACACTAAGGCCAATACGAGGCGGAGTCCCAGAAGGTTCTGTTCTATCCCCCACACTTTTTAGTGTATATGTGGCCGATCTACCCACAGAGCAGCACGTCAACATGGCACAGTACGCTGATGACGTGCTCCTGTATTGTACAAGTAAACACCCAAACAGAGCCTTCAACCCCATTCAGAGACACCTCCGCCTCCTCCAAGAGTGGTGCAGGCGTTGGCGATTATCCATCAATCCGGCAAAAAGCCACGCCATTCTCTTCACCAAGCGCCGCTTTCCCGCAATCTTCCCCACATTCAGCTATCTCGGAAGAAGGATAGAATGGACAAATGCCATCTCCTACCTGGGGGTTAAGTTAGATAAGGGTCTAACTTTTCGGGGACACGTCGGGGACGTCGCGCGTCGGGGACATGGGGCTGCGGCTTCATTGTACCCGATGCTGGGGTCTGAGATGCCTGTCCCTTTAAAGTTACACCTTTTTCGGGCGCTGATAATCCCCTTCCTGCTTTATGCCTGCGAGATCTGGGGCATGGCCGCAGATTCCAACCTGCTGCTCCTACAACGGGTACAGAATAGGTGCCTTCGGGCCATCTATTGTGTAAACCGCTCCTTTCCCGTGAGACTGCTTCACGAAGCCTCATCTCTTCCTTACGTGGAGGATGAAATTAGGCGCCGGGCCGCAAAATTTTACGACCAGTTGCCATACCATCAGAGCGCCCTAGTTAGGTCTCTTGGGGATTATGACCCCAGAACACGCCGCTTGAGGCATCACCGGCTTCCCCGCATGGCTTGCGGGCATATCCGGTAACAGCGGAGTAATTCCAACAGCAGCTAAAGCTGAACTCCAATACAATCCATTCAAGAGTAGCTTGGACTTCAAAATTAAAATCCCAACATGTTTATAATTACAAAATTCATACCACCAGCGGTGCACAAGGGTAGTTGCACCATGACCGGCTACCGTTGAGGAACAAACTTTGTTACCTCCTTTCTCTCCCCCTACCTAAAGAACAACAGCCATCCTGTAACCCCCATATCCCGTCACTACGTGGTAAAGCCCTAATTAGGGAAGATACACGCCTAAGCACACCATCGGGTTGCCCTCAACCTGCCATCTGACGCACAGCACAGCACTGTTGAGTTTCAATGCTTCTTCTTTCCTATTGAAATTATTGGGATGTTTATAAATCTCTATTGCTTCGCGTTGTAGCCGGGTATGGTAATGCTTTATGGAGGAAAGAATTTTGGTGTCCTGAAATCTAATAATGTGTTCGCCCTCGGCTTCAATGGCATGTTCGGCGACTGCCGATTTTTCTGTATGGCCCAGGCGGCAGTTTCTTTTGTGTTCGCTCAGTCTGGTGTTAGCGCTCCGCTGTGTGGTACCAATGTACACTGAACCACAGGAACAAGGAATACGGTAAACACCGGCCGATGGCAGGGGGTCTCGGGGGTCTTTGGAAGAGCGCAGTAGGCTGTTTAATTGTCTTGTAGGTTTGAATACTGTTTTGACGTTATGACGTTGAAGTATATGTTCAATACGGTCAGTGACATTTCTGAAATATGGCAGAAAGACAATGGACTTGCTAGAGCCTGCCGTCCGGCCAAGCCCCGACCGGTTACTCAGGACCAACCCAAAAGCAAGTCCATTGTCTTTCTGCCATATTTCAGAAATGTCACTGGCCGTATTGAACATATACTTCAACGTCATAACGTCAAAACAGTATTCAAACCTACAAGACAATTAAACAGCCTACTGTGCTCTTCCAAAGACCCCCGAGATCCCCTGTCATCGGCCGGTGTTTACCGTATTCCTTGTTCCTGTGGTTCAGTGTACATTGGTACCACACAGCGGAGCGCAAACACCAGACTTAGCGAACACAAAAGAAACTGCCGCCTGGGCCATACAGAAAAATCGGCAGTCGCCGAACATGCCATTGAAGCCGAGGGCGAACACATTATTAGATTTCAGGACACCAACATTCTTTCCTCCATAAAGCATTACCATACCCGGCTACAACGCGAAGCAATAGAGATTTATAAACATCCCAATAATTTCAATAGGAAAGAAGAAGCATTGAAACTCAACAGTAACTGGCATCTAGTCATCAAAAACAAGAAAGGTCATACAAAACCGAAAAACACTGCGAGCCAATCAGAAGAGAGCAACAACACAGCCAGCGCCAGCCCCCTCATACCAGCGGGCCAATCAGCAGAGAGCGCCCACACTATAAAGAGAGCGGCACTAACGGCCAACGCATCAGACGCTGCGATACTTTCACCGAGAAGACTTCGCCCGCGCCACTGAAGATGTCCACCGCAGTTGTGGACGAAACGTCTGGGAAATCTTTCTTCAGCAGACCACGGCATAACAGCCCGGAAAATCATATTAGTTATAATACACAACATAAATCATATACATTGTTTTTTTGTTGAGTGAACCATTTTCGAGATATTGATTGTTATTCTCTTAAATTTTCCAATACTTTTTCTGAAATGGGAATTCGTTATTTAATTGTATGTCCTGGACATACAAAGAGAATGGAATACTTCACATAGCAACCAGCTCTTAAAACATTTGACTATCGCTTAAAGCCTACCAATTCCCCTTGTATCTACAAGAAAATTAGCAATAAGATTAACATCTCGATTAACATGAAGCATATGGAGAATAAGCGCTTGTAAAAATAGTTTGTACAAGAATAAAGAAAGTCATGTGAGTGTAACACATCAAATTTTTAATAATTATAATTAAAACTAGCTTAAATACCTGGCGCCGCCCGTGGTTTGACGGTTTATTCCTACAACATTTAGCCTTAGGCTGCACTTTGCGTTTGTTTGGAGGCATTAACAATTATTACATTAGATACTTAATTAAAACTCTCAAGACTCTATAAAGAACAAAAAATCCCGAGAAAGCACATTGCAAAAGCACTGTGGAACAACCACAAATACCAGAGTTCGTAATGATTTCTCGTGAACACTGCTGAGTGACTTCCACGCTGTCACATTCGGGGTGCCTCGTTGAGAGAAAATCTCTGTTGAAGTAACATGAATATAACCTAATAATAATAATAATAATAACAATAATAATAATAACAAGCTGTACAGAGTGTTTCAGAAATTCTTATACAAACTTCGGGTATGGGTTCCTTACACCACAAGAAGGAAAAAAGTTCATATGAACATATGTCCCATAAACCTTTGTTTTCTCGTTAGGAGGTGTTCAACACAGTGGTACACTTATAACACACAAAACTCTTAATAAATGCTCGTAATGTCCTCCTCTTGCTTCTATGTATGCCTGTACTCGTCGAAACATGGAATGTTGCACCATGTCAAAAACTCCGGGATGGTGTCGAATGGTTTCGCAGGCTTCCATGACACGTCGATGAAGCGTTTCTGTATCCGGGATGGCTGCTCCATAAACCAATGATTTAAGATGCCCCCAGAGGCAAAAATCCACAGGATTGAGGTCGGGAGAACGTGCAGGCCATGGAACTGGTCCTCCTCTGCCTAACCATCGTTCATGATAGATACCAGTCACTGCATCTCGAACAATGAGACTAAAATGTGCCGGAGCCCCATCATGCATAAACTGCATGTTTTTTTCTTATTTGCAGGGGCACATCTTCGTGAAGTAAGTCGGGAAGAGTGTGCTGGATAAAGTCCCTGTAGACAGCACCAGTAAGACGTGCTGGTAAAACGTATGGACCTACCAGACAGTCACCTACAATGCCAGGCCACACATTCAGACTAAACTGTTGCTGATGTCTAGCCTGAAGTACAGCATAGGATTACGATCTGCCCATACGTGCACGTTGTGGAAATTAGTAACTCCATCTCTCCCAAGCGTTGCCTCGTCTGTAAACAAAACTGACGAGACAAACAATGGATTGGGTGTTTGTGCTACAAACCATCGGCAAAAGTTACCCCGTGGTGGATAATCGGCAGGCGAAAGGCCCTGCGCACGTTGAATAAGATACGATACAGGAGCTGCTCGTGAAGTACCCTCCATACTGTCACGTGTGATGTACCAGATGCCACAGCCAATTGTCTTGAACTGATACCTGGATCGCCTTCGACACACTTTAACATCTGTTCTTCGCGTACGAACAACTCTTGGTCTTCCTCGATCAATAGTCCGTGGTGCAGCGGTTCCTGTCTCAGCAAGGCGATGATAAACAGCGGCAAAGGTTGGATGACTCTGTTGTCTTCGGTCTGGAAACTCCATCTGATAGAGCCGTGCAGCCTCGCGTCCATTACCATTCGCGCGACCATACATAAAAATCATGTCTGCCTGTTCACGAAATGACTATCCAGCCATGGTGGAACGAAACACGTGCAGTTAACTCACTACATGTACACAACTGAAACGTTGAAGACAGACTAATGACAAATGACAAACGTAAACAAGTCTCCATGGCAACACTTCGCCATCTACCATATGTAGTACAATGGGTCAACGCCTTCTATGAATGCATAGAGAAATGAAGTTTTGAGGTTGGACCCCGAAGGCCGTTGAACTCACACTTTCATTGTGACAGCAATAACGCGAAAACCAATGATTATGGGACATATGCTCATATGAACTTTTTTCCTTCTTTTGGTGTGAGGAACCCATACCCGAAGTTTGTAGAACTTCTGTATACTATTAATATTTACCTACTGCACCAGCCCTTCTCTAACTTTCAAATGGAAATAAATGAGGCTCCCCTAGAAACTCGTAGTCTAAAATATGCAATTTAAGTTGTTGCTAGACCATTTTATAGAGTATAATCTTAAGTTTTCCCAAATCACTCTGTCCATCATTCTAATGTCCGAAAGCTGTACAAATTGCCATTCCAACTTCGTGTATCCAATCATCCGCATCATTACAATATGAGCATCCCACCTGTCATGCCCGTACATTTCCACCTTGGAAACACCCTCCAATACTCTTTGACCAGCTGCCTCAACTTTCAGAATACTTTTCAAATGAAACCTCCAAAGCTCTCTCTAATTAGATCCCAATCTACACCAATGGTTCACAGAGTGATGGTAGTCTCACTATGAATGGACACATTCATACAGATTACCTGACCTGCATACAGTGTCGCTTGTCAAGAACCTAGTCGGTTTGTGACGTACTCCGATTCTCTCAAGTGTTCTTTGAAGTAGGTTAATTTTATGGTGGTGGTGTATGGTATTTCGACTGTTGGGAAGCCGAACTTGAAGTAATTGCAACCGCACGTATGGTAAAAAGGTTTCCGGTAGCCTTCGCCCCAAATGTACTTTCCGGTGGCCTTTGCCACAAGCTTAAAAAATCTGATGTGTTACACTCACATGACTTTCTCTACTCTTGTACAAACTATTTTTACAAACGCTTATTCTCCATCTACTTCATGTTAATCGAGATAAACATTTGCAGAGTCTATCGTATAGCTAATTTTCTTGTAGATGTAAGGGGATAATATATTTACAAGGGCAATTTGGAAATACAGTAGGCTATAAGCACATACATATCTCTTAATAACTGGTTGCTAGGTGCAGCACCATTCCCTTTTCCACAGATTAATACTCTTTACATATCCAAGACAAAAAAATGAATAACGAATTCCTATTTGAGAAAATGAGTATTGAAAAATTTAAGGGAATAACAAGCAATAACTCGAAAACTGTTCACTCAACAAAAAAAATGTATATGACATAAATTGTGTGTTTTAACGCGATCTACATTTTTTGTGTAGTAAAATTTTGTCTATGTCTTATTGTTTACCAGTTTACCAAAAGTCGTTCACAATGAAGAATACTTTTGGAGACATTCCCAGAAAATTCAAGATATACATTTTATTTGTCATGAAAATATCTTAAAGATATGATATTTTAATCAAAATCGTTAGTCATTTTTGAGAAAATTAAAATTTTCGAAAAATGTTCCATGTAAAGGGTAGTCTGGGTTGAGAGGATTTTATTGAAAACCTTCGTGTCGCATCTCTGGAAGATACTGAACCTAAATACCAAGTTTGGTGTTTATCCGACTGTTCGTTTCTGAGTTATGCTGTTCACAGACAGACACACAGGCAGACAGACAGACAGACACACAGACAGACAGACACACACACATGGACATGTTTCCAAAAATGCTTTTTTTTGGATTCAGGGGGTCTCAAAACATGTATTTCCGGTGAAATCTCGGTATCGAATTTTTGGGTGGAATACAATACTTCCCTTACTATACCTAGTAGAGAAAGTAAAAATATTAACTTTGTAATTTTGACTGTTTCTTTAAATATTATATATTTAGGTTTGCCTCGGCTGCATCAGTATTTATATTTTTGTTTAGAGACATGAATGTCTTAGCCGGGAGTGGTACGGCTGAAGAATGTAGGCTTACACAGATTATAATTTTACTTCACTCCTTTTATTAATGCTTGACACGATTTAAATAACACTTCACTGATATAGAGAGTTGTGACATTTTTTATTATTAATTACTTGCACTTTTTAACACTTAAAACTATTTTCGTCTCACACGAATACGTATTAAATCTCTCGAGAACGCATCTCCCATCCGGTTAGGAACAGTGTCTACAACCAACTGAAATCTGAATTTGTAAATTTTGCTATATTTCACTTTCTGATTGGCTAATCCTACTCCAATAGAATACCGTCATTTAACTAAAGCTTTTTCTGGTTGTTGATTAGCTATTTATAAACTGTCTTAAATTTTACATTATTGTTTCCAAGAATCACAAATAGCATTGTTAAACTTTCAATTTCATTATTGCCTCAAGATTACCTCATTGTTAGCAACTTTTAACCTATTATTCTCACAGCTCCACAATCATTAAATTACGTAATACATTCACATAACATTATTACACAATTATATAAACATTTACAATGACTGTAATATACACTTTTTGTATCTTGTTACATATACATATTGCTTTAAGGCGGGATGTTATTGAATTTATGTATTATATAATTAGACTGAAATCACTTAAGTGTTAAAAATACTGCCTTATCTACAGCTCGTCCAAGTTCTCTTCAATGAAATAACTAACCATGGTAAGAATGTTTAGATACCCTCCGACCAGGGTATCCCAGGAAATGATAAAGCCAATAAATCCGTCAAAAACGCTACACTTCTTTTGTATCCTACAAATATGCAGTAAGATATTTTAGTAACAAAATAACAGACACAGGGAAACGAAACCAGAGCCAGTTGGTATCAAGAAAGTTCCTGATAGTGTGAAAGGGCTCTACTTCTCCCTTTGCATAAACCTCATTACCACGAAAACATCAAGCAGTAACAAGCAGGTTGAGAATAAGCCTCACAAAGTTAACTAATTCTAACCTCCTTTCTAAGCAACAAAGTCCTGACTGTGACTCGTGCAACATTCTAAAAATTACACTAGTCTGCATTTTTAAACTTTTTGTCAGATGATTTCTTAAAAGTAGGTTTCTTCAATTAAGTTTTTATGCCGATTCCTGAAATAACTTTGGTTTTTTTCTATCACGTCAAGTTTTTACACAAAATAAGAAGTAATGTTTTAACAATTTTACTAATGGGCGTAGAAAAGTATTCAAATACCATTTCACACAAGGTAAGTTTTTATTCAAGAAACATTTTAAGAATACTCTCAAGAACTCCCCTAATTTATTTCATGACTACATTTTAACAAAACAATAAGCCAAAGTGTTTCATTTAATTTTTTTCAAACTTTCTCTTCTTTGACTTCCTTGCAGATCCTTGAAGATGACTGTCCCTCCTCAACATCCAACAGTAGTCGGCCATCATAGTTTCATTCCATCAGCCCTGGACCTCCTCTCCATTTCCTTAATATCTTGGTGAAAACGTTCACCCTGCTCTTCACTATAATGTCCCAGAAAGTAGTCGATATGTGAATGCACCTTTACACTCATGTTACAACCCATCTTCTTGAAATTTTCCAACATTGTTTCGACAATGGCCTTGTAATTAGGATCTTTGTTATTGCCTAAAAAGTTTTCAGTAACTGATCCATGCTTCTATTTCTCTCTCATTCATTGTCTTCTCAAAATCTTCATCCTTCATCAATTTCTTTATTTGAGGATCAACAAAAATTCCAGCCTTTAATTTGTCTTGTGTAATAAAGGGAAATTTCTTGGAAAGGTACTTGAAGCAGGGTCCATCCTGTGGTAGAACCCTTACAAATTGCTTCATCAAGCCCAATTTTATGTGTAGTGGCGGAAGCAATATCTTTATACCTCTATATTTCTGAAGTAAAATTGTGAAAAAAACAACACGTGATAAAAAAAAACTAAAATCAGTTCTGAAATCAGCATAAAAAGTCAGTCAGAATCACTTATTACTTTTCAGTCATCCGATATCATGCAGACTAGCGTTATCAGCCAATGCAAGAAGATAATACAACACTCTTGCAGAAATTGCTGAAACGCTTAGCAACCCCCCAGTTGCTACACCAAATTATATTTTCACTTCCACTGAGTTCAACAAGCGTGTATGATTCTTCACAAGAACTGGACTACACAACTGTGTTTATTTGTTTTACTTACTGTGTTTGTTTAATAATTTGTGAATTATTTGTTTAACGCATGCACCCGAATTACTTCTGTTTCTTGTTACATTATTGTACTTTTGAATACTTTGTTGCTACATTGTAACTCCGTAGTCTATGCAACTTCAAGATATCGCGATGGGACCTAGCTGTTTAAGCGGCAATAAATAAATACACACACACTGCCGTGAAAATTGCAACACCAAGAAAGAATTTCCCGAATAACTCCAAACTTGGTGGAAGTGTAGAAGAATGTGCAAACAATAAGTGATTAGGTTTGCAGAGAGATAGGGTACATGTAGGCCGAGCAGAGCCCTCTCGTGTCGGTCCGACAAGGTCAGTGTTGCGCCCAGTGTAGTCAGTGCAGAGCTGTCAAACAAGGTGGAAGCAATAAAGAGAGTGCTAGTAGGCATGTGAGCGAGTTCGAACGGGGCAGCGGGTTTGTCATACCGTGACATTTCGGCTCGTACAGGCATGCTGCTACGACAGTGATGCTTGTGTGGAAACAGTGGATAGATGAAGGTCGTACGCAGCGAAAAGCGGGCACTGGACCACGGAACATGACCACAGCACGGGATGACCGTTGTCCGCATGGCCATAACGGGCCGTACAGCTTCATCCACAGTGTTGGCTCAACGCTGGAGCACTGCAACAGGTGTGAACTTGTCTGCAACAACGGTTCGTCGCCGTCTGCTGCAGGTTAGACTGCTTGCATGCATGCCATTACGTCGGCTTTCATTGTCCAGAAACCACAAGCTCCTTCGACCGCAATGGGCACGTGAACACCGTCACTGGGGTGCTGAGTGGCAAAATGTAGTCTTTTCGGACGAGTCCCGCTTCAACGTGTCCTACAGTGATGGCCACATACGTGTTCGGCGGTACCGTGGTGAGCACAACCTGGAGGGCTGTATTTCTGAGCGGCATAGCGGACAAACACCAGGTGTGATGGTTTGGGGCACCATTGGTTACAACAACCGATCTCGCCTCCTACGAATTGAGGACACTTTGAACAGCAACCGGTACCTAACAGTGGTTGTGGAGCCTGAGGTACTCCTTCTGCTTCAGATATCTTCACAGGCCACAATTCAACAGGACAATGCCGGCCACATATTGCTAGGAATGTACAAGCCTTCTTCGAAGAGCGACGGGTACCATTGCTTCCCTGGCCTGCACGTTCACCTGACATTCGCTCATCGAACATGTCGGGGATATGGTTGATCGGCACCTGGTGCTTCACGGTCCTCCAGTAACCAGTGTCACGTATTTTGTGGACTCGAATACAAACTGCGTGGAGGGAAATCCCTCAGGAACTTATTCAGAACCTTTACGATTCAATGCCACAGCGTATAGCAGCTCTAATTGCAGCGCCACACCAAATACTGAATATTAGGGCTCAAAGGTCAAGTTTATCATTTGTTACTTGTCATGTACCTAACCTGTGCTATTAAATTCATGCGTTTCCTTCTTGGTGTTGCAATTTTCACAAACGGCAGTGTATTGATACCTATACAGAGTGGACCATTTAAGTTGAGACTGTACAATATCTCCCTAACAAAGCGTTGTAGAAAGAAATGCCTTTAATAAAAGTTGCTTGATATGGGGAAAGTAAACGCCATCAGTAGTGTTTTACCTGGAGGTCGTTGTGATGGACATTTTAGGGTCAATTTAATTTTTTTTAAATGGGAACCGGGGTTTTTTATGTTGTTTTCTCACTTCTCATAAAAAAACTGAACAACATTTGTATAAAGCACTTTGGAATTGTTGTTACACCAACGTAAATAACAACGAAAATTCTGAATGGCTGTGTACGAAGAGCGCAATGAAAGGTTATTTGAGGGTTTCGCAATTGGGAACCAACATTTTTTTTTGTCTTGCTTCCTTATTCATCAAAAAAATAAACAGCCTGCTAAAAATCATTTTCCATTGAGAAAACAACGTACAAAATATAGGTTCCCATTTAAAAAAAATCTGATGTGTTACACTCACATGACTTTCTGTACTCTTGTACAAACTATTTTTATAAACGCTTATTCTCCATATGCTTCATGTTAATCGAGATGTTAATCTTATTGCTAATTTTCTTGTAGATGCAAGGGGAATTGCTAGGCTTTAAGCGATAGTCAAATGTTTTAAGAGCTGGTTGCTATGTGGAGTATTCCATTCTCTTTGTGTGTCCAGGACATAAAAATGAATAACGAATTCCCATTTGAGAAAAAGTATTGGAAAATTTAAGGGAATAACAAGCAATATCTCGAAAATGGTTCACTCAACAACAAAAATGTATATGACATAAATTGTGTATTTTAACGCGATCTACATTTTTGCGTAGTAACATTTGTCTATCTCTTATGGTTTACCAGTTATGCAAAAGTCGTTCACAATGAAGAACACTTTTGGAGACATTCCTAGAAAATTTAAGATATACATTTCATTTGCCATGAAAATATCTTCAACAGATGATATTTTAATCAAAATCGTTAGAGCCATTTTGAGAAAATTTTCGAAAAACGTTCCATGTATAGGGTAATCTGGGGGGGGGATTTTCTTCAAAACCTTCGTGTCGCATCTCTGGAAGATACTGAACCTAAATACCAAGTTTGGTGTTTATCCGACTGTTCGTTTCTGAGTTATGCTGTTCACAGACACACACACACACACGGTAATGTTTCCAAAAATGTTTTATATGCATTCAGTGCACCTCAAAACATGTATTTCCTGTGAAATCCTACAACATAATTATCTCGATTAACACAAATAGTTTGTAGAAGAGTGAGTAGAGAAAGTAATGTGAATACAGTAACAGATTTCAGTCAGTTTCAACGCAGAAAATCAGGAGGAGGGTTTAAGACCATGTCGTGCTTTCAAGCTGTTGTCTTTTGCAAAATACCATTTAAAATAATTACTTCCCCCTGTGGTGATGCAGCACGCGTCGTCAAAAGGAATGTTTTCGAAGGACTGTGAAGGATGAAAGTGTTAGATTCAAAGGAATGTTATTTAGATGAATTAAGCCGAGTACTGGCGCCACTGTTCGATAACCAAGGGTGGAAAAGAACGAGGGGAGCGAGAAATTCACGTCGCATTCTTTACGTTCCATAGATAGCTGACGGGTCATGTCTCAGGTTTACAAGCGTGTCATAAACTTGCTTTACTTTGCAAAGGTAAGGCAGCTCTTGTGTGGTCTTGGAGGGTAACATCACCTACTTGTTCAGTCCTGCAACTGGCAGTTATGTTTATATAAGTATGATTGGCTTTATGGATAGTGGAAACAGGTTGTTAACCAATAAGTGCCTTAAATATCACAAATAAAAGTGTTCAAATATTTTTTAAATACAAAATAAGTAAAACTAACCACTAAATGCATAATTATTTTTATTTTCTCTGCCACGTGCATTAATAGAGAAGGTAGTGCATTCCAGACAAATATTTGACACCGAAATTTCACCGGAAATGCATCTTAATGAGGCCGCATAATAAACAAACAAAAACAAAAATTCATAGAAAAATATCCCTGTGTGTTAACAATATAACTCAAAAACGATATGTCTGAGAGACACCAAATTTGGCATTTAAGTTTAGTATATTCCAAAGATGCGACACGAAGATTTTCAAGAAAATCACCCCCCCCCCAATGCAACTACTCTTTACATCGAACATTTTTCGATTTTTTTTTTATTTTATGAAAAATGACGGTAACGATTTTGTTGAAAAACCATAACACTAGTCTGAATGATAGCGGATGAACTGAAAACTAATACGTGATTCTGACTCACCTTTTTATGCTGATTTCAGAGCTGCTTTTAGTTTTTTTCTATCACGTACAGTTTTTTTCACAATTTCACTACAAAAAAATCTGATGTGTTACACTCACATGACTTTCTCTACTCTTGTACAAACTATTTTTACAAACGCTTATTCTCCATCTGCTTCATGTTAATCGAGATGTTAATCTTATTGCTAATTTTCTTGTAGATGCAAGGGGAATTGGTAGGCTTTAAGCGATAGTCAAATATTTTAAGAGCTGGTTGCTATGTGGAGCATTCCATTCTCTTTGTATGTCCAGGACATAAAAAAATGAATAACGAATTTCAGAAAAAGTATAAGTATTAGAAAATTTAAGGGAATAACAAGCAATATCTCGAAAATGGTTCACTCATAAACAAAAATGTATTTGACATAAATTGTGTATTTTAACGCGATCTACATTTTTTGTGTAGTAAACTTTTGTCTATCTCTTATGGTTTACCAGTTATGCAAAAGTCGTTCACAATGAAGAATACTTTTGGGGACATTCCCAGAAAATTCGAGATATACATTTCATTTGTCATAAAAATGTCTTAAACATATGATATTTTAATCAAAATCGTTAGCCATTTTTGAGAAAATTAAAATTTTCTAAAAATGTTTTATGTAAAGGGTAATCTGGGGTGGGAGGATTTTCTTGAAAACCTTCGTGTCGCATTTCTAGAAGATACTGAACCTAAATACCAAGTTTGGTGTTTATCCGACTGTTCGTTTCTGAGTTATGCTGTTCACAGACACACACACACACGGACATGTTTCCAAAAATGCTTTTTTTGGACTCAGGGTGTCTCAAAACATGTATTTCCAGTGAAATCTCGGTATCGAATTTTTGGGTGGAATACAATACTTCCCCTACTTACTATACGTAGTAGAGAAAGTAAAAAGGAACATCCAAATTAAGCAGTTTAGATAATGTAATAGAAGAATTAAAGAAGCTTTGTGGAGGAAGATTTTGCAAGAGGTCAAATGTTTTTGAAGAACTGCACAATCAAAAGAGAAGAACTATTTCTGAGATTTTCTTTGTTATTGATTGTAAGTGTTAAGTAACGATTCGTTTCTTCTTCGCCTCCAGAGAAATGGGAGCTTGCTTGTACCAGTAAGAGAGAAACAAGAAAAGTAACGAAGGAATGGATCACATTTTGAACGGACTGCCAGAGAATCACTCAGCGTTTGGTATCATTGCTTCCCCGAAGAGAACAATTGTTTTCACTACGTAATGATCAATCCTGTCCTGTGAGGGTTCTCGAGGGATGTTTGGGGTACGATGTCACCAACAAATGATTACATCCGAGTCCTTTCTTCCGTGCAACCCCTAGCTAGTATATTTTTATGCGAGCCTCACCCTAGAGGCATTTCGTTCACACGCTCCGTTTCATAGTCCAATGAATTACCTCTTTAGCTTTGGCAGAGGAGATTTGAGGTCTTCAGGAAGTCCGGTATTGCCTCCAAGAAAGATGGTGCACAGGAAGCTCGCGGTAATCCAATAGCTCCAGGAAGCAATGCATCCAGCATCCGGGACTCCAGCAGGAAAAGAATAACAGTGAGGGTGGATCAATGAATATTATTGGGGAGTACTCTACCCTCTGTTGTCACATGAAGTGAACCAAACAACACGAATATGCATTATATCGATTTATCGAAAACATTTGCTTTGTTGCATTCACATGACTTTTCTACTCACTCTCCTTTCCTTGTAGAGGAGAATACAGTAGGCTAAACGATTGTCAGATTTTAAAAAGCGTGTGCTCTTTGCACGAAAAGAGAATTACCACTTGAAAAAATCTGATGTGTTACACTCACATGACTTTCTCTACTCTTGTACAAACTATTCTTACAAACGCTTATTCTCCATCTACTTCATGTTAATCGAGATAAACATTTGCAGACTCTTTCTTATTGCTAATTTTCTTGTAGATGTAAGGGGAATATAGAAATACAGTAGCCGTTAAGCACATACATATCTCTTAATAGCTGGTTGCTAGGTGCAACACCATTCCCTTTGCCACAGATTAATACTCTTTGCATATCCAAGACAAAAAAATGAATAACGAATTCCCATTTGAGAAAATAAGTATTGAAAAATGTAAGGGAATAACAAGTAATATCTCGAAAATGGTTCACTCAACAAAAAAAAACCTATATAACATAAATTGTGTATTTTAACGCGATCTACATTTTTGTGTTGTAAGATTTTGTCTATCTCTTATGGTTTACGAGTTATGCAAAAGTCGTTCACAATAAAGAATACTTTTGGAGACATTCCCAGGAAATTCAAGATATACATTTTATTTGTCATAAAAATATCTTAAACATATGATATTTTAATCAAAATCGCTAGAGCCATTTTTGAGAAAATTAAAATTTTCGAAAAATCTTCCATGTAAAGGGTAATCTGGGGTGGGGGATTTTCTTGAAAACCTTCGTGTCGCATCCTTGGAAGATACTGAACCTAAATACCAAGTTTGGTGTTTATCCGACTGTTCGTTTCTCAGTTATGCTGTTCACAGACACACACACAGACGCACAGACACACACACGGACATGTTTCCAAAAATGCTTTTTTTGGATTTAAGGGGTCTCAAAACATGTATTTCCGGTGAAATCTCGGTATCGAATTTTTGAGTGGAATACAATACTTCCCCTACTTACTATACGTAGTAGAGTTTGTAAAAATGTGATGTGTTACATTCACACGACCTTCTCTACCCTGTATCATTTATTAATGGGTATAAACATTATCTTACGAAACCTTATTTTTCTACCTACTACATTTTAATCCAAATAAACCTTTACAGAAACAGCTACATTACACATTTCGTTATAGATACAAAGAGAACAGCGATAGTCAAATGTTTAACAACTGGACGCTATATGCTGGCCTTAAAATTCCATACTGTTTCCATGACATCGCGAGAAACAACTGAATGTTGAAAGGGCTTTAAAGAATGACCAAGAAAGGAACAATTTGAACCATTAATAACGATTATTTCAGAAATGGCTTATTGGGAAAAAAAAGTATAAAAACGTTACATTTTTTGTGTAGTACGTTTTCGTCTAACGCTTAAGGTTTACCAGTTATACGAGATTAAACCAATTTTTTTCAGTATGAAGAGGACTTCGAAGGTTATTCCCAGAAGATTCAAGATATACATTTTGTTTGTTATGTAAATATCTTTAAGTTGTGGTATTTTAATCAAAATTTCTGGAGCCATTTTTTAGAAAATAAAAATCTTCAAAAATTGTCATGTAGAGGTGGTTGAGGATAGGGGAGATTTTCTTGAAAATTTTTATGTCACATCCTTGGAAGATACTGAACTAAAGTACAAAGTTTGGTGCTTGCTCCACTTTTCGTTTTTGAGTAATGGTGTTCACACACACACGGACTATTTCCAAAATGTTTTATTTGGATTCCGGGTGTATCAAAACATATATTTCCGGTGAAATCTCGGTATCGAATTTTTGGGTGGAATGCAATACTTCCCCTACCTACTATACGTAGTAGAGAAAGTAAAAATCCCCAATATGATTTCTAGGAAAGCTCAAATTTTGTTACGTCTTCAAAGCAAGAATATATCTCATAAATCTGCACACATAATAGCCGAATAATAAACTAATTGTAAAACAGCCGGCAAAGGTTATACTATTGTTAGCAATTCATTGTTGTTGCATACATTGCGCTTGCATTTCTCTCGTATCATTCAACTCGAACTTGAGCTACCTTTAAGGAAGTAACAATACTATAGCAGTGAAGTAAACATGAGCCTTCCCCTTGGGCCTGGTCATTCTGGGCGTTCCAACAGGAAATGAGACATATACCTAATGATGAGCCAGCGGAATGTTTTACACAATGGATTGTTAAACTATAGTTTCCTGTGTAACAACCGAATGTTTTCATTCACAGTGTCACAAGAGAGTGTAGGGTAGTATACGGTTCTGCGTGCGTTTAAATGATATTCGCAGCACAGACGTAAACACTGTGTTAATGTGGTGCGGAAACGGAACTTTGGCCGTAAAGTTGTAGTTGTTAACTTAAATATAATTTTCGAAATTGGACTGGCGTGCTTAGCTATTTCACTTTGTTTTAGTTGAGTATAAATAATTAAATGTATGTAAAATTCAAACTTATTATACAGTTTTTGTAACACTTTTTACTACGATTTTCGCAATATTTTCTTGTTGCTCTTTAACTAAAATTATAATAAATGGTTTACAAGATGTAATCCCAAATATTTGAAAAACTCATCTATCCGGACCATCACACAGGAATTCCAAACTGCATCAGGATCCACTCCAAGTACTATGACAGTTAGGCGTGAGGTGAGAAACCTTGGATTCCATGGTCGAGTGTCTGCTCATAAGCCACACATCACGCAGGAAAATGCCAAACAACGCCTCGCTTGGTGTAAGGAGCGTCAACATTACACGATTGAACAGTGGCAAAACGTTGTGTGGAGTGACGAATCACGGTACACAATGTGGCGATCCGATGGGCAGGGTATGGCGAATGCCCGGTGAACGTCATCTGCCAGCGTGTGTAGTGCCAACAGTGAAATTCGGAGGTGGTGGTGTTATGGTGTGGTCGTGTTTTTCCTGGAGGGGGCTTGCACCCCTTGTTTTGCGTGGCACGATCACAGCGCAGACCTACATTGATATTTTAAGCATCTTCTTGCTTCCCACTGTTGAAGAGCAATTCGGGGATGGCGATTGCATCTTTCAACACGATCGAGCACATGTTCATACTGCACGGGCCGTGGCTGAGTGGTTACACGACAATAACATCCCTGTAATAGACTGGCCTGCACAGAGTCCTGACTTGAATCCTATAGAACACCTGTGGGATGTTTTGGAACGCCGACTTCGTGCCAGGCCTCACCGACCTACATCGATACCTCTTCTCAGTTCCGCACTCCGTGAAGAATGGGCTGCCATTCCCCAAGAAACCTTCCAGCACCTGATTGAAAGTATGCCTGCGAGAGTGAACGCTGTCATCAAGGCTAAGGGTGGGCCAACACCATATTGACTTCCAGCATTACCGATGGAGGGCGCCACGAACTTGTACGTCATTTACAGCCAGGTGTCCGGATACTTTTGATCACGTAGTGTATCTCGCCCATATGCAGGAGCTCATTTGCATTCGAAGGCGTGTGATCAAAACTCGTTCGATGAACGGCTCTGCTTAATTACGTAGACAACAAGAAACATCCATCAAGCAACCCATTCTTTCGTCAGAGAACTTATGTATTATTATTATTATTATTATTATTATTATTTTAGTTTCATATATACCCCGTATTTAACTGCATTAGTCTTATTGGCGGCGTTTCCTTTAGAACTTAATGCCTATTGGCAATGGTGTTAACTCTTGTCGTTGGGTTTCTTGCACTTTTGGTTTTTTAATGATTAGATCGTACACACATTCATACTTCAATACTCTGGGGAGGATAGTGAATAATGTTGGCTAGAGAAACATTTCCACCCCAGCTGGGAATCGAACCTGGGACCTCTCGCACAGCACACAGGTGCTGTACCGACTGAACTACGGCACCAGTCATTGTTGTTACTATTATTATTATTATTATTTTTTTAAAGTAATTACCGCCATTTTTTAAAAAAATTAACAGAATACTATTTTTCAAATTCTTCATTACCTTACACCTTATACTACTACTCCACATAGTCACCGCCGTCATTCAGACACTTATGTAACGGGAAATAAGATTTTATTTGCCTTCGTCAAAGAATGATGCCGCCTATAACGAAAGCCAAGTCTGCAGTTCTTGTTACACAACACTATTGTTGAAATGTTTCCTACCAAGGAATTTCTTCAGAAGAAGAACATAAAAACAGTTTGGTGCCAAATCCGGACTGTGGTGAGGGTGATGGAAATGTTCCCAAACAAATGATGCGATCAGATCTTGTGTTTCTTGGCTGTATGTGGTCGGGTCTTGTCACTCATTGTTTCCCCCATAAACCTCATAGAAATGAATATTCCGAAACGCTCTAACAACAGGAGAAAACAAAATGATCGCTTACAGCTGCGTCTGGCTTCCTAAAAAATGGATGAATCGCGACTGCAGAAGCAAAATATTAAAACAGTACTTGCTTAAAAGATACGTCTCGTATTAATTGTTATGCAGCAGATACTATTTCACATTTCCAGGTGAGGCAGTATTTTTAACACTTAAATGATTTCAGTCAAATTATATAATATGCAAATTCAATAACAGCCCGCCTTGAAGCAATATGTGTATGTAATAATTTGTAAAATGTATGTAACAGTCATTGCATATGCTTATATTATTGTATACTTATGTAATAATGTTATGTGAATGCATTACGTAATTTAATAATGTAGGAGCTGTGAGAATGATAAGTTAAAAGTTGCTAACAATGAGGTAACCTTGAGGCAATAATGAGTTTTACAGTTTAATATTACTACTTCTGATTATTGGAGTAACAATAATGTAAATTTTAGTGACAGTTTATAAAATAACCAATCAACAACCAGAAAAAACGTTAGTTAAATGAAGGTATTCTAATGGATTAGGAATAGCCAATCAGAGACTTGAAATACAAAAATTTACAAGTTTAGACGGTTGAAATCAATTCAGTTGCATGCAGACAGTGCTCATAACTGGATGCGTTGCTTGTCCGTCCTCAAGAAATATAATATGTATTCGTGTGAAACGCAAAATAAGTTTAGGTGTTAAAAAGTGTAATTAATTAATAAAAAGAATCTCACAGCCCTCTATATCAGTGAAGTGTTAATTAAATCGTGCCAAGCAGTAATAAAAGGAGTGAAGTAAAGTTATAATCTGTGTAAGCCTACATTCTTGTCGCATCACAACCCTGCTAAGAGAAACTGTCTCTAAAATAAATACTGACGCAGCCGAGGCAAACATAAATATATAATATTTTAAGAAACAGTCAAATTACAAAGTTTTTAAACTTGGGGCAAAGGCCACCTGAAAGTACATTTGGGGCGAAGGCTACCGGAAACAGTTTACTATACGTGCGGTTGCAACTACTACAAGTTCGGCTCCCCAACATTTGAAATATAATACAACTTAACGTCTTCTTCACAGGGCTATCTGATTAAAATGTTAGCACCCACTCACTCACGAGCCGCTCCTGAAGAAAGGTTGTGCGTCTCTCCCAGTAAAGTTATAACTTTCCCTCCACATGATTACAAGTGTTTAAAAGTCCTCTCTCTATTCCCGGGCTTCACAATGCAGGCAGGCATGGATGTTTTTGAATACCTCTCGTCCTCGATAGGAAAATATCTTGAGTTATGTTCAGATACTCTCACTGCCCCCCAACAATGCCTCTCGAGTCTGGTACCTTTGTTGCAGAAGATTGTGACGCAATTTCGCCGAGGCCCCGAGTGTTGGCTAATGGACGCCCGCCGTCGCTTGGCGCACTAGGAGTCGGGCTTGCATCGAGAGCCGGCAATTTCCTCGCGTGGGAGGCAGAACAATAGGGCACTTGTGAAACCTTTCGCAACAAGTGCGGCTGCAACATTGTTCCTGCTCTTGACGATTGTTCGCTTGCCAGTCCCCTGCATCTTGTTAGGGAACATCATGGTCAGCGACGCTGGACAATGGAACTGGCTAAATCGTTAAACAAGGCATTTCTTGTTCAACAACACCATCACATTGTATGGGGGGTAACTCTCAGAAACGTTATAAGACCTCTTTGGAGGAGAATAACAACAAAACATTTAAAATACTGGCCATAAAATTAACTACTTGTTCACAAATGATTCAGATATAGCGTTGGTCTTTAGCTTCTCAATTGGGAACATACACGAGTGTTAAAAATATTTTTAGACAGCATGGCCTAAAAGAAAAACTTTTAACACAGCGCACAGGAACTGAAAGCTTTACATTATCGCACTAGTGCGGTAAAACTTTTATACCACTCCCTTCTGAACAACCAATTGGTTTTAAGTCTAATCACATGGCGATTACCCTTGGTATTTGCATATGTTTAATAATTCAACTTGGTTTGATTAAGTTCTACTTTTCTCATGACTATCTCTTTACGATACAAATCGTCGTACTTCAATTTATCGCATTCGTTGTAGAGTTAACTTCGATGTTATATACAGCCTTGTGCTTTCTTTGATCTAAAACGTTATTCTTTTATCTACTATAGCCTACATAAAGATTAAATGGCGGCGATTATGAATTCAGAAGAAACTGAAATGGAAGTGAAATTACAGAAACATAAGCACGAGAAGTAGTTACTCAAAATACATAGAAAGCAATATGACACAGCATTTAATCGAATCGTTTCATTAGCTAGTGTAAGGCAGAACATGTTGAAAATAATTTCACTGAAAATGACTGCTAGCGAATCAATAAAACATTTGACGTCTCGCGAGAGTTGATTTTACTCGTAGGATTACGTAATAAAACCTTACTTTTAACACTTGTATCATAATTTACTATTAACTAGTTGTCTTTCACATCATTGCATTAGTACATTCTATAAGTACGGAGTTCAAAATAAGGATAGGGGGATTTTTGAAAGTCTTAGTAGTTTGTAATTTGTACTTGTCCATGTTGGTCAAATAGTGGCAATTCGTACCTAAAGGGTTGTAAAACGTGCTAATGAGCAGCTTTTTGAAGTTCTTTTTGAACATTTTGAGCATTATATAATTCAAAGTAACGATTAGCTAGTGTTTACTATTTCCAGTACGTATAGAAAGGGAAGTATTGTATTCCACCCAAAAATTCGATGACGAGATTTCCAAAAAGGTTCAGTACCTTCCAAGGATGCAACACGAGGATTTTCAAGAAAATTCTCCTACCTCCAACTGTCCTTTACATGGAACATTTTTCGAAATTTCCTTTATTTTCTGAAAAATGGCTTTAACGATTTTGATTAAAATACCAAAAATGAGAGATATTTACAAGACAAATATAATGTATATGTTCAACTTTAATAGCTTGTGAAGTCCTCTTCATTAGGAAGGAAATTTGTATAATCTTGTGAAACTGGTAAACGTTAAGTGATAGACGAAAACGTACTACATAAAAACAAATGTAATTCTCTTTAAAACACACAATTTATTTAAATAACTTTTTTTTGTCTTTAGCCATTTCCGAGACATCCGTTATTAAATGGTTCGAATTGTTCAATACTAAAGTCATTCTTTTTAAGTCCCATCGATTTTCAGTTGTCTCTCGCGATGTCATGGAAACAGTATGGAATTTTAAGGCCAGCATATAGCGTTCAGTTGTTAAACATTTGACTATCGCTGTTCTCTTTGTATCTATAACGAAATGTGTAATGTAGCTGTTTCTGTAAAGGCTTATTTGGATTAAAATGTAGTAGATAGGAAAATAAACTTTCATAAAAATAATTTATATGCCCACTAATAAGGGATAGAGGATAGTGAAACTCGTGTGAATGTAACACATCAGACTTTTGGAACTTATAGTGTAATCTATGAGTTTTACAAACTTCTGTTGTATAATTTTGCAACATTTTGACCATTATGATTTAAACAGTGCAGATTTCTAAACAAGAGGTTCAAAGTATAGTAACAGTAGCTTTTTAGAGTTGTAAGGTTGCTTTTAATTTTCGTTCTATACACTCATACTATCAGAGTATAAAGTTTCATCTAGAATATCGATATGTACATTAGGGCTTGAAAATAACGGTCAGTTCCTAGAATCCAAATGTACTCGGTTGTACAAAGGCCAAACCAAAAATATTATTTGATAAAATTTTAGTGAAATATTAGGGAAATGTGGTGATATGAACGATATACAACCCCCACTAAATAACTAATTTTTTAAACATTTTAAGCTGATTACCCCTTTAGGCTCCGTCATTAAAAAATCTGCCATATTGGCAATAAGGTGCCAAAAGTAAACTCTGTGATCCATATTCAACGAAACATAATTGAAATTTGGGGACATGAATACGAAAAAGAAACCCCTAACCCCCTGGATATAGAAAATATAATATCCAGCTTGCACCTCAGAAAGTATATAATTTGAAAAATATGTTGAATATACCTTTGGCTAATACAAAACAAAACAAAAATCAGATATATATCAAATTCCCTGTCAATATTGCCAATGTTCATACATTGGTAGAGCAAAGAGAAATTTAAAAATATATTTGATTGAACATCAAAGAAATACAAAATTAAAACAAATACATAAATCTGCAGTTGCCAACCACTTTTGGACTCCTATCCATGAAATAGGACGTGAAATAATTAAAACCTATACAGATTCCTTCACAGCTGGAAATTTGGGAAAAGAATTTCATGTACCATAACATCAAGAATATTCTGAATTTTGAAATTCCACCAGCAGATTCCTTGATTCAGTTTATCCAATCAAATTGCAAGAGAGAAGACAAGTGAGTTCCCAATCTTCACCACAGATAGCAGTAACTTCAAGACAACCAGATTACAACTTTTCCCCAACAGAGGACAGAAAAATCATCTGTTAAGTCAATTCTTGGAGGTCAGGGGAAGTGAGCTGTAAAGTCAGTCTTCTTTCAGCTGAGGATGGGAGAAACACTTCTCCCAAAAGCGCTACTTAGCAAAAGTATTCTCTGTTTTTAATATTAGTATAGATGAAACCTTCATCCTTTGATGTTATGTTGTTTAGAAAGGAAGGGAAAATTTCTTAATTCCATTCCGCAAGGCTTTCGAAAACGCTGACGACGTAAACGACCGAGTTGTGACGTCACCGTCTCGTACCGCTTGCAGTTGTGCCATATCCTTGCGTTGATTGTGGACGTATATTGTTGGTTAGAGCTTTATGCT
Organism: Deroplatys truncata; assembly: GCA_030765065.1. Lineage (NCBI taxonomy): Eukaryota > Metazoa > Arthropoda > Insecta > Mantodea > Mantidae > Deroplatys > Deroplatys truncata. The sequence goes on from CM060979.1 coordinate 12,089,653, forward strand.
TGCATTTTCCCCCTAAAACTGACACATGAAGGCTTTTAAAAGGCGCAATCGGATAATCTGCACTTCTTAAAGAGGTTTAAAGAGACAATTGTATGGTTGGAACATTGACATTAGAAACATCTGATGTGCTGCATTCACATGACTTTCTCTATTCACTCTTCTACAGACTATTCTTACAAAAGCTTATCTTTTTTAAAAAGCCAGTCGCTATGTGGTGGCTTTGAAATTCTGTTGCCTTAGTATGAACACGAGAAAGAAAGAAAATTCAAACCAATAGTAAAGTATCAAGATTTTAAAGTGTATTGTTAGGAACTCATTTTGTTTTAAGTTAAATGTATGATATTGTTTTTCTGATATATCCGGAACTTCTAAGGTTTTTGTTAATCTCTTGAACATCTGCGGCATACATAGGAATTATAGGCTTGTACTTGTGTATTTACTAGCTTCAAGCTAGTTATCCAACTTTGAATCTCGGTTGGTAAACTAAACCTGGACTTATCTATAAACTGTGACGCTAAAGTACGTATGTCATCATCTCTAACGCCTCCCATATATGATCTATGATCTTCGGGTTTTACCTCATTCTAACAAGCGATGACTGGACCAATTTCTGAGGTGGAGGCACCCAGCGGATGTGGTCTGTTACCGCTGATGGTGGGCGATGAGGATGGCGTTGGAACGAGAGGACCTACAGCTTTAACCGAGGGGGATGACTCAGGCAGCTAAGTCTGCGATCTATATTCGGGAGGTCATGGGTTCGATTCCCGCGATCAATCTTTCTGACCCATGGGCTTTTTCGGGGTTTCCCCGGGTCCCTAAGCGAATGCTGGGAAGGGTCAGTGTCTCTCCCGAATTTCTGCCTCCTTCATTCCCTCTCATTTGATCTTCCTCTTTCACGTTACAAGTTGTTATGTGTCGGATGACTGTGGACAGATGGCTTGCGTGTGGGACCTCTTCTCGGCTCCATCAGATGGAGGCCGCTCGAGTCTTCGCTGGAAGGGGCCTGTGAACCACCCTCTGGTGGTTTGGACGGGCTGCCTTGAGCGCTCTCCGGCTGGGTGGTCAAGTCTGTAACTCTTAGGGACCTCTGCGCGTCTTAATTTCCTTCGTTCTTCCCGGAGCTGTATGTACAAAAGATCCCTTATGGGTCGAGGTATTAGGTGATCCTAATCTTAAAGCTTTTAGAGCGTTGCGCCTTGGGGATACTTCACATGAAGTCAGAGGTGAAGGAATAGATAGGGCCGAATTAAAATCGCCAACACAGAGCCGGGAATCGAACCCTGGGTCCCCTTGTACTAGAGGCGGAAATTTCGAATAAATAATTTGGAAGGTTCAGCAAGACATACATTTCCGAACACGGCAGCCACAAAACCAATCAGTACACCAGCTACGCCCCCTGCCTCCCCCTTCCAAACGTGCACAATCTACGTCATGACGTGTGTAAGTGGTCGTTCGAATCATTCTAAGAACAAATCATGATCCATTGAATCCTCGGGTAGTAATTTCTTCTTTTATTAGCATGTGCAATCTTTATCCGACGAGAGGGGCTCGCCCACTATTGTTGGGACCATGTCGCCTTTCATTTTCACAGAAAATTGCTGGATCTGAAGAAGCAGAAGAGAAGGGAGAGGAATACAATATCAACAATAGATTCCTGCGTGTATGGCAGGCACACAGAATAATGGTGAAGTGTTAAAAAGTCCCCAGAATCCAGGAGGAGTGGGTATTGCACGTCGCGAACAGAAAATAAAACAAAACAAAAGGGAACGGGAGGGAGAAATAAAAGAGTGCTCCGGATCAACTCCCACATCGCCATTGTTTAGAGATCGATGGACGAGGCAGGCCGATGTCTCCATTGTGTAGTGTCGCTGTTCGGCCCACCGGGACGTCGCGTCGCTAATTGCTTGCTCCTGGAGAGACGCGCGCGCAGGTATTCCCTCTCTCAGTTCTATACTTCCTTCATTCATCCTCGTTCTCTGCTACTTGTCTGTAGCAAGTGTTATACTCCACCCAAACTTTACATACCGAGATTTCACTACAAATACCCTCAATCCAAAAGAAAATAACTTTTCCATGTGTGTGTGTCAGCGTCTGTCTGTGTACACCACAATTCAAAAACGAAAGTATGATTAAATACCTCCCTTGGTATTAAAGGACATTTTACCGAGTTTTTAGGTAAAAATCACATTTTCGATTTTTTAATTATTTCACATAAATACTAGGCGTGTTTTTAAAGTGTGTTTTAATATTTTACCGCTGCAGTCGCGATTTTAAGCATACCCGATCACCTCCCTCCATTCATTAGGAAGCCAGACGCAGCTGTGAGTGACCGTCACTTTGTGTTTTCCTGTTGCTAGAGCGTTTCGAAATGTTCAAAACAATCAAACAGTGATTCGTGTTTTGAATGCGAGAAATGTAACGCCAGCCAAACAAACTAAAAATCTGATGCATCATTTGGTTGGAAACAATTATATCATCTTCCTTACAGTCCGGATTTGGCACCAAGCGGTTTTCATTTGTTTCTTCATCACAACACATTCCTTAGAGAAAAGCATTTCAACAAAGATGATGTTGGGAAACAAAGACTGCAGACCTGGCAGCATCATTCTTTGACAAAAACTCGTTTCCCGTTACGACAAGTGCCTGACTAATGGCGGTGACGGTGTGGAGAAATAGTGTAAGGTAATGCATGGTAATAAAGGTTTGGAAAATAATGTTCTACCGAGCGGGATGGCTCAGGCGGTAAAGTCTGTGGCCCGCATTCGGGAGGTCCAGGGTTCAAATCCCGTGGGCCGACCAATCTGTCTGAGATTTTTTCGTGGTTTTCCTCAGTCGCCAAGATAAATACCGGATTGGATATTTAATACCACGACCCAAAGTTCCACCTTAAGTCTAAAACAATAGTAAAATGAAAAATAAGTGGTAATAGCGAATGCTATGCCATCTATCTACAGACAATGTAAGCAGTTGGACTGGACGGCGCCCTAACGCCATCTGCACCGCCATCTGCTGTGGGCACGTGACAAAGCAAGATGGTATTTCCAGGGATGAGACCTAGAAGGCTAACTGTCCGCCTTTCTGTGTGAGGGCGTCGGTTAGACTGGACGGCACCCTAATGCCATCTGCACGGCATGAAGCAGGTGGTTACAGGGATGAGACCTAGAAGGCTAACTGTCCGCCTTTCTGTGTGAGGGCTGCGGTTGGACTGGACGGCATGAAGCGGGTGGTTTCAGAGATGAGACCTAGAAGGCTAACTGTCCGCCTTTCTTTGTGAGGGCGACGGTTGGACTGGACGGCATGAAGCGGGTGGTTTCAGAGATGAGACCTAGAAGGCTAACTGTCCACCTTTCTGTGTGAGGGCGACGGTTGGACTGGACGGCATGAAGCGGGTGGTTTCAGAGATGAGACCTAGAAGGCTAACTGTCCGCCTTTCTGTGTGAGGGCGACGGTTGGACTGGACGGCATGAAGCAGGTGGTTTCAGAGATGAGACCTAGAAGGCTAACTGTCCACCTTTCTGCGTGAGGGCGGCGGTTGGACTGGACGGCACCATAATGCCATCTGCACGGCATGAAGCGGGTGGTTACAGGGATGAGACCAAGAAGGCTAACTGTCCACCTTTCTGCGTGAGGGCGGCGGTTGGACTGGACGGCACCCTAATGCCATCTGCACGGCATGAAGCGGGTGGTTACAGGGATGAGACCTAGAAGGCAACTGTCCGTCACATATCGTTCTAAGAGTTATCCACCAACAGATCCGTCGCGATATGACCAGGGAGTTAAAGCGACGTAAAATAAAATAGAGAAAGAGAAAACAACCATTTCTCCACAACTAATAACATCAACTTCAATCACATCCTTGTATTTATTTTCACTGCACTAAAATATCAGAAAATATTACTATTATACTTTGATAAATTTGAATGCGCAACGCTATTTTGGAAAATTTGCTTTTGTTTCGCGAATTAAAAATGTTTAATTGTATTGTCTGAGAAGCTATTTGAGCCAGAAATTTGAGCTTTTGCACATTCATTTCTTTATTTGTTCATATTAAGTGTTTCAATTTTCAAGTGAATTGTTTTAAAATTAAAAAAAAAAGTTTAAAAACTTAGTATCTTCCAAGGATGTGTCACGGAGGTTTTCCAGAAAAACTTAAAACAAATAGTAGGAATAGCAGTACATATAATGGACGACTCCGAGAAACCGGGCAGAGAACCGCACGTAGGCCAGTGTGGTCCTTGCTTCTAACGTGACCCCTGGGAGGGAGAGATAAGGGGCAGACCCAAAGGGCGATCAGATCCGGACGACAATGTGCGCAAGCATGTACGCGGTTCCTAACGATTTTAGATTGAACTCAACTGACGCTGGTTACCCTACCCACAAGCCCTTAGTCCAACCGAGGTCAGGAAAAACCGTTCTAAATTGCACCTCCACAGCCCAGCCGCAACACACCGACCGCCGTCGTCTGGTCCTTCAACTCTGATGATAGAAAATTATGGACAGGTAATTCTTGATAGAGGAGGAACCACCCTAGCATTTTCCTACTGACCTGGGGAAACCATGAAAAAAAAACATGGTCAGAGTTGTCGGTCCGACGCGAATCGAATTCGTGACCTACAGAATGCGAGCCTCGCGCGTTACCCGGAGCGCCTTGCTTGGTCTGAACATAATATGGTGTTTTATTCAAAATCCATAGAGCCATTTTTGAGAAAACCAAAAATACCGAATACTTCTGCAAGTCAAGTGTCTTTTGAGATGGGGGATTTTCCTTAAAATATTCGTGTTGAATCCCTGGAACATTCAAACCTATAAACCAAGTTTTGTTTTTATCTCAGATTTTATTTTTACTTTCTCTACTACGCATAGTATTGCAATCCACACAAAAATTCGATACCGATATTTCACCGAAATACGTTTTGAGACGCCCTGAATCAAAAAAAAAGTCCATGTGTGTTTGTACCTGTGAACAGTTTAACTCAAAAAGAATAAATACCAAACTTCTTATTGAGTTTATTGTCTTCCAAAGATTTTCAAGAAAATTCCCCCACCCCAACCTTCCTTTACATGGAACATTTTTCGAAACTTTTGACTTTCTAAAATTGGCTCTAAGCATTTTGACTAAAATACCATACTTAGATATTTACATGACAAATAAAATGTATACCTTGAATTTTCTGGGCATAGCCTTTGAAGTCCTCATTTGGAAGGAATTTTATATAATCTTGTATAACTGGTAATCGTTAAGGGACAGACGAAAACGTACCACACACAAAAAACGTAGATATCTTTAAAACGAACAATTTACTTTATATAAGCTATTTCTGAGATATTCGTTATTAAAGGTTCGAACTGTTCATTTTTTGGTGATTCTCTTAAAGTCCCTTCAACATTCAGTTGTTTCTCGCGATGTCATGGATACAGTATGGAATTTTAAGGCCAGCATATAGCGTCCAGTTCTTAAAACATTTGAGAGAAAGGGTAGAGAAAGTAATGTGAATGTATCACATAGCTTTTTTGTTATGCTGTTCACATACTTACACACAGACCTTTTTGGAGAAGAATAGGGGATTTTCTTGAATATCTGGTAAAATTTTGGTACAGAGTGTTTGGGTAGAATGCAATACCTGCTCCTAGTTATACCGGGGGAGTAGCGGGCGGCTCCACGTGTGTGTCTCGCATTCAGGAGTCCCGAGTTCGATCGCAGGCGACCGACCGCCCACCGTGGCCCATAGGTTTTTCATGGTTTCCCCGGGTCGGTAGGCGAATGCTAAAGCGATTCCACTTCTACCACGACTTTCCTGTACCTATAATCTCCTTCATTGTCATCTGTTTTAGGATTATAGGACCAGGCGACAGTGTTCGGCAGGTTGCGGCTGGGCGGTGACTGAGGTTTCTTCCCTGGTGTGGGACTACTCAGTTAGGACCTGCTTCCGAGTGGGCCCTACCAGGAGGGACTGCTGGGAGGTTTGAGAGTCCGGGCGGCGTCGGATGCGTTCGATCTGGAAACATTAGGGACCCCGTCCATGCTTGCGCCCGTCGTCATCTGGATCTGGTCACCCTTGGGGTCTCTCCCGATATCCCTCCCTCCCTCCCAGGGGTCACGGTAGAAGTAAAAATGGGCCGTTGCGGCGTATTTGCGGTACTCTCCTTCGGTTGTGACAGCCTCCCAGTTTGTCCATACCTTTACCCTCTACTTACTACATAAAGGTAAATAGAAGAGAAAGTCAAAACTGAAACAGCAGAGTAGTGCAAAGTAATGTAATCATTAATCTAGAGAAATTTTACCATCCCTAATATTGTCATTTGGGTTGCCTACTCGCACTAAGTGGCCGGTGTTTCGGCATCACTGTATATGGAGTATTTATTTGTTACGCCGTGCGTGTACTCCAAGAGCTTAGCTGTTAGTAATCTACGAGTATAGGTAAATTAGCTTCATTGAAAACACTTCCTGGAAATCTACCATCATTTTCACTTCCTTCCATTACAAAACTATGTTCGAAGTTGAGGGAAGAATTGTAAACCCGAAGTACATTTACTTTAACTTCATTAGTGCAAAGAGGAGCATTAAGGAACAACAATCATTAGTGCCTTCACATTAGTTCACTAATGGAGAACGTCCGTGTTTGGCACACCATTTAAATATGAATTATTCCAAGTGTTTAACAACTATTAGCTCGGACTTGACCATTTTATACTCACTAGTGAGGAATAGAAACAGACAAAAATTCTAAACCATGCTTGCTATCATTATGGGAGAAGCATCTTTACGTTTTGTAGTGCACAGAATTCAATAGATATGACAAATAATCCAGCATAATACTTTGTTAACATCTTAATATTTTATAGGATTTGCGATTTTTCACTTCTAAAATAATTTCCGTTAGCAATGAACAGAACTTAGCAGATATTCTCTTCCGGCGCTTTTATGTAGAAAACATTTTAAAAATCCAAGCTACTTTTTCCAACAACTCAGGTATAGTTGAGAAAATGTATAATTTCTTCTATGCGACGTCACGTGCGAAATTAAACGTTCTCTAATATTGGAGAGTTTTTATTTTCGCGAACTGATGCTTTTTATGGCACATTTTAATTAGTATTCAGCAAGGAAAGCAACTATAACTTCCTTTTATCTTTTTGTTTTAAGTTTAAGAATTTCACAATCATTAAAATCTATTAACTTCATGTAACTTCATGTTCATTTAATTACTTTTTCCAGGTGGCGCGCAGGTAAAGTGTGCTACCGCCCACTCTGTCCCGTGGATTTTTCGTGGTTTTCACGGATCGGTAGGTGAATGCTGAGGTAGTTCCTCTTCTACCACGACTTTCCTACCCCTCATTTCCTGTACCCTCATCTCCTTCAGTGTCTCTGTTTAGTGTTGAAGGAACAGCCGACGGTGTTCGTGGAGGTGCGCTTTGAGATTTACGACTAATTAGTTAGGACGCCCTCCGGGTACTCTCGGGCAGTCGCTCCTCTGCGGGGTTAGGTGACGTCTGATGCATACGTACTGGAACCGTTGGGACCATTCTTGAGCACGTCGTCTCCCTTCGAGTCTCGCCATTCATCTCTTCCTACCAGGAGAAAAGACAGAAGCACAAAGGGCCGTATGCGCTCTGCCCTGGTTGCGGGAGCCACTCCGTTAGTACGAACCTTTACCTTTTGTCCAGTTTCTCCCTGTCACTTCACTAGTTAAATTTTCCCGGTCACTTTCCTTCCCTTCGCGGCATAATGAAATACGCGCGAACCAGCCATTTCTCCCCTCGCTAGGGAGTCGAACACAAGTCGTCTCTAATCTCTCGCAGTAGCAGCACTCCTATACGTCACAAACGCAGCCGTAGAACCGAACTTGATGTCGCATCAGAAACGCACTCACTGACTTAGCTGAAATTACATAGCAGCTTGAACTTCCCAGAGAGTTGTAGAATATGCGGGAGAAGGGAAACTTCCAGAACATTCTGGTTATCTTTCGATGTGATTTCTACTGCTTACACTGGCCAAGGCGGTGTCACAATATGTTATTATTAAACATGAACTGAAATCCACAAAGACTTTTACTATCTCTATCACGTACGTAGTAGGTAGAGAATGTTTTGCATTCCATCAAAAAATTCGATATTAAGGTTTCACCGCAAATACATGTTTGGAAATTCCCTGAATAAAAAAAACTGATGTGTTACACTCGCATGACTTTCTCTACTCTTGTACAAACTATTTTTACAAACGCATATTCTCCATATGCTTCATGTTAATCGAGATGTTAATCTTACTGCTAATTTTCTTGTAGATGCAAGGGGAATTGCTAGGCTTTAAGCGATAGTCAAATGTTTTAAGAGCTGGTTGCTATGTGGAGTATTCCATTCTCTTTGCATGTCCAGGACATAAAAAAATGAATAACGAATTTGAGAAAAAGTATAATTATTGGAAAATTTAAGGGAATAGCAAGCAATATCTCGAAAATGGTTCACTCAAATAAAAAATGTATATGACATAAATTGTGTATTTTAACACGATCTACATTTTTTGTATAGTAACATTTTGTCTAACTCTTATGGTTTACCAGTTATGCAAAAGTCGTTAACAATGAAGAATACTTTTGGAGACATTCTCAGAAAATTCGAGATATAGGTACATTTCATTTCTCATGACAATATCTTAAATATATGATATTTTAATCAAAATCGTTAGAGCCATTTTTGAGAAAATTAAAATTTTCGTAAAATGTTCCATGTAAAGGGTAGTCTGGGGTGAGGGGATTTTCTTGAAAACCTTCGTGTCGCATCTCAGGAAGATACTGAACCTAAATACCAAGTTTGGTGTTTATCCGACTGTTCGTTTCTGAGTTATGCTGTTCACACACACACACACACACACACACATACAAGGACATGTTTCCAAAAATGTTTTTTTTTGGATGCAGGGGGTCTCAAAACATGTATTTCCGCTGAAATCACGGTATCGAATTTTTGGGTGGAATACAATACTTCCCCTACTTACTATACGTAGTAGAGAAAGTAAAAAGACATTTTAGAAAAAAGTTCGTGTGTGTGTGAACAGCATTAACTCAAAAAGGAGAAATCGTAAAAACACCAAACTTGGTATTTAGCTTCAGTATCTTTCAAAGATGCGAGACGAAGATTTTGAAAAACATCTACACACTCCTTTAACGGTACACTTTTCGAAATTTTTTATTTTCTAGAAAATGGCTAACTATTTTTGTTAAAATACCACACATTAAATATTTTGCATGACAAATAAAATGTATATTTAGAATTTTCTGGGAATACGCTCTAAAGTCCTCTTTATTCGGATGGAATTTTATATAACTTGTATAATTGGCAAACGTACTAAACAAAAAATGTAGATATATTTAAAACACACAGTCTGTTTCAAATAACGTTTTTGTAGCCTAAGCCATTTCCGAGATATCCCATATTAATGGTTCCATTTGTTCGGTACTGTTATTCTTTGAAAGCCCTATCGATTTTCAGTTGTTTGTCGCGATGTCATGGAAACAGTATGGAATTTTAAGTCAGCATATAGCGTCCAGTTGTTAAACATTTGACTGTCGCTGTTCTCTTTGTAACTATAAAGAAACGTACGATGTAGTTAATAAGGGATAGAAGGCAGATAAAGTTGTGTGAATGTAACAGAGATGTTTCTTCATATTTTCTCTATCTCTAGTGATAAACGAGTCAGAATGCATGCATAATGTCTTCTCCGTAACGAACAAGCACTCTGTGCTATATAGCCGCTATAATAATTCGCCAGTGACATTCTATCTTACTAGGAGTTTTTTTACTTTCTCTACCACGTATAGTAAGTAGGGGAAGTATTGTATTCCACCGAAAAATTCGATACCGTGTCTGTCTGTGTGTGTGAACAGCATAACTCAGAAACGAACAGTCGGATAAACACCAAACTTGGTATTTAGGTTCAGTATCTTCCAGAGATGCGACACGGAGGTTTTCAAGAAAATCCCCCCACCCCAGATTACCCTTTACATGGAACATTTTTCTAAAATTTTAATTTTCTCAAAAATGGCTGTAACGATTTTGATTAAAATATCACATGTTTAAGATATTTTCATGACAAATGAAATGTATATCTTGAATTTTCTGGGAATGTCTCCAAAAGTATTCTTCGTTGTGAACGACTTTTGCATAACTGGTAAACCATAAGAGATAGACAAAATTTTACTACACAAAAAATGTAGATCGCGTTAAAATACACAATTTATGTCACATATTTTTGTTGTTGAGTGAACCATTTCCGAGATATTCGTTATTTGTTTGAATTTTGCAATACTTATACTTCTCTCAAATAGGAATTCGTTATTCGTTTTTTTACCTTCTCTACTACGTATAGTAAGTAGGGGAATTATTGTATTCCACCGAAAAATTTGATACAGAGATTTCACCGGAAATAAATGTTTTGAGACCCCCTGAATCCAAAAAAAAGCATTTTTGGAAACATGTCCGTGTGTGTGTCTGTGAACAGCATAACTCACAAACAAACAGTCGGATAAACACCAAACTTGGTATTTAGGTTCAGTATGTTCCAGAGACGAAGGTTTTCAAGAAAATCCCCCCACCCTAGACTTCCCTTTACATGGAACATTTTTCGAAAACTTTAATTTTCTCAAATATGGCTCTAACGATTTTGATTAAAATATCATATGTTTAAGATATTGTCATGACAAAGGAAATGTATATCTCGAATTTTCTGGGAATGTCTCCAAAAGTATTCTTCATTGTGAACGACTTTTGCATAACTGGTAAACCATAAGAGATAGACAAAATTTTACTACACAAAAAATGTAGATCGCGTTAAAATACACCAACATCTGAAATAACATGAAGCATATGGCGAATTAGCGTTTGTAAAAAAAGTTTGTACAAGAGTGGAGAAAGTCATGTGAGTGAACACATCAGATTTTTTAATTTTCATTTGCTTCTTCACCACCATACCAGGCATTGTGCTGTTCACCCAGCCTGGATATGTTATGATCCAAAGTTTGCTTGCTCCTCGACCTCCAGAGAGAAGGGTAATCCGAAGAAGGTGAAGCTGAAGAATTCTTATAGGTAAGTAACAGCACAGTGTTTGTGACGGAGAGGTGTTGTGCATCTGGAAGGCAGGTGAGTATGAACATTCGATGTGGGAATGGGAGACATTAACAAGGACGAGGGAGAGAAGTATATTAAGTTGAGTGCAAGCATTGATCGACACACACACAAACTCATGAATACCCACCCTCGTCTAGGATCGGTGACAATGGTCTAGGTCACGTGGCGCTGCTGTGAAGCTTCAATTTGTTGACGTGCGCCGCTCGTCATTTGTCAGTGTCGCGTGGCTCAGACCCTGAGGCGTATCGATAACGGTCGAGATATCTTGTTGTTGATCCTCGACTGCTCGGTTTCTGGACCAATTCTAAAGTGTTGGGCGTATCGTGACGGAGATTAAAATATAAAAGTGTAATTGCCCTCACGCGCACTTGCTTTGAGATATCGTCGCCACTCATCCAATTAGTCCTTCCTTCTGAGCTGCACTCGACTACAAATTGAATAAAACGCTCACTAGAACGCCTTTGAAATTAGCGCTCTTAAGCACATACAGACCCGCAGTGTCACACTTGCGATAGATGGCCAGATCAGTGATTATATTATACATGTGCACAACATTCATAAATATATAAACTTTCATTCACTTCCAGGCTAATCTGTTATTTCAGAAAAATGACATAAATTGTGTATTTTAACGCGATCTACATTTTTTGTGTAGTAAAATTTTGTCTATCTCTTATGGTTTACCAATTATGCAAAAGTCGTTCACAATGAAGAATACTTTTGGAGACATTCCCAGAAAATTCAAGATATACATTTCATTTGTCATGAAAATATAAATATCTTTTACATATGATATTTTAATCAAAATCGTTAGAGCCATTTTTGAGAAAATTAAAATTTTCGAAAAATGTTCCATGTAGAGCGTAATCTGGTGGGGGGGGATTTTCTTGAAAACCTTCGTGTCGCATCTCTGGAAGATACTGAACCTAAATACCAAGTTTGGTGTTTATCCGACTGTTCGTTTCTGAGTTATGCTGTTCACAGACACACACGGACGTGTTTCCAAAAATGCTCTTTTTTGGATTCAGGGGGTCTCCAAACATGTATTTCCTGTGAAATCCCGGTATCAAATTTTTGGGTGGAATACAATACTTCCCCTACTAACCTTACGTAGTAGAGAAAGTAATATGATGTGTTACATTCAAGTGACCTTATCTACCCTCTATCGTTTATTTTAAAGCAAATAAACCTTTACAGAAACATCTACATTACACATTTCGTTATAGATACAAAGAGAACAGCGATAGTCAAATGTTTAACAACTGGACGCTATATGCTGGCCTTAAAATTCCGTACTGTTTCCATGACATCGCGAGAAACAACTGAATGTTGAAGGGACTCTAAAGAATGACCAAGAAATGAACAACTCGAACCATTAATAACGGATATCTCAGAAATGACTTATGCCAATGGCTTATGTGTTTTAAAGAGATCTAAATTTTATGTGTAGTACGTTTTTGTCTATCGCTTAACGTTTACGAATTATGCAACATAATACAAAATTCCTCCCGAACGACGAGGATTTCATGGGCTATTCCCAGAATATTCACGATACACATTTTGTTTGTCAGGTAAATAACTTGAATATATGGTATTTTAATCAAAATCGTTAATGTCGTCTTTTAGAAAATCAAACATTTCGAAAAATTTTCCACGTAAAGGGTGGCTTTGGATGGAGAGATTTTCTTGAAAATCTTTGTGTTGCATCTTTGGAAAATATTAAATCTATATAACAAATTTGGTATTTATCCGACCCTTCGTTTATATAGGGTCTTTCAACAAGAGTGTCCTATTTTTAACACGTGATAGCTGCCGTTGTTATTGAGTTACAGCAGTCATTTTTTTCAGGTGGTTACAGTTGTTATTGACAAAGTCATGCAACGTTACAGCATTCAGCAACGGATAAAAATTGTGAAAATTTATTATCAAAATGGATCATCGTTTCGCCAAACCTTCCGTGTACTGCGTGAAGTTGACGGTGTTCATGAACATCCCTGAGAGAGAACGATTCGGCGTTTGATCCATTAATTTGAAAGAAGTGGTTCTGCCAGCTATCAAAGAACGCCTGTGCGTAACCGACGTAAGCGCTCCAACGAAAACATAGGCGCCGTTCGTGAGAGTGTACGCGAGAACGGAAACAAATCAATTGCTCGTCGGGCGCAAGAACTGGGACTTACGTCGACCACAACTTGGCGAATTCTGCATCTGGACTTCAAGTTTCACGCTTACAAAATGGTGTTAACTCAAGAACTAAAATCCAACGACCATAGGTTGCGCCGTGTATTAGCTGAATGGGCTATGAAGCAATTGGAAGCTGACCCGGATTTTTGTCGAAAAATCATCTTCAGCGACGAAGCCCACGGATGGTTGTGTTAACAAACAAAATTGCCGCTATTGGAGCAATCACAATCCAATGCAGATTCAGGAACGACCACTTCATCCCCAAAAGGTTACTGTGTGGTGTGGATTTTGGTACGGTGTAATCATTGGTCCATATTTTTACCAAGATGAAGATGGAGAAGCTCTAACTGTCCATGAAGAAAGATACAGGGCTCTTATAAGGGACTATTTTTGTCCTCAATTGGATGGTATGGATCTTAGATGGTGCCACATGCCATACTGCTCTCGAAACAGTCGATCTTTTGAAGGAGAAGTTCAGAGGTTTCATCATTTCCCGTGGTGTTGATGTTAACTGGGCCCCGAGGTCCATGTGATTTAACGCCGTTGGATTACTTCTTGTGGAGTTTATGTCAACAAGCCATAAATGATCTTATGAATAACATCACGCGGGTTATTCGTGAAGTTGGACCTAATTTACGTTCTTCTGTCATTGAAAATTGGGTCAACCGTATACGCGCAACCCAACGAAGTCACGGCGGTCACTTAACTGATGTTCTCTTCCACACGTAATGACATTAATTATGTTCCAAAATAAAAAAAGAAATAAACCTTTATAATTTATAGAACGTGTTTTATTTAAGTTCAAAGATAGGACACTCTTGTTGAAAGACCGTATACTTATGCTGTTCACAGATACATACGCGTGCCCTGTTTCTTTGGGTTCATAGTGTGTCAAAAGATGCATTTCCGGTGAAATCTCTGTATCGATTTTGGTTGAAATACAATGCCTTCTCTACCTACTGGGTAGGTACGTGGTAGAAAAGCTACATATATGATATTGCCTCCAAAACTTTACTCACTTTTTTCCCCAGCACTGTATTATGCAGTAGGGGTGTGACAAACAGTTATTTTTGAGTAACGGTTAAAACTATCGCGGCTTCAGCGCGTTAATGACCACATGTTACGGTTGTTATCGGTAGCAATTAGCTGTATGTATGTTTCAATATGAACGATGTTTATACAGACTTACTTTGTGATTTGTTGCAATCGCCGTGTGTGTATGTAAACAGCACAACTCGAAAACAAAAATTCAGTTAAATGCCAAAGTACTTAATTTCAACATATTCCAACGTTACGATACGAATATTTTCAAGAAAACCTTCAACACAAACTACCATTTACATGGAAGTTTTTTCAAAAATGTTAATTTTCTCAAAAATGGCTCACGATTTTTAAAAACAAATATGAGAAGAAGGTATTTATTTAGCTCCACGTATGGACGCCAATTTGAAGAAGGTTGTAATAGTTGCAACCACATGTATGGTACCCGGTAGCCTTTGCCCCAATTTTTTAAAAATATTAACTTTGTAATTTGACCGTTTCTTTAAATATTATATATTTATGTTTGCCTCGGCTGCGTCAGTATTTGTTAGAGACATGGATGTCTTGGCAGGGTTGTGGTGCGACTAAGAATGTAGGCTTACACAGATTATAATTTTACTTCACTCCTTTTATTAATCCTTGACACAATTTATATAACACTTCACTGAAATAGAGAGCTGTGAGAGTCTTTTATGAATTACTTGCACTTTTTAACACGTAAACTATTTTCGACTCACACGAATAGGTATTATACTTCTCGAGGATGTGTCTCGCGTCCGGTTAGGAACACTGTTTGTAGGCAACTGAATTGATTTCAACCGCCTAAACTTGTAAATTTCTGTTTTTCAAGTCTCTGATTGGCTAATCCTAATACAATAGAATACCTTCGTTTAACTAAAGCTTTTTCTGGTTGTTGATTGGCTATTTTTATAAACTCTAATTATTGTCACTAAAATTATATTATTGTTGCTCCAATAATGACTAGTAGCATTTAAACTTTCAAATTCATTATTGCCTCAAGGTTACCTCATTGTTAGCAACTTTTAACCTATTATTCTCACAGCTCCTACATTATTAAATTACGTAATACATTCACATAACATTATTACATGTATACAATAATATAAACATATACAATGACTGTAATATACACTTTTTATGTATTGTTAAATACACATTACTTTAAGGCGGACGGTTATTGAATTTGTATTATATAATTAGACTGAAATCATTTAAGTGTTAAAAATACTGCCTCAAATATTTTTGTGATATTTTCATCACAAGTGCAATGTATATCTTAAATTTTCTGGGAATAGCCTGTGAAATCCTCTGAATAACTTTTGCTTAACTGCTAAACCGTAAGAGATACTAAAATCCTACTGCATAAAAGATGTAGATCTGCTTAAAGCACAAACTTTATGTCAATTGCATTTTGTTTCGTTATTCGTTCTCTCTCTGTAGGTCATGCAAAGAGAACCGAATTTCAAAGCCATTATATAGCTACCCGCTCTTAAGACATTTGACTATCGCTTTGAAAGGGGATATTAAAAAAAAATTACACACACAAGTCGATATTAAACAAGAGTTGTATATAGTAAGAATATAATTAACAAAGAAACATGTTAAAATATGTAACAACCAAGAATTGTAGAAAAGCAAATTGTAACGTAGATAAGTAAGGGATGGGAGAGCTAGCTAATTCCAGGTAAAAGATAATTCTAGGTAGCGCCCACCTATCACCAAGCTAATGATCAGGAACTGGTAGCAGTAAGGAGAAACAGAAAGAGACAGATAGAGAAAGGAAAGAGACAGAGATATTTATCCGCTTCCTGACGCGTCACGGGGATGCGTAGGCGCAAAACTTTGGAGGAGAATATTCTCATACCTTACAAGGTAACGCAGTCTGAGGACCAATTACAAACGTCGTTACATTTTGAGGCGCGGAAGTAAGCGTTACTAGGCTTAGGTATAAAAATGGGAAGAAAACCCCAGATTTTCACTCTCTGTTATAGAATCTCATCGAGATAAAGTTCTACGCTCTGGACGACAAATACACGTGTGTGCATATGGTTGGGAAGACGTGTGCAGTTAGTTTAGACTCCTAATTTATTATAATGGTGGGAATAGGTATAATGGGAAAAGCTAGCTGCCCATAAATATTTGATTTGATAATAAACCACGTTTATCAAAGGAAATGCAGTGTATTTTAATTTTTCTCGCCTACGAAAACCCTGAGACGCAAGAAATTAAGTTAGATAGGTAATTGATTAGGAATTGAGAATACAGCAGCCGACGAGCAACAATAGCCGAGGACCAGAACACTACAGCGGATAGCATCAAGCAGAGGAACGACGCTTTCCAGATGCAGCATAAAGCTTACTGTATTTCCCTAATCCCGTTTTACCTATACGGAAATAATAAGAGAATATCCACAAATATTTATCTCGATTAAATTGAAATCTATACAAGAACATTTTGTATAACAGAGAGTAGAGAAAGTCATGCGAGTGCAACACATCAGATGTTCTTATTCAGTAGGCTTGTAAACGTGTGTTTTCAAGCCCACTGTACTTACTGTAATAATTAAGGGATGAATCAGTGTGGCCGTTTTTATGAGGTTAAATTACCTTGCACTGTAGTCTATTTATATTGAAGGAGAGAGCGTGAATCCAGATGTAAACAACGGGCGCGTGCTTGCAGTTCTCGTACAGGTAACAAAAGAATGCACACGCATACACGTATACCATTGTCTGATATATTTTTTACTTGTTTGCGAAGCGGAAACATATGCCTATGTAGCGGGAACAATGGTACATCGATGTAAATATTGTATTAATGTAAATAAAAGTCATGTTATGTGCAAACATGTTAAATGTAATGGAAGCTAGCTAGCGTTACCAGGTGGAGATATCTATAGGTGGCACGAAGCATAGCTTATAGGCTGAACATGA
This sequence comes from Deroplatys truncata, assembly GCA_030765065.1. Classification (NCBI taxonomy): domain Eukaryota; kingdom Metazoa; phylum Arthropoda; class Insecta; order Mantodea; family Mantidae; genus Deroplatys; species Deroplatys truncata. The sequence goes on from CM060979.1 coordinate 12,106,944, forward strand.
CACCAGTAGAGACACTTTAGTGATAGACAAGTAGAGGTTGAAGATAGCAAGAGGTTGGGATAAACATGGAAAGTCCAAATGTGTCATGAAATGTTCTCATACGACGCTAAGATGATCCGCCAATAACAGGATTGCTTTAAAATAGTTATGGGAAAAATAGCATGTTTCGGAGGTGTATGAATAAAGTAAAGCCCCGAGATTCTGACGACTTTCTACAATGTTGTCAGGGGGAGGTGAATTTTATGCCACTCGAGTGGCTGAGCGTGTGTGGAGGTTTTAGCTGTATAGAGTGGAAGGTATAGCTGGATAGATAGGCCCCATAACCCAGTAAAATAATTGTGGGGTAGAATTCACGGCTAGCTACTAACAACTGTGCAAATAAATTACAGTTAAAGTGAACTTAACTTTTTCATTTCGTCTCTTGTTACCATTCCCGAGATCAAAGTTAAGAGCATAAGCCAACACAGAAGTGTTGTAGGGGCATTGTCTTACAGCAAGTCAACACCCACACTAGGAAAGAAGACGAGCAGCCACAGAGAGGTACGTCGCACCTACTACGGTATATTTCTTTACCTACAGGGAACACGAGCCAACACAACCGGTAACTTGAAATCACACTAATCCGCCCTCTAGTAATAACGCACTTGACAAAGCAAAAAGTATTGGACATAACGCATTTTAAAATTGGAGTACTTTGAGAAGATGGTTTGTATTGTAACTTGTTTGCAACACGGTTTGGGCCTCAATTTGAAGTAGGTCGTATTGAAGGAGTTGTATTATATTTCAACTGTTGGGGAACCGAACTTGAAATTCGTTGCAACCGCACTATAGTACCCGCTTTCCGGTAGCCTTCGCCCTAAGTTTAAAAATATTAACTTTGTAATTTTGACTGTTTCTTTAAATATTATGTGTATGTTTGCCTCGGCTGCATCAGCATTTATTTTAGAGATTTGGATGTCTTGTCAGCGTTGTGGTACGACTTAAGAATGTAGGCTTGCACAGATTATAATTTTACTTCATTCCTTTTTATTAATGCTCGACACGATTTAAATAACACTTCACTGATATAGAGAGCTGTGAGATTCTTTTATTAATTACTTGCACTTTTTAACACGTAAACTTATTTTTCGTCTCACACGAATACGTATTAAATCTCTCGAGGTCGCATCTCGCATCCGGTTACTATCACTGTCTGCAGGCAACTCAATTGATTTAAACCGTCTAAACTTGTAAATTTCTGTATTTCAAGTCTCTGATTGGCTATTCCTAATGCAATAGAATACCTTCACTTAACTAAAGCTTTTTCTGGTTGTTGATTGGTATAAACTGTCACCAAAATTACATTATTGCTTACAAGAATCACAAGTAGTATTGTTAAACTTTCAAATTCATTATTGCCTCAAGGTTACCTCATTTTTACCTCATTGTTAGCAACTTTCAACCTATTATTCTCACAGCTCCTACATTATAAAATTACGTAATACATTCACATAACATTATTACACATGGATACAATAATATAAACATATACAATGACTGTTACATACATTTTACAAATTGTTACATACACATATTGCTTCAAGGCGGACTGTTATTGAATTTATATATTATATAATTAGACTGAAATTATTTTAGTGTTAAAAACACTGCCTCAAATTCATAAATATTACAGCTATTGGAATAGTGAAAGAAAATATGATACCAGAAACTACATAAAGAATAAAACACTTAGATCCGAAAATTGGGTTTTTGACCACTTTTGGACAAAATTTTACCCTTGGTTTGCCTTAAACCCTCTATAATCATTTGTTAGACGACTGGGTTATGCCAAAACCAATAATAAGTACACACAGCATCAACCACAAATAAAGGAAATCTGCTCCTGGACCAACTTGACATGAACAAAATGGGCCATCAGAAGATACACAAAAGAAGAGAAACAAACGCTTCTGTTATCCTTTTTGCAGCCGAAAAAGCATTGCTCACCAGTGCAAGCAAGGGAGTATGTCAGATGGACCGGGCACTATGGTAGGAAAATCCGATTATCTCCCTCTGTATACATTTACTCCAGCTGCCTCACCCTCCACGAATATCGTGTACTCCACGTCATGTGCAGGATTCATGTCACAAGATAGGAAAAACCACATTACTTCGTTGCCGCACTTGGACAAAGCACAAATAGGCTGTTCTCAATAGTGGCCGGAAAACAGCTCATTCTAAAGTTTGTAGCAGTTTACACTTTTTACTTTCTCTACTACGTATAGTAACTAGGAGAAGTATCGTATTACACCCAAAAATTCGATACCGAGATTTCACAGGAAATACATCTTTTGAGACCCCCTGAATCGAAAAAAAGCATTTTTGGAAACATGTCCGTGTGTGCGTGCGTGCGTGCGTGCGTGTGTGTGCCTTTGAACAGCATAACTCAGAAACGAACAGTGGGATAAACACCAAACTTGGTATTTAGGTTCTGTATCTTCCTGAGATGCGACAGGAAGGTTTTCAAGTAAATCCCTCCACCCCAGATTACCCTTTACATGGAACATTTTTCGAACATTTTAATTTTCTCAAAAATGGCTCTAACGATTTTGATTAAAATATCATATGTTTAAGATATTTTCATGACAAATAAAATGTATATCTCGAATTTTCTGGGAATGTCTCCAAAAGTATTCTTTTTTGTGAACGACTTTTGCATAACTGGTAAACCATAAGAGATAGACAAAGTTTTACTACACAAAAAACGTAGATCGCGTTAAAATACACACTTTATGTCATACATTTTTTTTGTTGAGTGAACCATTTTCGAGATATTGCTTGTTATTACTTAAATTTTCCAATACTTTTTCTCAAATGGGAATTCGTTATTCATTTTTTTACGTCCTGGACATACAAATAGAATGGAATACTCCACATAGCAACCAGCTCTTAAAACATTTGACTATCGCTTAAAACCTACCAATTCCCCTTGCATCTACAAGAAAATTAGCAATAAGATTAAAATCTCGATTAACATGAAGCATAAACATAAGCGTTTGTAAAAATAGTTTGTACAAGAGTAGAGAAAGTCATGTGTGTGTAACACATTAGATTTTTTTATGCATAAATGTTTAACTCTATTTGAAGGAATAACATTTGGGTGTTACATGATAAATGAAATGCAATATGTATGTATATCAAGGGTCCATAAATAAAAATTTGGGGGAAAATGATAGACACTTCCGTTTAATACTGTTGATAGCTGCTGTCAGGTATTATATTCATTATTTAAATATGCAATTAAAACTGAAATTATTAAAAATGTTAATTAAATTGCATCACATTTTTACGTTTTTTTTCATCCATTAGTTATGACCAGAACTCGGCATTTGTCTGTTTGCGTATTTTGTTCCTTTGTTTAGAATGTATATATATATATATATATATATATATATATACATCCACTCAAGAAAGTATTAATCTGTACTTTAAAATCGTCTAGAAGCTACATTAATGGTAGGGGGAGGGAATAAAATTTTGTTGGAGATATGAACAACAGCATCTCTCGGAGCTGCCACAGAGAGTTCAAAGCTCTTGGACACGTTCTGGGAGCCTGCCCTTACGATGAACTGCTATGCAACTCACGTCATCAACATATAAGATCTATATTGCTGAATACTTCAAGAGGAAAACGCTATATTCTCTTTGAGGAAGTACTAGAATCATAGCCTTTAAGCCCACTTCCTCATAGTCACATCATAGACCCCACCATCAGATTAGAGGATCAGGAAAACCAGCCTAAAGAAGTGGACGAAGAGAAGAACATCTACAGACCAACAGGAGATTTCTTCAAAGATAAATACTAACTGAAGTCAATTGAGGTCAAAGGACTGACAAAGTTTGACATTTTTTTACCATAATCTACTTCAAACCTTTTGTCAATAGAGCATCATTTGTTTTGTTTACACTAACTTGAAAATTATGTGTCAACAAAAACATGGAATTAATTCGTGAAAATGTTCGTGCAATGATTTATTACGACTTTCGACATGGATTATCAAGACAAGACTGCATCGATCAACTAAATTCCACATTTGGCGACGAAGCTCCATTCTTTGCTACTGTGAAAATCTGGCATAACGAATTTATTCGTGGCCGCCGTTCGCTCAATGATGAAGTTCGTGAAGGTCGTCCAAAATTGGTTGTGGCAGAAAACATTGATGCTGTGCAAAAACTAATAATGAAAGGTCGTCTTGCGACATATTGAGAGATTGAGGCAACCCTAGCATTAGTTCCACCAGCATATATAAAACATTGCACGATTACTTAGCCATGAAAAAGGTTTGCTCTCGTTGTATCCCACATAATTTGACGCTATCTCAAAAAGATGTTCGTGTCGATTGGTGTACAAAAATGCTCAAGAAATACAATGTCGGTGTCTCAAAAGATTGTAATAGGATCTATGCGTATGCGCCGGAACGTAAACAGCAGTCGACTGTATGGGTGTTTCAAGATGAATCAAATCCAACAAAAGTTGTTCGCACTCGAAGCACTTCGAAGCAAATGGTCGCCTGCTTTTCCAGCAAAACTGCCCATGTGGCAACAGTGCCTTTAGATGAACATAAAACGGTCAATGCCGAATGGTACACAACCATTTGTTAGCCGGAAGAACAAGAACCGTAGGATCGTTCTTCATCAAGACAATGCGAGCGCACACACATCTCGTGTAACAACAGAGTATTTGAAGGCTCAAAAAATCGAATTAATGGCTCATCCGCCACACAGTCCGGATTTGGCACCCAATGACTTCTTTTTGTTCCCGAACATCAAGAATAAATTGCGTGGACAACGATTTTCGTTGGCAGAAGAAGCCGTTGATGCCTTCAAAAACCATGCTTTGACAAATGGTTCAAACGGATGCAAAAGTGTATTGATCATGAAGTAGAATATTTTGAAAAACAATAAAGCAGTTTTCAATCAGAAGTTACTTTGTTTTAATTATTAGGCTCAAAATAGAAATAGTGCCCCTCGTATTGCTTGGAAGCGCTCAGAGGTTCAATATCTATATTTAGAAATCACGCGTTTAGCCCATAATTTTGTAAATATCTGGATTCGCTTCTTGTACAATCTCACTCTATGTTTTCTACTTGTAGACATCTATTTTTTCAGATATTGATAATTTTCTATATTTCAATTATTAAATGGAGTTGCACAAAGTGAACTAGGTGGAGTTGGGAGTGAAGGAAAAATAATGATAAAAACATTGAGGTACTGGGTTAGGATCAAGAACTTGGAAGAGAATAATATCTTGAGACATTGACTAAATTTTAAAGACAAAACAATGGGGAGTAATACTGGGTTGATAGAATCAAAGAGACCATGGAAACAATCGGATTGGGCATGATGTGATGGGACAGAGAGGGGGTTTTGGAAATAAGTCAAACAAAGAATTGAGGACATTGAAACCCAGAGATATTTAGTAGTTTCAGCAACAAAAAGTCATTGAGGATATACAGGAGGATAAAGAAAGTGTGGCGTAGAGGGACTTGTGTGGATAAAGGCAACTAGAAGACGAGGGAGGGAGCTGCTGGGCCCGAGCAGGGGTAGTGGAATTAGAGGGGGTCTGAAAATAGAGGAGTGTCCAGTGTGTGATGAGAGGAAGACTTGGAATTGAGAAATGGCCTAATCTACCAATAGAGATAAACGGGGGAAAAGTTAATGAATTTGAAATCAAGGCAGGAAATCTTAAGAGTTTGGGTAGTATCTAGGGAAGATCAATATAAAATGGAAGAAAGAAAAAAAAATCTGATGTGTTACACTCACATGACTTACACTACTCTTGTACAAACTATTTTTACAAACGCTTATTGTCCATATGCTTCATGTTAATCGAGATGTTAATCTTATTGCTAATTTTCTTGTAGATGCAAGGGGCATTGGTAAGCTTTAAGCGATAGTGAAATGTTTTAAGAGCTGGTTGCTATGTGGTTCTCTTTGCATTACCAGGAGAAAAATAAAATGAATAACGAATTCCCATTTGAGAAGAAGTTTAAGTATTGGAAAATTTAAGGGAATAACAAGCAATATCTCGAAAATGGTTCACTCAACAAAAGAAATGTATATAACATAAATTGTGTATTTTAACGCGATCTACATTTTTTGTGTAGTAAAATTTTGTCTATCTCTTATGGTTTACTAGTTATGCAAAAGTCGTTCACAATGAAGAATACTTTTGGAGACATTACCAGAAAATTCGAGATATACATTTTATTTGTCATGAAAATATCTTAAACATATGATATTTTAATCAAAACCGTTAGCGTCATTTTTTGAAAATTAAAATTTTCGCAAAATGTTCCATGTAAAGGGTAATATGAGGTGGGGGTATTTTCTTGAAAACCTTCGTCTCGCATCTCTGGAAGATACTGAACCTAAATACCAAGTTTGGTGTTTATCCGACTGTTCGTTTCTGAGTTATGCTGTTCACAGACAGACACACACACGGACATGTTTCCAAAAATGCTTTTTTTGGATTCAGAGGGTCTCAAAACATGTATTTCCGGTGAAATCTCGGTATCGAATTTTTGCGTGGAATACAATACTTCCCCTACTTACTGTACGTAGTAGAGAAAGTAAAAATCAGTATTTGTCAAGAAAATTCCACTGAACACGATTCGTGCAGCTATTGATGAATGTCCTCAACGTCTTCGCTGCTGTGTTGCCGCACGTGGTGACCATTTCGAATAAGAGTATGTTCATTCTATAGCATTTTTTGTGTTCTTTCAGAAGATATGTGTATTAATGGGTTTCACAGTTTTATTTGGTAGTTACATGCATTGAAAGCACTGATAGAATTATGACAGTACTCTGTATATACCTGCAGATAGTGTGTTATTACACAGTGCTGTAATGGAAACTATTGCCAGGATGATGCTAAAGGAATTACACTGAAAAGCACAAGAATCTGTTGTTCAAGATTAAAGGCAACAGGTCACTTAGCCTGGTAAGCACAATGCTGCATCTGGAGAACGTCAGCTGTGACATGTTTATGTAGGGCTTATGTTTACCCTTCAGTGTTCAATTACGTGATATCAGTAATCAGTTGTTGCTTTAAGTACCAATAGAACAAGTGTAAATTCCTACAATGGCCTAAGCGGTGAATTAAATAGCGTGTCAAACAGACAGGTATTGCGAACTAGACACGGAACATTTTTATAAGATGCAACGAGTAAGAGTGAAATTAACTCCATTTAAAAAAAAATGTTAGCAATTTACTGCTAAAACGTGTGGTGTAGGCAAAGCAATTGTGTCTCGCGAGGTACTTACATCACCTTGCCTGGACGTGTGCGAGTGAGAGGGAAGTATGAAAAGAGTGGGTATAACGAAGTGGCAGCGTATAGTTAATAAACGCGTCTGATTCGTTGGAGAGCAAAACTCGTTCCATTTGAAAGCTATTTGTAGTACTATACAAGTGAGCATCTATTGCTTCTTTATGTTATACTTTCTAATGATTTAACTTTGTAGTATGTAAGACTTTGGCTTCTTACCTTTTTTGACTCGCTGATGTATTGCTCCTCTGACCTCTGTAGTTCGGTAGTTGACCCTTACAGTTTGCTCGTCACGGGGCTTCTTTCACATCTCTCAGTTTGCCGTTCTTTCTCGGGGGGCAGAACCTATGCATTACAAGAATAAATATCTGATGTGTTACATACAATTCTTAATAAAGCTTATTTTTCTACCTACTACATTTTAATCCAAATAAACCTTTACAGAAACAGCTACATTACACATTTCGTTATAGATACAAAGAGAACAGCGATAGTCAAATGTTTAACAACTGGACGCTATATGCTGGCCTTAAAATTCCATACTGTTTCCATTGACATCGCGAGAAACAACTGAATGTAGACAGAACTTATTAGAATGACCAAGAAATGAATAATTCCAACAATTAATAACGGATATCTCAGAAATGGCATATGCCACAAAAAACTTATTTGAAATACAAAATTTCTTCCAAACGAAGTGACTTCTGAGGCAGTATTTTTAACACTTAAATGATATCAGTCTAATTATATAATATAAAACTTAATAACAACCCGCCTTAAAGCAATATGTGTATGTACCAATATATAAAAAGTGTATGTAACAGCCATTGTATATGTTTATATTATTGTATACATGTGTAATAATGTTATGTGAATGTATTATGCAATTTAATAATGTAGGAGTTGCGAGAATAATAGCTTAAAAGTTGCTAACAATGAGGTAACATTGAGGCAATAATGAATTTGAAAGTTTAACAATGCTATTTGTGATTCCTGGAAGCAATGTGACAGTTTATAAAACAGCCAATCAACAACATGAAAAATCTTTAGTTAAATTAAGGTATTCTATTGGACTAGGATTAGCCAATCAGAAACTAAAATGAAGCAAAATTTACAAATTTAGAAGTCAGTTGCTTGTAGACAGTGTTCCTAACCGGACGCGAGATGCGTCCTCGAGAAGTTTAATACGTATTCAGTGTGAGACGAAAATAGTTTACGTGTTAAAAAGTGCAAGTATTTAATAAAAAATAATCTCACAGCTCTCATATCAGTGAAGTGTTATTTTTATAATTTGTGTAAGCCTACATTCTTCACTTGCACCACTCCCTGATAAAGACATTCATGTCTGTAAAAAATATAAATACTGACGCAGCTGAGGCAAACATAAATATATAATATTTAAAGAAACAGTCAAATTACAAAGTTAATATTTTTTAAACATTTGTTGGGGGGGCAAAGGCCACCGGGAAGTACATTTGGGGCGAAGGCTACCGGAAACTTTTTATCATACGTGGGGTTGCAACTACTTCAAGTTCGGCTCCCCAACAGTCGAAATATAATATATCTTCAAAACTGACTTTCCATACGTGGGGCAGAAACAACGTTCTTCACTTCATAGACTATTCCCAACAAATTCAAGATATACATTTTATTTGCCATGTAAATATCTTTAATGTGTGTTATTTTAATAAAATCTTTAAGGCCACTTTTTAGAAAATCAAAACTTTCGAAAAATGTTCCATGTAAAAAGTAGTTTTAGATCGGGGGATTATCTTGAAAACCTTCATGTCGCATTTTTGGAAGTTACTAATGCTATACCAAGCTTGGTATTTATCCGACTTTTCTTTTTTGAGCTACGCACATACACGGACATGGACGTTTTTCTAAATAAGCTTTTTATTCAATGTGCCTTAAAACACGCATTTCCGGTGAAATCCCTGCATCGAATTTTTGGGTGTGGAATGCAATACTTTACGTACTATGTACGCGGTGGAGAAAGTAAAAGATACCTCACGCTCTATTCTAAATGCTCACATGAAATTAACTTTCATGGATTAAATGATGCATGTGACTCATACATTATTGAGTTCATGTTATTGCTAAATGACGTAATATTTGTGTGCCAGCCCTTTTGCGGTTTGGAAAGCCACAGAAAGGGTGCATAAATGGCTTGTTTCATGATGAATAATTCATCAGATATATTAAGTGATTTCCCAGAATGACAATTGGCATTCTAAATGTGCGAGGAACGAAAAATGAAATTGCTGTTATATCGCATAGTGCAATTGATGCAAATTTTCATTCCTCCTTTTGCATTTTCTTGTAAAATTACGCAATTTAATGACATTGGCAAAAACATCTGAATGCAATGTTTAGTTTACTGGATGATAACATTTGTTGACGTTGCTTGATACACGTGAATTTACTAAGTGAACATTCTTAACTGTAACCCTAACATATATATCCAGTATAAGCGCTTAGACTACTTGCTAATAAACAGAACTTCTTGCTTCTGGTATAACAATAACGCTGTGCTCTCTTCCGGAGTTCATTCAAACTAACATTATAAAGAGAGAATTTGTAGGTATGCAGCTACAGACAGGCAGGTTAATTTAAAAAACCGTCCAACCGATTTTCGTAATTATTTCACCATTTAAAAAGCCCAATTATTTCTGACGGACATCAGCTATAAAACACCTTTTAATTTATTTCATAAATTACTAAAAGATTTAAAAGCCCTTGTACTTGAATACGAATACACTGGAGTTGTGAAAGAACATGCAGGTAAAATAAAATAAATGCCACAGATATTTGATTTAAAGCAAAACAAGAGAGAATCAAGCAAGCGAAACCAATGCCCAATTATTCTAATAACCCTCACGTAAAAAGTTTTAATCTAGTTCTTTTGTTTGTTATAATCAAGATTGTTAGTAGTGTACGCTTTTTTTTTATTTTCCCTGATTATCGGAGGGGACTCGGCAGTGCTCGAGCGAGAATATTGTACCTATACCCCACAACAGAGCGCCTCCGAAAGGTAGAGAAGGTGAGAGGAGACACGGGGTGGCCAGAACTAGGAGCTACGGCACAGCAATGACAAGGTCCCTACAGTTTCCAGATTGAGACGCCCCGACAGTCGGGCAGGCAGACCGAGAACCTTCCGGCAACCAGCCGAAAGCCGAAGTACAGAGAAGGTTTCACAGACAGCATCCTGTCTCTCTGCCACGCCGCACCGAAACACCATCTCGACACTTTCAACCCTGAAACAGACCTAAGGGGGCAAGGATGAGTGAAATGATGAATGGAACAAAATGAACGGACAGGGCTGAAAGTATCAACCCAACATTCGCCTGACGACCCGGGAAGACTCCGAAGAAACCCTCGAATCAAAGTTGCTGGTCGCCGGGAATCGAAACTGGGACCTCCCGAGAGTCGCATGCGTTACCACGACGCCATCTCGCACGACAGTGTATGTTAAATAATCATAAAGAGAGAAAATTGTTTTCAGCTAAAATTAAAAATCAGAGAACCAATATTTTATAATTAACAACTGAGAAGATGATTTTTCTGGATGGTCGTAGACTGTGTGTCTTTGCTTAAGAGGTTAAATTGATGGTGCGGGATCTTCACCTCTATTTCATTATACATGTAAAGGCTGTATCTTGTAGCAAAAACTACGTAGGCATTTTGTTATTAAATAACTATAGGATCAAAGAGGACATACAAAGGTTTAAAATTTCACTTACTGTGATTATGTAAAAAATCTGATGTGTTACACTCACATGACTTTCTCTACTCTTGTGCTATCTTATTGCTAATTTTCTTGTACATGCAAGGGGAATTGGTAGGCTTTAAGCGATAGTCAAATGTTTTAAGAGCTGGTTGCTATGTGGAGTATTCCATTCTCTTTGCATTACCAGGACATAAAAAATGAATAACGAATTTAAGAAGTATAAGTATTGGGAAATTTAAGGCAATAACAAGCAATATCTCGAAAATAGTTCACTTAACAAAAAAAATGTATATGACATAAATTGTGTATTTTAGCGCGATCTACATTTTTGGTGTAGTAAAATTTTGTTTATCTCTTATGGTTTACCAGTTATGCAAAAGTCGTTCACAATGAAGAATACTTTTGGAGACATTCCCAGAAAATTCAAGATATACTTTTTATTTGTCATAAAAATATCTTAAACATATGATATTTTAATCAAAATCGTTAGAGCCATTTTTGAGAAAATTAAAATTTTCGAAAAATGTTCCATGTAAAGGGTAATCTGGGGTGGGGGGATTTTCTTGAAAACCTTCGTGTCGCATCTCTGGAAGATACTGAACCTAAATACCAAGTTTGTTGTTTATCCGACTGTTCGTTTCTGAGATTCAGGGGGTCTCAAAACATATGTTTGCGGTGAAATCTCGGTATCGAATTTTTGGGTGGAATACAATACTTCCCCTACTTACTATACGTAGTAGAGAAAGTAAAAATTACTCTACTATTCCGACAGATGATTGTTCCACCACCAAAGGGTACGTATAGGTTGTGCAGCATTTCCAGAACTTAGAACATTGTCAAGGGAGGTTAAGAAAGTTAGAGGTACCGTCGACGTTTGACATCCTTTTGTGCGAATATCGAGGGCTTCTTCACATGTTATTAGCCGGAGCTGAACAAAATTACAATTATAAGTGGCAATGGAGACGATTCACAATAACAGTTTTCTAGATCGTTGTACAATAGTAATCAGAAGGAAATTGTTAAGCATATTTTTCCCTCTTCGTATACTGGCTTACAACGCAATTCATTCCTATGTGTTTTCCACTGCCATGAATCAATCCCAATCAGCTTCGCTAATCGCCTCTCAATATTTTGAGGAATTTATTTTCACATTACTTGAACTAATTCCCTGTTGCTCAGCTCCGAGATGGCAAAGAAGAAGGTTCGATCAGTCGTCGTTCCTGCTAAGGCAGCAACCTCTTCGTCTCCTCCGGCACCCGCCTAGGAGATCTCGCCGCAGCCTAGGGTAACCTGTGCCTCAACCGCCGCTTCGCCGCGACTGCCTCCGCAGTTACCGCCACCATCACCGGTGCCAAGCCGATTCTGGGAAGTTCCCAGCCTGCGCAGATCCAGCCTGTACTTCATGGGAGGTACAGCGCTGTCATTCGAGGAGTCCCGAGGGACCTGCCAGTCAGGTTCCTCGCCAACGCTGCACACCAGCAGTGGCCTTCAGGCTTGAAGGGCGCTCGGATCTACGGAGCCCAAGGACCCACATCGCTCGTCAAGATCGAGTTTGCAGACCCTGGTGATACGAAGCGGCCTTGAGGGCGGGCCTGCCCTTATTAGAGCGGTGCTTACGCATCGAGGCCAGCCGAGTGGAACGCCAGATACCCTGCCGACGCTGCTGTGTCTATGGGCACAACGAGAGTTCTTGCATGCGAAGCCCAGGTGCCACTACTGTGGCGCTTCCAGCACTACGTCCACGTGCAAACAGCACGATCTACGCCGCCGTCGCCGCTACTGTGCAACATGTGGAGGGTCGTCTCATTACCCGGTCAAGCGCTCTGTCCCCTGCATCCTCACAGGAAGGCAACGCCGAAGCCACCAGCACCTACATCACAGCCAACAACAGCTCCACAGTCGCCGACACCAGCACCTTCACCAGCGCCGATCATCGAGGAAGTCCAGGGCCTAAGCGACGCCTTTCAGGATCTCCACACGGAGTTCCTGAACATGACGACGAAGCTGACAGCCCTAGAGGAACTCATCCGAGACCTTCAAGACACCTCAGTTGCTCAGCAAGTTTTTCTAGCTGGGCAGTTCGAGACCATCACATCGACAACTCCATCCATAACTCATCTACAGCTTCAGACACCATAGCTCAACACCTTAACACCATAGACATGACACTACGACCTCTGGAAGCACAGCAGCATCAACTTCGAGCCAGCAGCCAGTCAAACCAGAGGCCCCAATCAACCGCCGAAGACCTCCGAGCACCACAGCTTACATCGATGAATTCCACAGCCGAGCACTTCAGTTTCACCAGAAGTAAGTTCTACAATTACCATTTCCATTTCTTCCTAAATCCTCGCTATTTCCACTAGTGCTGCAGTCAGGTTTCATGGCTGCAACCTAGTAACTACCTTTAGCCGCTCCCGCCCATAGGGAGCTATCATCCTTCACAGCAAAAAGCCACGACATTCCACTTTTCCTCCTTCCTTTTTCCATCCAGTGGAGGAGTTTTTAGTGGGTATGCCGACTATTGCTGAGTCCTACACTCTCAGTCGCAACTCCCATCGGGGCTGGGGTCAGTGATTAAATCATTTTCTCCTCCACATGAAAAAAATTTCTGTCCACCAATATCACCGTGGAAGCTCAAGCCTCCATTAGTTGATATCTCTGTCCTGGTACACCAAATCCACTACTGAGATCTCTACTTTGCGAAGCATGTTTCAAGATCTCCACAAATCAAATTAATCTTCATTTCCGATTTGTGCTGATGGCTCTAAACCTAACAACTGCGGTTACGCAGTAGTGTTCCCTGATGACACGATGCTACCTAATTACCTCAGCGTCTACACGTGTCAGCTATATGCAAACCTTTGTTCTGGAATACATCCTAGACAACAGACAGCATGACTCCTTTCTCTCACTCAGTGGTTGCAGAACTATTAATGTTTTACAATACAGCCACTCAATCTGGTAAATGTATCAAACTTATCTGTGCTCCGTCTCACGTCGGCATTGAAGGGTTCGAGGAAGCTGACAGAGCTTTAGAGGCCACCAAGCATCCTCCAAAGAACTGTACCATACCACACTGTGACCTCCTCAAACACATCCACAAGAAGATCACTCAGATATGGAAGCAGCATTGGAACAGCTTATCTACAAGTAAACTGCAAGACATCTACTCTACTCGCTGTCCTGAATACCCAGTGACTTCCCTTTCTCGCAAGGACCGATTGCTCTCATACGATATCACATACGACACACAGTCATCACCCGCTCCTACCTCATGATCCTACTCAATTTTGTAACCTTTGTAATTGTCCACTTACTGTACCTCATATGATTCTGGATTGTCTCATAATTAAAGTGCAAGACTAGATTGTGAAGCTCCGCACGTGTGTGACCTCGTCAGCAATCCAGTGTTTAAAGAAATTATAGATATATGCCACATTATGTTGTCTGATTAATGTACATTTTCCAATGATTCATTGCAGTGGTTTGTAGCCTTATGGAGTCGCGATATGACCAGCGAGTTCAAGCGACTTAAAATAAATTTAAAAAAATCTGATGTGTTACACTCACATGACTTTATCTACTCTTGTACAAACAAACTATTTCTACAAACGGTTATTCTCCATATGCTTCATGTTAATTCACATCTACATTTGTTTTGTAGTAAAATTTTGTCTATCTCTTATGGTTTACCAGTTATGCAAAAATCGTTCACAATGAAGAATACTTTTGGAGACATTCCCAGAAAATTCGAAATATATATTTCATTTGTCATGAAAATATCTTAAACATATGATATTTTAATCAAAATCGTTAAGAGGCATTTTTGAGAAAATTAAAATTTCCGAAAAATGTTCCATGTAAAGGGAAATCTGGGGTGGGGGGATTTTCTTGAAAACCTTCGTGTCGCATCTCTGGAAGATGCTGAACCTAAATACCAAGTTTGGTGTTTATCCGACTGTTCGTTTCTGAGTTATGCTGTTCACAGACACACACACGGACATGCTTTCAAAAATGCTTTTTTTGGATCAGGGGGTCTCAAAACATGTATTTCCGGTGAAATCTCGGTATCGAATTTTTGGGTGGAATGCAATACTTCCCCTACTTACTATACGTAGTAGAGAAAGTAAAAAAAATCATAAAGAACGGGGGGAGAGTGGAGTTAAAGAAAATTAATTCGTCAATCGAATTTAAAGGCCTATCCGTGAAACGTCAGGTGAGCCAGCTGGTATGTAATAAATTGTGTGTTTTAAACAGATCTACATCTGTCACGGTACGACAAACCCGCTTCCCGTAGACCGAACATTCTCCCCCGTTTGAACTCACTCACACGCCGATATGTCTCCCTTTGACGTCGACGAAGCCTACTTGCACTCACTTTATTGTTTCCACCTTGTTTGACAGCTCTGCAATGACTACACTGAGCGCAACCTGACCTTGTCGGAACGACACGAGAGGGCTCTGCTTGGCTTACGTGTACGCAATCTCTCTACAAACCTAATCACTTATTGCTTGCACACTCTTCTACACTTCCACCAAGTTTGGAGTTATTCGGGAAATTCTTTCTTTGTGTTGCAATTTTCACAAACGGCAGTGTATAATAGCTACAGTTGGAAGTTTTGTTTCATTTCTCAACTAAGCCTTTACATTTGCGCAAGTATAGACGTAGGTGACATAGCTGTTGTAATTTATATATTTGAGTGTGTTATTACTCCACGATTATTGTCAGTGCATTCCTACTACGAAGAACCTGTATCGTCATATTCTGTTGAGACGTTCTTCTACTCCGACCATGGAGGACAAATATCCTACCTACCTTCGAAGAATATCTACAGAGTTTTTCGGTATCCCGAAATCTCGACCGGCTGGAAGGCCCCCGCCTACACGATATTAAATCATCGCCGGTTCACAACACGCATTCCCGAAACTTGGCACTGGATCCAACATAAAATTCGCTGCATTACTATGGCGCAGAACCCCAGACCATTCATAGGGCTGTCTTACAACTCCATATACAGATTAAACTGCATGTATTTCCCAAATATTGTTTGTTCTCCATTACATGCTGCAAGATGCCTCTTCAAGTGGAGAATTTTCTGGCAGACCATCGGACCCGACTCAAAAGGGGGAAAAAAAACGAGAAACACTGTTGTTAATTGTCCCAAACTTATATATTCTTTTTTTTTTTTAAGAGGAGGCATATCTGAAAATTGCTAAAATCCACAGTTTTATCAACGAATGATGTCTGAACTCGCTGTTCCTTTGTTATTTTGTGAGGCCCTGAAAGCATAATTGTTATTCTTATGTTGACGAAGTTCGATCTATTACAATTGTCGTTGACAAAGATATAGATGGTCTTGCGAGGTTTTGTAGGTATCAAATAAAATTCAATAACCAATCGTGTGAAATCGGGCCTTGTTTGCCTTGTGTCAAAGGTTATCTGTGTCAAGTTTGGTCGAAATCGGTATAACAGTGTAGAAGCCTATAAGCGACAGACAGAGAGACAGACACACATACGAGAGTCATCCAATAAGTAAGTTTCCCTATTTTATAAAAAAAACATCACACACAATTGATCATGTGGAATTAATTTCATTTATGTTGTACAATCCTTCTGTTACTTTTCTACATAGTCAACATTTTTTTCCAAGCATTTTTGGAGACGTGGCACAAGTTTTTCCAAGCCAGTGTTGTACCAGGTCGGGTCCTGTGCTCGCAACCAGCTCTTCACTTCTGATTCATCTTCGTCACGGTGTTAAAGTGCTTACCTCCATGATGACCTTTCAGTCAGGGGAACATGTGAAAATCACTTGGGAAAAGATCTGATGAATATGGAGGATGCGAGAAAACTTCCCAGTTGAATCTTCTGAGCTCCGCCTGGGTCAAGATTCAACTTGGAAGTTTTCTCGTATCCTCCATATCCATCGGAGCTTGCTTTCACATGTTCCTCCAACTCAAAGGTAAACACTTTTAACACCGATGATGAAGTGAACAGCTGTTTGCGAGCACAGGACCCAACCTGATACAACACTGACTTGGAAAAACTTCTGTCACGTCTCCAAAAATGCTTGGACAAACATGTTGACTATGTAGAAAAGTAGCAGAGGGTTGTACAATATAAATGAAATTAATTCAACCTGATCAACTGTGTGTAATGCTGTTTATAAAATAGGGAAACTTACTTCTTGGACGCCCCTCGTACACACACACACACACACACACACACAGACTTTTATATATATTTTATATATTAGATTTTCCTGAACGTTCCTCTGCTATATTACACCTATGCTTTTGACGATGTAGCCGTTTCACAGATGTTAACCAAGTCTTTGTGGTATAGCATTTTTACTTTCTCTGCAACTTATATTAAGATTTCACTGGATATGCACGTTTTAAGAGTCCCTGAATCCAAAGAGGAAGCATTTTTAGAAAAATGCCACTGTGTGACTGTGAACAGCGTAAATCAAAAACAAACATTGGGTTAAATACCAAACTGGGTATTTAAGTTCAGCATTATCCAAGGATTCAGCATAAAGATTTTCGAAACTATCCCCCAACCTAAAGTACCCTTTACATAGAACATTTTTCGAAATGTTTTATTTTCTAAAAAATTGTTCTATTGATTTCAATTAAAATACCATATGTTTAACATATTTTTATGACAAATGAAATATATATCTTGAATTTTCTGAGAACAGCCTGTGAAACTCTTCTTTTTTTTGGAAAGGGGTTTTACATAATTTTGCATAAGTAGTAGACCATAAGAGATGAGCAACAACGTACTACACAAAAAATGTAGATCTTTTTAAAGCCTACAAATTATTTCAAGTAAATGTTTTTGTGGAATAAAGCATTTCCCAGATATCCCTTATTAATGCTTCGAAATGTTCAATACTTCGTCCTATCGATTTTCAGCTGTTTCTCGCGATGTCATGGAAACAGTATGGAATTTTAAGGCCAGCATATAGCGTCCAGTTGTTAAACATTTGACTATCGCTGTTCTCTATAACGAAATGTGTAATGTAGCTATTTCTGTAAAGGTTTATTTGGATTAAAACGTAGTAGATATAAAAAATTCTGATGTGTTACACTCACATGACTTTCTTTACTCGTGTACAAACTATTTTTACAAACGCTTATTCTCCATATGCTTCATGTTAATCGAGATGTTAATCTTATTGCTAATTTTCATGTAGATGCAAGGGGAATATGATAGGCTTTAAGCGATAGTCAAATCTTTTAAGAGCTGGTTGCTATGTGGAGTATTCCATTGTCTTTGCATGTCCAGGACATAAAAAAATGAATAATGAATTCCCATTTGAGAAAAAGTTTTGGAAAATTTAAGGGAATAACAAACAATATCTTGAAAATGGTTCACTCAACAACAAAAAATGTATATGACATAAATTGTGTATTTTAACGCGATCTACATTATTTGTGTAGTAAAATATTGTGTATCTCTTATGGTTTACCAGTTATGCAAAAGTCGTTCACAATGAAGAATACTTTTGGAGACATTCCCAGAAAATTCGAGATATACATTTTATTTGTCATGAGAATATCTTAAACATTGATATTTTAATCAAAATCGTTACAGCTATTTTGAGAAAATTAAAATTTTCGAAACATGTTCCATGTAAAGGGTAGTCTGGGGTTGGGGGATTTTCTTGAAAACCTTCGTGTCGCATCTCTGGAAGATACTGAACCTAAATACCAAGTTTGGTGTTTATCCAACTGTTCGTTTCTGAGTTATGCTGTTCACAGACACACACACACACACGGACATGTTTCCAGAAATGCATTTTTTTGGATTCAGGGGGTCTCAAAACATATATTTCTGGTGAAACCTCGGTATCTAATTTTTGGGTGGAATGCAATACTTCCCCTACTTACTATACGTAGTAGAGAAAGTAATAAGTTTTAGTAAGAATAGTTTGTATACCCACTAATATACGGTAGAGTGTAAAGAAGCTCATGTGAATGTAACATCAAATGTTTTGCAGCTAAGAAGTAAAAAGAATTAAGAATTATGTAATGTTAGAACGCAGTGTAGATATCGGACCATTTCCAAGTCACAAAGGTTTCACAATACCGTACATATGTAGGGAGGGGGAGGGGACTGTCGACCCCCTGCCTGTCACAAATGACGTTAAGCCCCATCATAAAGTCAATATGCTACATGGAATACGTTTCAAGTCCCAGAGGAGGAGGAGTAGGAGGAGGAGTCCTACAAGGACAAAGAGCATGGTGTGTGTGTGTGTGTGTGTGTGTGTGTGTGTGTGTGTGTGTCGCAGCGGGATGTACGGTATATAGTAGTTCTGTGGTACTGCACATACATTTTTTTTTTCAAAGAGGGCAATTTCCCTCACCCTTTATATTTTCCTTTCCCTCACCACATTCGTGGTTTTATGTTGCAAAATCCTTAAGAGACGTATCTACATTCCTGCTAGTTGAAGTACAACACAGACAAATAAAACATTTACCTCACCTATTGACTCGTCTTAAGAACGCTCTGCATTTTTAACCTACTGAAACTTAAAGCATATATAAGAAATCTGATGTATAGCATTCACATGATTTCTCTACTCACTCTTCTACAAACTATTCCCACAAACGCTCTATCCATTTATACGGGGGGCACTATTTATATTTTGAGCCTAATAATTAAAACAAAGTAATTTGTGATTGAAAACTGCTTTATTGTTTTTCAAAATATTCTCCTTTATGAGCAATACACGTTTGCATCCATTTGAACCGTTTGTCAAAGCATTTATTCCAGTCTTCTTGAGACACCTCCAAAACATAGTTTTTGAAGGCATCAACGGCTTCTTCTGCCAACGAAAATCGTTTTCCACGCAATTTATTCTTGATGTTCGGGAACAAAAAGAAGTCATTGGGTGCCAAAACAGATTGTATGGCGGATGATCCATCAATTCGATTTTTTGAGCCTTCAAATACTCTGTTATTAGACGAGATGTGTGTGAGCTCGCATTGTCTTGATGAAGAACGATCCTACGGTTCTTGTTGGTTTTCTTTGCTTCACCGAATACTTCCCGCAAACAAATTGTTGTGTACCATTCGGCATTGACCGTTTTACGTTCCTCTAAAGGCACTATTGCCATATGGCCAGTTTTGCAGAAAAAGCAGGCGACCATTTGCTTCGAAGTGCTTCGAGTGCGAACAACTTTTGTTGGATTTGCTTCATCTTGAAACACCCATACAGTCGACCGCCATTGTATTTCTTGAGCATTTCTGTACACCAATCGACACGAGCATCTTTTTGAGATTGCGTCAAATTATGTGGGATCCAACGAGAGCAAACCTTTTTCACGGCTAAATAGTCATGCAATATTTTATATATGCTGGTGGAACTAATGCCTAGGGACGACCTTCACGAACTTCATCGTTGAGCGAACGGCGGCCACGATTAAATTCGTTATACCAGCGTTTCACAGTGGCAAAGGATGGAGCTTCGTCGCCAAATGTGGAAGTTAGTTGATCGTTGCACTCTTGTCTTGATAATCCACGTCGTAATAAATCCTTGCACGAACGTTTTCACGAGTTAATTCCATGTTTTTGTTGACACACAATTTTCAAGTTAGTGTGAACAAAACAAACGACGCTCTATTGACAAAATGTTTGAAGCAGATTAAGGTCAAAAATGTCAAACTTTCCATTGGAAACGTCAGATGGCACCTACAACATCCAGGGTTGCCAAGGCTCAAAATATAAATAGTGTCCCTCGTACCCCGTCTTTAACTGCAATGGTCTTATCGGTGGCCTTTCCTCTGCAACATATTATTGCCTGTAGGCAAACATGTTACCTCGTATTCGCTTGTCGTCGGATAGGGAGTAATCTTGGCTACAGAAAAATTCCCACCCCAGCCGGGAATCGAACCCGGAACCCCTTACACAGCAGCAGGTGCTCTCCCGACTGAGCTACGTGGCTAGCCAGAAAGGCTAATTTTAGTCGTCTATCTATGTCTTGTTAAACGAGGTAAACCTTCATATACTCATTTCGTTATAGATATACGGTAAAGGTAAAGTTACGAAGGAATGGAAAGGACCCCCAAAACCGAACAAAAAATACCAAACTTGGCATTTGGATTCAGCACCTTCAAAAGATGAGACATGAAGATTTTCAAGAAAATCCTCCCACCCTAAACTACCCTTTACATGGAACATTTTTCAAAGGCTTTGATTTTCTAAAAAATGGCTCAAACGATTTTAATTTAAACACCGTATACGAAAGATATTTACATGACAAACAGAATGTATATCTTGAATTTTCTGTGAACAGCCCGTGAAGTCCGGAAGTAATTTTGTATAATCTTGTATAACTGGTAAACGTTAACTGATAGACGAAAACGTACTGCATAAAAAGTTAGACCTCTTTGAAACGCGCAATTTTTATGGCACCAGCCATTTCCGAGATATCCGTTATTAATGGTTCGATTTGTAAAATACTTCGTCATTCTTTCCAAGTCCCGTCGGTTTTCTGTTGTTTCTCGCGATGTCATGGAAACAGTATGGGATTTTAAGGCCAGCATATAGCGTCCAGTTGTTAAACATTTGACTATCGCTGTTGTCTTTGTATCTGTAACGAAATGTGTAATGTAGCTATTTCTGGAAAGGTTTATCTCGATCAAAATTAAGTAAATAAAAAATTAACTTTCATAAGAATAATTTGTATACCCACCAATAAAGAATGAGTAGAGAAAGTTATGTGAATGTAATTTATCAGATGTTTTAATTATGCTGTTAACACACACATCGACCTTTTCCTAAAAATGCTTGGTGGGTTAAAGGCGCCTCAAAACATGTATTTCTGGTGAAATCTTGACATACAATACATCCTCTACTTGCTATACGTAGTGGAGAAAGTAAAAATTTGAAAATCCTTATTCTGTGCCTCAGGTTTTGAAAACTTGCCATATCGGTTAGCTTAACTTATTACTTCCACTGCAAGGATGTGTTCTGTCCTGGGGACATGTTGGTACATAAGGACTGTTTTCATCCCGCTGGAGCCCTTCCCTGGTATAAAGAACGATAATTTTATACAAAATATTGATCGCATGGAAGTCTAGCGGTTGGCAGCGTGACCTCTTGGGAGGAAATTATTTCCACTTCCGGTGACCGAAACTCATCGCTTTCATTATCGTCATCCCACATGATTAATTTCCGTCACATCCGCAAAGGGCGCCACGTGAGCCCCTGGTCTTCCTTCATGCAGGACAGAAAAAAGCATTAAGCTTGTAGCATATGAGGGGGAAGGTCGTCCCTAAACGGGTGCAGGGCTAATGCGGAACGCTCACCGTTCATTACATACAAATTCAAAACCATATTTGAATAATGTTGCCTCTCCTGCGCGGCTCTGACTCACAAAAGTATTAGAAATAACAATTATCAGGCACAGAAAGAGCATCTCCAAGGTTACATTGCTATGGCTGAAATAATTTGGCGACATCTGAAATTGCGTAATATCCACTTACTCTACGAGGAAAATAGCAGGGTATGTTTCCAAGTCATTCTGAAATGGTATATTGCGACGCGAGTGTGGAAACTCCATTATTACATAATCGAGAAACACTTTCTTTATATTGCTCGCTATTTTTTTCCAAGATGATATGTTTTATTATTTAGAACGCATTATCAATGAAAAACTCTTGTACTTTAATCACATAACCTTCTCTACTCATTCCTCCCAGACTACTTATTCTTATAAAGGCTTATTGTTCTATGTATTTCTTGTTAATACAGATAAACTTTCATAACTTTGAGATTCCATGCTCTTTGTATAACCACAAAAACAAAAATAAGTATTTGAAAATTTAAATGATTAATAACAATATCTCCAAAATAGTTTATTCCACAAAAAATGCCTTTCATAAATTGAGTGCTTTGACGAGATTTTGTTTATCTCTTAGGTTGAATAGTCATTCAAAAGTGATTCAGAATGAAGAGTATTTCAAGGGGTAGTCCCTGAAAATTCAAGATGTATATTGTATTTGTTATTCAAACATCGTAAACATGTGATAGGTGAATCACATTATTGAGAAAATCAAAAAGATTGAAACATTTTTCATTTAAGAGGTACAAGGTCTGATCAACAAAGACAGACTGAATTTTTCCTGTACCTTCCTTGATAGTTTCCTGTCCGTACCATGGAATACTCAGAAGATCGGAGTTTTATGTATATCCATAGGCGGCAGCACTCTCGTCTCGATAGGTTGGTAGTAATGCTGTTTTGTAGACACTGCTTGCATCGTATATGACACTGACTGTAACGGAATGATTTAGTAGCATGCGGTTCCCCCCTCACACTACAGTTACAGCACCATACGTCAGTATTGGCTAAACTGAGGAAGCACATTGCAAGGAAACGAACAGAACATCGTCGGACTGAGTGGCTACTTCATCATGACAACGTGCGGCTTCAAGCAGCAGTACAAGTCATGTAGCCAAATGAAGCATAGCCTGTGTACCGCATCCGTCTTACAGCCCCGATCTTGTGCTGTGTGATTGTTTTAATTCCCATCATTAACGCAAAGCTCCGGGGCATTCGATTTGAGAACTCTAAAGCAGTGCTCAAGAAAATTAAGGCGATTCTCAAGGACCTCGCAAGGAATGGCTTGCACCATGTGTTCGAGGACTGGCAGAGACGCAATAAAAAGTGGATTGGAGTAGAAGAAAATTGAAAAAGATCATGAAAACATTGAACTGGAGTAATGAACATCTGTGGAAAAACAAACTCGGTATCAGCCTTTGTTGATCAACCCTCGTAGTGAGGGATTTTCTTGAAAATCTTCGTGTCTCATCCTTGGATGGCACTGAACTACCAAGTTTTGTCTTTATTCGAGATTTCATTTTAGAGTTTTGCTGTTCACATAAACAAACACAAACACGTAGTTTTACTTTCTCTACTACGTATAGTAAGTAGGGGAAGTATTATATTCCACTCAAAATTTCGATACCGAGATTTCACCGGAAATGTATGTTTTGAGACCCCCTGAATCCAAAAAAAATTTTTTTTGGAAACATGTCCGTGTGTGTGTGTGTGTGTGAACAGCATAACTCAGAAACGAACAGTCGGATAAACACCAAACTTGGTATTTAGGTTCAGTATCTTCCAGAGATGCGACACGAAGGTTTTCAAGAAAATCCCCCACCCTAGATTACCCTTTACATGGAACATTTTTCGAAAATTTTAATTTTCTCAAAAATGGCTAACAATTTTGATTAAAATATCATATGTTTAAGATATTTTCATGACAAATGAAATGTATATCTCGAATTTTCTGGGAATGTCTCCAAAAGTATTCTTCATTGTGAACGACTTTTGCATAACTGGTAAACCATAAGAGATAGACAAAATTTTACTACACAAAAAATGTAGATCGCGTTAAAATACACAATTTATGTCTCATACATTTTTTGTTGTTGAGTGAACCATTTTCGAGATATTGCTTGTTATTCCCTTAAATTTTCCAATACTTATACCTTTTCTCAAATTCGTTATTCATTTTTTTTGTCCTGGTAATGCAAAGAGATTGGAATACTCCACATAGCAACCAGCTCTTAAAACATTTGACTATCGCTTAAAGTCTACCAATTCCCCTTGCACCTACAAGAAAATTAGCAATAAGATTAACATCTCGATTAACATGAAGCATATGGAGAATAAGCGTTTGTAAAAATAGTTTGTACAAGAGTAGAGAAAGTCATGTGAGTGTAACACATCAGAGTTTTAATATTCAGTTAATTATTAGAAAGAAGTATAGATCACTCTGTATAAGAGAGTTTATACCAATCAGATTCGCCAGGTCCGATCCCAGCGGGGCAGTGTATACGTTTGCAAGCCTGTGTCATAGATCGCGTGTGAGAAGACCGTAGAGTGCACGGAGCCAACAACAGAAATGGATGATAGAGCTTTCTGATATGTAACTGTTGCACACTGAGTTGAAGCCTTAAAGGGAATGTGTCATATTCATCCATGATAAATCCCATACTGCAGATTCCTCTCATGGGCGTTTTATGCCGATTTGGAGGTTTATTTGGAACTTTTTACCTGCTCTTCTACTACCTATAGCAAGCAGAGGAAGTATTGCATTCCACCGGAAAATTCCATGCCGATTATTTCACCGGAAAGGCACGTTCTGAGCATCCCTAAATCCGAGAAAGGCACCATAAGTCTAAAAGGAAATCTTATATTCACGCCATACTGGTTCCTCTTGTAGGAACTTATTCCGGAAACTAAATATATAGAGTAGTTAAATTATATTCGAACCCACTCGCGGACTCTGTCTACTGCGCGAGACAGGCGAACGTCGCCAGGGAAATTACCCCAGCAGAGGCGGACTAAAATCCTTACCTTATAATAGATGCTGGAAATGTTGACCTGCTCTCAAACAGGCAGCATATCTCATGTAAATATTCTCGCTCACTCTCCGAAGCTCAGCAGCAGGAATTCTTGTGTTGAAACGCCTCATTATGATCAGAAAATTGGAGCGTGGTGTGCGATAAGTGTTAGAAGAATAATAGGGCTCATATTCTTTGATGAAACAATAAATGCAGAGCGATATCAGAGGTTAATTCTGAGCCCATTTTGTAATCGCTTGACAGAGGAAGAGAAATAGTATGGCTGGTTCCAGCAAGATTCTGCAACAGCACATACGGCAGCCGAGTCATTACATGCAATAAGAGAGGTGTTTGATGATAGAATAATTAATGTTGATTTGTGGTCCCCTCTTCTTTGAAAGACAAAGTGTATCGTTCCAATCCTCGCACACTACAGGAACTTAGAGAAAACATTGTGCAAGAAATCACAAGAATTCCTGCTGCTGAGCTTCAGAGAGTGAGAGAGAATATTTACACGAGATATGCTGCCTGTTTGAGAGCAGATGGTCAACATTTCCAGCTTCTATTATAAGGTATTTCAGTCCGCCTCTGCCGGCGTAATTTCCCCGGCGACTGCTGGCTGTCTCACGCAGTAGAGAGAGGCGATTGGGTTCGAATATAATTTAACTGTCCTATACTTGCTCTGCACTCACTGTACATTTATGAATTACCTAAACACATTTATGAAAATGTTGATAAAGATTATATTAAACAGAATGCACATAAGCATGAAACCAGAACACAAAATTACCTAAAAGTACCAGCGCATAGACTCACACTATTTGAAAAAAAGTGCTTTCTACTCTGGTATCAAAACTTAAAACAAACTACCTCATAAATATAGAGAAATTAAAGATAAAAACGTGTTTCTCATCACATTAAAAAGGACTTTAACAAAAAAAGCTTATTACTCTGTAAAAGAATGCATGGAAGAGAACCTCTACTGTCCATTCCAAACCAGAGTTCCCTCTGATGTAAACAGAAGCACGTGCTTCGGCTTGTCACGAACCGAAGAACACACTCTTACGCCAACGTAAATAGTTCCTTAATACATGTATTGTATTATGAAATATTAGAGCAGGAAGCATATAGAACTGCACATTTTATTGCTGTTATCATAAGAACTCATTGTTAAAGGCAATGGATATATACTAGCTGTTAAGAGATTACAAAATATGATTTTCACCTCCTATTGCGCTAACACCGAGAGCATCTTGCTTGTTAATACCAACCGTATGCATGACTGCCACTCTTACATGTACAAGAAATGCAGCAATGAATTCCCAGAGGTGCTATCTGGGTACCGAATAAACACTTTGCGTAACACAGGAAATATGATAAGCGAACAGTCATTCGTAATACACTAACAAACATATGCTCAGCTCAGGTCAAATCTTGTGATTTAGTCAGTTGGTATTTGAGCTCACATGGCAGAGGAAGGTGCGTGTAGTGCGAATAAACTGTTCAAACACAGAAGCGGGAAACAGTTAAAAAGTGGCTAAAACAAACAATACTTCATATATTCAAATCACTATTACCAAAATACCTGACACTTGCATTATTGCATGTTACGAAACTAATATCGGATTTTACAGGCGTTTCAGTGAGAAGTGTAACGAAAGCGAACAGGGAATATAAACAGACATAATACAACATAGAAGAGGATAAAATGTGGGAACTTGTTTTAAGTGCGACAGTGCTGTGGAATAGTGGATAAGCTTGTCATTATTTTGGAGAGTAGTTCTGATTCTGATATGGCAGCTGAGTCATCTTCGGAGGATTCGGATTTTTGTGTTGCACTTTTGCCCGAGGATTGTGATCAACATAAGTAAAACGTTCATTGCCGCATACTTATAAAATCGATTGTTACCTCAGGTTGCATTTTGAACTATGATTCTCACGCAGGGCGCCTTTTTATAGATTAAATAATGTTCAACAAGCACGTGGGAGGGGAACAAGCAGCCATTATGGGCGGGGATTGCGAACTACTTTCGCGCGAATAATACAAAGAGTTTGTTTTCAGTGAAAGGCACTCTGGTTTGGAATGGACAGTAGGACCATACTCTCTACTCAACCTGTTAAATATGTACAAAATTCTGTAAATAACACTGTATATGATATTTCTTATTGTAACTGTTTACAGTATTAGCTTAGATACATTAATTTGTCAAGACATCATTTTACTGGGCCTTCGCCCAACCTATGTAAATGTTTGTGACGAATAAATTATTATTATTATTAATATTAATAATAATAATAATAATAATAATACTTGTTGTTTAAGTTCGGCTTCATCCAAAGATACGACAAAGGTTTTCAAAAAAAACCTTAACCTCAAAATAGCTTTTACATAGCAAACCTTTGGATCTTTCTTATTTTCTCAAAAATGACTAATATGTTTAAGATATTTAAATGATATGTGCATCTTAAGTTTCGGAGAATAGTCTGAAGCCCTCCTCATTTTGATGACTTTTATATAAACAATAAAAACCCTAAGCTATCGATAAAATCTTACTATACAAACAATGTAGATCTGGTTAAAGCTTACAATGTGTCTTTTTTAACTTTCTCTACTACGTATAGTAAGTAGGGGAAGTATTGCATTCCAAACAACAATTTGATACCGAGATTTCACCGGAAATACATGTTTTGAGGCGCTCTGAATCCAAAAAGCATTTTTGGAAACATGTCCGTGTGTGTGTCTGTGAACAGCATAACTCAGAAACGAACAGTCGGATAAACACCAAACTTGATATTTAGGTTCAGTATCTTCCAGAGATGCGACACGAAGGTTTTCAAGAAAATCCCCCCACCCTAGATTACCCTTTACATGGAACATTTTTCGAAAATTTTAATTTTCTCAAAAATAGCTTTAACGATTTTGATTAAAATATCATATGTTTAAGATATTTTCATGACAAATGAAATGTATATCTTGAATTTTCTGAGAATGTCTCCAAAAGTATTCTTCATTGTGAACGACTTTTGCATAACTGGTTAACCATAAGACATAGACAAAATGTTACTACACAAAAAATGTAGATCGTGTTAAAATACACAATTTATATCATATACATTTTTTGTTGAGTGAACCATTTTCGAGATATTACTTGTTATTCCCTTAAATTTTTCAATACTTATTTTCTCAAATGGGAATTCGTTATTCATTTTTACTTTCTCTACTACGTATAGTAAGTAGGGGAAGTATTGCATTCCACCCAAAAATTCGATACCGAGATTTCACCGGAAATACATGTTTTGAGACCTCCTGAATCCAAAAAAAGCATTTTTGGAAACATGTCCGTGTGTGTGTCTGTGTGTGTGTGTGTGTGTGTGTGTGTGTGTGTGTGTGTGTCTGTGTGTCTGTGTGTGTGTGTGTCTGTGAACAGCATAACTCAAAAACTAACAGTCGGAAAAACACCAAACTTGGTATTTACGTTCAGTATCTTCCAGAGATGCGACACGAAGATTTTCAAGAAAATCCCCCCACCCCAGACTACCCTTTACATGGAACATTTTTCGAAAATTTTAATTTTCTCAAAAATGGCTCTAACGATTTTGATGAAAATATCATATGTTTAAGATAATGTCATGAGAAATGAAATGTATATCTCGAAATTTCTGGGAATGTCTCCAAAAGTATTCTTCATTATGAACGATTTTTGCATAACTGGTAAACCATAAGAGATAGACAAAAGTTTACTACACAAAAAATGTAGATCGCGTTAAAATACACAACTTATATCATATACATTTTTTTTGTTGAGTGAACCGTTTTCGAGATATTGCTTGTTATTTCCTTAAATTTTCCAATACTTTTTCTCAAATTCGTTATTCATTTTTTTATGTCCTGGTCATGCAAAGAGAATGGAATGCGCCACATAGCAACCAGCGATAAAATATTTGACTATCGCTTAAAAGCTACCATATTCCCCTTGCATCTACAAGAAAATTACAAATAAGATTGACATCGCGATATCTCCATTAACATGAAGCATATGGAGAATAGGCGTTTGTAAAAATAGATTGTACAAGAGTAGAGAAAGTCATGTGAGTGTAACACATCAGATTTTTTTGTCTTGGATATGCAAAGAGTATTAATCTGTGGGAAAGGGAATGGTGCTGCACCTAGCAACCAGCTATTAAGAGATATGTATGTGCTTAAAGGCTACTGTATTTCTATATTGCCCTTGTAAATATATATTCCGCTTACATCTACAAGAAAATTAGCAATAAGTCTGCAAATGTTTATCTCGATTAACATGAAGTAGATGGAGAATAAGCGTTTGTAAAAATAGTTTGTACAAGAGTAGAGAAAGTCATGTGAGTGTAACACATCAGATTTTTTTTTCTTTTCTACCACGTAGAAGGTATTGCATTCCACCCAGAAATTAATATGGAAATCTCATCGCAAAAACGTGTTTTGAGGCCCGCAGAATTAAAAAATAGCATTTTTAAAAAAAATACTTAGGTTCAGTAGCTTCCAAATGTGCAATACGAAGATTTTCAACAAATCCCCTATCGCAAACCAACATTTTTCAAATTGTTTCATTTACTAAAAAATGACTAACGATTTTGATTAAAACAGGATATATTAAAGGTAGTTACATAAAAAATAAAATGTATATCTTGACTACGAAGTCTTCTTCGTTCGGAAAGAATTTTGTACAATCTTGTATAAATGGTAAACGTTAGGCGATAAATGCATACGTAGTACACAAGATATGTAGATCTCTTTATAACACACAATTTGTTCACATAACCTTTTCTGTGGCAATAGCCATTTCCGAGTTCTGTCAATTTTCAGTTGTTTCTCGCGATGTCATGGAAACAGTATGGAATTTTAAGGCAGCATATAGCGTCCAGTTGTTAAACATTTGACTATCGCTGTTCTCTTTGTATCTATAACGAAATGTGTAATGTAGCTATTTCTGTAAAGGTTTAGAGAAAGTGAGTGAATGTGTCATCAGTTTTTTTTGGGGGGGGGTGGAGGTACAACTGCCTCAATGTGATTTTTGCACTTGAAGCGTACCATGGTTGCTGACAGCATGTGCTGGTGAATACTTCAAGGAATGGTTGCAGTAAGATCTGTACCAATTTTCAGTGTCATCACGGAGTACTGTGCTGCAGAGATAAGGACCTGCAGGTGTTACTACCTGCTCGACCGGACCGGCGATTATCTGCAACAAGCCCCGAACTGATGGGCGTTAAGTGTTGTCAATAGACAGCATGTTAAATACAGTCAAGCGATAATCTCACTTGAAGAGTAAACCCACACAACTCGTCAGATGTCACCTTGTGGCAACACAATGCCAGGCTTCCCTCTCACAATAACTTCTGTATACCACCAGCTCGGCGCTAACCTGCATTGTTTACACAGTTCATGGTGTTGTGAATCGTAAATATTGTTTAACAGAACTCCGTCCATGTGTGTAAAGTTACATTTTACGGTCGGTGAAGTGTACGATAATAGCCCGTTTTACGTCACTAACGTTCTCTTACAAACATCTAACTCCTTCGCTTACTTCCACTTAACATTTTGATAAGAAAAAATCTGATGTGTTGCACTCATATGACTTTCTCATCTCTTGAACAAACTATTTTTACAAATTCTGATTCTCCATCTATTTCATACTAATCGAGATAAACATTTGCAGAAACGATCTTTTGACATGCAAAGAGAATTACATTTTACACATAGCGACCAGTTCTAAAAATACTTGACTATCGCTTAAGGCCTACTATGTTCCCTTTGTTTTGTATTTGCAACGGCAATATAGAAATACAGTAGCCTTTAAGCACATACATATCTCTTAATAGCTGATTGCTAGGTGCAGCACCATTCTCTTTGCCACAGATTATAACTCTTTGCGTATCCAAGACAAAAAAAATCTGATGTGTTACACTCACATAACTTTCCCTACTCTTGTACAACCTAATTTTACAAACGCCTATTCTCTATATGCTTCATGTTTATCGAGATATCGAGATGTCAATCTTATTGGTAATTTTCTTGTAGATGCAAGGGGAATATGGTAGCTTTTAAGCGATAGTCAAATATTTTAACGCTGGTTGCTATGTGGCGCATTCCATTCTCTTTGCATGTCCAGGAC
The DNA here is from genome assembly GCA_030765065.1 of Deroplatys truncata. Classification (NCBI taxonomy): domain Eukaryota; kingdom Metazoa; phylum Arthropoda; class Insecta; order Mantodea; family Mantidae; genus Deroplatys; species Deroplatys truncata. The sequence continues at coordinate 12,138,497 of CM060979.1, forward strand.
ATAAAAAAAATCTGATGTGTTACACTCACATGACTTTCTCTACTCTTGTACAATCTATTTTTACAAACGCCTATTCTCCATATGCTTTATGTTAATCGAGATATCGAGATGTCAAACTTATTGGTATTTTTCTTGTAGATGCAAGGGGAATATGGTAGCTTTTAAGCGATGGTCAAATATTTTAACGCTGGTTGCTATGCGGCGCATTCCATTCTCTTTGCAAGTCCAGGACATAAAAAAATGAATAACGAATTTGAGAAAAAGTATAAGTATTGGAAAATTTAAGGGAATAACAAGCAATATCTCGAAAACGGTTCACTCAACAAAAGAAATGTATATGACATAAGTTGTGTATTTTAACGAGATCTACATTTTTTGTGTAGTAAAAATTTGTCTATCTCTTATGGTTTACCAGTTATGCAAAAGTCGTTCACAATGAAGAATACTTTTGGAGACATTCCCAGAAAATTCGAGATATACATTTCATTTCTCATGACATTATCTTAAACATATGATATTTTAATCAAAATCGTTAGAGCCATTTTTGAGAAAATTAAAATTTTCGAAAAATGTTCCATGTAAAGGGTAGTCTGGGGTGGGGGGATTTTCTTGAAAACCTTCGTGTCGCATCTCTGGAAGATACTGAACCTAAATACCAAGTTTGGTGTTTATCCGACTGTTCGTTTTTGAGTTATGCTGTTCACACACACACACAGACACACACACAGACACACACACACACACAGACACACAGACACACACACGGACATGTTTCCAAAAATGCTTTTTTTGGATTCAGGAGGTCTCAAAACATGTATTTCCGGTGAAATCTCGGTATCGAATTTTTGGGTGGAATGCAATACTTCCCCTACTTACTATACGTAGTAGAGAAAGTAAAAATGAATAACGCATTTGAGAAAAGTATAAGTATTGGAAAATTTAAGGAAATAACAAGCAATATCTCGAAAACGGTTCACTCAACAAAAGAAATGTACATGACATAAGTTGTGTATTTTAACGCGATCTACATTTTTTGTGTAGTAAAATTTTGTCTATCTCTTATGGTTTACCAGTTATGCAAAAGTCGTTCACAATGAAGAATACGTTTGGAGACATTCCCAGAAAATTCGAGATATACATTTCATTTCTCATGACATTACCCTAAACATATGATATTTTCATCAAAATCGTTAGAGCCATTTTTGAGAAAATTAAAATTTTCGAAAAATGTTCCATGTAAAGGGTAGTCTGGGGTGGGGGGATTTTCTTGAAAACCTTCGTGTCGCATCTCTGGAAGATATTGAACCTAAATACCAAGTTTGGCGCTTATCCGATTGTTCGTTTTTGAGTTATGCTGTTCACACACACACACACACACACACACACAGACACACACACAGACACACACACGGATATGTTTCCAAAAATGCTTTTTTTGGATTCAGGAGGTCTCAAAACATGTATTTCCGGTGAAATCTCGGTATCGAATTTTTGGGTGGAATGCAATACTTCCCCTACATACTATACGTAGTAGAGAAAGTAAAAAATGAATAAGGAATTCCCATTTGAGAAAATAAGTATTCAAAAATTTAAGGGAATAACAAGCAATCTCTCGAAATGTATATGACATAAATTGTGTATTTTAACAGGATCTACATTTTTTGTGTAGTAAAATTTTGTCTATCTGTTATGGTTTACCAGTTATGTAAAAGTCGTTCACAATGCAGAATACTTTTGGAGACATTCCCAGAAAATTCGAGACATACATTTTATTTGTCATGAAAATATCTTAAACATATGATATTTTAATCCTAATCGTTAGAGCCATTTTTGAGAAAATTAAAATTTTCGAAAAATGTTCCATGTAAAGGATAATCTGGGGTGGGGGGATTTTCATGAAAACCTTTCTTTCCCTGAAAGATACTGAACCTAAATACCAAGTTTGGTGTTTATCCGACTGTTCGTTTCTGAGTTATGCTGTTCACAGACACACACACGGACATGTTCCCGAAAATGATTTTTTTGGATTCAGGGGGTCTCAAAACAAATATTTCCGATGAAATCTCGGTATCAAATTTTTGGGTGGAATACAATACTTCCCCTACTTACTATACGTAGTAGAGAAATTAAAAAACCATTTATGTGTATGTGAAACTCATTTAATCATAATATTTTTAGAAATTAATGTATTATAGTAAATAATTGAATATTTTAACGAACGAAACACAAAATTAAGCAGAATTAACCATATTTTCATAACATGCAAAAAAATGAATATATATATATATATATATATATATATTCATTTTTGGCTTGACTGCGCCCCCTTAATGAGCGTTTGGAAGCATCGTTCAGCTTAGCCTGTGATATTGCGTGTGCACTGAAGCCGAAGATCTCTGGGTCAAATCCCAAACGTCGCAATCGATTTCTAGTATCTAATTTAACTTTACAAAAATGGTGAGTATGAAAGAACAATTGAATCCTGAATTTTAGAAACCCCACGTGTTCACTGAAGAAAATATTTCAGGAATTATAAAAAAAATGTTTCATTTAAGAACAGTCAACTCTGTACAGAAAATTCTTTTGCGACACACAGTATATTGCAAGAGCTGTACTGTACAGTGCGATCCATATAAACCTGAACTAGTTTAATAGGACATAATTTCCCTCTGAAAGCTCGTAGAAATGTGAAATTTGTTTCAATGATCTACGTGGCTCTGGGGGAATCAGCCCCACCTCCATTTGTTGACTATTTTGTTGATTTCGGTGTCAATTACAAGCATAGTTGACAGTCTTTAGTTTGCAGTCGTAACTTAAACATGCAGTACTCACTTCGAGAGCGTAGTTATATTGTGAAAACGCATTGGAAGACAAATTCATTGATAATAACACAACGGGAATTTTGAAGAGAAGTTTCAGAAATACTTTTACAAACTTCGGGTATGGGTTCCTTACACCACAAGAAGGAAAAACGTTCAGATGAACATATGTCCCATAATCCTTTGTTTTCTCGTTAGGAGGTGTTCAACAAAGTGGTAAACTTATAACACACAAAACTCATAATAAATGCTCGAAATGTCCTCCTCTTGCTTCTATGCCTGCCTGTACTCGTCGAATCATGGAATGTCGCACCCTGTCAAAACCTCCGGGATGGTGTCGAATGGTTTCGCAGGCTTCCATGACACGTCGATGAAGCGTTTCTACATCCGGGATGGCTGCTCCATAAACCAATGATTTAAGATGCCCCCAGAAGTAAAAACCACAGGATTGAGGTCGGGAGAACGCGCAGGCCATGGAACTGGTCCTCCTCTGCCTATCCATCGGTCATGTTAGATACCAGTCAGTGCCACTCGAACAAATGTGCCGGAGCCAGGTATTTATCACATTTATCAGCAAGGCGACGATAATCAGCGACAAAGGTTGGATGACTCGGTTGTCTTCGCTCTGGAAGCTCCATCTGATAGAGCTGTGCAGCCTCACGTCAATTACCATTCGCGCGACCATACATAAAATCATGTCTCCTGTTCACGAAATGAATATCCAGCCATGGTGGAACGAAACACGTGCAGTTAACTCAATACATGTACACAATTGAAACGTTGAAGACAGACTAATGACAAATGTATACAAGTCTCCACGACAACACTTCGCCATCTACCGTATGTAGTACAATGGGTCAATGCCTTCTATGAATGCATAGAGAAATGAAGTTTTGAGGTTGGACCCCGAAGGCCGTTGAACTCACGCTTTCATTGTGACAGGAATAACGCGAAAACCAAGGGTTATGGGACATATGTTCATATGAACTTTTTTCCTTCTTTTGTTGCGAGGAACCCATACCCGAAATTTGTAAAAGTATTTCTGAAACACCCGGTATATATACATAGACTTATAAATCAATATTAAACAAGAATTGTACAAAAGCAGATTGTAACTTAGATAAGTAAGCTAGCTAATTCTAGGTAAAAGATAATTCTAGGTAGAGCCCACCTTTCATCAAGCTAATGAGCAGGGAACTGGTAGCAGTAAGGAGAAATAGAAAGAGACAGATATAGAAAGGAAGGAGACAGAGATATTGAATGTGCTTCCGGACGCGTCACTGGGACGCGTATGCGAAATCTTTTGGAGCAGAATATTCTCATACATAATAAGGTAACGCGGTCTGAGGACCAATTAGAAATGTCGTTACTTTTTAAGGCGCAAAGGTAAGCGTCACTAGGCTTGGGTATAAAAAGGGGAAGAAAGCCCCAGATTTTCTCTCTCTTATAGAATCTCGTCGACCCACAGTGATACTCTCTGGACGACGGATGCACGTGTGTGCATGTGGATGGGAAGCGTGTGCAGTTAGATTAGGCTTCTAATTTATTATCATGGTGGGAATTGTTACAATGGGAAAAGCTAGCCGCCCATAAGTATTTATTTGATAATAAACCAATTTTTAAGGGAAATGCAGTGTATTTTAAGTTGCCATACCTACGAAAACCCTGAGACCACTGAAATTAGATGGACGAGCAGCAATAGCCGGAGACAAGAACACTTTAGCAGAGGGCAACAACCTAAGGCAGTATTTTTAACACAAATGTTTTCAGTCTAATTATATAATATATAAATTCAATAACAGCCCATCTTAAATCAATATGTATATGTAACAATATATAAAAAGTATATATTACAGTCATTGTATATGTTTATATTATTGTATCCATGTGTAATAATGTTATGTGAATGTATTACGTTATTTAATAATGTAGGAGCTGTGAGAATAATAGGTTAAAAGTTGCTAACAATGAGGTAAATTTTTGAGACAGTTTATAAATAGCCAATCAACAACCAGAAAAAAGCTTAAGTTAAATGAAAGTATTATATTTTAGTAGCATTAGTCAATCAGAAACTGAAATAGGGCAAATTGTACAAATTCAGAAGTCAGTTGCTTGTAGACAGTGTTCCCAACCGGAAGCGAGATGCGTCCTTCAGAAATTTAATACGTATTCGTGTGAGACGAAAATAGTTTTACGTGTTAAAAAGTGCAAGTATTTAATAAAAAAAAACAAATCTTACAGCTCTCTCTATATCAGTGAAGTGTTATTTAATTCGTGTCAAGTATTAATAAAAGGAGTGAAGTAAAAACATAATCTGTGTAAGCCTACATTCTTCAGTCGCACCCCTCCCTGCTAAGACATTCATGTCTCTAAAAAAATATAAATACTGACGCAGCCGAGGCATAAATATATATGTAATATTTAAAGAAACGGTCAAAATTACAAAGTTAGTATTTTTTAAAGATTTGGGGCAAAGGCCACCGGAAATTACATTTGGGGCGAAGGCTACCTGAAACTTTTTAGCATACGTGCGGTTGCAACTACTTCAAGTTCGGCTCCCCAACAGTCGAAATATAATACATCTTCTGCAAATTGACTCCCAAAACGTGGTGCAAATAACAACGTAAAAATAACAGTACAACAAATTAACTTCTCTTCAAACCAGAGGAACAACGTTTTCCCACTCCAAATCGTTGCGTCGATTGAGCCAGGAGACAGGCTATTCATATGGCACGTGTCAAAGAGCTGCGAAGATTGTGACCATACAGAATTGCGTATGGTGCAGTAATTGTGGATGGTTTCAGAGTCTTCTTATTCTACGTGCAGACATTCTCTCCATAACGTGGTTTAAGATGAGGCTGTCGGGCTACATCAGCAGATAGTGAACTGCTGTAAACACCACTGCATGGTGAAAAGGTTGGAGTGTGGTGCGCGGTATCAGCTTCCAGGGTTGTTGGCCCCATTTTGTTTGATACGACTGTAGAGACTGCAGTTAATACGACCATCTTCAATACACTTCTGGAGCAGCTGGATGATATAGAATTTACAGAAGGTTATTTCCAGCAAGATGGAGCAACGCGTCATACATCTCCATGCAAGTTGTAACCAGTTGATAAACGAGTAATCTGAAAAGCTCCGTGGCTCTCCAGATCACCTGAACTAACCTCGCCGGTCATTTTCTTATGGGGAATCTTAAAAATAGATTGTATAACATGAGGCAGTATTTTTAACACTAAAATGATTTCAGTCTAGTTGTATAATATATATTTATATAAGTCAATAAAAGTCCGCCTTAAAGCAATATGTGTATGTAACTATATATAAAAAGTGTATATTACAGTCATTGTATATGTTTATATTATTGTATACATGTTCAATAATGTTATATGTATGTATTAGGTAATTTAATAATGTAGGAGCTGAGAGAAATAGGTCAAAAGTTGCTAACAATGAGGTAACCTTGAGGCAATAATGAGTTTGAGAGGTTAACAATACTACTTCTGATTCTTGGAAGCAATAATGTAATTTTAGTGACAGTTTATAAAATAGCCAATCAACAACCAGAAAAAGCTTTAGTTAAATGAAGGTATTCTATTGGTTTAGGAATAGCCAATTAGAGACTTGAAATACAGAAATCTACAAGTTTAGATGGTTGAAATCAATTCGGTTGCCTGCAAACAGTGTTCTCGAGAGATTTAATATGTATTCGTGTGAGAAAAAATAGTTTACGTGTTAAAAAGTGTAATTAATTAATAAAAAGAATCTCACAGCTCTCTCTCTCTATATCAGTGAAGTGTTATTTAAATCGTATCAAGCATTAATAAAAGGAGTGAAGTAAAATTATAATCTGTGTAAGCCTACATTCTTGTCGCACCACAACCCTGCTAAGAGAAACATGTCTCTAACAATAACACTGACGCAGCCGAGGCAAACATAAATATATAATATTTAAAGAAACAGTTAAATTACAAAGTTAATATTTTTTTAAACTTGGGGCAAAGGCCACCTGAAAGTACATTTGGGGCGAAGGCTACCGGAAACTGTTTACTATACGTGCGGTTGCAACTACTACAAGTTCGGCTCCCCAACAGTTGAAATATAATACAACTCCTTCAATATGACTACTTCAAATTGACGCCCAAAGCGTTGTAAAAAAAAATAACGTAACAATACACCTTCTTCAAATTGACGTCCATACGTGGAGCTAAATAAAAAACTTTCTTCAAACAACAGACCTCGGACAACTACTGAACTCCCTGAATTCATTAGTAACGAAATAAACAACAATGGCGAGCATACTGTTCGTAGAATGTCACAGAATATGGTGAAGCGAGTGCAGGTATGTATGGATGCCGGTGGAGGATACTTCCTGCATTTCCTCCGAGGAACAATGTAATCTACCAATTGTGTATTATATTCTTCCAAAGTTGTACAAGTGTCCTAGCAAATGGTTCAAGAGTTATGGCCGATTAAGGTGGTTCAGGCTTATATGGGTAACACTGTAGCATACATGTTTTTATTTTTTTACTTTCTCTACTACGTATAGTAAGAAGGGGAAGTATTGTGTTCCACCCAAAAATTCATTACCGAGATTTCACCAGAAATGCATGTTTTGAGACACCCTGAATCCCAAAAAAGCATTTTTGGAAACATGTCTGTGTGTGTGTGTGTCTGTGAACAGCATAACTCAGAAACGATAACTTGGATAAACACTAAACTTGGTATTTAAGTTCAGTATCTTCCAGAGATGCGACACGAAGGTTTTCAAGAAAATCCCCCCACCCCAGATTACCCTTTACATGGAACATTTTTCGAAAATTTTAATTTTCTCAAAAATGGCTCTAACGATTTTAATTAAAATATCATATTTAAGATACTTTCATGACAAATAAAATGTATATCTTGAATTTTCTGGGAATGTCTCCAAAAGTATTGTTCATTGTGAACGACTTTTGCATAACTCGCAAACCATGAGATAGACAACATTTTACTACACTAAAAATGTAGATCGCGTTATAATACACAATTTATGTCATATACATTTTCGTTGTTGAGTGAACCATTTTCGAGGTGTTGCTTGTTATTCCCTTAAATTTTTCAATAGTTCTAATTTTTCTCGAATTCGTTATTCATTTTTTTATGTCCTGGACATACAAAGAGAATGGAATACGCACATAGCAACCAGCTCTTAAAATATTTGACTATCGCTTAAAGCGTACCATATTCCCCTTCCATCTACAAGAAAATTAGCAATAAGATTAACATCTCGATTAACATGAAGCATATGGAGAATAAGCGTTTATAAGCATAGTTTGTACAGGAGTAGAGAAAGTCATGCGAGTGTAACACATCAGATTTTTTTTCATCGTTATGGGCAAAGAAATGTTGAAACATAGTGGACATAAGGATGTTTCTGACTTTCATAAAATCTTTTATTAGAATTTGTGTTTTTAGGCTACAGTAAACACATTAAAATGGACCAAAAGTAAAATTATCTGAAAATTATACAACTAAATATTTATTCATGCATAATTATAGTGCAGTTATAATGTACAGGCAAATAATGTTAAAAATGTTCAGATTGGTTTAACTTCTCATTCTTTAGCAACAATAAACCAAGCACTGACCCCATCAGTAAGTGTGGCTGTTTCAAGTGTCAGGCAAATAAGATGTTAATTTGGTGGAAGAGGCCTACTGATTTTGCGATTCTGTCAAAAAACTCTTACGTATTACATTCACATGACTTTCTCTACCTTGAGGCAGTATGTTTAACACTTAAATAACTTCAGTCTAATTATATAAAATGTAAATTCAATAACAGTCCGCTTTGAAGTAATATGTGTATGTAATAATTTGTAAAATGTATTTAACAGTGGGCGGCGCCGTGGCCGAGTGGTTAGACCGCTCGCCTCCCACCGAGGCGGCCCGGGTTCGATCCCAGGGACCTGCATGTGGGATTTGTGGTGGACGAAGCGGCGTCTGGGCGGGTTTTCTCCGGGTTCTCCGGTTTCCCCCGCCATTCATTCCACCAACTGCTCCATCATCACCTTTCCTTTCATCCATTTCACCAACATTTCGTTTCATCTACTTCCTTCATCCCATACCAGGCATCGGGCTGATCACCCATCCTGGCTGCTCTGTCTGATCCATGAGTGTCTGCTCCTCGACGGGCCTCTGACCCCAGGCACCCGCTTGTAAGTCCTGGGGGGGTGTAAGTCCTACATAAGAGGAGGGTAAACAGATAATGAATGAATGAATGAATATTTAACAGTCATTGCATATGCTTATATTATTGTAAAGATGTGTAATAATGTTATGTGAATGTATTACGTAATTTAATAATGTAGGAGCTGTGAGAATGATAAGTTAAAAGTTCCTAACAATGAGGTAACCTTCAGGCAATAATGAGTAAGAAAGTTTAACAGTACTACTTGTGATTGTTGGAGTAACAATAATGTAATTTTAGTGACAGTTTATAAAATAGCCAATCAACAACCAGAAAAAGCTTTAGTTAAATGAAGGTATTCTATTGGAGTAGGATTAGCCAATCAGAAACTGAAAAGGAGAAAATATTACAAATTTAGAGTTCAGTTGCCTGTAAACAGTGTTCCTAACCGGACACGAGACACATCCTCGCGAGATTTAATATGTATTCAGTGAGACGAAAAATAACTTTACGTGTTAAAAAAAAGTGTAATTAATTAATAAAAAGAATCTCACAGCTGTCTCTATATCAGTGAAGTGTTATTTAAATCGTGTCAAGCATTAATAAAAGGAGTGAAGTAAAATTATAATCTTTGTAAGCCTACATTCTTGTCGCACCACAACCCTACTAAGACTTCCATGTCTCTAACAATAATACTGACGCAGCCGAGGCAAACATAAATATATAATATTTAAAGAAACAGTCAAATTACAAAGTTAATATTTTTAAACTTGGGGCAAAGGCCACCTGAAAGTACATTTGGGGCGAAGGCTACCGGAAACTGTTTACTATACGTGCGGTTACAACTACTACAAGTTCGACTCCCCAACAGTTGAAATATAATACAACTCCTTCAATACAAACTACTTCAACTGCAAATAACGAAACAAACCACCTATTTCAACCTTCTGCCGTTTATCAGTGGGTGTACAAGGCATTCTTACGGAAGTTTATTTTCTTATCTACTTCATTTTAATTCAAATAAACCTTTACAGAAGTAGCTACATTACACATTTCGTTATAGACACAAAGAGAACAGCGATAGTCAAATGTTTAACAACTGGACGCTATATGCTGGCCTTAAAATTCCATACTGTTTCCATGACATCGCGAGAAACAACTGAAAATCGACAGGACTTGAAAACAATGACAAGTATTGAACAATTTGAACTATTAATAATGGAAATCTTGGAAATGCCTCATGGCATAAAGAGAGTGATTTGAAATAAATTGTGTGTTTTAAAGAGATTACATTTTTTTGTATCGTGTAAAATTTACCACTTATACAAGATTATACAAAATTCTTTCCGAATGAAGAGGACTTCACAGGCTGTTCCTATAAACTTCAAGATTGTAGTTTGAAGTGAGGATTTTTTTTTTTGAAAATCAAGTTTGGTATTTAACCGACTTTTCGTTTTTGATTTATGCTGTTCACAGTCTCACACAAATGAACATTTTCTAAAAAGCTTTTTTTTGTATTTTGGGGACTTCAAAACGTGTATTTCCAGTTATAGAGAATAAAAAGAGGACATGTGGGGGTCTCTGAAATTCACGATTCAATTATTATACAGAAACAAATATTGTATTTTATCATTTTGTATGATGCTGGTGTAAAGAAGCAAGCTAGAGTAAACATTTTGCAGGGCAAAGTTAATCTGGTGGAGTCTAAAAGCTGATGACACACTCGAGCACGGCATATGGTCAGTACACAGATGACACTAGCATCTATCTCCCGTCATTATCTCGTCGTCTCATCTGCAGGGACGTCACTCACCCTACTGTTGTACCGTATGTCGAGTACCTACACGCAAACAAGGGCCTCCCCAACACACATGTGGCATCTTCACCGATAAACCCACCTCTATGTTATATACGTATATAACCCCCCAACCAGTCACATAGGTGTAAACATGCGGATGTAAATGTTCAATTATTTTCCGAAATTATTTTTACTTTCTCTACCACGTATGTTTATAGTAGGTAGAGGTGTTATTGCTAAAATTTGACACCAAGATTTCAATGGAAATACACATTTTGACGCCCTTTCAATTCAAAAACGAAAAGTCAGATAAATAGTATTTAAATTCAGCACCTCCCAAAGATACGACAGAAGATTTTCAAGAAAATCTCCCCACCCTAAACTACCCTTTGCATCAGACGTTTTTCGAAATATTTTGTTTTCTTAAAAAATGACTAATGACTGAGGCAGTATTTTAATACTTGAATAATTTCAATTGCATAATATAATAAGTAAATTCAATAACAGCCCGCCTTGAAACAATATGTATGTAATAATTATTTAAAATGTATGTAACACTCATTGCAAATACTTATGTTTATTATAAACATGTTTAATAATGCTATGTGAATACATTATATACTTTAATAATGTAAGAGCTGTGAGAATAATAAGTTTTAAGTTGCTAAGAATGAGGCAATAATGAGTTAGACAGTTTGAATGTTACTAGTCATGATTATAGCAACGATAATGTAAGTAACAGTTTAAAATTAGCCAATCAATAGCAAAGAAAAAGATTTAAGTAAAATGCAGATATTCTATTGGACTAAAATTAGCCAGAGACTTGAAATACCAAAGCTTACGAGTTTAACGGTTGAAACATGTTCAGTTGCTGGCAAACCTTGGTAGTGAACAGATGGAAGATGTGTTCTCTACAGAACTATTACGTATGAATCGTAAAATATGTCTACGCGCTAAGTGAAAGTATTAAAGAATCTCACAGCTCTTAAAAAGTGTAGTGCTTTATTAAAATGTGCAAAGGATAAAATAAAAAGAAGTGAATTTAAAAACTTAAAATTTGTGTATGTCTACAATTATTGTCGTATCGCACCCTGCCTAAGAGATACATGACTCTACAAACATAACTGACGCAGCCGAGGCAAATTCAAACATAAATAATACACAGAAGCGGTTTTAATAACAAAGTTTAATATTACAGTGTTAAACCAGCTTCTCATACGTAGCAGCATATTGCGTAATAACAATAACTATTACGTAATCAACAAATTCAAACCGACGCCCAAAGCGTGTAGCAAACTTCTTAAACAAAGTAAACTCCAAGAACAATACTTCAACTTGGCTTCCCAAACAAGAAGCTAAATAATTTACGTAAATTATTTACGTGGAGAGAAGCACCTTCTCATGATGTTGATTACAATACCGTATCCTATTAAAGATATTTACATGACAAATAAACTGCCTATCTTGAATTTTCTGGGAATATTCTTTAAAGTCCTCTTCATTTGGAAGGAATTTTGTATAATCTCGTATAACTGGTAAACGTTAAGAGATAGACGTAAACGTACCACACAAAAAAATTTGACGTGTCACACTCACGTGACTTTCTCTACTGTTATTGCTAATTTTCTTGTAGATGCAAGGGAAATTGGTAGGCTTTAAGCGATAGTCAAATGTTTTAAGAGCTGGTTGCTATGTGGAGTATTGCATTCTCTTTGTATGCCCAGGACATAAAAAAAAAAAAAAAAAAAAAAAAAAAAAAAACGTAACGAGTTCCCATTTGAGAAAAAGTATAAGTATTGGAAAATTCAAACCAATAAAAAGGAATTTTTCGGAAATGTTTCACTCCACAAAACTGTATATGTCATATATAGTATGTTTTAACGAGAACTACATTTTTTGTGCAGTAAAATGTTGTCTATCTCTTACGGTTTAGCAGTTATGGAAAAGCCATTCAGAAAGAAGAGGACTTTTCGGGACATTCCCGCAAAATTCAAGATATACATTTTATTTGCCATGGAAATAACTTAAATAATATTATATTTTAATCAAAATCGTTAGATCCATTTTTGAGAAAATTAAAAATGTTCACGTAAAGGCTGTCTGGCGTGGGGGATTTTCTTGAAAAATCTTCGTGTCTTTGAAAGATACTGAACCTGAATACCAACTTTGGTGTTTATCCGATATTATACTGTTCACACACACGCACACACACACACACACACACACACCTTTTCTATTTTTTTTTATTCACGAGGTCTCAAAACATACTATACGTAGTAGGAAAAGCAAAAATGTACATTTGTTTTAAACACACAATTTAATTCAAATAAATTTTTGTGGCATCAGCTATTATCAATTATTAATAGCTAAAATAGTTCAATACTTTATTTTTTACTATGTATTTTATTTTACGTCTCTTTTACTCTTTGGTCATATCGCAACGGATCTTTTAGTAGATAACTCTTAGAACGATATGTGATGGACAGTTACCCTTCTAGGTCTCATCCCTGTAACCATCCGCTCCGTCACGTGTCACAGAGACACTAGCGCATAGCTACCGAATCTTCTGCTTCGTGCCATGCAGACGACATTAGGGTGCCGTCCAGTCCAACTGCCGCCCCCACACAGAGACTCGGACAGTTAGCATTCTAGATCTCATCCCTGTAACCACCTGCTCCGTCACGTGTCACAGAGACACTAGCGCATAGCTACCGAATCTTCTGCTTCGTGCCATGCAGACGACATTAGGGTGCCGTCCAGTCCAACTGCCGCCCCCACACAGCAAGTGGGACAGTTAGCCTTCTAGGTCTCATCCCTGTAAACACCTGCTTCACGCCGTGCAGATGGCATTAGGGTGCCGTCCAGTCTAACCGCCGCCCTCACACAAAAAGGCGGACAGTTAGCCTTCTAGGTCTCATCCCTGTAACCACCTGCTTCATGCCTTGCAGATGGCATTAGGGCGTCGTCCATTCCAACCGCCACCCTGACACAGCAAGTGGGACAGTTAGCCTTCTAGGTCTCATCCCTGTAACCACCTGCTTCACGCCGTGCAGATGGCATTAGGGTGCCGTCCAGTCTAACCGCCGCCCTCACACAAAAAGGCGGACAGTTAGCCTTCTAGGTCTCATCCCTGTAACCACCTGCTTCACGCCGTGCAGATGGCATTAGGGCGTCGTCCATTCCAACCGCCACCCTCACACAGCAAGTGGGACAGTTAGCCTTCTAGGTCTCATCCCTGTAACCACCTGCTTCACGCCGTGCAGATGGCATTAGGGTGCCGTCCAGTCTAACCGCCGCCCCCACACTGAAAGGCGGACAGTTAGCCTTCTAGGTCTCATCCCTGTAACCACCTGCTTCATGCCTTGCAGATGGCATTAGGGCGTCGTCCAGTCCAACCGCCACCCTCACACAGAAAGGCGGCCAATTAGCCTTCTAGGTCTCATCCCTGTAACCACCTGCTTCATGCCGTGCAGAAGGCATTAGGGTGCCGTCCAGTCCAATCGGCGCCCCCACACAGAAAGGCGGCCAATTAGCCTTCTAGGTCTCATCCCTGTAACCACCTGCTTCATGCCGTGCAGAAGGCATTAGGGTGCTGTCCAGTCCAACCGGCGCCCCCACACAGAAAGGCGGACAGTTAGCCTTCTAGGTCTCATCCCTGTAACCACCTGCTTCATGCCGTGCAGAAGGCATTAGGGTGCTGTCCAGTCCAACCGGCGCCCCCACACAGAAAGGCGGACAGTTAGCCTTCTAGGTCTCATCCTTGGAAATGCCATCTTGCTTCGTCACGTGCCCACAGAGACCCCCAGCGTATAGCAGCCCAATCTTCTGCTTCGTGCCGTACAGATGGCGTTAGGGAGCCGTCCAGTCCAACTCTTACATTGTCTGTAGATAGATGGCATAGCATTCGCTATTACCACTTATTTTTCATATTACTATTGTTTTAGACTTAAGATGGAACTTTGGGTCGTGGTATTAAATATCCAAACCGGTATTTACCTTGGGAACTGAGGAAAACAACGAAAAAACCTCAACAAAGATTGGTCGAATCTTGTCGATTTTCAGCTGTTTCTAGGTATGTGAGATGTGCAAAGACTATGGAATTTTAATGCCAGCGCATAGCGTTCAGGTCTTAAAACCTCTGATTATCGCTGTTGTCTGTATATATAAAGACGAAATGTGTAATGTTAGGTTTATTTACATTAAAATGTAGTGGATAAAAATAAACTTTCGTAAGAATAAGTTTTATACCCATTAATAGGTGATAGAGGGTTGAGAAAGTCATGTGAATGTAACACATCAAATTTTCTGTAGCTGCGATGATGTCGCATTTATCTTGAGAAGTGGTATTTTATTAGCTCCACGTATGGACGCCAGTTTGAAGTAGTTGGTTTGTTGCATTATATTTCAACTGTTGGGGAGCCGAACTTGTAGTAGTTGCAACCGCACGTATGGTAAACAGTTTCCGGTAGCCTTCGCCCCAAATGAACTTTCAGGTGGCCTTCGCCCCAAGTTTAAAAAAATATTAACTTTGTAATTTGACTGTTTCTTTAAATATTATATATTTATGTTTGCCTCAGCTGGGTCAGTATTATTGTTAGAGACACGTTTCTCTTAGCAGGGTTGTGATGTGACAACAATGTAGGATTACACTGATTATAACTTTACTTCACTCCTTTTATTAATACTTGATACGATTTAAGAAACACTTTACTGATATACAGAGCTGTGAGATTCTTTTTATTAATTAATTACACTTTTTAACACGTAAACGTATTTTTCGTCTCACACGAATACGTATGATATTTCTTGAGGACGCTTTTTGTGTCTGTTTAGTAACACTGTCTGCAGGCAACTGACTTCTAAATTTGTAAATTTTTCTCCTTTTTAGTTTCTGATTGGGTAATCCTAGTCCAATAGAATACCTTCATTTAACTAAAGCTTTTTCTGGTTTTTGGTTGGCTATTTTATAAACTGTCACTAAAATCACATTATTGCTTCCAAGAATCTGAAGTAGTATTGTTAAACTCTCAAACTCATTATTGCCTCAAGGTTACCTCATTGTTAGTAACTTTTAACCTATTATTCTCACAGCTCCTACATTATTAAATTACGTAATACTTTCACATAACATTATTACACATGGATACAATAATATAAACATATACAATGACTGTAATATACACTTTTTATATATTGTTACATACACATATTGCTTTAAGGCGGGCAGTTATTGAATTTATATATTATATAATTAGACTGAAATCATTTAAGTGTTAAAAATACTGCCTCAATCTTCCTCTAAAGTGATATTTAAGACATGAACCAAAACTACACGAGGCATTCACAAGGAAATGCGAAACGCAAAGGGGTTGCTGGAAAGCGAAATTTATGAAGTGTATTTGTAAGGGAGCGACCAGAAGGGCTGGATCCAGTTTCAAAACAACAGGAACCCTGGCAAGGGTCGGACGCCCTCACAAGAAAACACCGGTCTGGGGCCAGAAGTCAGTCGGTTTGTAGGAAGAAGTGCAGGCCGACAGGCAGACAGGCAAATGCACGCACTATTTCATCGTGACACACGGATGGGATGGGATGAGGTCACCTCAGAGCACGAGCCTCCTGAATTTCACTGGCTCCTCATGGGCTTTTCGCCCGGTTTCACAGTTTAGGCTTAAGCCAAGCTTTAGTAAGCTATGGACGCCAGCTTTGCGAGTTTCACAGTAGGGTAACTAGCTGCGGCTTTACTGAGCTGGGCAATTCCACGGAACAGAAAAGTTTGTAATGTTTGCGCATGCGCATCGAGTGAATTCCCATTGTTTATGGCAACGCTGTTATGAAAATAATTTTCTGTAGGTTACCTAGCAACATAATGTTAAAACAACCGAAAAATTAGAGTAAAAACTGTTACTACGAAGTAAAAGCCACACATGGAGAAAAATTGCGATACGCGAAGTGGGTTAGAACTGTGTGAAACAATTTTGGTAGCCCTGCAGGCTGTAACTTTTGAGATGCTGGAAATCTCTCCAGCTGTAATTAGCATCTTTTGACTTTCATATATCTTCAATATCAAGAGAAGCATTGTTTCTCCTCACAAGGCTTTGTTACTGAAATGTAAAGCAATACGTTATATGAGATGTGACGGCAAAGTATACGAAAAAAACCTGATGTGCTCACTCACATGACTTTCTCTACTCTTGTACAAACTATTTTACAAACGCTTATTCTCCATCTACTTCATGTTAACCGAGATGTTAATCTTATTGCTAATTTTCTTGTAGATGCAAGGGGAATTGGTAGGCTTTAAGCGATAGTCAAATATTTTAAGAGCTGGTTGCTATGTGGAGTATTCCATTCTCTTTGTATGTCCAGCACATAAAAAAATGAATAACGAATTTGAGAAAAAGTATAAGTATTGGAAAATTTAAGGGAATAACAAGCAATATCTTGAAAACGGTTCACTCAACAAAAGAAATGTATATGACATAAATTGTGTATTTTAACGCGATCTACATTTTTTGTGTAGTAAAATGTTGTCTATCTCTTATGGTTTATCGGTTATGCAAAAGTCGTTCACAATAAAGAATGCTTTTGGAGACATTCCCAGAAAATTCAAGATATACATTTTATTTGTCATGAAAATATCTTAAACATATGATATTTTAATCAAAATCGTTAGAGCCATTTTTGAAAAAATTAAAATTTTCGAAAAATCTTCCATGTAAAGGGTAGTCTGGGGTGGGGGGATTTTCTTGAAAACCTTCGTGTCGCATCTCTAGAAGATACTGAATCTAAATACCAAGTTTGGTGCTTATCCAACTGTTCGTTTTTGAGGTATGCTGTTCAGAGACACACACACACACACACACACGGACATGTTTCCAAAAATGCTTTTTTTGGATTCAGGAGGTCTCAAAACATGTATTTCCGGTGAAATCTCGGTATCGAATTTTTGGGTGGAATGCAATACTTCCCCTACTTACTATACGTAGTAGAGAAAGTAAAAATGAATAACGAATTCCTATTTGAGAAAATAAGTATTAAAAAATTTAAGGGAATAACAAGCAATATCTCGAAAATGGTTCACTCAACAAAAAAAATGTATATGAAATAAATTGTGTATTTTAACGCGATCTACATTTTTTGTGTAGTAAAATTTTGTCTATCTCTTATGGTTTACCAGTTATGCAAAAGTCGTTCACAATGAAGAATACTTTTGGAGACATTCTCAGGAAATTCAAGATATACATTTTATTTGTCATTAAAATATCTTAAACATATGATATTTTAATCAAAATCGTTAGAGCCATTTTTGAGAAAATTAAAATTTTCGAAACATGTTCCATGTAAAGGGTAATCTGGGGTGGGGGGATTTTCTTGAAAACCTTCGTGTCGCATCCTTGGAAGATACTGAACCTAAATACCAAGTTTGGTGTTTATCCAACTGTTCGTTTATGAGTTATGCTGTTCACAGACAGACACACAGACACACAGACACACACACACACACACAGACACAGAGAGACACACAGACACAGAGAGACACACAGACATGTTTCCAAAACTGCTTTTTTTGGATTCAGGGGGTCTCAAAACATGTATTTCCGGTGAAATCTCGGTATCGAATTTTTGGGTGGAATACAATACTTTCCCTACTTACTATACGTAGTAGAAAAAGTAAAAACCTGATGTGCTCACTCACATGACTTTTTCTGCTCTTGTACAAAGTATTTTTACAAACGCTTATTCTCCATCTACTTTATGCCAATAAGATAAACCTTTACAGAAATAGCTACATTACACATTTCGTTATAGATACAAAGAGAACAGCGATAGTCAAATGTTTAACAACTGGACGCTATATGCTGACCTTAATATATGTTGTGGACAGGACTTGTAAAAGAATGACAAAAAATTGAAAAATTCAAAGTATTAATAAGAAATATCTCGGAAATAATGTGATAAAGAAAGTTATATGTGTTTTAAAGAAATGTACATTTTCTTTATAGCACGTTTTCCTCCATCACGTAACGTTTACCAGTTATACAATATTATACAAAATTCCTTCAGTATGAAGAGGACTTTACAGAGTATTTGCAGAAAATTCAAGGCATACATTTTATTTATCATGTAAATGTCTTTAATATATCACATTTTAATCAAACTGTTAGTCGTTTTTGAAAAAATAAAGTTTCCAAAAATGTTGCATGTAAAGTGTATTTGGGGTTGGTTAGATTTTCTTGAGAATTTTAGCGTCTCATTTTTGAAAGATACTGAATTTAAATACTAAGTTTGGTATTTATTCGACTCTTAGTTTCTGAATCATGCTGTTCACAGACACACACGTGAATCATCTTCTAAAAATTCTTTTTGGGGGGATTCCAGGGGCCTGAAAACACGTACTTCTGTTGAAATTTCGATATAAAATGTTTGGGTGGATTCAATACCTTCTCTATATACATCTATTTTCGTGGTAGACAAAGAAAAGAGATTTGAAAGTTCAACACAGTAATAAAGAATATCTCGGAAAAGGTTAATGGTAAATACAGTTTCATTTCATAAATTGTGTACTTTGACGAGATGTACATTTTTTGTGCAGTAAGATTTTATCTATCGCTTACGATTTACCAGTTACATTCAAGTTATTCAAAATGAAGAGCACTTCACAGGCTGTTCTCAGAAAACTCAAGATTTACATTTTATTTGCCATGTAAATATCTTTAATATATGGTATTTTAATCAAAATTGTTATTCATTTTTGAGAAAGCGATAAATATGGAAATTTCTTCGTGTAAAAGTAGTTTGGGGTGGAAGAATTTTATTGAAAATCATTTTTTACATCTTTGGAAAAAGGGGGCCTCAAAACATATTTCAGGTGACAGAAATTTTTGGTAGAATACAATACTTCCTCTAGCTACTGCAGGTAATTGGTAAGGTCCAGGCTGTTATAGTTACGTGGGATCCAGCAGTCGGAAGGAGGTCACCCAGGTTCAGGAATGAAAATCGCCACAGTACCAAGCCGCAAATGTGATATAATAGAGAAAAAAGTTATACGCAAGCTTTTTGTTTTCTGTCCATGGACGAAGTTTAGCTTTCTGCAATGCCATTGGCTGGGTCTCGGCGATCCCACCTGGGCAAGCGTCCATGTGGTGACCAAGCCCAATACTGCTTAACCTTGGCGACCACGCAAAAGCAGGCCGGCATGACAGCAAAGCAGGTTGGCTTTTAGGTTATGGTGTAAGGAATATCCGAGGTAGCAGACGGACAGGTCATAGCGACCCAAAGAGCGTACCAGCTGGTTGGTGTGGTAAGCAAGTTTCGTGTACATGGTGCCGGTTCTCGATGTATGGGACACCGAATGTGTGACGGGAATCTACGCCAGGTATCATAGATCATCCGAAGCGCCCTGTTCTGGATGGTCTGCAGCCTGCGGATGGTTGTGTTGCGTGGGATGAAGTTGAACAAAAATTAACTTTCCAAAAACAGCCAAACCTCAAATTATGCCATTTGGGGAGCTTGTAGGAAATTCCACAAGTTACTGCGAACAAAGAAGAACAACGCGTCCCGTACAGTGTGCCAACGTTTAACAAAAGCGAGTTTAAGATCGGCCATGCCGATAGTTGTTGCTTTTGATCAGTTAAAGACTGGACAACCTTGGGTCGCTTGTTTGTGTATTTTCCTCAGAAAGTCGATCATTAGAGAACAAAAACTGCCGTTTTGAACGACTATTTGTGACAGGAGACTAGACAAGGCGGAACCAACGTGACCGCCTACAGTGGGAATAAATGTTGGAAATAATTAAAATTCACTAAGGGTAGTCTAAACGGCGAAACTTACATCCCTAAAGAGGAATTTTCAATGTTTACTTGCATAGTAGGTAGACGAGGTATTGTTCTCCATCAAAACATTCTATACCGAGATTTCATAGGAAATACATGTTTTGAGAGACCCTGATTAAAAAATAGCATTTTAAGATAGAGACCCGTGCATGTGTGCCTATGCACAGCATAACTAACAAATATGAAAATTCGCATAAATGACCAAATTGGGCATTTAGGATCAGTGCCTGCCAAAGATGCGACACGAAGATTTTCAAGACAACCCACCCCACCCCAAACTACCTTTAGATTGACGATTTTTTCAAATTTTTTATTTTGTCAAAAATGGCTCAAAGGCTTTTGATTAAATACCACATGTTAAACATATTTACATGAAAAGTAATATATATTTATGGTAAACGTTAAGTGATAGACGAAAACGTACCACACAGAAAATGTAGATCTGCTCAAAACAATTTATTCTAAATAACTTTTTTTTGTAGCATCAGCCATTTCCGAGATATCCGTTATTAATGCTTGGAATTGTTCAAGACTTAGCCATTCTTTTAAAGTCCTGTCAACATTCAGTTGTTTCTCGCGATGTCATGGAAACAGCATGGAATTTTAAGGCCAGTATATAGCGTCCAGTTGTTAAACATTTGACTATCGCTGTTCTCTTTGTATCTATAACGTAATGTGTAATGTAGCTATTTCTGCAAAGGCTTATCTCGATTAAAATGTAGTAGATAGAAAAAAATTCTGATGTGTTGCACAAACGCTTATTCTCCATATGCTTCATGTTAATCGAGATGTTAATCTTATTGCTAATTTTCTTGTAGATGCAAGGGCAATTGGTAGGCTTTAAGCGATAGTCAAATATTTTAAGAGCTGATTGCTATGTGGAGTATTCCATTCTCTTTGCATGTCCAGGACATAAAAAAACGAATAACGAATTCCCATTTGAGAAAAAGTATAAGTATTGAACAATTCAAACAAAGAATATCTCGGAAATGGTTCACTACGGATCATCATTTTTTGGTGTAGTAAAATTTTTCATTTTAAGCATATGACATTTTAATCAAAATTTCTATAGCCATTTTTGAGGAAATAAAATTTTCGAAAAATGTTCCATGTAAAGGGCATGGGGGGATTTACTTGAAAATCTTGTCACACCCTTGGAAGATACTAAACTCAAATACCAATTTGGATTTATCCGATTCTTCGTTTTTGTGTTATGCTGTTCACAGACAGACACACCACGGGCAAATAAAGCATTTCCAAAAATGCTTTATTTGGATTTAGGGCACCTCTAAACATGCATTTCCGGGGAAATATCGATATCGAATATTTTGGGTAGAATGCAATACTTCCCCTACTTACTATATGTAGTAGAGAAACTAAAAAATTGTATATGAAAATTCAACAAAGAATATTTGGCAAAGATAAACACCACAAAAAGATTTGACATAAGTTGTGTGCTACATTTTTTTGTACACAGTAAGGTTTTCTCTATCTCTTACGGTTTACCAGTTATACAAAAGTCATTCAGAACGAAGAGGACTTCAGAGGATATTACTAGAAATTTTAAGATATCCATTTCATTTGTCATGGAAATATCTTCAACATAATTATTTTAATCAAACTCGTTCAGTGCCATTTTTGAGAAAATAAAAATTTTAGAAACATTTGCCATGATTTTCTTTAAAACCCGACTGCGACTTCACGCCCACGTACGTACGACAGAGGTGGGCGATCATCCAAACCATAAAGGGAGGTGATGTGACCAGCATCACCCACTTCCCAGTCAGAATGTTGGCCTCCGAAGCCAGGACCGCTGCCTATCGCAGTTCCTCAATTTCCTCATGATGCTTAGTGGGCACCGGTCCTATATTCGAGACCTAAATTCGCACCCTGGTATCGAGCCAAAGTGTATTCAGTGGCCGGGAAGCAGAGCTCCAGGCTCTAGCCCACAGCGCCAAGGCAGAGGACAGACATCCTTGGAAGATGCTGAATTTGAATACCAAGTTGGGTTTTGAATAGACTTGGTTTTTGAGCTATACTATTCACAAACACACACAGACCCCTTTCTAAAAGTGCTTTAATAGCGGTTCACAGGCCCTCAAACGTATATTTCCGATCAAATATCGCCATCAAATTGCTGGGCGGAATATAATAATTTCAACGTTTACAATACGTAGTGGAGAAAGTAAAAATCTGATGTGCTTGCATTCACATGGCTTTCTCTACTCCTTATTGTTAAAAACGATTATTCTTCTATCCACCTGTTGTTAATTGAGATAGCCTTCATTACGTATTTCGTTGTAGATGTAAGACGAATACAATAGTCAGACAATACCATTATGCCTAGAAGGACAACATATACACTATATGCTCAAAAGTATCCGGACATCCCCCACAAACATACATTTTTCATCTTAGGTGTATTGTGCTGCCACCTACTGCCTGGTACTCATTATCCGCGACCTCAGTAGTCATTAGACATCGTGAAACAGCAGATTGGGACGCTCCGTGGAACTCACGGGCTTCGAACGTGGTCAGGTGATTGGGTGTCCCTAGGTCCACTGTTTCTGATGTGATAGTGAAGTGGAAACATGAAGGGACATGTACAGCACAAAAGCGTACAGGCCGACCTCGTCTGTTGACTGACAGAAATCGCCGAAATTTGAAGAGGGTCGTAAAGAGGAATAGGCTGACATCTATTCAGACCATCACACAGGAATTCCAAACTGCATCAGGATCCACTCCAAGTACTATGACAGTTAGGCGTGAGGTGAGAAACCTTGGATTCCATGGTCGAGCGGCTGCTCATAAGCCACACATCACGTAGGAAAATGCCATACGACGCCTCGCGTGGTGTAAGGAGCGTCAGTGGCAAAATGTTGTGTGGAGTGACGAATCACGGTACACAATGTTGCGATCCGATGGCAGGGTTTGGGAATGGCGAATGCCCGGTGAACGTCATCTGCCAGTGTGTGTAGTGCCAACAGTGAAATTCGGAGGTGGTGGTGTTATGTTGTGGTCGTGTTTTTCCTGAAGGGGGCTTGCACCCCTTGTTGTTTTGCGTGGCACGATCACAGCGCAGACCTACATTGATATTTTAAGCACCTTGCTTCCCACTGTTGAACAGCAATACGGGGATGGCGATTGCATCTTTCAACACGATCGAGCACCTGTTCATACTGCACGGACTGTAGTGGAGTGATTACACGGCAATAACATCCTTGTAATGGACTGGCCTGTGCAGAGACCTGACTTGAATCCTATAGAATACCTTTGGAATGTTTTGGAATGCCGACTTAGTGCCAGGACTCACCGAACTACATCGATACCTCTCCTCAGTTCCGCACTCCGTGAAGAATGGTCTGCCATTCCCCAAGAAACCTTCCAGCATCTGATTGAAAGTATGCCTGCGAGAGTGAACGTTGTCATCAAGGCTAAGGGTGGGCCGACACCATATTGACTTACAGCATTACCGATGGAGGGCGCCACGAACTTGTACGTCATTTTCAGCCAGGTGTCCGCATACTTTTGATCACGAAGTGTACATCAAAACGAAGAGGAAATTCCGAGGTGAAAAACCATTATTACTTTCTCTACTACGTATAGTAAGGTGAAGTATTATATTCCACTCAAACATTCGATATCGATATCTCACCGGAAATATATGTTTTGAGATTTCCTGAATCCAAAAAAAAGCATTTTTAGAAAAAAGATCCGTGTATGTGTGTCTGTGAACAGCACGACTGAAAAACGAAAATTCGGATAAATACTAAACTTGGTATTTAGGTTCAGTATCTTTCAAAGGTACAACACGAAGATTTTCAAGACTACCCTTTACATGTAACATTTTTCGAAATTTTGATTTTCTCAAAAATGGCTGTAACGATTTTGATTAAAATATCATATGTTTAAGATACTTTCATGGCAAATGAAACGTATATCTTGAATTTTCTGGGAATGTCCCCAAATGTCCTCTTCATACTTAGAGAATTTTGTATTACTCGTAAACCGTAAGGGATAGACAAAATGTTACTACACAAAAAATGTGGATATCGTTAAAACACACAATTTATGTCATATACATTTTTTGTTGAGTGAACCATATTCGAGATATTGCTTGTTATTCATTTTTTTTGTCTTGGATATGCAAAGAGTATTAATCTGTGGCAAAGAGAATGGTGCTGCACCTAGCAACCAGCTATTAAGAGATATGTCTATGCTTAAAGGCTACTGTTTTTCTATATTGGCCTTGCAAATACAAAACAAGGGGAACATGGTACGCCTTAAGCGATAGTCAAATATTTTTAGAACTGGTCGCTATGTGTAAAATGTAATTCTCTTTGCATGTCAAAAGATCGTTTCTGCAAATGTTTATCTCAATTAATATGAAATAGATGGAGAATAAGAGTTTGTAAAAATAGTTTGTACAAGAGTAGAGAAAGTCTTGTGAGTGTAATACAAGATTTTTTAGTAATAAGTGCGAAGTCACTTATTTAAACGGCCTCCACGGGGAGGAAGTATTACGAAGTTTTTGTCACCTAGAGAAGCTTTACAAGATAAAAGCTCGCTTGTTGTCATCTTTGATCTATCTGTAACGCTGCAGGGACGAAACTGTCACTCCTAATTTTGTAAGGATGAAGCGAAGTTTCACTTTGCACAGTCCCATTGAATATATAATCGTGATCAATCTGCTTTGTTATGGGATCATATTCATTAGGCTACAAAAGACCTTGCACACTTAAACTGCGAGTTATTAAGCATTCATCTTCAAATCAGTAATTCAGTACAAAAGAACGACTGGAACAACGTCGACGTGCTTAATTTTCGTTCGATGGATTTTGAAACGGCAACTCTAGGCCGAGCCCGAGAACTGTAATTATAGATAATTTGATTAATTAATTTTTATTGATGTTAATTCATGCTATGTACATATCTTTTTGTTTTTACTGCTTGTATAGTTTAAGAAGGGTGATTTAACGATATGTCTGTATTTAGGTTACTAATATTAGAAGAGTTATAAATTGTTTGATGTAAATAATTTAAGCGCTATGTTAAAATACTGTCCACGACGAAATGTTTTAGCTACAGGAATAGTGTCTTCGAAGGCAGAAAATCTAGTTTTACGATGTCTCTCTGGTCGCAGGGGCATTGTTCATAAAGCGAGGGTGTAGAGTCTTTGTTCCTTTATACGATAATTCGCCGTGATCAAGTGAGAGAAACAACTAGCTTAACAGTAAATTTAGGAAAAGCCGCGATTTATGTTAAACTTGGACCAATGGGATCCCTGTAAGTTTATACGAAATAGTGAGACGTGTTGAGTGGCGCTAAAATGGACCAATAGGAAAGGAAGCAGCCCCAGAAGCCTGCGACTATAAATGGATCTGTTAGGAACAAATTCGAGGCATTTTGTCATTTGTGGGTCATTTGTCATGTGGTCAGGGAACATTTTGCTAAACTACAGGCAGGGAGAGATGCTGCAGGATGTTTGAGAGATATCGCGCCAAAAGGGAATGAAGACGGTTTTCGAAACACACATAAGAGTCGCTACTTGTAAAGAGATAATAAGCATATTTAAACTTCGCGTCATATCCGCGCCGTGTTTTAACAGCGGTGGACAGTATTTTAACGGCGGCAATATCAGTGTTGTGTACTACGTGGATTAGCTAAATAAAAGAAACTGCAGTGTCATCTTTTCGTAACCAAAGCACGTTTATTTCTCCTTTTACCACCACCCGAGATCTACGCTTCCTTTACCAAGGATAAGTCCATGTTCCCACATAGTTTAAAGAAAATTACTGCAGCTAGCCGAGGATAAAAAATGCAGAGAACCAGCACACTGCGAACATCTGGAGCCAACTGGGCGGATGCAGCAAGGTAAGCCGCGAGCAACGGGCATCAAAGAACACCCACAACATCGGGCAGGAGGTGATTGCCGCAAACAGGTAGCGATTTCTTAATCCGCTCGCCAACAGAAAAAGTTTAACCGTATTCGTCCATCCAAGGTCAAACCGCCAGAATATAAAGTTCTTGCCAAAGGTGGAAATTTTGCTTTTACACCTGCACAGTGCCTGTTGAAGATATTATTGCTAATGTAGAAACAGGATTGGTTCATTTACCACCGAGTGTGGCCGATGAAATAGATCCGAAACATCAAGAGTTTTGCGTAAAGGTAAGCCTCCAGTAAGGAGTATCTGCTCAAAACAAAGGAGGGCTCTCAAAGGTTTGAATGCTCATACTAAGATTTTAATTCACTCTACGGATAAAGGAAATACCACCGTGATAATGAATAAGTCGGACTATATGCAGAAGACGAGTGACCTACTTGACCCTCAGCTTACGCGGGATCTAACTGTGGGTATCCTTAGAAAAACGAATAGAGTCCACTTCACTAAACTCATATAAAAAAAGGTAATTTGTACATCAGAAACTTATGCGCCATGTCTATATTGTTATATCCTGGGATGAAGCCAAAACGTTAAAAGCTAGATATACATTGGGAGGCATAGCTGCAGAGGCAGCAAGAGGACCAGAATCTTAAACTACGCATTCCAGAGCAGTCGTGGGATAATTGTAGCAAAATACACAAAATTTCACATTAATCACATTACCTGTGATTTATTCAGTATAAGCACGGTGTCCCTATATCACACACAAGAGATAAAAAGGAAGAAATGAAGGGAGATGCTGCACACACGAGGCTGCATTCACACCCAACACTCACCATAAGTGAGATTCAACACACAAAGAAGTAACGCTCACTTCCCCTACTCGGCTTCTCCACCTCTGGCCAGGATCGCCAGCCAGACGAACTTCAAACCCAAAGCAGAAAAAATTACCCCAGCAATACTGTCGCCAACGACGCAATGATGTGTCTGGCATGAGAGTATACACACATACACGCTGCAATATAGACTGCCGAAGATACACAAACAAAATATTCCTCTTCGTACTATAGTAAGCACGATTGGTTCCCAACTTACGGCGTTTCTAAACATTTGACGGCCTTACTACAGCCTCATTGGACAATCCGACAGCTATACAGGACGGACCATTTAAGTTGAGACTGTACAATATCTCCAAAACTAAGTGTTGTAGAAAGAAATGTCTTGAATAAAAGTTGCTTGATATTATGAGGGAAAGTAAATGCCATTAATCGTGTTTTGCTTGGAGGACGTTGTGATCGTCATTTTATGGTCAATTTAATTTCTTAAATGGGAACGTACATTTTGGATGTGTTTTTTCATCAGAAAATGGTTTATAAACCGTTGTTTATTTTGTGATGAGGAATAAGGAAACAAAATAAAAAAATGCTGGTTCCCAATTACGAAACGTAACTTGATCCTCAAATGACCATCCATAGGTGCTCTAACCATTCATTGCGCTCTTTGTACACAGTCATTCAGAATTTTCTTTGCTGTAAGAACAACTCCAGAGTGCTTTATACAAATACTAGCTTTTTATGAGTGAGAAAACAATATAAAAAATCGGATGTGTTACATTCACATGGCTTTCTCTACTCTTGTACAAACTATATTTACAAACGCTTATCCTCCATATGCTTCATGTTAATCGAGATGCTAATCTTATTGCTAATTTTCTTGTAGGTGCAAGGGGAATTGGTAGGTTTTAAGCGATAGTCAAATGTTTTAACAGCTGGTTGCTATGTGAAGTATTCCATTCTCTGTGTATGTCCAGGACAAAAAAAATGAATAACGAATTTGAGAAAAAGTATAAGTACCTATTGAAAAGTTTAAGGGAATAACAAGCAATATCTCAAAAACGCTTCACTCAACAACAAAAATGTATATGACATAAATTGTGTATTTTAACGCGATCTACATTTTTGTGTAGTAAAATTTTGTCCATCTCTTATGGTTTACCAGTTATGCAAAAGTCGTTTACAATGAAGAATACTTTTAGAGACATTCCCAGAAAATTCGAGATATACATTTCATTTGTCATGAAAATATCTTAAACATATGATACTTTAATCAAAATCGTTAGAGCCATTTTTGAGAAAATTAAAATGTTCCAAAAATGTTCTATGTAAAGGGTAATCTGGGGTAGGGGATTTTCTTGAAAACCTTCGTGTCGCATCTCTGGAAGATACTGAACCTAAATATCAAGTTTGGTG
Source organism: Deroplatys truncata (assembly GCA_030765065.1). NCBI lineage: Eukaryota > Metazoa > Arthropoda > Insecta > Mantodea > Mantidae > Deroplatys > Deroplatys truncata. The sequence continues at coordinate 12,167,247 of CM060979.1, forward strand.
TTTATCCGACTGTTCGTTTCTGAGTTATGCTCTTCACAGACACACACACACGGACATGTTTCCAAAAGTGCTTTTTTTGGATTCAGGGGGTGTCAAAACATGTATTTCCCGTGAAATCTCGGTATTGAATTTTTGGGTGGAATACAATACTTCCACTACTTGCTATACGTAGTAGAGAAAGTAAAAATTTAACAAAATTTAAAATCTGCCAAGGATAAGAGCGACCCCTTGTGTGTTCCAGGTGTATGTTATCCTGTATATGCGGTTATGTTTAACGCAGTATAAATGTCCGAATAACAGAGGATACTTGACATTGCCGTCTTGCACAAACAGATGTCTGCAGTCGACGAATACTTTGTTAACATGGGTCATCGTATTCTCTATGAAGACACGAATGTATTACCTTCAACATAATAATTTCATGCTAGGCTTCATAGTGACGGCAGTATTTTTAACACTTGAATAATATCAAGTAAATTATATAATATATAAATTCAATAACAGCCCGTCTTGAAGCAATATGTATGTAATAATTTGTAAAATGTATGTAACAGTCATTGCATATGCTTATATTATTGTAAACATGATCAATAATGTAATGTGAATGTATTATGTAATTTAACAATGTAGGAGCTGTGAGAATAAGTTTAACGTTGCTAACAATTAGGTAACCTTGAGGCAATAATGAGTTTGAATACTAATAGTCAGGATTAGAGCAACGATAATGTAAATTTTTGTGACAGTTAAAAAATAGCCAACCATCAGCCAGAAAAACCTTTAATAAAATGCAGGTATTCTATTGGACTAGGATTAGCCAATCAGAGACTTGAAAGGGTTTATACGGTTGAAACCTGTTCAGTTGCCTGCAGACCTTGGTAGTAACTGCATGGAAGTAGCGTTCTCTAGAGAAATATTACGTATTCGTGCGAGACGTAAAATAAGTATACGCGATAAAAGAAGTGCAAGTATTAAATAAAAGAATCTCACAGCTCTTAATATCAGTGTAGTGTTACTTAATTTGTGTCAAGGATTAATAAAAAGAAGTGAATTTAAAACTTAAAATCTGTGTAAGCCTATATTCTTGTCGCACCACGCCCTGTCTAAGAGATACATGACTCTAAAGTAATACTGACGCAGCCGAGGCAAACATAAACATAAATATCTATAGAAACAGTTTAATAACAAAGGTAATATTTATTTTTAAACTTGGAATGTAACAACAAAAATCTGATGTGTTACACTCACATGACTTTCTCTACTCTTTTACAAACTATTTATACAAACGCTTAATCTCCACCTACTTCATGTTAATCGAGATAAACATTTGCAGACTCTATCTTATTGCTAATTTTCTTGTAGATGTAAGGGGAATATATATTTACAAGGGCAATACAGAAATACAGTAGCCTTTAAGCATAGACATATCTCTTAATAGCTGGTTGCTAGGTGCAGCACCATTCCCTTTGCCACAGATTAATACTCTCTGCATATCCAAGACAAAAAAATGAATAACGTATTCCCATTTGAGAAAATAAGTATTGAAACATTTAAGGAAATAACAAGCAATATCTCGAAAATGGTACACTCAACAAAAAAATGTATATGACATAAATTGTGTATTTTAACGCGATCTACATTTTTTGTGTAGTAACCTTTTGTCTATCTCTTATGGTTTACCAGTTTACCAAAAGTCGTTCTCAATGAAGAATACTTTTGGAGATATTCCCAGAAAATTCAAGATATACATTTTATTTGTCATGAAAATATCTTAAACATACGATATTTTAATCAAAATCGTTAGGGCCACTTTTGAGAAAATTAAAATTTTCGAAAAATGTTCCATGTAAAGGGTAATCTAGGGTGGGGGATTTTCTTGAAAACCTTCGTGTCGCATCTCTGGAAGATACTGAACCTAAATACCAAGTTTGGTGTTTATCAGACTGTTCATTTCTGAGTTATGCTGTTCACAGACGGACATGTTTCCAAAAATGCTTTTTTTGGATTCAGGGGGTCTCAAAACATGTATTTCCGCTGAAATCTCGGTATCGAATTTTTGGGTGGAATACAATACTTCCCCTACTTACTATACGTAGTAGAGAAAGTAAAAATACATCTTCAAATAGGCTTTTCATCCGTAGTAGCATATTACGTAAACAACAAATTCAAATTGACGTACATATGTGGAGCAGAAATACAATAGAGAAGGAGTCGAAATATATTAACATTCGAAGATGTTCGATAAAAAAGAGCGCACATGGATACCAACGATGGCAAGCCACTGCAGACTCACTAATCATGAGCCTGTTCTGTCCTTGGCGTGAGCTACCCAGGGTGTTACTCTTTTGAAGTTGGCAACCGGAGTTGACCGAAACGTCGGACTGTTTATCCTTAGACCACGGCCTTCTAGCTTGGAAGATTTTAATATTTTATCGATTTGTAAGAATAGTTTGTACAAGAGTGAGCAGAGAAAGTCATGTGAGTGCAACGCATCAGTTTTTGGGGGTAGGTAAATAAATTATATTAAGAACACATTAAGAGCAAGGTCCCTGTTTTAGCTATGTTCCAATGAAGACGCAAGACACGAGAATGATAAGGAGAGTTTGGTTTGATATCCAAGCTGAAGCGATGTAGAATTTCGTCACAAGAGAACGACGTTGGAGGGTTGGGTGAGGCTGGCGGAATGGAATTGCAAATGTTTCTCAATGGAGTGGGAAATTGTTTCTTTTGTGTAGACTTCTGCGGTGGACCAGGACACAGAAAACTCTTTGAATAAAAGAAACGGCGGGGAGATAAAGAAAGAAAAAAAGGAGAAGCGGGAAACTTGAAGATACATTGCTTACGTCAATTTCTGGTCCAAGTTGTTGAGAAGCAGTCAAAGGGAAATCTGGATTTTGTGGAATCGCGTATCTTCAAGAGGCAAATGTTCCCAAAAAAGAAAAAGCGTAAAGGAACTTTGAAAGCGCAGTATTTTAACTACAAGTTTTATGTCATCATGTTGGGAGTTCCACAATATTGACCCTTATCGATTTCCTCTCTAGGCACTCGTTTAAGGACAATTTAATCTTGAGACTTAGTTATAGAACTCTTAGATAAACATACAGTACGAGGGGTGATCTAAAAATTCTCGTCCTGACCGAGAAAACACAAGATTTATTTGTGTGTCACAGAATAGACTCCTTGTGAATTAGTATATTTAGTGCAGTGACTTTCTAACCTCATCATTTGATATGAACCTTCGACAAACCAACTATTTCTTCAGGTTTGGGAATAAAATATAATCGGTTTTCCAGCAAGAATCCCAGACGTGTGTAAAGGTGCACTGGTTGTGATGAAAGAAATTTTTTTTTCTCGCAAAGTGTGGACGTTTAGCTTGAAAAAGCATCCTTCAATTGGTCCAGTAGTGAACCGTAGTACACCCGGTGATGGTTCTACCTCATGCACGTATGACTTTTCCTGCAGATGGAACCATTTTCGCTTTCTTTGGTGCACCTTCACCTGTTGACACTGCTTGGGTTGCTCCTTCGTCTCTGACGTGTAATGATAAATCCATGTTTCATCTACTGAAACATTGGAGAAATTCACTGAAATTGCGTTTAAGCAAGTCTAAGCACTTGAGAAATGTTCATCCAATACGTGTTTGGTAAATTATCCACACCCAAAACATGTATAAAATGTAGTAGACACGGCCTATAGAAATCTTTGCAATATCAGCCAACTCGGGTATCTTCAGTCGGTTATCACGGAGTACTTAAATGTTAATTTTATCCACAATTTTGTCGGTCGTAGCGGTTTTGGTCGATCTGTTTGCTCATCGCTCTGAATGAAATAGCTCGATCCATCCTAGATCCTTCTTATGTGACGCTGTCCAACTTTTCAACTATAACTTTTTTCAGTTCTCACTGTCACTGATTCGTTTTGATTTAGTTCGCCTTCAATGAGAGTTCACTTCACTAATGTCAATTCTCTGTCACTTCACTTCCTTCGTAATGTAGCCATTTCACGCTGGACGGGTCACCTCAATCGGGAGTCGAACACAGGACCTCCACAACGCTCCGCAGTAGCTCTCACTGTCGTCACCAAATCGCTCAGAGAATAGCTCTTGATGGCGCACCAGAGACGCTAACTCGCTCGCTGACTGATTTAACTCAATTCTATTCTAACTGCTCTTGCGAGAACGCTCGCTTGTATACTCAGTGGACTCTCTCCACAGGTTCTGTAACGTTCTAGAACTATTTCGACACATTTTCAGGGGGAGGAGGGAGAGATAAAGCTTCCAGGAGGTACTGCTTATCTGCCGATACCGCGCCCGGTGTTTACACCGACCGCCCGGCGCCAACCTCCTGATAATTTTAGGCCATAGCTGCAGCGTCACATTGACAAGAATATTCCAAAGCAATTGCTACCTAAGTACAGATGACATAGATTCTGTAGTCCTAAGAGAATACTTGGATGTTACTACTGTGGTGGTGAAGAGACATGGAGGATCAGTAAAAGGCTCTGAAGCTAAACTATAAAACCCACTGGAACAGAAGGTCGTAATTAAACGTTAGCAAGAAGCAGGATTAATCATTATCTCTCGGCAAGCTATTATTCGAGGATACTTGTCAGCAACAAGGTATACATGTGGCGAGAGAAAATGCCTATCCAAAAAGACCTTTACACATCCAATTTGTCTTTTACTTTTTCTACTACTTACCTATAATAAGTAGGGGAAGTATTTCATTCCACCCAAAAATTCAGTACCCAGATTTCGCCGGAACAAAATATACTTACACCTTGGCACTCCGGAATAAAAATAAAGCATTTTTAGAAAAAAAACTAATGTTGCACTCACATGACTTTCGCTACTCTTGTACAAACTATTTTAACAAACGCTTATTCTCCATATGCTTCATGTTAATCGAGATATTAATCTTATTGCTAATTTTCTTGTAGATGCAAGGGGAATTGGAAGGCTTTAAGCGATAGTCAAATGTTTTAAGAAACAGGTTGCTATGTGGAGTATTCCATTCTCTTTGTGTGTACAGGACATAACAAAACGTATAACGAATTTTCATTTGAGAAAAAAAGTATAAGTATTGGAAAACTCAAACAAATAACAAGCAATATCTCGGAAAAGGTTCACTCGGGGGGAGGGGTGTATGCTACATAAAATCTGTGTTTTAACAAGATCTACTTTACTGTACAACAAACTTTTGTCTAGCTCTTACAAAGTCATTCCAGTTCTATGTATATGTGACGGGAGATTTGTTCCAAGTTTGTAACATAATTTTCCGAAGAACATCTTCATATTATTTATTTACGTACTGCACATGCAGCCATATAGAAGAATGCAGGGCAGCCAAATTCTCCAGCTTGCTTCAAACTAATGCAGCCTACACTCTTTTTGTCACTAAATTACACTAACTATATAATTATATACATTATTCCTAAATTATGCTGACTAGCTATGTACACGAAACGCTAACTCTTTAATTTAACTACATCTAGCCTAAACGTAACTACACCTAATCACTTCACTACAGGTTAGACCTGCCTAATACACTATGTGATCAAAAGAATCCGGACACCCCACAAACATACGTTTTTCACCTTAGGTGCAGTGTGCTGCCACCTACTGCCTGGTACTCATTATCCGCGACCTCAGTAGTCATTAGACATCGTGAAACAGAGGAATGGGACGCTCCGTGGAACTCACGGACTTCGAACGTGGTTAGGTGATTGGGTGTCACTTGTGTCAGAAGTCTGTCCGCGAGATTTCCACACTCCTAAACATCCCTAGGTCCACTGTTTCTGATGTGATAGTGAAGTGGAAACATGAAGGGACATGTACAGCACAAAAGCGTACAGACCGACCTCGTCTGTTGACTGACAGAGACCGCCGACATTTGAAGAGGGTCGTAAAGAGTAATAGGCAGACATCTATCCAGACCATCCCACAGGAATTCCAAACTGCATCAGGATCCACTCAAGTACTATGACAGTTAGGCGTGAGGTAAGAAGCCTTGGATTCCATGGTCGAGCGTCTGCTCATAAGGCACACATCACGCAGGAAAATACCAAACGATGCCTCGCTTGGTGTATGGAGCGTCAACATTACACGATTGAACAGTGGCAAAACGTTGTGTGGAGTGACGAATCACGGTACACAATGTGGCGATCCGATGGCAGGGTGTGTAGTGCTAACAGTGAAATTCGGAGGTGGTGGTGTTATGGTGTGGTCGTGCTTCTCCTGGAGGGGGTTTGCACCTCTTGTTGTTTTGCGTGGCACGATCACAGCGCAGACCTACACTGATATTTTAAGCACCTCCTTGCTTCCCACTGTTGAAGAGCAATTCGCGGATGGCGATTGCATCTTTCAACACGATCGAGCACCTGTTCATACCACACGGGCTGTGGCAGAGTGGTTACACGACAATAACATCCCTGTAATAGACTGGCCTGCTCAAGAGTCCTGACTTGAATCCTATAGAACACCTTTGGGATGTTTTGGAACGCCGACTTCGTGCCAGGCCTCACCGACCTACATCAACACCTCTCCTCAGTTCCCCACTCCGTGAAGAATGGGCTGCCATTCCCCAAGAAACCTTCCAGCACCTGATTGAAAGTGTGCCTGCGAGAGTGAACGCTGTCATCAAGTCTATGGGTGGGCCAACAGCATATTGACTTCCAGCATTACCGATGGAGGGCGCCACGAACTTGTACGTCATTTTCAGCCAGTGTCCGGATACTTTTGATCACGTAGTGTTATGTTCCATTAGTTCCTCCAGGAAAGGGTCTGCTGAACGGTTCTTGGTGTCAGTATGCCACAAATACTGAGAAATGTGAGCATCTAGGTGTTTTCTGAGGTAAATCGACAAATCCGTCTTATTAATCGGATGAGCAATTTATTTGCAAGAATATCCCCAAGAACACACAAACGTTGTATCTCACACTACAATAAATTCTACTTCACTGCATGATGTCCATGATTGTAAAGGAATAAAACCCGAGAGAAAGCATGGTGAGGACTTTAAAAAATGACTGTCGCTAATCGCTTCCAATTGTGCACTTGTATGGGGATTTTTTTTCAGAAGTTGGCTATGGTTGTTACAAATGAAGCGCATGTTGGCTGCTATGCAATAACAGTATTAGTCATCGGTCGTTTCAGTTTGCTTGCGCATGCGCATTGGAGAACCTTTGGACTTACGAAATTTCTCGCGTCTCTCGCGTCAAATGTTCGAAAGTATCTCCAAAAAGGACTTTTGGGGACATTCCCAGAAAATCCAGGATATACATTTCATTTGCCTTAAACATATGGTATTTTAATCAATATCGTTGGCCATTTTTGTGAAAATCAAAATTTAAAGGGTAATTGGGGTGGGGGGAATTTTGTTGAAAATATTCGTGTCCTACCTTTGGAAGATATTGAACCTAAATACTAAGTTTGGTATTTAACCAACTTTTCGTTGAAAGAAATGGAAAAATTCGAACCATTAGTAAGGAACATCTCGGAAATGGCCAATGCCACAGAAAAGTTATCTGAAATAAATTGTGTGTTTTAAAGAGATCTTCACAGGGTTTTCTATAAAGTTCAAAATATACATCTTATTTTTCATGTAAATATCTTTAATATATGGCATTTTAATGACAATTATTAAAAATTTACAAAACCCTTGTAAACATTGGAGTCATAAAAGAACAAGCTGACGAAGAAGACCTTGATCTTTGGTTGAGAATGCCAATAGAGTAGAAAAAAATAGTCGTTACTTCACACAAAATGCATGTAAAATAAGATAAATGCCGCCGGTTATACATTTTGAATATTTACAGCCACAAGTGAAAATATCATAGGTATATTAAACGTAATTACGTTTAAGATGAATCTAGCGAGTCTCAAAAATGTATTTCTGGTGAAATTTTGGTATGGTGTTTTTGGATGGAACCTACTTCCCTATAGAGAAAGTAAAAGTCCCTCCGACCCAGACCGGGAATCGAATCCGCAACCCCTGGACTGAGAAGCCAGAACTCTGCTCATTTCACACATGACTTGATGAACATCTGTGACATAATATTTCTAGTGGGAGTGTCCTTGTGGCACATTAGCCACGTAATAAAAACAATGGCACTCACAGACTCCCTCATCCCGTAAGTTTTGCGGGTGCGGTATTTATGGCGACATGGGTACCGGGCGGCGGGTGATTCACGGCGGTCGTCTTGCTACTTCCGGTCACTCTCTTCCTTCCGTTAGATCGTAAACATGACAAAAGATACTTTGTGTCCATTGTCCAGTCTATATGTGGTCATTTGCGGCCGCATCCTTTATGTCCTGCAGTCATGCCAATACAATGCGCCCCTGCCTGGATCTGTGTCACCATAATTCACTGTATCTGATGTCTTCATTATATTGTCTTACAGCCCTCTTCATCCAGAACACACTACACTGATCACCTGCTGGCAATGTTCTACCATCAACTTGATCGGGCGGTAACTGGCACACAAACTTTTTGCATTGCAATTTGAGCCAAATGTGCAGCTTATTTTTGGGTGTATACACCACTCTCACTAGAAATAGATTTTGAACAGTTCTTCATTTGGAAGAAATTTTGTACAACCCTGTATAACCTCTGCATTTTCAGTTGTTTCTCGCGATGTCATGGAAACAGTATGGCATTTTAAGGCCAGCATATAGCGTCCAGTTGTTAAACATTTGACTATCGCCGTTTTCTTTGTATCTATAACGAAATGTGTAATGTAGCTGTTTCTGTAAAGATTTATTTGGATTAAAATGTAGGCTAGATGGGCAATTCCACTGAAAATAAGCCAATGGTTAAAAAATAGAAAATAAAATGCTATGCAATAATAATAATAATAATAATAATAATAATAATAATAATAATAATAATAATGCATAGCGTAGTAAAAACTTATACTTCATGAATCAAGAACAAAAATATTGTTTGATGTGTTACACTCACCTGACTTTCTATACTCTCTATCGTTTATTAGTGGGTACACAAATTATTCTTACTTATCTTTCTATCTATTACATTTTAATTCAAATAAACCTTAGCAGAAACAGCTACATTACACATTTCATTATAGATACAATGAACAGCGATAATCAAATCTGAGGCAGTATTTTTAACACAAATGCTTTACTCAAATTATATAATATGTAAATTCAATAACAGCCCGACTTAAAGCAATATAAAAATATATAAAAAGTGTATACTACAGTCATTGTATATCTTTGTATTATTGTATACGTGTGTAATAATGTTATCTGAATGTATTACGTAATTTAATAATGTAGGAGCTGTGAGAATATTAGGTTAAAAGTTGCTAACAATGAGGTAACCTTGAGGCAATAATGAGTAAGAAAGTGTAATAATGCTACTAGTCATTATTGGAGCAACAATAATGTAATTTTTGTGACAGTTTATAAAATGACCAATCAACAACCAGAAAAAAGCTTAAGATAAATAAAAGTATTCTATTGGATTAGGAATAGCCAATCAGACACTTGAAATACAGAAATTTACAAATTTAGGCGGTAGAAATTGAGTGAGGTGCTTGTGGACAGTATTTCTAACCGGACACGAGATGTGTCCTCGAGAAATTTAATACGTATTCGTGTGAGATAAAAATAGTTTACGTTTTAAAAAGTGAAAGTAATTAATTAAAAAAAATCTCACAGCTCTCTCTCTATATATATCAATGAGGTGTTATTTAAATCGTATCAAGCATTAATAAAAGGAGTGAAGTAAAATTATAATCTGTGTAAGCCTACATTCTTCAGTCGCACCACTCCCTGCTAAGAGAAACATGTCTCTAACAATAATACTGACGCAGCTGAGGCAAACATCAATATACGTATTTAAAGAAACAGTCAAAAATTACAAAGTTAATATTTTTTTTAAACATTTTTTTGGGCAAAGATCACCTGAAAGTATATTTGGAGCGAAGGCTACCGGAAACTTTTTACCATACGTGCGGTTGCAACTACTTCAAGTTAGGCTCCCCAACAGTTCAACTATAATACAACTCCTTCATACAACAATATAACTCCTATTTCAAATTGGCTTTCCACACGTGGGGCAAATAACGTAAAGACAATAAGTACTTCAAATGTTTAACAACTGAACGCTATATGCTGGCCTTAAAATTCCATACTGTTTCCACGACATCGCGAGAAACAACTGAATGTTGAAAAGATTTTAGGAGAGAATGGCCAATGGGCAATTCAGACCTTTAATACGGGATATATCAGAAATGGTTTATGCCACAAACAAACTTATTTTAAATAAATTGTGTATTTTAAAGAGATCTACATTTTTTGGGCACTGCGTTTTTGTCTATCGCTTAACGTTTACCAGTTTTATAAGATTATACAAAATTCCTTACGAATGAAGAGGACTTCAAAGGCTGTTCCCAGAAACTTCAAGATATACATTTTATTTTATCACGTAAATACCTTTAATGTACAGTATCTTAAACAAAATCGTTAGAGCTATTTTTTAGAAAATAAAACATTTCGAAAAGTCTTCCATGTAAAGGGTAGTTTCGTGTGGGGGATTTTCTTGGAGAAGCTTCTTAACGCATCTGTGGAAAGCACTGAACCTAAATATCAAGTCTGGTGTTTTTTCCGGCTTTCCATTTTTGAGTAATCACATGAACGTAACACACCAGAAGTTTTTTAAAATGTAAAACGTGATACCGTAATTATTGACGGGAAGATATAAATAGTTAAATAAGTCTGAATTGTTAGCCAGCCGTGTAAGAAAGCCAAGTAGAAGCCGAATAAAGAAAGCACAACCGTCAAAAAAATCTGATGTGTTACACTCACATGACTTTCTCTACTCTTGTACAAAGTATTTTTACAAACGCTTATTCTCCATATGCTTCATGTTTATCGAGATGTTAATCTTATTGCTAATTTTCTTGTAGATGCAAGGGGAATATGGTAGACTTTAAGCGATAGTCAAATATTTTAAGAGCTGGTTGATATGTGCAGTATTCCATTCTATTGGTATGTCCAGGACATAAAAAAATGACTAACGAATTCGAGAAAAATTATAAGTATTGGAAAATTTAAGGGAATAACAAGCAATACCTCGAAAATGGTTCACTCAACAACGAAAATGTATATGACATACATTGTGTATTTTAACGCGATCTACATTTTTTGTGTAGTAAAATTTTGTCTATCTCTTATGGGTTACCAGTTATGCAAAAGTCGTTCACAATGAAGAATACTTTTGGAGACATTCCCAGAAAATTCGAGATATACATTTTATTTGTCATGAAAATATCTTAAACATATGATATTTTAATCAAAATTGAAAGAGCCATTTTTGAGAAAATTAAAATTTTCGAAAAATGTTCCATGTAAAGGGTATTCTGGGGTGGGGGATTTTCTTGAAAACCTTCGTGTCGCATCTCTGGAAGATACTGAATCTAAATACCAAGTTTGGTGTTTATCCGACTGTTCGTTTCTGAGTTATGCTGTTCACAGACAGACACACACACGGACATGTTTCCAAAAATGCTTTTTTTTGGATTCAGGGGGTCTCAAAACATATATTTCCGGTGAATTCTTGGTATCAAATTTTTGGGTGGAATACAATATTTTCCCTACTTACTATACGTAGTAGAGAAAGTAAAAATTCCTGGAACGCAGTTAAGTTGTAATTCAAGACGTGTGTATGAGGTAGAACGTAGGTCTATTTTGAAAATTGGAAAAGTGAAAGGAATTTCCGAGTGTTCACTTTGGCCCGCGCATGAAGAGAGTTGAGTTTGGTCCTTGCGTGAAAGAATGTTGGAAGGGTAAAAATATGTGGGCGAGGCTAAAATTAATTCCGGGGCAGGCATCCTAAGTGAGAGAAGCACTCTCGAGGTGCTCAGCGATGCGTATGTCTGAGTAAGAATTGGCGGCTATCGCGAGGGGTTTTGCCGGTAAGCATTTCAACGACTCACGGCAAGTTACGCTCTAGTTTCTTTTATTGCGGAATCATTTATTTCAAAGCATAAAATTGATACTACAGAAATTAGCAGGTATGATATGTCCATTGTTATAGTTTTTAGTGCTACGATTGATTCTTTATCTTCAGTCACAAGCTATCTTCAGTAGCTCAGGTATAGGGTAGTTAAATTATATACGAACCCACTCGCGGTCTTTCTCTACTGCGCGAGACAGCCTGCAGTCGCCGGGGAAACTACGTCGACAGAGACGGACTAAAATCCTTACCTTATAATAGGCACTGGAAATGTGGTGTAAATATTCTCGCTCACTCTCCGAAGCTCAGCAGCAGGAATTCTTGTGATTTCTTGCACAGTGTTTTCTCTAAGTTCCTGTAGTGTGCGAGGATTGGAACGATACACTTTGTCTTTTAAAGAACCCCATAAATAAAAATCACAACTCGTTAGGTCAGGAGAACGAGGGGGCCACAAATCAACACTAATTATTCTGTCATCAAACACCTCTCTTTTTGCATGTAATGATTCGACAACCGTATGTGCTGTTGCAGAATCTTGCTGGAACCAACCAGAAGATTTCTCTTCTTCTGTCAAGCGATTGCATAATGGCCTCAGAATGTATCGCTCTACATTTATTGTTTCATCCAAGAATATGGGCCCTATTATTCTTCTAGCACTTATCGCACACCACACGCCAATTTTCTGATCATAATGAGGCGTTTCATCACAAGAATTCCTGCTGCTGAGCTTCGGAGAGTGAGCGAGAATATTTACACAAGATATGCTTCCTGTTTGAGAGCAGAAGATCAACATTTTCAGCATCTATTATAAGGTAAGGATTTTAGGGCACCTCTACTGGCGTAATTTCCCCGGCGACTGCCGGCTGTCTCGCGCAGTAGAGAGAGGCCGCGAGTGGGTTCGAATATAATTTAACTACCCTATATTAAATGACACAAGTACTCAAAGCGCCACCACGGAGCAGCTGGCGCACGAGACGACAGAAGCAGGTAAAGTAAACGGTTTCAAACGTTAATTCCCATATACGGAAGTGTTACCTCATGTTCATGTGTGTGAGCTGAGAGAGAAAACGGTTGTTTTCGTGTTTGTATTTGTTTTACAGCGCAGATTGTATGGAATCCAATCAAATTAAGTTACTTTCTAAGTTTCGCGCTGCGTTGTACTGTTTTTGTTTACAGAACATTGCACTGAGAATCTTCATCATCGAGGTCTGCGTCATTAACCACCTAGCGTCCACAACACGAGCATTTCAACCTTTCAAAAAGCTTCATGACCTAACCAAGCGTATACAGGTGTTTCAGAAATACTTTTACAAACTTGGGGTATGGGTTCCTTACACCACAAGAAGGAAAAAAATTCATATGAACATATGTCCCATAATCCTTTGTTTTCTCGTTAGGAGGTGTTCAACACAGTGGTACACTTATAACACACAAAACTCATAATAAATGCTCGAAATGTCCTCCTCTTGCTTCTATGCCTGCCTGTACTCGTCGAATCATGGAATGTCGCACCCTGTCAAAAACTCCGTGATGGTGTCGAATGGTTTCGCAGGCTTCCATGACACATCGATGACGCGTTTCTGCATCAGAGATGGCTGCTCCATAAACCAATGATTTAAGATGCCCCCAGAGGTAAAAATCCACAGGATTGAGGTTGGGAGAACGTGCAGGCCATAGAACTGGTCCTCCTCTGTCTATCCATCGGTCATGGTAGATATTAGTAGTGCATCTCGAACAATCGACAGGCGAAAGGCCCTGCACACGTTGAATATCATATGGATACAGGAGCTGCTCGTGAAGTACCCTCCATGCTGTCACGTGTGATGTACCAGATGCCACAGCCAATTGTCTTGTACTGATACCTGGATCGTCTTCGACACACTTTAACATCTGTACTTCGCGTACGAACAACTCTTGGACTTCTTCGATAAATAGTCCGTGGTGCAACGGTTCCTATCTCAGGAAGGCGACGATAAACAGCGACAAAGGTTGGATGACTCAGTTTCTTCGGTCTGGAAACTCCATCTCGTGCAGCCTCGCGTCCATTACCATTCGCGCGACCACGTAAAAATCATGTCTGCCTGTTCACGAAATGAATATCCAGCCATGGTGGAACGAAACACGTGCAGTTACTCACTACATGTTCACAATTGAAACGTTGAAGACAGACAAATGACAAACGTAAACAAGTCTCCATGGCAACACTTCGCCATCTACCGTATGTAGTATATTCTATGAATGCATAGAGAAAGGAAGTTTTGAGGTTGGACCCCGAAGGCCGTTGAACTCACACTTTCATTGTGACAGGAATAACGCGAAAACCAAGGATTATGGGACATATGTTCATATGAACGTTTTTCCTTCTTTTGGTGTTAGGAACCCATACCCGAAGTTTGTAAAAGTATTTCTGAAACACCCGGTATAGAGAAAGCGATAAAATATGGTATCTATATAGAAGTTGATGCGAAGGTCTACCAGGGCAAGGGCCTAAACCCAAGCCCCCTCCTACACCCATGGTCGGCGCCAAACGAGTGGCTCTCCAAACCCTGGGGGTTTCCCCATGAGGCCAAAACCTTATTTCCTTATTTCTTAAAAAAGCCCCCCCCCGCTTACGCGAGGATGGAAGTGGATACGCACTTACGCGCGCCATCCCGAAAAGGGCGACCACCGAAAACCTCGGTAGGGCCGACAGCAATCTAGCATGCCGGTACCGGAGGACATTGGGGCATCTCACAACCCCGCCAGAGCAGAAACCCGCACAGACGTATCCAGTTTCACATGGGTATCGGGAACCACTGTCCGTCGAGTCCAACTCAATCCGAACAAATCCCTATCGGGAGAGGCTCCAATGTTCTGCCCGGCGCATTTCCGGTAACCTCAGCAGTACCACGAGTGCTGAAGGGTTCGGAATCCTCTCCTTACGGGGGGTATCTACATGCACAGCACTACTTCTAAGCAGTTTACCCGCAGGTACCGTTTGCTTCCTCTTGCTGTCACTACTGCCAACATATAACTAACAAACACCGCCATCCATTCACGAATAACGAAAGGCTGTTCTGAAATAACGGTTTCTGACACTAAGCCGCAAAGCATAAGCGAAGGATGTTTTTTATAAGTAGAGGAGTGAAGCAGAATTACTATGTCTGCATAATTTTAATAAAAAAATCTGATGTGTTACACTCACATGACTTTCTCTACTCTTGTACAAACTATTTTTACAAACGCTTATTCTCCATATGCTTCATGTTAATCGAGATGTTAATCTTATTGCTAATTTTCTTGTAGATGCAAGGGGAATTGGTAGGCTTTAAGTGATAGTCAAATGTTTTAAGAGCTGGTTGCTATGTGGCGTAATCCATTCTCTTTGTATTACCAGGACAAAAAAAGTTAATAAAGAATTTGAGAAAAAGTATAAGTATTGGAAAATTTAAGGCAATAAACAAGCAATATCTCGGAAATGATTCACTCAATAAACAAAATGTATATGAAATAAATTGTGTATTTTAACGCGATCTACACTTTTTGTGTAGTAAAATTTTGTCTATCTCTTATAGTTTACCAGTTATGCAAAAGTCGTTCACAATGAAGAATACTTTTGGAGACATTTCCAGAAAATTCAAGATATACATTTCATTTGTCATGAAAGTATCTTAAACATATGATATTTTAATCGATATCGTTAGAGCCATTTCTGAGAAAATTAAAATTTTCGAAAAATGTTCCATGTGAAGGGTAATATGCGACAGGGGGATTTTCTTGAAAACCTTCGTGTCGCAACTCTGGAAGATACTGAACTTAAATACCAAGTTTGGTGTTAATCCGACTGTTCGTTTCTGAGTTATGCTGTTCACAGACACACACAGACATGATTCCAAAAATGCTTTTTTTGGATTCAGAGGGTCTCAAAACATATTTTCCGATGAAATCTTGGTATCGAATATTTGGGTTGAATGCAATACTTCCCGTACTTACTATACGTAGTAGAGAAAATAAGAACTGGAATACCAACAGTTTAAATGTCGATACATGTGTATATTGCTTTATTTTTGAACCTCATTTAATCCTTTTGAAAAATTCACTCTCCCTGGTTACCATACATATAGATCTCACCGCGACGCCCGAGTTGCTTCTGGAGACGTAGCCATTGTTGGTGCATTATAGCATGTTTTTGCCTCTAATGACCAGCATTGAGGCCTGCGCAATCAAGTTTCAACAACAAAACTGCCCGGAGATGCCTGTAAGTGCAGCGTATCGATGTTTCATAACCTCTGATCTTATTTGGCGACAAATAGAAAGCATGAGCAATGGGGATGTCGTGATGTAGGAGTGTTCTCGTGGCGGCCTTTCACAACGATATACTCATTTTAGCGCTCAGATCTTACATCATTCATCGACCTATTCATGCAGGAGTCCCTCAAGGAAGCGTTCTTGGCCCACTCCTATTTCTACTGTACATCAACACCTTGCCATCCTACCCTTACTTTTCACTTTTCCAGTTCGCGGATGATACTGCCATCACCTCAACCTCCCTCCGGCACCCCATTGCAAACACTATGCCAACCCCCTCACCACCTGGTTCAACATATGGCGCTTAAAGATAAATACCAGCAAGCCACAAGCAGTACAGACGGTTACTACGGTTAGCAGTTGGGGAAGTTACCTGGTCCACTCTTGGAGCGACGCTTGACACCTAGCTTACCTGGAAGCCATATATTGAAGAAATAGCTGCAAAAGTCAACAAAAGAATGGCAATGATGTATCCACTATATGCCAGACACTCTGTCATGTCCATCCCAACAAATTACTGCTGTACAAGCAGGTACTTCGCCTGGCTCTTGACATATGCCTGTCAAGTTTGAGGCATATCTGCCAAAACACATCTCAAACGACTGCAAACCCTTCAAAACTGCTTTCTTCGTACAGCTGTCAACGCAGATTGGTATATCCTAAACCACAATATTCATCCTGACCTTAAAATTCCTCTGCTTACGGATCATATCCTGACTCTCTCCCAAAGATTTTACGATTCCCTAACTAGCAGCTTTAATGCTCTTATCCGCGGACTTGGTGAGTATGATATTGACCCCGGGAACGCTACAAACGCTGCAGACTTGTCCTTGGCCACCACTGAAACCTCTTCAATAGCCTCCTAAATCCACAAATCCCCCAACAAAAACAAACGCACATACACTAATTCTAACCGCCATCCTTTA
Organism: Deroplatys truncata; assembly: GCA_030765065.1. NCBI lineage: Eukaryota > Metazoa > Arthropoda > Insecta > Mantodea > Mantidae > Deroplatys > Deroplatys truncata. Next base: position 12,184,438 of record CM060979.1, read on the forward strand.
CCCCTACACCCATTAACTTACCAGCAAAGCACAACACCTGGTATGGTTCTAGTCGGGAGACCCCACTAAAGTTGGAACCACCTCCCAGCGACACCTACACTGAAGCGGAACATCCTACATACAACTCTTACAATTCTGAGGATTCACCGGGCATCTGGCACTTCTGAAGGACATTAGTCGACCCTTACACCCTTGCAATCTGTTGCTAAGATGGATTCTGATCACTGCCCTGTCGTCCCTACGTTTCGTTGTGAAATTCCATGCGCTTCGCTTCCTGCTCGCCTTATCCAAGGAATGGTGAACTGGGAATATTTTCAGAGCAAGTTGGACCTTGGGTTGCAGGCTACATATCACCTGTTCTGCTGGAGTACAAAAGGTCGTACGCCACGTCTTCACGCAATACTCCGCATCATCAAGCGCTTCACTCAGACTTCGCTTCGACCTCTCGTAGAGTAAACATGGGAAGAAAGAAGACAGCCGCAGCCTCAAAACCTCCTCGTGAGGAGGCCATCGCCAACGCCGCAGAAGAAGACCAGCTTCCCGCCTCACCGCTGCCACCAGACGGAGCACCCAGCGCCACCGCAGCCAACCACATACCTCAGAACCGCGTGCACGCACGCCACTCCGCTGTTGTCCGGGGAGTTCATCAACAGCTACCGGACACTCTACTCCTCACCGCCGCGCAGCGCTTTTGGCCGTCTGCGGCCAAGGCTACGCGAATTCGCAACATCAGAGGTCCTACTCCACTTGTCAGGCTCATCTTTTTGGAAGAGGGCGATTACTTGGCCGCCCTTGACGCAATATTGCCCTTGTTAGGGCAAACCCTGCTGCTCGAGGCGAGCCGTAGTACTCGTCCAACACCATGCCGCCGCTGCTGCCTGTACGGGCACACAGACTCAACATGCGACGCCGCGCCCCGCTGCCATTACTGTGGTAGTGGGACACTCACAGCCGACTGCAGGACGCACGACCTGACTCAACGACGCCGCTTCTGCGCCTCCTGCGGGGGCAAGGGGCATTTCACCGGTCAGGCCGTCTGTCCACTCTACCCTCGCAGAGCTACGCCGCACATCGCGGAAACGACGCAGAGCTTAACATCTCCACCGCAGTTCATCGCACCACCTCCCCAGGCTCAGGCTCCGAGCATCACGACCGACGCTGCCCCTGAAATACTCCAGAAACTGGAGGACATTCAGGCGGAACTGCTGCACTTGTCAGAGAAGATTGCTAGCCTGGAGGAGGAAGTCACCGAACTCCGTCTCGACATCAACCCCAGACCAGATCCCGAAGCTATCAGGTACCCGGTCGTCACCTCTGTGATGTTGACGGACAAAGTAGCCCACATCACCAAGTACGTCAAGGCGGAGGTAGCAGCCCTTGCGACGATGCTGGACGAAAGACTTCCGCCGCCGACATTCAGCCCTTCTCAGGCATCAAAGTTTCGCGGTGGTCGGTCTGGCCGCTAGCGCAGACATGCCTAGCTACTCCCTTGACATTCCTTACACCCTGAATTCCGAATGGCGCAGGTGGGAACTGCTGCCGCACATTCACTCCTAACTTCCTTTCACACCGCACTCCTGAATTCCCAAGGGCGCAAGTAGGGCCTCGGTCATGCTTGCGTCCTGGCGCTTCACCTTCACCTGGCTAGGCCCTAGTGGCCGGCCAATAAATCCTTACCCTGAATACGCCGGTGCAACAGCGGTACGGCCGCATTTCCACTCCGAATTCCTCTTTCTTCCTTCTTCCTTATTTTCCATTCCGGTGGAGGAGTTTTTAGTGGGTATGCCGACTATCGGCGAGTCCCACACTCTCAGTCCCGACTCCCATCGGGGCTGGGGTAAGTGATTAAATCATTTTCTCCTCCACTCGAAAAAAAAAACTCAAGAATTGTAGCACTGATGAAAGACAAACATAAAATGTGACGAGATTGGCAATTTCATAGATTGCCTTAGCAGCGCCAAAGGTTAAACCAATTAATTGGACAAACTCGGCGAGCTCTAGATGAATATCGTCATGCTACATATGTATCAATACTAGTGGTGTAAACCTTCGCCAGAAGATTGCTCTCTAAGGAAGGAGACAAAATGGAGTGCTTCAGAAACCTATGTTTCTGCCACCCTTAAAATTCCAGGAGCATGTGTATAAACACGAAGCTGTAAAATGTGATCTACTGGTGGATATTTTTACCTCCTCCACCACGTACCTAGAAGGCAGAGAAGGTATTGCGTTCCACCAAAAATTTCGATATCGAGATTTCACCGAAAATACATGTTTTGAGGCCCTTGAATTCAATTAAAGTTAGTTAAAAATGTCTGCGTGTGTTTCTGTGAACAGTATAAATCAAACGAGAAATCGGATAAATGCCAAAACTTAGCATTGACACAAAGGTTTTAAGGGGACAAGGTAGTCTGAACACATGGAAATTACACCTCAAGTGTGTTAAATTACCACTGCTCTTAAAGTTCTCAATGGTTTTTCCTGAAATTTTTATGAATTATTCTATAAATCATTACAATTATTTAAAGTGGTTGTTTGCATTGATAACTTATGTAGCTGAGTCCGTAAAAATTATTTTATTCAGCAGAAAAATAATAAAATTTACTCTTAAAACATTTGAATTCATGTAACTTTTTCTTTGATACTACTTGCAATACAGAATTACACTTTTGCAAGCTTGTTCTTACTATAATCAGCTATCTTCCGAACCTCAACTATTTAGTTCTTTATAACAGTTCACTAAAAATTGAAAAAATATTTTTTTCAAAGTCAAAACAGTAAAAATATGGAAAATATGCAATGTTGTTGCTTTCTTAATATCACTAATATACATTATAAAATTATGATTGTGGTTCAGAAAGTTTAACTATGTGTTGTATACATGTACTGAAAATTTCAACTCTCTACCTCTCATACTTTCTGAGAAAAAGGTACATAAGTATCCAAAAATGTTGTTTTGAGAAAACTAAATTTAAAGTTTGAACATTAAAATTCTGACACACTTCAGTACATTTCAGGGCCATAATCATCTGCACCTTCATTCCTGAATTGCTTCAGCTTTTCTGATTGCCTTCTCTTGGTCCTGACCTCTTTTGTTAATTGCTGAACTGCTCGCTGGGCATGATATAGTCGTTCGTTGTTGAAAGATACAAACATGTTCTAAAAAGGGGCGTTGCATGACAGCTTTAAAGGAATGCAGACTAGCATTTAAATGGTATTTAAATGTCTTAAAAACCTCTTAACCCACAAAAGGTATATATTTTCTTAAACTGGAAATAATATAGATTTTATTAGTGGCTAAAACAAAAAAATGTGATTTTTGACCACTTAGGAGTAACTTGTTCCCTTAAATCCCCCCGTCCCAAACCACTGTTTGCATGGACATTTTTATAAAATCTTAAGGATTTTTATTAAAATACCATATATTAAAGATATTTACATTAATAATAAAATACATATATTGTACTTTCGGGGAATAGCCTGTGAAGTTTTGTTCATTCGGAAGGAATTTTGTATAATCTTGTATAACTGCTAAACGTTAAGTGATAGACGAAAACGTACTACACAAAAAATGTAGATCTCTTTAAAACACAATTTATTTCAGATAAATTCTTTTTGTGACAGACGCCATTTCCGATATATTCGTTATTTATGCTTTGAATGTTCTAATACTTGGCCATTCTTTCAACATTCAGTTGTTTCTCGCGATGTCATGGAAACAGTATGGAATTTTAAGGCCAGCATATAGCGTCCAGTTGTTAAACATTTGACTATCGCTGTTCTCTTTGTATCTATAACGAAATGGTGATGTGGCTATTTCTGCAACGGTTTATGTGGATTAAAACGTAGTAGATGGAAAAATAAGCTTTAAAAAGTCTGGTATCTATACCCACTAATAAACGATAGCGGGTACAGAAGGTCATGTGAATGAATCACATCATATTTTTGAGTTTATGCTGCTCACAGACCTTTTTCTAAAAATCTTTATTTTGATTCAGGGTGGCCCCAAAGCATATATTTGGGTGAAATCTAGGTATGGATTTTTTTAGTGGAATGCACTACCTATGCGTTCATAAGAATAATTTGTATACCACTAATAAGTCATGTAAATATAACTCCAGTATTTACTTTCTCTACCACGTATATACTACGCAGAGAAGCTATCGCATTCCATCCAACAATTCGATGCCGAAATTTTACCGAAAATATATGTTTCGAGGGCCCTGAATTCAAAGAAAAAAATTTTACAAAAAGGTCCGTGGGTATGACTGTGAACAGCACAACTCAAAATCGAAAAGTCGGATGAGTACCAAACTTGGTATTTAAGATCATTATCTTCCAAGGAAGTGGCACTAAGATTTGCAAGAAAATCCCTCCACACTAAATACTCTCTATGTGGAACAGTTTTCGAAAATTTTGATTTTCTTAAAAATGCTGTAAAGATTTTGATTAAAATATGAAAGATATTTATATAAAAAATAAAATATATATCTGGAATTTTCTGGGAATAGCCTTTGAAGTCCTCTTCATTCGGAAGGAATTTAGTACAATCGTTAACGTTAAGCGATAGACGAAAACTTTATATTTCTTTTAAAACAACAATTTTTTATTGTGGTAACGCCATTTCTGAGATATCCGTTACTAAAAGTTCGAATTGTTCAATACTTGTCATTCTTTTAAAGTCTTGTCAACATTCAGTTGTTTCTCGCGATGTCATGGAAACAGTATGGAATTTTAAGGCCAGCATATAGCGTCCAGTTGTTAAACATTTGACTATCGCTGTTCTCTTTGTATCTATAACGAAATGTAATGTAGCTGTTTCTGAAAAGGTTTATTTGGATTAAAATGTAGTACAAGGAAAAAGAAGCTCTACAAAGAACAATTTATATACCCACTAATTAACATAGTGGATGAAAAAGATACCGGATTTTTTTTTAGAAAAAGCTGTGTTTGTTTGTGTGCAATAATTAAAAAACGAAAAGTCGCATAAATACCAACCTTGGTAAGTTCAGTGTATTTCAAAGGTGCGACAACAAAATTTTCAAGAAAATCCTCCCACCCCAAACTACCCCTAAATAAAAACATTTTCAATTTTTTTTATTTTCTAAAATATACACTAACGATTATGATTAAAATACCATACATAGAAGATATTTAAATGACAAATACAATGTAGCTATATCTTGATTTTTGTGGGAATAGCCTTTGAAAACCTCGTTATTCGGAACCGCTAAGCCTTACGCGACAGACGAAAACGCACTAGACAAAAAATCTTATGTGTTACACTCACCTGACTTTCTCTACTCTTGTTCAAACTATTTTTACAAACGCTTATTCTGCATATGCTTATGTTAATCTTATTGCTAATTTTCTTGTAGATGCAAGGGGAACTGGTAGGCTTTAAGCGATAGTCAAATGTTTTAAGAGCTGGTTGCTATGTGGCGCATTCCATTCTCTTTGCATGTCCAGGACATAAAAAATGAATAACGAATTCCCATTTGAGAAAAAGTATTGGAAAATTTAAGGGAATAACAAGCAATATCTCGAAAATGGTTCACTCAACAAAAAAAAGTATATGACATAAATTGTGTATTTTAACGCGATCTACATTTTTTGTGCAGTAAAATTTTGTCTCTCTCTTATGGTTTACCAGTTATGCAAAAGTCGCTCACAATGAAGAATACTTTTGGAAATATTCCCAGGAAATTCAAGATATACATTTTATTTGTCATGAAAATATATTAAACAAATGGTATTTTAATGAAAATCGTTAGAGCCATTTTTGAGAAAATTCTCTAGAAGATACTGAAATTAAATACCAAGTTTGGTGTTTATCCGACTGTTCGTTTCTGAGTTATGCTGTTCACAGACACACACACACGGACATGTTTCCAAAAATGCTTTTTTTTGGATTCAGGGGGCCTCAAAACATATATTTCCGTTGAAATCGCGGTATCGAATTTTTGGGTGGAATACAATACTTCCCCTACTTACTATACGTAGTAGAGAAAGTAAAAAATTTTTTGTGACATCAGCCATATACGAGAGGTCCGTTATTAATGGTTCGAATTGTTCAATACTTAGGCTTTCCGTGGACATTCAAATGTTTCTCGCGATGCATGGAAACAGCCAAATTTAGTAGATAGGAAAATAATATTTCATAAAAATAATTTGTACACGCACTAATAAGCGACAGAGGGTAGAGAAAATCATGTGAATGTGTCGCATCAGATTTTTAATCCAAGGGTTGCAGGTACCTGTTTTCTTTGTGCTGCCAATAAACCAGAAGCTAATCTTCTTTATTTTAATGAATTTTCTGTGACGGATGGATTTACTGGCGGATATACATTTCCTCGACGTAAAGAAGTTTTAAGGGAAGCGACAGGCGGCCTGAGGATATGCTCGCATTGTCCCATCACAGACTTTACACTTGCTCGGCTATATATATAATATACATAAGACGGGGCAAAAACACGTCACACTCGTTTTCTGTATGGGGGGGGGCCTGCCTCCCTCCCCATAGGGCCCAACTCTTCCCCTTCACTGCCAAACTCCCTCTGCCTACTGTTTGATACACAAATTCACTTACGTGTTACACAGATATGCTTTTAGTCGCGTATTATTTTCATCTGCCTTGGGAGCGGAGCTGAGAGGCTCCTGCAGGGGGTGGGAAGGGATGCTGTGGGTGAGAGGGAGTAATTCAAGCTGCTACTGGGAGTGCTATATTGTCGGGGTCGTACGGTACATGCGGCGGCAGTAGTCCGGTCCGGGGGCGCCTGCTTTCCCATGTAGCGCGACACTTGCATTGCATCGCACAGAAACCTAGGTCATGTATTGGTTATCTGCTGTATCTCTCAGAGGTAAGAGCTTTCATAATGCCAAGCTTACTAACGACAAATATATAGGCATAGTAAATGAGGTAATATTCTGTTCAAAACACCATTGTGTTGCACAAATATTAATACTTTTAACATACATGGAATTATCTGTTACATTTACATGACCTTCTCTACGTAATGCGTATAAAACTATCGTTACGAAACCTTATTTTTCTATCTACTACACCTAAACCCAAATAAATCTTTACAGAAATAGCTACATTACACATTTCGTTATAGATACAAAGGGAACAGCGATAGTCAAATGTTTAAGAACTTGAGGCAGTAGTTTTAACACTTAAATAATTTCAGTCAAATTATATAATATATTATAAATTCAATAACAGCCCGCCTTAAAGCAACATGTGTATGCAATAATTTGTAAAATGTATGTAACAGTCATTGCATATGCTTATATTATTGTAAACATGTTCAATAATGTTATGTAAATATATTACGTAATTTAATAAAGTAGGAGCTGCGAGAATTAGGTCAAAAGTTGCTAACAAAGAGGTAACAATGAGGTAACCTTAAGTCAATAATGAGTAAGACAGGTTAACAGTACTACTTGTGATTCTTGGAGTAACAATAATGTAATTTTAGTGACAGTTTATAAAATAGCCAATCAACAACCAGAAAAAAACTTTAGTTAAATGAAGGTATTCTATTGGAGTAGAAATGGCCAATCAGAGACTTGAAATACAGAAATTTACAAGTTTAGACGGTTGAAATCTATTCAGTTGCCTCCAAACAGTGTTTATAACCAGACGTGTTGCCTGCAGATAGTAATTATAACCGGATGCGTGATGCGTCCTCGAGAGATTTAATATGTATTCGTGAGAGACGAAAAATAAATTTACGTGTTAAAAGGTGTAGTTAATTAATAAAAATAATCTCACAGCTCTCTATATCAGTGAAGTGCTATTTTAATTTGTGTCCAGGATCAATAAAAAGGAGTGAATTAAAACTTAAAGTCTGTGTAAGCCTACATTCTTGTCGCATCACGCCCTGCCAAGACATCCATGTCTCTACAATAATACTGACGCAGCCGAGGCAAACATAAATAATATATATTTAAAGAAACAGTTTAATTACAAAGTTAATATTGGGGCAAAGGCCACCTGAAAAATACATTTGGGGTGAAGGCTAACTGTTTACAATACGTCCGATTGCAACGAATTTTACGTTCGGCTCCCCACAGTTTAACTATAATACAACTGCTTCAATGCAAACTACTACAAACTGACGCCAAAAGCGTGGTGCAAATAACGTAACAAAACATCGTACTACAAATTGGCGTCCAAACGTGGGGCTAATAAATATGTTCTTCAAACTGGACACTATATGCTGGCCTTAAAATTCCATACTGTTACCATGACATCGCGAGAAACAACTGAATTTTGACAGGACCTTAAAAGAATGCCAAAGAGTAGAACATTTCAAACCATTAATAGCGGATATCTCGGAAATGGCTTATGCCACACAAAACCTTTCGTCTATTTTCAGAAAATTCAAGATACACATTTTATCATTTAAATAGTTTAGACATACACTTTAATACAAAAAATCACTTTCGAAACATTTTCATTTTAAGAGCAGGTTGCTGTTGGGGGATTTTCTTGAAAATCTTCTTGTCGCATTTTTGGAAGATACTGAACCTAAATACCAAGTTTGACATTTATCCGACTTTTCGTTTTGGAGTTATGCTGTACACACACACACACACACACACACACACACACACACACCGAACTTTATCCAAAATTTTTTCTCTGTATTCAAGGTCCCTCAAAACATGTATTTCCACTTAAGTATCGGAATCTGATCATTGGGTGGAATGCCATACTTTCTCGTCTTATTAGGTGATAGAGAAAGTAAAAATCGGAGGTGTTGCATTCAATAACTTTCTCTATCCATTCTTTAACAAAAGCAGATATTGTTCTATCTACAACATGCTAATCGAGATAAGACATTTGCAGAAGTGGCTTTATTGTATATTTCCTTGTAGGCTTAAACAATTTCAAATCTTTTAAGAGTTGGTCACTATATGGTGGCATTGAAATTTCGTTCTCTTTGCATGATCCCCCTCCAAAAAACAAGGAATATCTCGAAAATGTTAATTCCAAAAAACAAAATAATAAATAAAAAAATCGGATGTGTTACAGTCACATGGCTTTCTCTACTCTTGTACAAACTATTTTCACAAAATCTTATTCTCCATATGCTTCATGTTAATTGAGATGTTAATCTTATTGCTAATTTTCTTGTAGATGCAAGGGGAATTGGTAGGCTGTAAGCGATAGTCAAATATTTTAAGAGCTGGTTGCTATGTGAAGTATTCCATTCTCTTTGTATGTCCAGGACATAAAAAATGAATAACGAATTTCCATTTGAGAAAAAGTATTGGAAAATTTAAGAGAATAATAAGCAATATTTCGAAAATGGTTCACGCATCAAAAACAATGTATGACATAAATTGTGTATTTTAACGCGATCTACATTTTTTGTGTAGTAAACGTTTGTCTATCTCTTATGGTTTACCAGTTATTGAAAAGTCGTTCACAATGAAGAATACTTTTGGAGACATTCCCAGAAAATTCGAGATATACATTTTATTTGTCATGAAAATGTCTTAAACATATGATATTTTAAACAAAATCGTTAGCCATTTATGAGAAAATTAAAATTTTCGAAAAATGTTCCATGTAAAGGGTAGTCTGGGGTGGGGGAATTTTCTTGAAAACCTTCGTGTCGCATCTCTGGAAGCTACTGAACCTAAATACCAAGTGTGGTATTTATCCGACTGTTCGTTTCTGCGTTATGCTGTTCACAGACACACACACATACAGACACACACACGGACATGTTTCCAAAAATGCTCTTTTTGGATTCAGGGGGTCTCAAAACATATATTTCCGGTTAAATCTCGGTATCGAATTTTTGGGTGGAATGCAATACTTACTATACGTAGTAGAGAAAGTAAAAATATATATATTTCGTAAAACCACATAATTTGTCAAATATAGCGATTGCTGTTCCCCAGCTAAGAAAAAATTCAAAGTGACTCAATCTGCTAGGAAATTGTTTGTGGCAGTGTTCTGGGATATGCATGGTGTTGTATTGGTGAACTTTGCTGAACACAGGAGCACTGTGAATGCTGTAGCCTACATGAAAACTTTGGTGAAGTTGTGTCTTGCCCTTCGTGGCAAACGCCACAACATGAATGCTGACGATGTCAAAATTCATCACAATGCTCGCTCTCATGTTGTTGCTGCTGTTCGTCAGAAAATCACCAAATTTGGTTGGGAGGTGTCCCAGCATCCACCATACAATCCGGACTTTCATCTATTTGGTCCCATGCAGAAGTGAAATCAGTAGTCCGCAGATGGCTATGCTCTAAGCTAGAACTTCTACGAACAAGGCATGGGATTATTTCCTTATATCTTTACTAGAACAAGACATATTGTCATAACCCTATCTCTCGCCTGAATCTGGTATCACGATGGGAGAAACTTGGTGACTATGTCGAAAAGTTCATTTGTGATTTTTGTTGTTGATTTAACTATTAAACCTTTTTGTAAAAAAAATATTGTGTGTTACTTTTCGATCCGCTCTCGTAATTGTCACCAGTTGACAGAGGTTGTACCTAGTCCTAAGAGAATACTTGGCTATCACTACTGTGGCGATGAAGAGCCACGGAGGGTTAGTAACAGACTCTGAGGCTAAAACTATGAAGCTAAAAGAAAGAGATGGTCATATTTAAAATGTTCCATATATTTGGAAAAAGCAAGCTTGGTCATTATTTGCCTGCAAGCTCACGCGGGCAAGCAATGAAGTAAAGAAACTGTGACCGTTAATTAAGGTTACTCGTCAGTAACTAGGTATATATGTGTTGACAGAAAACGTCTTCTCAAAGGTTTCACAATACGCTCAAGAGGTGCAGTACAAGGTTTGTGGAGGATAAAGAAAGTCTGAAAATTATGTATGTTTAGTGCTACAGTTAATTCACGATCTACTCTTAAAATCATAGGCGTACATTACTGCTTCAAAAACGGCCATTAAGGACATCCAAAAGTTCTTCTCAGAAGTGGGGAGATTTCGTTTCGACGCGTGTCCGTGTTTGGAATTGTTTGCTCTACACTGCTGGCTAATCAGTTGTCGCAAAGTTGTGCTGTACAGAGGTTGATACGCTGTGAGACCACGTGTTTCAGTGTAATAGTGCCAAAATGTCCGTACACTTTACCACACAATCTATATGTACGATTCCTATATAACAAAGTCTTGTAGAGAGATGAGACAGATTCCCTGCTGTTCTGCGCCTCACAGACAAACGGCTTCTAATGTTGCATTCTTACAGAGGTAACACTCAGTAACTCAGAGAAAAGTCTGATGTGTTAGACTCACATGACTTTCTCTACTCTTGTACAAACTCTTATCCTCCATCTATTTCATATTAATCGAGATAAACATTTGCAGAAGCGATCTTTTGACATGCAAAGAAAATTACATTTTACAAATAGCGACCAGTTCAAAAAATATTTGACTATCGCTTAAGACGTACTATGTTCCCCTTGTTTTGTATTTACAAGGGCAATATAGAAATACAGAAGCCTTTAAGCACATACATATCTCTTAATAGCTGGTTGCTAGGTGCAGCACCATTCCCTTTGCCACAGATTAATACTCTTTGCATATCCAAGACAAAAAATTGAATAACGAATTCCCATTTGAGAAAATAAGTATTGAACGATTTAAGGGAATAACAAGCAATATCTCGAAAATGGTTCACTCAACAAAAAATATATATGACACAAATTGTGCATTTTAACGCGATATATATATATATATATATATATATATATATATTTTGTGTAGTAACATTTTGTCTATCTCTTATGGTTTACCAGTTATGCAAAAGTCGTTCACAATGAGGAATACTTTTGGAGACATTCCCAGAAAATTCAAGATATACATTTCATTTGTCATAAAAATATCTTAAACATGTGATATTTTAATCAAAATCGTTAGAGCCATTTTTGATAAAATTAAAATTTTCGAAAAATGTTCCATGTAAAGGGTAATCTGTGGTGGGAGGATTTTCTTGAAAACCTTCGTGTCGCATCTCTGCAAGATGCTGAACCTAAATACCAAGTTTGGTGTTTATCCGACTGTTCGTTTCTGAGTTATGCTGTTCACAGACAGACACACACACGGACATGTTTTTAAATTTTTTTTTTTACTTTCTCTACTACGTATGGTAAGTAGGGGAAGTATTGCATTCCACCCAAAAATTTGATACTGAGATTTCACCGGAAATACATGTTTTGAGACCCCAAGAATAAAAAATAAGCATTTTTGGAAACATGTCCGTGTATGTGTCTGTGAACAGCATAACTCAAAAACGAACAGTCGGATAAATACCACACTTGGTATTTAGGTTCAGTATCTTCCAGAGATGCGACACGAAGGTTTTCAAGAAAATTCCCGCACCCCAGACTACCCTTTACATGGAACATTTTTCGAAAATTTTAATTTTCTCAAAAATGCCTCTAACGATTTTGATTAAAATATCATATGTTTAAGATATTGTCATGAGATATGAAATGTATATCTGGAATTTTCTGGCAATGTCTCCAAAAGTATTCTTCATTGTGGACGACTTTTGCATAACTGGTAAACCATAGGAGGTAGACAAAATCTTACTACACAAAAAATGTACATCGCGTTAAAATACACAATTTATGTCATATACATTTTTGTTGTTGAGTGAAGCGTTTTTGAGATATTGCTTGTTATTCCCTTAAATTTTCCAATACTTATACTTTTTCTCAAATTCGTTATTCATTTTTTTTATGTCCTGGACATACAAAGAGAATGGAATGCACCACATAGCAACACCTCTTAAAATATGTGACTATCGCTTAAAGCCTACCAATTCCCCTTGCATCTACAAGAAAATTAGCAATAAGATTAACATCTCGATTAACATGAAGCATATGGAGAATAAGCGTTTGTAAAAATAGATTGTACAAGAGTAGAGAAACTCATGTGAGTGTAACACATCAGATTTTTTGGATTCAGGGGGCTCAAAACATGTATTTCCGGTGTAATCTCGGTATCGAATTTTTGGGTGGAATACAATACTTCCCCTACTTACTATACGTAGTAGAGAAAGTAAAAATTAGAACGAAGTCCGGAGAAAGCTTGCACAGGAATCAGGAATTTCAAAAACATCAGCTTGGAATGCCACTAACTTTTAAAATTGAAATGTATTTCAGGAAGTGCAACCATGCATAATACGAGTAGAGTTAATTTCGCAACTGGATGTGGATAATGTTAATGATCGCTATATTCACCTGCAAGGTATTTGCATAACCATGAAGAATTAATGAGTGTTAGTACAAATTTTGTTAAAATATGCATGATGGTACAAAGACATAATTTCCAGAATCTACTATGACGAAGGTATAGGTATGCTTTCTGTTAAGAAATCGATGCGCTTGAATTTTAGGGGATATGAATATCTGACTGTCCCAGCAAACAGCGTGCCTCCCGATGCCAAGAAAATTCCCGTTAGACCGGCTTCGCGTCCAAACGAAGGATGTGTATTGAAATACTGTCCTTGTCGAAGCAAGATCTGACAATGAGCAGAAGATTTCAGAATCTTTTTCTCTTTCTGGTCTGTACAACTATTCATAAAAGGCCCAGACTGAAACACTTTGTCAGCACACTGATTGGTATACAGTTCCTGACAAACGATTGATTTTGTGATGGTAATGTTTGTCTAAGTCCTGCGTCGTGGTGCTGTGGGCTAGAGCGTCGAGCTCTGGTTCCGCCTTGGGAGCGGATTTTAATTCCCTGATATAGCTCTAACATCACCTCTCCGTATCGGTTGAATGATCGCCCACCTCTGCCATGCGTACGTGAGCATGAGGTTGGCGGTCGGGTTGGCAGCTCAAGGCCCTTCATAGGCTGTAGCGCAACGAGATTATTATTAATGTTTCTATAAATGTAAGGTGAAACCCTCCTTATGTTTTATACCGAGTGCGATGTCTCCGTGTGAGGCTTTCATTCGGAAGTCCCAGATTCGATTACCGTCGGGCCGGCCAGTCTGAATATGGATGTTTTTACGTTTCCCCGGGTCGGTAGATGAATGCTGAAGTAACTCCCCTTCTACCACGAATTTCCTGTCCCCGTATGTCCTTACATCTGTTTCAGTGTTGCAGGACCAGGCGACGGTGGCGGTGTGTTGCGGCAGGACGGTGGAATTTGCGGTATGGGAAATTTTCTCCGTCACTAGATGGGAGCATTAGGGCCCTCTTTCTTCCTGGGAGCTGTATCGTCTATTCCGGCGTCAGATTTCGGGCCGTTCTGGAATAGTCAGGGACCCCATCCTTGATAGTGTACATCGTCGTCAGGATCTGGTCGCCCTTTGGATTCCTCTCTTCCTCCCAGACGTCACGTTGTAACCACAAAGGACCCACTATGGCCTATATGTGATGCTGTGCTCCAGTTACTGGAGATCACTCCATCTGATACTCCTAACACTCACTCTTTATCTTTATTTATCATTGAAACCCACTCGTCAGAGTAATTCATGACTTGTCAAGCCGAGAGAAATGTATAAGTGTCAGACTGCGGAGTTTAGGTCGGTTGCAAGAACGCATTTATTGATTGTTTAGCTCTGGTGAAGCTATTAATGCGTCTATAGAATCGACTAGGGTTGCCAGGACGACCCACAATAACCAAGACTTGAGATCTGGGAGAAACCATTCATTCAAGCCATGAAGAGTACTTCATGGAGTATTCCCAGAAAATTCAAGATATACATTCTCGTATTTTAATCAAAATCGTTTAGAGGTAGTTTTAGAGAAAAAAAAATTATCATCTGTGATACATTTACATGACTTTCTCTACATCTATCTTTAATAGTGAGTATACAAAATATTCTTACTAAAGCTTATTTTTCTATCTACTACATTTTAATCCAAATAAACCTTTACACAAACAGCTACATTACACATTCCGTTATAGATACAAAGAGAACAGTGATAGTCAAATGTTTAACAACTGTACGCTATATGCTGCCTTAAAATTCCATACCGTTTCCATGACATCACGACAAACAACTGAATGTTGAAAGGCTTTAATACCCAGAAATGAACAATTCGAACCTTTAATAACAGATATCCCAATAATGACGTATGCCACAAAAAGGTTATTTGAAAAAATTGTGCGTTAAAGAATTTAATTGATTTTTTTTATGGACGCTCTTTAACTTAGTGTCCCATTCTATATTGCGCGTGAAAGATAGGAAATTTTGTTCAGAGGCCTCTTTATCAGGCTTGAGGTTCTTTTACGTCTCGTGAACCTACGACACGGGACCACCGGTTTTACTTCTCTTCCGAAGGAAGCCATGCTAAGGATTTTTACGCCCGAAAAAAGCCATCGCCCTCCGCCGGGTTTGAACCCGCGACCTCAGGAACTAGAGGCTAACATGGTAACCACTACACCACGAAGGACGACGTGCGTTAAGGAGATTTTTAAGGAGTTTCCCTTTTTTTGTGTAGTACGTTTTCGTCTATCCCTTAACGTTTACCAGTTATACAAGATTATATAAAATTCCTTCCAAATGAAGAGAACTTCGCAGACTATTCCCAGAAAATTCAAGATATACATTTTATATGCGATGTAAACATCCTTAATATAGAGCATTTTAATAAAAATTTTAGAGAAATGTGTCATGTCAAGGGTAGTTGTTGAGGGGGGCTTTTCTTTAAAATCGTCATGCTATTTGAAAAATACTGAGGTTAAACACAAAGTTTGGTATTTATCCGAGTTTTCGTTGTTAAGTTACACTATTCTCTATTCTCTCTCTCTCTCTCTCTCTCTCTCTCTCTCTCTCTCTCTCACACACACACACACACACATCTCAAAACATTTTATTTTTATCCAGGAAATCTCAAAACATATATTTTCGATGAGGTCTCGATATCGAAATTTTGGATGGAATACACAGCCTCTTCTACTTACTATAAGATTAGTACGTAAAGTAATAATAATAATAATAATAATATTGAGGCACTGTTTTTAACATTTAAAATGATATCAGTCTGATTATATAATATAACATATAATAACAGCCCGCCTTAAAGCAATATGTGTATAAATAACACAAAGTGTATGTAACAGTCATTGTATTATATTTATATTATTATGTACATGTTCAATAATGTAGGAGCTGCGAGAATAATAGGTTAAAAGTTGCTAACAATGAGGTAACAATGAGGTAACCTTGGGGCAATAATGAATTTGAAAGTTTAATAATTATACTGGCATTTCTTGGAGCAGCAATAATGTAATTTTTGAGACAGTTTATAAAATAGCCAATCAACAACCAGAAAAAAGCTTAAGTTAAATAAAAGTATTTTACTGGAGTAGGATTAGCCAATCAGAAACTGAAATAAGGCAAATTGTACAAATTCAGAAGTCAGTTGCTTATTGACAGTGTTCCTAACCGGACGTGAGACGCGTCCTCGAGAAATTTAATACGTATTCAGTGTGAGACAAAAATAGTTCACGTGTTAAAAAGTGCAAGTACTTAATAAATAATCTCACAGCCCTCTATATCAGTGAAGTGTTATTTAAATCGTGTCAAGTATTAATAAAAAGTAGTGAATTAAAAATTATAATCTGTGTAAGCCTACATTCTTAGCCGCACTACTCCTTGCAAAGAAATCCATGTCTCTAGCAATAATACTGACGCAGCCGAGGCAAACGTAAATATATAATATTTAAAGAAACAGTCAAATTACAAAGTTAATATTTTTAAACTTGGGGCGAAGGCTAACGGAAACTTTTTACTCTACGTGCGGTTGCTACAACTTCAAGTTCGGCTCCCCACCATAAGAAATACAATGCAATACAACTCCTACTTCAAAATGGCTTTCCATACAGAGAAGCAACAACTCCTTTCTCAATATAAAATACAATGGTGTGCTTTTACGTAAAGCTACTCAAAAAGAAAGGTTAACATTCAGAGTGCAGTGCCCCCCTTGAGCGCGCTCCTAAGATAAGCCTTTGCTCATAACATCCTAGTTTCTATAATAGTACATTATGATACAAGTGTTAAAAGCAGGGTTTTATTTTGCGAGTAGGAATACTTGCACGAGCAAAATAAAACTACTTTAAACCGCGTGTCATATACTATTTTTAGACAGCGCTCGAATTTGTAAAATATCAATAATATTATACTAATTTTTGAAACTAACATATGACGTTTAGAACGTGTTTCTGAAATAATGAAATGACGCTAAAAGAGAGATGTTTGGATGTTTTGTTTATTCACTAGCAGTCATTTTCAACATGTTTTGCCTTACACCAGGCAATGAAGCGATTAAATGCTATATCATATTGCTTTCTGGATTTTTGGATAGGTACTTTAAGTGTTATTCTTTCTTATGCTTCTGTAATTTCACTTCCATTTCTGTTTCTTCTGAATTTATTATTTCCTGCTATTTAATCTTTATATAGGTTACATAAATGAGTAATGTTTTAGACCAAAGTAAATTGCCAATATAACGCACAGGTTAACTTTACAACCAATTGCGATTAATTGAAGTATGGCGATTTTGATTGTGAACAGATAATGCGAGCGCCATGAGAAATAAATAATTAAAAGTAAAACCTAATCAAATCAAGCCGAGCTATCAAACATGCGAAAAATACAAAGCGTAATTGTCATGTGACTGGACTTGAAAACAAAGTTAGTCACAACGAAGATAATCTAAAGCTTTTTGCTCGTGTGCTCTGGTTACAAGTTCTACTCGTACTTTTAGGCTATGCTGACTAAAAAGATATTTAAGCTAAACTTTGAAAATCGGAGCCATGTATATTTAAAAATATCTAATGTGTTACAATCACATGACTTTCTCTACTCTTGTACAAACTATTTTTACAAACGCTTATTCTCCATATGCTTCATGTTAATCGAGATGTTAATCTTATTGCTAATTTTCTTGTAGATGCAAGGGGAATTGGTAGGCTTTAAGCGATAGTCAAATATTTTAAGAGTGTCGCAGTTCTCAGATGACTTGTGTTATCTTGTTTGTTGGGCGCTTATTGTTTAATTATTTTTAAATTTGGGTTCTTTGTCCTCCGGCTAGCTATTATAACTCAGTCGAGCAAGTATCTCTAAGCAGGGCGTGTAAACGGAAAGGAGTTGTTGCTAAAAGATAACACTGATAAAAAAAATCTGAATCTACACTTTTATTGCCGTCACACTTAATTAATAATTCACATATTTAATCTTTATACACGCCTGAATGAAACTGTGATATTTCCGAATGTAACCACAGTCGTTTTAGTTGCCGCGCACCAATTACTTCGCGTACTTTACATTTTTGTAACTAACTCTGCGACGTGCACCTCGTGAGAGATTCTTCAGAACTGTGCGACACTTGCTTATGGCTCGAGAATATATACTCCTTCACCTCGAATTGCCTAAACATTACAATATAGTTGCTATTGGTTACCAAATTGCGCCCACTTGAGCGTCTGTTTTGGTCAGCCAATCACTACTACTAACATATATACTCTAGGGAAGATATTCCCTCCATTTCTAAAAAAAGACACGCTACCCTGACGTCAATTTCGGCTTTCTCTTCTTAGTGACAAACAACTCACCCCCTCAGTTTATAGTTACCCACTTCTATTGTCAGTTTCAGTTAGGCCGTGCAAACTTATTTCCTAACAATACTTATGGCTAGCAAACATCTAAAATCCTGTACATACAATAATATTAATTTACACTATAATCACTCTGGCATTCACAGCATGTTATGATATAAAATATTGCCTCAAGAGCTGGTTGCTATGTGGAGCATTCCATTCTCTTTCTATGTCCAAGACATAAAACACGAATAACGATTCCCATTTGGGAAAAAGTATAAGTATTGAACAATTCAACCAAATAACAAGGAATATATCCGAAATGGCTCACTCCCCCCCCAACAAAATATATATGACATAAATTGTGTGTTTTAACGAGATCTACATTTTTTGTGTAGTAAAATTCTGTCTATCTCTTACGGTTTACTAGTTACGCGAAAGTCATTCAGAATGAAGAGGACTTTTGGGGGTGTTCCCAGAAAATTCAAGATATAAGTTTCATTTCCCATGAAAATATCTTAAACATATGATATTTTAATCAAAATCGTTAGAGCCAGTTTTGAGAAAATCAAAAATGTTCTATGTAAAGGGTAGTCTAGGGTGGGGGGATTTTTTTAAAAACTTCCAGCCGCATCCTTGGAAGATACTAAACTCAAATGCCAAGTTTGATATTTATCCGACTTTTGTTGTTGAGTTATGCTTTCACAGACACACACTCACACACGGACGTTTCCAAAAAATGCTTTATTTGGACTCAGGGCACCTCAAAGCATGTATTTCCGGTGAAATGTTCGATATCGAAATTTTTGGTGGAATGCAATACTTCGTTACTTACTCTACGTAGTAGAGAAAGTAAAAATGCCTAATTGCCTTTGCAGTCCGTTAAGCTGCATCTTCTAAAGGCAATTGTACCAAACTATTATTATTATTATTATTATTATTATTATTATTATTATTATCACCATTATTATTATATACAGCTCGAACCTATGTGTGTATATTGGGGATGGAAAAACAGTGAGCAGAAAATTGTGGAGTAGAAAGACAGCACCAAGCTAAGCATTTTAGGCTAAACGTATGGGGTCGCAGATGCAGTATAATAACAGGAAATCTGACTTTATGAAACATCAAAATGAAATGTATCTCACGTACTATATCAACTAACGAGTACTGGAACACACTGAGAAATAGTGTGTGCTGTACTGAACAAGACAATATTAGCGTAAAAGCTAAGGGTACATTACTCGGAGTGGGCCGCGCTACCAAGCCAGAGCACTGCACCTGGACAAAAGGGCCCTTTGTGCTTCACACGTGATCCCTTGGGAGGGAGGAATGACAGGAGAGACCCGAATGGCGACTAGATTTGGGCGATAACGTGCGTAAGCATGCACGAGGTCCCTAACGTTTCCAGCTTGAACACATCCGACGCCGCTCAAGCTTATCCATAAGCCCCTAACCCCCTGGGGGGCCCGCCCGAGAGCACCCAGAGGCGGGACCTAGCTGAACAATCCGAAAGGGACCCTACAAGGCACATCACAGTCGTCTAGTCCAACCGTGAAACAGATGACAACGAAGGAGATGATGGATACAGGAAAGTGTGGTAGAAGGGGAACCGCCCCAGCATTCGCCTACTGACCCTGGAAACCACGAAAAACCACGGTCAGGGTGGGCGGTCGTCGGGAATAGCATCTTTTATCTCATGCCTTCATGCAGCGGTAACTCATTATTCCGAGTATAAAGAAATCTGATATCTTACATTCACATGAAGTTTTCTACCCTCCTATCTGCTTCATTTCAATCGAGATAAACCTTTACAGAAACAGCTACATTACACATTTCGTTATAGATACAAAGAGAACAACGATAGTCAAATATTTAACAACTGGACGATATATGCTGGCCTTAAAATTACATACTGTTTCCATGACATCGCGAGAAACAAATATTATTATTGAAATGAATTGTGTGTTAAAGAGATCTACAGTTTTTCTGTAGTACGTTTTCGTCTATCGCTTAACGTTTACAATTTATACAAAATTCCTTGCGAATGATGAGGACTTCACAGGTTATTCCGAGAAAATTCAAGATATATATATTTTATCATGTAAATATCTTTAATATATAGTGTTATAATCAAAATCGTTGTAGCCATTTTTTGGAAAATAACAAATTTTGAAAAATGCTACATGTAAAGCCGGTTTGAAGTGGGAGGATTTTGTTGAAGAAACCTTGTGTCTGATCCTTGGAAGGTTTATGAGTTATGCTGTCCAACACGGACCTTTTTCTAAAAATGCTTTATGGTTTCACGGCGTCTCATAACAAGTATTTGCGTTGAAATATCGGTATTGAATTTTTTGGGGATGGAATGCTAGGTAGGTGGTAGAGAAAATAATAATTTGGCCTTTGGGTACTGGACATAAATGTGTCTCGATGAATATGGTTTTGAGAAATACAAATTTAAGTTATATACTCGTTTGTTTATTATTTTCACACGCATCGCATTTTTGCATTAACCTAATAGACTTTCAGTTAACTCGGAATCTTCCTTTTTCTTTTACATATTTCTCAATTTGTACGTAATATCTTAAGTAACACTAGCGTCTTCATCCAGAATTTAATATGATGCGGAAACCGCAGCAGGGATACGGCTGGAAGCATTTGTCTCTATGTCCACTTGGGTGTTAATCCCGCTGATTACTAGCTCAACACGTGATATGTGGCCTCTGCAGCCTCTCTCAACAATGGCTGACCTCCAACCACTGTGGCATTTTCTTCCTCTGTTATACTAAACATAAATACAAAATACTCCTCCGGTTATGTTTTCTCCAACAGTTTAATAATATTAGTATAATGTATGTTTGCTTTATTAATTATCACTAGTTAACCCCTAGGGAATTATTTCCACAATTTAGATAAATACACTAAATTATCAGTTACTCATGTTTAATGATGAATTCGCTTAGCTGACAATATAGACAAACAGTGTATTAAACGTATTAGCTGGTTGGACGGGTAGCTTTTGAAACTCGAATGACTATACAGAGTGTATCTTTATTGGTGTCATATATTTGGGAGACGTGTTCCTGGCATCAGAACTGTGAAAAAATTTCATATGTAGGGGAAAGGTCCCTATATTGAACCACTTACGCCTAAATAGTAAATAATAATTATAATTTCAAATCAAAATTTTCAGAAACACAAGCGTTAAAGTAACAAATCCTTGCACTATAATTAACCTCAACACAATTTAAAATTAATACAATTATCAATTAAATAACATTTAAAAAGTGAGATGGTGTAAATCAGTCCAAATGAGGAACGTGGTCCTTATATTTAAGTTTAAAAGTATTTTTATTAATACAAAATACACATATTTTATTGTACATTCAAAACAAATATGCTATCATCAACAAAAGTAGAGTCCAAAATTGTGATAAGAATAGCAATTTCCTTGAACATTTTGAATTTTTATATAATCAAAATCACTTGGTTTTTGGAAAAGGTATTATTTGCAAATATAGAGTTTTTACTAATTTTTACTCTCATACAAAAGAGTCCAATTATACACAGTCTTCACAATAAAACACTTTCTTCTTGGCACTAACTTTTGGTGAAGTCATATCCTACAACTTATACACTGGATCATGTCCATCATTTCAGACAATTCACATTTCACATATTCATGTCAGCCAGTGTTTTAGCATGGTTTTTTAAATTTAGCATATTTATTCACAAGATATGCTATTCGCAGTTGAGCAATCCTAGAACTTCAATAGGTTTCCTAAATTGGACCAGTTCAATATAGGGTTCAAACAGTGGTTCAATTTACGAGCCACGCCATTTTGGAAGCTTTAGCATCTATGTAACAAGGAGAGACGCTGTTTGAAAAAAAAGTATGCATGAATATTGTTGCTAAATAAACACTTCATAACATGTAATATATATAGATCATCTCAAACTTATCTAATTGGTTGTATAAGCTTAGCTAGACGAGTCAAATATTACTTCTGAAGCCCCAAAAACACACAACACTTCATAGAACTGAAACCACAGCTCAAAGTTAACAACTCCAAGCATTCATAGCTGTACACGCCATGCTTCTGCTAGGATTATGGTGACATCTGTCGAACAGTTCGGAAAACATCGGGGCAGTTCAATTTAAGAGGCGGTTCAAATTAGGGACCTTTCCCCTACATGGGTCTGAAATCAACCGTTTCGTTGTTACAGGTCAAAGATGTATTCCATGAGTGAACAGACGGATATGCACTACACGTATGGCCGTGCAGACGGCAATGCAGCACGAGCACGTGAACTTTATGCAGAAAGGTACCCTGACAGGCTGTTGCCGTGTGCAAGAACATTCGCACAAATTCACCAACGCTTGAGAGAGAATGGTGCATTTGAGAGGAGTACTAGGGATGTTGGGAGACCAAGAGCGGTACGAGGCATTGAGCTTGAAGAACGAGTTCTCCGTGCTGTGGACACAAACCCTTCACAAAGCACAAGACGTATGGCTGTAAGGGAAAGAGTTAGTCATACGACTATCTAGAGACTTCTGCATGAAAATCTTCTGTACCCGTATCACCTTCAACGTGTGCAAGGATTAAATGAGGCGGACTTTGAGCCAAGAAGACGTTTCCGTCAACGCATGTTACAGCAGTGCGCTGTGTTCATCAATTTCCTAGCCTGTATCTTATTCACGGATGAGGCTGGTTTTACTCGCGACGGCATAACACTCATAACTGGGCATTTGAAAATCCTAATGAAGTACGACAGGACAACCATCAACAGAGGTTCTCTCTCAACGTTTGGGGTGGAATCATTCGCGAACACCTCATTGGTCCCTATTTCTTTTCTCCGCGTCTGAATGGACAAACCTATCTCCAGTTTCTCAGAAATGAGTTGCATCACTTAACTGATAATGTGCCTCTGGACATCATCCAACGAATAGGTTTTTTACACGATGATGCTCCAGTTCATTTAAGTACTATAGTTCGTAAGTTGTTGAATAATCGATTTCCGCAAAGATGGATTGGTCGAGGGGGGACCCATTGCATTGCCTTCTCGATCGCCTGATTTGAATCCAATGGATTTCTTCGTCTGGGGACATTTGAATTCCTTGGTTTATGCGACTCCTGTGTCTGATGTTGACATTTTGAGAGGACGTATCCAAACTGGATTTGACCAAATACGAAACACACCAGGAATTTTCAACAGAGTAAGGCAGAGCATGGAACGCAGGCTCACTGCATGCATCGAAGCAAGAGGAAGCCATTTCAAACAATTCATGTAACTTTCAATTTTGTGTTGTAACTCTGAAATACGAGGTGACGTCATAAATACTGCACAACAGTTTGTTTTGTCTAATTTGCACTGTCACCCTCGAAGTAGTCTGCTTGGGAGTTGATACACTTGTCCCAGCGCTTCTGCCACTGCTGAAGCGCCTCTGGAAGTCCTCTTCTTTCAACATGTTCAGAGCCTTCTGCGATTCGCAATGGACGACATCAATGTCCTCAAAACGGTGTCCTCGGAGCCGCATTTTAAGTCGCGGGAAAAGAAGAAAGTCCGCTGGTACCAAATCTGGAGAATAGGCGGGATGGGGAACAACATTCATCCTGTTTTTATCCAAAAATTGGTGAACAGAAAGAGCTTTGTGCGCGGGCGTATTGTCATGATGCAGGAACCAGTCACCACTCCTCCATTTTCCGGCCGGTTGCGTAGCACATTCTCCCTTAATCTTTGCAGCACTTGTTTCTAGAACACTTGATTCACTGTTTGACCCTGTGGCACAAATTCCTTATGCACAATGCCTTTAATGTCAAAAAACACAATCATCATTGACTTCACTTTGGATCGAACTTGTCTGGCCTTTTTCGGGCCTGGAGATGAAGGACTCTTCCATTGTGAAGATTGTTGCTTCGTTTCTGGATCGTACCCATAAATCCATAATATCCATAATAATTTTCTCCATAAACTGTGGGTCATTTTGTAGCTGTTCTTTAAGATCTGCGCGGGCAATCACACGGCTTTCCTTTTGGTTATTTGAAAGCAAGCGGGGCACGAACTTGGCGGCAATTCTTCTCATGTCCAAATTGTCTTTCAAAATGCTTTGAGCACTTCCAAAGGAGAGTCCTAATGAGTCAGAAAGTTCTCTTATTGTAATGCGCCTATCATTTAAGACCATTTCCCTCACCTGATTGATATTTTCATCAGTTTTACTGGAACAGGTTCGCTCCGAACGATCTGCATCTTTAACTGATGTCACACCACTTTTAAATTTCGAAAACCGCTCAAATGCTTGAGTTTTGCCCATAACTTCCTCCCCATAAGCTGTTCTTAACATTTTATAGGCTTCTGTTGCAGTTTTACCGAGTTTAAAGCAAAATTTTATGTTCGTTCTTTGTTCTTCGTAATCTGACATTTTTGCTACGCGGAAAAATCGCAGCACATGCAAAACACGTGTTCACTTCAGAGCGTCTACCTCGTCACTGCATGGTCACAGGAAGTCACGTGACTTCTCATTTTATCGGGAAAGAACGCTGCATGTACAATCTGGGTAAGAATTAAAGAAATCTCAGCGTCAGCATTGTTGGACGGTACCCTAATGCCATGTGCACAGCATGAAGTAGGTGGTTTCAGGGATGAGACCTAGAAGGCTAACTGCCTATCACATATCGTTCTAAGATTATCCAGCAACTGATTCGTCGCGATATGACCAAGGAGTTAAAGCGACGTAAAATAAAATAGAGTAAAAAAAAACTGAAATTAAATACCAGGTATGGGATTCCAGGGGACCTCAAAACATTAATTTGCGGTGAAATCTGGTATTTAGTTTTTGGCTGAAATGCAATATTTCCAAAAGTTAAGCAGCAGAAAAAGTAAAAATTTCCTGGCTTCCCTTCAACGTGCCCTTCAGCGTGGAATGCTATTTTCACTTTGTCGAGTAAAATCCCAACGTTCTTTGTATATAGTTTGTGAGCTGCAATGAAAGAGAGGACGGTGGCTCTGCCTTGCGGCACATGCTGTACTACAGACATAAATTTAATAGAGTTACAATGTTGGCGAGAGCCAGTTACGAACGTACGTTGCACTAATTCTAAGTTTCTGTCTGCGCTCACAAAAAGCCTCGACGACTCCTGCCCATAAACACGCCGTTGGAAGGAAGCCTTTGGAACCAAAACAAATAAAACGTCGTAGAGGGATGAAAAGACCGCAGGCGAGTGGAGGGACATTAGAAAATTGCGGTGTGGCGACGAGCATTATCGCCACACCCCAGTGTTTGTCACTTCCACGCAGCCAGAGCATTTCACATGTGGTAGCAGCATATATGTCATTGGATGCTGCCAGTTAAGAAAGACTTAACCAAGTTTTATATCTGTCGGGTTTGTCCTTTTCCTCTGCAACTTCCTGACCAAAAGAAATTAAGTCAATTTGCGCAAAAGTGGCTCATCTCCACACGTTCTTCAAAGCAGCTACTAGCCATATACACAGCTCAAGATGAATCTCTCTCAAACTCAGATACCAGATAAATCAAGTGCAACTACATGAATGTTGACTTTTGGAAAATAAAATTATAGCTTTTATTAGCTGACTGCTTCAATTAGCATGGGTTTCTCTACACGTTCCAAGTAGATAGAGATGAAGTTGTTCTTTTGTTGTATTGTTATTTGCCGCACGCTTTGGGAGCCAATTTGAAGAAGGTTTGAGTTTAAGGAGGAGTTGTATTGTATTTCGACTGTTGGGGAGCCGAACTTGAAGTAGCTGCAACCGCACGTATGGTAAAAAGTTTCCGGTAGCCTTCGCCCCAAAAATGTACTTTCCGGTGGCCTTTGCCCCAAAAAATGTTTAAAAAATATTAACTTTGTAATTTTTGACTGTTTCTTTAAATATTATATATTTATGTTTGCCTCGGCTGCGTCATTATTATTGTTAGACATGTTTCTCTTAGCAGGGTTGTGGTGCGACTGAAGAATGTAGGCTTACACAGATTATAATTTTACTTCAATCCTTTTATTAATGCTTGACACGATTTAAATATCACTTCGCTGACATATATATAGAGAGAGAGTTGTGAGATTTTTTAATTAATTACTTGCACTTTTTAACACGTAAACTATTTTCGTCTCACACGAATACGTATTAAACTTCTCGAGGACACATCTCGCGTCCGGTTAGGAACACTATCTACAATCAACACGTCCAGTTATGAGCGCTGTCTACAAGCAACTGACTTGATTTCTACCGCATAAATTTGTACATTTCTATATTTCAAGTCTCTGACCGGCTATTCCTACTCCAATAGAATACCTTCATTTAACTAAAGCTTTTTCTGGTTGTTGATTGGCTATTTTATGAACTGTCTCAAAATTTACATTATTGTTGCTCCAATAATGACTAGTAGCATTATTACACTTTCTTACTCATTATTGGCTCAACGTTACCTCATTGTTAGCAACCTTTAACCTATTATTCTCACAGCTCCTACATTATTAAATTACGTAATATATTCACATAACATTATTACACATGTATACAATAATATAAACATATTTAATGACTGTAGCATACACTTTTATATATTGTTACATACATATATTGCTTTAAGGCGGGCTGTTATTGAATTTACATATTATATAATTTGACTAAAATCATTTAAGTGTTAAAAACAATGCCTCAGAGAAAATACCTTCCAAAGATCAAGACAAAGATTTTCAATAAAATCCTCCCATCCCAAACTACCCTTTACATGGAACATTTTTCGAAACTTTTTATTTTCTAAAAAATGTCTAAGGATTTTGATTAAAATACCATACTTAGATATATTTACATTACAAATAAAATATATACCTTGTATTTTCTGGGAATAGCCTTTGAAGTGCTCATTCGGAAGGAATTATGTACCGTCTTGTATAACTGGTAAACGTTAAGCGATAGACGAAAACGTACTACGCAAAAAATGTAGATCTCTTTAAAACACACAATTTATTTCAACTGGCTTTTTTGTGTTCAGCTATTTTCGAAATATCCATTAGTAATGGTTCGAATAGTCAATTCTTTTGTCATTCTTTTCTAGTCCTTTCGATATTCAGTTCGCGATGTCATGGAAACAGTATGGCATTTTAAGGCCAGCATATAGCGTTCAGTTGTTAAACATTTGACTGTCGCTGTTCTCTTTTTATCTATAACGAAATGTGTAATGTAGCTGTTTCTCTAAAGGTTTATCTGAATTAAAATGAATAAAGTTTCGTAAGAATAATTTATATAACCAGTGATAAGCGATAAAGGGTAGAGAAAGTCATGTGAATGTAACACATTAGATTGTAAGAAAATGGTGTGTGTGTGTGTGTGAACAACATAGCTCAAAAACAAAAAGTAGGATAAACACCAAACTTGTTATTTAGGTTCAGTACTTTCCAAAGATGGTACACAAAGATGTTCAATGAAATTCAACCCCTACATAGAAAATTTTTCGAAGTTTTATTTTCTGAAAAATGGCTAATGATTTTGATTAAAATAACACATATTAAATATAGTTACACTACAAACAAAATATATATGTTGAATTTCCTGGGAATAGCCTGTGAAGTCCTGTTCATTCAGAAGGAATTTTGTACTATCTTATATAACTAGTAAACGTTAAGCAATAGACCTCAACTTACTGTACAAAAAAAAATCTAGATTTCTTTAAAACACACAATTGGATTCAAATACTTTTTTGTGCCATTAACCATTTCCGAGATGTCCATTATTAATGGTTCTAATTGTTAAAGTCCTGTCGATTTTCTGTTGTTTCTCGCGCTGGTTTTGGAGGAGTATGGAATTTTAAGGCCAGCACATAGCATCTTTCGTAAGAAGAATTTGTTTTCGCAGTAATAATGGGTAGATGATAGAGAAAGTCACGCGAATGAAACTGAGGCCCTATTTTTAACATTTAAATGATTTCAGTCTAATTATATATGTAAATTCAATAACATTGCCTTAAAGCAATATGTGTATGTAACAATATATAAAAAGTGTACATTACATCATTGTAAATGTTCATATTATTGTATACATGTTCAATAATGTTATGTGAATGTATTACGTAATTTAATAATGTAGGAGCTGTGAGAATAATAGGTTAAAGGTTGCTAACAATGAGATAATACTGAGGCAATAATAAATTTCAAAGTTTAAATGCTACTAGTTATTATTGGAGTAACAATAATGTAAATTTTGAGACAGTTTAATAAATAGCCAATCAACAACCAGAAAAAGCTTTAGTTAAAAGAAGGTATTCTATTGGAGTGGGATTAGCCAATTACAGACTTGAAATGCAGAAATTTACAAATCTAGGCAGTAGAAATCAAGTGAGTTGCTTGTAGACAGCCCTCATAACTGGACGCGTTGCTTGCAGACAGTGTTCCTAACCGGACGCGAGACACGTACTCGAGAAATTTAATACGTATTTGTGTGAGACGAAAACACTTTTACGTGTTAAAAAGTGCAAATAATTAATAAAAAAATCTAACAGCTCTCTATCTCTCTGTGTATCAGTGAAGTGTTATTTAAATCGCATCAAACATTAATAAAAGGAGTGAAGTAAAATTATAATCTGTGTAAGACTACGTTCTTCAGTCGCACCACAATCCTGCAAAGAGAAACATGCCTCTAACAATAATACTGACGTAGCCGAGGTAAACATAAATATATAACATTTAAAAAAAAGAGTCAAAATTACAAAGTTAATATTTTTACTTTCTCTACTACGTATAGTAAGTAGGGGAAGTATTGTATTCCACCCAGAAATTCGATACCGAGATTTCACCGGAAATACATGTTTTGAGACCCCCTGAATCCAAAAAAAAGCATTTTTGGAAACATGTCCGTGTGTGTGTCTGTGAACAACATAACTCAGAAACGAACAGTTGGATAAACACCAAAGTTGGTATTTAGGTTCAGTATCTTCCAGAGATGCGACACGAAGGTTTTCAAGAAAATCCCCCCATCCCAGATTACCCTTTATGGAAGATTTTTCGAAAATTTTAATTTTCTCAAAAATGGCTATAACGATTTTGATTAAAATATCATATGTTTAAGATATTTTCATGACAAATAAAATGTATATCTTGAATTTTCTGGGAATGTCTCCAAAAGTATTGTTCATTGTGAACGGCTTTTGCATAACTGGTAAACCATAAGAGATAGACAAAATTTTACTACACAAAAAATTTAGATCGCATTAAAATACACAATTTATGTCATATACATTTTTTTGTTAAGTGAACCATTTTCGAGATATTACTTGTTATTCCCTTAAATTTTTCAATACTTATTTTCTCAAATGGGAATTCGTTATTCATTTTTTTGTCTTGGATATGCAAAGAGTATTAATCTGTGGGAAAGGGAATGGTGCTGCACCTAGCAACCAGCTATTAAGACATATGCATGTGCTTAAAGGCTACTGTATTTCCAAATTGCCCTTGTAAATATATATTCCCCTTACATCTACAAGAAAATTAGCAATAAGGTAGACTCTGCAAAAGTTTATCTCGATTAACATGAAGTAGATGGAGAATAAGCGTTTGTATAAATAGTTTGTACAAGAGTAGAGAAAGTCATGTGAGTGTAACACATCAGATTTTTTTAAACGTTTGGGGCAAAGGCCACCGGAAAGTACATTTGGGGCGAAGGCTACCGGAAAGCGGGTACTATACGTGCGGTTGCAACGAACTTCAAGTTCGGCCACCATCAGTCGAAATATAATACAACTACTTCAAATTGACGCCCAAAACGTGGTGCAAATAACGTAAAGATACAAACATGTTTCAAATTGCTCTGAAGGATCATCAATATAACTGTGGAAGTGTGAAAGATTTGAAGCGATATCTTTAACTCGTTTTTGCACTGCTACTACAAGATTTTTGCTGCCCAAACCGTACGGCGGCTCTGTTTTATTTTTCTCCGTCCATGCTATGCATCAGTCTAAACGTGGTGTCTTCCTCGAAAGACCCATTTTTTTTCTCTCTTCTCTTTTTTTTTATATAATTTTAAAGGCTCTCTTATTTGTACGCGACCGAGTTTGATTTATCCCAGCAAAGTCGCAGCACACCATAAGAGGCCCGCGTATGTGAAGAGGGTGAGAGAAATGAAATGTCTTTTGAGGGGAGGTTGGAGCTTTTAAGTTCTGCATCTCGCACTCTTGCCGTGCGGCGGCTTTTACGTCACACAGAGAGAACCGCACGTTTAAGTACTAAAAACGTAAACAGAAATATTGTCTAGGGCGGAATGGTGTTGTGTCTCTTTCAAGATAGCACTGCTTCTAAAGTGCAACATTATCGGACATCCTTTGCCAGTCTACCTGTTTGACAGCTTCCTGCTGCTGCTGCAGTCATTAACCATCTCTCTGCGGTAGTTCTATTCCTTAGTTACATTCCAAACTTCAATATCTGGACTTCATCAGAAATTGTAGTATTTGTATTTCATTTCCATAATGCTATACAAAATTCTTACAAATTTTAATACAGAAGCATTTTTGGAAACATGTCCGTGTGTGTGTGTCTGTGAACAGTATAACTCAGAAACGAACAGTCGCATAAAATATCATATGTTTAAGATATTTTTATGACAAATAAAATGTATATCTTGAATTTCCTGGGAATCTCTCCAAAAGTATTTTTCATTGTGAACGACTTTTGCATAACTGGTAAACCATAAGAGATAGACAAAATTTTACTACACAAAAAATGTAGATAGCATTAAAATACGCAATTTATGTCATATACTTTTTTTTTGTTGAGTGAACCATTTTTGAGATATTGCTTGTTATTCCCTTAAATTTTCCAATATATTTTCTCAAATGGGAATTTGTTATTCATTTTTTTGTCCTGTACATAAAAAGAGAATGGAATACTCCACATAGCAACCAGCTCTTAAAATATTTGACTATCACTTAAAGCCTTACATCTACAAGAAAATTAACAATAAGATTAACATCTCGATTAACATGAAGCATATGGAGAATAAGCGTTTGTAAAAATAGTTTGTACAAGAGTAGAGAAAGTCATGCGAGTGTAACACATCAGTTTTTTCTCTTACTCTGCCCATAGTTATATTCTCCTATTCTTTTTATATCCCTCTCCTTTTGTATTTTCATTATCCTAACTTTTAATACTTCTTTGTTAACATTCTCCCATTCTTTACGTAAAAACTGTTCTCCCCACAACTTAGTTTCTTCACATTCAATTACATAATGTAAATCATTATCTGCCCCTCCACAAAGAGGACATCTATCCAAATTCTCTCCGTTCCTATCTCCCCTTAGCCTATGTACACTTATAGACCAGGGCCCACCATTCTCTTACTAACGTATTACCTACATCCACATACTTCACCCTTCCCCAGTCCACCTTTAATTGTCTATATAGTTCCAAACTTTTCTTTCCTTCCACACTTTGAAATAATTTTTGTTTCTCTATACCTTCTACTCTGTTCCTCACTTCTTTCCAGAAACCTTTAGCTAACCCCTCTCTCTCCTCCCATAAGTTACCCATTCCTATTTCCTGTAAAATTCTCCTTATTCCTTGAGCCCAGTTCACCCTAGCACTGGATTTTTCTTGTATTATTAAACATTGCCTCAAGATATTATGCTCGTCCAATGATTTCAATCTATACCAATATTTAAGTATTCTTTCTACTATCATGCCCTTGCTACCTACTCTTCCCAACTCCAACATTGCTGCTCCACTAGGGGATGAAATAGATAAACCTAACATACATTTACAGAACGATCTATGTACTTTATCAATCATCTCCCATCCTTTGTCACTTCCCCAAATCTCTGATCTATAGACCATTTTTACTTCAACTACAGCTTTGTAAACCCTTTCCAACCATTTAATTTGCATATCTGTTATTTTCTTTAAGCATATTCTTATAGCAGTCATTGCTAATCTTCCCTTAGCTAAGGCACTTATCTTGTGATCATTCCATCTCCCATTACTACTTATTCTCACTCCCAAATAATCAAACTTGTTTACTATTTGCAACTCTTCCCCTTCGTCCTTCAATTTATACCTCTTTTTAAATACCATTATCTTTGATTTTTATAAATTTATTCTTAAACCCCATTTCTTACAAAATGAATATTATATGTAACACTTTTGTTAGACCTCCTACTGAAATAGAACCTACCACTAAATCATCTGCAAAAAAGTAATCCTGGAATTTCTCTATTATTTACTGTGGGTAATTATAAGTTATCTTTATTCAATTCTTCCAAGATATCGTCAATAAATAAGTTAAACAGTATAGGGCAACCTTGTCTTAACCCCATATTATTATAAATTTTTCCCATAATTTCACCACCATTCAGCCTAATATAAAACTTACAACAAGAGTGTCCTATCTTTGAACTTAAATAAAACACGTTCTGTAAATGATAGAGGTTTATTCTTCGTTGGGTTGCGCGTATACGGTTGACCCAATTTTCAATGACAGAACAACGTAAATTAGGTCCAACTTCACGAATAATACGCGTGATGTTATTTATAAGATCATTTACTGTTTCTGGCTTGTTGACAAACTCGAGTTTTAACATAACCCCACAAGAAGTAATACAATGGCGATAAATCACATGACTTCGGGGACCAGTTAACATCACCACCACGGGAAATGATGAAACCTCTGAACTTCTCCTTCAAAAGATCGATGGTTTCGAGAACAGTATGACATGTGGCACCATTTTGCTGGAACCAGATGTTTCTGAGATAAATGTCATCCAATTGAGGCCAAAAATAGCCCCGGTATCTTTCTCTATTGACAGTTAGAGCTTCTTCATCTTCATCTTGGAAAAAATATGGACCAATGATTCCACCATTCCAAAATCCACACCACACAGTAACCTTTTGGGGATGAAGTGATCGTTCTTGAATCTGCATTGAATTGTGATTGCTCCAATAGCGGCAATTTTGTTTGTTAACAAACCATCCATTTAAAAGTGAGTTTTGTCGCTGAAGATGATTTTTCGACAAAAATCCGGGTCAGCTTCCAATTGCTCCATAGCCCAGTCAGTGAATACACGGCGCAACCTATGGTCGTTGGGCTTTAGTTCTTGAGTTAACACCATTTTGTAAGCGAGAAAATTCAAGTCCAGATGCAGAATTCGCCAAGTTGTGGTCGGCGAAAGCCCCAATTCTAGCGCTCGACGAGCAATTGATTTGTTTCCGTTCTCGCGTACACTCTCACGAACGGCGCCTATGTTTTGGTTGGAGCGCTTACTTCGATTACGTACAGGCGTTCTTTGATCGCTGACAGAACCACTTCTTTCAAATTTATCGATCAAACGCCGAATCGTTCTCTCGCAGGGACGATTATGCACACCGTAAACAGATGATACATTTTGATAATAAATTTTCACAAAAAAATGACTGCTGTAACTCAATAATAACGGCAGGTATTATATGCTAAAGATAGGACACTCTTGTTGAAAGACCCTATATATTCTGTATTGTTCTACTGAATTTTCAGCTTAGTCCCTTACTTCTCAGTTTAATCTTAGAGAAATTGTAGTAGTATTAATTATTGGTTGCTGTGGGTAGATCAGGTGTTGCCGCTGGATCCTGTTGGATGCTCTGGAAGATATGGATACTGTGTACTCTAAAATAGTTGGTTTAAATTTACCGCGCCTCTCTCACACAGTTGATATGACAAATTTATGTCTAGCGTGGTAGAATTAACTTCCTGGCTGATAATGTTTTTATCAGTAATTGTTCTGAATTCTACAGGGTGATTTATGAAGAACTGACACATTTATTTGTTTAATGTTTCAAAACGAGTTATGCTAGCGGCAACTTATTATACCTGAAATGCAGAGGGATTTTGGGAGATTATTTACCTCTATAGCAAATATTGAAAATGTCCTCCATCCTGCATAGGGAACACGTTGTTCCATGTTACTGGCCACTCGTTGGTGGACGTGTTGCATAAACCCTGTCTTTTAAGTAACCCCATAGAAAGAAGTCCGGCGTTGTCAAATCCGGAGATCTCGGTGGCCACAGCTTCTTGGAGATTATCCGGTCGTCAAACTTGCATTTAGTGCCATGGAATCATTTGATGTATAGCATGTAGCGACGTCCTGCTGAAAAATATCCTTGACTCAGCTCTACGTCGTCTAGTTGCTCAGCAAACTCCATGAAATCTGTCGGTATTCTGCAGTGTTCAAATTGTTTTAAAAAAAATTGGTCCCACTATTCTCTGTGCGTATATTGCGCACCAAACTCCGATTTTAACCGGATGCATATGCGAGTTCACATATCCGGATAAATGGAACCATGCTTCATCTGTGAACTATGTGATGGACACTATGGCAGGATTTTGCACAATGAACGCCTGAAACCAACAACAATAATTCAGTCGTCTATCCTTATTTGGTTCCAGTAACTGATGGACAACCGTAATCCTATACGGCTTTAGCCCTGCACTTTTCACAGCTCTCTGACACATTGAGTAGCTGTACCCTGTCTCCTGCGACAAACGTCTTAATGATTTTTTGGGTGACTAATCCAGTCGTGCTCTTACGTCAACAACCGTGGGAAGCCTAGATGAACGAGTTTTGCCTTTTTCACTCGTTTCCAATTTGCTTACCAGCCCCAATATTGTTTTTCTTTGAGTAGGATTCCCAACACCAAATTTGAGGCAGTATTTTTATCACTTAAATGATATCAGTCTAATTATATAATATAAAATATAATAACAGCCCGCCTTAATGCAATATGTGTATAATATAATATATAAAGTGTATGTAACAGTCATTGTATTATGTTTATATTATGTACACTATAAAAGCGTTATATGAATGTATTACGTAGTTTAATAATGTAGGAGCTGTGAGAATGGAAGCCGAGAGTTGCTAACAATGAGGTAAACTTGAGACAAAAATAAATTAGAAAGTTTAATAAAGCTACTAATAGTTCTTGGAACAATACTAATGTAATATTTAAAACACTTTATAAACAGCCAATCAAAAAACTAGAAAAATCTAAAAGTTAAATAAAGGTATTCTATTGGAGTAGGCTTAGCCAATCAGAGACTAGAAATACAGGCAAATGTACAAATGCAAACGATAGACGCTACAAGAAAGCGTACCCAAGCTGTTTGGTTCGGTACGGGTTCAGTGTGAGACATGAAACTTCATTGAGGTGAGGATAATATAAAGTTTACGTCTTAAAAAAGTGCAATTAAACAATAATCTCACAGCTCTACAGTAGGATACATCAGTGAAGTGTTATTTAACCGTGTGAAGGATTAATAAACAAAGTACAATACAATTATAATTTGTCTAAGCCTTGTTCTTTAGCCGTACCAACCCTGCTAAGAGATAGGAGCTCTACAAATTACTACTGACGCAGCCGAGGTATACATATATAATATTTAAATAAATATAATTAAAATAATTACACATAAAGTAAACGTGGGGCGAAGGTCACCGGAAAGTTTGTACCGTACGTGGAGCGAACACTCTTAGAAATTGGCTACCATACGTGGCGTAACCGCAACAAGAATTAATCTGGTATGCCCTTGCGGTTCAAAATGTAATAAATATTGTTAGTATTTTATTTTGTCCGTTTGGGATATAATTCTCCAGATTTATTCTATCTCCTGAATTTTCGAAGCTAATTTTTTATAAATTTT
Source organism: Deroplatys truncata (assembly GCA_030765065.1). NCBI lineage: Eukaryota > Metazoa > Arthropoda > Insecta > Mantodea > Mantidae > Deroplatys > Deroplatys truncata. The sequence continues at coordinate 12,220,653 of CM060979.1, forward strand.
TGGGGAGGACCCTGAAACAATAACGAATCATCGTCACCTTTGAAGCTGTGTATTTTACCTGCTTTGTTGATTTTCTGCCGTGATCTCGTAGCTCGTCTGTTGTCTATTGCTAAGGTATTGGACCTTTCTCTCAGTGTACGCGTGGGCGTGTTGTGAAGGATATCACCAGTTTAAATAGATTGAGAAATTTAATGTGATCTAATACTTGAGCTATTGAAGCGAGTTGTCGAACGTTTGACGAAGAGCGATAATTAAATTCACCCGTAGCAATTGGATTATCTTCAGTATCTAAGTTACGGTTGCAAATAACAGTTTCCGGAATAAAAGAAACTAGAAGCGTAACTTGCCGTGGGTCGCTAAAACGCTTATCGGCGAGACCTCTCGCAACAGCCGCGAAATAGAGCGTCACTAGGCGCTTAAAATATCACACGAGCAGTACGTACTGGATACAGTATCAGACTCAGAGTAACTCTCTGACCTAAAATTGATGTATTACTTTTAGCTCTGCCTACTTCATTACCCCCGAACGTTATTTTTCAAGCGCAGTTAATACTTAAAAACCCTACATGTGCCTCTTAACGTTGTTACCATGAGGCCTAGCTAAATTCTCAGAATTTAATCTATGAGAGTCATTCAAATGAAACCTTGTGTAAAGTAACGTTAACGATTTTATTAACTCAAAAATAGTCGCCAAAACTGTTGGCACATTTATCCCATTGCGACACTAGCCGGTCGATATCATCTTTGAGGAAGCTAGTAGGCTGCTGTTGGATCCAGGCCTGGACCCATTCACACACTTCATCGTCCGTTGTGAATTGACGTCCGCGAATAGCTTGTTTTAGAGGTCCATAAACAAGAAAGTCACACGGTGAAAGGTCTCGATTGTACCGTGGATGTTCCAGTGTTTCCCATTGAAACTGCTGCAATGTCCTCTTCACCGCATTGGTAGTGTGTGTGGGTGGGCATTATCATGCAGGAGAATAACGCTATTGGACAACATTCCTGGGCGTTCCGACTTGATGGCTCGTCTAAGGTTCTGTAAAGTGGCTTGATAACGCTGGGCATTGATGGTGGTTCCCCGTTCCAGGAACTCGACAAGCAGTGGGCCCTTGTGGTAAAAAAGGACATCATGACCTTACCAGAACTGGTGTGCACGGTCTTTGATTTCTTTGGAGGTTTCCACTGCTTGCTCTGACGCTTGCTTTCCGGTTCAAAATGGTGACACCATGTTTCGTCACCAGTGACAATATGTGACAGAAAGCGTATTCCTCCTCATGATAACGTTGCAGATGACTCAAAGACAGCGCTATTCGAGTATTGCACTGTTCGGCGGTCAGTTGGTGGGGAACCCACTGCGCACAAACTTTTCGAAATTTCAAGTGTTGATGCATTATGCTGTGAATGTTGCCCACGCTAATACCAGTAACCGATGGATCTCGTCCACGATGATTCTGTGGTTGCCCAAGACTAAAGCATTCACTTCCGCAATCATTTCAGATATGATGACACGATGAGCCTGTCCAGGACGAGCATCGTCTTCCAGTAACTCGCGCCCCTCAAGGAATCTTTTGCGCCATTTCACCACACTTGAACGACACAGACTGTACTCACCGTACACAGCCTTTATCCGTCAATACATTTCACGGCCTCCAACTCCCTCCGCCGTTAAAAATCGAATCACTCCTCGTTGTTCCTGCTTACTCACCTTCATGTTCAGTAGTGGACGATAACTTATGTGACCACCTTCTCTTCGGCGTGAAACCACACTGTTGCTATGCAACGTCAAACGTTGCGCTCGCTGCAGTCGCTCTACCAACAGATGGTGCCACCATACACGCAGTTACGTGGTGCCGCCTTGCGTGTAATGCAAAGTTAGACGCACTGACCAGGTTTCATTTGAATGCCCCTTATACTTCCGCTGATAATGACTTTGGCTAACCTGACTTCCTAATCACGAAGGGCGTCCAATAAGTAAGTTTCCCTATTTTATAAAAAGCATTACACACAATTGATCATGTTGAATTAATTTTATTTATATTGTACAATTCTTCTGTTACTTTTATACATAGTCGACATGTTTTTCCAAGCATTTTTGGGGACGTGACACAAGCTTGTCCAAGCCAGTGTTGTACCAGGTCGGGTCCTGTGCTCGCTACAAGCTGTTCACTTCTGATTGATCTTCGTAACAGTGTTAAAGTGCTTACCTCCATGATGACCTTTGAGCCAGGGGAGCATGTGAAAATCACTTGAGAAAAGATCTGGTGAATATGGAGGATGCGAGAAAACTTCCCAGTTGAATATTCTGATCTCCGCCTGGGTCAAGATTCAACGTGGAAGTTTTCTCGCATCCTCTGTATTCACCGAAGCTTGCCCCAAGTGATTTTCACATGTTCCTCCAACTTAAAGTTAAGACTTTTAACACCGATGATGAAATCAAATTAGTCACTTGTGTCACGTCCCCAAAAATGTTTGGAAAACAGGTTCACAATGTAGAAAAGTAATAGAATGATTGTACAATATAAATAAAATTAATTCAACATGATCAACTGTGTGTAATTTTTTTTATAAAATAGGGAAACTTACTTATTGGACGACGCTCGTACCTTCGTCTTTCCGGACAAACATTTCAACTAAGTTTATTACATTGTTCATAGATTTAATATACGGAAATTATTTATCGCCATTATTTATCTATCCTATTATCCTATATATCTATCCAACAGAAACCCTAAACCCGTCCATAGTGTAAGCAGGTTGTACAGAGAGTAGAAATATGCACGACATTAAAGTCTGATTGCTGTATTAACATTTCAGATGATCGGAGTGAAATTGTGGATTTTATAAATTTCACAGCTGGGTGTCTGTAACACACAGCGCTGCCTGACCTTGTGCATATCTGTTCTGTGTGTACGTATGTTAATATTTTTAGAAGCAAGAACATTTGGATGTAGAAGCGTGGCATATAGAACTGTGTGTGTTTATTTAGAGAGAGGGAGAGAGGGAGGAAAAAAAAAAGATTGCGAAGTGCAGAGCGTTTGCTAGGCAGGAATGAGTCTTCGCTCTCAGGAGTGAAGAGCAATCCCCCCTCCCAGTGCCACTCTGCCTTGTTTTACTTTCATTACTTCCCAAGGCCCCCTCTCCCATCTCCATGATGTTGGTTTTCGGGCTCCACACGTATATGAAACATTTGTGCAGTGAACCAAGGACTGAGGACTCCAGTAATGGAACCAATCCCAGCTCTAGACTACACACACACACACTGCCATGAACTAGAGATTTTTTTTTGCGTTTACGCGTTGGTGGGAGGGGAAAAAAATGCGAATGTGTTGAGTTCGGTCCATTTCTGGTTTTTTCCACCTCTTTCCAATCGTTATTTCTGGTTGCATCGGAAATATTTTGTGCATCAGCCCAAATGACGTTTGGTTTTCGAAGTACGAAAACTACTTTGTGCTTGAAAAACATTTCTGTAATTGCATCGATGCGCTTTTTTGGAAATCGTGTGTTGAACGTGAATATTGCTCAAAGTGCATTTATGGCCTCAGATGATACGGTAGAAATACCATTCGGACACGGGAGGTCCGCGGTTCAAATCCCGTGATAACGTACTACGTTATCTGGCTTTGTTAAAGCTGTGGGATGGTGACAATTTTGAAGCCGTATACTTTACCTTTACATTCTGTTGTTATCTCCTACTCGTTCCGTTGCCAGCTGCTCCAGTGGTAGAGCTATGTGTACTTTCTCAGGGTATGCGTGAGTGTATTTTGAAAGGATAGCACCAGTTCAAATTGACTGAGAAGTTTAATGTGATCTAACACTTGAGCTATTAAAACGATTTGCCGACCGTTGAATGAATTGTAGCACTCGAAACTAGTATCCAGAGTGACGAATGCCTGTATTACTGCGAATATCTCTGATTAAAAATCTGTTGTGTTGCACTCACATGACTTTCTCCGCTTATTCTCCACCTACTTCATGTTAATCGAGATAAACATTTGCAGATGCAAGGGGAAAATGGTAGGCTTTAAGCGATAGTCAAATATTTTAAGAGCTGGTTCCTATGTGGAGCATTCCATTCTCTTTGTATGTCCAGGACAAAAAAACCAATAGCGAATTCCTATTTGAGAAAGAGTATAAGTATTGGAAAATTCAAAGAAATAACAAGGAATATCTGGAAAAGCTTCACTCCACATATTATATGACATAAATAGTGTTTTAAAGAGATATACATTACAGTTCACGTTATGCAAAAGTCATTCAGAATGAAGAGGACTTTTGGGGACATTTCCCAGAAAATTCAAGATATAGATTTTATTTATCATGAAAATATCTTAAGAGCAGATGATATTTTAATCAAAATCGTTAGAACCATTTTTGAGAAAATCAAAATTTTCGAAAAATGTTCCATGTAAAGGGGAGTTTGGGGTGAGGGGATTTTCTTGGAAATCTTCATGTCGCATATTTGAAAAATACTGAACCTAAATATCAAGTTTGGTATTTATCCGACTTTTCGTTTTTCAGTTAAGCTGTTCACACACACACAAACACACAAACAAACCTTTCTCTATAAGTGCTTATTACATTCTCTACTACGTATAGTAAGTAGGGGAAGTATTGTATTTCACCCAAAAATTCGATATCGAGATTTCACTGGAAATACATGTTTTGAGACCCCCTGGATCCAAAAAAAACATTTTTGGAAACATGTCCGTGTGTGTGTTGTCTGTGAACAGCATAACTCAGAAACGAACAGTCGGATAAACACCAAACTTGGTATTTAGGTTCAGTATCTTCCAGAGATGCGACACGAAGGTTTTCAACAAAATCCCCCCACCCCAGATTACACTTTACATGAACATTTTTCGAAAATTTTAATTTTCTCAAAAATGGCTCTAACGATTTTGATTAAAACATCATATGTTTAAGATATTTTCATGACAAATGAAATGTATATCTTGAATTTTCTGGGAATGTCTCCAAAAGTATTCTTCATTGCGAATGACTTTTGCATAACTGGTAAACCATAAGAGATAGACAAACTTTTACTGCACAAAAATGTAGATCGCATTAAAATACACAATTTATGTCATATACATTTCTTTTTGTTGAGTGAACCATTTTTGAGATATTGCTTGTTATTCCCTTAAATTTTCAATACTTATACTTTTTCTCAAATTCGTTATTCATTTTTTTTTATGTCCTGGACATGCAAAGATAATGGAATACTCCACATAGCAACCAGCTCTTAAAACATTTGACTGTCGCTTAAAGCCTACCAATTCCCCTTGCATCTACAAGAAAATTAGCAATAAGATTAGCGTCTCGATTAACATGAAGCATATGGAGAATAAGCCTTTGTAAAAATAGTTTGTACAAGAGTAGAGAAAGGCATTTGAGTGTAACACATCAGAAAATTTTTTATTACTTTTTTTTATTCAGGGGGTCTCAAAACATATATTTCCGGTGAAATCTCGGTATCGAATTTTTGGGTGGAATACAATACTTCCCCTACTTACTATACGTAGTAGAGAAAGTAAAAATAATATACTCCACACGTGTTTAAAGTGGTTTTACCATACTCTTACCCCGTGTATCATAATATAGTATTATTTCATGGAGAAATTGTGCAAAAAACTGTTTTATTTAGTTGTATATTTGGACTGAACAGAGGATTCCAATAATGTCTACTAAATGTGTCCTCCTTGAGAGTAAGGGTACAATGTATTTCAGTTTTACAATATGTTTTTATTAATTGTTTTTCGTGAAGATATTGTGCAAAACATGGTTATTATAAGTGATCACGACTAAAGCAATTGCTCAAAGTTATATATTCATATGTGAATAATCTAGAATTGTGCAGTAAAACAGAACGCTACTGCATGCGCGAAAAGGTAAACAGATACACAGCCCACCTGTGAAGGCCAGTGGAGTGCCTCCCAAAGCTGCAGTGACGGCATAAATGGAAGCGAGTGTACCGGGGAATGCAATACCAGACTCAGACCAAAATCAGCAGGACAGATTGTCTTCTTTAGCTGTGGCGAGCAACCATATACGAGAAGGTACTCCAGTAATAAAACCAACCTTTTAGGATGGAGGTTATGCATCGGGTGATGTGCACCTGGTCACGGAAAAAATAAAATACTCATAAGGCTAAAATTATATGAACCGGGCTGATACAAATGTTGACGAACCGAGCGGGATGGCTCAGCCGGCAACATCTGTGACCCGAATTCGGGATGTCCCGGGTTCCATCCCTGGAGACCACCCACTCTGACCCATGGGGTTTTTCGTGGGTTTTCCCGGGTCGCCAGGCCAATGCTGAAGTGGTTTATTTCATCCTCCGAATTTCCTGTACCTCCATTTCGTGCCATTAATCATTTCAATCATTCTTCACCTCGTTTGATTTGTTTCTGGGCTGGAAGTGTCGCCGATGGTGTTTCGGTGCAGCGTGGCACGGAAAGAGGATGCTTTCTGTTAACTTCCACGGTCCCTTGGCCTTCGGCTAGTTGCCGGGATGTAAGTACCTTCCTACGGGGGAAGTATCTCATTCTGAAAACTGTAGGGACAGAGTCATTGCTGTGTCGTCACTCCTGGTTCCACCCGCCCGGTGTCTCCCTTCACCTCATCGCTCCCTCGTGGGGCGTCGATACAATATCCTCATTCCTGAATCAGTGCCGTATCCCCCCTGCCTCACAATCCAATCCAATGTTGAGTAATTCACATTTTAGAAAACATGGATGGATAGATACATTTCAACAGCCTCGTAACAGGTCTATGAACAGCGTAAGTCAAAAACGAAAAGTCGAATAAACACCAAACTTGGTATTTAAGAGCAGTACCTTCCAAAGATGTGACACAAACATTTAAAAATAAAATCCCCCCAGCCCAAACTACCCTTTACAAGTAAGATTTTTCGAAATTTTTTATTTTCTAAAAACTGGGTCTAACGATTTTGTTTAAAATACAGTATATTAAAGATACTTACATGACAAATATAATGTATATTTTTAATTTTCTCGGTATAGTCCTCTTCATTCGGAAGCAATTTTGTATAATTGTTAAGTGTTCAGCGATAGACGAAAACGTTTTTGTGTAGTAGTTTTTAAAACGCTTTTTCTTTAAAACACAGAATTTATTTCAAATAAGTTTTTTTGTGGTAAGTCATTTCTGAGATATCCCTTATTAATGGTTAAATTGTTCATACTTGGTCATTCTGTTTAAGTCCGTCAACATTCAGCTGTTTCTCGCGATGCCATGGAAACAGTATAGAATTTTAAGGCCGGCATATAGCAGTTTGTATTTACAGGGTTGACTTATGAAGAACTGACACATTTCTTTCTTTAATTATTCTGTTCGAAATTCACTCAATGCCCCAATTTTAACACCAAATTAAGCTGAATGTTCCGGAGTTTCGATTGCCTGTCACTAGATGCGGAGATGTTTATGTTTTATTCGTAATTGTTAGTTTTATTGTCGGCAACTGTTTGAGATTTTATTCCAGCCAACGTGAAAATGGAGTACACATTAAATGAAGGACTCTTCCTTGTAAAGTAATATTGGATTATGAATATAATTACATACCAGAGAGAATTTGGTGTTCTGAAACCTCCCAAAAGAAACAGAACAGTCGGACTGGTAAACAAATTGGAAGCGACTGGATCTCTGGTGAATGAATGAATGAATGAGGCAAAACTCGTTCATCTAGGCTTCCCACGGTTGTTGTTGACGTAAGAACACGACTGGATCAGTCACCCAAAGTCATTAAGACGTTTGTCGCAGGAGACAGGGTACAGCTACTCAATGTATCAGTTACAGGAACCAGATAAGGATATACGACTGAATTATTGTCGTTGGTTTCAGGCTTTCATTGTGCCAAATCCTGCCATATTGTCCATCACATGGTTCACAGATGAAGCATGGTTCCATTTATCCAACTATGTGAACTCTCCCATGCACGCGGTTAAAATCGGCGTTTGGTGCGCAATATCCGCACAGAGAATAGCGGAACCAATTTTTACTTTCTCTACTACGTATAGTAAGTAGGGGAAGTATTGTATTCCACCCAAAAATTCGATACCGAGATTTTACCGGAAATACATGTTTTGAGACCCCCTGAATCCAAAAAAAGCATTTTTGGAAACACGTCCGTGTGTGTGTCTGTGTGTGCGTGTGTGTGTGTGTGTGTGTGTGTGAACAACATAACTCAGAAACGAACAGTCGGATAAACACCAAACTTGGTATTTAGGTTCAGTATCTTACAGAGATGCGACACGAAGGTTTTCAAGAAAATCCCCCCACGCCAGATTACCCTTTACATGCAACATTTTTCGAACATTTTAATTTTCTCAAAAATGACTAACGATTTTGATTAAAATATCATTTATAACATATTTTCATTTCAAATGAGATTTATATCTGGAATTTTTTGGGAATGTCTGCAAAAGTATTCTTCATTGTGAACGACTTTTGCATAAGTGGTAAACCATAAGAGATAGACAAAATTTTACTACACAAAAACTGTAGATCGCGTTAAAATAACAATTTATGTCATACATTTTGTTTGTTGAGTGAACCATTTTCGAGATATTGCTTGTTATTCCCTTAAATTTTCCAATACTTATACTTTTTCTCAAATGGGAATTCGTTATTCATGTTTTATGTCCTGGACATGCTAAGAAAATGGAATACTCCACATAGCAACCAGCTCTTAAAATATTTGACTATCGCTTAAAGCCTAGCAATTCCCCTTGCATCTACAAGAAAATTAGCAATAAGATTAACATCTCGATTAACATGAAGCATATGGAGAATAAGCGTTTGTAAAAATAGTTTGCACAAGAGTAGAGAAAGTCATGTGAGTGTAACACATTATTTTTTTAAAACATTGCGAACATTGCAGAGTACCGACGGATTTTCATGGAGTTTGCTGAGCAACTAGACGATGTAGAGCTGAGTCAATGATATTTTTAGCAGGACGGCGCTACATGCCATACATCAAATGAACCCATGACATTAATTGCAAGTTTATTTGACGACCGGATAATTTCCAAAAGCCTATGGACACCGAGATCTCCGGATTTGATATCGCCGGACTTCTTTCTATGGGGTTACTTAAAAGACAGGGTTTATGTCACAAGTTCACACAAGCGCAACATTCACAAGAGATTCAAGCTACTGACAACAGAATCCTCCAACGAGTGGCCAGTAACATGGAACGACGTGTGAGGCAGTATTTTTAACATTTAAATGATTTCAGTCTAATTATATAATATATAAATTCAATAACAGCCCGCCTTAAAGCAATATGTGTATGTAATAATTTGCAAAATGTATGTAACAGTCATTTCATATGCTTATATTATTGTAAACATGTTCAATAATGTTATGTGAATGTATTACGTAATTTAATAATGTAGGAGCTGCGAGAATAATAAGTTAAAAGTTGTTAACAATGAGGTAACAATGAGGTGACCTTGAGTCAATGAGTAAGAACGTTTAACAGTACTACCTGTAATTCTTAGAGTAGCAATAATGTAAATTTTGAGTCAGTTTAAAAATAGCCAATCAACAACCAGAAAAAGCTTTAGTTAAATGAAGGTATTCTATAGGAGTAGGATTAGCCAATCAGAGACTTGAAATACAGAAATTTACAGGTTTAGACGGTTGAAATCAATTCAGTTGCCTCCAAACAGTACACATAACCAGAGGTGTTGCCTGCAGACAGTGCTCATAACGAGACGCGAGATGTGTTCTCGAGAAATTAATTACGTATTCGTGTGAGACGAAAATAGTATACATGTTAAAAAGTGAAAGTATTAAATAAAAGAATCTCATAGCTCTCGATATCATTGAAGTGCTATTTAATTTGTGTCAAGGATTAATAAAAAGGAGTGAATTAAAACTTAAAATCTGTGTAAGCCTACATTCTTAGTTGTACCAAAACCCTGCCAAGAGAAACGTGTCTCTAACAAATACTGACGCAGCCGAGGCAAACCGTAATATCTAAAGAAACAGTCAAATTACAAAGCTAATATTTTTAAACTTGGGGCGAAGGCTACCGGAAACCGGGTACTATACGTGCGATTGCAACGAATTTCAAGTTCGGCTCCCCAACAGTGGAAATATAATACAACTACTTCAATACAAACTACTTCAAATTGACGCCCAAAGCGTGGTAAAAAATAAACTACTTCACGTGTAGAGTTGTGCCTTATGCAGGATGGAAAACATTTCAACATTTACTAGAGAGGTAAACAATTTCCTAAAATTCCTCTGCATTCTAGGTATAATACGTTGTCGCTAGCATAACTCGTTTTGAAACAATTAAAGAAATAAATGTGCCAGTTCTTCATAAATCACCCTGTATAACGAAGAAATGTGTAATGTAGCTATTTCTGCAAAGGTTTATTTGGATTAAAACGTAGTAGATACAGAATAGCTTGTATAGCCAATAATACAACTAAATGGTAAAGAAACTCATGTGAATTTTTAAATACTTGCCTGAATTTCCAGGTCGCCGAGAACCCTGTTAAATGTGTTTCATAATATTCCATGCTCTCGCATCCAACATGAAATTATAATGATCTGTTCAAAGAGAGATTTCACAAAACATACGTTTAACAAGATATGTTATTTCATCGACTGTGCATAAAGAATGGCGATAGACATTCATTAATAATATGACAAAGTATCCAAAAGAGCAATTTTTCATTGCTTAGAATAAATAGAATAAAACAGAGCATATTTTATTACTTGTGTTTCATTTTGTTCCCTAACCTTTATTTAGTAAGCCGAATCCTTTCTTGTTTCCCCATATTTATGAAAGGTGGTGTACACATGTATTTATACGCGGTGAAATATTTTGAAATATATCAAACACACGCAATAAAGCCTAGTTTGTATATACTTTGACCTGTTCTCGTATCAAAGCACGTACATATACGTATAATGTTTAATGATCACGTTAAATGAAGATTAATCTTTATCGCCCTTTATCAGGCGTATGTTGGGGGCACTGCCAGACGGTGTCCGCCGGAATAATGAGAGTATGGGAGTCTAAACTATGTGCCTTATTGCATACATATAGAGGTGTGCGGTCTATACAAACTCCATAACTTTAATTGTATCAGATCCGAATAAAAATATCTGATGTGATACATTCACATGACTTTCTCTACCCTCTATCGTTTATTAGTGAGTGTACAAACTATTTTTACCAAAGCTTATTTGAAGTGCTGCATTCCACCCAAAAATTCGATACCGAAGTTTTACCGGAAATACATGTTTTGAGGTGCCCTGAATCCAAATAAGGTAGCATAACTCAAAAGCGAAAAGTCGGATAAATACCACACTTGGTATTTGAGTTTAGTACCGTCCAAGAATGCACACCAAGATTTTCTAAAAATCCCACACCCTGGACTACCCTTTACATGGAACATTTTTCGAAAAGTTTGATTTTATCAAAAATGGCTAATGAGTTTGATTAAAATATCACATGTTTAAGAATTTTTTGAATTTCCTGGGAATGTCTACAAAGTCCTCTTTATTTTGAATGACGTTTGCATAACTAGTAAACCGTAACAAATAGACAAAATTTTACTATACAAACTTATAGATCTCGTTAAAACACACAATTTATGTCACATTTTTTGGAGGGTGAACAATTTCGAGATATTCCTTGTTATTTGTTTGAATTTTCCAATACTTATACTTTCTCTCAAATGGGAATCGTTATTCGTTTTTACTTTCTCTACTACGTATAGTAAGTAGGGGAAGTATTGTATTCCACCCAAAAATTCGATACCGAGATTTCACCGGAAATACATGTTTTGAGACCGCCTGAATCCAAAAAAAAACAATTTTTGGAAACATGTCCGTGTGTGTGTCTGTGTGTCTGTTTGTGTGCCTGTCTGTGAACAGCATAACTCAGAAACGAACAGTCAGATAAACACCAAACTTGATATTTAGGTTCAGTATCTTCCAGAGATGCGACACGAAGGTTTTCAAGAAAATCCCCCCACCCCAGATTACCCTTTACATGGAACATTTTTCGAAAATTTTAATTTTCTCAAAAATGGCTCTAACGATTTTGATTATAATATCATTTGTTTAAGATATTTTCATGATAAATAAAATGTATATCTTGAATTTTCTGGGAATGTCTACAAAAGTATTCTTTATAGTGAACGACTTTTGGTAGACTGGTAAACCATAAGAGATAGACAAAATTTTACAACACAAAAAACTGTAGATCGCGTTAAAATACACAATTTATGTCATATACATTCGTTTTGTTGAGTGAACCATTTTCGAGATATTGCTTGTTATTCCCTTAAATTTTTCAATACTTATTTTCTCAAATGGGAATTCGTTATTCATTTTTATGGATATGCAAAGAGTATTAATCCGTGGCAAAGGGAATAGTGCTGCACCTAGCAACCAGCTATTCAGAGATAAGTATGTGCTTAAAGGCTACTGTATTTCTATATTGCCCTTGTAAATATATATTCCCCTTACATCTACAAGAAAATTAGCAATAAGATAGAGTCTGCAAATGTTTATCTCGATTAACATGAAGCATATGGAGAATAAGCGTTTGTAAAAATAGTTTGTACAAGAGTAGAGATAGTCATGTGAGTGTAACACATCAGATTTTTTTTTATGTCCTGGACATACAAAGAGAATGGAATGCGCCACATAGCAACCACCTCTTAAAATATTTGACTATCGTTTAAAGCCTACCATATTCCCCTTGCATCTACAAGAAAATTAGCAATAAGATTAACATCTCGATTAACATGAAATAGATGGAGAATAAGCTTTTGTAAAAATAGTCTGTAAAAGAGTAGAGAAAATTATGTGACAACACATCAGATTTTTTCTATCTACTACGTTTAAATCCAAATAAACCTTCACAGAAATAGCTACATTACACATTTCGTTATAGATACAAAGAGAATAGCGATAGTCAAATGTTTAACTGGACGCTATATGCTGGCTTTAAAATGTACCGAAACTTCATCAGAAGTACACGTTTTGAGCTTACTCAATAAATATATAACGAGTTTCACTTTCCCTTCTACGCATATAAGTAGGGAAGGTATTGCATTCCACCCAAAAACTTGATGTCGAGGTTTTGAGACTTCCTAAAGCTAAGTGTTTTTACAAAACAGTCCATGTATGTGTATGAACAGCATAAGACAAAAACGAAAAATCCGTTTCATACCAAACTTCGTATTTAAGTTCAGTAACCTCCAAGAATGCGACGACAAGATTTTCAAGAGAATCTCCCATCCCAAACTACCCTTTACATGGAACGATTTTCTAAATTCTTGATCTGAAAAATGTCTCTAGCGATTTTAATTAAAATACCATATAATAAAAATATTTACATGAAAAATGAAATGTATATCTTGAATTTTTTGGGAATAGCCTGTGTAGTCCTCTTAATTCGGAAGGAACTTTGTATGATGCTGCATAACTGGTAAACGTTGAGTGATAGACGAAAACCTACTGCACAAACATTTTATTTAAAATAACCTTTTTACGCTGGTTACATGTGAGGTAAGTGAACTGTTACGGCATCCCAATACTTCAGCACTTATTATGATCTTAACGCGCGCAGCTCTCCCACATTTTTAACACATTCAAAGCAACATTCCATTTTTATATTGTATTAAATGGAGTTATTTTATTCGCTTTAATATTCTTGAACGTACGTTAGCTGCAAAAATGAATAAATACAACGTGGAGTCAACAGTACTACCATCTGTTGTTGTACTTACAAACCCGATCTAGGTCCTGTCATACGATCAGTATTTAATTACACACAACCGAGCGGGATGGCTCAGGCGGTAAAGTCTGTGGCCCGCATTCGGGAGGTCCCGGGTTTAAATCCCGTGGTTTTTTTTCGTGATTTTCCTCAGTCGCCAAGGTAAATATCGGATTAGATATTTAATATCACGGCCCAAAGTTCCATCTTAAGTCTAAAAACAATAGTAAAATGAAAAATGACTGGTAATAGCGAATCCTATCTACAGACAATGTAGGCCGTTAAACTGGACGGCACCCTAATGTAATCTGCATGGCATGAAGCAGGTGGTTACAGGGATGAGACCTAGAAGGCTAACTGTCCACCTTTCTGTGTGAGGGCGGCGGTTAGACTGGACGGCACCCTAATGTCGTCTGCACGGCATGAAGCAGGTGGTTACAGGGATGAGACCTAGAAGGCTAACTGTCCACCTTTCTGTGTGAGGGCGGCGGTTAGACTGGACGGCAACCTAATGTCATCTCCACGGCATGAAGCAGGTGGTTACAGGGATGAGACCTAGAAGGTTAACTGTCCGTCTTTCTGTGCGAGGCCGGCGGCTAGACTGGACGGCACCCTAATGCCATCTGCACGGCATGAAGCAGGTGGTTACAGGGATGAGACCTAGAAGGCTAACTGTCTGCCTTTCTGTGTGAGGTGGGCGGTTAGACTGGACGGCACCCTAAAGCCATCTGCACGGCACGAAACAGGTGGTTACAGGGATGAGACCTAGAAGGCTAACTGTCCGTCTTTGTGTGAGGCCGGCGGTTAGACTGGACGGCAGCCTAATGTCATCTGTACGACATGAAGCAGGTGGTTACAGGGATGAGACCTAGAAGGCTAACTGTCCGTCTTTCTGTGTGAGGGCGGCGGTTAGCCTGGACGGCACCCTACTGCCATCTACACGGCATGAAGCAGGTGGTTACAGGGATGAGACCTAGAAGGCTAACTGTCCACCTTTCTGTGTGAGGGCGGCGGTTAGACTGGACGGCACCCTAATGTCGTCTGTACGGCATGAAGCAGGTGGTTACAGGGATGAGACCTAGAAGGCTAAGTATCCACCTTTCTGTGTGAGGGCGGCGGTTAGACTGGACGGCACCCTAATGTCATCTGTACGACATGAAGCAGGTGGTTACAGGGATGAGACCTAGAAGGCTAACTGTCCGTCTTTCTGTGTGAGGCCGGCGGTTAGACTGGACGGCACCCTAATGTCATCTGTACGACATGAAGCAGGTGGTTACAGGGATGAGACCTAGAAGGCTAACTGTCCGTCTTTCTGTGTGAGGGCGGCGGTTAGACTGGACGGCACCCTAATGCCATCTGCACGGCATGAAGCAGGTGGTTACAGGGATGAGACCTAGAAGGTTAACTGTCCGTCTTTCTGTGTGAGGGCGGCGGTTAGACTGGACGGCACCCTAATGTCATCTGTACGACATGAAGCAGGTGGTTACAGGGATGAGACCTAGAAGGCTAACTGTCCGTCTTTCTGTGTGAGGGCGGCGGTTAGACTGGACGGCACCCTAATGCCATCTGTACGGCATGAAGCAGGTGGTTACAGGGATGAGACCTAGAAGGTTAACTGTCTGTCTTTCTGTGTGAGGGCGGCGGTTAGACTAGACGGCACCCTAATGTCATCTGCACGACATGAAGCAGGTGGTTACAGGGATGAGACCTAGAAGGTTAACTGTCCGTCTTTCTGTGTGAAGTGGGCGGTTAGACTGGACGGCACCCTAAAGTCATCTGCACGGCATGAAGCAGGTGGCTACAGGGATGAGACCTAGAAGGCTAACTGTCCGTCTTTCTGTGCGAGGGCGGCGGTTAGACTGGACGGCACCCTAATGTCGTCTGCACGGCACGAAACAGGTGGTTACAGGGATGAGACCTAGAAGGTTAACTGTCTGTCTTTCTGTGTGAGGGCGGCGGCTAGACTGGACGGCACCCTAATGTCATCTGCACGGCATGAAGCAGGTGGTTACAGGGACGAGACCTAGAATGCTAACTGTCCGCCTTTCTGTGTGAGGGCGGCGGTTAGACTGGACGGCACCCTAATGTCGTCTGTACGGCATGAAGCAGGTGGTTACAGGGATGAGACCTAGAAGGCTAACTGTCCACCTTTCAGTGAAAGGGCGGCGGTTAGACTGGACGGCACCCTAATGTCGTCTGTACGGCATGAAGCAGGTGGTTACAGGGATAAGACCTAGAAGGCTAACTGACCGCCTTTCTGTGTGAGGGCGGCGGTTAGACTGGACGGCAACCTAATGCCATCTGCGCGGCATGAAGCAGGTGGTTACAGGGATGAGACCTAGAAGGCTAACTATCCACCTTTCTGTGTGAGGGCGGCGGTTAGACTGGACGGCACCCTAATGTCATCTGTACGACATGAAGCAGGTGGTTACAGGGATGAGACCTAGAAGGCTAACTGTCCGTCTTTCTGTGTGAGGCCGGCAGTTAGACTGGACGGCACCTAATGTCATCTGTACGACATGAAACAGGTGGTTACAGGGATGAGACCTAGAAGGCTAACTGTCCGTCTTTCTGTGTGAGGGCGGCGGTTAGACTGGACGGCACCCTAATGCCATCTGTACGGCATGAAGCAGGTGCTTACAGGGATGAGACCTAGAAGGTTAACTGTCTGTCTTTCTGTGTGAGGGCGGCGGTTAGACTGGACGGCACCCTAATGTCATCTGCACGACATGAAGCAGGTGGTTACAGGGATGAGAACTAGAAGGCTAACTGTCCGTCTTTCTGTGTGAGGGCGGCGGTTAGACTGGACGGCACCCTAATGTCGTCTGCACGGCATGAAGCAGGTGGTTACAGGGATGAGACCTAGAAGGTTAACTGTCCGTCTTTCTGTGTGAAGTGGGCGGTTAGATGGACGGCACCCTAAAGTCATCTGCACGGCATGAAGCAGGTGGCTACAGGGATGAGACCTAGAAGGCTAACTGTCCGTCTTTCTGTGCGAGGGCGGCGGCTAGACTGGACGGCACCCTAATGTCGTCTGCACGGCACGAAACAGGTGGTTACAGGGATGAGACCTAGAAGGTTAACTGTCTGTCTTTCTGTGTGAGGGCGGCGGCTAGACTGGACGGCACCCTAATGTCATCTGCACGGCATGAAGCAGGTGGTTACAGGAATGAGACCTAGAAGGCTAACTGTCCGTCTTTCTGTGTGAGGGCGGCAGTTAGACTGGACGGCACCCTAATGTCGTCTGTACGGCATGAAGCAGGTGGTAACAGGGATGAGACCTAGAAGGCTAACTGTCCACCTTTCTGTGTGAGGGCGGCGGTTAGACTGGACGGCACCCTAATGTCGTCTGTACGGCATGAAGCAGGTGGTTACAGGGATGAGACCTAGAAGGCTAACTGTCCACCTTTCTGTGTGAGGGCGGCGGTTAGACTGGACGGCACCCTAATGTCGTCTGTACGGCATGAAGCAGGTGGTTACAGGGATGAGACATAGAAGGCTAACTGACCGCCTTTCTGTGTGAGGGCGGCGGTTAGACTGGACGGCAACCTAATGCCATCTGCGCGGCATGAAGCAGGTGGTTACAGGGATGAGACCTAGAAGGCTAACTGTCCGTCTTTCTGTGTGAGGGCGGCGGTTAGACTGGACGGCACCCTAATGCCATCTGTACGGCATGAAGCAGGTGGTTACAGGGATGAGACCTAGAAGGTTAACTGTCTGTCTTTCTGTGTGAGGGCGGCGGTTAGACTGGACGCCACCCTAATGTCATCTGCACGACCTGAAGCAGGTGGTTACAGGGATGAGAACTAGAAGGCTAACTGTCCGTCGTTCTGTGTGAGGGCGGCAGTTAGACTGGACGGCACCCTAATGTCGTCTGCACGGCATGAAGCAGGTGGTTACAGGGATGAGACCTAGAAGGTTAACTGTCCGTCTTTCTGTGCGAAGTGGGCGGTTAGACTGGACGGCACCCTAAAGCCATCTGCACGGCATGAAGCAGGTGGCTACAGGGATGAGACCCAGAAGGCTAACTGTCCGTCTTTCTGTGCGAGGGCGGCGGTTAGACTGGACGGCACCCTAATGTCGTCTGCACGGCACGAAACAGGTGGTTACAGGGATGAGACCTAGAATGTTAACTGTCTGTCTTTCTCTGTGAGGGCGGCGGCTAGACTGGACGGCACCCTAATGTCATCTGCACGGCATGAAGCAGGTGGTTACAGGGATGAGACCTAGAAGGCTAACTGTCCACCTTTCTGTGTGAGGGCGGCAGTT
The DNA here is from genome assembly GCA_030765065.1 of Deroplatys truncata. Classification (NCBI taxonomy): domain Eukaryota; kingdom Metazoa; phylum Arthropoda; class Insecta; order Mantodea; family Mantidae; genus Deroplatys; species Deroplatys truncata. The sequence goes on from CM060979.1 coordinate 12,238,690, forward strand.
AGACTGGACGGCACCCTAATGTCGTCTGTACGGCTTGAAGCAGGTGGTTACAGGGATGAGACATAGAAGGCTAACTGTCCACCTTTCTGTGTGAGGGCGGCGGTTAGACTGGACGGCACCCTAATGTCGTCTGTACGGCATGAAGCAGGTGGTTACAGGGATGAGACCTAGAAGGCTAACTGTCCACCTTTCTGTGTGAGGGCGGCGGTTAGACTGGACGGCAACCTAATGCCATCTGCGCGGCATGAAGCAGGTGGTTACAGGGATGAGACCTAGAAGGCTAACTATCCACCTTTCTGTGTGAGGGCGGCGGTTAGACTGGACGGCACCCTAATGTGGTCTGTACGACATGAAGCAGGTGGTTACAGGGATGAGACCTAGAAGGCTAACTGTCCGTCTTTCTGTGTGAGGCCGGCGGTTAGACTGGACGGCACCCTAATGTCATCTGTACGACATGAAGCAGGTGGTTACGGGGATGAGACCTAGAAGGCTAACTGTCCGTCTTTCTGTGTGAGGGCGGCGGTTAGACTGGACGGCACCCTAATGCCATCTGTACGGCATGAAGCAGGTGGTTACAGGGATGAGACCTAGAAGGTTAACTGTCTGTCTTTCTGTGTGAGGGCGGCGGTTAGACTGGACGGCACCCTAATGTCATCTGCACGACATGAAGCAGGTGGTTACAGGGATGAGAACTAGAAGGCTAACTGTCCGTCTTTCTGTGTGAGGGCGGCGGTTAGACTGGACGGCACCCTAATGTCGTCTGCACGGCATGAAGCAGGTGGTTACAGGGATGAGACCTAGAAGGTTAACTGTCCGTCTTTCTGTGTGAAGTGGGCGGTTAGACTGGACGGCACCCTAAAGCCATCTGCACGGCATGAAGCAGGTGGCTACAGGGATGAGACCTAGAAGGCTAACTGTCCGTCTTTCTGTGTGAGGGCGTCGGTTAGACTGGACGGCACCCTAATGTGGTCTGTACGACATGAAGCAGGTGGTTACAGGGATGAGACCTAGAAGGCTAACTGTCCATCTTTCTGTGTGACGCCGGCGTTTAGACTGGACGGCACCCTAATGTCATCTGTACGACATGAAGCAGGTGGTTACAGGGATGAGACCTAGAAGGCTAACTCCGTCTTTCTGTGTGAGAGCGGCGGTTAGACTGGACGGCACCCTAGTGCCATCTGTACGGCATGAAGCAGGTGGTTACAGGGATGAAACCTAGAAGGTTAACTGTCTGTCTTTCTGTGTGAGGGCGGCGGTTAGACTTGACGGCACCCTAATGTGGTCTGTACGACATTAAGCAGGTGGTTAAAAGGATGAGACCTAGAAGGCTAACTGTCCGTCTTTCTGTGTGAGGCCGGCGGTTAGACTGGACGGCACCCTAATGTCATCTGTACGACATGAAGCAGGTGGTTACAGGGATGAGACCTAGAAGGCTAACTGTCCACCTTTCTGTGTGAGGGCGGCGGTTAGACTGGACGGCACCCTAATGTCGTCTGTACGGCATGAAGCAGGTGGTTACAGGGCTGAGACCTAGAAGGCTAACTTTCCACCTTTCTGTGTGAGGGCGGCGGTTAGACTGGACGGCAACCTAAAGCCATCTGCGCGGCATGAAGCAGGTGGTTATAGGGATGAGACCTAGAAGGCTAACTATCCACCTTTCTGTGTGAGGGCGGCGGTTAGACTGGACGGCACCCTAATGTGGTCTGTACGACATGAAGCAGGTGGTTACAGGGATGAGACCTAGAAGGCTAACTGTCCGTCTTTCTGTGTGAGGCCGGCGGTTAGACTGGACGGCACCCTAATGTCATCTGTACGACATGAAGCAGGTGGTTACGGGGATGAGACCTAGAAGGCTAACTGTCCGTCTTTCTGTGTGAGGGCGGCGGTTAGACTGGACGGCACCCTAATGCTATCTGCACGGCATGAAGCAGGTGGTTACAGGGATGAGACCTAGAAGGCTAACTGTCCACCTTTCTGTGTGAGGACGGCGGTTAGACTGGACGGCACCCTAATGTCGTCTGCACGGCATGAAGCAGGTGGTTACAGGGATGAGACCTAGAAGGTTAACTGTCCGTCTTTCTGTGTGAAGTGGGCGGTTAGACTGGACGGCACCCTAAAGTCATCTGCACGGCATGAAGCAGGTGGCTACAGGGATGAGACCTAGAAGGCTAACTGCCCGTCTTTCTGTGTGAGGGCGGCGGCTAGACTGGACGGCACCCTAATGTCATCTGCACGGCATGAAGCAGGTGGTTACAGGGATGAGACCTAGAAGGCTAACTGTCCGTCTTTCTGTGTGAGGGCGGCAGTTAGACTAGACGGCACCCTAATGTCTTCTGTAGGGCATGAAGCAGGTGGTTACAGGAATGAGACCTAGAAGGCTAACTGTCCACCTTTCTGTGTGAGGGCGGCGGTTAGACTGGACGGCACCCTAATGTCGTCTGTACGGCATGAAGCTGTTGGTTACAGGGATGAGACCTAGAAGGCTAACTGTCCACCTTTCTGTGTGAGGGCGGCGGTTAGACTGGACGGCACACTAATGTCGTGTGTACGGCATGAAGCAGGTGGTTACAGGGATGAGACCTAGAAGGCTAACTGACCGCCTTTCTGTGTGAGGGCGGCGGTTAGACTGGACGGCAACCTAATGCCATCTGCGCGGCATGAAGCAGGTGGTTGCAGGGATGAGACCTAGAAGGCTAACTATCCACCTTTCTGTGTGAGGGCGGCGGTTAGACTGAACGGCACCCTAATGTGGTCTGTACGACATGAAGCAGGTGGTTACAGGGATGAGATCTAGAAGGCTAACTGGCCGTCTTTCTGTGTGAGGCCGGCGGTTAGACTGGACGGCACCCTAATGTCATCTGTACGACATGAAGCAGGTGGTTACGGGGATGAGACCTAGAAGGTTAACTGTCCGTCTTTCTGTGTGAGGGCGGCGGTTAGACTGGACGGCACCCTAATGCCATCTGTACGGCATGAAGCAGGTGGTTACAGGGATGAGACCTAGAAGGTTAACTGTCTGTCTTTCTGTGTGAGGGCGACGGTTAGACTGGACGGCACCCTAATGTCATCTGCACGACATGAAGCAGGTGGTTACAGGGATGAGAACTAGAAGGCTAACTGTCCGTCTTTCTGTGTGAGGGCGGCGGTTAGACTGGACGGCACCCTAATGTCGTCTGCACGGCATGAAGCAGGTGGTTACAGGGATGAGACCTAGAAGGCTAACTGTCCACCTTTCTGTGTGAGGGCGGCAGTTAGACTGGACGGCACCCTAATGTCGTCTGTACGGCATGAAGCAGGTGGTTACAGGGATGAGACATAGAAGGCTAACTGTCCACCTTTCTGTGTGAGGGCGGCGGTTAGACTGGACGGCACCCTAATGTCGTCTGTACGGCATGAAGCAGGTGGTTACAGGGATGAGACCTAGAAGGCTAACTGTCCACCTGTCTGTGTGAGGGCGGCGGTTAGACTGGACGGCAACCTAATGCCATCTGCGCGGCATGAAGCAGGTGGTTACAGGGATGAGACCTAGAAGGCTAACTATCCACCTTTCTGTGTGAGGGCGGCGGTTAGACTGGACGGCACCCTAATGTGGTCTGTACGACATGAAGCAGGTGGTTACAGGGATGAGACCTAGAAGGCTAACTGTCCGTCTTTCTGTGTGAGGCCGGCGGTTAGACTGGACGGCACCCTAATGTCATCTGTACGACATGAAGCAGGTGGTTACGGGGATGAGACCTAGAAGGCTAACTGTCCGTCTTTCTGTGTGAGGGCGGCGGTTAGACTGGACGGCACCCTAATGCTATCTGCACGGCATGAAGCAGGTGGTTACAGGGATGAGACCTAGAAGGCTAACTGTCCACCTTTCTGTGTGAGGGCGGCAGTTAGACTGGACGGCACCCTAATGTCATCTGCACGGCAAGAAGCAGGTGGTTACAGGGATTAGACCTAGAAGGCTAACTGTCCACCTTTCTGTGTGAGGACAGCGGTTAGACTGGACGGCACCCTAATGTAGTCTGTACGACATGAAGCAGGTGGTTACAGGGATGAGACCTAGAAGGCTAACTGTCCATCTTTCTGTGTGACGCCGGCGTTTAGACTGGACGGCACCCTAATGTCATCTGTACGACATGAAGCAGGTGGTTACAGGGATGAGACCTAGAAGGCTAACTCCGTCTTTCTGTGTGAGAGCGGCGGTTAGACTGGACGGCACCCTAATGCCATCTGTACGGCATGAAGCAGGTGGTTACAGGGATGAGACCTAGAAGGTTAACTGTCTGTCTTTCTGTGTGAGGGCGGCGGTTAGACTGGACGGCACTCTAATGTGGTCTGTACGACATGAAGCAGGTGGTTACAGGGATGAGACCTAGAAGGCTAACTGTCCGTCTTTCTGTGTGAGGCCGGCGGTTAGACTGGACGGCACCCTAATGTCATCTGTACGACATGAAGCAGGTGGTTACAGGGATGAGACCTAGAAGGCTAACTGTCCGTCTTTCTGTTTGAGGGCGGCGGTTAGACTGGACGGCACCCTAATGCCATCTGTACGGCATGAAGCAGGTGGTTACAGGGATGAGACCTAGAAGGTTAACTGTCTGTCTTTCTGTGTGAGGGCGGCGGTTAGACTGGACGGCACCCTAATGTCATCTGCACGACATGAAGCAGGTCGTTACAGGGATGAGAACTAGAAGGCTAATTGTCCGTCTTTCTGTGTGAGGGCGGCGGTTAGACTGGACGGCAGCCTAATGTCGTCTGCACGGCATGAAGCAGGTGGTTACAGGGATGAGACCTAGACGGTTAACTGTCCGTCTTTCTGTGTGAAGTGGGCGGTTAGACTGGACGGCACCCTAAAGCCATCTGCACGGCATGAAGCAGGTGGCTACAGGGATGAGACCTAGAAGGCTAACTGTCCGTCTTTCTGTGCGAGGGCGGCGGTTAGACTGGACGGCACCCTAATGTCGTCTGCACGGTACGAAACAGGTGGTTACAGGGATGGGACCTAGAAGGTTAACCGTCTGTCTTTCTCTGTGAGGGCGGCGTCTAGACTGGACGGCACCCTAATGTCATCTGCACGGCATGAAGCAGGTGGTTACAGGGATGAGACTTAGAAGGCTAACTGTCCACCTTTCTGTGTGAGGGCGGCGGTTAGACTGGACGGCACCCTAATGTCGTCTGTACGGCATGAAGCAGGTGGTTACAGGGATGAGACCTAGAAGGCTAACTGTCCACCTTTCTGTGTGAGGGCGGCGGTTAGACTGGACGGCAACCTAATGCCATCTGCGCGGCATGAAGCAGGTGGTTACAGGGATGAGACCTAGAAGGGTAACTATCCACCTTTCTGTGTGAGGGCGGCGGTTAGACTGGACGGCACCCTAATGTGGTCTGTACGACATGAAGCAGGTGGTTACAGGGATGAGACCTAGAAGGCTAACTGTCCGTCTTTCTGTGTGAGGCCGGCGGTTAGACTGGACGGCACCCTAATGTCATCTGTACGACATGAAGCAGGTGGTTACGGGGATGAGACCTAGAAGGCTAACTGTCCGTCTTTCTGTGTGAGGGCGGCGGTTAGACTGGACGGCACCCTAATGCTATCTACACGGCATGAAGCAGGTGGTTACAGGGATGAGACCTAGAAGGCTAACTGTCCACCTTTCTGTGTGAGGGCGGCAGTTAGACTGGACGGCACCCTAATGTCATCTGCACGGCATGAAGCAGGTGGTTACAGGGATGAGACCTAGAAGGCTAACTGTCCACCTTTCTGTGTGAGGACGGCGGTTAGACTGGACGGCACCCTAATGTCATCTGTACGACATGAAGCAGGTGGTTACAGGGATGAGACCTAGAAGGCTAACTGTCCGTCTTTCTGTGTGAGGCCGGCGGTTAGACTGGACGGCACCCTAATGTCATCTGTACGACATGAAGCAGGTGGTTACGGGGATGAGACCTAGAAGGCTAACTGTCCGTCTTTCTGTGTGAGGCCGGCGGTTAGACTGGACGGCACCCTAATGTCATCTGCACGACATGAAGCAGGTGGTTACAGGGATGAGACCTAGAAGGCTAAGTGTCCGTCTTTCTGTGTGAGGGCAGCGGTTAGACTGGACGGCACCCTAATGCTATCTGCACGACATGAAGCAGGTGGTTACAGGGATGAGACCTAGAAGGCTAAGTGTCCGTCTTTCTGTGTGAGGGCGGCGGTTAGACTGGACGGCACCCTAATGCTATCTGCACGACATGAAGCAGGTGGTTACAGGGATGAGACCTAGAAGGCTAACTGTTCACCTTTCTGTGTGAGGACGGCGGTTAGACTGGACGGCACCCTAATGTCATCTGCACGGCATGAAGCAGGTGGTTACAGGGATGAGACCTAGAAGGCTAACTGTCTGTCTTTCTGTGTGAGGACGGCGGTTAGACTGGACGGCACCCTAATGTCATCTGCACGGCATGAAGCAGGTGGTTACAAGGATGAGACCTAGAAGGCTAACTGACCGCCTTTCTGTGTGAGGGCGGCGGTTAGACTGGACGGCACCCTAATGTCATCTGTACGACATTAAGCAGGTGGTTACAGGGATGAGACCTAGAAGGTTAACTGTCCGTCTTTCTGTGTGAGAGCGGCGGTTAGACTGGACGGCACCCTAATGTCATCTGTACGACATGAAGCAGGTGGTTACAGGGATGAGACCTAGAAGGTTAACTGTCCGTCTTTCTATGTGAGAGCGGCGGTTAGACTGGACGGCACCCTAATGTCATCTGTACGACATGAAGCAGGTGGTTACAGGGATGAGACCTAGAAGGTTAACTGTCCGTCTTTCTATGTGAGAGCGGCGGTTAGACTGGACGGCACCCTAATGTCATCTGTACGGCATGAAGCAGGTGGTTACAGGGATGAGACCTAGAAGGCTAACTGTCTGCCTTTCTATGTGAGAGCGGCGGTTAGACTGGACGGCACCCTAACACCATCTACACGGTACGAAGCAGAAGATTCGGTAGCTATGCGCTAGGGTCTCTGTGACATGTGACGGAGCGGGTGTTCACATATCGTTCTAAGAGTTATCCACCAACAGATCTGTCACGATATGACGAAGGAGTTAAAGCGATGTAAAATAAAATATAGAGTAAAAAAAAATTACGCACTATTAACAAGGTCAGATCTTCTAAATGAAAATTAAAACTGGCAACCGCTCGTTTTATAAAGACACTAGCGTCTTAATTACCGTCATTATGGTCTTGTTGCATAATATGTTATTTTGTGGCAACAGCAGCTCTGAAATATCCGTTATTGGTGGTCGATTTTTTCAATACTTTGTAATTGTTTAAAAGTCCTGTCGATTTTCAGTTGTTATGGAATTTTAAGGCCAGCTTAAGCGTCAATCTGTTACACCATTGTGTATCACTCTTCTCTTTTTATCTATAACCCAGTGTGTAATGCAGGTATTTTGGAAAGGGTTTTATGTCGATTAAAATTAAAATAGAAAAGTAAGCCTTGTTAGGAATAGTTTGTATACTCACTAATAAACAATACCTCCGCTACCTATTTACTTTGGTAGAGAGAAACAAACTTATAAGAGAGATATTAAGGTTGTGGAACACAACATGCCAGTCTTCCCACACGCCACATTAATTCCCACTGCGCCCCTTTGCCAGCCACTCGATTAATAAATCCTAGGAGGAGCAGGCCTCCTTCTCCAGGCGGGAGAGGGACACAGGATTTTCCGGGTGCCAAGCACTAATCTTCCGCCGACCGTTCCGAATTCATTGCGCGGCTTTTGAGACGTGAGCTGGGGGAAGACGACGGCGACTATGTACACATGTAGAGCAAGAAACTGCAAGAAGGAATTTGCTGGGACGTGTTTCGCACTACATTTATTGGCTTTGGGTCCTACACGACAGTACAGTTTCTTTGTTGGCAACACTGCCCTGGGCGTGAAATATAACTGCAATACCACGTCATTATAAGGGGACAGATTTTCATATTTTTACTTCCTCTACTAACATTTGTGAAAAATTTACTAAATTTGGTATTAAGTTCAGAATCTTCGAAACATACGACACGAAAATATTCCAGAAAATTCCCCATCCCACCCCCCTTTCCATGAAATATAGTACGTATATTTGAGATATAAAATGTGTACCTAGAATTTTCTGTGAATAGTTTGAATAAATTTGGATAACTGGTAAACCGTAAGAGATAGACAAAATCTTATTACCCAAAAAGTTGTATATCTTACTAAAGCATACAATTTATCACAACTGTGTCCGAGATATTCTGCGTTACTGTCAAATACTTCATACTTTTAACTTTCTCTACCTCGTACGTAGTAAGTAGAGAAGGTATTGCATTCCATCCAAAAATTCGATATCAATATTTCAAAATAGATACATGTTGATGTGTTACACTCACATGACTTTCTCTACTCTTGTACAAACTATTTTTACAAACGCCTATTCTCCATATGCTTCATGTTAATCTTATTGCTAATTTTCTTGTAGATGCAAGGGGAATTGGTAGGCTTTAAGCGATAGTCAAATATTTTAAGAGCTGGTTGCTATGTGGAGTATTCCATTCTCTTTGTGTGCCCAGGACAAAAAAAAATGAATAACGAATTTGAGAAAAAGTATAAGTATTGGAAAATTTAAGGGAATAACAAGTAATATCTCGAAAATGGTTCACTCAACAAAAAAAAAATGTATACGACATAAATTGTGTATTTTAACGCGATCTACATTTTTTGTGTAGTAAACTTTTGCCTATCTCTTATGGTTTACCAGTTATGCAAAAGTCGTTCACAATGAAGAATACTTTCGGAGACATTCCCAGAAAATTCGAGATATACATTTCATTTGTCATGAAAATATCTTAAACATATGATATTTTAATCAAAGTCGTTAGAGCCATTTTTGAGAAAATTAAAATTTTTGAAAAATGTTCCATGTAAAGGGTAATTTGGGGTGGGAGGATTTTCTTGAAAACCTTCGTGTCGCATGCTTGGAAGATACTGAACCTAAATACCAAGTTTGGTGTTTATCCAACTGTTCGTTTTTGAGTTATGCTGTTCACAGACACACACACACACACACACAGAAGTGCTTTTTTGGATTCAGGGGGTCTCAAAACATATATTTTCGGTGAAATCTCGGTATCGAATTTTTGGGTGGAATACAATACTTCCCCTACTTACTATACGTAGTAGAGAAAGTAAAAATGGAGAAATGTCCGCATGTGTGTCAGTGAACAGCATAACTCAAAAACAAAAGTCGGATAAACATCAAACTTCGTATTTGGGTTCATCACCTTCCATAGATGCGACACGAAGATTTTCAAGCAAATTCTCCCACCCCAAGTTACCCTTTAGACAGAACAGTTTTTGAAAGTTTTTATTTCATAAAATGGCCTTAATGACTTTTATTAAAATTCTATATATTAAACATACTTATATTACAAATAAAATATATATCTTGAATTTTCTAGGAATAGCCTGGGAAGTCCTCTTCATTCGGAAAAAGTTTTCTGTAATCTTGTATAACTGCTAAACTTTAAGCGATAGGCGAAAACGTACTACATAAAAATGTAGATCTCTTTAAAACACATAATTTATTTCAAATAACGTTTTTTGTGGCATAAGCCCTTCTGAGATATCCGCTATTAAAGCTTCGAATTGTTCAACAATTGTCATTCTTTATAAGTCCCATTGATTTTCACTTGTTTCTCGCGATGTCATGGAAACAGTATGGAATTTTAAAGCAGCATATAGCATCCAGTTGTTAAACATTTGACTATCGCTGTTCTCTTTGTATCTATAACGAAATGTGTAATGTAGCTGTTTCTGTAAAGGTTTATTTGGGTTAAAATGTAGTAGAAAAAATCCGATGTGATACATTCCAGGTATACAAACTATTCTTACTAAAGTTTGTTTTTCTATCTGCTGTATTTTAATCCAAATAAACCTTACAGAAACAGCTACATTACACATTTCGTTATAGAGAACAGCGATAGTCAAATGTTTAACAACTGGACGCTATATGCTGGCCTTAACATCCCAACATGTAAGAAACAACTGAAAATCGATGGGACTTTAAAAGAAGGACAAGTACTGAAATATTCGAACTTTTAATAACGGATATCTCAGAAATGGCTTATGCCATAAAAAAACTTATTGTGTGCTATAAAGAGATTTACATTTTTTGTGTAGTACGTTTTCGTCTATCGTTTAGCAGTTATACAAGAATATATAAAATTGTTTCCAAATGAAGTAGACTTCACAGGCTATTCCCAGAAACGTCAGAATAATAATTTTATTTGTGATGTAAATAATATATGATATTTTAATCAAAATCGTTAGAACAATTTTTAAAAAAAATCCAAATTTTCGATAATGTTTATATAAAGGGCAGCTGGGATGGGAAGATTTTCTTAAAAATCTTCGTGTCGGATCTATGGAAGGCAGTGGTATTTATCCTACTTTTAGTTTTTGAGTTATGCTGTTTACACACACGCGGAATTTTACTAAGAAAGATTTTTTTTATAAAGGGAACCTCAAAATATGCATTTTTGGTTGAAATCTCGGGATCGAATTCTTAGACGGAATGCAATACCTTCTCTACCTACTATGTACGTGGTAGAGACAGGGTAGAGAAAGTAATGTGAATGTATCACATCCGCTTTTTCAACTGTTAAGTCACTTTTCATTTTTTTCTTGATCTTGCAAGGAGAACGGATTTTCAAAGAGGTCACATAGCGACCTGCTTTTAAAAGATTTTACTATCCCTTAAGTCTACTCTATTCTCCTTTTGTACACTTATTGGAACTCACAGTGCCGGTCTCTTTAAACAGTTTTCTTCATAGTGGATTGTTATATATTTTGTTTTTATAACTCATTATACTGTAATATAGCTAAACAATATTGATTGTGTTGCTTCATTTTACTTACAAATATAATTACAATAATGGTGAAACGTTTTTAATCTTAGGTGCATTGTGCTGCCACCTACTGCCTGGCACTCATTATCCGCGACCTCAGTAGTCATTAGACATCGTGAAACAGCAGAATGGGACGCCCCGTGGAACTCACGGACTTCGAACGTGGTCAGGAGATTGGGTGTCACTTGTGTCAGAAGTCTGTACGCGAGATTTCCACACTCCTAAACATCCCTAGCTCCACTGTTTCTGATGTGATAGTGAAGTGGAAACGTGAAGGGATATGTACAGCACAAAAGCGTACAGGCCGACCTCGTCTGTTGACTGACAGAGACCGCCGACATTTGAAGAGGGCCGTAAAGAGTAATAGGCAGACATCTATCCAGACCATCACACAGGAATTTCAAACTGCATCAGGATCCACTCCAAGTACTATGACAGTTAGGCGTGAGGTGAGAAACCTTGGATTCCATAGTCGAGCGGTTGCACATAAGCTACACATCACGCAGAAAAATGCCAAACGACGCCTCGCTTGGTGTAAGGAGCGTCAACATTGTACGATTGAACAGTGGCAAAACGTTGTGTGGAGTGACGAATCACGGTACACAATGTGACGATCCGATGGCAGGGTGTGAGTATGGCGCATGCCCGGTGAAAGTCATCTGCCAGCGTGTGCAGTGCCAACAGTGAAATTCGGAGGTGGTGGTGTTATGTTGTGGTCGTGTTTTTCCTGGAGGAGGCTTGCACCCCTTTTTGTTTTGTGTGACACGATCACAGCGCACACCTACATTGCTATTTTAAGCATCTTCTTGCTTCCCACTGTTGAAGAGCAATTCGGGGATGGCGACTGCATCTTTCAACACGCTCGAGCACCTGTTCATACTACACGGGCTGTGGCGGAGTGGTTACACGACAATAACATCCCTGTAATGGACTGGCCTGCACAGAGTCCTGACTTGAATCCTATAGAATACCTTTGGGATGTTTTGGAACGCCGACTTCGTGCCAGGCCTCACAGACCTACATCGATACCTCTCCTCAGTTCCGCACTCCGTGAAGAATGGGCTGCCATTCCCCAAGAAACCTTCCAGCATTGCAATGAAAGTATGCCTGCGAGAGTGAACGATGTCATCAAGGCTAAGGGTGGGCCAATACCATATTGACTTCCAGCATTACCGATGGAGGGCGTCACGAACTCATGTTTACTGGACATTGTTTTCTTGTTTTTGTTCATACTACCACCTCTCAAAATGTGGAATACTTTTTCTTTAACATCCTGTGTGCAGTCTTCTGAACAAAGCATGGCTATCCCGAGCGCTCATGCAAGTACCTGAATTCAGTTCCGTCTCTCAGACGCCGAAAAGTTTTAAATTGACCGAGTGAACGCAAAACGAAACATGTAGTGGAACTGTTTCGTGCAAATCTGTAAGCGGCAGTTTCGATTCACGGCTGGAGAGTGGAAATTTTTGTTTAGCCAGTATTATTCCCCATCCTCCTGTCTGAGAGTCTGTATGTTTGTGTGAATTTAAGGTAATAACTAATAACCGAAGTAATACCAACCCAAAGATTAATACCATGTAAGCGAATGAACATCACTGCTGATAAGCAATTGCTTCAAAGGTTAAAAGTCGCCGATATAACCTTGTATGTTGAAGGCGGCATATATACAAATGGAACATAAAACAACAATCATGCAGTTGTTTATCTCGATTTACCTGAAGTAGATAGAACAATTAGCTTTTGTGAGAATTATATGTAGACGAATGTACAGAGAAAGTAAAGTGAATGTAAACTTTAGTGTTTTAGATAAAAGTTCGTGAGTGTGTGTTTGTGTGTGTGTGTGTGTGTGTGAACAGTATAGGTCAAAAACGTAAAGTCGGTTAAATACAAATCAAGACTTTCAAGAAAGCCCGCTTGCCTTAATTGACCTTTACATGGAACATTTATCGAAAGGTTTGACTAAAAAATGGCTGTAACGATTTTGATTAAAATACCCTACCCATATTTAAGATATTTACAGAGAACTAAGGTGTGTATCTTCAAATTTCTTACACTTTTCTGGCAGCAGCAATATTGGTTTGAATTTTTCCATTATTCCTAATGTTTTAAAGTGCTATCGCTATTCAGTTGTTTCCCGCGATGTCGTGAAAGAGTATGGAACATCAAAGCCAGCATTTAAGTACAGACTTTGAAACATCTGACTATCACTTCGGCTTCATATACCCCTTTTGTACCTACAACAAAATGTGTGATGAATAGAGCTAGGACAAATACCCTTTGACTTACAATGTGTGCACGCAGTGACTTTGTATCGGCAGTGCAGCGAGGGGAAGGGGGTGCCACAGATAACCTGGAACTGTAAACAATAGCGTCAGGGGTAGAACAGTACATAAACATAGAGCTCACTCTACATACTAGTAACGCAAACGAACTACTGACGGTCGACTGTGTAGCCCTGGGTCCGTGTATCCAGTACGTCGTCAACTATACTAGGTGGGGATATAGTTATGATGATTCCTCGCTGTGGATATTTGCTTTAGCACTAGTGATTACACTGCAAAGAATAGCTAGCATTAGATAGAAGAATAAGGGTTTATAGAAGAGCGAGTAGAAAGTCATGTGAATGGAACGCAACATATTTTTGTTTTCAAATGCAAATGTTTGAGCTACTATCGTATTACCCGCTTGTTTCAGAAGTTTATTATAAGGAAAAACTAAGATTTTCTCTTTAAAGATCTATTGGTCAAGAACAGCTATAACAGACCCGGATACAATGAACTTTTGTAAACCATCCTTCTTTTCCTGTACGCTTTTCTATTGTTTTTGTTTGGTTTCAGAACTCGACGAATCGTTCATCCATTTTTGCTTTCTCTTCTGCGTATAGCAAGTAAGAGATAGGATTGTATTTATGCCTCGGGGGGAAGGATAAGGTGAGAGGAGACACCGGGCGGCCGGATCCAGGAGTGATGGCACAGCAATTTCAGATAGAAACAACACGGCAGTCACCGAAAGTCGAGGAACAGAGAGAGTAACAAAGAAGATCCTTTTCCCTGCCACGCTACACCGAAACATCATCGCCGACACATCTGACCCTGAAAGAGAGCAACGGGTTGAAAGATGAATGAAATGGAGAAACAGGAAATTCGGGGATGAAAGAAGTCACTCCAGGATTCGTTTGACGACCTGGAAAAACATCAAAAAGAAAAAAAAAACCGAGTCTGAGTGAGCGTTCGCCGGGGATCGAACCTGGGACCTCCCGAATGCCGACCACTGCGCCTAGGCCTTGCCGCTCGGTGTAACCAGGGAAGTATCGTATTCCACCCAAAATTTCGACGTCGACATTTTAACGGAAATATGAGGCACAGTGAGCTCCAAAAGAAGCATTTGTAGAAAAAAAGGTAGGGGTTTGTGATCAGCATATCTCAAAAACAAAAGGTTGGTTAAATACTAACATTCTACCAAGGATGCGAGACGAAGATTTTCAAGAAAATTCCCCTCATCACAGCCTATTCTTTACGTGGAACATGTCTCGAAAATTTTTATTTTCTCAAAAATGCCTCTGAACTAGTTTGATTAAAATAACATACGTTTAACATATTTTCATAACAAATGAAACGTGTATCTTAAATTTTCTGGGAATAGCGTGTGAAGTGCTCTTCATTCTGAATGACTTTTGTATAACTGATAAACTGTAAGAAATAAGACAAAATCTTACTACACAAAAAGATGGCTCAGGCATTCGGGAGGTCCCGGGTCCAAATCCAGTGGGCCGACCAATCTGTCTGAGGGTTTTTCGTGATTTTCCTCTCGCTAAGGTAAATACCGGATTGGATATTTAATACCACGACCCTAAATTCCACCTTAACTCTGAAACAATAGTAAACTGAAAAATAAGTGGTAATAGGGAATGCTTTGCCGTCTATCTTAAGACAATGTAAGCAGTTAGACTGGACGGCACCCTAACGCCATCCGCAGGCACGAAGCAGAAGATCCGGCTGCCATACGCTGGGGGTCTCTGTGGGCACGTGACGAAGCAAGATGGCATTCCAGGGATGAGACCTAGAAGACTAACTTTACGCCTTTCTGTATGAGGGCGGCGGTTGGACTGGGCGGCACCCTAATGCCATCTGCACGGCATGAAACAGGTGGTTACAGGGATGAGACCTAGAAGGCTAACTGTCCACCTTTCTTGTGAGGGCGTCGGTTGGACTGGACGGCTCCCTAATGCCATCTGCACGTCACGAAGCAGAAGATTCGCTATGCTCTAGGGTCTCTGTGACACGTGACGGAGAGGGTGGTTACAGGGATGAGACCTAGAAGGCTAACTGTCCATCACATATCGTTCTAAGAGTTATCCACCAACAGATCCGTCGCGATATCACCAAGGAGTTAAACCGACGTAAAATAAAATAGACAGAAAAAAAGATATTCCGTATTATTGATTTAAGTTCTCAAATATACTTTTCTCAAATGGGAACTCGTTATTCGTCTCTCTGTCTCTGCCATGCAAAGAGAACGCAATTTCAAAGCCATCGCACAGTGACCTACTCTTAAAAGATTTTCCCCTAATTCCCGTCGTAACTAAAATGAAACATACAATAAGACAAGTTTTCAAACGTTTCTCGATTAACTCGAAGTAGATAGACAGGAGAATAAGCGTTTGTAAGAATAGTTTGTACAAGAGTGAGTGGAGAGAATCATGTGAGTGCAACACATAAGATGTTTCGTATTCGTACTATTTATTAGCATCTAGTTCGAGAAACGTTATTGCTATAATTTTTACTGTAGATGTAATAGGGACCTCGAAACGTGTATTTCTGGTATCGAATTTCTCAGTGGAAAGCTACATTTCCACTACTTACTATAGGTATGTAATAGAGAAAGTAAAAATGTGAATCTGACAAGAAAGAATGAACAATAAAGAAAAGTGCAGTTAGGATTGCAGCTTGGAAACCGCCTACGGAACAAGAATAACATGGTTGCGCCCCCCCACACCCCAGGCAAGGGATAGTATATCCCCAGAGGAATTATAGGCTGTAACGTGGCTTAGCTCCCCTGTTGAGTAGGTTTATCATCTCCTGCAATGTCTGCCATATGCGATGGGGTCTGCTACAGCCGCCGCCATCAAGTAAGTGAAAGGTGATTAAATGCAGATTTAATCGCGGACCCAAACATGGGTCTGGATCCTCCCCCTCCCCTTCCTTACACAAATGTTGCTACCGGAGAGATACCCTCGCCAAACAATTGCCAGTGACTACAGCATCGGCT
Source organism: Deroplatys truncata (assembly GCA_030765065.1). Classification (NCBI taxonomy): domain Eukaryota; kingdom Metazoa; phylum Arthropoda; class Insecta; order Mantodea; family Mantidae; genus Deroplatys; species Deroplatys truncata. The sequence goes on from CM060979.1 coordinate 12,254,864, forward strand.
GACGATTGCCACTTTGCTGACGAGGGCGTCCGATGTATTTTAATTTAAACTCAATTTACTACTCAGGCGCTGTTATTCTTCAGCTGTCGAGCATCATTGTTATAGACAAGCAAAAACAGAGACATAACGAGATCCAGACACTAAGCCAAACAGCTTACACTTTGCACTGGACAGAAAATAACGTAAGGGTTACCAAAGTAACGAATACAAAGCAACTAGTTACCCAGTAACGGTTGCTAACGAATACAAAGTAAATATAGTTCAGCAACTTAGAAAAACCCTTTTGAGGCGTAACTCACCCAGTCATGCATTCCCCTTGAGTCGCTGTTTAAACACCACACGTCTTAATTTCGCGTAGCTAGTGTTTTATTTTATTTTATTTTATTCTCACAAAATCATTTATCACTTCACTGTTGTAACTGCAGAGTCAGAACTAAAGACACAAGAGCATTGTAACAAAAATGCTGTGCTTGTAAATTGCTGTGATAGGCCACGTGCACCGGGTGTGAAAACAAATGTTTGCATATAACTAGCGATAGCATTTCACATACATGCGGTATTATTATGGGATATCTTCCATAACTTAATTCACACTTTTTAGGGCATTTCATAGCCTTCATTTGCATAGTGCAAATTATTTCAATTGAAGTTTTACTAAGAAAACTAGCGGCTTTAATTTATTTACAAGTAGACCAATCACACAATCATATCGAAGCTGTGCTGTTTAACACACCTCTTGCAGAACTGGGATAAGGATTTTAGTTTTTGAGTTATCACGGTGTAAACAAGAACCTATTAAATATTTCTACACTATGAAACTGTTGTTCACAACAGTGAGGTTGATATTCGTAGACATATAAATCAATAGAATCGTACATAATAATAATATAATTCAACAAGAAATATGTTAGAATATTTAACAGCCAATAATGTACAAAAGCAGATTGTAACTTAGATAAGTAAGGAACAGGCGAGCTAGCTAATTCTAGGTAGAGCCCACCTTTCACCAAGCTAATGAGCAGGGAACTGGTAGCAGTAAGGAGAAATAGAAAGAGACAGATAGATTGAATGCGCTTCACTCGGACACGTATGGGAAATCTTTTGAGGTAGAATATACTCATACATAATCAGGTAATACGGTCTGAGGACCAATTAGAAACGTTGTTACATTTTGAGGCGTGGAGGTAAGCGTCACTAGGCTTAGGTATAAAAAGGGGAAGAAAGCCCCAGATTTTGGACTGTCTTATAGAATCTCGTGGACACACAGCGATACTCTCTGGACGACAAATGGTCATGTGTGCAGCTAGATTAGGCTTCTAATTTATTATAATGGTGGGAATTATTAAAATGGGAAAAGCTAGACGCCCATAAGTATTTGTTTGATAAACTACATTTTTTAAGGGAAATGCAGTGTATTTTAATTTGCCTCGCCTACGAAAACCCTGAGAAAACAGCAGCCGAGGACAAGATCACTCCAGCAGAGAGCATCAACTAGAGGAACAACGTTTTCCATCTACAAGGTGACACTTGTTTCCCGCGTAACCGCCCACTTCTTTAACACACTTCACTGGATAACTCAGTGGCTAAAGACATGTAGAGTGGGGGCGATTTATCCCTCCTGAATACTCGCGTGGTCCGTTGACCGAGGGATTTTTACTTTCTTATTACTATAGTTACCCAATAACGGTTACCAAAGCAACAAAGACATCTAGTTATCGCGTTAACTAACGGTTACCGAGCCTGGATGAAATTCACTGCATGTGTGCAACATTGCTATCGCTTATGGGGTACTACTGTCCATTCCAAACCAGAGTGCCTTTCACTGAAAACAAACTCTTTGTATTATCCGCGCGAAAGTAGTTCGCAATCCCCGCCCATAATGTCTGCTTGTTCCCCTCCCACGTGCTTGTTGAACACTATTTAATCTATAAAAAGACGCCCATCGTGAGAATCATAGTTCAAAATGCAACCTGAGGTAACTATCGATTTTATAAGTATGCGGCAATGAACATTTTACTTACGTTAATCACAATCCTCGGGCAAAAGTGCAACACCCAAATCCGAATCCTCCGATGATGACTCAGCTGCCGTATGAGAATCAGAACTACTCTGCAAAATAATGACAAGCTTATCCAGAATTCCACAAGTTCCCACATTTTATCCTCTTCTATGTTGTATTATGTCTGTTTATATTCCCTGCTCGCTTTGGTTACACTTCTCACTGAAACGCCTGTAAAATCCGATATTAGTTTCGTAATATGCAATAATGCAAGTGTCGGGTATTTTTGTAATAGTGAGTTGAATATTAAAGTATTGTTTGTTTTAGCCACTTTCTAACTGTTTCCCCCTTGTGTGTTTGAACAGTATATTCGCACTACACCCACCTTCCTCTGCCATGTGAGCTCAAATACCAACTGACTAAATCACAAGATTTGACCTGAGCTGAGCATATGTGTGTTAGTGTATTATGAATGAATGTTCGCTTATCCTATTTCCTGTGTTACGCAAAGTGTTTATTCGGTACTCAGATAGCACCTATGGGAATTCATTGCTGCATTTCTTGTGTATGTAAGAGAGTGGCAGTCGTGCATGTCGGTTGGTATTAACAAGCAAGATGCTCTCTCCGTTAGCGCCATAGCAGACGAAAATAATATTTTGTAATTTATTAACAGCTAGTATATATCCATTACCTTTAACGATGAGTTCTTATGATAACCGCAATAAAATGTGCAGTTCTATACCTATCCTGCTCTAATATTTCATAATACAATACATGTATTAAGGAACTATTTACGTTGGCGTAAGAGTATATTCTTGGGTTCGTGACAAGCCGAAGCACGTGCTTCTGATTACATCAGAGGGAACTCTGGTTTGGAATGGACTTACTCCTTATTCCTATAATTCTTCAGCCATCTCTTTCTAATTAAACCTAAATATTTTCCTACTTCTAATATGTTCCCCTTGTATTTAATACCCAACATCTTTCTACCTATAATCTCAATTGGTAAATTGTCCCATTTCTTTTTCTGCCATCTTTACCTCGATTCCTTAGTTCCTTCACATTCTAGAATTAAATGCCAATAGTTATTATACTTTCTATTACATAGCGGACTCTTTCCTTGATTCTCTCTTTCCCCTAAGCCTTTTAACATCATCACTCCTGTCCTCACCCATGCAAAACCTTCTCGTGCTGATCTGTCACATATATCGACATATTTTTCTCTTTCCCACACCGTTTTTAAATCTGCATATATACATAAAGAAGATTTAAAATTAAAACTACCTAGAATTTCTTGTCTTTCAATATCTTCAATTCTCAATTTTACCCTTTCTCCAGTACCTGCCCCTCTCTCCAAATATCTCCATTACCTATTTCATTCAGGGTTCCTTCTATATACTTACACCAAGTATCCTCTTTGTTGAGTTTTAACTGCACTTATAGGCACTGTTTTCACATATTATTATATTCCAGTTCCTTAATTCTATATCAATATTTTAATACCCTTTCCACAATTTTTGCTTTGCTACCAAACCTCCCTAGCTCTATTTGGGCAACACCATTGGGTGAAGCCCTTGGTAGACCTAAAATTAATTTACAGAAATTTCTGTGCACCTTGTTTACATTTTCCCACCCTCTCTAAACCCCAAATCTCGGTTCCATAAAGCATTTTAGCCTCTACTACTGCTCCGTATATTCTCTCCAACCATTTTATTTGTATCTCTGGTATTTTATGTAGGTAAGCTCTAATAGCTTTCATTGCCAATTTTCCTTTTGTTAGTATAATTTTCTTTTACAGCGCGTTGCTTATCGCCTCGAATATAGCTCACAGGCCACAATGACAGGTCACTCAGCATTGAGGCAACAAAGTTGCTTGTACTGAGTTAAGATTCACATACGACTATACGTGCACGATGTTTTATACGTCGCGAGTGGATGGCTATGAATAAACAATTAATGCTGTTGAGACTGCTAAGCCCAAACAACGGTACATAAATTTTAACAGTGCTTAATCAAGATCAAGAGTTTTACAATTTCAGATGTGTAACCCTTAAGATTGCTTACAGAAACGTGAAATTTCTCCAATTATTTATTGGAGCACGCGTGAAGGCGTGCGTTTCCGCTCTTTTGGATTTGTTATGTATATTTACGCCTTTAACCTTGCATGACAAGCAATAATAAGGGGCCGATAGACATATGATAGCATTAAATCAGAATTTCCCAAATCAACTCTCGGGCTGTCTCATTATCACACTATAATTGTAAGTTGAATATTATTTATGAATACCGTACAACTGTATTCATTTCCAACGTATGAATGTAACAGGTTTTTACTTTCTCTACTGCGTATAGAAGTAAGGGAAAGTATTGAATTTCACCCTAAAAATTCTATACCGAGATTTCACATGTTTTGAGGAGCCCTGGATCCAAATAAAGAGTTTTTGGAAAAACTAAAAGTCGGATAAGTACCACACTTGGGATTTTGGTTAAGTATTTTCCAAGGGTGCGACACGAAGGTTTTCAAGAAAATCCCCCCACCTCAGACTATCCCTTACATGAAACATTTTTCGAAATTTTTGATTCTCTCAAAAACGGCTCAAACAATTTTGATGTAAATATCATATGTTGAAGATATTTTCATGGCAAATGAAACGTATATCTTTAATTTTCTCGAAATATCTCCAAAAGTCTCCTTCATTCTTAATGGCTTTTACATAACTGCTAAAACGTAAGAGATAGACAAAAGTTTACAATACAAAAGATGTAGATCTCGCTAAAACACACAATCTATGTCATATACATTTTCTTTGTACAGTGAACCATTTCCGAGATATTCCTTGTAATTTGTTTGAATTTTCCAATACTTATACTTTTTTACCTTGTCTACTACGTATAATAAGTAGGGGAAGTATTGTATTCCACCCAAAAATTCGATACCGAGATTTCACCGGAAGTATATGTTTTGAGACCCCCTGAATCCAAAAAAAGCATTTTTGGAAACATGTCCGTATGTGTGTCTGTGAGCGTGTCTGTGAACAGCATAACTCAGAACAAACAGTCGGATAAACACCAAACTTGGTATTTAGATTCAGTATCTTCCAGAAATGCGACACGAAGGTTTTCAAGAAAATCCCCCACCCCAGATTACCCTTTACATGGAACATTTTTCGAAAATTTTAATTCTCTCAAAAACGGCTAAAACGATTTTGATTAAAATATCATGTGTTTAAGATATTTTCATGAAAAATAAAATGTATGTCTTGAATTTTCTGGGAATGTCTCCAAAAGTATTCTTCAGTGTGAACGACTTTTGCATAACTGGTAAACCATGAGAGATACAAAATATGTAGATCGCGTTAAAATACACAATCTATGTCATTTACATTTTTTTGTGCAGTGAACCATTTCCGAGATATTCCTTGTTATTTGTTTGAATTTTCCAATAGTTATACCTTTTTACAAATGAGAATTCGTTTTTCGTTTTTTTATGCCCTGGACATGCAAAGAGAATGGAATACTCTACATAGCAACCAGCTCTTAAAACATTTGACTATCGCTTAAAGCCTACCATATTCCCCTTGCACCTACAAGAAAATTAGCAATAAGATGGAGAGTAAGCGTTTGTAAAAATAGTTTGTACATGAGTAGAAAAGTTCATTTGAGTGCAACACATCACATTTTTGTTTGTTTGTATATTCAAATTTTCAGGTAGACATCTGCATTCCCTATCTACAATGCGAATGTCACACCCGTGACAATGGATGTTTATTAATTTGTATTCTCGCTAATAAGCGATAGAGGGTAGGGAAAGTTATGTGAATGTAACACATCAGATTTTTTAAAAATGTAAAACGCCATACCTAAATTATTGACGGGAAGATATAAATAATTAAATAGAGAGATAATATTAAGATACAGAAACCATTGCAATAGTTAATTTCCGTATACTAAATAACTCTGAGCTCAAAGATTTGTGCAGAAAGAAAAACGGTGATTAGAGAGCCATGTAAGAAAGTGATGTAGAAGCCGAATAGAAAAGCATTAGCGTTAACAAAGCACTGACGAAGTTAAGTTGTAATTCAAGACGTGTGGGTCATTGCACAATGGTAAAAGTGAAAGGAATTTCTGAGAGTTCAGAATAAGCGTTTGTAAAAATAGTTTGTGCAAAAGTAGAAAAAGTCATGCGAGTGCAACACATCACATTATTTCATTTACTCACGGCTCCCATCTGTACGTGCTAAGAGAGGCGCTCTTACGGTGGGAATAGTTTAGGGAGAAGGTAACACGGATAAATGCATCTTGATGGGTGAATGAGTGGGTGTGTGTCCAGGAATGTAGAAGTAAGTACGAATGCATTTTGCGATTATAAATCACGTTTTGAAACAGCCAAAGAAACCTCCTTTTAGATTGCATTTAATAACAAAGTAAGTCTTTATCGACATCGTTCGTATTAAAACGTGGTTACAGTTAATCGTTACTGGTAACGTTAACACACTGTAACTGCGATAGTTATAACCGTTACTCGAAAGTAACTGCTTGTTACATCACTATCTAAGCGTTATCCTTGCTCTCAACCTCTCCTAATCTGATACATAAATCAAGAAAATATCAACAAAACATCCGGTTACAAATTTTGTTTCAGCATGTATATATCTAGCTACTGACTAATATTGTCACATTTTCATTGTCAAATGAGGTAATACCAGAGAGAGGTTTCATTCGTGCTTCTTCCTAACATAAAATATATCTGCATTTCAACTATGATCTTCTGTACCGGTGAACTTCACAGTTTTAGCTTCGAAGTCGTTTATTAGCTCTCGATGGCTGTTCGCCCCGGCAGTAACAGCCATGTATATTCTTAGGGTAACCACCTCTTAGTTATCTGGTAACAATTACTTTGGAATTTTTATCACCTTTAAGTCTTTCTGAAAAAAAACTCTAGGAACGAGATAATTTACGTTTTAAACATTCCATTTTTGCTCTCTACCACGTATATAGTAGATAGAGAAGGTATTGCATTCGAGGCAATAATTCGATACCGAGATTTCACCATAAATACATGTGTTAATGGTTCCTGAATAAAAAAAACCACCTTTACAAAGATGACCGTGTCGCGCTGTTTTTCCTGTTCCGCGTCCTCGGCGCTCGTTTGCGTCAGATACTATCACGAAAGGCGCGGTTGAAACCATACAACATTTTTAAAACTACTTTTAAAGGCTTTACTTACCAACTTTATGAAAGGAGATGCTGAAACTGCCCACCGTCGTTGTCCATACATTTTTGGCACCTCTTTAGAAAACTATCCATCATGGAATTTTTAGGGGGGAATTTTCCAAACAATGACCCATGTCGTCTAATGTTTCTTCGATAAGAACCTAGCGCCCTCTTTTAGATTTCTTAGCCTGAACACTTCCTGTGAACTGAAATTTGCTGTAAAGTTCATGGATTGTTGTACGGCCTGGAACTTTTACACCTGAAAATCTTTCTGCAAATTGTACTTTCACTTGGCGAGCTGACCGAGTTAACACATACGAATCATAAATAAATACACGCTGTGCAGTAGAAAACATATACTGTGACTAAGTACAGCACAAAATAATAAATAACGCGTTATAACTGAACTACATCACATCACCGTCAACTCAATACTGCACTTCACACTGCACAACAGCATGACATTGTTTATAGCAGCAGCGCGTTATCATATTTCCACACGCTCAGTGGAAAAACATCGCGCAACCGGTATTATTGTTCATAAAATACCCCTCCGGGTAACTTAAAACATAAAGTGTACAAGACAAATCCACACACCCTGGAAGAATTAAAACAAAATATCCGCAAGGAAATTTCTCAACGTGAACTACGGCGAGTGATGGATAGTTTCCTAAAGAGGTGCCAAAAATGTATGGACAACGACGGTGGCCAGTTTCAGCATCTCCTTTCGTAAAGTTGGTAAGTAAAGGCTTTAAAAGTAGTTTTAAAAATGTTGTATGGTTTCATCCGCGCCTTTCTATGATATAGGCAGACGGCAATGAGCGCCGAAAACACGGACAGGAAAAACACCGCGCAGCCGGTTCGGAGTCTTTTGGCTCACTCTGTAGAATAAGACTGAAAAATTCTATGCCATATCGTGGATTTGAACCGAAATCCTCCGGTTTCCGTCACGTGGTTTTAACGAATCCATAGGACGTGCAATTCCCTAATTGACTCGCATTTTTCCACAAGGAGATCTTATCATTGATTGACCTAATAAAGATTACCTATAAAGCCCGGGAATTAAAAGGTACTTTACGACATTGCAAGTCGCTAATGGGGTATTTTATCTCAAAATTCTGTTATAAACTGAAATGAATTGTTAACCAAAAATAAAAATGCTCGTGTCAGTAATATAACAAAGGCGTGTTTAAATCTCCTTTTTCCAACGATTTCAATTTTTAATACCTTAATGTGAAAAGAGATTACCACACATGGGAACAAATAAATGAAAGTACGTAACACTCTATCAGATTAATTATTTAGGTGTTTCATCACGCCCATCTGAAATTTTCGAAGCCTCTGATAAATTAGACGCTTATTAACAGATTTCCCGTTGTTTTCGTGATCTTTCTGTAGCACGTACATAGTCGGTAGAGAAGGTATTGCATTCCACTAAACATTCAATAAAGAGATTTGACCGGAAGTACAAGTTTTGGGACCCCTGAATCTGATGTGTATATTCACACGACTTTCTTGATCCTCTTATGAACATTTATTACTTTCTCTACTACGTATAGTAAGTAGGGGAAGTATGGCATTCCAACGAAGAATTCGATACCGAGATTTCACCGGAAATACATGTTTTGAGACCCCCTGAATGCAAAAAAGTATTTTTAGAAACATGTCCGTGTGTGTGTGTGTCTCTTTGTGAACAGCATAACTCAGAAACGAACAGTCGTATAAACGCCAAACTTGGTATTTAGGTTCAGTATCTTCCAGAGATGCGACACGAAGGTTTCCAAGAAAATCCCCCCACCCCAGATTACCCTTTAAATGGAACATTTTTAAAAAATTTTAATTTTCTCAAAAATGGCTCTAACGATTTTGATTAAAATATCATATGTTTAAGATATTTTCATGGCAAATGAAATGTATATCTCGAATTTTCTGGGAATGTCTCCAAAAGTATTCTTCGTTGTGAACGACTTTTGCATAACTGGTAAACCATAAGAGATAGACAAAATTGTACTACACAAAAAATGTAGATCGTGTTAAAATACACAATTTATGTCATATACATTTCTTTTGTTGAGTGAACCATTTTCGAGATATTGCTCGTTATTCTCTTAAATTTTCCAATACTTATACTTCTCAAATGGGAATTCGTTATTCATTTTTTTGTCCACATAGGAACCAACTCTTAAAATATTTGACTATCGCTTAAAGCCTAGCAATTCCCCTTGCATCTACAAGAAAATTAGCAATAAGATTAACATCTCGATTAACATGAAGCATATGGAGAATAAGCGTTTGTAAAAATAGTTTGTATAAGAGTAGGGAAAGTCATGTGAGTGTAACACATCAGATTTTTTTTAAAAAAAATTCATGTAATAATGAAAATTAGTGTAATATAGAAGAAGACGGGAGTAATTAAAGCTTGCTTTGGTCTCTCTCTTCCAGCATCCCTGTAGCAGTCAGCGTTTCGGAACGTCAGCAAGATGGATCGTGCTGGGTCATGCATATTGAAAGAAGTACAACGACTTTGTCCGGAAGTAGAGGAACCGTACTCGAGGGTCAGGAAGGAGCTAGGCGGAAACCAACTTTGGATCTATTCTTCTTCTCTCCCACAAACAAGGAAAACTCTAGTGGTGGGTCAATGAATTGCTCGGGCTACATAACTCTTTGTCTAAAGGGAAGAGAAGTAGGATACCGTCGTAAATGTCACATTGTTACGTCACTTCCTTCTAGGGCATATTCCTTTCTTTTGTCTCAATTGCAAGAGCCTGTTACCACGAATAAACATTTGAGTACTGTTTCCGCGGTTGTAAGCATGCAGTCTTGATTGATCTGTAAGCGGTTGTAATCAAACTATGGCGTTTTGCATTCAGATGGCTTTTTCTATTCACGCTTCTATAAACTATTCTTATTGGTGACGTAGCCTAACTGGATGATGCCACATGTCAGGGCGCTCAACCTTCTAACTTGAGTCACTAGATATATAGCCAGATAAATCACCAGACAACCTATTTACGAAAGACGGTCCTCTGCTAGTATTGAGTGCTTGTCATACCATATATAGGGTGGACTATTTAAATTGACCCTAATTGTAGGTTTCCATTTAAAAAAATCTGATGTGTTACACTCACGTGACTTTCTCTACTCTTGTACAAACTATTTTTACAAACGCTTATTCTCCATATGCTTCATGTTAATCGAGATGTTAATCTTATTGCTAATTTTCTTGTAGGTGCAAGGGGAATATGGTAGCCTTTAAGCGATAGTCAAATATTTTAAGAGATGGTTGCTATGTGGAGTATTCCATTCTCTTTATATGTCCAGGACATAAAAAAAAGTATTGGAAAATTTGAGGGAATAACAAGCAATATCTCGAAAATGCTTCACTCAACAAAAAACAAATGTATATGACATACTGTGTATTTTAACGCGATCTACATTTTTCGTGTAGTAAAACTTTGTCCATCTCCTAAGATTTACTAGTTATGCAAAAGTCGTTCACAATGAATACTTTTGGAGACATTCCCAGAAAATTCAAGATATGCATTTTATTTGTCATGAAAGTATCTTAAACATATGACATTTTAATCAAAATCGTTGGAGCCATTTTTGAGAAAATTAAAATTTTCGAAAAATGTTCCATGTAAAGGGTAATCTGAGGTGGGGGATTTTCTTGAAAACCTTCGTGTCGCATTTCTGGAAGATACTGAACCTAAATACCAAGTCTGGTGTTTATCCAACTGTTTGTTTGAGTTATGCTGTTCACAGACACACACACGGACATGTTTCCAAAAATGCTTTTTTTGTATTCAGGAGGCCTCAAAACATGTATTTCATGCGAAATCTCGGTATCGAATTTTTGAGTGGAATATAATACTTCCCCTACTTACTATACGTAGTAGAGAAAATAAACATGAATAACGAATTCCGATTTGAGAAAACGTATAAGCATTGGAAAATTTAAGGGAATAACAGGCAACATCTCGAAAATGGTTCATTAAACAAAAAAAAAAATATATATGACATAAATTGTGTATTTTAACGCGATCTACATTTTTTGTGTAGTAAAACTTTGTCTATCTCTTATGATTTACCAGTTATGCAAAAGTCGTTCACAATGAAGAATACTTTTGGAGAAATTCCCAGGAAATTCGAGATATGCAATTCATTTGCTATAAAAATGTCTTAAACCTATAGTATTTTATTCAAAATCGTAGAGCCATTTTTGAGAAAATTAAAGTTTTCGAAAAATGTTCCATTTAACGGGTAATCTGGGGTAGGGGGATTTTCTTGAAAACCTTTGTATCGCATCTCTGGAAGATGCTGAATCTAAATAGCAAGTTTGGTGTTTATCCGACTGTTCGTTTCTGAGTTATGCTGTTCACAGACACACAGACACGGACATGTTTCCATAAATGCTTTATATGCATTCAGTGCACTTTAAAACATGTATTTCCTGTGAAATCTCGGTATCGAATTTTTGGATGGAATGCCATACTTCCCCTACTTAGTATATGTAGTAGAGAAAGTAAAAATTAAATTGACCCTAAAATGACCATCACAGCCTCCTCCAAATAAAACACGACTAATGGCATTACTTTCCCCCATAATATCAAGCAGGTTTTATTAAAGACATTTCTTTCTACAACGCTTAGTTTTGGAGATATTGTACAGTTACAACTTAAATGGTCCACCACATATACTTCTCTGTAATATTGTTTTCTTCGGTGCAAAGGGTTGGTCTTCACTAGGCTTCGGACACGGTTGTTTCGTTGTACTTTGACTGGAAAACAGTTACGTGCGCACAGGGTTTCACTGAGACCTCCCACTCCCCAACCACTGCCAGTCATTCACTCTAAGGAAGCGATCAGTATATATACAGCCTGTTACGAAGTCCGAAAACAACCAGTAAGAAGAGTGTCTTACTTGCAAATGAACATGGACTTAAGTATTTTGATGTAAGAGGGGAAAATATATTTTATAAAGTATGCCACATTGAAGTCAAAGGAGAGAGAGAAGGGTTTCTATTGCAAGACACTGTAAATCTAAATGCCACTCACAAAATATTACGTTGCTTCCTAGAAACGAGGTGATGAGGATATATTATCCACATCAGAAACCACGAACTCATGTAGCCAAACCAAAGCTTACAGGAATCGTCTGACATGATGGTAAGTACAAAAATCCCATTTAATAAGCTGAAAAATTCTGCTTTTAAAACGTTTCTGGAGAAATGTACAGCTATGAATTTTCCTTGTGAGTCTACTTTATGCAGATGTTATTTGTCTTTATCATAGATGGCAATACCAGAGTTCTTGAAACTTGTCGATAATTTGAGACAACACTTTACAGAAGTAGACAAATGTTCTGCTGCTGAAATAGCACAGTTGAACCTGAAGAGTGTTTTAGATAAAAACCCAGGATATGCAATAATGATCCGCATTAGGCATTAATAATAATATTAATGTTAAGAATAACATTATTATAAATAATGAAAATGCATGCGTTTCCCAGAGGTATGTGACGTTCGTCAGCTTCGTTTAGCACTAGTAACATCACGTGATATGGAACGTAGCTTAGTAAGTAGGGGAAGTATTGTATTCCACCCAAAAAGTCGATACCGAGATTTCACCGGAAATACATGCTTTGAGAGCCCCTAAATCCAAAAAAAAGCATTTTTGGAAACATGTTTGTGTCCGTGTGTGTGTCTGTGAACAGCATAACTCAGAAACGAACAGTTGGATGAACACCAAACCAAAATAGCTATAACGATTTTGATTAAAATGTTATATGTTTAAGATATTTTCATGACAAATGAAATGTATATCTCGAATTTTCTGGGAATGTCTCCAAAAGTATTCTTCATTGTGAACGACTTTTGCATAACTGGTTAACCATAAGAGATCGACAAAATTGTACTACACAAAAAAAATGTAGATCGCGTTAAAATACACAATTTATGTCATATACATTTTTTTTCTTGAGTGAACCATTTTCGAGATATTGCTTGTTATTCCCTTAGATGTTCCAATACTTATACGTTTTCTCAAATTCGCTATTCAATTTTTTTTTGTCCTGGTAATGCAAAGAGAATGGAATACTCCACATAGCAACCAGCTCTTAAAATATCTGACTATCGCTTAAAGCCTAGCAATTCCCCTTGCATCTTCAAAAAAATTAGCAATAAGATTAACATCTCAATTAAACGAAGCATATGGAGAATAAGCGTTTGTAAAAATAGTTTGTACAAGAGTAGAGAAAGTTATGTTGTTTTTTTCACACCTTATAAAAAATTAACAACATTTTTATAAAGCACTTTGCAATTTTTCTTACAGCAACGTAAATAACAACGAAAATTTTGCTGGGTTGCGTACGAAGAGTGCAATGAATGGTTGGACCATCTACGATGGTCATTTGAGGGCCAAGTTACGTTTCGTAATTGGGAACCAACATTTTTACTTTCCCTACTACGTATAGTAAGTAGGGGAAGTATTGTATTCCACCCAAAAATACGATATCGAGATTTCACCGGAAATATATGTTTGAGACCCCCTGAATCCAAAAAAAGCTATTTTTAGAAAAGGGCCTGTGTGTGTGTGTGTGTGTTCGTGTGTTTGTGAAAAGTCTAAGTCAAAAACTAAAAGTGGGATAAATACCACAGTTGCTCTTTAGGTTCAGTTTATGTCAAAGATGCGACACGAAGATTTTAAAGAAAATCCCTCCACCCTAGACTACCCTTTGCGTGGAATATTTTTAAAACATTTTCATTTTTTCAAAAGTTGATCTCACGATTTTGATTAAAATATCATATATTTAAGGTGTTTTCATAACAAATAAAATGTATATTTTGGATTTTCTGGGAATGTCCCAAAAAGTTCTTTTCATTCTGAATGGCTTTTGCATAACGGGTAAACCGTAAGAGATAGACAAAGGTTTCTACATAGAAAATGTAGAGCTCATTAAAACACACAGTTTATGTCATATACATATTTGTGGAGTGAATCATTTCCGAGATATTCGTTGTTATTTGTTTCAATTTTCCAATACTTATACGTTTACTCAAATGGGAATTCTTTATTCGTTTTTTTTTATGTCCTGGACATACAAAGAGAATGGAATGCTCCACATAGCAACCAGCTCTTAAAACATTTGACTTTGCAAATACAAGAAAATTAGCAAGTTTCTGCAAGTGTTTATCTCGATTAACATGAAAATTTAGGTTGTTTTCAATTCGAGATATACATTTAAATGGTATTTTAATCAAAATCGTTAAGAGCCATTTTCGGTAAAACACAATTCTTTCAACATATGTCCATGTAAAGGGTAGTTACGGGTGGGAGAATTTTCTTAAAAATTCTTGTAAGATGCTGAACTAAATACCAAGTTTGTTATTTATCTGACATTTCGTTTTTAACTCATGCTGTTCATAGATACACACACACACACAGAATTTTTTCAACATAAGTTTTTGGTGTTTATGGGGTGTCAAAATATGTATTTGCGGCGAAATCTCGACATCGAATTTTTGGGTAGAGTATAATACTTCCTCTACTTGCTGTAACACTTAGTAGAGAAAGTAAAAAATCATTAATTTTTAATATAGTACCTACCCCAACTGTAAAAAGACAAACGCTCCATGGAATCAAAACCTTTCCATTAGCATTACTACAAGGCAGAGATGTCGCGACGCGGGATTGTACAGTAATATCACGTAATCGGCTTACGATGACTCCTTTTTAAATTATTACCAACAACACAAAGGGAATTACGAATTCCCAGAAGAATCTTGCAAATATAGTGGATGCGAATGATTAATGAATAATGCGCAGAGGCAAGAGATGTAGGTAGCTCGTATTAACAGAGATAATTATTACAAAGTAAATCCTTTCACGGCATCTCCTATTGAAATATAATCAGATGTAGCAGTAGCACCAAACAGTTTCATCAGACTGTTCCTCATATTTGATATAGAACAATATCGTTTAGCATTGCCTCGCATTGGAAAAACAATCAGGTCGTTTGTTATAAAATACGAGGCGCATCCAAAATGTAAGTTTCCCTATTTTTAAAAACAAAGAAAACCTAGTTTGAAGCACACGGTTGTAGTCCCACGTACGATACAAAGTTTACGGTTGAATAATAATGTAGGAGCTGTGAGAATAATAGGTTAAAATTTGCTAACAATGAGGTAACCTTGAGTCAATAATGAGTAAGAAAGTTTAATAATGCTACTAGTCATTATTGGAGCAACAATAATGTAAATTTTGAGACATTTATAAATAGCCAATCAACAACCAAAAAAAGCTTTAGTTAAATGAAGGTATTCTATTGGAGTAGGATTAGCCAATCAGAAACTGAAATCTAGCAAAATTTACAAATTCAGAAGTCAGTTGGTTGTAGACAGTGTTCCTAACCGGACGCAAAAGAAATTTAATACGTATTCAGTGTGAAATGAAAAATAGTTTACGTGTTATAAAGTGCAAGTAATTAATAAAAAAAACATCTATCATTGAAGTGTTATTTAAATCGTATCAAACATTAATAAAAGGAGTGAAGTAAAATTATAATCTGTGTAAGCCTACATTCTTCAGTCGCACCACTCCCTGCTAAGACATTCATGTCTCTAAAAATAAATACTGATGCAGCCGAGGCAAACAAAAATGTACAACATTTAAAGAAACGTAAAAATTACAAAGTTAATATTTTTTTAAACATTTGGGGCAAAAGCCGCCTGAAATTACATTTGGGGCGAAGGCTACCGGAAAATGTTTATCATACGTGCGGTTGCAACTACTTCAAGTTCGGCTCCCCAACATAAAAACTACAATACAACACCTTCAATAAAATAAACCTACTTCTTCACGGTGGCCTTCGCCCCACATTCACTTTTCCGGTGGCCTTCGCCCTCACGTTTAAAAAATCAACTTTGAATTCCTTATGTTTATTTAAATATTATATATGTATGCCTCGGCTGCGTCAGTAATAAGTTTTAGAACACGTATTTCTTAGCAGGGGTAGTACGGCTAAAGAATGAAGCCTTACACAAATTATAATTTGTATTCCACTCCTTTTATTATTCCTTCACGATTAAATAACACTTCACTGATGTATCATATTATAGAGCTGTGAAATTTTTTATTAATTGAACTTTTTAACTCGTAAACTTTATATTATTCTCGCCGTAATGAATTTTTTCAAGTCTCACATTGAATACATATCGAACTGCTCGGGAACGCTGCCTTTTAGCGTCTGCTTGGATACGCAATCTTGTACATTTACTATATTTCAGGTCTCTGATTGGCTAATTCTACTCCAATAGAATAGCTTTTTTAGTTTTTGATTGGCTATTTATAAACTGTTTTAAATATTATATTATTGTTCCAAAAATTATTAGTAGCATTATTAAACTTTCCAATTCATTATTGCCTCAAGGTTGCCTCATTTTTAGCAACTTTCGAGTTCTATTCTCACAGCTCCTACATTGTTAAATTACATAATACATCCACATAACATTATTATACATATACGTAATAATATAAACAGAATACAATGACTGTTACATTAAAGTAGATAGTATCTTTACGTTATTTGCACCACGCTTTGGGTGTCAATTTTGAAGTAGGTTGTATTGAAGGAGTTGTATTATATTTCAACTGTTGGAGAGCCGAACATGAAGTAGTTGCAACCGCATGTATGATACCTGGTAGCCTTCGCCCCAAATGTACTTTCAGGTGGCCTTTTCCCCAAATGTTTAAAAAATATATTAGCTTTGTAATTTTGAATGTTTCTTTAAATATTATATATTTATGTTTGCCTCGGCTGCGTCAGTGTTATTGTTAGAGACGTGTTTCTCTTTGTAGAGAGTGGTGCGGCTGAAGAATGTAGGTTTACACAGATTATAATTTTACTTCACTCCTTTTATTAATGCTTGACATGATTTAAATAACACTTCACTGATATAGAGAGAGCTGTGAGTTTTTTTTATTAATTACTTCCACTTTTTAACACGTAAACTATTTTTGTCTCACACAAAAATACGTATTATACTTCTCGAGGACGTGTCTCTCGTCCAGTTATGAGCACTGTCTACAAGTAACTGACTTCATTTCTACCGCCTAAATTTGTAAATTTCTGTATTTCAGGTCTCTGATTGGCTATTCCTAATCCAATAGAATACTTTTATTTAACTTAAGCTTTTTTTTTTGGTTGTTGAGTGGCTATTTTTATACTTCTCAAAAATTACATTATTGCTTCCTCCAAGAATGACTAGTAGTATTTAAACTTTCAAATTCATTATTGCCTCAAGGTTGCCTCATTGTTACCTCATTGTTAGCATCTTTTAACCTATTATTCTCACAGCTCCTACATTATTAAATTACGCTATACATTCATATAACGTTATTAAACATGTATATAATAATATAAACGTATATAATGACTGTAATATACACTTTTTATATATCGTTACATACACATATTGCTTTAAGGCGGGCTGAATTATATATTATATAATCAGACTGAAATCATTTAGGTGTTAAAAATAGTGCCTCAAATTACATGAAAAACTTTATTGGCAACAGGTACAGAAATTGTTGGCTATTTATGGACAAAGTCACCACAAGAATTGACACTCTTATCATGTCGTGAGATCAACTTTTGTATTCCTGTATCGTAAAAGTCTGCCGCCTGTGAATGGAACCAGCGTGTGACAGCCTTCGTCATTGTCAAAACGCTGACGGAAGACAGAGATTTCTTGAGCGCAAGAAAAGATGGAAATCGTTGGGAGCAAGATCAGGACTGTATGGTGGATGATCAAACAGCTCCCAGCCGAACTCTTGCAGAACAGTTGCTGTGCGCCGAGGAGAATGTGGACGAGCATTGTCATGGAGCAGTACAACATCTGTAGTAAGCAATCCATACCTCTTGTTTTGAATGGCACGTCGCAATTCCCGCAGTGTTTCACCTCTGGGTAGGAAGTCAATGAGCAGAACGCCCTTCCTGTCCCAGAACACCGTACACATCACTTTCTGCATCGACACAGTCGGTTTGAATTTCGTCTTGACCGGAGATCCACTGTGACTTGGTTTCCGGAGTAAAGTGTGAAACCCACGTCTCTCCCGTCGCGATCCTGTCGAGAAACTCGTCGCCGTCATCATGACACCGCTGCAGAAATGTTAGTGCTGCTTCTAAGCGTTTTGTGCTCGGTTTCGGGTTTTTCGGCACCCACCTGGCACAGAATTTACTGAACAGTAGGTGCTTAGTGACAATTCCATGCAACGAAATGGCTGCTGAGCTCCGTAATCGTGAAGCGACGGTTCTCCACGATGCGTTGCTGCACCAGCTCAACACGGTCATCATTGATGAGAGACGGTCGCTCTTCATCATGGACACTTTCGGAAAACTGCCTACACCAGCGACGCACCATCTGTTTCCTCATGATGTTCGGCTCGTAGACCTGACAGAGCTGACGATGAATTTCGATCGGCGCTATGTTTTGTGCAGTAAGAGGCTTTATCACTGCCGCGCTACTGGCACCAGGCGGGACCTGTCCGGCCGCCATATGATTGATGTGTTACGAATGCGCAATTTTCTCGACTAAATACATTTACTTTAAAGGAAACAAAAGTGGGTAACTTCATTTCTGGATGCGCCTCGTATGTTAGCAAGTATACGATTTCTCCAGTTAAAACGTCCGCTGTTACTGAACCGTATAGACTTTCAACACCACCCAGGAGGAAGGGACTAAAACACGGGAAGCTACAGGCCGCAGGAAGACAGGCAACAGAGACGCGCGGAAGCCACTAACATTTCGAAACCTGAAGACTCGCCCCACTGTTGGAGCTGCCTAGAGAGGGCGATTAACGACCCATCAACCAAGCAGCCCTCTAGTGCCCAATAGGAATACTGTTTCCATTGAGCATGCATCCAAGCCATCTGTCCGGCACTGACATACTCCATTAAACTTAAAAGCATAAGGGGAATGATACAAAGGAAGTCCTGCTAGAGAAGAAACCATCCCAGCAATTGTCTGCCGACCCGGGGAAACCACGAGAAACCCATAGCTCAGAGTGGGTGGACTCTGGGGATCGAACCTGTATCTCCCGAATGCGAGTAACACACGTTACCGCGGCGCTGGCCACCGCGGATCGGGCTTCCGCCGAAACAATTACAATATCTCCTCAACTGCCTTACGTTCTCTTAGTTACAAGTACAGCATAGATAGATAAGATAGACAGCTAGATAAGATAGCTATTGAGATAGATAAGATAGATATATAAGAGAGATAGCTAGATAAGATAGATAGAAAGCTAGATAAGATAGATAGTTAGAAAGCTAGATAAGATAGATATATAACAGAGATAGCTAGATAAGATAGATAGATAGATAGAAAGCTAGATAAGATAGATAATTAAAAGCTAGATAAGATGGATAGTTAGAAAGCTAGATAAGATAGCTATTAAGATAGATAAGATAGATATATAAGAGAGATAGCTAGATAAGATAGATAGATAGAAAGCTAGATAAGATAGATAGAAAGCTAGATAGGATAGATAGATAGAAAGCTAGATAAGATAGATAGCTAGAAAGGTAGATAAGATAGATAGTTAGAAAGCTAGATAAGATAGATATATAAGAGAGATAGCTAGATAAGATAGATAGCTAGAAAGGTAGATAAGATAGATAGTTAGAAAGCTAGATAAGATAGATATATAAGAGAGATGGCTAGAAAGATAGATAAGATAGATATATAAGAGAGATAGCTAGATAAGATAGATATATAAGAGAGATAGCTAGATAAGATAGATAGCTAGAAGGCTAGATAAGAATGATAGTTAGAAAGCTAGATAAGATAGATAGTTAGAAAGCTAGATAAGATAGATATATAAGAGAGATGGCTAGAAATATAGATAAGATAGATATATAAGAGGGATGGCTAGAAAGATAGATAAGATAGATATATAAGAGAGATGGCTAGAAAGATAGATAAGATAGATATATAAGAGAGATGGCTAGAAAGATAGATAAGATAGATATATAAGAGAGATGGCTAGAAAGATAGATAAGATAGATATATAAGAGAGATGGCTAGAAAGATAGATAAGATAGATATATAAGAGAGATAGCTAGTTAAGATAGATATATATGAGAGATAGCTAGAAAGATAGATATATAAGAGAGATGGCTAGAAAGATAGATAAGATAGATATATAAGAGAGATAGCTAGATAAGATAGATATATAAGAGAGATAGCTAGATAAGATAGCTAGAAAGCTAGATAAGATAGATAGTTAGAAAGCTAGATAAGATATATAAGAGAGATGGCTAGATAAGATAGATAGATAGAAAGCTAGATAAGATAGATAGCTAGAAGGATAGATAAGATAGATATATAAGTGGGAGATAGCTAGATATGATAGATAGCTAGAAAGATAGATAAGATAGATAGCTAGAAAGCTAGATGGATAGATAAGATAGATATATAAGAGAGATAGCTAGATAAGATAGATAGAAAGGTAGATAAGATAGATAGCTAGAAAGATAGATAAGATAGATATATAAGTGGGAGATAGCTAGATATGATAGATAGCTAGAAAGCTAGATAAGATAAATAGCTAGAAAGATAGATAAGATAGATATATAAGTGGGAGATAGCTAGATAAGATAGATAGATAGAAAGCTAGAAAGATAGATAGTTAGAAAGCTAGATAAGATAGATATATAAGAGAGATGGCTAGATAAGATAGATCGCTAGAAAGCAGGATGGATAGATAAGATAGATATATAAGAGAGATAGCTGGATATGATAGATAGATAGAAAGCTAGATAAGATAAATAGCTAGAAAGATAGATAAGATAGATATATAAGAGAGATAGCTAGATAAGATAGATAGCTAGAAAGATAGATATATAAGCGAGATAGCTAGATAAGATAGATAGCTAGAAAGATAGATATATAAGAGAGATAGCTAGATAAGATAGATATATAAGAGAGATAGCTAGATAAGATAGATAGCTAGAAAGCTAGATAAGATAAATAGCTAGAAAGATAGATAAGATAGATATATAAGAGAGATAGCTAGATAAGATAGATAGCTAGATAAGATAGATATATAAGAGAGATAGCTAGATAAGATATAAGAGAGATAGCTAGATAAGATAGATAGCTAGAAAGATAGATATATAAGAGAGATAGCTAGATAAGATATAAGAGAGATAGCTAGATAAGATAGATAGCTAGAAAGCTAGATAAGATAAATAGCTAGAAAGCTAGATAAGATAGATAAGATAAATAGCTAGATACGATGGATAGGTATGATAAACAGATAAGATAGATAGCTAGATAAGATAACTTTTTAGGTGTGAGATTATTATTAAGGTTATTACAGAAATACATATTGACCGCACATGCATATTTAAAGGTACAAATTAAAGATGACAAAAAGAAACAAAGAAAAAAAATAAAAAATATAGATAAATTGCCTGCCCAACTCAACGCTTCGCGCACTTTAGCCAGGAAACTGTCCATGCTTTGCCGGTCCCTCTGGTCGGCAAGTCCCTTCTAGCGGGACTTAGAATATTTACTTTCTCTACGAAGTAGATGGTGGCAAGTAGAGGAGCTATTGCATTCCACCCAAAAATTTCATACCGAGATTTCATCGGAAATATGTTTTCAGACACACCCGAATGCAAATAAAGCATTTTTGTAAACATGCCCGTGAACAGTAAAACTCAAAAACGAAAAGTCGTATAAACACCAAACTTGACATTTTACCTCAGCATCTTCCACAACACGGATGTTTACAAGAAACTCCCCAACTACCCTTTACATGGAACAATCTTTGAAGATTTTTATTTTCTAAAAAATGGCTCTAACGATTTTTTATTTAAATACTATACATTAAAGATATTCATATGGTAAATAAAATGTGTATATTGAATTTTCTGGGAACAGCCTTTGAAGCCCTCTTCATTCGGAAGGAGTTTTGAAAACGTACTACAAAAAAAGTACATCTCTTTTAAAACACAATTTATTTGAAATAAGTTTCTTTTGTGGCATAAGGTAGTTCTGAGATATCTGATATTAATGGTTCGAATTGTTCATTTCTTGGTCATTCTTAAGTCCCTTCAACATTCAGTTGTTTCTCGCGTTTGCATGGAGACACATGAAATGTGTAGTGTGGATATTTCTGCGAGGTTTATTTCAATTAAAACGTAGTATATATAAAAATCTGATGCGTTACACTCACATGACCTTCTCTACTCTTGTACAAATTATTTTTACAAACCCTTATTCTCCATATGCTTCATGCTAATCGAGATGTTAATCTTATTGGTAATTTTCTTGTAGATGCAAGGGGAATATGGTAGGCTTTAAGCGATAGTCAAATGTTTTAAGAGCTGGTTGCTATGTGGAGTGTTCCATTCTCTTTGTGTATCCAAGACATAAAAAATCTGATGTGTTACACTCACATGACTTTCTCTACTCTTGTACAATCTAATTTTACAAACGCTTATTCTCCATATGGTTCATGTTAATCGAGTTATCGAGATGTCAATCTTATTGGTAATTTTCTTGTAGATGCAAGGGGAATATGGTAGCTTTTAAGCGATAGTCAAATATTTTAACGCTGGTTGCTATGTGGCGCATTCCATTCTCTTTGCATGTCCAGGACATAAAAAAAATGAATAACGAATGTGAAAAAAGTATAAGTATTGTAAAATTTAAGGAAATAACAAGCAATATCTCGAAAACGGTTCACTCAACAAAAGAAATGTATATGACATAAGTTGTGTATTTTAACGCGATCTACATTTTTTGTGTAGTAAAATTTTGTCTATCTCTTATGGTTTACCAGTTATGCAAAAGTCGTTCACAATGAAGAATACTTTTGGAGACATTCCCAGAAAATTCGATATATACATTTCATTTCTCATGACATTATCTTAAACATATGATATTTTCATCAAAATCGTTAGAGCCATTTTTTAGAAAATTAAAATTTTCGAAAAATCTTCCATGTAAAGGGTAGTCTGAGGTGGGGGGATTTTCTTGACAACCTTCGTGTCGCATCTCTGGAAGATACTGAACCTAAATACCAAGTTTGGTGCTTATCCGACTGTTCGTTTTTGAGTTATGCTGTTCACAGACACACACACAGACACACACACACACAGACACACACACAGACACACACACACAGACACACACACGGACATGTTTCCAAAAATGCTTTTTTTGGATTCAGGAGGTCTCAAAACATGTATTTCCGGTGAAATCTCGGTATCGAATTTTTGGGTGGAATGCAATACTTCCCCTACTTACTATACGTAGTAGAGAAAGTAAAAAACGAATAACGAATTTGAGAAAAAGTATAAGTATTCGAAAATTTAAGGGAATAACAAGTAATATCTCTAAAATGGTTTACTCAACAAAAAACATGTATTAGACATAAATTATGCATTTTAACGCAATCTACAGTTTTTGTGTAGTAAAATTTTGTCTATCTCTTATGGTTTACCAGTTATTCAAAAGTCGTTCACAATAAAGAATACTTTTGGAGACATTCCCAGGAAATTCAAGATATACATTTTATTTGTCATAAAAATATCTTAAATATATGATATTTTAATCAAAATCGTTAGAGCCATTTTTGAGAAAATTAAAATTTTCGAAAAATCTTCCATGTAAAGGGTACTCTGGGGTGAGGGGATTTTCTTGAAAACCTTCGTGTCGCATCCTTGGAAGATACTGAACCTAAATACCAAGTTTGGTGTTTATCCGACTGTTGGTTTCTGAGTTATGCTGTTCACAGACACACACAGACACACAGACAGACACACAGACACACACACGGACATGTTTCCAAAAATGCTTTTTTTGGATTCAGGGGGTCTCAAAACATGTATTTCCGGTGAAATCTCGGTATCGAAATTTTGGGTGGAATACAATACTTCCCCTACTTACTATACGTAGTAGAGAAAGTAAAAATGTATATGGCACAAATTGTGTATTTTAACGTGATCTACAATTTCTATGTAGTAAACTTTTGCCTATCTCTTACGGTTTACCAGTTATGCAAAAGTCGTTCACAATGAAGAATACTTTTGGAGACATTCCTAGAAAATTCGAGATATACATTTCATTTGTCATAAAAATATCTTAAACATATGATATTTTAAACAAAATCCTTAGATCCATTTTTGAGAAAATTAAAATTTTCGAAAAATGTTCCATGAAAAGGATAATCTGGGGTGGGAGTATTCTCTTGAAAACCTTCGTGTCGCATCTCTGGAAGATACTGAACGTAAATACCAAGTTTGGTGTTTATCCGACTGTTTACAAAAATGCTTTTTTTGCATTCAGGGGGTCTCAAAACATGTATTTCCGGTGAAATCTGGGTATCGAATTTTTGGGTGGAATGCAATACTTCCCCTACTTATTATACGCAGTAGAGATAGTAAAAATAAAGCTTTAGTAAGAATAGTTTAGTTTGTATACGCACTAATAAACGATAAGGGGTAGAGAAAGTCATGTGAATTTATAACATTTTTCTTTTATATAATTTATTTACGTTTAATGAGAGTTATGTGTCCCCTTGCATAAGTTTTGTTTCTTCGCGAGATGTCAAGGAAAGAGTGACATTTAATGGGTATTATATAGCGACCGGTTTTCAAACATCTGACTATAGCTTTGTGCCTATAAGGACATGTGCTCATACAAACGTTTATCTCAATTAAGTTGAGGTAGATAAGAATAAGGTTTCGCAGACTACTGCGTGACGCGAGGTAGGGCCAGCCAAGGCGGGCGGCCGGGACCTAGGAGTTAGTTAGCGCTGCACATCGCCCGCCCAGACAAACACAGGGATGTTTGCTCGTGGTCCAGTAATTACCGGCGAGTCGTATCAAAGCAAGGTCCCAAGAGACACCATCCCATCTTCATCAATACCTCAGCGACTACTACAAACCTCAAACATTTACATTGGACCCCAGTAGCAAGGTTACCACCCTTCCCGTCCGTCTATGCTCTTTGTGCTTCGGCATACATATTCATAACCATTTTACAACCATAACTGGGAGAAAAATATATCAGCTCTGCGGACCGGCGCATCAACCACACGATGTCTAAGACACAAAACTGACTGTTACACTTCCACAAATTTGATATACAGATTCTTTCATAAGTAAGGAATAATCCAAATGAAGGTCAAATTAAATCTAATGTGGTGCATTCACATGATTATCTCTACCCTCCGTCGTTTATTAGTGGTATCTAAACTGTTCTACCAAAAGCTATTTTTCTATCTACTACATTCTAATCCAAAAAAATCTTTACAGAAACAACTACATTACACATTTCGTTATAGATAGAAAGAGAACAGCGACAGTCAAATACTTAAGGGGACAAGGTAATCTGAAATGGACAAAAATCACATTTTTGGTTTTATCCATTAATAAAATCTCTATTTATTTCCAGTTTCAGAAAAAATATACTTTTTGGAGGTTTTTAAGACAATTAAATACCATTTAAATGCTAGTCTGCATTCCTTTAAAGCTGTCATGCAACGCCCCATTTTAGAACATGTTTGTATCTTTCAACAACGAACGACTATATCATGCCCAGCGAGCAGTTCAGCAATTAACAAAAGAGGCCAGAACCAAGAGAAGGCAATTAGAAAAGCTGAAGTAATCCAGGAATGAAGGTGCAGATAATTATGGCCCTGAAATGTACTGAAGTGTGTCAGAATTCTAATGTTCAAACTTTAAATTCAGTTTTCTCAAAACAACATTTTTGTATACTTATGTACCTTTTTCTCAGAAAATGCGAGAGGTACAGAGCTTAAATTTTCAGTACATATATACAACACATAGCTAAACTTTCTGAACAGCAATCATAATTTTATAATGTATATTAGTGATATTACGAAACAAACAACATTGCAAATGTTCCACAGTTTTGCTTTTTTGACTTTGAAAATATTTTTTTTGATTTACAGTGAAGGGATATACATAACCAAATAATTGAAGTTCAGAAGATAGCTGATTATACCAACAACAAGCATGCAAAAGTGTGATTCTGTATTGCAAGTAATATCAAAGAAAAATATACATGAATTCACATGTTTTAAGAGTAAATGTTGTTATTTTTCTGCTGAATGAAATAATTTTTACGGACTCAACTACATAAGCTATTAATGCAAACTAACACTTGAAATAATTTTCATGATTTATATAATAATTCATAAACATTTCAAGAAAACCCATTGAGAACTTTAAGAGCAGTGGTAATTTAACTCATTTAAGGTGTAATTTCCATGTGTTCATACTACCTTGTCCCCTTAAGAACTAGACGCTATACACTGGCCTTAAAATTCCATACTGTTTCCATGACATCGCGAGAAACAGCTGAATGTTGACAGAACTTAACAAGAAATGAATAATACGAATCATTAATAGCCTATATCTCGCAAACGACTTATGCCACAAACCAGACTGTTAAAATAAATTCTATATTTTAAAGTGACCTGCATTTTTGTGCAATAAGTTTTCGTCTATGGCGTAACATTAACCAGTTATGGAAGAGTATACAAAATTCCTTCCGAATAAAGAGTTGAATATATTCTCCCAGGAAATTAAAAATAAACGTTTTATTTGGCGTGTAAATATAAAAAACTTTGAAACATATTACATATAAAGGTTGGTTTAGGTGGGGGATTTTCTTGAAAATCTTCGTGTCAAATCTTTGGAAGGTACTGAACCTTTCAGTCATTCATTATCTGTTTATCCTCCTCTTATGTAGGACTTACACCCCCCAGGACTTACAAGCGGGTGTCTGGGGTCAGAGGCCTGTCGAGGAGCAGACACTCATGGATCCCATCCAGGATGGGTGATCAGCCCGATGCCTGAAACGAAATGACGGTGAAATGGATGAAAGGAAAGGTGATGATGGAGCAGTTGGTGGAATGAATGGCGGGGGAAACCGGAGAACCCGGAGAAAACCCGCCCAGACGCCGCTTCGTCCACCACAAATCCCACATGCAGGTCCCTGGGATTGAACCCGGGAGGCGAGCGGTCTAACCACTCGGCCACGGCGCCGCCTGAAGGTACTGAACCTAAATACCAAAATTGGTACTTATCCAATGTTTAATTTTTACTTTCTCTATTACGTATAATAAGTACGGGAAGTATTGCATTCCACCCAAAATTACGATACCGAGATATCACCGAAAATATATATTTTGAGGCCTCCTAAATTCAAATAAAGCATTTTTAGAAACATGCCCGTGTGTCTTCTGTGGGCAACTCAAAAGCGAAAAGTCGGGTAAATACCAAACTTGGTATTTAAGTTCAGTATCTTCCAAGAATGCGACACAAATATTTTCAAGAAAATCCCTCCCACCCTAACTACCCTTTACAAGGAACATTTTTCGAACATTTAGATTTGCTAAAAAAAATCTTGACGCAGGTAATTCTTTCAGCCCCACGTTTAGGCGCAATATGACGCAGGCACGCTCCGTCCTCCAACAATGAAGCCTTTGCCTCACGGTTGCTGCTTGTCTTCTCCCAATTGGTTCTTCTTTTGCCACGGCTGCTCCAGCATGAAACCTTAACCTCAGGGTATGCGTGGGTGTGTACTGAGAAACACAGAAACGCTGTCTTGGAACACGTTTATTCATTATTTAAAATAATACTTTAGGTTTACCGATCACTATTAAATGCATACGAAGTTACTTTGTCTTTACCAAGACCGAAGAATATTAACTACAGCTAAGCGTTGTACCCTCTAGCATGTTCACAACTCGACGAGTACGTCGTCCCGCCCTCGCCAGGCACTCAGGACAGACTGACTTACTCACGCTGCACAAGGAAAACCAACGCCTAAACCTCCCCTCTCACCCCTCAAACTTAGCGTCATAATGCTTAGGGTGGCCTTCACCAGGCTAAGTGCAGCTGCACTCGGCTGGTACCAGGAAAAACTTGCTTCAATGGTATTTACCCTTTTTACCTGAGGCTGGTCCCTAATTAACAAAACTGTTCCTGTCTGGTCTTTCTGTCGCTTTTACAGTCAACAATTTTCACAATGCTTCTCCTTTTTATACATACACTGATTTTAAATATATTAAAATGTTATATCACTATCCTTCTCAGATTATCATGATAATTATTGCCTTTATAATTCCGGCTTCAATCTGTAACGAGTTTTATTAGAATAACATATATTAAGATATTTTCATGATAAATAAAATGTATATCTTGAATTTTTTGAGAATATCCTTTGAAGTCCTTTTTATTCGGAAGGAATTTTGTATAATCTTGTATAACTGGTAAAAGTTAAGCAATAGATGAAAACGTACTACACAAGAAATGTAGATCGCTTTAAAAATCACAATTTATTTCAAATAAGGCTTTTGTGGCATAAGCCATTTCTGAGATCTCCGACATTAATAGTTCGAATTGTCCATTTCTTGATTAGTCTTTTAAGTCCTTTCAACATTCACTTGTTTTTCGCGATGTCATGGAAACAGTAAGGAATTTTAAGGCAGCTTATAGCGTCCAGTTGACGGTCGCTGTTCTCTTTGTATCTATAACGAAATGTGTAATGTAGCTGTTTCTGCAAAGGTTAATCGATTAAAACGTAGCAGATAAAAAAATAAGCTTTAATAAGAACAGTTTGTACTCACTAATAAAAGGGAGAGGTTTAAGAAATTCAAGTGAAAGCATCATATTAGCTTTTTTCTGAAAGGGTTTTTCGTATTTAATTCCTGTAACGGTATTAATGTTTATTTATTTAACATTATTATAGCCCCACGTTGTGGTAGCCAATTTGTAACGGTATTACTTACAAATGTTTGTGTATCTATGTGAAGCCATCTTGTGACGTCATTCATTTGTTCGGTTTGTAGTTCCATCTGGTGTTAGCAATTTGCAGCAGTGTTAGTGTTCGAAACAATGCGACTGTTATTTGATTTAATTTTTGTTTACTGTCCTCCGGCTAGCTATTATGTCTCGGTCGAACATGTCTCTTGATCAGGGTGTGTAAACGGAAAGGAATCTTTTATCCAAATATAACACTGATGAAGAAATTTGTTTTACACATTTATTGTCGAACACGTTAACTATCACATTTATACATTGATCTTAACACTCGCCAAACTGAAACTGTTATAATAACTTCTTACTGATCACTTTTAATCCACGTACTTCAACTTTTTGTATAATTAACCTTACAACACTTTAGATTATTCATAATTTAGCTGCGTGTAACTTGTGAATCGATACCCGACGTTTGCCGTACAAATACTTTCGACGAACTGACTGACTGAAGACGACGTGTAGTGTACACAGATTTTTGATGAACTGGACGACTTTACCTCTAACCTACTGCTTTTATACTCCCACTCCCCGATATGCCTAAAGATTATAACTGAGTTACTATTGGCTAATAAAACGCGCCAACATTAGCGTCTATATTAATATCCAATGAAAATTATGAATACATATGCTCTAGGGAAATATTCCAGAAGATTCTAAACGGAAAAACGCGCCAATATTACGCAACTTCCTCGTTTCCAATAATGATAAACAGCTCACCCCCCTCGCTGCATTATTGCGCGCTATTATTGACAGTTTCAGTAAGGTCGTATAAACTTACTTATCAAAAATAATTACAGTCAAGAAACATCTCAAATCAATGTCACATAAAAATGCATATTCATATTACAATCATTATTTACATTTAAGTAAATTGTGATACAAATTTCTGCATCATTCCATAAATGATTTCATATGAAAGGTTTGGTTGTTATGGGAACAGATCTCTCCCAATTTAATTAGCTTTTATGTTGGTATTTGAGATGTAGTGTGTTTGTTACGAGGCTGCTAATATGGAAGGGTTAAAAATAAAGATCTGGAAAGAACGCAGACATATACCAGCTGCAGTGATTGAAAATGATCAACAGGAATTCACGTTTCGACTTTGCAACCAGCAAATTGTAATTGGGGAACACCTTATTAAATCTCAGAATTTGAATTGTTATAGTAGTTGTGTTAATTGTGGAGAAAATAGTTAAATAAGTTAAGTACATTAAGTGTTATCAATTATGTTGGGGATTATATGCAGTAAAAATCCGATAATATGCACTAGGATGTAACAGAACTGAATCCACGATGTTTCAGAAGGAAAGTACAGGAATACCTTGAACGCCTATGGTCTCTGACAACAAACTCTGAAGCTAAATAATGATTTTTTATTGACTATTGATACTGATAAATCAAAATACAGACTTAATCCAAATGCCCTACTGATTATCAATAGCTTCAATTGCACTACATTCAATTAATGCTCTTTCTGGAAAAATTCTACGCCAGCAAGAACCAGTGATATTTCCACTTTCGTATAGACAATCATGTGTATCACAAAAAAAATCTGATGTGTTACACTCACATGGCTTTCTCTACTCTTGTACAAACTATTTTTACAAACGCTTATCCTCCATATGCTTCATGTTAATCGAGATGTTAATCTTATTGCTAAGTTTCTTGTAGATGTAAGGGCAATATAGAAATACAGTAGCCTTTAAGCACATACATATCTCTTAATAGCTGGTTGCTAGGTGCAGCACCATTCTCTTTGCCACAGATTAATACTCTTTGCATATCCAAGACAAAAAAATGAATAACGAATTTCCATTTGAGAAAATAAGTATTGAAAAATTTAAGCGAATAACAAGCAATATCTCGAAAATGGTTCACTCAACAAAAAACGTATATGACATAAATTGTGTATTTTAACGCGATCTACATTTTTTTTGTGTAGTAAAATTTTGTCTATCTCTTATGTTTTACCAGTTATGCAAAAGTCGTTCACAATGAAGAATACTTTTGGAGACATTCCCAGAAAATTCGAGATATACATTTCATTTCTCATGACATTATCCTAAACATATGATATTTTCATCAAAATCGTTAGCCATTTTTGAGAAAATTAAAGGGTAGTCTGGGGTGGGGGAATTTTCTTGAAAACCTTCGTGTCGCATCCCTGGAAGATACTGAACCTAAATACCAAGTTTGGTGCTTATCCGATTGTTCGTTTATGAGTTATGCTGTTCACAGACACACACACAGACACACAGACACACACACACACAGACACACACACGGACATGTTTCCAAAAATGCTTTTTTTGGATTCAGGAGGTCTCAAAACATGTATTTCCGGTGAAATCTCGGTATCGAATTTTTGGGTGGAATGCAATACTTCCCCTACTTACTATACGTAGTAGAGAAAGTAAAAATGGTTTTATTGGATTCAGGGGGTCTGAAAACATGTTTTTCCGGTGAAATTTCGGTATCGAATTTTTGGGTGGAATACAATACTTACCCTACTTACTAAACGTAGTAGAAAAAGTAAAAATCTGATGTGTTACACTCACATGACTTTCTCTACTCTTGTACAATATAATTTTACAAACGCCTATTCTCCAATGCTTCATGTTAATCGAGATATCGAGATGTCAATCTTATTGGTAATTTTCTTGTAGATGCAAGGGGAATATGGTAGCTTTTAAGCGATAGTCAAATATTTTAACGCTGGTTGCTATGTGGCGCATTCCATTCTCTTTGCATGTCCAGGACATAAAAAAATGAATAACGAATTTGAGAAAAAGTATAAGTATTGGAAAATTTAAGGAAATAACAAGCAATATCTCGAAAACGGTTCACTCAACAAAAGAAATGTATATGACATAAGTTGTGTATTTTAACGCGATCTACATTTTTTGTGTAGTAACATTTTGTCTATCTCTTATGGTTTACCAGTTATGCAAAAGTCGTTCACAATGAAGAATACTTTTGGAGACATTCCCAGAAAATTCGAGATATACATTTCATTTCTCATGACATTATCTTAAACATATGATATTTTCATCAAAATCGTTAGAGCCATTTTTGAGAAAATTAAAATTTTCCAAAAATCTTCCATGTAAAGGGTAGTCTGGGGTGGGGGGATTTTCTTGAAAACCTTCGTGTCGCATCTCTGGAAGATACTGAACCTAAATACCAAGTTTGGTGCTTATCCGACTGTTCGTTTTTGAGTTATGCTGTTCACAGACACACACACACACACACACACGGACATGTTTTCAAAAATGCTTTTTTTGGATTCAGGAGGTCTCAAAACATGTATTTCCGGCGAAATCTCGGTATCGAATTTTTGGGTGGAATGCAATACTTCCCCTACTTACTATACGTAGTAGAGAAAGTAAAAATGAATAACGATTTTGAGAAAAAGCATAAGTATTGGAAAATTTAAGGGAATAACAAGCAGTATCTCGAAAATGGTTCACTCTACAAAAAAAATGTATGCGACATAAATTGTGTATTTTAGCGCGATCTACATTTTTGTGCAGTAACATTTTGTCTCTCTCTCTTATGGTTTATCAGTTATGCAAAAGTCGTTCACAATGAAGAACACTTTTGGAGACATTCCCAGAAAATTCAAGATATACATTTTATTAGTCATGAAAATATCTTAAACATATGATATTTTAACCAAAATCGTTAAAGCAATTTTTGAGAAAATTAAAATTTTCAAAAAATCTTCCATGTAAAGGGTAATCTGGGGTGGGGGGATTTTCTTGAAAAGCTTGGTGTCCCATCTCTGGAAGATACTGAACCTAAATACCAAGTTTGGTGTTTATCCGACTGTTCGTTTCTGAGTTATGCTGTTCACAGACACACACACACGGACATGTTTCCAAAAATGCCTTTATTTGGATTCAGGGGGTCTCAAAACGTATATTTCCGGTGAAATATCTGTATCGAATTTTTGGGTGGAATACAATACTTCCCCTACTTACTATACGTAGTAGAGAAAGAAAAAAAAAACAGCTATAGTAATAGCTCAGTCATTAGGCTGCAAGGGCCAGTGATATTTTCACATGGAGAATCATACTTAACAGAGACACAAAAAACAGTTAGCTGTAGTAATAGAGTAGTCACTAGCATGCAAGGGCCAGTGATATTTTCACATGGAGAATCATACTTAACAGAGACACAAAAAACAGTTAGCTGTAGTAATAGAGTAGTCACTAGCATGCAAGGGCCAGTGATATTTTCACATGGAGAATCATACTTAACAGAGACACAAAAAACAGTTAGCTGTAGTAATAGAGTAGTCACTAGCATGCAAGGGCCAGTGATATTTTCACATGGAGAATCATACTTAACAGAGACACAAAAAACAGTTAGCTGTAGTAATAGAGTAGTCACTAGCATGCAAGGGCCAGTGATATTTTCACATGGAGAATCATACTTAACAGAGACACAAAAAACAGTTAGCTGTAGTAATAGAGTAGTCACTAGCATGCAAGGGCCAGTGATATTTTCACATGGAGAATCATACTTAACAGAGACACAAAAAACAGTTAGCTGTAGTAATAGAGTAGTCACTAGCATGCAAGGGCCAGTGATATTTTCACATGGAGAATCATACTTAACAGAGACACAAAAAACAGTTAGCTGTAGTAATAGAGTAGTCACTAGCATGCAAGGGCCAGTGATATTTTCACATGGAGAATCATACTTAACAGAGACACAAAAAACAGTTAGCTGTAGTAATAGAGTAGTCACTAGCATGCAAGGGCCAGTGATATTTTCACATGGAGAATCATACTTAACAGAGACACAAAAAACAGTTAGCTGTAGTAATAGAGTAGTCACTAGCATGCAAGGGCCAGTGATATTTTCACATGGAGAATCATACTTAACAGAGACACAAAAAACAGTTAGCTGTAGTAATAGAGTAGTCACTAGCATGCAAGGGCCAGTGATATTTTCACATGGAGAATCATACTTAACAGAGACACAAAAAACAGTTAGCTGTAGTAATAGAGTAGTCACTAGCATGCAAGGGCCAGTGATATTTTCACATGGAGAATCATACTTAACAGAGACACAAAAAACAGTTAGCTGTAGTAATAGAGTAGTCACTAGCATGCAAGGGCCAGTGATATTTTCACATGGAGAATCATACTTAACAGAGACACAAAAAACAGTTAGCTGTAGTAATAGAGTAGTCACTAGCATGCAAGGGCCAGTGATATTTTCACATGGAGAATCATACTTAACAGAGACACAAAAAACAGTTAGCTGTAGTAATAGAGTAGTCACTAGCATGCAAGGGCCAGTGATATTTTCACATGGAGAATCATACTTAACAGAGACACAAAAAACAGTTAGCTGTAGTAATAGAGTAGTCACTAGCATGCAAGGGCCAGTGATATTTTCACATGGAGAATCATACTTAACAGAGACACAAAAAACAGTTAGCTGTAGTAATAGAGTAGTCACTAGCATGCAAGGGCCAGTGATATTTTCACATGGAGAATCATACTTAACAGAGACACAAAAAACAGTTAGCTGTAGTAATAGAGTAGTCACTAGCATGCAAGGGCCAGTGATATCTCCAATTTCACATGGAGAAACATAAGTATCAGAGAGACAAACAGCAGTCAGCTGTAGTAATAGCGCAGTCATTAGTTTGCTTGGCGGTGCTGGGTTCAAACCTCGTACAAGCGGTCGAATATGTTCTCCCACTAAAGGATGAATGGCGTAGGTTTTGAGTAAATCCAAATTTAATCTCTCGTTTCTTTCAAAGGTTCAGTAGTTACATATTCTGGAAGTATGTTTCAAACAAAGACAATAATTGTCCGGTATAAGATGCTCGCCAGCACTCTGTAATCCTTCGGAAAGGAAGTAAAGCCGGTGGTCCAGTGTCGTAGATTTACGGCACGTAAAAGAACCTCAAGCCTGATAAAGAGGCCTCTGAGCAAAATTACCGCTCTTTCACGCGCAATATAGAATGCGACGCTAAGAACCACAGCAGGTAAAGAGCAAAACTCAATTTAATTTAATTTAACTCATCTGTAATCCCTGTGAGTTTGTTGGTTGAATTCTTTAACATCCTCTATAGTGACCAAATATTTTCTATCATATGTGTTTTGACAATTCAAACCAATAATAAGGAATATCTCGGAAATGGTCAATACCAGAATAAAGTCAACTTTTGTGTATCTCGTAGACTTAAAAGTTTTACAAAATTAATTCAGAATGAAGAGGTGTTCACAGGCTCTTCCCGAAAATTCAAGAGGTGCATTTTATTTGTCATGGGTATATAACAAACACATGGTATTTGAATCAAAATCGTTTTAATCACTATTTTCAAAAATGTTTTTATGTAAAGGTAGTTTTGGGTGGGGGATTTGGTTGAAAGGCTCTGTTTTATCCTTGGGAAATAAACTTTTTATAAAAACAATGTGATGTGTTACACTCACATGACTTTGTCTACTCTTGTACAAACTATTTTTACAAACGCTTATTCTCCATCTACTTCATGTTAATCGAGATACACATTTGCAGGTGCAAGGGGAATATGGTAGGCTTTAAGCGATAGTCAAATGTTTTAAGAGCTGGTTGCTATGTGGAGTATTCCATTCTCTTTGCATTACCAGGACATAAAAAAACGAATAACGAATTCCCATTTGAGAAAAAGTATGTGTTCAAAAATTCAAACAAATAACAACGAATACCTCGGAAATGTTTCACTCGACAAAAAAAAATGTATATGACATAAATTGTGTGTTTTAACGAGATCTACAGTTTTTGCGTGGTAAAATGTTGTCTATCTCTTACGGTTTACAAGTAACGCGAAAGTCATTCAGAATGAAGAGGATGTTTGGGGACATTCCCAGAAAACTCAATTTATACATTTCATTTGCCATAAAAATATCTTAAACATATATTTTAATCAAAGTTGTTAAGAGCCATTTTTGAGAAAATAAAAATTTTCGAAAAATGTTCCATGTAAAGGGTAGCCTAGGCTGGGGGTATTTTCTTGAAAATCTTCGTGTAGCATTCTTGGAAGACAGTAACCCAAATATCAAGTTTGGTATTTATCCGAGGCTTTATTTTTTAGTTATGCTGTTCACAAACACACACAAAAATGCTTTATTTGAATTCAGTGCACCTCAAAACATGTATTTCCCGTGAAACCTCGGTATCGAATTTCTCGATGGAATGCAGTACTTCCCCTACATAATATACGTAGCAGAGAACGTAAAAAAAAAAGAATTTCCCTGGTACAGAGTGAATCTTAAAGGTATACGAAACAAGTGTGACCCTTTCCTTTATTGAATATTGGGCTGTCTAATTATTAACGGTTTATAAACATCCTACTGCACAAAAGGCGTTACACAACAATAGGAAGTACAAGGAAATTCAATGGAGCACTGAATATTCGATGGATGGAAGGCGGTGAAAGGACAAGACAAAATTAAGACAAGTGAATAACGCGGGAGCGAGGCGCGTCAGTAATGGAACTTTCGCTTGGCTGGAGAAAAAGGGAACAATGACGCAGGTTGCCTGTCTATCCACCAATCGAGTTACATCTCTCTTTTGTGGAAGCATAGCATCCATAAATTAATTGAAAATTAAATGTATAGCGTTGCTAGGGCTCCCTGCTGGTTCTGGGCTGTAGGGCGGATGCATCATTAGGCAGAGTGCAGGCAGAAACGGGTCATTAGCTAGAGGCGATTCGTTGCTGAATGCCAGAGGCTATTCCAAATAATGCCAATATATTTCTACTATTTATCCACGTCACAAATCATTAACATCAAACCAATCACAATAATGAAGCCAGATTGAAGAAAACTGGCCGTTTTTCCAAATTTAAATCCAGAAGGGAGTTTCTTAGATGGTATATGGTATTTATATATATATATATATTATTTGAGTTGTAAATGAATTTATGAATTAATCTTGAAAGTCCCATCTAAGAGTAGTATACCAATCGAAGCTTCAATGTCGCAAAAGTATTACATTTACCGAGCGGGATGGCTCAGGCGATAAAGTCTGTGGCCCTCATTCGGGAGGTCACGGGTTCAAATCCCGTGGTCCGACCAATCTATCTGAGGATTTTTCGTGGTTTTCCTCATCGCCAAGGTAAATACCGGATTGGATATTTAAAACCACGACCCAAAGTTCCACCCTAAGTCTACAACAATAGTACAATGAAAAATAAGTGGTATAGCGAATGCTATGCCATCTATCTACAGACAATGTAAGCAGTTAGACTGGACGGCACCCTAATGCCATCTGCACGGCATGAAGCAGAAGATCCGGCTGCCATACGCTGGGGATCTCTGTGGGCACGTGACGAAGCAGGATGGCATTTCTAGGGATGAGACTTAGAAGGGCGAGGGCAGTGGTTAGACTGGACGGCGCCCTAATACCTTCTGCACGGCACGAAAGCAGAAGATTCGGTAGCTATGCGTTAGGGTCTCTGTGACAAGTGACGGAGCGGATGGTTTCAGAGATGAGACCTAGAAGGTTAACTGTCCATCACATATCGTTCTAAGAGTTATCCACCAACAGATCCGTCGCGATATGACCAAGGTGTTAAAGCGACGTAAAATAAAACAGTATAAAAGAAAGTATTAAATTCTAAAATTATTTCGTTAATTGCGATAATATTTGCAAAATGTACGTCTATTTCACATTAATTGGCAGTTTTATGTTCATAGCCACCTGTATTTGTTGCATTCAAACAGAAGAAAGTGTTTATTTAACATTGGTACGTTGATCAGTGTTGGTAACCGTGTCACGAAATATTTATACGATAAAAAAAGAGGTACCACAAACTTAAAGCTATTATATCATAGTTTGGGCGAATTACCAAATGCAGTGTTCAAAATTGTGGCGTCCATTGGATTCAAAGGCGCGTTGGATTCGAGTGTAAAATCGTTCACCGCTAACTGCACTCAAATTTATTATACATATCTTACGTCACAATGCATTGTTGTCATTCTCTACTTTGGTACATTTATCGTTGGCCTGTTATTGCGAGGGGCGTTGGAATTAGTAGATAGGAAACGGTGTCCAAACATAAGAACATCTTATGAGGCTATTAGTGATTATTTATGCCGAAAAAAATGATAACGAAAGGCAGGAAGAGAGTTCAATGTATCAGAGCAACGTTCGCTTATAACGGCAATAGAAAAGCACTGGTCGTCCTCGCATAACAAATGGTGCTCATTTTGAACACATAAAACACAATTTTGAACTTTCCTCTATTCAATGATGTATCGCATGTGATGCCATCTATTGTCGTTCATTAGAAATAAATATTTAAAGTCTGTTCCTTCTTTTTCAATAACCCTGTATTTTATAAATGTATAACAGCGTTAATTTTAAACCTTCATTCATTTATTTTACTAAAATAATACCACACAATTTAAAGTATTAATATAAGTTATATAACTGATAAATTTTATTAATATCTTGAAAGGCTTGTGCATTTGAAATTTTTATTAATATTAGGGTGTTAAAATTTTAACTACAAGCAAAAAAAAAAGCGTTAAAAAGCTCTGGACGAACGGAAGGGCCCCTGCAACCGGAGCAGGGCAATTTAAATAGGCCGCAACGGCCTCTTCTGCTTCTACTGTGACCTCTGAGGGGAGAACCCGAAGAGGAAAAAGTGCCAGATACGGACGGGTACAATTATGGACGGGGTGCCTAACCTTTCCAGATCGAACGCACCCGACGCCGCCTAGCCCACCCACCGAACACCGGGAGGTCCCCCGGAGCGAGGCAATTGAAGGCGAGACCTAACTGAACAGTCTTGCAAGCGCCGAACACCTTCGCCTGGTCTTACAGCCGTGAAACAATTGAAAGGTAGATGTGTACTGGAAAATCGTGGTAGAAGATGATTCACCCTAGCATTCCTTACTATTTAGGAATCGTAAGAGTACAAATCATTCAGAATGAAGAGGACTTCACAGAGTATTCGCAGAAAATTCAAGGTATAGCTTTTATTTATCTTACAACCACCTTAAATATATGGTAGTTTAATAAAAATCGTTAGAACCAATTTTGAGAAAATAAAAAAAAAACAAACGTTTCTCATGCAGAAGTAATTTGGGGTGGGGGAGCTTTTCTTAAAAATCTTCGTGTCACATTCTTGGAAGACACAGAATTTAACAACCTTGGTATTTAACCGACTCTGCTTTTGGTTTTTGCTGTTCTCAGGCGCGCGCGCACATGGATTTTTTTAAACGGTTTTTTTAATGTCATTCAGGGACCCTCAAAACATGTATTTTCCGTGAAATCTATACATTGCATTTTTAGTTGGAAAGCAACACTTCCTCTGTTTAATAAGTATAGGGGTGGGGAAAGTAAAACCATAGTGTTAATGTTGCTTTGGTATTCTCTGTGTAGTTTGTTACCTACAGTATAGGATATACAGTGCGGTCGTTTTAAGTGAAGCCACAGAGCGGCTATATGCGTAGCACACTGTACTACAGTGACCTCGGTGCTCGTGGCGCATGACGATTTCAAAGTTATCTTTAGCAGCTGTGCTTTCAGTCGCTGCTTTGTGTTCGTGCTAGAAAGAGAGTTGTGCATGAAATCTGTGTTGTGGTGTGATTTGCTTACGAGTGTTAATGTCGTGTTGTTAGTCCACTGCAGTGCCTGTCGACGAATTCACGCTTGAACAACAAATCTTTATGTACGCAAAAACCGAATCATGTAGACAGTTTCAGGAGAAAGGGCATCGGATCGCTAAACCCAAGAAGCGAAAACGATGCTAACGGAGGAAAACATTAACGAAATTGGTGCATGTATTTGTGGGGAAACCTGAAAAATAAAGTTTATAGGAACAATACCCATAACATAGACGAACTTAAGGACAATATGAAAACAGAAATGAAAAACCTCTAGTGTAATAGACAGGTCTTCAGAGCACGTATACACGCGATCCGTGGCCTCACCATAAAACGACTGCACTGTACGACGAGGGCGACACCTCGCACACTGCTGCTATTACTAGCGCTAAGG
The DNA here is from genome assembly GCA_030765065.1 of Deroplatys truncata. Lineage (NCBI taxonomy): Eukaryota > Metazoa > Arthropoda > Insecta > Mantodea > Mantidae > Deroplatys > Deroplatys truncata. The sequence goes on from CM060979.1 coordinate 12,294,963, forward strand.
GAACCGCCACTTACCACCTCCAATCTAGGCGTGGTGACCTATAGATGTGAGTAAAGTGGGACCCCAGGTAGACTCGGTCTCTTCCCTGCAATCCTGAAAGAGAATCCACTTCCAGCACTGCTGCGGTCGGACCCGGAAGGGGATGGGTGTTCGTCAGGCCGAAGCCCGTAACAGGGAAGCCGCCGCCACGCCGAAGCGTGACTCCCACCCCCGGCACCAGCCTCGACCAGCGTAGCGTCCCATTCATGTGACGTCGGGACTTCCACCTCCCGACCATTGGATATGCGCAAGGTGTATATGGCCTCCCTACAGTTCCCGTCCCCGGACCAACTGAAGTGAGTGATGCTCATGGGTTGACGAGTTCCCATGTCGTGCCGTATGCTGACCGTTAATTCCATTTAGGCACAAAGTTTTGCCGAACAGCCGGGGTTAAGAGGACCTGAATAGTCCATGAAGGCGTGTTATATTTCAATCGAACCGCCATGAGCGTGGACCTGTCCCCCAATCCGAGCATATTCATACCAGAGACCGTAGTCTTTGGTATTGTCCCTCTCGTCCCCACGACGATCGGCAGAACCTGTCCATCGGCTTGCCAAATTCCCGACAGAGAGACGGCAGTAGAAACTCATACTTTCGTATTTTATCCTTCCAGGCTTGCCGTAAGTACTCCCCATCTTCGACCACGTAGACCCTTTCCTGGCGGGCTATCACCAGGTCTGGTTTGAGTCGCACGTTCCCCACACCGAGAAGTTCTGGTTCTCGCGTGACAACTGTCGTCTTGTCCCTTCTGAGAGTATGAAATCCTTGATCTCATCGTGCCGGCGAATCCTCATCCTACACAGATTTATTGTAACTACCACCCCACCCCGGAGGAAGGGATAAACTGAACCATAGGAGGCTATAGGCCGCAGAGACGCGCGGAAGCTTTTAACACTTCCAGGCTCGAAGACACATTCCACTACTGTAGTTGCCTAAAGAGGGCGATGAACGACCTGTATTCCAAGCAGCCCTCTTTCCTTTGAGCAAAAATCAGCCCCATCTATCCGCACCGCCATACACCACGAAACCTAAAAGCACGCCTGAAAGATGAGAAGGAACCGGAATGAAATGGGAATGATGGAAAGGAAATTGTGGTAGGTGAGGAAACACTAGCATTCGCCTACAGACCCAGGGAAACCACAAAAAACCCATGGTTAAAGTGGGCGGTCGTTGCAAATCGAAAGACTGCGAGACTCACACGTGACCGCAGAGCTACATATCTTGCTCGATAACTCGCCCGTATACACGAGCTCATTTGCGTTCGAAAGCATCAATGGTACAAATTAATGACCAACACTCGTTTGATGAACAGCTGTAGTTCAAATCTCGACAGGACCATCACCTCTGACAGGTTTTTCCGGGCTTTTCTCAGTCCTCATTATTGGCAATTGCCACGGAGGTAGCTACCATCTTGGGCCCAAATATACTTTCCCAATTATTTTATTTTATTTCATATATCATCAGCGTTCAAATCCTGAGGTACCGTTTGTAATAAAAACGGGCATTAAACATTACCAAAAAAAAAATTCTGCTGTGCTACACTCACATGACTTTTTCTACTCTTGTACAAACTATTTTTACAAACGCTTATTCTCCATCTACTTCATGTTAATCAAGATGTTAATCTTATTGCTAATTTTCTTGTAGATGCAAGGGGAATTGCTAGGCTTTAAGTGATAGTCAAATGTTTTAAGAGCTGGTTGCTATGTGGAGCATTCCATTCTCTTTGTGTGTCCAGGACATAAAAAAAATGAATAACGAATTTGAGAAAAAGTATAAGTATTGGAAAATTTAAGGGAATAACAAGGAATATCTCGAAAATGGTTCACTCAACAACAAAAAATGTATATGACGTAAATTGTGTATTTTAACGCAATCTAAATTTTTTGTGTAGTATGCGAGTGTTTTATTTGTATATGTTTGTATTTGTTAGCCCCACGTTTGGGAGCCAATTTGTAACGGTATTCTTATAATGTTATTACTTGTGATGTTTGTGTATGTGTGTTTACTTCATGTGAAGCCATCTTGTGACGTCATTCATTTGTTCGGTTTGTAGCTCCATCTGGTGTTAGCAATTTGCAGCAGTGTTAGTGTTCGTTTAAAAGAACGCTATTGTTATCATAATTAATTTTGGTTTACTGTCCTCCGCTAGCTATTATTTCTCGGTCGAACATATCTCTTGATCAGGGTGTGTAAACGGAAAGGAATCTTTTATCCAAAAAGAACACTGATGAAGAAATTTGTTTTACACATTTATTGTCGAACACGTTAACTATCACATTTATACATTGATCTTAACACTCGCCAAACTGAAACTGTTATAACAACTTCTTACTAATCACTTTTAATCCATGTACTTCAACCTTTTGTATAATTAACTTTACCATACTTGAGAATTTTCATAACTCTGTTACGCGTAACCTGCAAATTGATATCTGAAGTGTGCCGTACAAATACTTTCGACGAACTGATGGGAATGCGACGTGTAGTGTACAAAGAATTTTGATGAACTGAGTGACTGACGGACTTTACCTCTAACCTAGCTCTATTTATACTCCTACACACCGATATGCCTAAAGATTATAAGTGAACTGCAATTGGCTAATAAAACGCGCCAACATTAGCGTCAATTTTTATATCCAATGAAAATTATGAATACATATGCTCTAGGGAAATATTCCAGAAGATTCTAAACGGAAAAACGCGCCAACATTACGCAACTTCCTCGTTTCCAATAATGATAAACAGCTCACCCCCCCCCCCCTCGCTGCATTATTGCGCGCTATTATTGACAGTTTCAGTAAGGCCGTATAAACTTACTTCTCAACAATAATTACAATCAATAAACATCTCAAATCAATGTCACATAAAAATGCATATTCATATTACAATCATTATTTACATTTAAGTAATTTGTGATACAAATTACTGCATCAAGTAAAATTTTGTCTATCTCTTATTACCAGTTATGCAAAAGTCGTTCACAGTGAAGAATACTTTTGGAGACATTCCCAGGAAATTCAAGATATACATTTTATTTGTCATGAAAATATCTTAAACACATGATATTTTAATCAAAATCGTTAGAGCCATTTTTGAGAAAATTAAACTTTTCGAAAAATGTTCCATGTAAAGGGTAATCTGGGGTGGGGGATTTTCTTGAAAACCTTCGTGTCGCATCTCTGGAAGATACTGAACCTAAATACCAAGTTTGGTGTTTATCCGACTGTTCGTTTCTGAGTTATGCTGTTCACAGACACACACGGACATCTTTGAAATTTTCGTTGTGAATAGCTTTTGCATAACTGGTAAACCATAACAGATAAACTTTTTGTAGATACAAAATGTAGATCTCGTTAAAGCACGCAATTTATGTCATATACCTTTTTTGTGGAATGAACCATTTCCGAGATATTCCTTGTTATTTGTTTGAATTTTCCAATACTTATACTTTTACTCAAATGGGAATTCGTTATTCTTTTTTTTTTCCTGGTAATACAAAGAGAATGGAATACTCCACATAGCAACCAGCTCTTAAAACATTTGACTATCGCTTAAAGCCTACCATATTCCCCTTGCACTACGTGGTCGAGAAAGTAACATTAACGGTAATGTGACGCATGCGCAGGGCAACAGAACAGTGGATAGAGGTTGAAAAGTCTAGCACGAGATTGTTTACCTTTGGAAGTTGTGAAATTGGTTTTTAAACATCAGAAATGTGTATGCATGTGCTAGGTGACCCCATGGTGACAATAGGACTACCTAATCGCTGTTAATCTGTCGTGCCGCTCGAACCTAATCCGGGCGCTAATCCTCCCTCCCCTTGCCGCCATCTGCCGCCGGAATCCTCTCGCTTTCGACCCTATTGAAACCTAATCCCTACCAGCTTCCCCCTGATCAAGTTTTGATTGGAAAGCATTGCTCTAAGCTTTCACCTCGCATGAAAAACTGTGTTGCTCAACAGCGCTTTAAAAACAGAGCGATGCTAGCTTACATCTGTAAAAAAAATACATGTATCTATACAGCCTGTATTTAACAAATAAGAGTACGTATTGTAGCCAAATATGTTAAAAATCTGACATGTTACCCTCTATCGTTTATTGCCAGGAGCACTATTTATATTTTGAGCCTTGGCAACCCTGAATGTTGTAGGTGCCATCTGACGTTTCCAATGGAAAGTTTGACATTTTTTACCATAATCTACTTCAAACATTTTGTCAATAGAGCGCCATTTTTTTGTTTACACTAACTTGAAAATTGTGTGTCAACAAACACATGGAATTAACTCGTGAAAATGTTCGTGCGGTGATTTATTACGACTTTCGACGTGAATTATCAAGACAAGAGTGCATCGATCAACTAACTTCCACATTTGGCGACGAAGCTCCATCCTTTGCCACTGTGAAACACTGGTATAACGAATTTAATCATGGCCGCCGTTCGCTCAATGATGAAGTTCGTGAAGGTCGTCCAAAATTAGTTGTTGTGCCAGAAAACATTGATGCTGTGCAAAAACTAATAATGAAAAATCGTCATGCGACATACTGTGAGATTGAGGCAACCCTAGGCATTAGTTCCACCAGCATATATAAAATATTGCATGGTTATTTAGCCGTGAAAAAGGTTTGCTCTCGTTGGATCCACATAAATTGACGCAATCTCAAAAAGATGCTCGTGTCGATTGGTGTACAAAAATGCTCAAGAATTACAATGGCGGTGCCTCAAACGACGTATATAAGATTGTAACATGGATCTATGCGTATGAGCCGGAACGTTAACAGCAGTCGACTGGTTGGGTGTTTCAAGATGAAGCAAATCCAACAAAAGTTGTTCGCACTCGGAGCAAATAGTCGCCTGCTTTTTCAGCAAAACTGGCCATGTGGCAACAGTGCCTTTAGAGGAAGATAAAACGGGCAATGCCGAATAGTACACAACCATGTGTTTGCCGGAAGTCTTCGGTGAAGTAAGGAAAACCAACAAGAACCGTAGGATCGTTCTTCATCAAAACAATGCGAGCGCACACACATCTCGTCTAACAACAGAGTATTTGAAGGCTCATAAAATGGAATTGATGGGTCATCCGCCATACAGTCCTGATTTGACTTCTTTTTGTTCCCGAACATCGGGAATAAATTGCGTGGACAACGATTTTCGTTGACAGAAGTAGCCGTTGATGCCTTCAAAAACCATATTTTGGAGGTGTCTCAAGAAGACTGGAATAAATGCTTTGACACATGGTTCAAACGGATGCAAAAGGGTATTGATCATAAAGGGGAATATTTTGAAAAACAATAAAACAGTTTTCTATCAGAAATTACTTTGTTTTAATTATTAGGCCCAAAATATAAATAGTGCCCCTCGTAGTAGCTTTACAAATCATTCTTACGAAAGTTTATTTTCCTACCTACTTCATTTAAACCTTTACAGAAATAGCTACATTACACATTTCGTTATAGATACAAAGAGAACAGCGATAGTCAAATGGTTAACAACTGGACGCTATATGCTGGCCTTAAAATTCCATACTGTTTCCATGACATCGCGAGAAACAACTGAAATTCGGTGGAACTTTAAAGCAATGACAAGTATTGAACAACTAGAACCATTAATAACGGATATCTCGGAAATGTCTGATGCCACAAAAAATTATTACAAATAAATTGTATGTTTTATAGGATCTGCATTTTTTGTGTAGTGCGTTTTCGTCTATCGCTTAACATTTACCACTTATACAAGATTATACCAAATTCCTTCCGAATGAACAGGACTTCACAGGCTATTCCCAGAAAATTCAAGATATACATTTTATTTTTATATAAATACCTTTAATATATGGGTTTTTAATCAAAATTTAGCCATTTTTTAGAAAATAAAAAATTTCGAAAAATCTCCCATGTATAGGGTAATCTGGAGTGGAAGGTTTTTCTTGAAAATCTTCGTGTGGCATCTTTGGCAACATTCACAGGCTCATACCGCTCTCTTAGATTTCCAATACAAAAAGTTGAATTTATCTTTCTTCTCTCTACCAACATTCCTTTCATCTTTGGGCTTATAATTCAATATTATTTGGACGGTATTGAACTAGATACAAGTTTTGTATTTATCTGACTTTGTTTTTGAATTATACAGTTCACAGACACACATCCACACGGTGTTTTTCTAGTGTATTGTAGTTCCACTGTTGGGGAGCCAAAACTTGAAGTAGTTGCAACCATGTACGATACAAACTTACCAGTGGCCTTCGCGCAAAGTTCACTTTCCGGTGGCCTTCGACCCCACGTTTAAAAATCAACTTTTTTATTTTTTTAAAATATTTGTTTAAAATATCACATATGCATGCCTCGGCTGCGTCAGTAGTAATTTGTAGAAAACACGTATCTCTTAGCAGGGGTGGTGTGGCTAAAGAATGAAGGCTTACACACATTATAATGCTATTAACTTCGTTTTATTAATATTTCACACGAATAAATAACACTTCACTGATGTATCCTAGTTTAGAGCTGTGAGGTTTTTTTGTTATTTGCACTTTTTTAACACGTAAACTTTATATTCTTCACGCCGTAATGAATTTTTTTATTTCACACACTGAATACGTACCGAGCGAACTGCTCGGGAACACTGCTTTCTAGCATCTGCCACCTGAATTCGTACATTTCCACTATTTCAATTTCTGATTGGCTAAGCATACTCCAATAGGATACTTTTACTTAACTTAAGCTTTTTCTAGTTGTTGATTGGCTACTTATAAACTGTTTTAAATCTTACATTATTGCTACAAGAATTATTAGTAGCATTATTAAACTTTCAAATTTATTGTTGTCTCAAGGTTACCTCATTGTTAGCAACTTTCAGTTTTTATTCTCACAGTTCCTACATTGTTAAATTACCTAATACATTCCCATAACATTATTATACATGTAGATAATAATATAAACATAGTACAGTGACTTACATATATTTTATATATTATTACATACACATATTGCTTTAAGGCGGGCTGTTATGCTATGTTATTATACAATTAGACTGATATTATATAAGTGCTAAAAATACTGTCTCAAAATCTGATGGTACATTTGCACGACTTTCTCTATCCCTATCGTTCATTAGTGGGTACATAAACTAGCCTTACTAAAGCTTATTTTTCTATCTACTACGTTTTAATCCAAATAAAAATTTGCAGAAATAGCTACATTACACATTTTGTTATGGATACAAAGAGAACAGCGATAGTCAAATGTTTAACAACGGAACGCTGTATATTGGCCTTAAAATTCCATACTGTTTCCATGACATCGCGAGAAACAAGTGACTGTTGACAGGACTTGAAGAGAATGACCAATTGATGAACAATTCGAACCATTAATAACGGATATCTCAGAATTCGCTTATGACACAAAAAACTTATTTGAAATAAATTGTCTGTTTTAAAGAAATCTGCATGTTTGTGTAGTACGTTTTCGTCTATCGCTTAACATTTACCAGCTGCAAAAGACTACACAAAGTTCATTCCGAATGAAGAGGACCTCACAGGACATTCCCGGAAATTTCAAGATAAACATTTTATTTACATGAAAATATTTTAATAAACGGTATTTTAATGAAAATCATTAAAGCCATTTTTTAGAAAAACAAATTTTTTGATAAATTTCCATGTAAAGGGTAGTTGGGGTGGAGGCATTTTCTTGAAAATCTTCGTGTCACATCCTTAAAACATAATGAACTTAAATACCAAGTTTGGTATTTATCCGACTTTTCTTTTTGAGTTCTGCCGTTCACAAGCACCACACACACACGCGGACTTGTTTCCAAAAGTGCTTTATTTTATTTCATGGGCCTCAAAACATGTATTTCTGGTGTAATCTCGGTATAGAATTTTTGGATGGAATGCAATACCTTCTCTACCTACTATGTACGCGGTAGGGGAAAAAAAAGGAGGATGTCGATAAAGTTGAAGAAATTATTTTATTGTATTGAAGGAGTTGTATAATATTTCGACTGCTGGGGAGCCGAACTTGAAATAATAATAACCAAGTATGGTACCCGGTGGCCTTCGTCCCAATGTTTAAAAATATTAACTTTGTAATTTGACTGTTTCTTTAAATATTATATATTTATGTTTGCCTCGGCTGGTCACTATTATTGTCAGAGACACGTTTCTCTTTGTAGGGTTGTAGTGCGACTGAAGAAGTAGGCTTACACAGATTACAATTTTTAATTCATTACTTTTTATTAATCCTGGACGCGATTTTAATAACACTTCACTCATATAGAGAGCTCTGTGGGCTTTTCTTAAAATTAATTACTTGTACTTTTTAACACGGAAACTATTTTCATCCCACACTGAATACGTATTAAATTTATCGAGGACGTGTCTCGCGTCCGGTTAGGAACACTGTCTACAAGCAACTGACCTGATTTCTACCGCCTAAATTTGTAAATTTCTGTATTTCAAGTCTCTGATTGGCTATTCCTAATCCAATAGAATACTTTTATTTAACTTCAGATTTTTTTATTTTCTCTACTACGTATAGTAAGTAGGGGAAGTGTTGTATTCCACCCAAAAATTCGATACCGAGATTTCACCGGAAATATATGTTTTGAGACCCCCTGAAACCAAAATAAGCATTTTTGGAAACATGTCCGTAGTTGTGTGTCTGTCTGTGAACAGCATAACTCAGAAACGAACAGTCGGATGAACACCAAACTTGGTATTTAGGTTCAGTGTCTTCCAGAGATGCGACACAAAGGTTTTCAAGAAAATCCCCCCACCCCAGACTACCCTTTACATGGAAGATTTTTCGAACATTTTAATTTTCTCAAAAATGGCTCTAACGATTTTGATGAAAATGTCATATGTTTAGGGTAATGTCATGAGAAATGAAATGTATATACTGAATTTTCTGGGAATGTCTCCAAAAGTATTCTTCATTGTAAACGACTTTTGCATAACTGGTAAACCATAAGAGATAGACAAAATTTTACCACACAAAAAATGTAGATCGCGTTAAAATACACAATTTATGTCATCATATACATGCTTTTTTGTTGACTGAACCATTTTCGAGATATTTGGCTTGTTATTCCCTTAAATTTTTCAATACTTATTTTCTGAAATGGGAATTCGTTATTCATTTTTTTGTCTTGTTAATCTGTGGCAAAGAGAATGGTGCTGCACCTAGCAACCAGCTATTAAGAGATATGTATGTGCTTAAAGGCTACTGTATTTCTATATTACCCTTGCAAATACAAAACAAGGGGAACATAGTACGCCTTAAGCGATAGTAAAATATTTTTAGAACTGGTCGCTATGTGTAAAATGTAATTCTCTTTCCATGTCAAAAGATCGTTTCTGCAAATGTTTATCTCGAATAATATGAAATAGATGGAGAAGAAGACTTTGTAAAAATAGTTTGTACCAGAATAGAGAAAGTCATGTGAGTGTAATACATCAGATTTTTTATCCGACTTTTCGTTTTTGAATTATGCCGTTCACAAGCACCACACACACGTACTTGTTTCCAAACGTGCTTTATTTTATTTCAGGGACCTCAAAACATGTATTACTGGTGCGATCTCGGTATGGAATTTTTGGGTGAAATGCAATACCTTCAATAATTTATTCGAGGTAAAGGAAAACAAACTATTAACAAAATACGGAACATGATACAATCGTACCTGTCAAGCACGCCTGCCAATGTTTACATAAAAGCAGAGGTTCATATTCTGTTGGTAGACGCCTAAGGCGGTTCTCTACATGACGTAATTAATGATTCAATCTAACAGCTCACTCACTCACTGCCTGGGAGTCCTAAAAACATTAGAACGAGTATTTAGTTTCGGTCCACCGGTTCCACTTGTAATGCCACCCTCTTCGCTGGAATACAAAGGGGACCGGCATTGCAGAACCTGTCTTTTTTTGCAGCCCCCTATGTCTTAATGTTTCTTTCATTGAAAGCCTCCCGCCCCAAATTCATTTCACTGGGTTGTATACTCTTGTTCTGTCAAGTTTGTGATGTTTCAATCAGGAAACAGAGCGAATTAATATGTTGTAATGTAGCAGCTAACCTATAGGAAGGAGAAATAACGCCTTAAATCAACAATCAATTCCTCAAATTTTTTAATATTTTATTCGACCATCTTGATATGATTTTATTCAGTTCTCTATGTCACTTCACTTTACTAAACCTGCTTCTTTCGCGCTTAATTTCCTTCCCCTTTCTTCTGATTGGTTAATGCACACCTTTAAATGTCGATGTATACTCGGTCAATTTAAAACTGGCTGGCGTTTGAGAGACGGAGCTCGAATCGGGTACATCCGTGAGCGATCGGGACAGCCAGGTTTTGTTCACAAGACTGCATATATTTTTGTAGTAGTTTTAATGGGGAACACAACTATAATTACAAATGTCTTCCTAGAAAATAATTCACACAAGAGATTTCAAACAGACAGATGTTTCAGTGTGTTTCAACACTGAATATTTCTTTTTTCGCTTCATTTTAAATACACTAGTAATAAGTAACAATTTTCCTAATTTTTATCCTTAAAATAATTACTTTATTATTTCGGACCCTATCTTTAGCCAACACAAAACTAAAAGGAAGAGTACAATCATTTGTTACAATCCTATATTTTTAGTATAAAACGAAGCATTTAACTTCTAAAATAGAAAAAAATCGATAATTTTATATTTCAAAACAAGAAATGAAAAATAAAAGCAAACAATAACGTCTTATTCTCAATATCCACTCCAGTAGTCTTCTGCATTCATAACTTTTCTGAGTGCGTTTATCCATGATGTTCACTATTCTGGGGAAATAGTTTCGTTTTCTGGCAACTGCCTCCCAGGTAAGCCTGAAGAACGTAAAACATAAAAGACAAAAATCCACTATGGAGAATCGAACCCAGGATGCTAGCGTAGAAGCAGATCAACCGTTTCTTCCGCCAAGCACGGTGTGGAGGTGGTCCAAATCAATGCCTTGTGGCTTGTACAGAGTGAGCCAGTAAACTACGAACCGGCTACGCGGTGTTTTTCCAGTCCGCGTCCTCGGCGCTCGTTGCCGTCTACCACTATCATAGAAAGGCGCGGATGAAACCATACAACATTTTTAAAACTACCTTTAAAGGCTTCACTTACCAACTTTATGAAAGGAAATGCTGAAACTGGCCACCGTCGTTGTCCATACATTTTTGGCACCTCTTTGGGAAACTCTCCATCACTCGCCGTAGTTCACGTTGAGAAGTTTCCTGGCGGATATTTTGTTTTAATTCTTCCAGGGTGTGTGGGTTTGTCCTGTATACTTTGTTTTAAGTTACCCCAGAGGTATAAATCGCAGGGGGTTAAGTCGAGGGACCGGTGGGTCCACAAATCTGTACTAATAACTCTGTCCTCAAACACACTTTCAATTTTTCTCATCGAAATATTGGCTGGATAAGTTGTTGCAGAGTCTTGTTGAAAAAAGGCAAAATCACGCTCCCTGGCTGTTAATTCTCTAAAAAGGGGGGGGGGCAAAATTGTATTCACATATGTATGGCGTCAACTGTTGACTCGAAAAAAATTGGCGAGTGATGGATAGTTTCCTAAAGAGGTGCCAAAAATGTATTAACAACGATGGTGGCCAGTTTCAGCATCTCCTTTCATAAAGTTGGTAAGTAAAGCCTTTAAAAGTAGTTTTAAAAATGTTGTATGGTTTCATCTGCGCCTTTCTATGATAGTGGTAGACGGCAGCGAGCGCCGGACAGGAAAAACTATCGCGCAGGCGGTTCGTAGTTTTTTGGCTCTGCCTGTATTAGAGAGTTAGCCAAAGAGGCGTACAGGAAGTTGGGGGTGGGAGGGGACTTAGAAGAGCTTTTTCTGCTCAAGAGACCGGTCACTTTAAGTTTGACAGAGTGTGCATTATTCTGTATAATTTACTGCATACCTATTTTTGCGTCATGCAAGGGAATCTCGTGTGTAAAATCGGGTTTCTCTGTACTCCAATATGTGTCATCTTGCGACGAAACATAGCCCCATAAATGGAACCATGCTTTGTCAGAGAAGAATATTAAGCATGGGGCAATTACTCTTATCGCTTGGCAAAATGCATTAACAGAAATTTACCCAACGCTAATGATCACTTGAAAAATAAAGTTTATGCAAAAATTCCTCATACACTGTAAAAACTACAAGAAAACTTCACGTGAGAAATTCATTGAATTTCAGATATCGAATTCTCAAGCATAATTCAAAATTTTCTAGGAATATACCAGAAATGTGTGAATAGAGAAGGACAGCATCTCTTATGATAAGGTGTGTGTTTATTATCACTGTAATTGTGAATATAAGGACGTCGGGTGTTAGGATATTTTAACTTTTTGCGGGAATCTGGCGCGCGAGCAGCCGCAGTGTGGAGAAGCACTGTATACAACTGTAGAATTCAACAATAGAATTATGTAGAGAACAAAATCTATTTCGTATTCTCACAGAAAAGGAGAGAATATTATATATTTGCGAAATTGTTCTTGTATTTTGTATATAGTAGAGTCATATTTTACAAAAAGCATTACTTTCCCTACTACGTACAGTAAATAGAAGTATTGTATTCTACCCAAAAATTCTATACCGAGATTACACCGGAAATACACGTTTTGAGGTGCTCTGAATTCAAATAAAGCATTTTTGGAAATATGAGCGTGTGTGTCTGTGAACAGCACAACTCAAAAATGAAAAGTCCGATAAATACCAAACTTGGTATTTGAGTTTATTATCTTTCAAAGATGCGAACCGAAATTTTTCAAGAATCTCCCTCCACCTCAATTATCTTTTACATGGAAAATTCTTCCAAATGTTTTATTTTCTCAAAAATGACTCAAAATTCTGATGTGATATATTCATATGACTTTCTCTACCCTCTATCACTTATTACTGGGTATACAGATTATTCTTACTCAAGCCTATTTTTCTGTCTACTACAGTTTAATCCAAATAAACCTTTGCAGAAATAGTTATATTATAGATACAAAGAGAACAGCGATAGTCAAATGTTTAACTGGACGCTATATGCTGGCCTTAAAATTCCATACTGTTTCCATGACATCGCCAGAAACAACTGAATGTTGAAAGGACTTTAAGAGAATGACCAATGAGTGAGCACTTCGAACTTTTAATAACAGGATATCTCAGAAAAGGCTTATGACACAAAAAAATTATTGTTTTTTTAAAGAGATCTATATGTTTTATGTGGTACTTTTTCACCTATCGGTTAACGTTTACTAGTTATACAAGATTATACAAAACTCCTTCCGAATGAATAGGACTTAATAGGCCATTCGCAGAAAATTCGAGATAGATATACAGTTTGCTTTTCATGTAAATGTCTTTCATATACAGTATTTTAAACCAAATTGTTAGAGCCATTTTTTAGAAAAACAAAATTTCGAAACATGTTCCATGTAAACGTTAGTTTGGGGTAGGGGATTTGATTGAAAACCTTTGTATCGCATCTTTGGAAGATAATTGAACCTAAATACCAAATTTGCTATTTATTCGATTTTTCGTTTTTGTGTTGTTATTTCACAGACAGACACACGGACACGTTTTGAAAAATGCTTTATTTGGATTCACGGGATCTCAAAACATATATTTCCTTTGAAATCTCGGTATCGAATTTTTGGGTGGAATGCAATACTTCCCCTACTTACTATACGTAGTAGAGAAAGTAAAAATGTATGTGTCTTTAAAACACAAATTATTTTATATAACGTTTTTTAATGGATCGAATTTTTAAATACTTTGCAATTATTTCAAGTGCCATCACCATTCAGTTGTTTCTCGCGATGTCATGGAAACAGTATGGAATTTTAAAGCCAGCATATAGCGTCTAGTTCTTAAACATTTGACTATCGCTGTTCTCTTTGTATCTATAACGAAATGTGTAATGTAGCTATTTCTGTAAAGGTTTATTTGAATTAGAATGTAGTAGACAAAAAAATAAACAATGGAGGGTAGAGAAAGTCATGTGAAAGAAACATTACTTTCTCTAATACGTATAGTAAGTAGGGGAAGTATTGTATTCCACCCAAAAATTCGATACCGAGATTTCACCGGAAATACATGTTTTGAGATCCCCTGAATCCAAAAAGAGCATTTTTGGAAACACATCCGTGTGTGTGTGTGTGTGTCTGTGAACAGCATAACTCAGAAACGAACAGTCGGATAAACACCAAACTTGGTATTTAGGTTCAGTATCTTCCAGAGATGCGACACGAAGGTTTTCAAGAAAATCCCCCCACCCCATATTACCCTTTACATGGAACATTTTTCGAAAATTTTAATTTTCTCAAAAATGGCTCTAACGATTTTGATTAAAATATCATATGTTTAAGATATTTTTATGACAAATAAAATGTATATCTTGAATTTTCTGGGAATGTCTCCAAAAGTATTCTTCATTGTGAACGACTTTTGCATAACTGGTAAACCATAAGAGATAGACAAAATTTTACTACACAAAAAATGTAGATCACATTAAAATACACAATTTATGTCATACATTTTGTTTTGTTGAATGAACCATTTTCGAGATATTACTTGTTATTCCCTTAAATTTTTCAATACTTATTTTCTCAAATGGGAATTCGTTATTCATTTTTACTTTCTCTACTACGTATAGTAAGTAGGGGAAGTATTGTATTCCACCCAAAAATTCGATACCGAGATTTCACCGGAAATACATGTTTTGAGATCCGCTGAAACCAAAAAAAGCATTTTTGGAAACATGTCTGTGTGTGTGTGTCTGTGTCTGTCTGTGTGTCTGTGAACAGCATAACTCAGAAACGAACAGTCGGATAAACACCAAACTTGATATTTAGGTTCAGTATCTTCCAGAGATGAGACACGAAGGTTTTCAACAAAATCCCCCCACCCCAGAGTACCCTTTACATGGAAGCTTTTTCGAAAATTTTAATTTTCTCAAAAATGGCTCTAACGATTTTGATTCAAATATCATATGTTTAAGATATTTTTATGACAAATAAAATGTATATCATGAATTTCCTGGAATGTCTCCAAAAGTATTCTTTATTGTGAACGACTTTTGCATAACTCGTAAACCATAAGAGATAGGCAAACGTTTACTACACAAAAAATGTAGATCGCGTTAAAATACACAATTTATGTCATATAATTTTTTTTTGTTGAGTGAACCATTTTCGAGATATTACTTGTTATTCCCTTAAATTTTTCAATACTTATTTTCTCAAATGAGAATTCGTTATTCATTTTTTTGTCTTGGATATGCAAGGAGTAATAATCTGTGGCAAAGGGAATGATGCTGCACCTAGCAACCAGCTATTAAGAGATATGTATGTGCTTAAAGGCTACTGTATTTCGATACTGCCCTTGTAAATATATATTTCCCTTACATCTACAAGAAAATTAGAAATAAGATAGAGTCTGCAAATGTTTATCTCGATTAACATGAAGTAGATGGAGAATAAGCGTTTGTAAAAATAGCTTGTACAAGAGTAGAGAAAGTCATGTGAGTGTAACACATCAGATTTTTTTTATTGTCGGGTACCTAAAAACGTTTATTTCAAGTGACATTTCTGTATTGAATTTTTGGTTTGAACAATACTCCTTTACATGCTAGAGGGAGTAAAAACGCAACTATGGTATAATGATAACTTCATACCTAAAAGCTAATTTTCAAAGAAGAAAAGATGTTATGTTCCCCTTCTTATATTCCAGAAACATGGTTTGAATGTGCAGTTACAAATTTAATGTTGGTACGTATAATTTGGTCAGGGCGGCTTTGACTGCTCAGGACCAAATATTTCGCGAACATATGTCCTTCAGAAATCGAGGCATTAATTTCCGGATGACTGACCACCTCTAATTCCTGTAGGAGAGCGACATATTTAACCCGTCAACCCCTTGCAACCGTGATGAAAACACGGAGCAATATGTCTGATCCTCGGGGTGCGATGCCTTTAATATTCATGACCTCCACGGACGGCCAAACACTTGTCGTGTCTTGAAGCGTAAACTTGATTCGATTACCCTCCGCCCTTCCGGCCAGCTGCCGCCCCCAGCGCTGCAAATCGGACGAGGGCTTGGCTCAGCCTTTCCAATAGTTTCAAATATGCTGTAATCTGCAACCAGCAATTCTGAAACGATAAATCAAATAGCAAACAAACCGATCCCAACAGCATCTCATCTAATTACTAGCTAGCAATTTAGAACACGTCCCAATCTAGGGTTTCTTCAAGATCAAGATTACTGGATTTGCAAACACTGTGGTCAAGCAGGGGCCTAAGTCCCAAGTATAGTAACATTTTATACAGAGTCATTCATAAGTAAGGAAAAATTCAAATAAAACTAAAATTCACTAATTTTTAAAAAATTACTCGGACATGTCAAATTTGAGGCAGTATTTTTATCACTTAAATGATTTCAGTCAAATTATGTAATATCAAAAATAATAACAGCCCGCCTTAAAGCCATATGTGTAAAAGTGTATATTATAGTCATTGTAAATGTTTATATTATTGTATACCTGTTCAATAATGTTATGTGAATGCATTACGTAATTTAATAATGTAGGAGCTGTGAGAATAATAGGTTAAAAGTTGCTAACAATGAGGTAACCTTGAGCCAATAATGAGTAGGAAGGTTTAGTAGTGCTACTAGTCATTATTGCAGCAACAATAATGTAAACGGTTTCTAAAATAGCCAATCAACAAACAGAAAAAGCTTTAGTTTAAATGAAGGTATTCTATTGGATTAGGAATAGCCAATAAAGACTTGAAATTTACAAATTTAGGCGTTAGAAATCAGGTCAGTTGCTTGTAGATAGCGCTCATAACTGGACGCATTGGTTATAGACAGTGTTCCTAACCGGACG
Source organism: Deroplatys truncata (assembly GCA_030765065.1). NCBI lineage: Eukaryota > Metazoa > Arthropoda > Insecta > Mantodea > Mantidae > Deroplatys > Deroplatys truncata. The sequence goes on from CM060979.1 coordinate 12,311,886, forward strand.
CAAGATGCGTCCTCGAGAAATTTAATACGTGTGCGTGTGAGACGAAAATAGTTTACGTGTTAAAAGTGCAAGTAATTAACAAAATAATCTCGCAGCTCTCTATATCAGTGCAGTGTTATTTAAATTGTGTCAAGAATTAATAAAAGGAGTGAAGTAAAATTATAATCTGTGTAAGCCTACATTCTTCAGTCGCACCACAACCCTACAAGGAGAAACATGTCTCCAACAATAATACTGACGCAGCCGAGGCAAACATAAATATGTAATATTTAAAGTTTTTAAACATTTTTGAGGGGGCGCAAAGGCCACCGGAAAGTATATTTGGGGTGAAGGCTACCGGAAACCGGGTACTATAAGTACGGTTGCAATAACTTCAAGTTCGGCTCCCCAACAGTCGAAATATAATACAACTCCTTCAATACTCCAGCTTCAAATTGGCTTTCCATACGTGAAGCAACAACCTTTCTCAAATTTAATATTTTGATTACCTCATTTTAATCCAGAGAAACCTTAAAATTCCATGCTGTTTCCATTATATCGTGAGAAACAACTAAATTCTCACTGGACTTTAAAAGAATGGCTAGGTATTAAAAAATTCGAAGCATTAATAACGAATATTTCGGAAAAGCTTATGCCACAAAAAAGTTATTTGAAGTACAGATATACATTTTATGTGTAGTACATTTTCGTCTATCGCTTAAGGTTTATACAATATTATACAAAATTGATTCCGAATGAAGAGGACTTCAAAGGCTATTTCCAAAAAAATTCAAAATATACGAGTAGGCATTACACTTCTCATATATATAATATATGGCATTTTGATCAAAATCGTTACAGCCATTTTTCGGAAAATAAAACATTTCGAAAAATGTTCCATATAAAGTAGTTTGGGGTAGGGGGAGTTTTTGAACATCTTGGTGTCGCATGTTTAGAAGGTACAGACAGACACACATAGGACCTTTTTTAAAAATTCTTCTTTTTATTCAGGAGGCTCAAAACATGTATTTCCTGTGAAATCTCGGTATCGAATTTTTGGTAGGAATGCATTATCTTCTTTACTTAGCAAAATTTTCGGACATTATTTTTCTGAAAAATTACCACCATTTTGATTAAAACACATGTTCAAGATACTTTCATGAAACCTAAAATGTGTATCTTGAATTTTCTGGTAATAGCCTCTGAAGAGTTCTTCATTCTGAATGACTTTTGCATAACTGGTAAACCTTAAGATACAGACAAGATGTCATTATACAACATCTGTACATTTCAAAGCACACAATTTATGCCAAATATTTTTTTACTTTCTCTACTACGTATAATGAGTAGGGGAAGTATTGTATTCCACCCAAAAATTCGATACCGAGATTTCGCCGGAAATACATGTTTTGAGACCCCCTGAATCCAAAAAAATCTGATGTGTGACACTCACATGACTTTCTCTACTCTTGTACAAACTATTTATACAAACGCTTATTCTCCATCTACTTCATGTTAATCGAGATATCGAGATGTCAATCTTATTGCTAATTTTCTTGTACATGTAAAGGGAATATGGTAGGTTTTAAGCGATAGTCAAATATTTTAATGCTGGTTGCTATGTGGCGCATTCCATTCTGTTTGCATGTCCAGGACATAAACTAAAATGAATAACGAATTTGAGAAAAAGTATAAGTTTTGGAAACTTTAAGGGAATAACAAGCAATATCTCGAAAACGGGTCACTCAACAAAAGAAATGTATATAACATAAATTGTGTATTTTAACGCGATCTACATTTTTGTGCAGTAAAATTTTGTGTACCTCCTATGGTTTACCAGTTATGCAAAAGTCGTTCACAATAAAGAATACTTTTGGAGACATTCCCAGAAAATTCGAGATATACATTTCATTTGTCCTGAAAATATCTTGAACATATGATATTTTAATCAAAATCGTTAGAGCCATTTTTGAGAAAAATAAAATTTTCGAAAAATGTTCCATGTAAAGGGTAGTCTGGGGTGGGGGTATTTTCTTGAAAACCTTCGTGTCGCATCTCTGGAAGATACTGAACCTAAATACCAAGTTTGGTGTTTATCCGACTGTTCGTTTCCGAGTTATGCTGTTCACATAAACACACACACACACACACACACACACACACACACACACACACGTTTCCAAAAATGCTTTTTTTGGATTCAGGGAGTCTCAAAACATGTATTTCCGGTGAAATCTCGGTATCGAATTTTTGGGTGGAATAAAATACTTCCCCTGCTTACTATACGTAGTAGAGAAAGTAAAAAGCATTTTTGCAAACATGTCCGTGTGTGTATCTGTCTGTGAACAGCATAACTCGGAAATGAACAGTCGGATAAACACCAAACTTGGTATTTAGGTTCAGTATCTTCCAAGGATGCGACACGAACGTTTTCAAGAAAATCCCCCCACCCCAGAGTACCCTTTACATGGAAGATTTTTCTAAAATTTTAATTTTCCCAAAAATGGCTCTAACGATTTTGATTAAAATATCATATGTTTAAGATATTTTTATGACAAATAAAATGTATATCTTGAATTTCCTGGGAATGTCTCCAAAAGTATTCTTTATTGTGAACGATTTTTGCATAACTGGTAAACCATAAGAGATAGACAAAATTTGAGGTACACAAAAGATCGCGTTAAAATACACAATTCATATCATATACATTTTTTTTTGAGTGAACCATTTTCGAGATATTACTTGTTATTCCCTTAAATTTTTCAATACTTTTCTCAAATGGGAATTCGTTATTCATTTATTTTGTCTTCGATATGCAAAGAATATTAATCTGTGGGAAAGGGAATGGTGCTGCACCTAGCAACCAGCTAATAAGAGATATGTATGTGCTTAAAGGCTACTGTATTTGTATATTGCCCTTGTAATTATATATTCCCCTTACATCTACAAGAAAATTAGCAAAGAGTCTACAAATGTTTATCTCGATTAACATGAAGTAGATGGAGAATAAGCGTTTGTATAAATAGTTTGTACAAGAGTAGAGAAAGTCATGTGAGTGTAACACATCAGATTTTCTCGGTTAACAAAGTAGGCAAAAGAATATGCTTTGTAAGAATAGTTTGTACAAGACTGAGTGGAGAAAGTCGTGTGAGAGCAACACTTCAGATTTTTTTTTTTACTACGGATAGTAAAAATGGGAAGAATTGCATTCCACCCAAAAATTCGATACCGAGATTTCACCGGAAATACATGTTTTGAGGCCGCTGAATCCAAATAAAGCATTTTTAGAAAGATGTCAGTGTGGATGGTCTGTGAACAGAATAACTGAAAAACGTAAGTCGGATTAATACCAAACTTAATATTTGAGTTTAGTATCTTAAATCTCCCAACCCCAAGCTACCCTTTGCATGGAGCATTTTTTGAAAATTTGTATTTTCTCAAAACGGCTGTAACGATTTTTTCCGTTCCATAACTTCCGCGTTACTTACTCACGAGTGTTAGTAACAGTTACGTAATGAATACTAAGTGTTGTTATAAGTGGTGTCTATGTGCGCGAAGACATTCTTGACATCGTCGGATGAAATTACCATTCACAAGTTCTTTTTATTTTATTTTATTTTACTCGCTTTAACTCCTTGATTCATATCGCGACGGATCTGTTGGTGGATAACTCTTAGAACGATATGTGACGGACAGTTAGCCTTCTAGGTCTCATCCCTGTAACCACCTGCTTCATGCCGTGCAGATGCCATTAGAGTGCCGTACAGTCCAACCGCCGCCCTCACACAGAAAGGCGGACAGTTAGCCTTCAAGGTCTCATCCCTGTAACCACCTGCTTCATGCCGTGCAGATGGCAATAGAGTGCCGTCCAGTCTAACCGCCGCCCCGACACAGAAAGGCGGACAGTTAGCCTTCAAGGTCTCATCCCTGTAACCACCTGCTTCATGCCGTGCAGATAGCATTAGGGTGCCGTCCAGTCTAACCGCCGCCCCGACACAGAAAGGCGGACAGTTAGCCTTCAAGGTCTCATCCCTGTAACCACCTGCTTCATGCCGTGCAGATGGCATTAGAGTGCCATCCAGTCTAACCGCCGCAATCACACAGAAAGGCGGACAGTTAGCCTTCTAGGTCTCATCCCTGTAACCACCTGCTTCATGCCGTGCAGATGGCATTAGAGTGCCGTCCAGTCTAACCGCCGCAATCACACAGAAAGGCGGACAGTTAGCCTTCTAGGTCTCATCTCTGTAACCACCTGCTTCATGCCGTGCAGATGGCATTAGAGTGCCGTCCAGTCTAACCGCCGCAATCACACAGAAAGGCGGACAGTTAGCCTTCAAGGTCTCATCCCTGTAACCACCTGCTTCATGCCGTGCAGATGGCATTAGAGTGCCATCCAGTCTAACCGCCGCAATCACACAGAAAGGCGGACAGTTAGCCTTCTAGGTCTCATCCCTGTAACCACCTGCTTCATGCCGTGCAGATGGCATTAGAGTGCCGTCCAGTCTAACCGCCGCCCTCACACAGAAAGGCGGACAGTTAGTCTTCTAGGTCTCATCTCTGTAACCACTCGCTTCATGCCGTGCAGATGGTATTAGAGTGCCGTCCAGTCTAACCGCCGCCCTCACACAGAAAGGCGGACAGTTAGCCTTCTAGGTCTCATTCCTGTAACCACACGCTTCATGCCGTGCAGATGGCATTAGAGTGCCATCCAGTCTAACCGCCGCAATCACACAGAAAGGCGAACAGTTAGCCTTCTAGGTCTCATCTCTGTAACCACTCGCTTCATGCCGTGCAGATGGCATTAGAGTGCCATCCAGTCTAACCGCCGCAATCACACAGAAAGGCGGACAGTTAGCCTTCTAGGTCTCATCTCTGTAACCACTCGCTTCATGCCGTGCAGATGGCATTAGAGTGCCGTCCAGTCTAACCGCCGCCCTCACACAGAAAGGCGGACAGTTCGCCTTCTAGGTCTCATCTCTGTAACCACTCGCTTCATGCCGTGCAGATGGTATTAGAGTGCCGTCCAGTCTAACCGCCGCCCTCACACAGAAAGGCGGACAGTTAGTCTTCTAGGTCTCATCTCTGTAACCACTCGCTTCATGCCGTGCAGATGGTATTAGAGTGCCGTCCAGTCTAACCGCCGCCCTCACACAGAAAGGCGGACAGTTAGCCTTCTAGGTCTCATTCCTGTAACCACTCGCTTCAGGCCGTGCAGATGGCATTAGAGTGCCATCCAGTCTAACCGCTGCAATCACACAGAAAGGCGGACAGTTAGTCTTCTAGGTCTCATCTCTGCAACCACCCGCTTCATGCCGTGCAGATGGCATTAGAGTGCCGTACAGTCCAACCGCCGCCCTCACACAGAAAGGCGGACAGTTAGCCTTCAAGGTCTCATCCCTGTAACCACCTGCTTCATGCCGTGCAGATAGCATTAGGGTGCCGTCCAGTCTAACCGCCGCCCTCACACAGAAAGGCGGACAGTTAGCCTTCAAGGTCTCATCCCTGTAACCACCTGCTTCATGCCGTGCAGATGGCATTAGAGTGCCGTCCAGTCCAACCGCCGCCCTCACACAGAAAGGCGGACAGTTAGCCTTCTAGGTCTCATTCCTGTAACCGCCTGCTTTATGCCGTGAAGATGGCATTAGGGTGCCGTCCAGTCCAACCACCACCCTCACACAGAAAGACAGACAGCCTTCTAGGTCTCATCTCTAACCACCTGCTTCATGCCATGCAGATGGCATTAGGGTGCCGACCAGTCTAACCGCCACCCTCGCACAGAAAGGCGGGGACAGTTAACCTTCTAGGTCTCATCTCTATAACCACCTGCCTCGTACCTCGCAGACGGCATTAGGGTGCCCTCCAGTCTAACCACCGTCACACAGAAAGGCGTACACTAATCTTCTAGGTCTCATCTCTGTAACCACCTGCTTCATGCTGTGCAGACGGCATTAGGGTGCCCTCCAGTCTAACTGCTTACATTCTGTAGATAGATGGCATAGCATTCGTTATTACCACTTATTTTTCATTTTACTATTGTATTGGAACTTTGGGTCGTAGTATTAAATATACAATCCGGTATTTACCTTGGCGACTGAGGAAAACCATGTAAAAACCAAAGATTAGTGGCCCACGGGATTTGAACCCGGGACCTCCAGAATGCGGGCCACAGACTTTACCGCCTGAGCCATCCCGTTCGGTACGTAAAAGTTCTTCTTGCGTAATGTTCATAATTTCTGGTTTTATATTGTCCTTAAGTTCGCCTATGGCGTGGGGACTGCTCCTATAAACTTTATTATTTAGCGTCTAGCGTTCCCATTGTTCTAAATTTATTGACGAAACATCCTACAGTGTCTCTACCCGGAACTGGATAACCAGGAAATTGCTGCTGAAATTGTCTACACACTCATCTACACGATTCACTTTTCACGTATTCGTACATAACAATACGCTGTTCAAGCGTGAATTTGTTGGCAGGCATTTCCGTGGATAATAAGTGAATAACATTCCTAAGGAAATGCCGCACAATACACGTGTTGTCGAAACACTTCACAACACGAAGACAAAGCAACGAAAGATACAGCTCACAGCTGATAACGTACGCTTGACACGTTCTGCGCCGCCTCTGCGCAGAGGCATTATGCCAAGGTCACTGCCGTGTCAGCCGATACGCATATAAGGCGGTTGTGGCCTTTGCATAAAATGACGGCACTGTATTATAATCAATGTATCAGTGGTGACTAAATGGTCGACGTCCAAGGTTTGAACACCTGCAACGTAACAGAAACAATACAACTGACATTCCCAATACATGTAACAGGTACGTATTTGCGGAGAAGTTGCCTGTTAGAATAGAACCTAACAACCCGAATATCGCTAGATTCTAGTGATTTATCCCATAATATGGGGGAAATTGTCGATATATTGTAACCTCTATAAATCGCAAGCAACGGATCATCTACGTAATGCAGTTTAAACAGAAGACGACCGCTGTATCATAGCAACCGAAGCGAGGCGTCTCCTAAACGCTATTTGGAAGGAAAACAAATGAGAATCAAACAGAGAATTTCCACCTGTGTATCGTCTCCTTTACTCTGCTAGATGAAGTCCTGAGGCTCCGTGAGGCACTAAATTAGTCCTTTGCCCGCCCAAGTCCTCAATGACCTATTTAAAAGAAAGGAATCTTATAGTACAAGCGGGACTCTGATAGAAGCTTCGACGAAATATATGACCTCCTTGTAGAGGAGGAAAAAAGGGGAACGAAACGATGCAGGGAGTAGAACAAGGAGAAACCGAAGTACCGGCGGCGATTGCGGTGTCGGAAATCTGTAGAAAATCTAAAGCCCGTCTTGGGAACGTCGGGGGGGAGTAGGAACTTATTCCAGACACGTCTCGCACTTAGCGAGATTTCCCGCGAGACCCTCTTGCACGTGAATGGTGCACTTGCACGCCACGCGGAGGACCGTAACGCACGGACACAGAGCTCGAGTTCTATGCCATGCCGAACGAAGCACAGGGCTAAATCAACCGGTCTGACGCCAAATACTAAATTCTGCACCCTTTGCCCATATAAATTTCCATGTGTGCGGAATATTAATACACGAATTAAGGCATTTAAACTAGCTTTAGGGCCCAGAAAATCTAGAAGTGGCCATTGCGCTGATAGGAACAATATATTACTGTTTCGCGAAATCATGAAGGAAAACAAAATGAAAACAGCCTTATTAAATTTAACTTTCTATAAGTTTGGGTTGTTTTAATAGACTTTTTCCTTCAAATATATAGCATGTACACAGACGGTTATAGGGGTTTTAAACATATTTTCTCTGAGGTATACAACAGTTTTAATCATAAGCCGAGATTAAAAGCTCTCTCCGTCAGTGTTAAACTTCCTACGAAGATGACGCTGAAAATTTAAAAGAAAATCATGTCAGAATTAGTTTTAGAAAATTTAAATGATTTTGCTGTTTTTCAAAATATTCCCTTTTAACATCAATACATTTTTGCATTCGACGAAACCAGTCCTTAAAGTAATGATGCCACTCTTCTTGAGGCTCTTCAGAAACCAGGTTTTATAATGTTCCACTGCTTCATCTGGTGACGAAAAAGTGATTCCACTTTTTGGAAGAAAAAAAGGAAATCACAAGGTGCTAGGTCAGGGCTGTATAGTGGAGGGTCCATTGTGCCTAACCTTAGGGCATCCAGATGCTCAGTTGTGAGATTCGCTGTATGCGACGATGCACTGTCATGATGTAACGTTTCTAACGAAGTTTTTCAAAATGTTTCGGTAAACAGACATTTGCGTACCAATCGGCAGTAACAGTACGTCTATCTTCAAATGCTGTAGTAGCAATATGGCGCGTTTTAGAAGAAAAAATCTGATGTGTTACACTCACATGACTTTCTCTACTCTTGTACAAACTATTTTTACAAAGTCTTATTCTCCATCTATTTCATATTAATCGAGATAAACATTTGCAGAAACGATCTTTTGACTTGCAAAGATAATTACATTTTACACATAGTGACTATTTTACCATAGTAAAAATATTTGACTATCGCTTAAGGCGTACTATGTTCACCTTGTTTTGTATTTGCAAGGGCAATATAGAAATACAGTAGCCTCTAAGCATCGACATATCTCTTAACACCTGGTTGATAGGTGCAGCACCATTCTCTTTGCCATAGATTAATACTCTTTGCATATACAAGACAAAAAATGAATAACGAATTCCAATTTGAGAAAATTAAGTATTGAAAAATTTAAGGGAATAACAAGCAATATCTCGAAAATGGTTCACTCAACAACAAAAATGTATATGACATAAATTGTGTATTTTAACGCGATCTACTTTTTTTGTGGAGTAACATTTTGTCTATCTCATGATTTACCAGTTATGCAAAAGTCGTTCACAATGAAGAACACTTTTGGAGACATTCCCAGAAAATTCGAGATATACATTTCATTTGTCATGAAAATATCTTAAACATATGATATTTTAATCAAAATCGTTAGAGCCATTTTTGAGAAAATTAAAATTTTCGAAAAATCTTCCATGTAAAGGGTACTCTGGGGTGGGGGGATTTTCTTGAAAACGTTCGTGTCGCATCCTTGGAAGATACTGAACCTAAATACCAAGTTTGGTGTTTATCCAACAGTTCGTTTCTGAGTTATGCTGTTCACACACACACACACACGGACATGTTTCCAAAAAGGCTTTTTTTGGATTCAGGGGGTCTCAAAACGTGTATTTCCGGTGAAATCTCGGTATCAAATTTTTGGGTGGAATACAATACTTCCCCTACTTACTATACGTAGTAGAGAAAGTAAAAAAAATCTAGCAACCATCTTCTTACCAGAACTGAGAATTCGTCGGGCTTTTGTAGGCTTAGACTCTGTTCTAAAGACCCATTGTGCCGATTGACTTTCCTTTTCAGGATGACAACAATAAATCCAAGATTCCTCACCAGTAACGATATTCCAAACCAAATTTGAAGGTTCGCTTTGGAATTTTCCCCCCGAGTGTTTATGCACCAATCAATGCGTTGTTGTTTTTGATCGGGAGTCATCGACAACAACGTTTTCTTACGTCTAACTTGTTATAAAATGTTTTAGATTTGACTCACCAATGCCCTATGTCGCTCGAATAAATTCCTAAGATGTCCATCGATCTTCTTCAAGCATTGCTCGAACACTGGCAATATTTTCATCAGTAACAGCAGTTCTTGGGCGTCCTTCACGAAATACATCACTAAGAAAAAGCCGGTCTCTTTTGAATTGCATGTACCAATTATAAATTGTTGCCTTAGATAGGACTTCTTCGCCAAATGAATTCCTAAGACGATCTTCACATTTTAGACGTTAATAAAAATATAAAGTAGTAAAAAATCGTAGCTCAGAAGTGTCTTCTAGTCAAATTCATATTTGGTTGAACACAAAATCTATAAACGATGATAATTAACAAACTATTAGAGAAAATCGAACACACTAGGCAGCAATCTATTCGTAAAACATTAGGAAGTAGCTGTCACATATAAACATATTTCATTCGGTTTTAGAAGCAGCCAATTCTAAAATATTTCAGTGACGCCCTCGAACTTTATGGCTCATTACCTCAAAAACTATTGAACATACCACACTGAAATTTTTACAGTATGTGTGCATGACGTCTTAGATTACTGATGTACTTTGAGAGCGATTTAATGCTTACGTAATATGTCTTTACGTAAATTATTAGAACTTGAAGATCTTATATTGTGCTGCGTTTGTTTTGTTTGACTACATAATTTTAACTGCCCCACGTTGGGCGCCAATTTTGGATAACATTATTTGTTAAGGTTTGTATTTGTTAGCCCCACGTTGTGGTAGCCAATTTGGAAGTGTTTTACTTGTAATGCTATTTGTATATATTGTTGTTTATTGAGCCCTACGTTGGGAGTCAATTTGCGGTGGTATTACTTATAATGTTTGTGTATTTGTGTTTACTTCACGCGTTGAAGCCATCTTGTGACGTGATTCATTTGTTAGGTTTGTTAGCTCCATCTGGTGTTAGCAATTTGCGGCAGTATTAGTTTTTGTTTGAAAAAATGCTACTGTTATTTTATTTAATTTTGGTTCTCTGTCCTCCGGCTAGCTATTATCCTTTCGGTCAAGCACTTCTCTTTATACAGGTTGTGTAAACGGAAAGGAATCTTTTTTCCAAAGATAACACTGATGAAGAAATTTGTTTTACACTTTTATTGTCGAACACATTTACTATCACATTTACACATTGATCTTGACACTCGCCAAACTGAAACTGTTATAATAACTTCATTACTGATATTTCTTAATTCGCGTATTTCAACTTTTTGTATAATTAACTTTATAACACTTGAGATTTTTCATAACTCTGTTACGCGTAACCTGCAAATTGATATCCGACGTGTGCCGTACAAATACTTTCGACGAACTGACTGACTGAAGGCGACGTGTATTTTACAAATTTTTTCGACGAACTGACTGACTGAAGGCGACGTGTACTTTACAAATATTTTCGATGAACTGACGGAGTCTTTACCTCTAACCTACCTTTTTATACTCATACACTCCGAAATGCCTAAAGATTATAACTGAGCTGTTATTGGCTAATAAAACGCGCCAACATTAGCGTCTATTTTTATATCCAATGAAAATTATGAATACATATGCTCTAGGGAAACGTTCCAGAAGATTCTAAAAGAAAAACGCGCCAACATTACGTAACTTCCTCGTTTCCAATAATGATAAACAGCTCACCCCCTCGCTGCATTATTGCACGCCATTATTGTCAGTTTCAGTAAGGCCGTATAAACTTACTTCTCAACAATAATTACAATCAATAAACATCTCAAAACAATGTCACATAAAAATGCATATTCATATTACAATCATTATTTACATTTAAGTAATTTGTGATACAAATTACTGCATCAACTTTTATAAAATAACGCGGCTTATTAAGGAAGATATGATTTTTTGCTTAATTATACAACTTTTTATTAAAATTTATCAGCAATTAATTTTTTAAAATATAACCAACGAACTTATTAATGCCAAAATAGACCAATAACGCCACTAAGGTGGTGTTTTCGTCATGTGAAGAAGTTATTTTGTTGTATTGTTATTTGCCCCACGCTTTGGGAGCCAATTTGAGAAGATTTGTTGCTACTACGTATGGAAAGCCGAATTGAAGTTCGTTGCAACCGCACATATAGTACCTGCTTTCCGGTGGCCTTCGCTCCAAGTTTAAAAATATTAACTTTGTAATTTGACTGTTTCTTTGAATATTATATTTATGTTTGCCTCGGCTGCGTCAGTATTATTGTTAGAGACATGTTTCTCTTTGCAGGGTTCTGGTGCGACAAGAATGTAGGCTTACACAGCTTATAATTTTACTTCACTCGTTTTATTAATGCTTGACACGATTTAAATAACACTTCACTGATATAGAGAGAGCTGTAATATTCTTTTATTAATTACCTGCACTTTTTAAAACGTAAACTATTTTCGTCTCACGCAAAATATATATTAAACTTCTCCAGGAAACATCTCCCGTCCAGTTAGAAACACTGTCTACAGGCAACGCGTCTAGTTATGAGCGCTGTCTACAAGCAACTGAATTGATTTCTACCGATTTGTAAATTTCTGTATTTCAAGTCTCTGATTGGCTAATCTAAAAGACGGCGTTCGGTTCTTAACGAAGAAACAGTAGACGGTGGCCAGTTTCAGCATCTCCTTTCATAAAGTTGGTAAGTAAAGCCTTTAAAAGTAGTTTTAAAAATATTGTATGGTTTCATCCGCGCCTTTCTATGATAGCGGCAGACGGCAACGAGCGCCGAAGACGCGGACAGGAAAATCACCGCACAGGCGGTTCGGAGTCTTTTGCCTCACTATATACACTACGTGATCAAAAGTATACGGACAACTGGCTGAAAATGACGTACAAGTTCGTGGCGCCCTCCATCGGTAATACTGGAAGTCAATATGGTGTTGGCCCACCCTTAGCCTTGATGACAGCGTTCACTCTCGCAGGAATACTTTCAATCAGGTGCTGGAAGGTTTCTTGGGGAATGACAGCCCATTCTTCACGGAGTGCGGAACTGAGGAGAGGCATCGATGTAGGTCGGTGAGGCCTGGCACGAAGTCGGCGTTCCAAAACATCCCTAAGGCGTTCTATACGATTTAAGTCAGGACTCTGTGCAGGACAGTCCATTACAGGGATGTTATTGTCGTATAACCACTCCGCCACAGAATATGAACAGGTGCTCGATCGTGTTGAAAGATGCAATCGCCATCCCCGAATTGCTCTTCAACAGTGGGAAGCAAAAAGGTGCTTAAAATATCAATGTAGGTCTACCCTGTGATCGTACCATGCTAAACAACAAGGGGTGCAAGCCCCCTCCAGGTAAAACACGACCACACCATAACAACACCACCTCCAAATTTCACTGTTGGCACTACACATGCTGGCAGATGACATTCACCGGGTATTCGCCATACCCACACCCTGCCATCGGATCGCCACATTGTGTACCGTGATTCATCACTCACACAACGTTTTGCCACTGTTCAACCGTGTAATGTTGACGCTGCTTACACCAATCGAGGCGTCGTTTCGCATTTTCCTGCGTGATGTGTGGTTTATGAGCAGCCGCTCGACCATGGAATCTAAGGTTTCTCACCGCAAGCCTAACTGTCATAGTACTTGGAGTGGATCCTGATGCAGTTTGGAATTCTTGTGTGATGGTCTGGATAGATGTCTGTCTATTACTGTTTACCACCCTCTTCAAATATCGGCGGTCTGTCAGTCAACAGAATAGGTCGGCCTGTACGCTTTTGTGCTGTACATGTCCCTTCACGTTTCCACTTCACTGTCACAACATAAACAGTGGACCTAGGGATGTTTAGGAGTGTGGAAATCTCGCGTACAGACATCTGACACAAGTGAAAGCCAATCATCTAACCACGTTCGAAGTCCGTGAGTTCCACGGAGCCTCCCATTCTGCTGTTTCACGATGTCTAATGACTACTAAGGTCGCGGATAATGAGTACCAGACAGTAGGTGGCAGCACAATGCACCTAAGATGAAAAACGTAATTTTGTGGGGGTGTCCGGATACTTTTGATCATATAGTGTATATGCGGCATCAGTCATCTTTATTTTTTAGTAAACCCGAGTTAGGTTGTGTGACCTTATCTCTTGCGTTACTTGAACGCTTCCATTTAAATCACATGTTTATTAAGGTATCTTCTGCTGCCAGACGCAAGCTGAAAGCAATAATTTCATTGCACAAGAAGTTAATTTTCTGCACGAAGATTTATTGCTAACATTTTCCTCATGATAAATTAGGTGGACACCAGAGGTAAACAAGGCACTCGAAGCTCGTATACGAAGAAAGAGGGGGATTGCTATGTCCACATACAAGGTTGGTTGTTCATTTTTTTTCAAGAGGAAGGAGTTTTTTGGAGTGGGTCTCTGGTCAAGAAGAGGAAGAAAGAGGAGTGATGAAAGAAGTTCGATCTTGTTTTGTGCGTGTACATATTCTTGGAGAAGAGGGAACTAATGTGTACACAGAAGCAGCAAATATATACAAACCTCTTGCTGACATGTTTACAAAATTACATAGTATTTGCTTTCTAACTTTTACGTCTTTAGCTCTGAATTGCAGACTTTTCCAGTTTTTTAACTGTCACTTCTCTCGCTCTTCAATGTCACTGTTTCCTTTTTATATAGTTCACTTCCTTCGTGACGCAGCCTCTTCACGCCGGACTTTTCACTTCACTCGGGAGTCGAACAGAGACCTCCACAACTCGTCGTTTCGCGTAGCACGTCAACTCGCACCGACTGACTGCCCGCGAGCGCTCGCTTATATAGGCAGTGGAATCTTCCACAGAAGATTCTCCAACGTTCTAGAACTATTTCGACAGACTTTCTGGAGGAGGGGGGAATAAAGCTTCCAAAAAGTTCTAGCTATCTCCAGATAGCGCGGGCGGTTATCTTGTTTACTTCGACCGCTCAACGCCAATCTCACGATATGGCTCCGCGGTAACCTATGAAGCTCGCATCGGGAAGGTCCCGGGTTTGATTCCCGTCGACCGCCTACTTTGACTTTGGGTTTTTCGTGGATTTCCCTGGTTAACAGGCGAATGCTGGAGTGGCTTCTTATCTACCACAATTTCCTTTCCATCATTTCCCTTTCATTCCGTTTCATTCTCAACTTTCACGTGTCCTTCTTGGTTTCGTGGCGTATAGGGGTGGCGAACATATAGCGCGGATGTTTCCTCAAAACAAAGAATACTCCCTAAAAAAATTTAATTTAGTTTTATTTATGGACGGTCTTTAACTACTGTGGTTCTTAGCGTCCCATTATCAGCCTCTTTATCAAGCTTAAGGTTCTTTTACGTGCCATAAATCTACGACACGGGACCACCGACTTTACTTCCCTTCCGAAGGAAGCCATGCTAAGGATTTTTACGCCCGAAAAAATCCATCACCCTCCGCCGGCCTTGAACCCGCGATCTCGGGAACTAGAGGCTAGCATGGTAACCACTACACCACGGACGGCAGAATACTCCCTGTGAACACTAAAGGGCTACTTGTTCGACTCTCTTTATGCAGCTAGTGATGGTCCAACCGCATGTTTTACACTATTGAGTGTTGATGGATCGTTACCTGTAACAACCAAATCTTTTCATGCAATAGCCGCACAGTAGATTGTACGGTTGTATTCCGTTCTGCGTTGCGTTAACATTATACTCGCAGCACAGATGTAAACGGGCTGTTACGTAATGTGGTCCGGAAACGGAATTTTTGACCGTAAAGTTGTAGATAATCATTAAGTAATCAACGAAGTTAAATATGTGCATTATACAGTTATTAACTGCTCGGTTTGTTTATGATGTGTGTTGGGTATTATCATCTGCTGCGTTAGGTTGTCCGGTAAAATGTATATCATTTTCGAAATTGGACTGGCGTGCTGAAGCATGAAGCTTTTAGTTGAGTTTGTGAATAAATAAATGCACATAAACTTCAAACGTGTTATTCAGTTTCTGTAACCTTTCTTTTACTCCGAATTTGAGGCAGTATTTTTAGCACTTAAATGATTTCAGTCTAATTATATGATGTATAATTCAATAACAGCCCGCCTTAAAGCAATGTGTGTGTAACAATATATACAAAGCGTATGTAACAGTCATTGTATTAATGTTATATTATTGTATGCATGTTCAATAATGATATGTGAATGTATTACGTAATTTAATAACGTAGGAGCTGTGAGAATAATAGGTTAAAAGTTGCTAACAATGAGGTAACAATGAGGTAGCCTTGAGGCAATAATGAGTAAGAAAGTTTAACAATACTATTAGTCATTATTGAAGCAACAATAATGCAAATTTTGAGACAGTTTATAAAATAGCCAATCAACAAGCTAAAGCTAAATAAGAGTATTCTATTGGATTAGGAATAGCCAATCAGAGACTTGAAATACAGAAATTTACAAACTAACCAAACGCGAAACGTGTATACGTAGTGTGAGATGAAAATAGTTTACGTGTTACAAAGTGCAAGTAATTAATTAAAAAAACTCACAGCTCTCTCTATATCAGTGAAATGTTATTTAAATCGTGTCAAGCATTAATAAAAGGAGTGAAGTAAAATTATAATCTGTGTAAACCTACATTCTTCAGTCGCACCACTCGCTGCTAAGAGAAACATGTCTCTAATAATAATAATAATAATACTGACGCAGCCGAGGCTAACGGAAAGCGGGTACTACACTTGCGGTTGCAAGTTTGGCTCCCAACAATTCAACTACAATATAACTTCTACATCAATTTGTCGCAGGTTTTACTTGTTGCTCTTTAACTAAAATAATAAATGGTTTACAATAATTGATACCAATTATTTTCAACATTATCATTGTACTCCAATAAGTAAAATCTTCTGAGATACATTCAGATGATTAGCGATAGTCAAATGTTTAACAACTGGACGCTATATGCTGGCCTTAAAATTCCATACTGTGTCCATGACATCGCGAGAAACAAGTGAATGTCATTAAAACGAATGACCAAGAAATGAACAATTCGAACCTTTAATAACAGATATCCCAGAAACGGCTTATGCCAAAAAAATACTTTAAATAAATTGTGTGTTTTAAAGAAATCTACATTTTTGTGTAGTACGTTTACCAGTTATACAAGATTATACAAAATTCCTTGTTAATGAAGAGGACTTCACAGCCTATTCCAAGAAAATTCAAGATATACATTTGATTTGTCTTCTAAGTATTTTATATGGTATTTTCATCAAAATCGTTAGAGCCATCCTTTAGAAAACAAAAATGTTCCAAAAATGTTCCAAAAATGTTCCATGTAAAACATAGTTTGAAGAGGGAGAGTTTGATGAAAATTTTCGCATGGCATCTTTTGAAGGTAGTGAACCTAAATACCAAGTTCAGTATTTATCCGACTTTTCATTTTGAGTTACGCCGTTCACAGACACACACGCAGACATTTTACTAAAAATCCTTTATTTGGATTCAGGGCAACTCAAAACATGTACTTCCGTTGAAATCTCGGTATCCCTACCTACTACGTATAGTAAGTAGGGGAAGTATTGCATTCCACCCAAAAATGCGATGCCGAACTTTCACCGGAAATACATGTTTTGAGACCCCCATTTTCGGAAACATGTCCATGTGTGTACGGATGCGTGTGCGTGTCTGTCTGTGAACAGCATAACTCAAAATCGAATAAATACCAAAAATGGTATTTCAGTTTAGCATCTACCTACGACGCGACACAAAAGTTTTCAAGAAATTCCCGCCACCACAGACTATCCCTTACATGGAACATTTTGATTGTTTCAAAAATGGCTCTAACGTTTTTGATTAAAATACCATATGTTTACATATTTTCATGGCAAATGAAATTTATATGTCGAATTTTCTGGGAATAAACTTTGAAGTCATCTTCATTCGGAAGGAATTGTGTATAATGTTGTGTAACTGGTAAACATTAAGGGTTAGACGAAAAAATACTTCACGAAAATGTAGATATTTTTAAAACACAGAATTTATCTCAAATAAGTTTTTTGTGGCATAAGCCATTTCCGAGATATTCGCTATTAATGTCTAGAATTGTTCAATAGTTAGTCATTCTTTAAAGTACTCTCAACGTTCAGTTGTTTCTCGCGATGTCATGGAAACAGTATGGAATTTTAAGGCCAGCATATAGCGTCCAGTTGTTAAAACATTTGACTATCGCTGTTCTCTTTGTATCCATAACGATATTATGTGTAACATAGCTATTTCTGTAAAGGTTTATTTGGATTAAAATAAAATAGATATAGAAATAAGCTTGAGTAAGAATAGCTCGTATATTCGCTAATAAACGATAGGGGTAGAGAAAGTCACGTGAATGTATCAATCAGACTTTTTTTGTGAGGCAGTATTATTAATACTTAAATGATTTCAGTCAAATTATATAATATGTAAACACAATAACAGCCCGCCTTGAAGCAATATGTGTATGTAACAATTTGTAAAATGTATGTAACAGTCATTGTACATACTTATATTATTGTAAACAGGTTCAATAATGCTATATGAATGTATTACGTAATTTAATAATGTAGGAGCTGTGAGAAATAGGTTAAAAGTTGCTAATAATGAGGTAACCTTGAGGCAATAATGAATTAGTAAGTTCAAATGTTACTTGTGATTCTTGGAGTAACAATAATGTAATTTTAGTGACAGTTTATAAAATAGCCAATCAACAACCAGAAAAAGCTTTAGTTAAATGAAGGTATTCTATTGGAGTAGGATTGGCCAATCAAACTGAAATTACAGAAATTTACAAGTTTAGACGGTTAAAATCAATTCAGTTGCCTCCAAACAGCGCTCATAGCCAGACGCGTTGCTTCTAGACAGTGATCATAACTAGACGCGAGATGTGTCCTCGAGAGATTTAATACGTATTCGTGTGAGACGAAAAGTGCAAGTATTAAGTAAAAGAATCTCACAGCTCTTGATATCAGTGAAGTGCTATTTAATTAGTGCCAAGGATTAATAAAAAGGAGTGAATTAAAACTTAAAATCTGTGTAAGCCTACATTCTTGTCACATCACACCCTGCCAAGACTTCCATGTCTCTAACAATAATACTGACGCAGCCAAGGTAAACATAAATATTTAATAGTTAAAGAAACAAATTACAATGTTAATTTTTTTAAACTTGGGGCAAAGGCCACTTGAAAGTACATTTGGGGCGAAGGCTACCGGAAAGCGGGTACTATACGTGTGGTTGCAACTACTACAAGTTCGGCTCCCCAACAGTGGAAATATAATACAACTCCTATAACAAACAACTTCTTCATTTGTTTAAAGCATACCGAATATAGTAAAGTGAATGCCACAAAACGTAAAGCCGAGGTGTCGCTCATGCATTTTGTAGAGTATCAGAACGTGAAGCGTGTCAATACACACAGAATTATGAAAACAGCATTTCTGTATTTACACTCGCAGCACACGCCACATTATTTGTGTCATTTATTCTAAACATTTGTACAACTTTTGAGTTTAAATTTATCAATATTGTTGCTGGCACAAATCTAAACCTTGTGCAATTTAACCTCCAAAATTCACCATGTGCTACTAATTAACCATTTTTATTTAGCTTAATTTATTTATTTTCCTTTTGTTACCTAACTTATGCAGTCATATCAATTTTATTAGCTGAAAATTTTGAAATTTAATTAACAAATGGGTTAAACGAGGTTGTTTTATGAACAAATTAACATTATTGTAATTCGCACCGAAGACCACCGAGCTCAACTGCATTACTGTAACCTTAAGATGCCTTATAAAATTTTCTATGGGGGTGGAAACATGGAGCTCCTTAATAATACATATAAAACATACATAAAACCTAACCTATTGTATGGAGGAGAACTACTAGCAACAGTAAACAAGAGACTTAAAACTAAACTAGAAATTTTACAAAAAAACATGACTATAGAATTGGAACATGAATTGAAAGCAATTACTCTAGCTCAAAACCTGCAAGTCAATAGAAACAGATACAAATGGTTCCACAAAACAGACACTATAAGTAATTTAAAAACTCAAATAAGCTTCAGAACATTATTAATAACTTAAAATACAAGAATATAATTACAACAAATATAATTGCGACAGAGGTAACGAGTCCAATAGAATATATTGATATACAATATCAGAATGACCTGATATATACAATACACAAACCAAACAACTACCAGATGAAATGAGAGCCATAGGAATAGCTACGGAAAATGAAGGATCCCTCATCAATTAAAATGATGCCAGTGCAGGAGTATACTGTAAACATTTTGCACAGTATCTAACATTAGATGAAACGTCAAACCACTATGATGGAGAATTAACAGCTATAAAAGCAGCATTACAGAACATTCTATATAGACCATACATAAAACAAAAAATCTGATGTGTTACACTCACATGACTTTCTCTACTCTTGTACATACGAGGTACGTCCAGAAAGTAAGTTCCGTTTGGTAATAAAATTAAATTGTGTACAGATACAGAAATATTATTTATTGCACAAAATTCTACAACTCTTAAAACACTTTTCCACATAACTGCCGAAATTTTGCAGGCATTTGTCATAGCGTGGCACAAGTTTTTGTATACCTACTACATAGAAGTTTGCCGCCTGTGTCTTCAACCAGTTGGAAACATTTTCTTTCAGCTCTTCGTCATTGTTGAAGTGTTGACCGCCATGGAAAGACTTGTAAGAACAGATGAAACTCGCTAGGAGCGAGGTCAGGGCTGTACGGAGGATGGTCAAACGCGTCCCAGCCAAATCCCTGTAGGAGGTTTTGCTTCACATTTGCAGTATGTGGTCGTGCGTTATCGTGAAGAAAAACAAGACCTTTTGACAGCAATCATCGGCGCTTATTCTGTATTGCGCGGCGCAATTTCCTAAGTGTCTCGCAATAAACATCTGCTTTGATTGTTTGACCACGCGGTAAGAAATCAATGAGTAAGATGCCTTTCCAGTCCCAGAACACTGTGCACACCATTTTTCGAGGTGTCAAGATTTGTTTCGGCTTAACCTTTGCTGGGGATGAAGTGTGCCTCCATTCCATTGATTGCCGCTTACTTTCAGGGGTGTCGTAAGAAACCCAAGTTTCATCTCCTGTGACTATCTGTGTCAGAAATTCTTCGCCGCCTTCATCATAACGGGTCAAAAACTGAAGTTCACTACCCATCCGGTTTGTTTTGTGTTGCTCAGTAAGAATCTTTGGTACCCAACGAGAGCAAAGTTTGAAATTTCAGTTTTTCGGTAACAATTTCATAAACTAGTGATCGTGAGAGCACTAATTGTAAACTTGCTGTTTTCCTGGATCTTGTCATCAATCGCGTGAACCAGTTCTTCTGTAACCAAAGATGGACGCCCACTTCGTTCTTCACCGTGCACTTCACTACGTCCTTCATTGAACTGTCGGACTCATCTTCTCACCATTGAATCACTCATCGCATTTTGTCCGTAAACTTCGCAAATTTGCCGATAAATTTCAATTGGTTTCACTTTCCTAGCATTCAGAAAACGAATCACAGATCTGATTTCATAACCGGCGGGATTTTCAATCAACACCGACATTGTAAACAAGCACAACAAAGCGTACGTGGCTGACAGCGATCTCAAAATGGCCTTGATACAGAACGTCTACCGCGCATGTGCGGAACTGCGATCGCAGCGCTGCAGCGGAAATAAATTGAAACGGAACTTACTTACTGGACGTACCTCGTATTACACACTCTTATTCTCCATCTATTTCATATTAATCGAGATAAACATTTGCAGAAACGATCTTTTGACATGCAAAGATAAGCTGTAAATTTGTACCACATGAATTGGCACCTGATCAAGCACAAGCTAGAATGAGTATCTATCGTCAGCTTATCGCTAATCCCTGGGATGAAAAGTGGATGTATTACCGCAACCCTGACACGTCGATACCCTTCAGCCTGCAAACGTTAAAAAAGGATCGACTCGGCCCAAAATAATGATATGAGTCTGGTGGAATTTTGAAGGTGTGATTCACTGGGAATTCCTTCCAAATGGACGTGCAGTGGATGCGGATCTTTATTCTCAACAACTGGAACAAGATCAAGTTTTCAGACACAGGTACCTGGCGTTAGTAAACAGCAACAGAGTTCTCTTGTAGCAGGACAATGCGAGACCCCATACAGCACAAGATTCAGGAACTGGAAGGAATCCAACTGCTACCACATCCAGTATATAGCCCTGATCTTGCGCCATCAGATTACCATCTGTTTAGATCCATGGCCCATTTCCTACGTGGAAGAAATTTGGAAAACAATGAAGCATGAGTATCAACGAATTCTTCGAATCAAAAACCAGAAACTGGTACCGTTGCGGGATAGCAAACCTCGCTGAAAGGTGGCTCACGACTATAGAATCTAATCATCTTTACTTTGAAGATTAGAATCATTCCCTGTAACACCACATTTGAAATAAATTTTGGCTTAAAAAACGGCATCACTTATAATGAGACATTATCTTCTATATTTTCCAGCAAACAAATGAAAACTTTTATTTTACATATAATCGCTTCATCTCACATTTATTTATGTATTTAGCAAACTTTGGTTGCATATTTATGTACACACGAGGGTTGTCCAGAAAGTAAGCTCTGTTCTTGCATAGCACGAGAAGTAGTGAGGGTAACGCCGCCATCTCGACATCAGCGTGTGCAGTGGCTCAGTGCGCTTCTAGCTAGAGCATTGTACTACCGCGTGTTTGCTAGTTATAAGCTAACATGAACGCCGAAATAACAAAGTGAAGTGCGTGGGAAGTGTGAAAAGGCTAAGAGGAGGAATGCAAAACAAGCGTCGTGGTCTTCTGATGTCTGGTGTTGTGCTTTTGCATGACAACGCTCGCCCTCACACAGCAAACAACACAAATGAACTTTTGACCGAGTTCAAATGGGACCCGTACAGCCCGGACTTGGCCCTTACCGACTTCCATCTGTTCCTGTACATGAAAAAGTGGCTTGCAGCTCGGCGCTTTGGCGGTGTCGAAGAGCTTCAAAATGCCGTGACAGATTTTTATACAGAGGGTATTTCAAAGACTGTGAAAAGGTATGACAAGTGCTTGAATCTGTTTGGAGACTATGTAGAAAAATAGAGAAAAGTTGTAGTTTTCAGATGTATATAATAAAACTTTTGTATGTATACCGGTTTCATGTTTATTTCAAAACGGAGGCTACTTTCTGGACAAATAAATAAAAATCTGAAATACTCCGTCTCAGCACCTGGGATGTGCATTGCAAACCCTTATCCTTTATTCCACGTTTACCAAAAACATCATACAGATAATCATTTTACAGATTTCACTTATAACTAAATAAAAACAAAACAAATTTATAAAAGCAAAATAAAAGAAAAATCATTAATAGCTAAATAAGTACACATAATTTCAACTAATGTCTATCTGCTGGAAAACAACAAAAGTAAGGAACTGGAAACGAGCTACTACCCCAAACTATACCATTTATACTAGATCTAATATTATCTACCGGTAAAAAAAAACAAAAAAAACTCACTGGTAACCAATAATAATATATTCCTGTATGAGTTATGCACTTATGTGTATAATTTATTTCTTTAGTCTTAATTAAATATATTTCACTTCACTTTTTTGGGGGGTGGGGACAGTCTTCGTATTTCTGAACCTAATATTACATAAAATCGGACCCTAGTTATAAGCGTTTCGCCGAGAGTTCCAGTTGCGCGGTCGGCCAGGGAAGCCGTGCGTTCGCCATAGTGTGATGGAAAATCATTGCATTTACACGTCTGCCATAATGAGCCAATTATACACAATATTGAAAACAGTAGTGACCTACTTATAGTAGTAGGTTGAGGCAGTATTTTTAACACAAATGATTTTAGTCAAATTATATAATATGTAAATTAAATAACAGCCCGCCTTAAAGTAATGTGTGTGTAACAGTCATTATATATGTTTATATTATGTACATGTTCAATAATATTATGTGAATGTATTAAGTAATTTAATAACGTAGGAGCTGTGAAAATAATAAGTTAAGCGTTGCTAACAATGAGATAACCTTGAGGAAATAATGTGTTTGAGAGTTTAAATGTTATTTTTGATTGTTGGAAGCATTGATGTAATTTTAGTGACAGTTTATAAAAATAGCCAATCAACAACCAGAAAAAGCTTTAGTTAAATGCAAGTATTCTATTGGAGTAGGATTAGCCAATCAGAGACTTGAAATACAGAAACTTACAAGTTTAGACGGTTGAAATCTAGTCAGTTGCCTGCAGACAGTGATAGTAACCGGATGCATGGTGCGTCCTCGAGAAATTAAATACGTATTCGTGTGAGACGAAAATAGTATATATATTAAAAAGTGCAAGTATTAAATAGAATATTCTCACAGCTCTCGATATCAGTGAAGTGCTATTTAATTTGTTTCAAGGATTAATAAAAAGGAGTGAATTAAAACTTAAAATCTGCGTAAGCCCACATTCTTGTCGCATCACGCCCTGCCAAAACTTCCATGTCTCTAACAATAATACTGAGGCAGCCGAGGCGAACATAAATATATAATATTTATACAAACAGTTAAATTACAAAGTTAATATTTTTTTTTAAACTTGGGGCAAAGGCCACCTGAAAATACATGTTTGGGGCGAAGGCTACCGGAAACTACCAAGTTCGGCTCCCCAACAGTTGAAATATAATACAACTCCTTCAATACGTAGCAGCAATTAACTACTTCAAATTGACGCCCATAGCGTGGTGCTAATAAACAACTACAACAAATCAACATCTTCAAGGGTTGCATAAGATAATTTATGCTCGACCACGCCAAAATGTAGTATTTATACGACTGGTAGCAGTATTTTAATGGGCCTCATTAAAGTACACCTGTTCATTAAAGTATTAGTATTTGACCAATCAGAAGTGGCCACGTAACATTGTGAAAGCGCAAGTATCGATTATTCTCGTTTCGATCGACAACGGAACTAGCGCGAGTTTACAGAAAAGTCGAAATGTCTGACAGTAGTAACAGTGACATTCAACTTACACCCCCAGAAATTATGACAAAAGCACCCAGTCTTACCAATAACTTGTTGCCACAAAAGTCAAGAAAGATGTACGAGAAATTCTATTCACAATTCATGGATTGGAGAATATCAAAAGGTTTAAATTCGTTCTCAGAAAATGTCAGGTGCTACAAGGTCATTGTATTGCAACCATAGATAAAGGAATAACGATTGTAACAGATCACTCAAACCAGAAACGAATACTTATGAAACCTTTAATTTAGATACTTGGTCGAGCATAAACACTCGTATCAAACTTGACTATAATGGGGATTAAAACGCTCATATGATAATTATTAACCTCGATTCGCTCGCTCGGTTCATAATAATACTCGTGTTTTAATCACTACCATTATAGTCTCGTTGCATAATATACTATTATAAGTTCTTTAAGCTCTATTAGCTAGCTGGTACATAAACGTCGTGGATGTAATTGTTAAACGTTGTAATATGATTCTCCGCTGTTTTCCTAGAATTCAGGCACAGCATAGTTTTGTACAAACTGAGATGTGAAAACAATATGGAACTGTCATCTTGGCAAAGAGTCGCGTCCACTACAGACAACTGTTTGTGTACTCAGGTCGACAACCGTGAAGCATGTTGTTCCCGCTCAGGCAGACAACCTCGACCTAATAAAATGCTTATTCTTCGCTTTAATATCGGGTGGATTTATACAGAAGAGACCGTTGCATTAGCGAGATTAAACTGGGGTAGGCTGCGGTGATGAGGGGGTGGTTCCCTACTGCCGCCGCCGAGAGGGGTTGCTAGTGGTTTACAGGTGCGGCGGGGCCGAGCGAGGGAACACAGCTGACAAAAGTAAAAACAATAAAAAAAAAAGTACTGAGTCATGTCTATAGAGAAACAAGGTACTCCAGTTGTATAGAGTTTGGAGATGTTTTTCAAGATTGCTTCAAAATAAACACAATAGTAACTATTACCGCCACCAGAGTGACAGAAGCACTGTGTAACTGACTTTCATGGCCAGTATCACTGGTGTGATTTATCTTCTGTAGCAACAAAATTCTGTTTTTTGGACATTAGTATACACATTGACGCAGAATTTGAGTTGAAAGCAACAAACGCATTACAATTCCAAATCAAAGACATAGACAATACTTGACACGTATATTGTGTTAAAACCATAAATTAAAATTATTGGAAAATACTATATAAAAGTTTAATACTTGCAAGAAATGCTTATATTATGAAAAATCAATTAAACATTTGTATCACGTATAAAGAACAAAAGAAAAGTAAATTCAACATAGAAAGAGAAAGTATATTAACAAGAATAAATGAAAACACTGCATTCGCAATACTTGTAACACTTTTTTTAAATTTGGAAAATCTACAGTATGTAAATCTTGTTGAAATTTATCGCTCTTATTACACACAATAATACTAACGTGTTGGCCATATTTCAAATTTCCAGCTTGTATGATTATTTAAATGTTAATTTTTTATTGTGTAAGCTAATTGTTCTAATAAAATGCTCACGTGATGCATTTTAAAAAATGTTCACATAGAATGACTCTAAAAACGTCTAATATAACAATACTTCTAATACTAAGCCTAATTATTATAGAAAAATTATTGCAATAGAAGAGTATTTTAAAAAATCTGATGTGTTGCACATTCTCTACTATTGTGCAAACTGTTTTTACAAACGCTTCTTCTCCACCTACTTCGTGTTAATGTAATTGCTAATTTTCTTGTAGGTGCAAGGGGAATAGTAGGCTTTAAGCGATAGTCAAATGTTTTAAGAGCTGGTTATTTTGTGGAGTAGTCCATTCTCTTTGTATGTCCAGGACGTAAAAAAAAATGAATAACGAATTCCCATTTGAGAAAAAGTATGAGTATTGGAAAGGTCAAACAAATAACAAGGAATACCTCGGAAATGGCTCACTCGACAAAAAAAAAGGTATACGACATAAACTGTGTGTTTTAACGAGATCTAAATTTTTCTGTGTAGTAAAATTTTGTCTCTCTATTGCGGTTTACCAGTAATACAAAATTCATTCAGAATGAGGACTTTTACTGACATTTCCAGAAAATGTATTATATACATATCATTTCCATGAAAGTGTCTTAAACATATGCTATTTTAATCAAAATCGTTAGAGCCATTTTTGAGAAAATCAAAATTTTCGAAAAATATTACATATAAACGGTAGTCTGTGAAGAAGGATTTTCTTGAAAATCTTCATGTCGCATTTTGAAAGATACTGAACATAAATACCAAGTTTGGTATTTATCCGAATTTTCGCTTTTGAGTTATGCTGTACACAGACACACACACGGACCTTTTTTTTTATAAATGCTTCTTTGGATTCAGGGGGCCTCAAAACATGTATTTTCGGTGAAATCTCGGTATTGAATTATTGGGTGGAATGCAATACTTACTAGTTACTCTACTAAGTAAAAAGTGTATACTCATTTTCTTCAATGTACTTCTAAGAAGAAGTACAACAACTTGGTATAAAATTCCATCGTGTGGAGCAATTTGAGTATTGAAAAATTGCTGAAAAAACTTTTGCTAGAAAATAAGGTTTATTCATAAGCATGCAACTGTCTATTTATAGCTTTAGTTAGTTGGCAGTTAAATATGTGAAGTGCAAAAAAGTATGTTTTCTTAAAGTTTAGAATTTATATTGTTTTATTATAAAAATTAATTTTTTAACTCTTTCACAATTTTTAGTGAAATTTTACAGATGCATTACCTTAACACAATAGGAAATGAAAATATCAACAAAATACAAAAGTAAAATAGATATATGCTAACGAATAAATTTATATTGTAAATATGTTAGTTATAACAAAATGTGCTTTGTTTAACTTAGATAATTTGTATATAAGTTATAATTCATTGCGTTACACGTAGCAAACAAGTTAAAAAGGCAAACAACATTCTATTTTTTTTTATTTTCTTATAAACACTTTCGCTTTGAAGCAGACATCTTCAGCATGGATCAAAAAATTAATTAAATTGTAATGCATATTATATGCAAAATAAATTATCTATAAAACTTTGTGAAATACAAAGAATCAGTGAACAAAACAGAAAATTGGAGTAAGTGAAATATAAATACAAAGGTAAATATTTTTGTTATTCTATTTTATTTTACGTCGCTTCAACTCCTTGATTCATATCGCGACGGGTCTGTTGGTGGATAACTCTTAGAAATAAATATGTGATGGACAGTTAGCCTTCTAGGTCTCATCCCTGTAACCACCTGCTTCGTGTCGTACAGATGTCATTAAGAGTGCCGTCCAGTCTAACCGCCGCCCTCACACAGAAAGACGGACAGTTAGCCTTCTAGGTCTCATCCCTGTAACCACCTGCTTCATGCCGTGCAGATGGTATTAGGGTGCCGTCCAGTCTAACCGCCGCCCTCACACAGAAAGACGGACAGTTAGCCTTCTAGGTCTCATCTCTGTAACCACCTGCTTCATGCCGTGCAGATGGTATTAGGGTGCCGTCCAGTCTAACCGCCGCCCTCACACAGAAAGGCGGACAGTTAGCCTTCTAGGTCTCATCCCTGTAACCACACGCTTCATGCCGTGCAGATGTCATTAGGGTGCCGTCCAGTCTAACCGCCGCCCTCACACAGAAAGACGGACAGTTAGCCTTCTAGGTCTCATCTCTGGAAATGCCATCTTGCTTCATCACGTGCCCAGCACATGGCAGTCCGATCTTTTGCTTCGTGCCGTGCAGATGTCGTTAGGGTGCCGTCCAGTCTAACTGCTTACATCGTCTGTAGATAGATTGCATAGTATTCGCTATTACCACTTATTTTTCATTTTACTATTGTTTCAGGCTTAAGGTGGAACTTTGGGTCGTAATATTAAATATCCAATCCGGTATTTACCTTGGGAACTGAGGAAAACCACGAAAAAACCTCAGACAGATTGGCCGGCCCATGGGATTTGAACGCGGGTCCTACCGAATGCGGGCCACAGACTTTCACCGCCTGAGCCATCTCGCTCGGTAGGTAAATATTGTTCTACTTTATATTATTCAATTGCGTGAAGCAAAATAAATCACTTTTCAGTGAATATCATTATTATTTTATTAGGGAATCAGATTGCCTTAACTTTCCTAAAGACCTGATAAAATTTTTGGTGAGAACAGATTGTTCACGGCTAAGCTAAAGTATTTTAAAATCACTTAAAATACACCAGACAACAGTAGTAAATTAAAATAAAGCTTTCACAAACTTCTAGTTGAGGCAGTATTTTTAACACTTAAATGATTTCAGTCCAATTATATAATATATAAATTCAATAACTACCCGCCTTGAAGCAATATGTGTATGTAATAATTTGTAAAATGTATGTAACAGACATTGTATATGCTTATATTATTGTATCCATGTATAATAATGTTATGTGAATATATTACGTAATTTAATAATGTAGGAGCTGTGAGAATAATAAGTTAAAGGTTGATAACAATGAGGTAACCTTGAGTCAATAATGAGTAACAAAGTTTAACAGTACTACTTGTGATTCTTGGAGTAATAATAATGTAATTTTGAGACACTTTAAAAACTAGCCAATCAACAAGCTTTAGTTAAAAGAACGTATTCTTTTGGAGTAATATTAGCCAATCAGAGACTTGAAATACAGAAATTTACACGTTTAGACGGTTGAAATCAATTCAGTTGCCTCCAAACAGTGTTCATAACCAGACGTGTTGCTTGTGCGTCCTCGAGAGATTTAATACGTATTCGTGTGAAACGAAAAATAGTTTACGTGTTAAAAAGTGTAATTAATTAATAAAAATAATCTCACAGCTCTCTATATCAGTGAAGTGCTATTTAATTTGTGTCAAGCATTAATAAAAACGAGTGAATTAAAACTTAAAATCTGTGTAAGCCTACAACCTTAGTCGTACTAAAACCCTGCCACGAGAAACGTATCTCTAACAGATACTGACGCAGCCGAGGCAAACATAAATATTTAATATTTAAAGAAACAGTCAAATTACAAAGTTAATATTTTTTTAAACTTGGGGCAAAGGCTTCCATACGTGGGGCAGAAACAATACATCTCCTACTTCGTAGTAGCATATCACACGCTAATACAGTTAAATAGTTACTTAGGTTGATGATATACCACCAAGAATCGCTTTTGCCACAATAATATTAATTGATTCATTGAAACGGTAGCTTCAAATCAGGCAATTACAAGTTACGCTATACGGGACAGCGGGGAGGTTCCAGATCGAGATCTAGAGCCGGAATTTCAAACTACCCAGAATCTAGTACTACACATTTTGTTGTACAATACAGCAGGTAAAGCTATACTTGGATTCTTAAAGAGCGTGTCGCCATGAGATAGTTTTAAAACTCCACGCGAGGAGGGGATAAAAAAAAGCTACTTCCCAGCTCAGAAAAGTATAAGAATTGAAAAATTGAAACCAATATCAAGAAACATTTCCACGTAATCAATATATTTGAGATAAACTGCGTGCTTTAACGTCAATTTTTTTCAGTAAGATTTGTCTGTCTTGCGATTTACCTACCAATTAAACAAAAGTAATTCAGAATTAAGAGGGCTTCAAAGGTTATTTCTAGAAAATTCAATATTAAACACGTGGAATTATAATACAAATTGTTACACCCAGCGGTTTGGCTCAGGCGCTCGGGTTCGATTCCCGGTGACCGCAGAGGCGAACGCTTGTTGGTGCATTCTACTACGATATCTCCTTTCACCCATTTCCGGTCATTTCATTTCTCTCTTTCATGTTTCAGGTTCTGCGGTGTAGGGCAGATGGCGTGGATGCTTGCACATTAAAAAGATTTCTCCTGTGAACACCAGGATGCGTTGTCCCGCCCGTTAGGGTCACTTGGTCACCCTGTTTCGATTCTTCGCCCCAACTGGTGCGCGGGTGTTCAAACTGGAAATATTAGTGACCTCTGCGAGTCTCTGTAGGCCTGGCTGCCTAGGACCTGGGATCTCCTATGGCACCTTCACCTCATCCCTGCCTCTCGGGGGTGTAGCAGTGTTGGTGGTAGTGCGCGAGGTGTCCCCCGCCGATAAACACATCCTACATCAATATCGTTATAACCATTTTAGAGAAGACAATAAATAACGACATTCTTTTTGTCGTATGCTGAACATAAATACCAAAGTTGGTACCTAAACGACTTTTGGTTTTTAAGTTATGCTGTTCACAGTCAGACAGACAACCGCACATAGCAATTCTAATTTGCTATTTTTGGATTCAGGTAACCTCAAAATATGAATTTTCAGTGGAACCTCGACATCAAATTTTTGGGTGCAATGTAATACTTAATAAAATCGCGAAGTAGAAAAACAGGGAGCGAGATGGCTCCACGGTAAGGTCTGAGGCTCGCATTCGCGACGTCCCGGGTTACCGTTGACCGCTCACACTGACCATGGGCTTTTTGTGATTTTCCCTGGTTGACAAACGCGAATGCCGGAGTGGTGTATTCTACCACAACTCTCTTCCCTCCCCCATTTCTGCTTATTTCATTTCGGTTTCATGTTTCAGATTGACTTCGGGGCTGTGGCTGGGTCGGTGACGGGCAGAGGGCGCAGATGCTTGCGATTTGCAATTGTTTCCCCGCTCCCACTGCAGGGACGTCTCCGAGTGGTCAAGCTTGGGACTGTTGGAACACTGCGAGTCTCTGCCCACTTGCGACGGCTTCGCTCTGCAATCCGGGTATCTCTTACGGTTCTGTCACCTCATCTGTTCCTCCCAGGGGTGTACGTAGTACATCAACCTGTTTACGAAGTAGGAAATGCATGCAGTCCGAGGTTCAAATCCGCACCTCCCCTTTAAAACGCCATTCATTCCAACCGACTGGCGGTAAAGACCGAATAAATCTAAAGAGCTGTCAGGAACTTGTATAATCGGTAAACGTCGAGCGATAGACGAAAACTCACTATACAAACATTGTATATGTCTTTCGAATAACGCTTTAGTAGCACAAGCCATTTGCGAGATATCAAAATTAACGGTTCGTATTGTTCATTCTTTTAAAGTCCTGTCGACATTCAGTTGTTTCTCGCGATGTCATGGAAACAGTATGGAATTTTAAGACAGCATATAGCGTCCAGTTGTTAAACATTTGACTATCGCTGTTCCCTTTGAATCTATAACGAAATGTGTAATGTAGCTATTTCTGCAAACGTTTAATTGGATTAAAATGGGGCAGACAGAAAAAAAATGATATTTTACACTCACACGACTTTCTCTACTCTTGTCAAAATAAACATTTGCAGAAACTGTAGTGGGCTTTAAGCTATAGTCAAATGTTTTAAGAGCTGGTTACTATGTCGCGTATTCCATTCTCTTTGTGTGTCCAGGACAAAAAAAAAAACAATAACGAATTCCTATTTGAGAAAAAGTATAAGTATTGGAAAATTCAAACAAATAACAAGGAATATCTCGGAAATGGTTCACTCGATAAAAAAACTGATGTGTTACACTCACATGACTTTCTCTACTCTTGTACAAACTATTTTTACAAACGCTTATTCTCCATATGCTTCATGTTAATCGAGATGTTAATCTTATTGCTAACTTTCTTGTAGATGCAAGGGGAATTGGTAGGCTTTAAGCGATAGTCAAATATTTTAAGAGCGGTTGATATGTGGAGTATTCCATTCTCTTTGCATTACCAGGACAAAAACAAATTGAATAACGAATTTGAGAAAAGTATGAGTATTGGAAAATTTAAGGGAATAACAAGCAATATCTCGAAAACGGTTCACTTAACAAAAAATGTATATGACATAAATTGTGTATTTTAACGCGATCTACATTTTTTGTGTAGTAAGATTTCGTCTATCTCTTATGGTTACCAGTTATGCAAAAGTCGTTCACAACGAAGATAACTTTTGGAGACATTCCCAGAAAATTCGAGATATACATTTTATTTGTCATCAAAATATCTTAAACATATGATATTTTATTCAAAATCGTTAGAGCCATTTCTGAGAAAATTAAAATTTTCGAAAAATGTTCCATGTAAAGGGTAATATGGGGTGGAGGGATTTTCTTGAAAACCTTCGTGTCGCATTACTGGAAGATACTGAACCTAAATACCAAGTTTGGTGTTTATCCGACTGTTCGTTTCTGAGTTATGCTGTTCATAGACACACACACGGATATGTTTCCAAAAATGCTTCTTTTGGATTCATGTATTTCCGGTGAAATCTCAGTATTGAATTTTTGGGTGGAATACAATACTTTCCCTAATTACTATACGTAGTAGAGAAATTAAAAACGTATATGACAAATTGTCTACATTTTTTGTGTAGTAAAATTTTGTCTATCTTTTACAGTTTACCAGTTATGGAAAAGTCATTCAGAACGAACAGGAATTTTGGGGACATTCCCAGAAAATTCAGTATATACACTTAATTTCCCATAAAAATATCTTATATATGATATTTTAATCGAAATCGTTAGAGCAATTTTTGAGAAAATCAAAATTTTCGAAAAATGATCCATGTAAATGGTAGTCTTGGGCGGGGGGATTTTCTTGAAAATCTTCGTGTCGCATCTTAGAAAGATACTGAACCTAAATACGAAGTTGGGCACCGTTTTCTAAAAAAAATGCTTTTTAATTGATTCAGGGGATCTCAAAACATGTATTTCCGGTGCAATCTGGATATCAATTTTTGGGTGGAATGCAAAACTTCCCCTACTTACTATACGTAATAGATGGCAAAATTAGCTTTAGTAACCATAACTTATATACCCACCAATATACGATAGAGGTTAGATAGAACATCAGATTTTTTACACAAGATGGTGTATAAATGATTTATGAAAACGTGTTAAAGTGGCACGATAGTGAAATCTGATTTCTGTGAACATCTGTTTGGTGCTCGTATATGGAGCATGAAATGAGGCTCATTCTCGCAATTTGCAGCAGTGCTTTCCAATCAGAGTGACTTGGTAGTTAACCTTTGTTTGTTTCCCAGTTTAATCTCGCACCGTTTCCCCCCCAGGGGTGACATGGCTCTTTGTACTGGGCCACGCGGGAACACAAATGTTCCGACTGCCTGTAATCACGCGACATCTATTCACAACGACGTCCTTTTCATCCCCCCCTCCCACATACACTTGACTTCATTCGTCGTTGCCCTAACACAGCTTTTGCTACTTTTCAAAAAAAAAGCCCTTCTCCTCCGAACCATTGGACATTTCCTTTGTAAATGAAATGTACATTCACTGGGATCTTTAAGATGAATACGTTTACCTCATCACAGGAGAAGGATGTGTTGCTTATGTTCTAACATTCATATGACTTGTTCTACTCACTCTTCTACACACCATTCTTAAAAATCTGATGTGTTACACTCACATGACTTTCTCTACTCTTGTACAAACTATTTTTACAAACGCTTATTCTCCATCTACTTCATGTTAATCGAGATAAACATTTGCAGACTCTATCTTATTGCTAATTTTCTTGTAGATGTAAGGGGAATATATATTTACAAGGGCAATATAGAAATACAGTAGCCTTTAAGCACATAAATATCTCTTAATAGCTGGTTGCTAGGTGCAGCACCATTCCCTTTGCCACAGATTAATACTCTTTGCATATCCAAGACAAAAAAATGAATAACGAATTCCCATTTGAGAAAATAAGTATTGAAAAATTTAAGCGAATAACAAGGAATATCTCGAAAATAGTTCGCTCAACAAAAAAATGTATATGACATAAATTGTGTATTGTAACGCGATCTACATTTTTTGTGTTGTAAAATTTTGTCTATCTCTTATGGTTTACCAGTTATGCAAAAGTCGTTCACAATAAAGAATACTTTTGGAGCCATTCCCAGGAAATTCAAGATATACATTTTATTTGTCATCAAAATATCTTAAACATATGATATTTTAATCAAAATCGTTAGAGCCATTTATGAGAAAATTAAAATTTTCGAAAAATCTTCCATGTAAAGGGTAATCTGGGGTGGGGGGATTTTCTTGAAAACCTTCGTGTCGCATTTCTGGAAGCTACTGAACCTAAATACCAAGTTTGGTGTTTATCCAACTGTTCGTTTTTAGTTATGCTGTTCACAGACACACACACGGACATGTTTCCAAAAATGCTTTTTTTGGATTCAGGGGGTCTCAAAACATATATTTCCGGTGCAATCTCGGTATCAAGTTTTGGGTGGAATACAATACTTCCCCTACTTACTATAAGTAGTAGAGAAAGTAAAAAATCTTAATTCACTTTCTCTCCCACACACATAGTAGTAGAGAAGGTATTGCATTCCACACCAAAAATTCGATATAATGATTTCACTGAAAATACATGTTTTGAGGCACCTTGAATCCAAAAGGATATTTTTAGTAAAACGTCGGTGTGTGTGGTCTCTGTGCGTGTCTGTGAACACCGCAACTCAAAAAATAAAAATAAAGTAAATACCAAAAATAGGTTCAGTACCTTGCAAAGATGCGACACTTAAGATTTTCAAGATTTACACATCTAAGTAACCTTTACATGAAACGTTATTCGAAATTTATTTTCTAAAAGAAGGGCTAACGATTTTCATTAAGATACCATATATTAAAGATATTTATGTCACAAATAAAATGTATATCCTGAGGCAGTATTTTTAACACTTAAATGATTTTAGTCAAATTATATAATATGTAAATTCAATAGCAGCCCATCTTGAAGCAATGTGTGTATGCAATAATTTGTAAAATGTATGTAACAGTCATTGCATATGCTTATATTATTGTAAACATGTTCAATAATGTTATGTGAATGCATTACGTAATTTAATAATGTAGGAGCTGTGAGAATAATAAGTTAGAAGTTGCTAACAATGAGGTAACAATGAGGCAATAATGAGTTTGAGAGTTTAATACTAGACTTCTGATTATTGGAGTAACAATAATGTAATTTTAGTGACAGTTTATAAAATAGTCAATCAACAACCAGAAAAAGCTTTAGTTAAATGCAGGTATTCTTTTGGAGTAGGATTAGCCAATCAGAGACTTGAAATACAGAAATTTACAAGTTTAGACGGTTGAAATCAACTCAGTTGCCTGCAGAAAGCGTTACTAAACAGACGCAAAAAGTGTCCTCAAGAAATATATTATGCATTCGTGTGAGACGACAAATAAGTTTACGTGTTAAAAAGTGTAATTAATTAATTAATAATAAAAGAATCTCACAGCTCTCTCTATATCAGTGAAGTGTTATTTAAATCGTATCAGGTATTAATAAAAGGAGTGAAGTAAAATTATAATCTGTGTAAGCCTACATTCTTTAGTCGCCCCACAACCCTGCTAAGAGAAACATGTCTCTAAAATAAATACTGACACAGTCCAGGCAAACAAATATTTAAAGAAACAGTCAAATTACAAAGTTAAAATTTTTTTTAAACTTGGGGCAAAGGCCACCTGAAAGTACATTTGGGGCGAAGGCTACCGGAAACTGTTTACTATACTGCGGTTGCAACTACTATAGGTTCGGCTTCCAAACAGTTGAAATACAATACATCCTCCTCATATTGGCGCTTAACATGGAGCTAAATAAATAAACAACACCAAAAACAAAACACCTACTTCAATCCTGAATTTTCTGGGTATAGCCTCTGAAGTAATTTTGTACAATCTTGTAAACGTTAAGCGATAGACAAAAACCAACTGCACAAAAAATGTAAATATGCTTAAAACATACAATTTATTTCAATAAATTTTTTGTGACATTAGCCATTTTCGAGATATCCGTTAATAATGCTTCGTTTTGTTCAATACTATAGGTATGGCTAGTTCTGCAAAGGTGTATCTCGATTAAAATGAAGTAGATACAAATTTACCCTTTCGTAAGAATAAATTGTTTGCCCACTAATAAACGATAAGGGGCAGAGAAAGTTATGTGAATGTAACAAATAAGATTTTTAAAGACCGTGTCGCATTGTGATGCCTTTGAAATTCCATGCTCTTTGCATGAAGGGAAAAAAATAATAAAAATCTGATGTGTTACGCTCACATGACTTTCTCTACTCTTGTACAAACTATTTTTACAAACGCTTATTCTCCATATGCTTCATGTTAATCGAGATGTTAATCTTATTGCTAATTTTCTTGTAGATGCAAGGGGAATTGGTAGACTTTAAGCGATAGTCAAATGTTTTAAGAGCTGGTTGCTATGTGGAGCATTCCATTCGCTTTGTATTACCAGGACAAAAAAAAACGAATAACGAATTCGCATTTCATAAAAAGTGTAAATATTACAAAATTCAAACAAATAACAAGGAATACATAGGAAAAGGTTCACTCGAAAAAAAAATGTATACGACATAAATTGTATGTTTTAACGAGATCTACGTTTTTTACACAAAAATTTTGTCTATCGCTTACGGTTTACCAGTTATGGGAAAGTCATTCAGACTGAAGAGGACTTTTTGGGGACATTGCCATGAAATTCAAGATATACATTTCATTTGCCATGAAAACATCTTAAACATATGATACTTTAATCAAAATCGGTTTTTTTCAAAAATCTTCCTGTCCCATTCTTGGAAGATACTAAACCCAAGTACCAAGTTTGGTATTCATCCGACTGTTAGTTTTTGAGTTATGCTGTTAACAAATAGACACATGCACGGACATGTTTCCAAAAATGTTGTATTTTGGGACTTTGGGCACCTCAAAACATGTATTTCCGGTGAAACCTCGATATCGAAATTTTGGCTGCAATGCAATACTTCCACTAGTTACTATACGTAGTTGAGAAAGTAAAAATCTCTATTTAATGCACATATTGCTAATGGTATTTTTTTTCAAAAAATTATAAAACAAAAAAATAAACGATTTGCAAAATACCCAAAACACAAACTGCATTACCATTTGAACTTTCTGCCAAAAAAATCTGATGTGTTACACTCACATGACTTTCTCTACTCTTGTACAAACTATTTTTACAAACGCTTATTCTCCATATGCTTTATGTTAATCGAGATGTTAATCTTATTGCTAATTTTCTTATAGGTGCAAGGGGAAAATGGTAGACTTTAAGCGATAGTCAAATGTTTTAAGAGCAGGTTGCTATGTGAAGTATTCCATTCTCTTTGTATGTCCAGGACATTAAAAAATGAATAACGAACTCCCATTTGAGAAAAAGTATTGGAAAATTTAAGGGAACAACAAGCAATATCTCTAAAATGGTTGACTCAACAAGAAAATGTATAGGATATAAATTGTGTATTTTAACGCGATCTACATTTTTTGTGTAGTAAAATTTTGTCTATCTCTTATGCTTTACCAGTTATGCAAAAGTCGTTCACAATGAAGATAACTTTTGGAGACATTCCCAGAAAATTCGAGATTTGTTTCATTTGTCATGAAAATATCTTAAACATATGATATTTTAATTAAAATCGTTAGAGCCATTTTTGAGAAAATAAAAATTTTCGAAAAATGTTCTATGTTTATGGATAATCTGGGATGGGGGGATTTTCTTGAAAACCTTCGTGTCGCATCTCTGGAAGATACTGAACCTAAATACCAAGTTTGGTGTTTATCCGACTGTTCGTTTCTGAGTTATGCTTATGTTTCGAAAAATGCTTTTTTTGGAGTCAGGGGGTTTCAAAACATGTATTTCCGGTGAAATCTAGGTATCGAATTTTTGGGTGGAATACGATACTTCCCCTACTTACTATACCTAGTAGAGAAAGTAAAAAAAAGTTTAGCCATTTCTCTCCACTAATTTGGCTGCTAGAAATTTTTGAAGGGGTGTTTGAATGCTCACGAGCGGGAGTGTTTGTCTAAGGAAGAATAAACATTGCAAGTACCAAAACGTATAAATCTAAAAGTTAACAATTTTAGTGCATGTAAGGTGCATATTTTAGATAGTGCATCATGGTGCTTAGACAACCTACCTCGTGTATGATAGATGTTTTATCACACGATGTCACTGTGGGTACATCTCCATAATTCCTCAACATTTTTTCTTTTTAAAGAGTTATTCAACTTCTGCCAAGTTAACACATATTCATTGTCTCTGCGTACATTTTCCAGTTTTTGTTCACTCACATGAAAGACACGCAATTCCAGTTACTTCAGCTAAAGCTTTAAGAAAGTTAAATTCATATCAACGTTCACTAAAATAAAACACTCTCTATCAAACGTAATACAACTTCACTTTAACTCTTGTTCTTAACCACTACTCGCTTGTTTGTGCAAACAACTGCCGGTCGTCACCCAATTCATTTGTCACTTGTTTCTAGCCACGTATGAGCGGATCAAGTTGAGTATATGTAAACAATTGCCGGTTATGACCCAATTCTTTCTTTTTAACCACCTCCAAACGACTCGAATTTGTTAGCGCCCAAGTATATATACCCACCTTGTTATTCCCAACATCTGATAAGTAAAGCTGGTGATTTTTAGCTTTTTCAAATCGGAAACTTAGCATTTTGTAGCGTTTATACGATTGTAATTTAGTATTTTATATCTTTTTAGAAAAATGGATACCTATAAAGGATTTTATTTTGATAAACAAGTACTGTCTTTTAAAATAACATATATGAAATTAAAATCACAGTTGTAAATATCTAATATTGAGATAAAAATACAAAAAATACATAAAGTTAACTGTGCATTTATTTTAAAAGCGCATAGATAAAGCAACACGGAGGAAAATAGAATAAATTGTTAAAGATTGAAACAATACACAAAAATTCTTGTGCTACATTCACATGACTTTCTCTACCCTATATAGCTTATTGTGCGTAAAAACGGTCTTCTCGAAAACTTATTTTTACTTTCTCTCCTACGTATAGTAAACAGGGGAAGTATTGCATTCCATCCAAAAACTCTATACAGAGATTTCACCGGAAATACAGATTTTAAGGCCCACTTAATCCAAAAAAGAGCATTTTTAGAAAAAGCATAACCCAAAAATGTAAATTCGGATAAATACCAAACTTAGTATATAGGTTCAGTATCTTTCGAAGATGTGACACGAAGGTTTTGAAGAAAATCCCCCCAACCCAGACTACACTTTATATGGAGCATTTTTCGAAAATTTTGGTTTTTTCAAAATTAACTAACGATTTTGATTAAAATATCACATATTTAAGATATTTTCATGACAAATTAAAATTTTTGTATTTTCTGGGAATGTCTCCCAAAGTATTCTTCATTGTGAACGACTTTTGCATAACTGGTAAACCGTAAGAGATAGACAAAATATTACTACACAAAAATGCAGTGCTCGTTAAAATACAGA
This sequence comes from Deroplatys truncata, assembly GCA_030765065.1. Lineage (NCBI taxonomy): Eukaryota > Metazoa > Arthropoda > Insecta > Mantodea > Mantidae > Deroplatys > Deroplatys truncata. The sequence goes on from CM060979.1 coordinate 12,351,792, forward strand.
ATTTATGTCATATACTTTTTTTTGGTGGAGTAATTTGTTTGAATTTTCCAATTACTTATACTTTTTCTCAAATGGGAATTCGTTATTCGTTTTTACTTTTTCTAGTACATATACTAAGTAGGGGAAGTATTGTATTCCACCTAAAAATTCGATACCGAGATTTCACCGGAAATACGTGTTTTGAAGATCCTATATCCAAAAAAAGTATTTTTGGAAACATGTCCGTGTGTGTGTGTCTGCGTTTGTGTGTGTATGTTTGAACAGCGTAACTCGGAAAACAACAGTCGGATAAACACCAAACTTGGTATTTAGGTTCAGTATCTTCCAGAGATGCGACACGAAGGTTTTCAAGAAAATCGCCCACCCCAGATTACCCTTTACATGGAACATTTTTCGAAAATTTTAATTTTCTCAAAAATGTCTCTAACGATTTTGATTAAAATACAATATGTTTATGACATTTTCATGACAAATGAAATGTATATCTCGAATTCTCTGGCAATGTCTCCAAAAGTATTCTTCATTGTGAACGACTTTTGCATAACTGGTAAACCATAAGAGATAGACAAAATTTTACTACACAAAAAATGTAGATCGCGTTAAAATACACAATTTATGTCATATACATTTTTTTTGTTGAGTGAACCATTTTCGAGATATTGCTTGTTATTCCCTTAAATTTTCCAATACTTATACTTTTTCTCAAATGGGAATTCGTTACTCTTTTTTTTATGTCCTGGACATGCAAAGAGAATTTATTGCGCCACATAGCAACCAGATCTTAAAAGATTTGACTGTCGCTTAAAGCCTACCAATTCCGCTTGCATCTACAAGAAAATTAGCAATAAGGTTAACATCTCGATTAACATGAAGCATATGGAGAATAACCGTTTGTAAAAATAGTTTTACAAGATTATAGACACAGTCGTGCGAGTGTAACACATCAGAATTTTTTTCTTCTAATTTCATATTATACTAACCTTCAAGAACAAAATAAAGGCAATTAAATGTGTTTTATATTCTAAAACTATTAAATTTTATGAATAAAACCACAGTGTTTTTAATAATAAGCAGGAATATCCATGCCCACAGTCAAATGTTACGCGTTAGGCATCCAAGCCTTATTTGGCCATCCCGTTCCTTTACCACAGGCACATTTGACTCGCGACGTTTGGCTGTGAACGGACGTTTCAATAAACATCGAATGTCAGTCTGGAATTTTCCAACAAGACTTTGCTAAGACGCATACAGTTGACGAGTTATCAAATTTAATTCATGAATTTTTTTGAAGATAGGATAATTGGTAAAGAATTATGGCTGTCACGATCCCCTAATTTAACTGTATGTGATTTTATCCGTGGTGAAATTTGAAAACCACTATACCAAAAATATGAGCCAAAAGTTAAGAATTTTAGTACATGAAAAGTGCATATTTTAACAATTTTAGCATATTTATTTTACATATTTTAAGTTCTACAAATTCGACGTTTTGGTATTATTTGCATGTAGTGTTTCATAGAGCTGAGATAAACTATTGGATACAACTTACCTCGTGCGTGATGTTTTATCATCAGATGACGTCAGTGTGGGTTCGTCTCCATTAATGATTCATCAACAGATATTCTTTTTAAAGAGTTATTCAACTTCTGCCAAGTTAACACATTTTCATTGTCTTTGCTTACACTGACCGTTTTTGTTCACTATTATGGCGCACACGCAATTTCAGTTACATCAAGTAAAGTTTTAAGAAACTTGAATTTAATAAAACACTTCCTATCAAACGTAATGTGACTTCACTTTAACTCCTGTTCCTCGCCACTACTCGCTTGTTTGTGCAAGCAACAACTGCCGATCGTCACCGAATTCATTTGTCACTTGTTTCTAGCCACCTATGAGCGGATCAAATTGGGTATACGTAAACAATTGCCAGTTATGGCCCAATTCAAGCATCCATTCTTCTTAACCACCTCTGGCTGAATTCGCTAGCACCCAAGTATACATACCCACCTTGTTTAACGTTTATACGTTTGTAATATACCATGTTATAGCATTTTGAAAAATTGCACAAAACTAGAATTAATTTTAATAAACAAGTAATGTCTTTAGAAATTAAAATCACTCTGTAAATGTGTAGTACTGAGATAAAAATCTGATGTGTTACACTCACATGACTTTCTCTACTCTTGCACAAACTATTTTTACAAGCGCTTATTCTCCATATGCTTCATGTTAATCGAGATGTTAATCTTATTGCTAATTTTCTTGTAGATGCAAGGGGAATACGGTAGGCTTTAAGCGATAGTCAAATATTTTAAGAGCTGGTTGCTATGTGGCGTATTCCATTCTCTTTGCATTACCAGGACAAAAAAAAATGAATAACGAACTCCCATTTGAGAAAAAGTATTGGAAAATTTAAGGGAACAACAAGCAATATCTCGAAAATGGTTCACTCAACAAAAAAATGTATATGACATAAATTGTGTATTTTAACGCGATCTACATTTTTTGTGTAGTAAAATTTTGTCTATCTCTTATGGTTTACCAGTTATGCAAAAATCGTTCACAATGAAGATAACTTTTGCAGACATTCCCAGAAAATTCGAGATTTGTTTCATTTGTCATGAAAATATCTTAAACATATGATATTTTAATTAAAATCGTTAGAGCCATTTTTGAGAAAATAAAAATTTTCGAAAAATGTTCTATGTAATGGATAATCTGGGGTGGGGGGATTTTCTTGAAAACCTTCGTGTCGCATCTCTGGAGGATACTGAACCTAAATACCAAGTTTGGTATTTATCCGACTGTTCGCTTCTGAGTTGTGCTGTTCACAGACAGACATACACACACGCACGGACATGTTTCCAAAAATACTATACGTAGTAGAGAAAGTAAAAATATTATGTGTAACAGTCACATGACTTTCTCACGCACTATCATTTATTTCTATATTTTTTCTACAAAGCATTCTCTTGAAAGCTTATTTTTCTATGTATTTTAATACAAAATAGAGGCGTTTTTGAGAAAATAAAAAATTACAACAAATGAGTCCTGTAAATTGGGAAATTTCTTAAAAATCTTTGCGTCGCATTCTTGGAAGACGTTTAACTAAAATACCAAGTATGGTATTTAACTGACTTTTCGTTTTTGAGTTGTGTATGCTGTTCACAGACATACGCACGCTGGCATAGGAAGGTCCGGGGTTCGATTCTCGTCGACCGCCCAGCCTGACCTTGTGATTTTTCGTGGTTTTCCCTAGACGGTAGACGAATACTGGTATGGTTTCTGATCTATGACGAAGCTCTCAGCTCAGCCTACTCTATGTTTCCTATACCTCCAATGTGTAATGAGTAGGGCCCGAATTTCTAGGTTTTAAACCACATTTTTCCTCGGTGTTTCATTAACGCATTTCAGGATATATATTCGTTTCACACATCCTGGTGCAGAATATGCGAATTTCATTACACCTAAAAAAAACCTAAATGAGGGGTTGACACTGAGGCAGTATTTTTAACACTTAAATGATTTCAGTCTAATTATATAGTATGTAAATTCAATAACAGCCCGCCTTGAAGCAATATGTGTATATAATAAATTGTAAAATGTATGTAAAGGTAAATGTTTATATTATGTTATCCATGTTTAATAATGTTATGTGAATATATTACGTAATTTAATAATGTAGGAGCTGTGAGAATAATAGGTTAAAAGTTGCTAACAATGAGGTAACAATGAGGTAACTTTGAGGCAATAATGAATTTGGAAGTTTAAATGCCTTTAGTCATTATGGAAACAATAATGTAATTTTAGTGACAGTTTATAAAATAGCCAATCAACAACCAGAAAAAGTTTTAGTTAAAAGAAACTATTCTATTGGATTAGGAATAGCCGATCAGAGACTTGAAATACAGAAATTTACAAATTATAGACGCTAGAAATCTATTCAGTTGCCTGCAGACAGTGTTTGTAACCGGATGCGTGATGCGTCCTCCAGAGATTTAATATGTATTTCGTGTGAGACGAAAATAGTTTACGTATTAAAAAGTGCAAGTATTTAATAAAAACATCTCACAGCTCTCTATATCAGTGAAGTGTTATTTAAATCGTGTCTAGCATTAATAAAAGGAGTGAAGTAAAATTATAATCTGTGTAAGCCTACATTCTTAGTCGCACCACAACCCTGCTAAGAGAAACGTGTCTCTAACAATAATACTGACGCAGCCGAGGCAAGCATAAATATATAATATTTAAAGAAACAGTCAAATTACAAAGATAATATTTTTTTTAAAGTTGGTGCAAAGGCCACCTGAAAGTACATTTGGGGCGAGGGCTAACGGAAAGCGGGCACTAAACGTATGGTTGCAACGAATTTGAAGTTCGTCTCCCCAACACTTGAAATATAATAAAACACCTTAAATACAAACTACTTCAAAATTGACGCCCAAACGTGAAGCTAAATAAATACCTACTTCAACACCTAAAATAACTTAGACAGCTGTTTTTCCTTTTTCGAAATGAAGAATGTTATTTTCAAATTGAAACTCATTGTAAAATTTCCAGCTCTTATAGCAAGTAGATAGTTCACGTTACTACATTAGGTAGCACATGTGGCGTGGATGCAGCTGACAGAAGGAAAGGAGGAGCGTAACCTGCGTAATGGATCAGCTCCAATTGTTTGTAATTGTTGTATAGTGAAACAACGCCTAAATCACATTTATTGAAAAAGTGGATTACTGCAGATCCACACTTCACTTTTGTTAGTGACAGACAGTGATGCCTACATGTTGAAGGCCGGGGAGTTCTACAGTCCTTCCACCCAACCATGCTACATGTTATGAGCTTGGCCTACGGCCTGCACCGCCTTGCGGAGGAGAGTAGAAGCCACTTCGATGACCTGAACAGCCAGATATCTTAGGTCTAGAAGGTTTTATTAAAAGACCCAACGCGTATACAATTGTTCAAAGAGAAAGTACCGGCAACCCCTCTTCCACCTGAGCCCTTATTTACCCGCAGGGGAACTTGGCTGTCTGCTGCCATTTACTATGCCGAGCACTTAAAAGACGTTAAAATGTCGTCAATGAATTAGATAAAACAGAAGCTTCCTGCATTGCCAAGACTAAGAAATCACTCGAGTGCCCCACTCTTGCGCTTCCCTTGTGTATATTTGGACACATTTTTGTTTTATACCAGAAGCTACAAGTTTGCCACTGAAAAATGCTCTAGATATCATTGGTAATGCTTTCACTAGAGAAATACCTGGACTAGTGGGAGTTACATGTTCTTCGAAGTTGCAGAAGATTCTTGATCTATGTTCTACACACCAATGACGTCATAATCCATTGAGAGAACCTTTTCTTCATACAGGAATGTGTTACGTGATAATAGGAAATAGTTTATACCAGAAAATTTGGGAATGTATGTATCTACTGCCATGAAAAAAAATAAATCTCACAAATAAGTACCAGAAAAGCAAAATTATTGATGCCTGTATTGATTCACGAAGCAAACCATAAAAAAAACTATTTTAATCAAGAAAAACCTAAAAACAACCTATTTTAAGCATATAAGAAACCTAAAATGAAGATTTATTCCACCTAAAAATCCGGGCCCTAGTAACGAAGGTTTATCTATATTAACAAGAGTAGGTAAAAGAATAACGTCTTGTGAATAGAGAAAGTCACGTAAATGCAACACACGAGATTCTTTTAAAGCAATATCGGTGGTTTTGTAATGTAATTTATGACAACAGGAAACGCAGAAGTATTATTCAAGAACTGCAGTGCTAGGATCAATGACTCGGAAACGTGCGCAGAAAAGGTTTCCCCCTCACTCACTACATGATTGTATGCAGAAAACATTGTATAGAGATTACACAAGCAGTCCTGGAGCTGGGGGAGAGGACACGACACTGCAATAGATTAAATCTGTGTATTCATGAAGTGGGCAAAATAATCGTAACTATAGATACAGGCACATGTGCAAGTATCAGCCCCTCGAGCACTTACTTGCAATTGAGTCACTAAGGATATCACTGTTTTTAGGTATCCAATTTAAAGTGGACAAATCAGTGAAAACTAAAAAAATCTGATGTGTTACACTCACATGACATTCTCTACTCTTGTACAAACTATTTTTACAAAAGCTTATTCTCCATCTACTTCATGTTAATCGAGATGTTAATCTTATTGCTAATTTTCTTGTAGGTGCAAGGGGAATATGGTAGGTTTTAAGCGATAGTCAAATGTTATAAGAGCTGGTTGCTATGTGGAGTATTCCATTCCCTTTGCATGTCCAGGAGATAAAAAAATGAATAACGAATTCCCTTTTGAGAAAAAGTATAAGTATTGGAAAATTTAAGGGAATAACAAGCAATATCTCGAAAATGGTTCACTCAATAACAAAATTGGTAGGACATAAATTGTGTATTTTAACGCGATCTACATTTTTTGTGGAGTAAAATTTTGTCTATCTCTTATGGTTTACCAGTTATGCAAAAGTCGTTGACAATGAAGAATACTTTTGGAGACATTCCCAGAAAATTCGAGATATACATTTCATTTGTCATGAAAATATCTTAAACATATGATACTTTAATCAAAATCGTTAGAGCCATTTTTGAGAAAATTAAAATTTTCGAAAAATGTTTCATGTAAAGGGTAATCTGGGGTGGGGGGATTTTCTTGAAGACCTTCGTGTCGCATATCTGGAAGATACTGAACCTAAATACCAAGTTTGGTGTTTATCCGACTGTTCGTTTCTGAGTTATGCTGTTCACAGACACACAGACAGACACACACACGGATGTGTTTCCAAAAATGCTTCTTTTGGATTCAGGGGGTCTCAAAACATGTATTTCCGGTGAAATCTCGGTATCAAATTTTTGGGTGGAATACAATACTTCTCCTACTTTCTCTACGTAGTAGAGAAAGTAATAATTAAATGATTTTATTGTTTTTCAAAATATTCCCCTTTAACATCAACACATTTTTCCATTCGTTGAAACCAGTCCTTAAAGCAACGATGTCACTCTTCCTAACGCACTGCACAAATAAGTGTTTTATAATGTTCCACTGCTTCAACTGATGACGAAAAAGTGATTCGAAGTATTTTATCTGTAACTTTTGGAAACAAAAAGAAATCACAGGGTGTTAGGTCAGGGCTGTAGGGTCCATTGTGCTCACCTTTAGGACATCCAGATATTCAGTTAGTTTTGCTATATGCGACAATGCGTTGCTGTGATCTAACCGTATTTTTGCATTTGGTAAAAGGAATCCAAACGTGGTATTTAAGTTCAGTACCTTATAAAGATGCGATACGAAGATTCTAAAGAAAATTCACAACCTCTAACTAACATTTACGTGATACATTTCTCGAAATTTATACTTTCTCTACTACGTATAGTAATTAGGGGAAGTATTGTATTCCACCCAAAAATTCGATACCGAGATTTCACCGGAAATACATGTTTTGAGACCCCCTGAATCCAAAAAAGCATTTTTGGAAACATGTCCGTGTGTGTGTCTGTGAACAGCATAACTCAGAAACGAACAGTCGGATAAACACCAAACTTGGTATTTAGGTTCAGTATCTTCCAGAGATGCGACACGAAGGGTTTCAAGAAAATCCCACCACCCCAGATTACCCTTTACATGGAGCATTTTTCGAAAATTTTAATTTTCTCAAAAATGGTTCAAACGATTTTAATTAAAATATCATATGTTTAAGATATTTTCATGACAAATGAAATGTATATCTTGAATTTTCTGGGAATGTCTCCAAAAGTATTCTTCATTGTGAACGACTTTTGCATAACTGGTAAACCATAAGAGATAGACAAAATTTTACTACACAAAAAATGTAGATCGCGATAAAATACACAATTTATGTAATATACATTTTTTTTTGTTTAGTGAACCATTTTCGAGATATTGCTTGTTATTCCCTTAAGTTTTTCAATACTTATTTTCTCAAATGGGAATTCGTTATTCATTTTTTTGTCTTGGATATGCAAAGAGTATTAATCTGTGGCAAAGAGAATGGTGCTGCACCTAGCAACCAGCTATTAAGAGATATGTCTATGCTTAAAGGCTCTGTATTGCCCTTGCAAATACAAAACAAGGGGAACATAGTACGCCTTAAGCGATAGTCAAATATTTTTAGAACTGGTCACTATGTGTAAAATGAAATTCTCTTTGAGTGTCAAAAGATCGTTTCTGCAAATGTTTATCTCAATTAATATGAAGTATATGGAGAATAAGAGTTTTTAAAAATAGTTTATACAAGAGTAGAGAAAGACATGTGAGTGTAACACGTCAGATTTTTACTTTCTCTACTACGTATAGTAAGTAGGGGAAGTATTGCATTCCACCCAAAAATTCGATACCGAGATTTCACAGGAAGTACATATTTTGAGGCCCCCTGAATCCAAAACAAAAACATTTTTAGAAAAAGCTCCGCGTGTGTCTGCGTGTCTGTGAACAGTATAACTCAAAAACGAAAAGTAGGATAAATACCAAACATGGTATTGAGGTTCAGTATCTCTCAAAGATGTAATACAAAGATTTTTAAGAGAATTCCCGACCTCATACTACCATTTACATGGAAGATTTTTCAAAAATTTTTATTTTCTCAAAAATGGCTTTAACGATTTTGATTTAAGTATCATATATTTAAGATATTTTATGAAATATAAAACGTATATCTTGAATTTCCTGGGAATATCCCCCAAAAGCCGTCTTATTTCTGAATGGCGTTTCTGTAACTGCTAAAGCGTAATAGATAGACAACACTTTTCTACACAAAAACTGTAGATATCGTTAAAACACACAATTTATGTCATATACAGTTTTTTTGTCGAGTGAACCATTTCAGAGATATTCCTTGTTATTTGTTAGAATTTTCCAATTCTTATACTTTTTCTCAAATGGCAATTCGTTATTGGTTTTTTTATGTCCTGGTAATGCAAAGAGAATGGAATACTCCACATAGCAACCAGCTCTTAAAATATTTGACTATCGCTTAAAGCCTACCAATTCCCCTTGCATCTACAAGAAAATTAGCAATAAGTATAAAGTAGATGGAGAATAATCGTTTGTAAAAATAGTTTGTAAATGTAACACTTAGATTTTTTTGTGGCATTAGCTATTTCAGAGATATTCATTATTAATGGTTCAAATTGTTCAACACTTGTCGCTCTTTTAAACTCCCATCCATGTTCAGTTGTTTCTCGCAATGTCATGGAAACAGTATGGAATTTTAAGGCCAGCATATAGCGTCCAGTTGTTAAACATTTGACTATCGCTGTTCCTTTGTACTTATAATGAGTTGGCTAACATAGTTTTTGCTCTTGTATTATTCGTAGAAACGGTGAAACCAAATCTAACGCGAGGCTGTGATATTCCTGACAAAATCACTCGCGACTGTCAGTTACTCGAGATTTTTTCGGAATAACAAACATAACGTCGACTGTGAAGAAGATTATTTTGTTTTATTTATTTGTTATTTGCCCCACGATTTGGGAGCCAATTTGAAGATTGTTGCTGCATTGAAGGAGTTGAATTGTAGTTCAACTGTTGGGGAGCCGAATTTGAAGTAGTTGCAACCGCACGTATGGTACCCGCTTTCCGGTAGCCTTCGCCCCAAATGTACTTTCCGGTGGCCTTTACCCCAAAATGTTTAAAAATATATATTAAATTTGTAATTAGACTGTTTCTTTAAAAATTATATATTTATGTTTGCCTCGGCTGCGTCAGTATTAATTTTAGAGACATGAATTTCTTAACCAGCTGCGCCGTGGCCGAGTGGTTACACCTCTCGCCTCCCACCGCGGCGGCCCTGGCTCAATCCCAGGGACCTGCATGTGGGATTTGTGGTGGACGAAGCGGCGTCTAGGCGGGTTTTCTCCGGGTTCTCCGGTTTACCCCGCCATTCATTCCACCAACTGCTCCATCATCACCCATTTCACCAACATTTCGTTTCATCTACTTCCTTCATTCCATACCAGGCATCGGGCTGATCACCCATCCTGGATGTTCTGCCTGATCCATGAGTGTCTGCTCCTCGACTGGCCTCTGACCCCAGGCACCCGCCTGTAAGTCCTGGGGGGTGTAAGTCCTACATAAGAGGAAGGTAAACAGATAATGAATGAATGAATGAATTTCTTAGCCGGGCGTGATGCGGCTGAAGAATGTAGGCTTACACAGGTTATAACTTTTTAATTCACTCTTTTCTTTATTAATTCTTGACACGATTTAAATAACACTTCACTGATATAGAGGGAGCTGTGAGCTTTTTTTAAATTACTTGCATTTTTTAACACGTAAAACTATTTTCGTCTCACACGAATACGTATTAAATTTCTCGAGGACACATCTCGCATTAGGAACACTGTCTGCAACGAACGCGTCCAGTTATGAGCACTGTCCACAAGCAACTGACTTGGTTTCTACCACCTAAATTTGTAAATTTCTGTATTTCAAGTCTCTGATTGGCTATTCCTAATCCAATAGAATACCATTATTTAACTAAAGCTTCTTCTGGTTGTTGATTGGCTATTTTATAAACTGTCACAAAAATTACATTATTGTAACTCCAAGAATCACAAGTAGTATTGTTAGACTTTCTTAATCATTATTGACTCAAGGTTACCTCATTGTTACCTCATTGTTAGCAAGTTTTAACCTATTATTCTCATAGCTCCTACATTATAAAATTACGTAATTCATTCACATAACATTATTGAACATGTACGTATAATATAAACATTTACAATGACTGTTACTTACTTTTTATATGTTGTTACATACACATATTGCTTTAAGGCGGGCTGTAATTAAATTTATACATTATATAATTAGACTGAAATCATTCAAGTGTTAAAAAACTGCCTCAACCGGGATTGGTTATAATTTACCGACGTAAGATTATTTGTAAATATTAATTTAATTTCACATCTTTTGTTTCGTTCAAGCATCCTGTACAGATTCTGGGAACCCTGTTTTACAGTTTGAAGCTCTTGCACGCCATCTTGAGCTGTGATCTTGGAGTGATACGAAGAGCAAGGCAGAAGAATTTACTACAGCTTGTGTAACTGATCGGATAAATTCATTGTGGTACAAACACAATTCTATTACAGAGATGAGCAACCCTGCGGATGCTCAAGTAGAAGCTGCAAATTGTTGTTTAATTAACGTTTTATTTTATGTGGTTATTAAACGCGTGTTTGCACGAGTGCATTATCATGCACGTAGCGTGAACTACATAAACACGTGTCGCACGGTGTAAAAATGTCTGTTCACTTATACAGCAGGGATTATTAATGAATACTTGACACTAGATTAAACAGCAGTGAAACAGTAGTGTGCTATACATACGCATGCAAAAAGTGTCAAAAGTACATTCCATCTGCAGTATTTGTTTAATGTCAATCAAAGATATAAATATAACACACGGTTCGTTACATTATAAACAGAAGTAAATGTCGCTTTGTTCGCTCTGTCTTCTGTTTACTTAAGTAATATTTCATGGCCATCCACGTACACTCGACCAAATTAAAACTCGCTGGCTTTTTCTGCGTATATCCGTATAGTAAAGGGTCTTTCAACAAGAGTGTCCTATCTTTAACATGTGATAGCTGGCGTTGTTATTGAGTTACAGAAGTCATTTTTTTCATGTGGTTACAGTTGTTATCGACAAATAGCCATGGAACGTTACACCATTCAGCAACGCGTAGAAATTGCAAAAATTTATTATAAAAATCTGTTCGCCAAATCTTCCGTGTACTGCGTGAAGTTTACGGTGTGCATAATCGTCCCTGCCAGAGAACGAGTCGGTGTTAGATCGATAAATTTGAAAGAAATGGTTCTGTCAGCGATCAAAGAACGCCTGTACGTACTCAACGTAAGCGCTCCACGTTCGTGAGAGTGTACCCGAGAACGGAAACAAATTAATTGCTCATCGAGCGCAAGAATTGGGGCTTTCGCCGACCACAACTTGGCGAATTCTGCATCTAGACTTGAAGTTTTACGCTTACAAAATGTTGTTAACACAAGAACTAAGGCCCAACAACCGTAGGTTGCGCCGTATATTCGCTGACTGGGCTATGGTGCAATTGGAAGCTGACCCGGATTTTTGTCTAAAAATTATCTTCAGCGACGAACCCCACTTTTGGATGGATGGTTGTGTTAACAAACAAAATTGCTGCTATTGGAGCAATCATAATCCAATGCAGATTCAAGAACGACCATTTCATCACCAAAAGGTTACTGTGTGGTTTGGATTTTGGTATGGTGGAATCATTGGTCCATATTTTTTCCAAGATGAAGATGGAGAAGATCAACCAATGGAGAAATATAGCGGGCTGTTATAAGGGACTATTTTTGGCCACAATTGGATGGTATGGATCTAAGAAACATATGGTTCCAGCAAGATGGTGCCACATGTCATACTGCTCTCGAAACAATCGATCTTTTGAAGGAGAAGTTCAGAGGTTTCATCATTTCCCATGGTGGTGATTTTAACTGCCCCCCCCAGATCATGCGATTTAACGCCTTTGGGTTACTTCCTGTGGGATTATGTTAAATCTCGAGAAACAGTAAATGATCTTCTGAATAACATCACGCGTGTTATTCGTGAAGTGGACCTAATTTACGTTCTTCTGTCATTGAAAATTGGGTCAACTGTATACGCGCAACCCAACGAAGTCGCGGCGGTCACTTAACTGATGTTCTCTTCCACACGTAATGACATTAATTATGTTCCAAAATAAAAAAAGAAATAAACCTCTATCATTTATGGAACGTGTTTTATTTAAGTTCAAAGATAGGACACTTGTTGAAAGACCCTGTAGTTATAATGGGGAACACAAATATAATCACAAGAGTGTCCCGAGAAAATAATTCCTATACGAGAATTTCAAACAGGCAATGCTTCAACATTAGATATTTGTAACCAAAACACGCTTTTTTCTGTGGAAATTTTTCACGAAGCAGCACTACGTTTTCATCTCGAAGATTTCTATCCACAGAAAACAAACCTTTAATGTCAGGATTTCTCTTTAAAACATCGAGCGAGGGATGTCACGGGTTCGAGCTCCGCGACTGCCCACTCTAACCTGAGCTTTTCGTGGATTCCCCGAATCGGCAGGCAAATGTTGGGGTGATTCAGCTTCTACCACAAATCTCCTGCCCCCCATTTCCTGTACCTTGTCATCTGTTTCAGATTTGTAGGACCAGGCGGCGGTTTTCGGCGGGTTGTGGCTGAATGGTGAGTGTCTGCTCTGTGGGAGTTTTCTGCTGACGTCGTCCAGGCACTACTCGGCTCGAACTCGGCACAATGTCTGGGCTCGGGCGGCGTTGGAGGCATTCAATCTGGAAACGTTATGAACCCCGGCTGTGCTTGTGCCCGTCGGGTCTCTCACTCACAGGGCTTACGGTAGAAACACAAGTGACCTACTGGCCTGCCCCTTTATCTCTCTCTAAAACACTACACAATGTTCTTGCATGCTTTAAAGGACCACTCTCAAGTTTACTCCGAACCTCTATAGTACGCACTTTAACATATTGTCACTAATTGTTTAAAAATCTGATGTGTTACACTCACATGACTTTCTCCACTCTGGTACAAAGTATTTTTACAAACTCTTATTCTCCATCTATTTCATATTAATCGAGATAAACATTTACAGAAACGATCTTTTGACATGCAAAGAGAATTACATTTTACACATAGCGACCAATTCTAGAAATATTTGACTATCGCTTAAGGCGTACTATCTTCCCCTTGTTTTGTATTTGCAAGGGCAATATAGAAATACAGTAGCCTTTAAGCAACGAGATATCTCTTAATAGCTGGTTGCTAGGTGCAGCACCATTCTCTTTGCCACAGATTAATACTCTTTGCATATCCAAGACAAAAAAATGAATAACGAATTCCCATTTGAGAAAAATTATAAATATTGGAAAATTTAAGGGAATAACAAGCAATATCTCGAAAATGGTTCACTCAACAAAAAAATGTATATGACATAAATTGTGTATTTTAACGCGATCAACATTTTTTGTGTAGTAAAATTTGGTCTATCTCTTATGGTTTATCAGTTATGCAAAAGTCGTTCACAATGAAGAACACTTTCGGAAACATTCCCAGAAAATTCGAGATATACATTTTATATGTCATAAAAAATCTTAAAAATATGATATTTTAATCAAAATCGTTAGATCCAGTTTTGAAAAAATTTAAATTTTCGAAAAATATTCCATGTAAAGGGTAATCTGGGGTGGGGGGATTTTTTTCGAAAACCTTCGTGTCGCATCTCTGGAAGATGCTGAACCTAAATACCAAGTTTTGTGTTTATCCGACTGTTCGTTTCTGAGTTATGCTGTTCACAGACAGACACACAGACACACAGACAGACAGACAGACAGACACACAGACATACACACACAGGCACACACACACACGGACATGTTTCCAAAAATGCTTTTTTTGGATTCAGGGAATCTCAAAACATATATTTCCGGTGAAATCTCGGTATCGAATTTTTGGGTGGAATACAATACTCATACTTAATATACGGAGTAGGGAAAGTAAAAATCCGAGGTCTAATTAAAATAAAAGACAAACGAATTTCAAGTTTTTACACTCGCGGGTTGAAAGGTCGTTTAAACAGCTTAATTAATTAATTTAGCTTAGTTATTTATTCTGAATCATTAAATTTGCTTAATTATATAATTAAATACGGTAGGTAACCATCTATTCCTAATCAAGGTTGTTTACATGAGCTTTAAACCATCCTTAAAAAGTTTGCTGTTGGTTTCTATTCTATCAGAATATACCACGAAACCTACATTGCAGCTCCATTTCAGTAATTAATTAAACCTTCAATTTGTATATATTTTGTTTATTTTTACGTTAAAATAGACTGTACTGGAATCTCCAAGCCGCTAGAAAGAAAATAAAACACTGTTTTTTTTCTATTCTATTTTATTTTACGTCGCTTTAACTCCTTGGTCATATGCGACGGATCTGGATAACTCTTAGAACGATATGTGATGGACAGTTAGCCTTCTAGGTCTCCTCCCTGTAACCACCTGCTGCATGCCGTGCAGACGGCATTAGGTTGCCGGTCAGTCTAACCACCGCCCACACACTGAAAGGCGGACAGTTAACCTTCTAGGTCTCATCCCTGTAACCACCTCCTTTATGTCGTACAGACGGCATTAGGGTGTCGTCCAGTCTAATCGCCGCCCTCACACAGAAAGGCGGACAGTTAGTCTTCTAAGTCTCATTCCTGTAACCACCCGCTTCATGTCGTGCAGATGGCGTTAGAGCGCCGTCCATTGTAACCGCCGCCCTCACACAGAAAGGCGAACAGTTAGTCTTCTGGGTCTCATCCCTGTAACCACTTGCTTCATGCCGTGCAGATGGCATTAGGGTGCCGTCCATTCCAACCGCCGCCCTCACACAGAAAGGCGGACAGTTAGCCTTCTAGGTCTCATTCCTGTAACCACCTGCTTCATGGCGTGCAGATGGCATTAGGGTGTCGTCCAGTCTAACCGCCGCCCTCACACAGAAAGACGGACAGTTAGCCTTCTAGGTCTCATTCCTGTAACCACCTGCTTCATGTCGTGCAGATGGCATTAGGGTGCCGTCCAGTCCAACCGCCCCCCTCACACAGAAAGGCGGACAGTTGGCCTTCTAAGTCTCATTCCTGTAACCACCTGCTTCATGGCGTGCAGATGGCGTTAGAGCGCCGTCCATTGTAACCGCCGCCCTCACACAGAAAGGCGGATAGTTGGCCTTCTAGGTCTCATTCCTGTAACCACCTGCTTCATGGCGTGCAGATGGCATTAGGGTGCCGTCCAGTCTAACCGCCGACCTCACACAGAAAGGCGGACAGTTGGCCTTCTAGGTCTCATTCCTGTAACCACCTGCTTCATGGCGTGCACATGGCATTAGGGTGCCGTCCAGTCCAACCGCCGCCCTCACAAAGAAAAGCGGACAGTTGGCCTTCTAAGTCTCATTTCTGTAACCACCTGCTTCATGCCGTGCAGATGGCATTAGGGTACCATCCAGTACAACCGCCGCCCTCACACAGAAAGGCGGACAGTTGGCCTTCTAAGTCTCATCCCTGTAACCACCTGCTTCATATCGTGCAGATGGCATTAGGGTGCCGTCCAGTCTAACCGCCGCCCTCACACAGAAAGACGGACAGTTGGCCTTCTAAGTCTCATCCCTGTAACCACCTGCTTCATATCGTGCAGATGGCATTAGGGTGCCGTCCAGTCTAACCGCCGCCCTCACACAGAAAGACGGACAGTTGGCCTTCTAAGTCTCATCTCTGTAACCACCTGCTTCATATCGTGCAGATGGCATTAGGGTGCCGTCCAGTCTAACCGCCGCCCTCACACAGAAAGACGGACAGTTGGCCTTCTAAGTCTCATTCCTGTAACACTCTGCTTCATGTCGTGCAGATGACATTAGGGTGCCGTCCAGTCCAACCGCCGCCCTCACACAGAAAGACGGACAGTTAGTCTTCTAAGTCTCATCCCTGTAACCACCTGCTTCATGTCGTGCAGATGGCATTAGGGTGCCGTCCAGTCCAACCGCCACCCTCACACAGAAAGACGGACAGTTGGCCTTCTAAGTCTCATCCCTGTAACCATCTGCTTCATGTCGTGCAGATGGCATTAGGGTGCCGTCCAGTCTAACCGCCGCCCATGCTTTTTTTGGATTCAGGGTTCTCAAAACATGTATTTCCGGTGAAATCTCGGTAGCGAATTTTTGGGTGGAATACAATACTTCCCCTACTTACTTTACGTAGTAATGGAAGTAAAAACATAGCGCTACCTCCCATCACAGCATCAACACCAAACCGCTACCCTACAATAAGTCCATCATCCCTATGGTTAAACCCTTCCAAGGGTAGGTACATAGCAAAACTCACTTAGGCTCACCACGAGCCTACCAGACTGGAGTCCTGAGTCCCATTTCGTGAACTGTCCGCTATAAACTTCCTTTACTATAACTCCAAAAGCTTTCACATTCACCGACGCTGCACAACATCGCGCAGTTCCAATTTATAATTCGAATTGTTACATGTCCGCCTTCGTACTAGTTCTGATTATAAAGGTTTCATGTCCCCATGCACATGTCCAGTGTATAAGTGATATTACTCGTGTATCTCAGATCTCGCCATGTAATTGATATTATTCTCCTACGAAATACGTGACACCTTAGTTTAATATTATTTGTTAACAGAACTTCCTCAACATAAATGCTATTATATATTGGGGGATAAATACTACGAAACTCCCACAGTTGCGACCGTGTGCACCATAGAAATTGGTAAAGTACCAATTTACCGCCATGAGCGGTCATTTGTGAGGCAGCATTTTTAACAGTATAATTTCAGTCTAATTATATAATATATAAATTCAATAACAGCCCGCCTTAAAGCAATATGTGTATGTATAATTTGTAAAATGTATGTAACAGTCATTGCATATGCTTGTATTATTGTATCCATGTGTAATAATGTTATGTGAATGTATTACGTAATTTAATAATGTAGGAGCTGTGAGAATAATAAGTTAAGCGTTGCTAACAATGAGGTAACCTTGAGGCAATAATGAGTTTGAGAGTTTAAATGTTATTCAAGATTCTTGGAAGCATTAATGTAATTTTAGTGACAGTTTATAAAAAAATCTGATATGTTACACTCACATGACTTTCTCTACTCTTGTACAATCTGTTTTTACAAACACCTATTCTCCATATGCTTCATGTTAATCGAGATATCGAGATGTCAATCTTATTGGTAGTTTTCTTGTGGATGCAAGGGAAATATGGTAGCTTTTAAGCGATAGTCAAATATTTTAACGCTGGTTGCTATGTGGCGCATTCCATTCTCTTTGCATGTCCAGGACAAAAAAAATGAATAACGAATTTGAGAAAAAGTATTAAGTATTGGAAAATTTAAGGGAATCACAAGTAATATCTCGAAAACGGTTCACTCAACAAAAGAAATGTATATGACATAAATTGTGTATTTTAACGCGATCTACATTTTTTGTGCAGTAAAAGTTTGTCTATCTCTTATGGTTTACCAGTTATGCAAAAGTCGTTCACAATGAAGAACACTTTCGGAAACATTCCCAGAAAATTCGAGATATACATTTTATATGTCATAAAAAATCTTAAAAATATGATATTTTAATCAAAATCGTTAGATCCATTTTTGAAAAAATTAAAATTTTCGAAAAATATTCCATGTAAAGGGTAGTCTGGGGTGGGGGGATTTTCTTGAAAACCTTCGTGTCGCATCTCTGAAAGATAATGAACCTAAATACCAAGTTTGGTGTTTATCTGACTGTTCGTTTTTGAGTTATGCTGTTCACAGACACACAGACACACACACACACACACACACACACACACTAATACAGACACACCCGGACATGTTTCCAAAAATGCTTTTTTTGGATTCAGGGGTCTCAAAACATGTATTTCCGGTGAAATTTCGGTATCGAATTTAGGGTGGAATGCAATACTTCCCCTACTTACTATATGTAGTAGAGAAAGTAAAAATAACTAATCAACAACCTTTAGTTAAATGCAGGTATTCTATTGGAGTAGAAATAGCCAATCAGAGATTTGAAATACAGAAATTTACAAGTTTAGACGGTTGAAATCTAGTCAGTTGCCTGCAGACAGTGACAGTAACCGGATGCATGATGCATCCTCGAGAAATTAAATACGTATTCGTGTGAGACGAAAATAGTATATGTATTAAAAAGTGCAAGTATTAAATAAAAGAATCTCACAGATCTCTATATCAGTGAAGTGCTATTTAATTTGTGTCAAGGATTAATAAAAAGGAGTGAATTAAAACTTAAAAATCTGTGTAAGCCTACATTCTTGTCGTATCACAACCCTCCCAAGATATCCATGTCTCTAACAATAATACTGACACAGCCGAGGCAAACATAAATATATAATACTTAAAGAAACAGTTTAATTACGAAGTTAATATTTTTTTTTAAACTTGAGGCAAAGGCCACCTAAAAATACATTTGGGGCGAAGGCTACTGGAAGCTGTGTACTATACGTGCTGTTGCAAATACTTCAAGTGTTCGGCTCCCCAACAGTTGAAATATAATACAGCATCATAAAAAATGTAGATCGCGTTAAAATACACAATTTATGTCATATACGTTTTTTTTGTTGAGTGAACCATTTCCAGATATTGCGTGTTATTCCCTTAAATTTTCCAATACTTTTTCTCAAATGGGAATTCGTTATTCATTACTTTCTCTACTACGTATAGTAAGTAGGGGAGTATTGTATTCCACCCAAAAATTCGATACCGAAATTTCACCGGAAATACATGTTTTGAGACCCCCTGAAACCAAAAAAAGCATTTTTGGAAACATGTCCGTGTGTGTGTCTGTGTGTATGTGTGTTTGTGTGTCTGTGTGTGTGTGTGTGTGTGTGTGTGTGTTTGTCTGTCTGTGAACAGCATAACTCAGAAACGAACAGTCGGATAAACACCAAACTTGGTATTTAGGTTCAGTATCTTCCAGAGATGCGACACGAAGGTTTTCAAGAAAATCCCCCAAGAAACATTTTTCGAAAATTTTAATTTTCTCAAAAATGGCTCTAACGATTTTGATTAAAATATCATATGTTGAAGATATTCTCATGAAAAATGAAATGTATATCTCGAATTTTCTGTGAATGTCTCCAAAAGTATTCTTCATTGTGAACGACTTTTGCATAACTGGTAAATCATAAGACATAGACAAAAATTTTCTACACAAAAAATGTAGATCGCGTTAAAATACACAATTTATGTCATATACATTTTTTTGTTGAGTGAACCGTTTTCGAGATATTGCTTGTTATTCCCTTAAATTTTCCAATACTTCTACTTTTTCTTTTTTTGTCCTGGACATGCAAAGAGATTGGAATGCGTCACATAGCAACCAGCACTTAAAACATTTGACTATCGCTTAAAACCTACCATATTCCCCTTGCACCTACAAGAAAATTAGCAATAAGATTAACATCTCGATTAACATGAAGCATATGGAGAATAAGCGTTTGTAAAAATAGTTTGTACAAGAGTAGAGAAAGTCATGTGAGTGTAACACATCAGATTTTTTTATAGGCTCCTCAGTGGCTGCCTCTCACGGGAAGATATAAATGTAAAAGTTGGGCGGAAAGTCACCGTACACCTGTATCAAATGTTATTATGCTATGTTACCTCGTATCAATTGTTGGAAATGATGGTAACATGTCTTCGCAGTCGAGTTTTCATTTGTAGCCATGGCAGATGTGAGCGGTCATAGTTACAGTATTGAGGAGCGCTTAGTAACAAGTGTGTGAACGAACGACAGCACTATGGGAGCATTCCAGGACAGTTTTCATAAGGCTCCACCGCGAAAAGCAACACTTCTGTATTGGGAAAGACGTGATTTTCCGTTTGATACTAGTGTTAAAGATCGGCCGCTGAATGAAAGGAAGAAGATACGAGAAATGGACACTTAAACGTGCTTCGGAACTCGGTATACCGAGGACAACAATGCTAGACCACATGAAAAAAGACCTTAAGCTCAGATCTTTTCAACCGACGTTCGTAAACGAGTTATTGAATAGAGACCAGAATGAGCGCGGTACTCAATTTCCAAATGCAGTGAACCGTGCCAAGATTATGTTTTCAGATGAATGTGAGATTTATCGCAGCTCACGTGCTAGAACTATTGTGTTTTGGACCAAAGACAAAACTCATTACACAGTCGAGTTGGAAAGGAACCCACCTCACGTAATCACATCACAACATCTGCTTGGACTGTACTTTTTTGAAGAGATTGTAAATGGCGCAAACTATTTACACATGTTACAAACATGGTTAATACCTGAGCTTGAGGAAAGGGGCCTCACAGAATGCATATGGTTGCAGCAAGATGGAGCACCTTCTCACTACGCTCTTGCAGTGCGCGAGTTCCTAAATGAACACTTTCCAGGTAATTGACATCTCGTTATGGGGAGTCATTAAGGCGCATGTATTTGCACGTCGTCATGCTACAAACGAAGAACTGCGCAATGTTGATGTGGATGCATTTCGCACTTTAACACCGGACATGCTCAGGAATATGTCAAGAAGAACATGGAGTGGTATGGAACTGTGCTTACAGTATAATGGGCAACATGCAGATATACTGGACACTCAATACGTAAGTGCTTGTGCTAAAATAAATCAATTAGCATTCGATACTAGAGGATAGGGGGACTTCCGGTCCAGTTGTCGCGGTATCTTTCGTGTTATCTTATTTGTTGAGCGCCTGTTATTGTTTTACTATTTTGAATTTTGAGTTCTTTGTCCTCCGGCTAGCTAATATTACCCAGTCGAGCAAATCTCTTAAACAGGGTGTGTAAATGGAAAGGAGTTGTTACTGAATGATAACACTGATAAAAGAATTTGTTTTTACACTTTTATTGCCGTCACACTTCATTAATTTCACAGATTTACTTTTGATACACGCCCGACTGAAACTGTTATATTTTCGAATGTAACTATAATCACTTATTTGCCGCACATTATTAATTCGCGTATTTCACATTTGTAACTAGCTTTACGACGCGAGAGATTCTGTAGAATTGCGAGATGTGTAACCCATGAATGATTCAGTTGAAGTGCGCGACGTGTAACCCATGAATGATTCTGTTGGACTGCGGGACGTGTAACCCATGAATGATTCTGTTGGACTGCGGGATGTGTAACCCATGAATGATTCTGTTGAACTGGACGAGGTGTAACCCATGAATGATTCTGTAGAATTGCGAGATGCGTAACCCATGAATGATTCTGTAGAATTGCGAGATGTGTAACCCATGAATGATTCTGTAGAACTGGACGAGGTGTAACCCATGAATGATTCTGTTGGACTGCGCGATGTGTAACCCATGAATGATTCTGTAGAATTGCGAGATGTGTAACCCATGAATGATTCTGTAGAATTGCGCGACGTGTAACCCATGAATGATTCTGTTGAACTGGACGAGGTGTAACCCGTGGATGATTCTGTTGAACTGCGCGATGTGTAACCCATGAATGATTCTGTTGAACTGCGCGATGTGTAACCCATGAATGATTCTGTAGAATTGCACGATGTGTAACCCATGGATGATTCTGTTGGACTGCGCGATGTGTAACCCATGAATGATTCTGTAGAATTGCGAGATGTGTAACCCGTGAATGATTCTGTAGAATTGCGCGACGTGTAACCCATGAAAGATTTTGTTGAACTGCGCGATGTGTAACCCATGAATGATTCTGTAGAATTGCGCGATGTGTAACCCATGAATGATTCTGTTGAACTGCGCGATGTGTAACCCATGAATGATTCTGTAGAATTGCGAGATGTGTAACCCATGAATGATTCTGTTGGACTGCGCGATGTGTAACCCATGAATGATTCTGTAGAATTGCGAGATGTGTAACCCATGGATGATTCTGTTGAACTGCGCGATGTGTAACCCATGAATGATTCTGTTGTACTGCGCGATGTGTAACCCATGAATGATTCTGTAGAATTGCACGACGTGTAACCCATGAATGATTCTGTTGAACTGGACGAGGTGTAACCCGTGGATGATTCTGTTGAACTGCGCGATGTGTAACCCATGAATGATTCTGTTGTACTGCGCGATGTGTAACCCATGAATGATTCTGTAGAATTGCGCGACGTGTAACCCATGAATGATTCTGTTGAACTGCGCGATGTATAACATATGAATGATTCTGTTGAACTGCGCGATGTGTAACCCATGAATGATTCTGTAGAATTGCGCGATGTGTAACCCATGAATGATTCTGTTGAACTGCGCGATGTGTAACCCATGAATGATTCTGATGAATTGCGCGATGTGTAACCCATGAATGATTCTGTAGAATTGCGCGACGTGTAACCCATGAATGATTCTGTTGAACTGGACGAGGTGTAACCCGTGGATGATTCTGTTGGACTGCGCGATGTGTAACCCATGAATGATTCTGTAGAATTGTGCGACGTGTAACCCATGAATGATTCTGTTGAACTGCGCGATGTGTAACCCATGAATGATTCTGTAGAATTGCGCGACGTGTAACCCATGAATGATTCTGTTGAACTGCGCGATGTGTAACCCATGAATGATTCTGTTGAACTGCGCGATGTGTAACCCATGAATGATTCTGTAGAATTGCGCGACGTGTAACCCATGAATGATTCTGTTGAACTGCGCGATGTGTAACCCATGAATGATTCTGTTGAACTGCGCGATGTGTAACCCATGAATGATTCTGTAGAATTGCGAGATGTGTAACCCATGAATGATTCTGTTGGACTGCGCGATGTGTAACCCATGAATGATTCTGTAGAATTGCGAGATGTGTAACCCATGGATGATTCTGTTGAACTGCGCGATGTGTAACCCATGAATGATTATGTTAGACTGAGCGATGTGTAACCCATGAATGATTCTGTAGAATTGCGCGACGTGTACCCCATGAATGATTCTGTTGAACTGGACGAGGTGTAACCCATGAATGATTCTGTTGAACTCCGCGATGTGTAACCCATGAATGATTCTGTATAATTGCGCGACGTGTAACCCATGAATGATTCTGTTGAACTGCGCGATGTGTAACCCATGAATGATTCTGTAGAATTGCGAGATGTGTAACCCATGAATGATTCTGTTGGACTGCGCGATGTGTAACCCATGAATGATTCTGTAGAATTGCGAGATGTGTAACCCATGGATGATTCTGCTGAACTGCGCGATGTGTAACCCATGAATGATTCTGTTGGACTGCGCGATGTGTAACCCATGAATGATTCTGTAGATTTGCGCGACGTGTAACCCATGAATGATTCTGTTGGACTGCGCGATGTGTAACCCATGAATGCTTCTGTAGAATTGCGAGATGTGTAACCCATGAATGATTCTGTAGAATTGCGCGACGTGTAACCCATGAATGATTCTGTTGAAATGGACGAGGTGTAACCCGTGGATGATTCTGTTGGACTGCGCGATGTGTAACCCATGAATGATTCTGTAGAATTGCGCGACGTGTAACCCATGAATGATTCTGTTGAACTGGACGAGGTGTAACCCGTGGATGATTCTGTTGGACTGCGCGATGTGTAACCCATGGTAGATTCTGTTGAACTGCGCGATGTGTAACCCATGAATGATTCTGTAGAATTGCGCGACGTGTAACCCATGAATGATTCTGTTGAACTGCGCGATGTGTAACCCATGAATGATTCTGTTGAACTGCGCGATGTGTAACCCATGAATGATTCTGTTGAACTGCGCGATGTGTAACCCATGAATGATTCTGTAGAATTGCGCGACGTGTAACCCATGAATGATTCTGTTGAACTGCGCGATGTGTAACCCATGAATGATTCTGTTGAACTGCGCGATGTGTAACCCGTGAATAATTCTGTTGAACTGCGCGATGTGTAACCCGTGAATGATTCTGTAGAATTGCGCGATGTGTAACCCATGAATGATTCTGTTGAACTGCGCGATGTGTAACCCATGAATGATTCTGTAGAATTGCGCGACGTGTAACCCATGAATGATTCTGTTGAACTGCGCGATGTGTAACCCATGAATGATTCTGTTGAACTGCGCGATGTGTAACCCATGAATGATTCTGTAGAATTGCGCGACGTGTAACCCATGAATGATTCTGTTGAACTGCGCGATGTGTAACCCATGAATGATTATGTTGAACTGCGCGATGTGTAACCCGTGAATGATTCTGTAGAATTGCGCGATGTGTAACCCATGAATGATTCTGTTGAACTGCGCGATGTGTAACCCATGAATGATTCTGTAGAATTGCGCGACGTGTAACCCATGAATGATTCTGTTGGACTGCGCGATGTGTAACCCGTGAATGATTCTGTAGAATTGCGCGACGTGTAACCCATGAATGATTCTGTTGAACTGGACGAGGTGTAACCCATGAATGATTCTGTTGGACTGCGCGATGTGTAACCCGTGAATGATTCTGTTGAACTGCGCGATGTGTAACCCATGAATGATTCTGTTGAACTGGACGAGGTGAAACCCATGAATGATTCTGTTGGACTGCGCGATGTGTAACCCGTGAATGATTCTGTAGAATTGCGCGACGTGTAACCCATGAATGATTCTGTAGAATTGCGCGACGTGTAACCCATGAATGATTCTGTTGAACTGGACGAGGTGTAACCCATGAATGATTCTGTTGGACTGCGCGACGTGTAACCCATGAATGATTCTGTAGAATTGCGCGACGTGTAACCCGTGGATGATTCTGTTGGACTGCCCGATGTGTAACCCATGAATGATTCTGTTGGACTGCGCGATGTGTAACCCATGAATGATTCTGTTGGACTGCGCGACGTGTAACCCATGAATGATTCTGTTGGACTGCGCGACGTGTAACGCATGAATGATTCTGTTGGACTGCGCCACGTGTAACGCATGAATGATTCTGTTGGACTGCGCGACGTGTAACGCATGAATGATTCTGTTGGACTGCGCGACGTGTAACGCATGAATGATTCTGTTGGACTGCGCGACGTGTAACCCATGAATGATTGTGTTGGACTGCGCGATGTGTAACGCATGAATGATTCTGTTGGACTGCGCGACGTGTAACGCATGAATGATTCTGTTGGACTGCGCGACGTGTAACGCATGAATGATTCTGTTGGACTGCGCGACGTGTAACGCATGAATGATTCTGTTGGACTGTGCGACGTGTAACCCATGAATGATTCTGTTGGACTGCGCGATGTGTAACGCATGAATGATTCTGTTGGACTGCGCGACGTGTAACGCATGAATGATTCTGTTGGACTGTGCGATGTGTAACGCATGAATGATTCTGTTGGACTGTGCGACGTGTAACGCATGAATGATTCTGTTGGACTGCGCGATGTGTAACGCATGAATGTTTCTGTTGGACTGCGCGATGTGTAACGCATGAATGATTCTGTTGGACTGTGCGACGTGTAACGCATGAATGATTCTGTTGGACTGTGCGACGTGTAACGCATGAATGATTCTGTTGGACTGCGCGATGTGTAACGCATGAATGATTCTGTTGGACTGCGCGACGTGTAACGCATGAATGATTCTGTTGGACTGTGCGACGTGTAACGCATGAATGATTCTGTTGGACTGTGCGACGTGTAACGCATGAATGATTCTGTTGGACTGTGCGACGTGTAACGCATGAATGATTCTGTTGGACTGTGCGACGTGTAACGCATGAATGATTCTGTTGGACTGTGCGACGTGTAACCCATGACGCCAATTTGAAGAAGATGGTTTGTTACGTTATTTATTAGCACCACGCTTTGGGCGTGAATTTTAAGTAGTTTGTATTGCACGAGTTGTATCGTATTTCGACTATTGGGGAGCCGAACTTGTAGTGGTTGCAACCGCACGTATAGTAAACAGTTTTCGGCAACCTTCGCCCCAAATGTACTTTTAGGAGGCCTTTGTCCCAAGTTTAAAAAAAATATATTAACTTTGTAATTTGACTGTTTCTTTAAATGTTATATATTTATGTTTGCCTCGGATGCGTCAGTATTACTGTTAGAGACACGTTTCTCTTGGCAGGGTTGTGGTGCGACTGAAGAATGTAGGCTTACACAGATTATAATTTTACTTCACTCCTTTTATTAATGCTTGACACAATTTAAATAACACTTCACTGATATAGAGAGCTGTGAGATTCTTTTTATTAATTAATTACACTTTTTAACATGTAAACTTATTTTTTGTTCTCACACGAAAACGTATTAAATCTCTCGAGGACGCATCACGGTTACAATCACTATCTGTAGGCAAGTGAACTCTAAATTTGTAAAATTTTCTCCTTTTCAGTTTCTGATTAGGTAATCCTACTCCAATAGAATACCTTCATTTAACTAAAGCTTTTACTGTTTGTTGATTGGCTATTTTATAAACTGTCACTAAAATTGCATTATTGTTACTCCAAGAATCACAAGTAGTACTGTTAAACTTTCTTATTCATTATTGACTCAAGGTTACCTCATTGTTACCTCATTGTTAGCAACTTTTAACTTATTATTCTCACAGCTCTTATATTATTAAATTACGTAATATAGTCACATAACATTATTACACTTGCATACAATAGTATAAACATTTACAATGGCTGTAATATACACTTTTTATATATTGTTACATACACATATTGCTTTAAAGCGGGCTGTTATTGAATTTATATTTTATATAATTAGACTGAAATATTTGTAAGAGTTAAAAATACTGCCTCAATTTCTCCCTCTCCTTCCCTCCGCCAAAACGGTTCCTGCCCAAATCTAGGTCACGCCAAAATTATAATTTTTTCAGCAAAAGGGTTTTTTATTGAGGTAACTAAAGAACAAATAAATGTATCCATAAATTTTAAACCATTACAGCAAAATGGATGAAATTTCGGCTGTGACATATTTGTATTTTAATACATCTATGGTAAAGATTTTTCCAAATGTTGGCTGTATTAGTTTACACTTTCAGCCATAGGTAGCCTTAAAAGTTGACAACGCTGAAAGCAGCCAATGTGAAGGGCAAAGTTATACGAAACACTGCGTGATGACAGAGCTAGTGTTACAACAGTGTTATCATTTGCAGGTAACCTGATAACTGAAGTGGTGCAGAGGTAAACAGGTCCATACTTCAGCTTCAGCACGTATCATCGCATTTTATATGCACGTTATTCCGGTACTGTTTTAATATGCAAAAAGCAGGAATTTGCGCTGTATCATGTTTCATATGCGATACATACGCGCGAGCTAATGGCTTCCGTAGGCAGAACGTAATGCATTAATAGCCTTGGGTTCTCTTGCATGGTAAAAATATCTGATTTTATGTGGGCTTGATCCTCCTCGGCTTTATTTATAATCTCTTAGGCTCGAAGTGAAACAACACTTTTATGTTATTTTCTCTTTGCTGCAAATATAAGACCATTATCAGTTTATTTAGTAAGCCGTTTAAATTCTTTTAATGAAATGTTCGATTTGCCATTAGACTTGATGTACGTGCCTTTTCATTTTTAAACAGATTTCATGTAAACGGCTGCACGAAAAATTTTTACTTTCTCTACTACGTACGGATAAACACCAAACTTGGTATTTAGGTTCAGTATCTTCCAGAGATGCGACACGAAGGTTTTCAAGAAAATCCCCCCACCCCAAATTACCCTTTACATGGAACATTTTTCGAAAATTTTAATTTTCTCAAAAATGGCTCTAACGATTTTGATTAAAATATCATATGATTAAGATATTTTCATGACAAATGAAATGTATATCTTGAATTTTCTGGGAATGTCCCCAAAAGTATTCTTCATTGTGATCGACTTGTGCCTAACTGGTAAAACATAAGAGATAGACAAACTTTTACTAAACAAAAAATGTAGATCGCGTTAAAATACACAATTTATGTCATATACATTTTTTGTTGTTGAGTGAACCATTTTCGAAATATTGTTTGTTATTCCCTTAAATTTTCAAATACTCTTACTTTTTCTCAAATTCGTTATTCATTTGTTTTGTCTAGGTAATGTAAAGAGAATGGAATGCTCCACATAGCAACCAGGTCTTAAAATATTTGACTATCGCTTAAAGCCTACCATATTCCCCTTGCATCTACAAGAAAATTACCAATAAGAATAACATCTCGATTAACATGAAGCATATGGAGAATAAGCGTTTGTAAAAATAGTTTCTGCAAGAGTAAAGAAAGTCATGTGAGTGTAACACATCAGATTTTTTTATATAGGGGGCCTCAAAACATATACATCTAGTGAAATCCCGGTATCCAATTTTTGGGTGGATTACAATACTTCCTCGTCTTACTATACGTGGTAGAGAAACTAAAGAATAAACGATATGCAAACTGTCTAAGAATTATGCAGCAGAAATGTAATAGGACTTTGAGAATCTCGTGCCAAATCTGGAAATTACTCTTACGGAAGTCTAATTATTTAGCCTCTCCTGGTGTTATATAAATATTGCTCTAATATTTCGCCTTGGAATCGCTATCGAGTATCAATCGAGACCGAGAATATGCCCATTTTTGTATGATTAGCTCCATGTTATCACCCTAGCCACTACCCGAGGTGGCGGTTAGTTCGTCGGTAACAATAACTCCCGGTTAGCTGTTAACCGAAGGTCGTAATACAAACATTTCCCATGACTCCCAGTTAATACCTAACCGGAACCTTAACTGGAGATCGTAATACAGACCCTTTGAAGCATAAACGTTCTAAACGTTCCCGTGGGAACTGATGCGATCCCGAGATAAAACACGCTTTATCAAAACAATTGCTTTAAACAAACAATCCTGCTCACGTACACTACCTGCAAGGAATTATACCGCCGACTGCTGGCGCCCTAGAGTATTTCTAAAAATCTTATATGTTGCACTCACGTGCCTTTCTCTACTCTTGAACAAACTATTTTTACAAACGCTTATTCTGCATATGCTTCATGTTAATCGAGATTTAATCTTATTAATTTTCTTGTAGATGCAAGGGGAATTTGTAGGCTTTAAGAGATAGTCAAATGTTTTAAGAGTTGGTTGCTATGTGGAGCATTCCATTCTCTTTGTATGTCCAGGACATAAAAAAAAACGAATAACGAATTCCTACTTGAGAAAAAGTATAAGTATTGGCAAATTCATACAAATAACAAGAATATCTCGGAAGCGGTTCACTCAAAAAAAAATGTATATGCCATAAGTTGGTGTTTTAACAAGATCCACATTTCTTGTGTAGTAAAATCTTGTCTCTCTCTTACATTTACCAGTTATGCGAAAGTCATTCAGAATGAAGAGGACTTTTGGGGACATTTCCAGAAAATTCAAGATATATATTTCATTTTCCATAAAAATATGTTAAACATACGCTATTTTAATCAAAATCGTTAGAACCTTTTTGAGAAAATCAAAATGTTCGAAAAATGTTCTATGTAAAGGATGGTTTAGGGTGGAGAATTTTGTTGAAAATTTTCGAGTCGCATCTTTGGAAGAACATAAATACGAAGTTTGGTATTTATCTGACTTTCCGTTTTCTAGTTATGCTGTTCACAGACACACACACGGACATGTTTCCAAAAATGCTGCATTTGGATTCAGGGGGTCTCAAAACATGTATTTCCGGTGAATTCTTGATATCGAATTTTTGGGTGGAATACAATACTTCCCCTACTTAGTATACGTAGCAGAGAAAGTAAAAATGTACGTTTTACCCAGGGGCCATAAAGTTACGTCTGCCTCCGCTATTACAAGTGCCTCTAAAATTAATATTAAATTGATATAGGAATACTTACTATTACTTTCTCTACTACGTATAGTAAGTAGGGGAAGTATTGTATTCCACCCAAAAATTCGATACCGAGATTTCACCAAAAATACATGTTTTGAGACCCCCTGAATCCAAAAAAAGGCATTTTTGGAAACATGTCCGTGTGTGTGTTTGTGTGTGTATCTGCGGGTGTCTGTCTGTGAACAACATAACTCAGAAACGAACAGTCGGATAAACACCAAACTTGCTATTTAGGTTCAATGTCTTCCAGAAATGCGACACGAAGGTTTTCAAGAAAATCCCCCCACCCCAGACTACCATTTAGATTGAACATTTTTCGAAAATTTTAATTTTCTCAAAAATGGCTCTAACGATCTTGATTAAAATATCATATGTTTAAGATATTTTCATGACCAATAAAATGTATATCTTGAATTTTCTGGGAATGTCTCCAAAAGTATTCTTCATTGTGAACGACTTTTGCATAACTGGTAAACCATAAGAGATAGACAAAATTTTACTACACAAAAAATGTAGATCGCGATGACATACACAATTTATGTCATATACATTTTTTTTGTTGGGTGAATCATTTTCGTGATATTGCTTGTTATTCCCTTAAATTTTCCAATACTTTTTCTCAAACTCGTTATTCATTTTTTTTTTTGTCCTGGTAATGCAAAGAGAATGGAATACTCCACATAGCAACCAGCTCTTTAAATATTTGACTATCGCTTAAAGCCTAGCAATTCCCCTTGCAACTGCAAGAAAATTAGCAATAAGATTAACATCTCGATTAACATGAAGCATATGGAGAATAAGCGTTTGTAAAAATAGTTTGTACAAGAGTAGAGAAAGTCATGTGAGTGTAACACATCAGATTTTTATTATCACAATCATTTGCTTCTGCACATAATGTGCAGTTTCAGGATTCACAATAAATGCACTTTCTAAAATGTCTTCTTATATCTCTGTCTGTCTGTCTGTCTGTCTGTCTGTCTGTCTGTCTATGTGTATCCCTCGCCAACTCTCTTGTCATCCTCCGTGGTGTAGTGGTTACCATGCTAGCTCTAGTTCCGAGGTCGCAGGTTCAAATCCGGCGGAGAACGAGGAATTTTTTCGGGCGTAAAAATCCTTAGTATGGATTTCTTCAGATAGATGTAAAGCCGGTGGTCCTGTGTCGTAGATTTACGGCACGTAAAAGAACCTCAAGTCTGATAAAGAGGCCTCTGAGCAAAATTACCCGTCTTTCACGAGCAATATAGAATGGGAGGCTAAGAACTACAGCAGTTAAAGATCATGCATAAATAAAACTCAAGTTTATTTAATTGTTTTTCCTTCGTACCTTTCTATCTCTGTATCTCAATGTATCTACCAGGGCGGATCGAAAAGTAACACCAATAATTTTTTTCTGTCTTGGTATAGCAGCTGAAATGTTGCATTTTCACACAGATATAGTTTGAAATTTACAGAGGGTATTTTTTTTGTTTCATGTACAGCTCTAGCGAGAGAAGCGTGAACTACGAAGTGCTCCAGCATCCACCACACAGTCCGAACCTTGCACCGTCGGAATTTCATCTGTTTGGTCCCATGAAGAAATTCCTGGCCGGCCAACGCTTTGCGAACGATGCGGAAGTGAAATCAGCAGTCCGCAGGTGGCTATTTCATTTTGTTATTGTTTTAACTATTAAACTTTTTGCAAACAAATTATTGTGTGTTGCTTTTCGATCCGCCCTTCTATCTGCATTTCCCTCTCTCTATCTCTGTCTGTTATTATCTATCTACCTCTATCTTTTCCTACATCCCTTTCTCTCTATTTATCTCTGTATAATTTATCTCTCCCTCTCCCCCCCGTTCTCTCTCTCTCTCTCATACATCCTTAGTGGAGAGAGTAGAAGGATGAAGCAAGCATGGAAACATTCAGTTTTGGAGAATCGTAGCGGTAAGAGAACATACCTACCCTCGAACCTGTTGGAATAGTAAAGAACAGTTGTCATGTCGTGTGATGGGAAAACGGAAGTGAACCATACCGGCAAGTAAAGAGTCAGTTCCGGTGATGGTAGTTGACCAGCACGTGGTGTTTCCTGCAGCACAGGTGTCACTGTGGGAACTGTGTGCGGATCCTACAAGTTGCGTGTAAACTGTCCATGGGGGTAATCAAGTCACACCAACTTGTCTAGTTGGACTTACTGACTCGAAGCTAATGCCGGGGTTCAATCCCCGGTACAGGCATCGGAAGTATGTTTACTTTCTCTATCACAGTAAGTAGGGTATTGTACATATTCCACCCAAAAATTCGATGTCGCAATTTTACCGGAAATACCCTGAATGCCCTAAAAAGGCATTTTTAAAATAAAGTCCGTATGTGTGTCTGTGAACAGCATAATTCAAAAACGAAAAGCCATTGGAGATGCCATTTCAATATTTTAAAGAAATCCTCCAACTCAAACTATTCCTAAAATGGAAGACTTTTCGAAAAAAAAATTATTTTCTCATAATGGCTCTGATGATTTTCACTAAAATGCTATATATATATTTGAAATATTCACATGAGAATACGATGTATTTCTTGATGTTACAGGAAGTAACCTGTAAAGTCCTCTGCATTCGCAAATATTTTGTTAATTTGGCAGAACTGGTAATCCCTAAGTTATATTTAAACACACAGTTTATGTCAAATAAGATTTTTGTGGCATCACCATCGAAATATTCTTTATTATTGGTTTGAATTATTGAATACTCATTTTTAAAGGTGTTGTCGCTCTTCAGTTGTTTCTCGCGGCCAGAGAAAGAGAATGATATCTGACTATCGATTCGGCTTTCTGTACGCACTTTTTACCTACAATGCAAAGTAGGTAAAATAAGTAGAAAAAATCTATTGTGATGCATCCATATGACTTTCTTTCCTATGTTTATTTGTGGGTATACAAACTATTCTTACAAAGGTTATTTTTATTTCTACTACGTTTTAATCCAAATAAACCTTTACAGAAACAGCTACATTACACAATTCGTTATAGATACAAAGAGAACAGCGATAGTCAAATGTTCAACAACTGGACGCTATATGCTGGCCTTAAAATTCCAGAGTTACTGTTATGCTGGAATCGTTAAGGACCCCACCCTTCGGGTCTCCCCTTCACAGCTTGCTCCCAGGGGTCACGTTAGAAGCAAGTGGGGCCCAATATGGCCCTCCTAACGCCTAACCTGTAGAGCAAAGAAGTTATTTTCCTGTTTACAGTGAAGAAAGTAAATACAATTCATTTTTCACGGTTGGCCTTTTTCAGAAATCGCATCAGGCAGTTTAAGTGTGAATAGTACAGTAAGGGTGCGTTTTAATTAACGAAGAAACCTAAAATTGAATTTCAAAATCCGAGTTTCAAACCATAGAGTGTATTTCGTATAAGATTATCATCTCAAAGGAAAAATCGTAAAGAGAAACAGTTTTACAATGACAACACAAGCGAGTCATACTTTTACAGAAGCTGCCTCAAAGAGTGAGGCACGGCGGTTGTTTTCTTCCGAATGAAGTAGCAGAAATTCGAGTTCACTTTGATGGCGTTAGGAGGGGAGGAATAGAGAAGAGAGAAAAAAAAATGGGAAGGAAATTTCAGTTCAAAATGGACCGCTGTCGTTTCTGTCACATTTTCCATATTTTCTCACTTGTCATCCTTTTCTCCTGTACATCGCAACCCTCTTCGTCTACTCGCTGCGTCTTCTAAATAAAGGGTCGTCGTCGCCGTGCCCACGCATACAAACCTCCTCCTCCCACGCCATTAGCCGAGGGAAGGAGACGGGTATACACATCGGCAAAGGTTCCTGCCTGAATGCCGGCGGTGTACTGCAAGAAAAAATTACGTTTGCGGCTACTTCTTTATTTGTTTTTGTAGAAAATGCAAAGCTGTGTTCTTGTTTCTGTGTTAGCAGCGTGTCTAAGCTTGAGCAAATCGCTTTTTACTTTGAGAGTGGATGTGTAAGTAACTGAGATTCTTCTCGCCAGATAAAACTTCTTTCAGCGATGTTTACTGCTTTTCTCTTTTATTTTCCTTTGCTGAAATAAATATTTATTAAGTTACGGAATGAAATTCAAAAAGGATGTTTTAAGGATTTCGTAGAAATGCAGTTAAGAATTTCATATTCTGGTTCTTTGAATAAATTAATTAAAGAGGACTAGTATCAAATATACTTCTATTTGCAATAGAAGGCGCTTGATAACGGTTCCTTTTTACTCTCTCTATTATTTATGGTAAGTAGGGGAAGTATTGCATTCCACCCAAAAATTCATTACCGTTATTTCACTGTAAATTGAGGCAGTATACTGAGGCAGTATTTTTAACACTTGAATCATTTCAATTAAATTATATAATATGTAAATTCAATAACAGCCCGCCTTGAAGCAATATGTACGTAATAATTTGTAAAAATGTATGTGACAGTCATTGCATATGCTTATATTATAGTAAACATGTTCAATAATGTTATGTGAATGTATTACGTAATTTAATAATGTAGGAGCTGTGAGAATAATAAGTTTAAGATTGCTAACAATGAGGTAACCTTGAGGCAATAATGAGTTTGAGAGCTTAAATGCTACTACTCATGATTAGGGCAGCACTAATGTAAATTTTATGACAGTTTAAAATTAGCCAATCAACAGCCAGAAAAAGCTTTAGTAAATGCAGGTATTCTATTGGACTAGGATTAGCCAATCAGAGACTTGAAGTACAGAAGTTTACGGGTTTGGACGGTTGAAATATGTTCAGTTGCCTGCAGACCTTGGTAGTGTCCGGATGGAAGATGCGTTCTCTAAAGAAATATTACGTATTCGTGTGAAACGAAAAATAAGTATACGCGTTAACAAAGTGCAAGTATTAAATTAAAGAATCTCACAGCTCTTAATATCAGTGCAGTGCTATTTAATTTGTGTTAAGAATTAATAAAAAGAAGTGAATTTAAACTTAAAATCTGTGTAAGCCTACATTCTTTTCGCACCACGCCCTGTCTAAGAGAAACGTGTCTCTAAAACAATACTGACTCAGCCTAGGCAACATAAACATTTAATGAAGCAGTGTAATAACAAAGTTAATTTTTTTTTAAACTTGGAGAGTTACAACAAAAATACATCTTCAAATCGGCTTTTCATACATAGCAGCATATTACGTAACAAACAAGTTTCTTAAAATTGACGTCCATTCGTGGAGCTAAATAAATAAACAACGTAAAGAACAATATACAACTTCAAAATTGGCTTCCCAAGCGTGAGGCTAATAAATTACGTAAATAATTATCAACTACCTCAAATTGAGGCCCAAAGCGTGGTGCTAACTCCAACAATTCAACAACAGTAACACAACTTCTCAAAATTTAACATTTAAATGACATCAGTCTAATTATATAATATAATATATAAAGTGTATGTAACACTCATTGTGTTAATGTTTATATTATTACGTACATGTATAATAACATTGTGAATGTATTACGTAGTTTAACAATGTAGGCGCTGTGAGAATAGAAGGAGCTGCTTTCCGTAGGAAACAGAATTACAAAGTAGAAGCCGAAAGTTGCTAACAATGAGGTAACCATGAGACAACAATAAATTAGAAAGTTTAATAAAGGCTACTAATAGTTCTTGGAACGATAATGTAATATTTAAAACAGTTTATAAATAGCCAATCAAAAACTAGAAGAAGCTTAAGTTAAATAAAAGTATTCTATTGGAATAGGCTTAGCCAATCAGAGACTTGAAATAGAGGAAATGTGCAAATTCACACGGGAGACGCTACAAGATTGCGCACCCGAGCAGTTAGATTTGATTCGGGTTCAGTATGAGACACGAAAATGTATTGCGGTGAGAATAATATAAAGTTTACCTGTTAAAAGTGCAATTAACAATAATCTCACAGCTCTACAGTAGGATACATCAGTGAAGTGTTATTTAAATCGTGTGAAGATTAATAAACAAACTACAATACAATTATAATTTGTTTAAGCCTTGTTCTTTAGCCGTACCAATCCTGCTAAGAGATAGATTACTACTGACGAAGCCGAGGCATACGTACATATATATTTAAATAAACATTAAAATACAAAGTTGATTTTTAATTGTGCGGCGAAGGCCAACGGAAACTTTGTATCGTACGTGGGGCGAACACTCCAAGAAACATATCTCCCGCAATACGTGGTGCAACCGCTAGAACAATTAAACCACTTCAAAATACATGTTTTGAGCGCCCTGATTCACAAAAAGCATTTTTAGAAAAAGGTCCATATGTGTGTGTGTGTGTGTGTGTGTGTGTGTGTGTGTGTGTGAACAGCATAACTCAAAAATGAAAAGTCGGATAAACACTAAACTTAGTATTTAGATCCAGTATCTTTTAAAGATAGGACACGAAGATTTTCAAGATAATCCCCCCACCCCACATTACCCTTTACATGGAACATGTTTTCAAAATTTTTATATTCTCAAAATGGCTCTAACGATTTTGAGTAAAACATCATATATTTAAGATATTTTCGTGACAAATAAAATGCATATCTTGAATTTTCTGGGAATGTCTCCAAAAGTGTTCTTCATTGTGAACGACTTTTGCATAACTGGTAAAGCATAAGAGATAGACAAAATTTTACTCCACAAAAAATGTAGATCGAGTTAAAATACACAATTTATGTCACATACGTTTTTTGTTGAGTGAACCATTTTCAAGATATTGCTTGTTATTCCCTTAAATTTTCCAATACTTTTTCGCAAATGGGAATTCGTTATTCATTACTTTCTCTACTACGTATAGTAAGTAGGGGAAGTATTGTATTCCACCCAAAATTTCGATACCGAGATTTCACCGAAAATACATGTTTTGAGACCCCCTGAATTCAAAAAAAGCATTTTTGGAAACATGTCCGTGTGTGTGTCTGTGTGTGTGTGTGTGTGTGTGTGTGTGTGTGTGTGTGTGTGTGTGTGTGTCTGTGTGTGTCTGTGTCTGTCTGTGAACAGCATAATTCAGAAACGAACAGTCGGATAAACACCAAACTTGGTATTTAGGTTTAGTATCTTCCAAGGATGCGACACGAAGGTTTTCAAGAAAATCCCCCCACCCCAGACTACCCTTTACATGGAAGATTTTTCGAAAATTTTAATTTTCTCAAAAATGGCTATAACGATTTTGATGAAAATATCATATGTTTAAGATATTTTTATGACAAATAAAATGTATATCTTGAATTTTCTGGGAATGTCTCCAAAAGTATTCTTCATTGTGAACGACTTTTGCATAACTGGTAAACCATAAGACATAGACAAAATTTTACTACACAAAAAATGTAGATCGCGTTAAAATACACAATTTATGTTATATACATTTCTTTTGTTGAGTGAACCGTTTTCGAGATATTGCTTGTTATTCCCTTAAATTTTCCAATACTTATACTTTTTCTCAATTTCGTTATTCATTTTTACTTTCTCTACTACGTATAGTAAGTAGGGGAAGTATTGTATTCCACCCAAAAATTCGATACCGAGATTTCACCGGAAATACATGTTTTGAGACTCCCTGAATCCAAAAAAAGCATTTTTGGAAACATGTCCGTGTGTGTGTCTGTGTGTGTGTGTGTCTGTGTGTCTGTGTGTCTGTGAACAGCATAACTCAAAAACGAACAGTCGGATAAACACCAAACTTGGTATTTAGGTTCAGTATCTTCCAGAGATGCGACACGAAGGTTTTCAAGAAAATCCCCCCAACCCAGACTACCCTTTACATGGAACATTTTTCGAAAATTTTAATTTTCTCAAAAATGGCTCTAACGATTTTAATTAAAATATCATATGTTTAAGATACTTTTATGACAAATAAAATGTATATCTTGAATTTTCTGGAAATGTCTCCAAAAGTATTCTTCATTGTGAACGACTTTTGCATAACTGGTAAACCATAAGAGATAGACAAAAGTTTACAACACAAAAAATGTAGCTCGCGTTAAAATACACAATTTATACCATATACATTTTTTTTCGCTGAGTGAACCATTTTCGAGATATTGCTTGTTATTTCCTTAAATTTTCCAATATACTTTTTCTCAAATGGGAATTCGTTATTCATTTTTTACTTTCTCTACTACGTATAGTAAGTAGGGGAAGTATTGCATTCCACCCAAAAATTCGATACCGAGATTTCACCGGAAATACATGTTTTGAGACCTCCTGAATCCAAAAAAAGCATTTTTGGAAACATGTCCGTGTGTGTGTCTGTGTGTGTGTGTGTCTGTGTGTGTGTGTCTGTGTGTGTGTCTGTGTGTGTGTCTGTGAACAGCATAACTCAAAAACTAACAGTCGGATAAACACCAAACTTGGTATTTACGTTCAGTATCTTCCAGAGATGCGACACGAAGATTTTCAAGAAAATCCCCCCACCCCAGACTACCCTTTACATGGAACATTTTTCGAAAATTTTAATTTTCTCAAAAATGGCTCTAACGATTTTGATGAAAATATCATATGTTTAAGATAATGTCATGGGAAATGAAATGTATATCTCGAATTTTCTGGGAATGTCTCCAAAAGTCATCTTCATTGTGAACGACTTTTGCATAACTGGTAAACCATAAAAGATAGACAAAATTTTACTACACAAAAAATGTAGATCGCGTTAAAATACACAACTTATGTCATATACATTTCTTTTGTTGAGTGAACCGTTTTCGAGATATTGCTTGGTATTTCCTTAAATTTTCCAATACTTATACTTTTTCTCAAATGCGTTATTCATTTTTTTTATGTCCTGGACATTTAAAGAGAATGGAATGCGCCACATAGCAACCAGCGTTAAAATATTTGACTATCGCTTAAAAGCTACCATATTTCCCTTGCATCTACAAGAAAATTACAAATAAGATTGAGATCTCGATATCTCGATTAATATGAAGCATATGAAGAATAGGCTTTTTTTTAAAAAAATAGATTGTACAAGAGTAGAGAAAGTCATGTGAGTGTAACACATCAGATTTTTTTGTCTTGTATATGCAAAGAGTATTAATCTGTGGTAAAGAGAATGGTGCTCCACATAGTAACCAGCTATTAAGAGATATGTCAATTCTTAAAGGCTACTGTATTTTTACTTTCTCTACTACGTATAGTAAGTAGGGAAAGTATTGCATTCCACCCAAAAATTCGATACCGAGATTTCACCGGAAATACACGTTTTGAGACCTCCTGAATCCAAAAAAAGCATTTTTAGAAACATGTCCGTGTGTGTGTCTGTGTGTCTGTGTGTGTGTGTGTCTGTGTGTGTGTCTGTGTGTGTGTGAACAGCATAACTCAAAAACGAACAATCGGATAAGCACCAAACTTGGTATTTAGGTTCAGTATCTTCCAGAGATGCGACACGAAGGTTTTCAAGAAAATCCCCCCACCCCAGACTACCCTTTACATGGAAGATTTTTCGAAAATTTTAATTTTCTCAAAAATGGCTCTAACGATTTTGATTAAAATATCATATGTTTAAGATATTTTTATGACAAATAAAATGTATATCTTGAATTTCCTGGGAATGTCTCCAAAAGTATTCTTCATTGTGAACGACTTTTGCATAACTGGTAAACCATAAGAGATAGACAAAATTTTACTACACAAAAAATGTAGATCGCGTTACAATACACAACTTATGTCATATACATTTCTTTTGTTGAGTGAACCGTTTTCGAGATATTGCTTGTTATTTCCTTAAATTTTACAATACTTATACTTTTTCTCAAATTCGTTATTCATTTTTTTTATGTTCTGGACATGCAAAGAGAATGGAATGCGCCACATAGCAACCACCGTTAAAATATTTGACTATCGCTTAAAAGCTACCATATTTCCCTTGCATCTAAAAGAAAATTACCAATAAGATTGACATCTCGATATCTCGATTAACATGAAGCATATGGAGAATAAGCGTTTGTAAAATTAGATTGTACAAGAGTAGAGAAAGTCATGTGAGTGTAACACATCAGATTTTTTTTCTATATTGCGTTTGCAAATACAAAACAAGGGGATCATAGTAGGTCTTAAGCGATAGTCAAATACTTTTAGAACTGGTCGCTATGTGTAAAATGTAATTCTCATTGCATGTCAAGAACATAAAAAAATGAACAACGAAAATGTAAGTATCGGAAAATTCAAAGAAATAACAAGGAATATCTCGAAAATGGTTCACTTTACAAAAACAATGTTTATGACATATATTGTGCGTTTTAACGTGATCTACATTTTTACTTTCTCTACTACGTATAGTAAGTAGGGGAAGTATTGCATTCCACCCAAAAATTCGATACCGAGATTTCACCGGAAATACATGTTTTGAGACCTCCTGAATCCAAAAAAAGCATTTTTGGAAACATGTCCGTGTGTGTGTCTGTGTGTGTGTCTGTGTGTGTGTGTGTGTGTGTCTGTGTGTGTGTCTGTGAACAGCATAACTCAAAAACGAACAGTCGGATAAGCACCAAACTTGGTATTTAGGTTCAGTATCTTCCAGAGATGCGACACGAAGGTTTTCAAGAAAATCCCCCCACCCCAGACTACCCTTTACATGGAAGATTTTTCGAAAATTTTAATTTTCTCAAAAATGGCTCTAACGATTTTGATGAAAATATCATATGTTTAAGATAATGTCATGGGAAATGAAATGTATATCTCGAATTTTCTGGGAATGTCTCCAAAAGTCATCTTCATTGTGAACGACTTTTGCATAACTGGTAAACCATAAAAGATAGACAAAATTTTACTACACAAAAAATGTAGATCGCGTTAAAATACACAACTTATGTCATATACATTTCTTTTGTTGAGTGAACCGTTTTCGAGATATTGCTTGGTATTTCCTTAAATTTTCCAATACTTATACTTTTTCTCAAATGCGTTATTCATTACTTTCTCTACTACGTATAGTAAGTAGGGGAAGTATTGCATTCCACCCAAAAATTCGATACCGAGATTTCACCGGAAATACACGTTTTGAGACCTCCTGAATCCAAAAAAAGCATTTTTGGAAACATGTCCGTGTGTGTGTCTGTGTGTGTGTGTGTCTGTGTGTGTGTGTGTCTGTGTGTGTGTCTGTGAACAGCATAACTCAAAAACGAACAGTCGGATAAACACCAAACTTGGTATTTAGGTTCAGTATCTTCCAGAGATGCGACACGAAGGTTTTCAAGAAAATCCCCCCACCCCAGACTACCCTTTACATAGAACATTTTTCGAAAATTTTAATTTTCTCAAAAATGGCTCTAACGATTTTGATTAAAATATCATATGTTTAAGATATTTTCATGTCAAATGAAATGTATATCTCGAATTTTCTGGGAATGTCTCCAAAAGTGTTCTTCATTGTGAACGACTTTTGCATAACTGGTATACCATAAGAGAGAGACAAAATTTTACTACACAAAAAATGTAGATCGCGTTAAAATATACAATATATGTCATATACATTTTTTTTGTTGAGTGAACGGTTTTCGAGATATTGCTTGTTATTCCCTTAAATTTTCCAATACTTATACTTTTTCTCATATTCGTTATTCATTTTTTTTATGTCCTGGATGTGCAAAGAGAATGGAATGCGCCACATAGCAACCAGCACTTAAAATATTTGACTATCGCTTAAAAGCTACCATATTCCCCTTGCATCTACAAGAAAATTACCAATAAGATTGACATCTCGATATCTCGATTAACATGAAGCATATGGAGAATAAGCGTTTGTAAAAATAGTTTGTACAAGAGTAGAGAAAGTCATGTGAGTGTAACACATCAGATTTTGTTTTTTTATGTCCTGGAAATTTAAAGAGAATGGAATGCGCCACATAGCAACCAGCGTTAAAATATTTGACTATCGCTTAAAAGCTACCATATTTCCCTTGCATCTACAAGAAAATTACCAATAAGATTGACATCTCGATATCTCGATTAACATGAAGCATATGGAGAATAGGCGTTTGTAAAATTAGATTGTACAAGAGTAGAGAAAGTCATGTGAGTGTAACACATCAGATTTTTACTTTCTCTACTACGTATAGTAAGTAGGGGAAGTATTGCATTCCACCCAAAAATTCGATACCGAGATTTCGCCGGAAATACATGTTTTGAGACCTCCTGAATCCAAAAAAAGCATTTCTGGAAACATGTCCGTGTGTGTGTCCGTGTGTGTGTGTGTGTGTGTCTGTGTGTGTGTGTGTCTGTGTGTCTGTGAACAGCATAACTCAAAAACGAACAGTCGGATAAGCACCAAACTTGGTATTTAGGTTCAGTATCTTCCAGAGATGCGACACGAAGGTTTTCAAGAAAATCCCCCCACCCCAGACTACCCTTTACATGGAAGATTTTTCGAAAATTTTAATTTTCTCAAAAATGGCTCTAACGATTTTGATGAAAATATCATATGTTTAAGATAATGTCATGGGAAATGAAATGTATATCTCGAATTTTCTGGGAATGTCTCCAAAAGTCATCTTCATTGTGAACGACTTTTGCATAACTGGTAAACCATAAAAGATAGACAAAATTTTACTACACAAAAAATGTAGATCGCGTTAAAATACACAACTTATGTCATATACATTTCTTTTGTTGAGTGAACCGTTTTCAAGATATTGCTTGGTATTTCCTTAAATTTTCCAATACTTATACTTTTTCTCAAATGCGTTATTCATTTTTTTTATGTCCTGGACATTTAAAGAGAATGGAATGCGCCACATAGCAACCAGCGTTAAAATATTTGACTATCGCTTAAAAGCTACCATATTTCCCTTGCATCTACAAGAAAATTACCAATAAGATTGACATCTCGATATCTCGATTAACATGAAGCATATGGAGAATAGGCGTTTGTAAAATTAGATTGTACAAGAGTAGAGAAAGTCATGTGAGTGTAACACATCAGATTTTTTGTCTTGTATATGCAAAGAGTATTAATCTATGACAAAGAGAATGGTGCTGTACATAGCAACCAGCTATTAAGAGTAATGTCTATGCTTAAAGGCTACTGCATTTCTATATTGCCCTTGTAAATATATATTCCGCTTGCATCTACAAGAAAGCTAGCAATAAGATAGAGTCTGCAAATGTTTATCTCGATTAACATGAAGTAGATGGAGAATAAGCGTTTAAAAAATTGTTTGTACACGAGTAGAGAAAGTCATGTGAATGTAACATAGATTTTTACTTTCTCTACTACGTATAGTAAGTAGGGGAAGTATTGCATTCCACCCAAAAATTCGATACCGAGATTTCACCGGAAATACATGTTTTGAGACCTCCTGAATCCAAAAAAGCATTTTTGGAAACATGTCCGTGTGTGTGTCTGTGTGTGTGTGTCTGTGTGTCTGTGTTGTGTGTCTGAGAACAGCATAACTCAAAAACGAACAGTCGGATAAACACCAAACTTGGTATTTAGGTTCAGTATCTTCCAGAGATGCGACACGAAGGTTTTCAAGAAAATCCCCCCACCACAGACTACCCTTTACATGGAACATTTTTCGAAAATTTTAATTTTCTCAAAAATGGCTCTAACGATTTTGATTAAAATATCATATGTTTAAGATAATGTCATGAGAAATGAAATGTATATCTCGAATTTTCTGTGAATGTCTCCAAAAGTATTCTTCATTGTGAACGACTTTTGCATAACTGGTAAACCATAAGAGATAGACAAAATGTTACTACACAAAAAATGTAGATCTCGTTAAAATACACAACTTATGTCATATACATTTCTTTTGTTGAGTGAACCGTTTTCGAGATATTGCTTGTTATTCCCTTAAATTTTCCAATACTTATACTTTTTCTCAAATTCGTTATTCATTTTTTTATGTCCTGGACTTGCAAAGAGAATGGAATGCGCCGCATAGCAACCAGCGTTAAAATATTTGACCATCGCTTAAAAGCTACCATATTCCCCTTGCATCTACAAGAAAATTACCAATAAGATTGACATCTCGATATCTCGATTAACATGAAGCATATGGAGAATAGGCGTTTGTAAAATTAGATTGTACAAGAGTAGAGAAAGTCATGTGAGTGTAACACATCAGATTTTTTTTTGTCCTGGACATGCAAAGAGAATGGTATGCGCCACATAGCAACCAGCGTTAAAATATTTCACTATCGCTTAAAACCTACCATATTCCCCTTGCATCTACATGAAAATTACCAATAAGATTGACATCTCGATATCTCGATTAACATGAAGCATATGGAGAATAAGCGTGTGTAAAAATAGTTTGTACAAGAGTAGAGAAAGCCATGTGAGTGTAACA
The DNA here is from genome assembly GCA_030765065.1 of Deroplatys truncata. Classification (NCBI taxonomy): domain Eukaryota; kingdom Metazoa; phylum Arthropoda; class Insecta; order Mantodea; family Mantidae; genus Deroplatys; species Deroplatys truncata. Next base: position 12,396,466 of record CM060979.1, read on the forward strand.
CATCAGATTTTTTTTATGTCCTGGACATACAAAGAGAATGGAATACTCCACAAGGCAACCAGCTCTTAAAACATTTGACTATCGCTTAAAGCCTGTCATATTCCCTTTGCATCTACAAGAAAATTAGCAATAAGATTAACATGAAGCATATGGAGAATAAGCGTTTGTAAAAATAGTTTGTAGAATAGTATAGAAAATCATGTGAGTGTAACACATCAGATTTTTTTTATGTGGAGTGAATCATTTCCGAGATATTCCCTGTTATTTGTTTGAACTTTCCCTTATACTTTTTCTTATAATAACGAATTGGTGGTTTACCTTCTCTACTACGTATAGTAAGTAGGGGAAGTATTAAATTCCACCCAAGAATTCGATACCGAGATTTCACCGGAAATATATATTTTAAGGCCCGCTTAATCCAAAAAAAGCACTTTTAGAAAAAGGCCCGTGTGTGTCTGTGTGTGTGTATGTGTGTGTGTGTATGTGTATGTGTGTGTGTGTGTGTGTGTGTGTGTGTGTGTGTGTGTGCCTGAACAGTATAACTTAGAAACGAAAAGTTTTTATCTTACAATATATTTAAGATTTATCAAGCAAAATAAAATGTATATATTGAATTTTCTGGGAATGTCCCCAAAACTCCTCTTCAGTCTGAATGGCTTTTGCATAACGGTAAACCGTAAGATATAGACAAAATTTTTCTACATAGAAAATGTAGAGTTCGTTAAAGCACACAATTTATGTCATATACCTTTTTTTTTTTGTAGTGAACCATTTCTGAGATATTCCTTGTTATTTATTTGAATTTTCCAATACTTATACTTTTTCTCAAATGGGAATTAGTTATTCATTCTTTATGTCCTGGACATATAGATTATATTTGCCATGAAAATATTTTAAATTTTCGAAAAAAATGTTGCATATAAATATAGTCTGTTTTGAGGGGGTTTTCTTGAAAATCTTCGTGTCGAATTCGTGGAAGACACTAAACTCAAATACCAAGTTTGGTATTTATCCGATTTTTTTGTTATTGAGATATGCTGTACACAAACAGACACACAAACGGACATATCTCCAAAAATGATTTATTTGGAGTCAGGGCACGTCAAAACATGTATTTCCGGTGAAATATGGGTAGTGAATTTTTGGGTGGAATGCAATACTTCCCCTACTTACTATACGTAGTAGAGAAAGTAAAAACGTAAGAAAAAACCTGTTTTACGAGGGGTTTCCATTAAGTAAGTTTGCCTATTTTATAAAAAAACAATATACACTATTGATCATATTGAATTAATTTTATTTATATTCTACAATCCGTCTGTTACTTGTCTACATAGTCAACATGTTTTTCAAAGGATTTTTGGGGACGTGGCACAAGTTTTTCTAAGCCAGTGCTGTACCAGAAGTCGGGTCCTGTGCTCACAACCAGCTGTTCACTTCTGATTGATCTTCGTCACGGTGCTTACCTCTAAGATGACCTTTGAGTCAGGGGAACATGTGAAAATCATTTGGGAAAAGATCTGGTGAATATGGAGTATACGAAAAAACTTCTCACTTGAATCTTCTGAGCTCCGTCTGGGTCAAGATTCAACTTGGAAGTTTCCTCGCATCCTCCGTATTCACCGGAGCTTGCCCCAAGTGATTTTCACATGTTCCTCCAACTCAAAGGTTAGCACTTTTAACACCGATGATGAAGTCAAATCGGTGAACAGCTGGTTGCGAGCACAGGACCTGACCTGGTGCAACACTGGCATGGAAAAACGTGTGTCACATCCCCAAAAATGCTTGGAAAAACATGTTGACTATGTAGAAAAGTAACAGAAGGATTGTACAATATTAAATAAAATTAATTCAACATGATCAATTGTGTGAATTGTTTTTTATAAAATATGGAAACTTGCTTTTTGGACGCCCCTCGTATTTTTACTTGTGTATCTAAAATGAAAGGGGGGAAAAGCTGAGTAGTTTTATGGAGATTCAAACTTGCAACCTCACGAACAGTAAGCTAACTCTCTACCACTGAGCTAAGAGTGCTGGGGGATTGTAACGGGCTTCAGTCGTACTTCACTTCAGAACCATAAATCAATAAATTGTGCTTTGGTTACAAATATCCAGTGTTGAAACACTCTGAAACATCTGTCTGTTTGAAATCTCTTCTCAGTAGACTTTTGTGATTATACTTGTATTCCCCATTATAACTACTACAAGAATATACGCGTTCTGAGCGCTGCTCGGTCTCTCAGACGCTGGCGAGTTTTAAACTGATCGAGTGTACATTAGCCAATGAGGGTAAAGCGAGCGCGGAAGAATGCATATCAGCGGGGTGAAGTTATAGGAAACAGGGTTTAGATAAAAGAGTAAGGTCATGCATCCGCACCATTCTATGCAAACCAAACTTGGCGACAGTAGATGCAGAGACAGATGGGCAGGTTCATTACGAAGGCGAAGTGCAGGTCATTCTGAATCTTTTTCTCTTCCGCTTTTTAAAAGAAATTTCCTGAAACCATCGCCCGCCACAACGAGAGTAATAGGGAAGGAACGTTTTGTAAGCGCTTTCCGGAATCTCCCCCTTCGAAGCCCTTTTCCAGAAGTGTTGGAGAAGATGCAGAACGGATGACTGCAATCATAATGATTCTGATGTCACCATCCTGCCCCCGTAACAGTGCGTTTTACTTAATGACAAATTAGCCCTGCTCTGAAATTAGTTGAAAAAGGGGGAGTCACCGAGGAAGTCGTAGCCCGCGTGTCGGAGATTCAAATCTTGCAATCTCAACCCTCTTCAATACGTACAGTCGAGCAATGATGCACTTTACGTTCCCAACCCCTCACCAATCTGTCCCTACGCTCTTCTAGTCATTCATTCGATTCACACCCCAACACGACCCCCTTTTGAATTTCACACGTCTTCGTTCGCTCTCAGATTTTGCTTCCAAATCCAAACAAAAGTTGAATACGGTCCGCAGCTCCATCGAGGGGCGGGTTCCCCCTTCATTTCTGCTTTATTTTCCTTTTTTCACTTCTGTTTTAACAGCTTTCTTCGTGTCTCCCCTAAGAAACTAACTTTAATTCATTCTTTAAGGCATGGAAGCTTCTCCAACCATCACAGGATCAAGAATGTCCAAACTGAAAGTAATATTACAGTGCGATCTTAAAGTCCCTCCACAGTGTTGAAATTAGCGAGATATGGGATTGTAACCACAACTCCATGCATTTTTGCTTTCTGTACTACTATTTACGAAAATTAGAGGAAGTATTGTATTTCACCTCAAATTCTATGCCGGAATTTCACCGGAAATACACGTTTTGAGATTCCGTGAACAAAATAAAAGCATTTTAGAAAAAGATCCGTCTGTGTCTGTGAACAGCATAACTCAAAAATAAAAACTGGGTTAATTACCAAACTTGGTATTCAAGCTCAGCATCTTTCAAGGATGCAACCAAAATCCCCAACCCAGACTACCCTTTGGATGGAATATTTTCCCAAACTTTTTATTTTCTCAAAAACAGCTCTAACAATTTTGATTAAAATATCATAGGTTTAAGATACTTTCATGGCAAATGAGATGTGTGTCATGAACTTTCTGGGAATGTTCCCAAAAGCTCTCTTCATTCTGAATGACTTTTGCACAACTGGTAAACCGTAAGATATAGACAAAAGTTTACTACACAAAAAATGTAGAGCTCATTCAAACATACAATCTACATTATACATACACTCACACTAGGGCGGATCGAAAAGTAAAGCACAATAATTTTTTTCTGCCTTGGTATTGCAGCTGGAATGTTGCAATTTCACAAATATAGTTTGAAGTTTTCACTACAGAAGGTATTTTTTGTTTCATGTGCAGTCTAAGCGAGAGAAGCGTGAACTACGCAACAAACATGGTGCGCATGTTACTGTCGTCCACGTGTGAAGAGCAGAGGGATGTGGTTCCATATTTGTGGGCCAAAGGGCCATAAACCGAGTGATATTCACAGGAACATGCGTGGGCGTGTATGGGGGTGATTGTATGGACCGGAGCAATGTCTCCAGGTGGTGTGCATTCTTCCTAAAGGGCCGTGTGAACCTTAGTGATTCGCCATGCTCCGGGAGGCCGGTAACAGCTGCAACCCCGCAGAATGTCAGAGACATTGAGGCGGCAATTTTCAACGACTGGCGTGTGCAACTGCGAACCTTATCACAACAGTTCAACATTTCCTATGGTGCAGTGTACGATATTGTTCATGACGCTTTGAAATTTCATCAAGTTAGTGCTCACTGGGTGCCTAAGAACCTGACAGACAACCACAAGGGCCAGCGAATGATGACGAGCTTGGATCACCTAACGCGGTACACCGCAGAAGGGCATGACTTTGTGAAAGGAATCGTCACTGGTGATGAGTCGTGGGCATACCACTACACGCCCGATACCAATCAGGCAAGTATGGAGTGGAAACATGCTGGTTCCCCAGTGAAGAAAAAATTCAAAGTGACTCAATCTACTAGGAAAGTGTTTGTGACGGTGTTCTGGGATATGCATGGTGTTGTATTGGTGGACTTTGCTGAACACGGTCAAAATTCTTCATGATAATGCTCACCCCCATGTTGCTGCTGCTGTTCGTCAGAAAATCACCTTTAGTTGGGAGGTGCTCCAGCATCCACCATACAGTCCGGACATTGCATCGTCCACTTCCATCTGTTTGGTACCATGAAGAAATTCCTGGCCGACCAACGCTTTGCGACAGATGCGGAAGTGAAATCAGCAGTCCGCAGATGGCTATACTCCAAGGAAACGGACTTCTACGTACAGGGCATATTGAAACTGGTATCACGATGGGAGAAACTTGGTGACTATGTCGAAAAGTAGGTGAAAGGTGGAAGTTCATTTGTGATTTTTTTGTTATAACAACTTTTTGTAAAAAAAATTATTATGCGTTACTTTTCAATCCGCCCTACGCGTTTGTAAAAATGTAATGTTTAAAAACTGTCTCTTCGTCTATATGAAAGTACTAGTCTTCGGGTCACAGTTATGGAGGTTCTGCTCTTCGAGCGCCATATGACTTTAGAGCATCAGACGCTTTCCTCAAAAATAAAAGTGCACATCCTGGGATTTCACTGAACACATCTTTCTTACTTGACAAGAGTTAATATTTGATCAAAGTGCGCTGTGTGACCTTTTAGGTAACATATTTCTTGCTGCTGAGATAGCCTTAAGATCTCGTGAACAGCAACTTTTGTAGTGTTTGTTTGCTATTTATAAGCAAATGCTAATTTAGTTGTTAGATAATCCCTAATGTGTCTCAAATCTCTAAACTTAGTTCAGATTTTTACTTTCTCAACTACGTATAGTAAGTAGGGGAAGTATTGTATTCCACCCAAAAATTCGATACCGAGATTTCACAGGAAATATATGTTTTGAGACTCCCTGAATCCAAAAAAAGCATTTTTGGAAACATGTCCGTGTGTGTCTGTGAACAGCATAACTCAGAAACGAACAGCGGATAAACACCAAACTTGGTATTTAGGTTCAGTATCTTCAGAGATGCGACACGAAGGTTTTCAAGAAAATCCCCCCCACCCCAGATTACCCTTTACATGGATAATTTTTTCGAAAATGTTAATTTTCTCAGAAATGGCTCTAACGATTTTGATTAAAATATCATATGTTTAAGATATGTTTTCATGACAAATAAAATGTATATCTTGAATTTACTGGGAATGTCTCCAAAAGTATTCTTCGTTGTGAACGACTTTTACATAACTGGTAAACCATAAGAGATAGACAAACATTTACTACACAAAAAATGTAGATCGCGTTAAAATACACAATTTATGTCATATACATTTTTTGTTGTTGAGTGAACCATTTTCGAGATATTGCTTGTTATTACCTTAAATTTTCCAATACTTATACTTTTTCTCAAATGGAATTCGTTATTCATTTTTTTTTTGTCTTGGATATGCAAAGAGTATTAATCTGTGGTAAAGAGAATGGTGCTGCACCTAGCAACCAGCTATTAAGAGATATGTCTATGCTTAAAGGCTACTGTATTTCTATATTGCCCTTGCAAATACAAAACAAGGGGAACATAGTACGCCTTAAGCGATAGTCAAATATTTTTAGAACTGGTCGCTATGTGTAAAATGTAATTCTCTTTGCATGACAAAAGATCGTTTCTGCAAATGTTTATCTCGATTAATATGAAATAGATGGAGAATAAGAGTTTGTACAAGAGTAGAGAAAGTCACGTGAGTGTAACACATCAGATTTTTACTTTCTCTACCATATATCTAATGCGTAGAGGAAGTACGAGGGGGACGCTGAAATGAGTTTGAAAATCGATCAAGGATTAGTTTTAAAACATTTAAATGATTTTATTGCTTTTCAAAATCCTCCCCATTAACATCAATACATGTTTGCATTCGACTAAACCAGTCCTTAAAGCAATGATGCCACTCTTCTTGAGGCACTTCAGAAACCAGGTTTTTATAATGTTCCACTGCTTCATCCGATGACGAACAACTGAATCCACACATCTTATCTTAAATCACAAGGTGCTAGGTCAAGACTGTATGGTGTGATGATGATATGCGGCTTAAGGGAGCTAAACAGCTAAGGTCATCAGCGCCCTTAGAAAGTAGAAAATTTAAAATCCAAAAATAAAATAGGGTAAAAAACCGCATAATTAAAAACACTATAAAACAAGCTTTGAAATTGTAAAACCACCACAAAAAACAGGGTAAAGAAAACAATAAAAGAGTATAACAAGATATCAAGAACTGTAGAACGCATGGGACAGAGCGTCACATGTCCACTGGGGAGTAGAGCCCCAATAAAAAAGACAATGTAAAATCACACAGCTAAAAGACGCTCACCGCATCAAATGCGTCGGCTAAAACCAATGTCACTGATAAAACGTAAAAGACATTCTACAGCACGCGCGTCGTCTGCCAAAACGTTGGCTATGCGCAATGGAGCTAATACTTGACACTCTGTTAAAATGTGACGCACCGTTAAGGGCGCATCACACCGTCCACACAGTGGTGCGGGGTCACCACTAAGCAGGTATCGTGACTAAAAAGGCAATGTCCGATTCGAAGACGAGCTAAAATTACCTCTTCCCGACGAGAAGAGCGAGAAGAGGTACCCCAGACTGACGGGAGAGGTTTAACCTCCCGCAACTTGTTCCCCAGGAGGGCCATCCACTCATCGCGCCAAAGCGATAGGATGCGGTGACGTAAAATAACACACAAATCTGACAAGGCAACAACAGAGGTAAAAAATCTGGGGGATAAAATCGCCGATTTGGCAGCGGCGTCGGCAGACTCCTTCCCTTTTTTTTCTGTTTATTTTACTCTTTCAATTTTCATACAATAGTGTACAAATTCCGTCTCCTCTACAACTCATTAGCACATACAAGTATTTTTTAAAAAAGATTAGATAACACCTATCTCAAAAGGAATTACAATAATTCTTATATTATTTTGACAATTCCATGTTTCTTTGCATTATTAATTTTCTCTTCTGAATGTATATAAATTTCTAAAAGTCTGTTTTATTGTCTGATAGATTGTATTTGATTGAGTATGTGGGTCGAATGCCTGATTCAAAGTTTCTAAATTTCACTGCCCTACACTTTCACCGTTTCCTGTTTTTTTTGGGAGGGGATATTTTATTAGGAACACTTGATCGTAAAGAAAATACATTTAAAAATTAAAATTCTTCTTTACAAAAGCCCCTTCTTAAAGAGAGAGAACATCTAAATTAGGGCCGATTAACAACAGTGTGTCGCATTTTTTCCTTTTTAGTCGTGTCCGGTGGTCTCTCAGAAAGGTCTCGAGACCTCGCACGCTTGGAGCGGGATCTTGCAGCATGTAATGGAGATACCCCATTACAAGCCATACTTGGGCAAAAACATAACGCGGAATCTGGATATGATATTTGAACCTGAGACCTTCACCAGTGAAGGCAAACGCGCGCACTGTTGCGCTACGAGTGTAACTCATTTTTAAAAGTTCCCTTGTTGTTCCCAGTTTATACTAATGTGTTTTTCTGTTTTTATACCGCTTATTTCCGTAACACACATACACACACAAACACCCATGCCCGTGGCGGGACTCGAACCCGCGACCCTCAGCTTGGCATACTGTGTTTCACTGTTTAATTTACCGCAATTACACATACAACATCAACACACACACACCCATGCCAATGCAGGACTCGAACCCGCGACCCTCAGCTTGGCGGAGCGCCGAAGCTAAACGCTCTAGCGACCACGGCTACGAGGGCCGGCAACCCTGAGATGCCCACATGACCTGGAATCCACACGAAGGACACGCTGTTGACAGAAGCACCAAGCGAGTGGAGCAGGTCATGAATGCGCTATACGAGCGGGCGGTAAGTGTACAGCGCGCGAATACTTTGGAGAGCACTCACGGAGTCTGAACAAATAAAACAGTGCCGTAAGTCGTGCACTGTATGGTGGAGGGTCCATGGTGCTGACCTTTAGAGCATTAAGGTGCTGAGTTATTAGTTTTGCTGTATGCGACGATGCGTTGTCAAGTTGTGAGACATTATTTTTCCTTTTTGGGCGTTTTTCATGAACTATTTCAAAAATGTGCGGTAAAGAGACGGTTGCGTACCAATCGGCAGTCTAGCTAGAGTAGCAATATGGCCTGTTTTAGAAAAACAACTAACAATCATCTTACCAGCACTGCCAATTCGTCGGACTTTTGTTGGCTTAGGCTCTTTTCTTTTCACGATCATAACAATAAATCCAAGATTTATCACCAGTAACAATATTCCAAACCAAATTTGAAGTGACGCCTTGGAATTTTTCCAGAGGTTTTCTTCACTAATCAATGTGTTGTTTTTGATCGGGAGTCAGTTTATGTAGAATCTATCGACAACAAAGTTTTCTCACGTCTAACTGTTGTTGTAAAATGTTTTGTTTTAACTCATGCCAATTCCCAATGTCGCCGAATAAATTCATAAGATGTCCGTCAATCTTCTTCAGCATTGCTCGAACAGCGGCAATATTTTCATAAGCAACAGCAGTTCTTGGGCGTCCATCAAGAAATTCCTCAATAAGAAAAAAATCTGATCTGTTGTACTCACATAACTTTCCCTACTCTTATTCTCCATCTACCTCATGTTAATCTTATTGCTAATTTTCTTGTAGGTGCAAGGGGAATTGGTAGACTTTAAGCGATAGTCAAATGTTTTAAGAGCTGGTTGCTATGTGGAGTATTCCATTCGCTTTGTATGTCCAGGACAAAAAAAACGAACAATGAATTCGCAGTTGAGAAACAGTTTAAGTAACGAAAACTTCAAACAAATAAGGAATATCTCGGAAATGGTTTACTACAAACACAAAAAAACTGTGCATTATATAAATTGTGTGTTTCAATGAGATCTACAATTTTTGTAAAGTAAAATTTTGTCGGTCTCTTATGGTTTACCAGTTATGCGAAAGTCATTCAGAATAAAGAAGAGTTTTGGGGACATTCCCAAAAAATTCAGATATACGTTTCATTTGCCATGAAAATATCTTAAACATATGATATTTTAACCAAAATCGTTCGAGCCGTTTTTTAAGGAAATCAAAATTTTTGAAAAATCTTCCATGTAAATGGTAGGCTGTGGTGTGGGCGATTTTCTTGAAAATTTTCGTGTCATATTTTTTGAAGATATTGAATTTAAATATCCAGTTTGGTATTTATTCGACTTTTCGTTTTTGAGTTATGCTTTTCACAGACACACACACAGGACTTATTTCTAAAAATACTTTGTTGGATTTTAGGTGCATTAAAACTTATATTTCCGGTGAAATCTCGGTATCGAATATTTGGATGAAATGCAACACTTCCCCTACTTACTATACGTAGCAGAGAAAGTAAAAACTGATCTCTTTTGAAATCGCTGTACGAATTATAAATTGTTGCTTTAAATGGGGTTTCTTCGGCAAATGCATTTATAAGTCCAACTTCAAATTGTTTAGGCGTTAATAACGATTTAAAATCGTAAAAAATCCTATCCCGGAAATATTATCTAGTCAAATTCATTAGAAAGTAGCTTTCAAATATAAACAAATTCCATATGTTTTGAGAAGCATGCTATTCCAAAAATTTTGAGTATCGCTGTGGTATTGCATTCCAACCAAAAATTCTATAAAAACACTTCATCGTAAATAAATATATTGATGATCCCTGAACAAAAACTCTGATGTGTTACACTCACATGACTTTCTCTACTCTTGTACAAACTATTTTTATAAACGCTTATTCTCCATATGCTTCATGTTAATCGAGATGTTAATCTTATTGCTAATTTTCTTGTAGATGCAAGGGGAATATGGTAGGCTTTAAGCGATAGTCAAATGTTTTAAGAGCTGGTTGCTATGTGGAGTATTCCATTCTCTTTGTATGTCCAGTACATAAAAAAAATGAATAACGAATTCCCATTTGAGAAAAAGTATAAGTATTGAAAAATTTAAGGAATAACAAGCAATATCTTGAAAATGGTTTACTCAACAAAAAAATGTATACGACATAAATTGTGTATTTTAACGCGATCTACATTTTTTGTGTAGTAAAATTTTGTCTATCTCTTATGCTTTACCAGTTATGCAAAAGTCGTTCACAATGAAGAATACTTTGGAGACATTCCCAGAAAATTCAAGATATACATTTTATTTGTCATTAAAGTATCTTAAATATATAATATTTTAATCAAAATTGTTGGAGCCATTTTTGAGAAAATTAAAATTTTCGAAAAATGTTCCATGTAAAGGGTAATCTGGGATGGGAGGATTTTCTTGAAAACCTTTGTGTCGCATCTCTGGAAGATACTGAACCTAAATACCAACTTTGGTGTTTATCCCACTGTTCGTTTCTGAGTTATGCTGTTCACAGACAGACACATAGACACACACAGGACGTTTCCAAAAATGCTTTTTTTGGATTCAGGGGGTCTCAAAACATGTCTTTCCGGTGGAACCTCGGTATCGAATTTTTGGGTGGAATGCAATACTTCCCCTACTTACTATACGTAGTAGAGAAAGTAAACAAGTTCTTGTGTATGTGTCTCTGCCTGCCTGTCTGTCAGATAATTAGGTTCAGCATCTTCCAAGGATCTGACAATGAAGTTCTTCGAGAAAATCCCTCACCCGTACAGTTTATATGGAAATTTTTTCGTTATTTTTTAATTTTCTCAAAAATGCCATTAAAGACTTGATTAAAACACAATCTGTTTAAGGTATTTGGATGACAAATGGACAGCCTAAGAATACCTCTTTATTCTGAATTACTTTTGTACAAATAACTTGTAAACCGTAAGACACAGAAACTCTTAACAACACAAAAAGGTATAGATCTCATTAGAGCACACAATTTGTGCCAAATAAATGTTTTTCAATACACGTTCTCTAAAACGGCTTTGTTGGCCTGCGTGATCTGCGGGTATCATGCTAGCCTCTGGTTTCCGAGTTCGCGGCGGGTGATGTATTTTTTCGGGCGTAAGATTTTTTGTGCTTGTACAGAATGCTTAGCTGCATCTAGTAGGTCAAAGATTTTGATCCTAAATTACAAGTTTCCAGGAAAAAATTATAAATTTAAAAGAATTTATTTTAAAATTAAATTAGTCCCTCAAATGGACAAACAGTTAACCGGCTATCTTAAGCTACTTATAAAAACTCATAATAAAAAGATTGGCGGAGTTATAATCTTAAAATATTTAAATATTTTAATAATTAAAAGATTTAAAGCTAGCTAAAAATTCTTGTTCCACTTGTGGCAGTAATTTGTATCACAATAATGTAAATGCCAGAGTGATTGTAGTGTAAATAAGCATTATTGTATGACATTGATTTGAGATGTTTGTTAATTATATGCATTGTTAGGAAATAAGTTTACACAACCTCACTGAAACTGACAATAAGAGCGGATAACAATGAGCGAGGGGGCGAGTTGAATATTAATTAGAAGAGACAAACAAATGACGTCAGATTGGCGCGCTCTTCTTAGAAATAGCGGGAATATTTTCCCTAGAGCATATGTGTTCGTAATTTTTGATTGGATATAAAAATAGACGCTAATGTTGGCGCGTTTTATTAACCAATAGCAGCTCGGTTATAATCTTTAGGCATATCGGGGTGTGGGAGTATAAAAAGCTAAAGTCAGAGGCAGATTTCGTCAGTCCAACAGAAGCATTCGCGTGTAATACGTCGATCAGTTCAACATAAGTATTCGTGAGTTATACGTCGCGTAGTTCAACGGAAGCATACATAAAGTACACGTTACGCAATTCTACAGAATCTCTCGCGTCTTAAAGTTCGTTATAAATGTGAAACACGCGAATTAATAATGTGCAGTAAATAACTGATTATAATTATATTAGAAAATATAACAGTTTCAGTCTGGCGTGTATCAAGAGTCAATATGTGAACTTAATTAATTGTGACGGTAATAAAAGTGTAAAAACAAATTCTTTTATCAGTGTTATCTTTGAGTAACAAATCCTTTCCGTTTACACACCTTGTTTAAGAGATTTGCTCGACCGAGAAATAATAGCTAGCCGGAGGACAATGAACCCAACATTCAAAGTAGTAATACAATAACAGGCGCCCAACAAAAGATAACACGAAGTGACTGCGACAAATTGGCTTCCATACATGGTGCAGATAAACATGAATCATCTTCCAACTACCAACAAATATCCCACTTCACACTATATTCAGAAAACCTTGTTTAATATGTAGTAAAAGGTTCAGTGTTCTAGATTATGTAATTCCACAGAAAACTGACCTTTCAATTGCGAAAAAGCGTAAAAGTAGCGTGCGATCTGTACCAAGTGTCCTTAATACGATGCTTTACTGTCTTACACTTCCCATGTGAGTTATTGTATTGCAAACGTAACAAAAGACTTTTAACAATAATACATAACAGACTGAATAGTCAATTTAATATAATGTATATGATTATACCTATTTTATATTTCTATACTGTTCTGTCATATCTAAATGTGTTTTAAAGTCGTAACTATTGTGCCTACTTTAATGGTTATCATTACTGATAGTGCCTATTGCGCCGAATAATGTAAGCTTCGGCAACCACATGATCGCAAAGGCCAGGGTAGCTAGGCTTCTGTTACAAGTGTACAATTTATTGTTAAGAAGTTGTCAATCCGCCACTGTGAGAGCGCAGGCGGGGCAACAGAAGCTCGTAACCGGATTCCGTATCGATCTTCCCTCTGCGTGAAGTCGACTCTTTTGTACAGAAGTACTCGGCATGTACGGAGATGGCCTATGCATTTGTTCGTTCCAGTGAGTACGTATATGACGTACAACACTTCCCCCTTGCTGTCCACAACCAGCCACACCTAAACAAACAAGTAGAAATACCTACCACGTAAATAAAAACCTCATGTGTTACATTCACATGACAGTCTCTGCTCTCTAACGCTTATTACTGGGTATACATATTTACGAAAGTCTATTTTCCTATCTACTTCATTTATGTTACATATACATAGAGAAAAAATTCCATACTGTTTCCATGACATCGCGAGAAACAACTGAATGTTCACTTTAAAAAAATGGCGAAGTAGAATAATTCCAAGCATAATAACGAATATCTCGGAAATAGCTCATGCTAAAAAAAAGGTTATTTGAAATAAATTGTGTGTTTTAAAGACATCTACATCTTTCTGTAGTACATTTTCATCTATCGCTTAACGTTTACTAGTTATACGCGATTATACAATATTCCTTCCGAATGAAGAAGACTTCACAGCCTATTCCCAGAAAATTCAAGATATACATTTTATTTATTATATAAATATCTTTAATATATGGTATTTTAATCAAATCGTTAGAGCCATTTTTTTAGAAAATAAAAAAATTTGAAAAAATCCCCCCGCCCCAAAAAATCTTCTTGGTGTCATATTTTTGGAAGGTACTGAACCCAAATACCAAGTTTGGTGTTGATCCGAATTTTCGTTTTTGAGTTATGCTGTTCACACGCGGACCTTTTTTTTTTCTAAGAATGCTTCTTTTGGATTCAGTTGCCTCAAAACATGTGTTTCCGCTGAAACCTCGATATCGAATATTTCGGTGTAATACACTACTTTCTCTACCTACTATGTACGTGGTAGATTTCGTAACAGATTCACCGCAATAGAAAATGCGTTGCAACAGTACAGTACAAAGAAGTAGTTGGGTAAACTAGGTTTTACCTCTCTCTGAAAAGAAGTCTCCAATCTCTTATGTTAACCGCATTACGTTCTATTTACTTTCTCTGCTGCTTAACTAAAATAATTAGAGGAAATATTGTATTCCACCCAAAAATTTCATACCGAGATTTCACCGGTTTTGAGACGCCCTGAGTCCAAGAAAGAATTTTAGAAGCGTCCGTGTGTGAACCCTATAACTCAAAAACACCAATTATGTGGCGTATTTTTACAGTAACTACCGATACTTTTTAAAACATTAAAATAAAATTATTTTCCAAATCCTTTATTATCATTCATTTTCCTTACATCTTACCCTACTCCTCCACAGTTACCACCATTATTCAGGCACTTGTAACTGGAAGCCTTCGTCAAAGAACGATGCCGCCTGTGATGAAAGCCTAGTCAGCACTTCTTGTTTCATAACATCGTCATTGAAATGTTTTGCATCAAGGAATTTCTTAGGATGAAGAAATAGATGAAAATCGCTTGGTGCCAAATCCGGATTGTATGGAGGTTGGTCAAATTGTTCCCTACCAAATGATGCGATCAGATCTTGAGTCTGTTTGGCTGTGTGTGGCCGGGCATTGTCAAGAACCAAAAGGATTCCACGCCTTTTGTTCTGTATTGCACGATGGAGATTTGCTAATGTCTCACAATACACGTCTCCTTGTTGATTGTCGCGTTCTTGGGCAAGAATTCAACCAGAAAAACACCTTATCTGTCCCAGAAAACCGTGCGCATGATCTTGCTATCGTCTGTTTGAATTTCTTCTTCACAGGGGGTGCTGTGTACCTCCACTCCATGGATGTTTGCTTTGATTTAGGAGTGATGTAACACACTCATGTCTCATCACCTGTAATAATATGCGTTAGCAAATCATCGCCTTCCTCGGCACATCGCGTGAGAAAAGTCAGCGCAGCGGCAGATCGCTCGTTCTTGTGCTCACCAGTAAGATTTTTGGGCAACCATCTTGAGTACAACTTTCGAAATCCTAAGCGTTCTGTACAATGTTATGGAGGACTGATCTTGAAATTTGTGGAAAATGCGAAGACAAAAGCGACATCGTGAAATGTGTGTGCTCGCGAATGTTGTCTTCCACAGCTTGCACCAAGTAACCCGTGATCACTGACGGTTGGTCGCTCCGCGGTTCGTCATGCACATTTTCACGACCTTGTTTTCCCATAAACCTCGCACAAGTGGCGAGGAATGTATGTTGGCGTAAACATTTTGCATTCAAAACTCAGCGTGTATTCGATTGTTTCAAGCATTTCTAAACGCTCTAACAACAGGAAAACACAACGTGACGATCGTTCACAGCTGCGTCTGACTTCCTAATCAATGGAAGAAGTGATCGCGCGTGCTCAAAATCTCGATTGTAGCGGCAAAATATTAAAACGGTACTTACTTTAAAAACACGCTTCGTACCAAACTTGGTATTTAAGTTCAGTTCCAAAGATGCGACACAAAGGTTTTCAAGGAAATTCCCTACCTTAAACCATCGTTTACATGGAAAACTTTTCATTATTTTTTATTTTCTCAAAAATGGCTTTTAAGATTTGTATTAAAATACCTCATATTTAAGATATTTTAATGACAAATGAAATGCTTATAGGCGGCGCAGTGGCCGAGTGGTTAGACCGCTCGCCTCTCACAAAGATAGGCCGGATTCAATCCCAGGGATGTGCAAGTGGGATTTGTGGTGGACAAAGCAGCATCTGGGCGGGTTTTCTCCGGTTCTTCGGTTTCCCCCGCCATTCACTCTAGCAATTGCTCCATTATTACCTTTCCTTTCATTCATCTCACCGTCATTTCATATCATCTCCTTCCTCGTTCTCATACAAAGCCTCGGGCTGATCACTCATCCTGGCTGTTCTCTCTGATCCACAGTAGTCTGGACTCCCCGACAGGCATCTCACCCCAGGCACCCGCTTGTAAGTCCTGGATGGTACATTTTGTTCGTGGGTGGAGTTAGGGCGTTTTGTTCCGATGTTCCTCATATGTCCCTTTAGTGAAAATGGTTGGTCCTATTTTTGAGAAAATAAAAAATAACTACATATACACAAAATTAAACAGCAAATAAACTGTTTATTTTCAGTTTCATCACCGAAGATACAGTCTCCGTTGACTTCACTTTGAGAGAAAACCGACACCCCGCAATGAACCCACTATGTCTTAGAACCTTGTACACAATTCTGCGGTAGCTCAAACATAGAAGAAAATAATATTAATATAAATGTTGCATATGTATCCAAACAGCATTTCAGCTTAAATAACCCTCCCCGTTTTGGAGGAGGGTGCAGTATGATTCTGCAAAACATACACTGACCAGGAATCAATTTCGGGCTTGTTTAATTGGGTAGAGGCGGACAGCAGTATTTGTTTCGTAGAGTACGGTTCTCTCTCTCTCTCTCCCTCTCTCTCTCTCTCTCTCCGTACTTTTCGCTCCTGTATCAACCGTGCGTTATTTTTGGTTCCCGGTGAACTTCATGTATCGTAATTAGGGAGTTATTTTGCTGGTAGAGAAGTTTTCATCGTGCAATATTAAGCTGAATATTTCTGTTAGAATATACCTACTAATCGAGTTGGCTCCGCGTTAACGTGAGGCTCGAAGTCCCGGGTTCTGTGACGGACGTACTCCTTCCTGGATTGGGTGTTTATTTGCTATAAGAGAATGCCCCTACAACACTTCTGTGTTAGCCTATGCTCTTAGCTCTGATCAAGGGATGGTCACAGGAGACGAAAGGAAAAAGTTCACTTTAACTCTAATTTATTTGCACACTTGTTCACAGTTAGCCGTGAATTTTATCCAACAATTATTTAACTTGGTTATGGAACCTATCTATCAAGTTGTACCCTCCAGCCTATGCTGCTTTTCTAAATTTCTAATAGGTTCATCACACGCTCAGAGATCAGAGTGGCACGAAGTTCACCCCCCCTCCGAGGAACTGTATCAAGCCGTGCGAATGCCGGGACTCACCTTTATTTATATACCGCGCTAAAGAGGTTATTTTTTCCACTGTTTTAAACGTTATCTTGTGATTGGCTGATCACATTAGCATCGTATGAGAACATTTGTTCTCGTATTTTTCATCATGACGAATTAGGGCTTTCCCTTTCTGACCCGGCCTCTCGCTATCTCTTTTCAACCCCTACTTGTCTCCGCTGGTCATGTTCACACGATAACCTGTGCTTCGAGATATCTCCACTCGTACCGCTTGGCTTCAGGCACCTAAATTGCACAGCTGCACGGCTGGCTAGTTTCCGTTACATTTACCATACAACATATTTACACTTGTGTAATATTATTTACATAAATGTAGATATTTACATTGATGCACCAATATTCCCCCTACAGTTCGATTCCCATCAATCACCCGCTCTAATCTTGTTTTTTTCCGTGGTTTTCCT
This sequence comes from Deroplatys truncata, assembly GCA_030765065.1. Taxonomy (NCBI): domain Eukaryota; kingdom Metazoa; phylum Arthropoda; class Insecta; order Mantodea; family Mantidae; genus Deroplatys; species Deroplatys truncata. Next base: position 12,414,081 of record CM060979.1, read on the forward strand.
TAGTGGGCAGGCGAATGCTGTGGTGGATAACGCTTTCATTCTGTTTCCTTTTCATCTTTCAGGTCGTGTCGTTTGGATTGGGTTGGACTCGGTATGACAGTGGTTTTTCGATACACATGGGAGATTGGCTGCGTCGGTACGGTTTTCCGTACAGGCGGAGTTGTGAGACGCCTCAAGGACCTCCGGGACCGCCCTGGGGAGCCGGTAGACAGTCTGGTAGATTACTGTCGTACCACCGAGGTCTCAGTAGTTGACGCACGTAAGTGGCGTATCCACTCCACCCTGTAATGGGAGGCCGGTTTTAATTTTCAGCTGCCGGCCTACAAGAAAAGCTCTCGGGGGAGGGAGAGTCACTCGAATAATGCCCTTCTTCCAGAGTCCCTGGGGGACCACTCCCCCTAGTGGTTGTACTTCTAAGTTTCGTGATTGTGATGGCGCCAGACTGCGAATGTTCGCTCAAAGGAAAGAGCCCCGCGGACACTAGAGGGCTGCTTGGTTGGACGGGTCGTCCATCGCCCACTTTGGTCAGCTCCAGTAGTAGTCGAGTCTCCGCGCGTCCGTGACCTGTAGCCTGCTGTGGTTCCTTCACTTCATTCCTTCCTCCAGGGGGGTGGTAGCCCCCTCCATTATATAAGCCATACCCTAACATGTGTAATATCTTAACAGGCAAGATATCTGTCGTCCTCCGTGGTCTAGGGGTACCATGCTAGCCTCTAGTTCACGACATCGCGGGTTCAAACCTGGCGGAGGGCGATGGATTTTTTCGGGCGTAAAAATCCTTAGCATGGCTTCCTTCGGAAGGGAAGTAAAGCAGCTGGCCTTAAAATTCCATACTGTTTCCATGACATTGCGAGAAACAACTGAATGTTGACAGTTCTTTAAAGAATGACTAAGTATTGAACAACTCGAAGCACTAATAACGGATATCTCGGAAATGACTTATGCTACAAAAAATGTTGTTTGGAATAAATTGTGTGTCTCAAAGAGACCTACATTTCCTGTGTAGTAAGTTTTCGTGTATCGCTTAAAGTTTACCAGTTATACAAAGTAATACAAAATTTCTTCTCAATGAAGAGGACTTCACAGGCTATTCCCAGAAAATTCAAGATATACATTTTATTTGTCATGTAAATATCTTAAACATATACTAATTTTAAAAAATCATTACATCCATTATTGAGAAAATAAAAAAATAACATTTTCCGCACAATGGTAGTTGGGGGGAGGCAGGTTTTTTGAAAATCTTAATGTCGCATATTTGGAAGACGCGGAACTTAAATAAAAAGTCTGATACTTAACGAATCTTCATTTTAGAGCTATGCACACACATACGAAATTTCTCTAAAGCTCTCTTTTTTACTTTCTCTAATACGTAAAGTAAATAGGGGAAGTATTGTATATCACCCAAAAATTCATTATCCAGATTTCACCGGAAATATATGTTCTGAGGCCCCCTGAATCCAAAAAAGAGCATTTTTAGGAAAGGTCCTTGTGTATGTGTGTGTCTGTAAACAGCGTAACTGACAAACGAAAGTCGCATCAACACGAAACCTTCCGAAGATGTGACACGAAGATGCGACACCGGGGGGAAAATTTTTTCGAAAATTTTGATTTTATAAAAAATGGGTGTAACGATTTGCATTAAAATAGCATATATTAAAGGTAATCACATGACAAATAAAATGCATACCTTTAATTTTCTGGGAATAGCCTTCATTTGGAAGAAATTCTGTATAACCTTGTATAAGTAAATGTTAAGCGACAGACGAAAACGTACTACACAAAAAATGTAATCTTTTTAAAACACACAATTTATTTTAAATAAGTTATTTTGTGGTATAAACCGCTTCTGAAATATCCGATATTAAAGGAAGTCCTGTCAATATGCAGTTGTTTCTCGCGATGTCATGGAAACAGTATGGAATTTTAAGGCAGCATATAGCGTTCAGTTGTTAAACATTTGACTGTCGCTGTTCTCTTTGTATCTATAACGAAATGTGTAATGTAGATATTTCTGTAAAGGTTTATTTGGTTTAAAATATAGTAGATAGAAAAATAAGCTTTAGTAAGAATAGTTTTGTATGCCCACTAATAAACAATAGATGATAGAGAAATTCATGTCAAATTCGAAAAGGCCCCTTCAAACACACTCAGAGCCAGGAAAACAACGACAGGAGAGTATTGCATCTAGTGGTTCAGAAAGAACCACTTAAAGGAAATGATTGACCGAAGAACAACAGAATGAACTAAAACGTCACTTACTGCAGACTCTCAGCCACACAAACAGGTCCAGAGATGTAGGTAAAAGGCATTCTGCAGCAGATGCAATTAAACAGTTTGAATTACCTCATCAAAGAGGAAGTAAACTTGCTCTGGCACGACCTCTGTAGTGTAAACTAACAACTAACTTCGTGTGTCCAGCAGAGATTAGTTGCTTTAAAGGGAAAGTAACGGACACGTGGAATTCACAAGTATTTTAACATGGGCTTTTATAAATAAGAAATAATCTAAATAAAACTAAAATTAATTATTATTTTAAAAATCTGATGTGCTACACTCACATGACTTTCTCTACTCTTGTACAAACTATACGCTTATTCTCCATATGCTTCATGTTAATCGAGCCTTTAAGCGATAGTCAAATCTTTTAAGAGATGGTTGCTATGTGGAGTATTCCATTCTCTTTAAGGAATTTCCATTTGAGAAAAAGTATAAGTATTGGAAAACTTAAGAGAATAACAAGCAATATCTCGAAAATGGTTCACTCAAAAAAAGCATGTATATGCCATAAATTGTGCATTTTAACGCGATCTACATTTTTTGTGTAGTAACACTTTGTCTATCTCTTATGGTTTACCAGTTATGCAAAAGTCGTTCAGAATGAAGAATACTTTTGGAGACATTCTCAGAAAATTCAAGATATACATTTTATTTGTCATGAAAATATCTTAAACATATGATAATTTAATCAAAATCGTTAAGGCCATTTTTGAGAAAATTAAAATTTTCGAAAAATATTCCACGTAAAGGGTAATCTGGGGTGGGGGGATTTTCTTGAAAACCTTCGTGTCGCACCTCTGGAAGATGCTGAACCTAAATACCAAGTTTGGTGTTTATTCAACTGTTCGTTTCTGAGTTATGCTGTTCACAGGCACAAACACACACACACACGGACATGTTTCCAAAAATGCTTCTTTTGGATTCAGGGGGTCTCAAAACATGTATTTCCGGTGAAATTTTGGGTGGATTACAATACTTCCCCTACTTACTCTACGTAGTAGAGAAAGTAAAAAAGTAACAAAATTTTCAACAATTATTGTACAGGTGTGACGTCATTGACAAAAACTTATATTGCAATATGTTATTTTTTAAATTTTTTTCTGAAAGGAAGTTATCTTACTTAGTCGGTCCTATCCTCGCTTTCGCCTCTCACTAGCTCATGCGAAGTAACCTTACAGCCCAACGCGATTCGGAGTCCACGGTAAAAGCTGTAGTTCCTCTCATTTCACCGCCATCTACATCATCACCCTACCATCGGAGGCAGTGGATTCCGCCTGCTGGGTGCCTCCAGCTGAGAAATGGGCACAGCCATCCCTTAGTTAATGAGGTATTCCCCGAAAGCCACAAGCCACATGGGGAGCGTTAGAAACAACAATTTCATTTGTTTCATACAAAGGTTTTCGTTGCTATGGGAACAGTTTAATTGTTGGCTTATTTAGCAATTTCTCCCAAAATTTACATAATTATTGTAACAAATGAAAATTTCTAATTATTTAATAAAAAATTCAAAGTGTTTTAAAAGGGTGACTTTGAAATACCGTTCTCTTTGCATGGCTTCAAAAAGATTTATTTGAAATAAATTGTGTATTTTAAGGAGATCTACATTTTTTGTGTAGTAAAATTTTTTCCATTTCTTACGGTTTAGCAATAATATAAACGTCGATCAGAATGAAGAGGACTTCACAGACTATTCTCAGAAAATTAAATATATACGTTTTATTCGTCATGCAAATCTATTAAACGTATGATATTTTAATAAAAATCATTAAGAGTCGTTTTGGAGTAAATGAAGAAGAGCGCAAAATGTTCAATATAAAGCGTAGCTTGCAGTGGGGCGATTTTCTTGAAAATGATTCTAACAGTTAAGATAGGATGTGTTTAACCTATTTTCACACAAATAAAAATGATATCTTGAATGTACTGTGAATAGCGTTTTAAACTCTTCCTTATTCTGAACCACTTTTGCATAACCCCTTAAATGTAAAAGATAGACCAAACGTTTTGTAACATTAACCATTTCCGAGATATTCCTTGTTGGTTTGAATTTTCAAATACTTTATACTTTTCTCAACTCTAAATCGCTATTTTTACTTTCTTTTCCACGTTCATAGTAGGTAGAGAAGGTATTGCGTTCCACCCAAAAATTAGACACCGAGATTTCACAGGAAATACATGTTTTGAGGCACATTGAATCCAAAAAAGTACATTTTTAGAAAGAGGTCCTGTGTTTCTCTCTATGTCCCTGTGTGTCTGTGAACATCATAATCTAAATACGAAAAGTTGGATAAACACCAAACTTGGTATTTAGGTTGAATATCTTCCAAAGATGCGACACGAAGATTTTCAGCAAACTCCCCCCACCCCAAACTATCCTTTACATGGAACACTTCGATTTTTTTTTTTATTTTATAAAAAATGGCTCTAACGATTTGTATTAAAATACGATATATGAAACATATTTACATGACAAATAAAATGAATATCTTGAATTTTCTGGGAATAGCCTTTGAACTCGCTCTTCATTCGGAAGGACATTTTGTATAATCTTGTATAACTGGCAAGCGTTAAGAGATAGACAAAAACGAATGTTCTCATTTCTTGATCATTCTTTAAAGTCCTTTCAACATTCAGCTGTTTCTCGCGATGTCATGGAAACAGTATGGAATTTTAAGGCCAGCATACAGCGTCCAGTTGTTAAACATTTGACTATCGCTGTTCTCTTTGTATCTATAACGGAATGTGTAAAGTAGCTGTTTCTGTAAAGGTTTATTTGGAGTAAGATGTAGTAGATAGAAAAGTAAGCTTCAGTAAGAATAATTTGTATACAAACTAATAAACGATAGAGAGTAGAGAAAGTCATGTAAATGTAACATATAGGATTTTTTGGATTGAAGGAGCTTCTAAACATGTATATACAGCAAAATCTTGAACTTGAAGTTTAGGTTGGAATACAACACTTCTCCTACTTGCTATCGGTAAGTAAAAGATATGAATGAACGAGGGGGGCCCAGAACAGATCAGTCGGCTCCTTGTGCTTCTACCAGTGACCTCCGGGAGGGGGCTGAGGGGAGAGACCCAATACGACTAGATCCGGAAGACGACGGAGCAAGCACAGACGGGGTCCCTAATGTTTCCAGCTTGAACGCATCCGACGCAGACTTGTCCTGCCCACAAGTCACTGAACCTCCGGCATTTCTCCTGGGACTGAGCAGTTCAGGGAGCGACGCCAGGAGAGAAACGTCTCAGCCCAGTCGCAACCCCCGAACACCGTCGCCTGGTCCTACAACACTGAAACAGATGACAAGGAAGATGATGCGCATAGGAAATGAGAGGGAGGAGATCGGGGTAGAAGATGAACCAATCCAACATTCGCCAGTCGGCCGGCAGTAGCCGGGGATCGAACCAGGGACCTCCCTAATGCGGACCACAGACATCGCTTTAGCCCTCCCGCTAGGTACTACAGATATGTAGTAGAAATCGTAACAAAGACAGGGCTTTTTAGAATCACTTGTAAATCCTTATTTCAAGTTAATGTGATTTACATAGATTCAAATTCAGCTCGTGTCTTTGGCGAGGCTGAAAACAGCACGAAACTTTGAGTTTTAATGAACAACGAAATAATGTGAAATTACGAACAGTCAAGGAAGACAATGGCACTTTGGATATACATTTGAATTTCTAATTTTTACCTTTCAGCCTTGTATAGGGGAAGGAACTGTAGAGGGTAAAGAATAAGCAGTCAGCAACCCCCCCCTTAACTTCTAGCACTCCAAGGTTTCCTGTCAAACATTCACACTTTAAGTTAGCGACGTCACCGTTACGAACGCAATCCTTTTCTTCCTCTGATTTCAGCTAATACACTCTAATTAAACGAACAAGACGAGGCCTTGGCTAACCTGACAGCGAACGGAGGGTTTCAAGTAACTGTTGGAACAAATGGGAAAAGCTGATAACGTACTCGTTTATTTCAATGTGACATTCCTTTCGTCCGTTTCGAGGAATACCAACATTAAGAGCTTACTGTTAAAACTTCAGAAACAGCGACAGGAAACGTTCACATTTCAACACAGCGCACACCGATATAAACAATACTAGCTAGACTCGCTATAAGCGCTGCCACTTCTACCAACCTATTTCACTTCAAATAAACGAGAAAAAACGAAAAAGTTTCTTACATTTGGTGACAACACTGGGTGTTGCGGAAAAACTCCCCGCCATGAAACGCGTCCGTAGTCATAGCAACCAAGTATACCTTCAGTCCCCGCCAACATTTTGCGCTCCACTCTGTAACGCGATTGCGTTCCTCTTTTGAAATCGCATCATTGTCGATGACGTAGACAAGCTACTACCGACCGGGGGAGCGCAAAGAGAACGATTTGATTATAAAAAAATCTGATGTGTTACGCTCACATGACTTTCTCTACTCTTGTACAAACTATTTTTACAAACTCTTATTCTCCATATATTTCATATTAATCCAGATAAACATTTGCAGAAACGATCTTTTGACATGCAAAGAGAATTACATTATACACATAGCGACCAGTTCTAAAAATATCTGACTATCGCTTAAGGCGTACTATGTTCCCCTTAATTTGTATTTGCAAGGACAATATAGAAATACAGTAGCCTTTAAGCATAGACATATCTCTTAATAGCTGGTTGCTAGGTGCAGCACCATTCCCGTTCCCACAGATTAATACTCTTTGCATATCCAAGACAAAAAAATGAATAACGAATTCTCATTTGAGAAAATAAGTATTGAAAAATTTAAGGTAATAACAAGCAATATCTCGAAAATGGTTCACTCAACAAAAAAAATCTATATGACATAAATTGTGTATTTTAACGCGATCTACATTTTTTGTGTAGTAAAGTTTTGTCTATCTCTTATGGTTTTCCAGTTATGCAAAAGTCGTTCACAATGAAGAATACTTTTGGAGACATTCCCAGGAAATTCAAGATATACATTTTATTTGTCATAAAAATATCTTAAACATATGATATTTTAATCAAAATCGTTAGAGCCACTTCTGAGAAAAATTAAATTTTCAAAAAATCTTCCATGTAAAGGGTAATCTGGAGTGGGGGATTTTCTTGAAAACCTTCGTGTCGCATCCTTGGAAGATACTGAACCTAAATACCAAGTTTGTTGTTTATCCGACTGTTCGTTTCTGAGTTATGCTGTTCACAGACAGACAGACAGACACACACACAACACACAGACAGACACACACACAGACACACCCACGGACATGTTTCCAAAAATGCTTTTTTTGGATTCAGGGGGTCTCAAAACATGTATTTCCGGTGAAATCTCGGTATCGAATTTTTGGGTGGAATACAATACTTCCCCTACTTACTATACGTAGTAGAGAAAGTAAAAATGTATATGACAAAAATTGTGTATTTTAACGCGATCTACATTTTTTGTGTAGTAAAACTTTGTCTATCTCTTATGGTTTACCAGTTATGCTAAAGTCGTTCACAATGAAGAATACTTTTGGAGACATTCCCAGAAAATTCGAGATATACATTTCATTTTTCATGAAAATATCTTAAACATATGATGTTTTAATCCAAATCGTTAGAGCCATTTTGGAGAAAATTAAAATTTTCGAAAAATGTTCCAGGTAAAGGGTAATCTGGTGTGGGGGGATTTTCTTATGTTAAATGAAAGTATTCTATTGGACTAGGATTAGCCAATCAGAAATTAAAATACAGAAATTTACAAATTTAAGCGGTAGAAATCAAGTCAGTTGCTTGTAGACAGCGCTCATAATTAGACGTGTTGGTTGTAGACATTGTTCCTAACCGACGCGAGATGTGTCCTCGAGAAATTTAATACGTATTCAGTGTGAGACGAAAATAGTTTACGTGTTAAAAAAATGCAAGTAATTATTAAATGAATCTCACAGCTCTCTATATCAGTGAAGTGATATTTAAATCGTGTCAAGCATTAATAAAAGGACTGAAGTAAAATTATAATCTGTGTAAACCTACATTCTTAGCCGCACTACTCCCTGCTAAGACGTCCATGTCTCTAACAATAATACTGACGCAGCCGAGGCAAACATAAATATATAATATTTAAAGAAACAATCAAATTACAAAGTTAATATTTTTAAACTTGGGACGAAGGCTACCGGGTACCATACGTGCGGTTGCAACTACTTCAAGTTCGGCTCCCCATCAGTTGAACTACAATACAACTGCTACTTCAAGGTAAGTATTTAACACCGTGACGAAGATGAATCGGAAGTGAACGGACCCGAATTCTGGTTAAAATGCTTACCTCCATGATGACCTTTGAGTCAGGGGAACATGTGAACATCACTTGGGGCAAGCTCCGGTGAATGCGGAAGATACGAGAAAACTTCCAAGTTGAATCTTGACCCAGGTGGAGCTCAGAAGATTCAAATGAGAAGTTTTCTCGCATCTTCCATTTTCACCAGATCTTTCCCCAAGTGATTTTCACATGTTCCCCTGACTCAAAGGTAAGCACTTTTAACACCGATGATGAAGTCAAATCAGTGAACAGCTGGTTGTAAGCACACGACCCGACCTGGTGCAACACTGGCTTGGAAATACTTGTGTCACGTCCCCAAAAATGCTTTGAAAACATGTTGACTATGTAGAAAAGTAACAGAAGGATTGTACAATATAAATAAAATTAATTTAACATGATCAATTGTGTGTAATGCTTTTTATAAAATAGGAAAGCTTACTTATTAGACACCCCTCGTATAAAATTCCTTCCAAATGAAGAGGTCTACAAAGGCCATTCCCAAAAAATTCAAGATATACATTTTATTTGTCGTGTAAATATATTTAATATATGACATTGTAATCAAAATCGTTAGAGCGTTTTTTAGAAAATTAACGTTTTCCAAAAATCTTCCATGTAAAGGGTAGTTTGGTATGAGGTGATTTTTTTGAAACTTTGGAAGTTTGTCGCAACTTTGGAACCTAAACACCAACTTTTGTGTTTATCCGGGTTTTCGTTTTTGAGTTACGCTGTTCACAGATATACACACAAGGAACTTCTTCTAAAAAATGTTTTTTATTCATGGGGCCTCAAAAGATGTATTTACAGTGAAATCTCAATATCGAATTACCACGGAAACCGGAAGATACGTTGCTAAAACCCAGAAGGTACAACGTTTAAAATTTTTACCTGATCTGATTGTCTAAAAACGTACTTGATGATTGTTTTACAGCCAAACGATATTTATAGGCCATGCGGCATTTCCACAACTGAGAAGACTGTCGAGGGAGGTTGAAGAAGTCAAACGTTTAGCCGATGTTTGACAGTCTTTTGTGTGAATACCAAGGGATTTTTTAGTTGGAAACTCAACGAAATTACAATTATAAGCAGTACGAGGGGCACTACTTGTATTTTGAGACTTGGCAACCCTGAATGTTTTAGGTGCCATCTGACGTTTCCAATGGAAAGTTTCACATTTTTAACCATAATCTACTTCAAACATTTTGTCAATAGAGCGTCATTTGTTTTGTTTACACTAACTTGAAAATTGTGTGTCAACAAAAACATGGAATTAACTCGTGAAAATGTTCGTGCAATGCTTTCTTACGACTTTCGACGTGGATTTTCAAGACAAGAGTACATCGATCAACTAACTTCCACATTTGGCGACGAAGCTCCATCCTTTGGCACTGTGAAACGCTGGTATAATGAATTTAATCGTGGCCGCCGTTCGCTCAATGATGAAGTTCGTGAAGGTCGTCCAAAATCAGTTGTTGTGCCAGAAAACATTGATGCTGTGCAAAAACTAATAATGAAAGATCGTCATGCGACATATTGAGAGATTGAGGCAACCCTAGGCATTAGTTCCACCAGAATATATAAAATATTGCATGATTATTTAGCCATGAAAAAGGTTTGCTCTCTTTGGATCCCCCATGTTTTGACGTAATCTCAAAAAGATGCTCGTGTCGATTGCTGTACAAAATGCTCAAGAAATACAATGGCGGTCTCAAGAGAAGTATATAAGATTGTAACATGGATCTATGCATATGAGCCGGAACGTAAACAGCAGTCGACTGTATGGGTGTTTCAAGATGAAGCAAATCCAACAAAAGTTGTTCGCACTCGAAGCAAATGGTCGCCTGCTTTTTCAGCAAAACTGACCATGTGGCAACAGTGCCTTTAGAGGAACGTAAAACAGTCAATGCCGAATGGTATACAACCATTTGTTTGACGGAAGTCTTCGGTGAAGTAAGGAAAACCAACAAGAACCGTAGGATCGTTTTTCATCAAGACAATGCGAGCAACACATCTCGTCTATCAACAGAGTATATGAAGGCTCAAAAAATCGAATTGATGGGCCATCCGCCATACAGTCCTGATTTGGCACCCAATGACCTCTTTTTGTTCCCGAACATCAAGAATAAAATGCGTGGACAACGATTTTCGGTGGCAGAAGAAGGCGTTGATGCCTTCAAAAACCATGTTTTGGAGGTGTCTCAAGAAGACTGGAATAAATGCTTTGATAAATGGTTCAAACGGATGCAAAAGTGTATTGATCATAAAGGAGAATATTTTGAAAAACAATAAAGCAGTTTTCAATCAGAAATTATTTTATTTTAATTATTAGGCTCAAAATATAAATAGTGCCCCTCGTAAAGGGGTAAACGAAATTCTTTAATTCGTCACTCGTGTTTAAAGCTACGCGTGTAATATGGCGCAGCTGGCGTACGAATTAAAACTTCAAAGAAATGCTATTTTGAAGCGAGTTTACTTAAGAATTCGATCGCATTAACGAAAACCGATGATAAATTTTCCATTACAACCAGAAATCGCGTTTTACCTTACGATGAGAAAAACAAAATAAAAAAAAAATATAAACGTACCTGAAAGCGCTTAACTATGCTAAAGATATTGCTTGGAAATATAGAAGGGGGAAGCATAAAGAATCCTCTTGGAGCATGATCAAGAGTATTGCCAGCTCTGTATCCCCCTTCAAAACGTAATACAAAAAGATGCTGCTACCGAGTTTTTTTCCTCTCTCTCTCGCTCTCTCTGCCTGTGGACCGCCTCCGCCACGCTATCCATTACACATATTGCGTCGCCCGTACCTCTCCACGTCTTTGGTCTGCCAGCTCTAATACCCTTTTACACCGATGAGTTATCGATTAGTTGGCAGAAGGGGCGGTGGAGGCGGTCAGTTGGCCAGGGGAGGGGAGGCAATAGCGAGCAACAAGGGGGACTTCCACTAAATATATGTTTGGACCTGAAGAAGTACCCATTTCGCGAGAACTTACTCCAACCTTTGTTATGAACACTTCGCTCCCGAATACGTTTATGCCATGGGAGAGACGTTCAAATAATCCTGCCAGAGACCTGCTTCATAAAGGTGTAGTAAATTAATATACGTACCAAAACTCGTTTTTACGTTTCATATACATTTTATATTAGTAGCAAAAGGTTTATTCTACTAGACCAGTAGTTACCAACCTTCTTCTTCTTTATTATTATTATTATTATTATTATTATTATTATTATTATTATTCAGGTGCCTCAAAACGTGTATTTCCGGTGAAGCCATGGTATCGTATATTTTTGCTGGAATGCTATACCTTCCGTCCTACTAGGCACCTGGTAGATAAAACAATAACAAAGAATATCTCGGAAACGGCTAACGCTTCAAAAAATTGTTTTTGTTTTCATTTATATCCCGCCTTTAACTGCAAAGGTCATATCGGCAGCCTTTCACCTCTGGAACATACTGCCTTAATTGCAATGGTGTTAACTCGTATGCATCTGTTGGATTTCTAGATTTTTTTGGGTTCTGTACACTCATTCACACTTCCAGACTCTGGAGAGGATACCGAATAATCTTGGTTAGAGAAAAATTCCCACCCCCTATCCGGGAATCGAAGCCGGGACCCCTCGCACAGCGTGCAGGTTCTCTACCGACTGAGCTATGGGGCCAACCTGCAAAAAAGGTTGATATAAATTGTGGACTTTACCAAGTTCTAAATTTTTGTGTCCCTTACGGTTTACTACAGGTGAGCCAAAAGACTCCGAACTGCCTGCGCGGTGTTTTTCCTGTCCGCGTCCTCGGCGCTCGCTGCCGTCTGTCGCTATCATAGAAAGGTGCGGATGAAACCATACACCAACTACTTTTAAAGGTTTACTTACCAACTTTATGAAAGGAGATGCTGAAACTGACCACCGTCGTTGTCCATACATTTTGACACCTCTTTAGGAAACTATCCATCATGGAATTTTTGAGGGAAATTTTCCAAACGATGACCGATGTCATCTAATGTTTCTTCATCAAGAACCGAACGCCGTCTTTTAGATTTCTTAGCCTGAACACTTCCTGCAGCCTGAAATTTACTGTAAAGTTCATGGATTGTTGTACGGCCTGGAACTGTTACATCTGGAAATCTTTCTGCAAATCGTACTTTCACTTGGCGAGCTGACCGAGTTAACACATACGAACCATAAATAAATAAATAAATAAATAAATACACGCTGTGCTGTAGAAAACATATACTGAGCCATAATATACTTTGACTAAGTACAGACAAAATAATAAATAACTGTAATAACTGAACCACATCACATCACCGTCAACTCAAAACTGCACTTCATACTGCAGAGCAAAACCACGTCAACAGCGGGACCTTGTTTATAGCAGCAGTGTGTTACATTTCCACACGCCCAGTGGAAAAACACCGCGCAGTCGGTAATATTGTTCATAAAATACCCCTCCGGGGTAACTTAAAACATAAAGTGTACAAGACAAACCCACACACCCTGGAAGAGTTCAAACAAAATATCCGCCAGGAAATTACTTCAACGTGAACTACGGCGAGTGATGGATAGTTTCCTAAAGAGGTGCCAAAAATGTATGGGCAACGACGGTGGCCTGTTTCAACATCTCCTTTCGTAAAGTTGGTAAGTAAAGCCTTTAAAAGTCGTTTTAAAAATGTTGTAAGGTTTCATCCGCGCCTTTCTATGATAGCGGCAGACAGCAACGAGCGTCGAGGACGCGGACAGGAAAAACACCCCCAGGCGTTTCGGGGTCTTTTGGCTCACTCTGTATTTATACAAAAGCTATTCCGAATGAAGAAGTTTACAGGGTTTTCGCAGAAAATAGAATGTATACATTAAACTCGTGCTATGTTATTAAAAATCGTTAGTCATTTTTTAGAAAATCAAATATTTGGAAATATTTTCAAAGAATATTATAGTTTGCGGTGGGGGGGATGTTCGGAAAATCTTACTGATATATCCCTGAAAGGCGCCGAACTTAAACACCAACCGAGATTTAGTGCAACACAGAAACTAGTTAAAAGATGGTGCGCTGCGTGATCTGTGCAGAATGTAAAACGAGAAATAATTCCTTCAGTTCGCACACCAGAAATTATTGACGAGATTCGCCAAAGGGTTACTCAAAGCCCAAAGAAGTCTCCACGTAAATTGGCGCAACAGGCACACGCAAGTAGGGGGATTTACCATCGGATATTAAGATGTGGACGTCTGACTTTTTCCTGCGGGGACATTTTAAGAGCAAGCTCTATGAAACAAATCCACACACAATACAGGAACTGAAAGACAGCGTGAAATTGTCGCAAACGGTATCGAAACTTTACGCCGGGTGTATCTGAAAATGGTTAGACGTGTATTGATGCTGCAGGGGGGCCACTTTCAACATCTTCAATAAATGGCGAGCCCATTTCAGCGATTCGTTTGTCTGCATTTACTCTATACTTACACGTCCCACGTTTATCTCCGCCACCGTTTACTAGCAGAAGACAGAAATGGTGTGTAAATAGGCTGCATGGTAATTTATCTGGTTATACTCAAGTTAGGACGTTGGCCGCCCTGACAAATGACATCACTGAGTTTTTTTTTCTCTCTCTACTACGTATAGTAAGCAGTGGAAGTATTGCATTCCACACAAAAAATCGATACCGAGATTTCACCGGAAATAACGTTTTGAGTGCCCTGAATCCAAATAAAGCATTTTTGGAAAAAATTAAATTAAATTGAGTTTTATTTATGGACGCTCTTTAACGTTCTTAGCGTACCATTCCATATTGGGCGTGAAAGACCGGTAATTTCGCTCAGAGGCCTGCATACTAAGGATTTTTACGCCCGAAAAAATCAGTCGCCCTCCACCGGGTTTGAACTTAGGAACTAGAGGCTAGCATGCTACCCACTACACCAGGAGGACAACTTTTAAAAAAAAATTTAAGTAAAAATTTTAAAAAAAATCTGATGTGTTACATTCACATGACTTTCTCTACTCTTGTACAAGCTATTTTTACAAACGCTTATTCTCCATATGCTTCATGTTAATCGAGTTGTTAATCTTATTGCTAATTTTCTTGTAGGTGCAAGGGGAATATGGTAGGCTTTAAGCGATAGTCAAATATTTTAAGAGCTGGTTGCTATGTGGAGTATTTTATTCTCTTTGTATTACCAGGACAAAAAAAAATAACGAATTTCAGAAAAAGTATAAGTATTGGAAAGTTTAAGGGAATAACAAGCAATATCTCGAAACTGGTTCACTCAACAAAACAAATGTATATGACATAAATTGTGTATTTTAACGTGATCTACATTTTTTGGGTAGTAACATTTTGTCTATCTCTTATGGTTTACCAGTTATGCAAAAGTCGTTCACAATGAAGAATACTTTTGGAGACATTCCCAGAAAATTCAAGATATACATTTTATTTGTCATGAAAATATCTTAAACATGTGATGTTTTAATCAAAATCGTTAGAGCCATTTTTGAGAAGATTAAAATTTTCGAAAAATGTTCCATGTAAAGGGTAATCTGGGGTGGGGGGATTTTCTTGAAAACCTTCGTGTCGCATCTCTGGAAGATACTGAACCTAAATACCAAGTTTGGTGTTTATCCGACTGTTCGTTTCTGAGTTATGCTGTTCACAGACAAACACACGGACATGTTTCCAAAAAAAAATTTGGATTCAGGGGAACTCAAAACATGTATTTCCGGTGAAATCTCGGTATCGAATTTTTGGGTGGAATACAATACTTCCCCTACTTACTATACGTAGTAGAGAAACTAAAAACAGAAGAAAGGAAGAGAACGAAAAACTGTTTAGGGAAAAGACAGTAAAACATCCTATTCTTATATCTAGTCAATGTTAATCGAGATAAAACATGCAGAAATTGTTGTAATGTATACTTCCTTGCAGGCTACAAGCGGATTACAGGAATACAGTAGACTTTAAGCCATTGTTAAATCCTTTAAGAGCTGTTCACTATTTGATGGTTTTGAAATTCCGTCCCCATTGCGGTATACAAATTATTCTTACAAAAGTTTATTTTCCTATCTATTTCATTTTAACCCAAATAACGCTTTGCAGAAATAGCTGCATTACACATTTCGTTATAGATACAAAGAGAACAGCGATAGTTAAATGTTTAACAACTGGACGCTATATGCTGGCCTTAAAATTCCTTACTGTTTCCATGACATCGCGAGAAACAACTGAAAATCGAAACAGGACTTTACAAGTATGATAAAGTCTTAAACAATTTGAATCATTAATAACGGATACCTCGGAAATGGTTAATGCCACAATAAAGTTATTTAAATTAAGTTGTGTGTTTGAGAGAGCTACATACATTTTTACTTTTTTTACTATGCTACGTATAGTAAGTAGGGACAGTATTGTATTCCACCCAAAAATTCGATACAGAGATTTCACCGGAAATAAATGTTTTGAGGTGCCCTGAATCCAAACAAAGCATTTTTGGAAACATATCGTGTGTGTGTCTGTGAACAGTATAACTCAAAAACGAAAAGTCGGATACATGGTACTTGAGTTCACTATCTTTCAAGGATGCGACACGAAGATTTTCAAGAAAATCCCCCCAACCCAGACTACCCTTTACATGGAAATGTAAATGTTGATTTTCTCAAAAATGGCTCCATCGATTTTTATTTAAATATATGTTTAAGATACTTTTATGGTAAATTAAATGTATATCTTGAATTTTCTGGGAATGACCCCAAAAGTCCTGTTTATTCTGAATGGCTTTCACATAACTGATAAACCGTAGGGAATAGACAAAATTTTACTACACAAAAATGTAGATCTTGTGAAAACACAAATTTATATTTTTGTTTTTGTGGAGTGAACCATTTCCGAGGTATTCCTTGTTATTTGTTTGAATTTTCCAATACTTATACTTCTTCTCAAATGGGAATTCGTTATTCGTTTTTTTATGTCCTGGACATACAAAGAGAATGGAATGCGCCACATAGCAACCAGCTCTTAAAATATTTGACTATCGCTTAAAGCCTACCATATTCCCCTTGCACCTACAAGAAAATTAGCAATAAGATTAACATCACGATTAACATGAAGTAGATGGAGAATAAGCCTTTGTAAAAAATCTGATGTGTTACACTCACATGACTTTCTCTACTCTTGTACAAACTATTTTTACAAACTCTTATTCTCCATCTATTTCATTTTAATCGAGATAAACATTTGCAGAAACGATCTTTTGGCATGCAAAGAGAATTACATTTTACACATGGCGACCAGTTCTAAAAATATTTGACTATGGCTTAAGGCGTACTATGTTCCCCTTGTTTTGTATTTGCAGGGGTATTTTTTGTATTTTCTATCTTAGAAATACAGTAGCCTTTAAGCATCGACACATATCTTAATAGCTGTTCGCTAGGTGCAGCACCATTCTCTTTGCCTCAGATTAATACTCTTTCCATATCCAAGACAAAAAAAATTAATAAAGAATTCCCATTTGAGAAAATAAGTATCGAAAAATTTAAGGGAATAACAAGCAATATCTCGAAAATGGTTCACTCAACAAAAAAAGTATATGACATAAATTGTGTATTTTAACGCGATCAACATTTTTTGTGTAGTAAACTTTTGTCTAACTGTTATGGTTTACCAGTTATGAAAAAGTCGTTCACAATGAAGAATACTTTTGGAGACATTCCCAGAGAATTCAAGATATACATTTCATTTGTCATGAAAATATCTTAAACATATGATATTTTAATTAAAATCGTTAGAGGCATTTTTGAGAAAATTAAAATTTTCGAAACATCTTCCATTGTAAAGGGTAATCTGGGGTGGGGGATTTTCTTGAAAACCTTCGTGTCGCATTTCTGGAAGCTACTGAACCTAAATACCAAGTTTGGTGTTTATCCGACTGTTCGTTTCTGAGTTATGCTGTTCACAGACACACACACGGACATGTTTCCAAAAGAGAGATTAAGCCTTTGTAAAAATAGTTTGTACATATTTTTTTTTAGCAACCTGAGTTATACTGCGTCCCATATAGATGAGAAAGAACCCCAGCATTCGTATACCGACTAGGGAAAACCACGAAAAACCCAAGGTCAAAGTGGGCGATCGATGGGTGTCCAGCCCGCCGGGACTTCCCGAAGGTGAGCCTCACACCTCGACGTCATCGGGCTCTGTAAACATATACTAAGTGGTCAAGTAAGAAGGCATGTAGGCTATAATGAATCCAACTCGAATTTCTTAAATATGTGGTCATTTCCTGCAATCAAAGAGATTGCAAGTTCGGGAGGTGTGTCATTAAAGAAACACCTGCCAAAAGGCAGGACCGGAGTTCTTACGAGTCACGTATCTGCGATAAAGACGCTACGGCCGAAAAGAGAGAGAGAGAGAGAATAATGACACTTAAGTGTGTGAGGAACAATAAAAGAAGTAGGAAGGGACCTCTACTTTGCATGGAAATGGACCAGAGCGTTTTCAAATGCAGTATCGCGGATTTCCGAGTGGTTCCATAAGTTTTAGAAAGATAGATGGAGGGGTAGAGGGGAGCAGTTATGGATGTGGTTGTCATGTTCCTCATTCGCAGATTCATCACTGTCCGGATTTGTGCAAAGAGGTGGTGGAAGGAGACGAGAGGAAGAGGACGAGAGAGTGGCCATTCTTTTCCTAATGGCCCGAGCTGTCTCTATCATTTGTGTGTTAGGCCGGTCAGAAATATCGATATCTGCAACTTGTCACAGACAAATATAAATGAAACAGCAGCAGTTGGCATTACTTTTACTAAAACACTATTTTCAACTGTCGGCGACACCGCATTCTGTTTCCAGAACTTCTGTGACACGGAAACGTCCTTACAGTAATGGATCACAAATAAACAAACGCAAAAATATTGACACGTCTTCAGCTTCCTCGAGCTCGTCCATCAAAAAGCCACGATTTAAAGTCCTCATTAAGTCCTCTTATTGCTGGACCATATTCTCAAGACAGCCATAAATAAGGCAACGCATCTGTGATAATTTAAAAATCCATTCGTTTTATCTGGTTGTTTGACCTTTCACTTTCTGTACCACGTATACTAAGCAGCGAAAATGTATACCACCTAAAAATTCGATGTCGAAATTTCATCGAAAATGTATGTTTGAGGCCCCCTGAATCCAAAAAAGCATTTTTAGAAAAAGATCCGTGTGTATATACAGCATAACTCGAAAACGTCAAGTCGGATAAATATAAAACTTGGTTCTAACGATTTTATTAAAATGCCACATATTAAAAATCTGATGTGATACAGACTAATTTTTAATCCAAAAAAACTTGCACAATAGCTACATTACATATTTCGTTATAGATACAAAGAGAACAGCGATAGTCAAATGTTTAACAACTGGACGCTATATGCTGGCATTAAAATTCCATACTGTTTCCATGACATCGCGAGAAACAACTGAACGTCGACAGGACTTTAAAGAATGATCAAGAACTGAGACATTCGTTTTCGTCTATCCCTTAACGTTTACCAGTTATACAAGATTATACAAAATGTCCTTCCAAATGAAGAGGACTTCACAGGCTATTCCCAGAAAATGTAAGATATACGTTTTATTTGTCATGTAAATATCTTTCATATATCGTATTTTAATACAAATCGTTAAAGTCATTTTTTAGAAAATGCAAAGGATAGTTTGGGGTGGGGGATTTTACTGAAAATCTTCGCGTCGCAACTTTGGAGGATATTAAACTTAGATACCAACTTTGGTTTTTAACCGACTTTTCGATGTTTCTTTCTCTACTACGTATAGTAAGTAGTGGAAGTATTGTATTCATTCATTCATTATCTGTTTACCCTCCTCTTATGTAGGACTTACACCCCCCAGGACTTATAGGCGGGTGCCTGGGGTCAGAGGCCCATCGAGGAGCAGACGCTCATGGATCAGACAGAACAGCCAGGATGGGGGATCAGCCCGATGCCTGGAATGGGATGAAGGAAGTAAATGAAACGAAATGTTGGTGAAATGGATGAAAGGAAAGGTGATGATGGAGCAGTTGGTGGAATGAATGGCGGGGGAAACCGGAGAACCCGGAGAAAACCCGCCCAGACGCCGCTTCGTCCACCACAAATCCCACATGCAGGTCCCTGGGATTGAACCCGGGCCGCCTCGGTGGAAAGCGAGCGGTCTAACCACTCGGCCACGGCGTCGCCTGGAAGTATTGTATACCACCCAAAAATTCGATACCGAAATTTCACCGGAAATACATGTTTTGAGACCCCCTGAATGCAAAAAAAGCATTTTTGGAAACATGTCCGTGTGTGTGTCTGTGTGTGTGAACGGCGATAGTCAAATGTTTAACAACTGGACGCTATATCCTGGCCTTAAAATTCCATACTGTTTCCATGACATCGCGAGAAACAAGTGAAAATCGGTAGGACTTTAAAAGAATGACAAGTGTTCAACAACTCAAACTAGGCTGGCCCCCGTATCTCAGTTGGTAGAGCAACTGCCTAATGTGTAAGGCGTCCCGGTTTCGATTTCCGACTGGGGGGGGTGGGAATTTTACTCTAGCCAAGATTAATCGCTATCCTCCGCAGAGTCTGGAAGTATGAATGAGAGTATGAAGTGTGTATTGAGACAGTATTATAACACTTAAATCATTTCAGTCTAATTATATAATATGTAAATTCAACAACAGCTCGCCTTGAAGCAATATGTGTATGTAACAATATATAAAAAGTGTATATTACAGTCATTGTATATGTTTATATTATTGTATACATTTTAAATAATGTTATGTGAATGTATTACGTAATTTAATAATGTAGGAGCTGTGAGAATAATAGGTTAAAAGTTGCTAACAATGAGGTAACCTTGAGGTAATAATGAATTTGAAAGTTTAACAATACTACTTGTAATTCTTGGAAGCAATAATGTAATTTTTGTGACAGTTTATAAAATAACCAATCAACAACCAGAAAAAGCTTTAGTTAAATGAAGGTATTCTATTGGAGTGGGATTAGCCAATCAGAGACTTGAAACACAGAAATTTACAAATTTAGGCGGTAGAAATCAAGTCAGTTGCTTGTAGACAGTGTTCCTAACCGGACGCGAGATGCGTCCTCGAGAAATTTAATACGTATTCAGTGCGAGACGAAAATAGTTTACGTGTTTAAAAAGCGCAAGTATTTAATAAAAGAATTTTACAGCTCTCTATATCAGTGAAGTGTTATTTAAATCGTGTCAAGAATTAATAAAACGGAGTGAATTAAAAATTATAATCTGTGTAAGGCTACATTCTTCAGCCGCACCACGCCTTGCAAAGAAATCCATGTCTCTAACAATAATACTGACGTAGCCGAGGCAAACATAAATATATAATATTTAAAGAAACAGTCAAATTACAAAGTTAATATTTTTTTAAACATTTTTTTGGGGCGAAGGCTACAGGAAACTTTTTACCGTACGTGCGGTTGCAACTACTTCAAGTTCGGCTCCCCAACAGTCGAAATACAATACAACTCCTACTTCAAATTGGCTTTCCATCTACCATCTACCTCAACCATCTATCTCAAATTGGCTCCCAAAGCGTGGGGCAAATAACGTAAAGTCAATAATTACTTCAGTATGATCTAATGAATAATAATAAAAAAGTGCAAGAAACCCAACATCAAGAGTTACACCAGTTAACACCATTGCCAATAGGCAATAAGTTCCAAAGGAAAGGCCGCCGATAACACCAATGTAGTGTTAAAGGCACGGTATAAATAGAACTTTAAAAAATCGAACAATTAATAGCGAATATCTCGGAAATGGACTGTGCTGCAAAAAATGTTATTTCAAAGAAATTTTGTGCTTTAAAGAGATGTACATGTTTTGCCTAGTAAATTTTCTTCTATCTCTTAAGGTTTTCCAGTTATACAAGATTCTACAAAATTCCTTCTGAATGAAGAGGATTTCACAGGCTTTCCCGAAAATTTAAGGTATAGATTTTATTTCTCATGTATACATCCTTAATATATGGTATTTTAATCAAACTTGTTAGAGCCATTATTTAGAAAATAAAATTTTTTTAAAAGTGTTCCATGTAAAGGGTAGTTTGCAGTGGAAGGGGTTTTTTGAAAACCTCCGAGTCTGACCTTTTGGAAGATACCAAATTCGGTATTTATCCGATATTTCGTTTTTTATTTATGCTGTTCACAGACACACAGAAGGACATTTTTGTAAAAATGCATTTTTTTTTATTCAGGGGGCCTCAAAACATGTATTTTAGGTGAAATATTGGTATCAAATCTTTGGATGGAATGCAATACTTTCTCCACCTGCTATGTCGTGATAGTGAAGGCAAAAAATTCACATTCTATAAGGTTAGGTTCCGATTTTATATGCATTGTGCTGCGATTGTAGATTGTCCTTGTGGGTGGTGTAACGAAAGTACTGCTTTGCCTGGTGGAGTCGGTCGGTCGACTGCATTTCTTTACTTTCGCCTTAACAGGAGATCACCGCGCTACACAGTTATACAAGGGAAGTTGCCTGGGCATGAGGGGATAACAGAAAATTCAGTTTTCAAAGCCCCCAGCAACTTAGGCAACGCAAACATTGCGCAATATGAATGTGTAGCAAACAGTATAACCTCTCAAAGATGCATTTTTGTGGTTTTAGGAGAATCATGCCTATATTTTATTTTTTCCGATTAAAAAGTAGGAAATTGATAAATGCATGTATAGAATTACATAGTTTGCATATTTGTATTGTAAAAAACAATATTTATAATTAACCTAATAATACTACGTCATGTTATGGTTTCGAAATGAACATGTGAATACTTTCTCTTATAATGCTTTTATGTTAACCGTAGTAATGTTTAGTGTCAATATCCCATACATATATAAAGTAGTTAGAATGTCTAACAACACTCTGATGCGTTGCATTCACATGACTTTCTCTACTAACCTTTCCACAAACGTGTTTAAACGGTACATCGAATATTTAGAAAAAATAAAAGCAATTCAATGCACAATTTCAATCAATTTCCCCTTTCCCCGCGAAACTTATTTCGCTCTAAAGTACGTCTATCGCAAAAATTCGCGATAAATTATTGCAATTTTTGCTATTGTTAACATCGTATTCGTAAACAAAAACACATTCCTTTTTAGTTAATAATGTGTCGCTTTTATCGTTACTGCAGAAAACTGTGGTCTTCCACACAAAATATAGATATCATTATGATTTAAAAAAAAAGCATTTTTAGAAAACGTTCTGTGTGTAAACAGCATAACTGAAAAAAGAAAAGTCGGATGAATACCAAACCAGATATTTAAATTCGGCGTTTCCAGAGATGCTGCACAAACATTTTCAAGAAAACGCACCATTCCAATTCCTTTAAATGGGACATTTTTCTAAATTCTTGGTTTTCTCATAAATGTCTCTAATGATTTTTATTACTTTCTCTACTACGTATAGTAAGTAGGGGAAGTATTGTATTCCACCCAAAAATTCGATACCGAGATTTCACCGGAAATACATGTTTTGAGACCCCCTGAATCCAAAAAAAAGCATTTTTGGAAACATGTCCGTGTGTGTGTCTGTGAACAGCATAACTCAGAAACGAACAGTCGGATAAACACCAAACTTGGTATTTAGGTTCAGTAGCTTCCAGAGATGCAACACGAAGGTTTTAAAGAAAATCCCCCCACCCCAGACTACCCTTTACAGGGAACATTTTTCGAAAATGTTAATTTTCTCAAAAATGGCTCTAACGATTTTGATTAAAATATCACATGTTTAAGATATTTTCATAACAAATAAAATGTATGTCTTGAATTTTCTGGGAATGTCTCCAAAAGTATTCTTCATTGTGAACGACTTTTGCATAACTGGTAAACCATAAGAGATAGACAAAATTTTACTACACAAAGAATGTAGATCGTGTTAAAATACACAATTTATTTCATATGCAGTTTTGTTGTTGAGTGAACCATTTTCGAGATATTGCTTGTTATTCCTTTATATTTTCCAATACTTATTTTCTCAAATGGGAATTCGTCATTCATTTTTTTGTCCTGGATATACAAAGAGTATTAATCTGTGGCAAAGTGAATGGTGCTGCACCTAGCAACCAGCTATTAAGAGATATGTATGTGCTTAAAGGCTACTGTATTTCTATATTGCCCTTGCAAATACAAAACAAGGGGAACATAGTACGCCTTAAGCGATAGTCAAATATTTTTAGAACTGGTCGCTATGTGTAAAATGTAATTCTCTTTGCATGTCAAAAGATCGTTTCTGCAAATGTTTATCTCGATTAATATGAAATAGATGGAGAATAAGAGTTTGAAAAAATAGTTTATACAAGAGTAGAAAAAGTCATGTGAGTGTAACACATCAGATTTTTATAATACTATCTATTGTTTACACAACAAATAAAGTGTAATCTTGAATTTTCTGGGAACAGCCTGTGAAGTCCTCTTCATTCGGAAAGAATTTTGTATAATCTTGTATAACTGGTAAACGTTAAGTGATAGCGAAAACGTACTACACAAAAAATCTACATCTCTTTAAAACACGCAATTTATTTAACATAGGTTGTGTGTGGCATTAGCCGTTTCTGAGAAATCCGTTATTAAAGGTTCGAATTGTTCACTTTTTGGTCATTCTTTTAAAATCCTTTCAACATTCCGTTGTTTCTTGTGATTGCATGGAAGCAGTGTGTAATTTTAAGGCCAGCATATAGCGTCCAGTTGTTAAACATTTGACTATCGCTGTTCTCTTTGTATCTATAACGAAACCTGTAATGTAGCCTTTTCCGGAAAGGAATGCCTCGATTAAAATGATGTAGATAGGAAAAAAAATCTGATGTGATACATTCACATGACTTTCTCCAC
This sequence comes from Deroplatys truncata, assembly GCA_030765065.1. Lineage (NCBI taxonomy): Eukaryota > Metazoa > Arthropoda > Insecta > Mantodea > Mantidae > Deroplatys > Deroplatys truncata. The sequence goes on from CM060979.1 coordinate 12,438,526, forward strand.
CCTCTATCGTTAATAGTGGTTATTTAAATTATTCTTACTCAAGCTTATTTTCTATCTACTACATTTTAATCCAAACGAACCTTTATAGAAACAACTACATTACACATTTCGTTATAGATACAAAGAGAACAGCGATAGTCAAATGTTTAGCAACTGGACGCTATATGCTGGCCTTAAAATTACACACTGCTTCCATGCAATCGCAAGAAACAACAGAATGTTGAAAGGATTTTACAAGAATGACCAAGAAGTGAACAATTAAAACCTTTAATAACGGATATCTCAGAAACGGCTACTGCCACACACAACCTATGTTAAATAAATTCCGTGTTTTAAAGAGATGTAGATTTCTTGTGTAGTACGTTTTCGCTATCACTTAACGTTTACCAGTTATACAAGATTATACAAAATTCTTTCCGAATGAAGAGGACTTCACAGGCTGTTCCCAGAAAATTCAAGATATACATTTTGTTTGTCATGTAAATATTTGTAATATATGGTATTTTAATAAAAAATGTTAGAGATAGTTTTTAGAAAGTAAAAAATTTCGAAAAATTTCCCATGTAAGTTGTAGTTTGAAGATGGGGTGATTTTGTTTAAAAACCTTCGTGCTTGGAGGATATTGAACCTAAATACCAAGTTTGTCATTTTTCCAACTTTTCGTTTTTGAGTTATGGTGTTCACAGATACACACAGACATGTTTCAAAGATTCAGGGGGTCTCAAAACATATATTTCCGGTGAAATCTCGGTATCAAATTTTTGGGTGGAATACAATACTTCCCCTACGTAGTAGAGAAAGTAAAAATATTTGGTAAGAATAATTGGTATACCCACTAATAAAGGATAGACGAAGGGTTACATAGAGCATCCTTTTCCCCTGCCATGCAACGCCGAGACCTCTCGCCGACACTTGAAACGCTGAAATATACCAAGCAGGTGAATAGAGAGTGGAGGTGAAATGGAGTGACAGGAAATTCCGAGGATGTAATGAATCTTCCCAGCATTCCCCTAGCGACCCGGGAAAACCCCGAAAAAACCCATGGGTTAGAAAGGTCGGCTGTGGGTATTGAACCCACGACATCCCGAATGCAGGCCCACAAAATGCTCGGTTATTGGAAAGGTTAGTTATATTGTATCTGTTACGTTGGCGCTCTGCTTTTATATTTGCAGGTCTTCAAACTTGGAACGCTGAACATTTAGCCACCAGCTGGCGCACTGGTAGTAATATTAATTATATTAATATAGCCATTGTTTAATTAGCCTAATTGTACGAGTATTTAATTATTATTAGGTTATGTTATAATTAATTATTAGGTCTTACCTTTGTAGTTAACTAGAAATTTGAAATCTTTTTTAAATTTTTGCTGTAAGCATTGTTGTGTGGGGTTTTATATTTAGAGGAAGAAACGTAATTGTTTGGTTTAGGTAAGTACACTCAAATCATATTAAAACTCAATATAAGTTGCTCTTCATAATACAGGGTGATTTATGAAGAACTGGCACATTTATTTGTTTAATTGTTCCAAAACGAGTTATGCTAGCGACAACTTATTATACCTGAAATGCAGAGGAATTTTGGGAGATTATTTACCGCTATAGCAAATATTGAAAACGTCCTCCATCCTGCATAAGGCACAACTCAACACGTCGTTCCATGTTACTGGCCACTCGTTGGAGGACTCTGTTGTCAATAGCTTGAATCTCCTGTGTAATGTTGTGCTTCAGATCGTCCAACGTCTGGGGACGTGTGGCATAAACCCTGTCTTTTAAGTAACCCCATAGAAAGAAGTCCAGCGATGTCAAATCCGGAGATCTCGGTGGCCACAGGTTCTTGGAAATTATCCGGCCGTCAAAGAAAGTTGCAATTAGTGCCATGGAATCATTTGATGTATGGCATGTAGCGCCGTCCTGCTGAAAATATCCTTGACTCAGCTCTACATCGTCTAGTTGCTCAGCAAACTCCATGAAAATCTGTCGGCACTCTGCAGTGTTCACATTAAAAAAAAATGGTCCCATTATTCTCTGTGCGGATATTGCGCACCTAACTCCGATTTTAACCGGTGCATAGGTGCTTCATGAATAACATGTGGATTTTCGCTGGCCCAATAGCGTGAGTTACTTGAGTTCACATAACCGGATAAATGGAACCATGCTTCATCTGTGAACCATGTGATGAACAACATGGCAGGATTTTGCACAATGAACGCCTGAACCCAACGACAATAATTCAGTCGTCTATCCTTATCTGGTTCCTGTAACTGATGGACAACGTAATCCTATACGGTTTTAGGCCTGCACTTTTCACAGCTCTCTGACACAATGAGTAGCTGTACCGTGTCTCCTGCGACAAACGTCTTAATAATTTTTTGGGTGCTCTTACGTCAACAACAACCGTGGGAAGCCTAGATGAACGAGTTTTGCCTTTTTTCACTCACCAGAGATCCAGTTGTTTCCAATTTGTTTACCAGTCCCAGTATTGTGTTTCTTTGGGGAGGATTCCGAACACCAAATTTTCTCTGGTATGCCCTTTGAGTAGCTGTAATTGAATTCGTAATTCAGTATTGCTTTACAAGGTGAGTCGTTCATTTAATGTGTATAAAACTAATAATTACGAATAAAACATAAACATCTGCGCATCTAGTGACAGGCAATCGAAACTCCGGAACATTCTGCTTAATGTGGTGCTAAAATTGGGGAATTGAGTGAAGTTCGAACAGAATAATTAAAGAAACAAATGTGTCAATTCTTCATAAATCACCATGTATTACAGTACAGTAATTTGCAACTCATAATAACATACACGTGTTATATAAATTAAGTGAACATAGCACGGTTCAGTGTTTAATTCAGCACTTAAGGTACATTCAGGTTATAGGCAATCAGGGATTATAAGGGAGAAGGAAGGTGACAACCAAACCTTTGTACCGAAGAAAAGAATACTACAGAGCCCAACCGCGCCCGTATTTCAAGTGTGTAGATATTCTTCGTGCGTCAGAGGAGTTGCACAACTCAACGGGGCAATTCCAATTCTTTTCATTTTAATTTTCCATTTTTACCACGTTTTTAACTACAACGGTCTTATCGGCAGCCTTTCATTTGGAACATAGTACTGCCTACTGGCAATGGTGATAATTCGTATTGTCTTTGTGTTTCTAGTAAACTTTGGTCTTTAATCATTACATCACATACACACTCTCATTCATACTTCCAGACTCTGAGGAGGACCCCTCGCACAACAGGCAGGTGCTTTTGCGACCGAGCTACAGGGCTAGCCGAAATTCGTTTTACATCTCATCATCATCAGCAAAGACGATGAGCGATCGCACTTCCCAGGCTTACAATAGTGTACAGTATGTGATGATAGACAAAAACAGACCAAAGAGGCGTTGGAATATTTTCTACTTCAGTTACACAGGCTTTATTTTTGAGGGAGTAAACTCATTTTTTAGACTGACAAACAGTTAAAATGTCTTTATTTGACCTATCCATAGCTATTGTTTTTACGTTGTTCTTGTCTAACATTAGAAACTATAAGCAACAAACAAGTACATCACTGGGTTTTTCCCATACCCAGAGATGTTAAATATTGTGGAAAGGACTATTGCGTAGGAGCTAGGAATTGAAAAGAATCAGCTGCACACATGTTAACAATTTATTATAAAGTGTTGCATTTGACAACAATTCCATCATCAGCTTGCTTTAACATTTTAAAAGTTATGTGATTTACAAATAATATGCTTGGAGACTACAATGTAATGTACGCTTTCATCTTTTTACAATTTAGGTTGCCCTACAAATCGAGAATATTTCTGAAACGGCGACTAATAGAATGCAATGTTACACGAAGTGAAAAATATAAATGCTTCTCCCGTAAATGTGAATTTAGAGTTACATTTGTAGCTTACCAAACAGTTGAAAATAATTTAGAAAAAGTCAAAAAGGTTACTCTTGGTGGTTTACGCCATCACAAAACCAGAACACAAGTCTGGGTGCTAGCCACTCGGTCCCTGGGCGAAGAGTGTCTCTGCTGCCTGCCCAGGAGTTGCTGAAGTTGACCACGAACGTGAAGCAAACCAGCCAATGGTAACTCTGCACGACGCTTTGAGTTGTGGAATGAATGAATTACGTCATGCATGACGACATCTTTCTCTAAACTTCGGATATTAACTGTTTCTCTCGATGACCCACGTCATCATTTCCGAAGCATTGGACCGTTCTTGAGCTGGTTGCATAAGCCATGACCAAGGGGAGGGGGGGAAACGGCACACAAGGGAACAGACAATGTTTCACTACCACCTTTTTCGCTCGCTATTATAAATATTATTGCTACTATTATCAACATCTAAAGGTGATACTATGCTGACTTGGCTCATTGAATAGTGAAGTAGATAGTATCTTTATGTTATTTTCACCACACTTTGGGCGTCAATTTAAAGTAGTTTGTATTGAAGGAGTTGTATTATATTTCAACTGTTGGAGCCAAACTTGAAGTAGTTGCAACCGCACTTACGGTACCCGGTAGCCTTTGCCCCAATTTTTAAAAAATATTAACTTTGTAATTTGACTGTTTCTTTAAATATTATATATTTATGTTTGCCTCGGCTGCGTCAGTATTATTGTTAGAGACACGTTTCTCTTAGGCAGGGTTGCGATGCGACAAGAATGTAGGCTTACACAGATTATAATTTTACTTCACTCCTTTTATTAATACTTGATACGATTTAAATAACACTTCACTGATATAGAGAGAGCTGTGAGATTCTTTTATTAATTACTTGCACTTTTTAACACGTAAACTATTTTCGTCTCACACGAATACGTATTATACTTCTCGAGGACGTGTCTCTCGTCCGGTTAGGAACACTGTCTACAACCAACTGAATAGATTTCTAGCGTCTAAAATATGTAAAATTCTGTATTTCAGGTCTCTGATTGGCTATTCCTAATCCAATAGAATACCTTCTTTTAACTAAAGCTTTTTCTGGTTGATGATTGGCTATTTTATAAACTCTCACTAAAATTATATTATTGTTGCTCCAATAATAACTAGTAGCATTTAAACTTTCAAGTTCATTATTGCCTCAAGGTTACCTCATTGTTACCCCATTGTTAGCAACTTTTAACTTATTATTCTCACAGCTCCTACATTATTAAATTACGTAATACATTCACATAACATTATTAAACTAGGATACAATAATATAAACATATACAATGACTGTAATATACACTTTTTATATATTGTTACATACACATATTGCTTTAAGCCGGGCTGTTATTGAAATTATATATATATTATGTAATTAGACTGAAATCATTTAATTATTAAAAATACTGCCACAATAGGTGTTTGAAAGGTTGCCCCTGTTAATTGATACAATGTTACAACCAACTCTATGTATCCATATGGACGCTGAGAACCGCTGTAGCAGCAGCAGCAGCAGTAGTAGTAGTAGTAATGGTAGTGGTGGTGGTGGTAGTAGTAGTAGTGGTGGTAGTGGTGGTGGTAGTCGTAGTCGTAGTCGTAGTAGTAGTAGTAGTAGTAGTAGTAGTAGTAGTAGTAGTAGTAGTAGTAGTAGTAGTAGTAGTAGTAGTAGTAGTAGTAGTAGTAGTTTCTGCAACTCTTTTAACGCCCAAACGGTTATCTACTCACGTCAAATACGTTGGATAATATCTCATAAAACTTAAGAAAACTTTATAAATAGGTTGTTCGGAGATTTCTCTGGTTATATAATATCTAATGACTCAAATTAGAACGCTGACCACTCTGACATGCGGCACGAGCCATCTTTGTCTTCTTAGTAATCTGAGTTGGGCTGCGTCCCCTATATGTCATATAGAATGGAGAGGACTTCCCAGGTTATTCCCAGATAATTCAAGATAAGACATTTTATTTGTCATATAAATATCTTTAATATATGTTATTTTAGCAAAAATCTTTAGAAACGTTTTTGGAAAATAAAAAATTTCGAAAAATGTTCCATGTAAAGGGTAGTTTGAGGGAATGGAGTTATGCTGTTCACAGACACACACACTCACATACACACACATAGACATACGCGGACCTTTTTTGTAAACAATTTGTTTTTAGATTCAGGAGTCCTCAAAACATATATTTCCGGTGAAGTGCAATATCTTCTATTAGGTACGTGGTAGAGAAGGTAACAAATGATAGTGGGTAGACAGAGTCATGAATGTAACACATCAAATGCAAAGAAAGGGAGGCTAAAAACGGATCCCAACATGCCATGCGCTGAACATCGAGAGCGCGCGAGAGAAAAAAAATTGCTGAAAGATAAATGAAACTCAACATCGACATACAAAATAAATTTAAAAAAAAAAGAAGAAACCTTTCCCTGTGACATTCTGGCGAAATGGATACAAAACATTTCATGGTCGGATGGATTCTGCGATCAGTTGCAAGTTTAATGTACCTGCCTTTGTCAAAGTGAACGCAAACAAATGCGGTGAAATTTAAGAGCAAACGAATGACCAGCTCGTTATGTTTGTATGGTCTACACACGGCCGTGTTTGACACAATGACTTATAGCTCGCTGCTTTACGCGGATCTGTGTTCATCTGGCGTGACATATTCCGATGAACAGTTCATCTTGTTCATCACACTTTATACAGCCCACAGTGATGACACTGAGCAGTCAGGTAGTTCATGACGTAACAAGTTACCCTAGCAACACGCTTCACCAAAAACTCCATACTAACTACTAGGACGGATCGAAAAGTAACGCACAATAATTTTTTTCTGCCTTGGTATTGCAACTGGAATGTTGCAATTTCACACAGATATAGTTTGAAGTTTTCACTACATTAACATTTTCATTTATTTTTTGTTTCAAGTGCAGCTATAGCGAGAGAAGCGTCAAATACGCATCAAACATGGCGCGCATGTTACTGTCGTCCACGTGTGAAGAGCAGAGAGGTGTGGTTCGATATTTGGGGCCAAAGGGCATAAACCAACTGATATGCACAGGGACATGTGTGGCGCGTATGGACATGATTGTATGTACCGGAGCAATGTCTCCAGGTGGTATGCATTCTTCCTGGAGCGCCGTGTGAACCTTAGTAATTCGCCACGCTCCGAGAGGCCGGTAACAGCTGCAACCCCGCAGAATGTCAGAGACATTGAGGCGGCAATTTTGAACGACCGGCGTGAGCAACTGCGAACCTTATCGCAACAGTTCAACATTTCCTATGGTGCAGTGTACGATATTGTTCATGACACGTTGAAATTTCGTAAAGTTAGTGCTTGCTGGGTAGCTAAGAACCTGACGGATAACCACAAGGGCAAGCGAATGATGACGAGCTTGGATCACCTAACGCGGTACAGCGCAGAAGGTCATGACTTTCTGAAAGGAATCGTCACTGGTGGTGAGTCGTGGGCATACCCCTACACGCCCGAAACCAAGCAGGCAAGTATGGAGTGGAAACATGCTGGTTCCCCAGTGAAGAAAAAAATTTAAAGTGACTCAATCTACTAGGAAAGATCTTACGACGGTGTTCTGGGATATGTATGGTGTTGTATTGGAGAACTTTGCTGAACACGGGATCACTGTGAATGCTGCAGCCTATATGAAAACTTTGGTGAAGTTGCGTCGTGCCCTTCGTGACAAACGCCACAACATGAATGCTGACGATGTCAAAATTCTTCGTGACAATGCTCGCCCACATGTTGCTGCTGCTGTTCGTCAGAATGTCACCAAATTTGGTTGGGAGGTGCTACAGCATCCACCATACACTCCGGACCCTGCACAGTCGTACTTTGGTCCCATGCAGAAATTCCTGGCCGGTCAACGCTTTGCGACAATTGCGGAAGTAAAGTCAGCACTCCGCAGATGGCTATACTCCAAGGAAACGGACTTCTACGTTCAGGGCGTGTTGAAGCTAGTATCACGATGGGAGAAATGTGTCGAGAAACTTGGTGACTATATGGAAAAGTAGGTAAAAGGTGGAAGTTCATTTGTGATTTTTTTTGTTTTAACTATTAAACGTTTTTGTAAAAAAAATTATTGTGCGTTACTTTTCGATCCGCCCTCGTATAAACAAAACGGCTCTGTAAGTAACAAATGCTAGTGACCGCAGTTCACATTCTGGCGTTTACCAACAATAATCATTTATTACTCTCTAACATGACCTTCCTATACCCATCATCTTGACTGTCATGGTTGTAAGACCAGCCAAGGGTGTTCGGCGAGTTACGCCTGGGCGATATAATCTGTAGAAGTTTCTTCGCTAGGTCGTTGCGGGACTGATCGGTTAGGCCCCGCTGGTGGGGGGCCCGGGCGGAGTCGGATGCGTTAGATCTGGAAGCATTAGGGACCCCATCTACGCTAGTGCCAGTCTTCATCCCGATTTGGTCGCTTCTTATCCTTTCCTCCCAGGAATCATGATAGAAGCAAACCGGGCCGTTGTGACTTGCGGTGCGCTGTCCCGGTTGTTGGGATCCCTCCGTATGTAGTCCTTCACCTTTTACCCTCCTTTTTGTAGGACTTACACCCCCAAAACCAAAACAAACCAAAACCATGGGCCACTAGTCTATCGAGGAGCAAAGGAACTCTGGACCACAGCATGTCCTGGATGTTGATCCGTCCGATATCTGGTATGGCGATCAACAAGAAGGAAACAAAATGTATCGATGAAAAGGATGATAGGAAAATTTGCGGATCAAATTTATCAACCCATCATTCGAATACGACAGAGGAAAACCGCGAATAAACCTTCGGTCAGGTTGGTCGGTCATAGGGATTTGAATCCAGGACCTCCAGAATGCCAGTAGCACACGTAACCGCGGTGCCATCTCGCTCGGTACCTTGTCCAGTAATATAGTAAATAATACTTCTTACACTGAAATTTCACAAAAACGCACGTTTTGAGACCCCTGAATCCAAAAATGCATTTTTGGAAACATGTCTGTGAACAGCATAACTTAGAAACGAACAGTCGGATAAACACCAAACTTGGTATTTAGGTTCAGTATCTTCCAGAGATGTGACACGAAGGTTTTCAAGAAAATGCCCCCACCCCAGATTACCCTTTACCTGGAACATTTTTCGAAAATTTTAATTTTCCCAAAAAAGGGCTCTAACGATTTTTGTTAAAATGTCATATGTTTAAGATATTTTCATGACAAATAAAATGTATACGTCGAATTTTCTGGCGATGTCTCCAAAAGTATTCTTCATTGTAAACGACTTTTGCATAACTGGTAAACCATAAGACATAGACAACATTTTACTGCACAAAAAATGTAGATCGCGTTAAAATACACAATTTATGTCGTATACATTTTTTTTTGAGTGAACTGTTTTCGAGATATTGCTTGTTATTCCCTTAAATTTTCCAATACTTATACTTTTTCTCAAATTCGTTATTCATTTTTACTTTCTCTACTACGTATAGTAAGTAGGGGAAGTATTGTATTCCACCCAAAAATTCGATACCAAGATTTCACTGGAAATACACGTTTTGAGATCCCCTGAATCCAAAAATTTTTTTTTTGGAAACAATCCCGTGTGTGTGTCTGTCTGTGAACTGCATAACTCAAAAACGAACAGTCGGATAAACACCAAACTTGGTATTTATGTTCAGTATCTTCCAGAGATGCGACACGAAGGTTTTTAAGAAAATCCCCCCACCCCAGATTACCCTTTACATGGAACATTTTTCGAAAATTTTAATTTTCCCAAAAAAGGGCTCTAACGATTTTTGTTAAAATGTCATATGTTTAAGATATTTTCATGACAAATAAAATGTATACGTCGAATTTTCTGGCGATGTCTCCAAAAGTATCCTTCATTGTAAACGACTTTTGCATAACTGGTAAACCATAAGACATAGACAACATTTTACTGCACAAAAAATGTAGATCGCGTTAAAATACACAATTTATGTCGTATACATTTTTTTTTGAGTGAACTGTTTTCGAGATATTGCTTGTTATTCCCTTAAATTTTCCAATACTTATACTTTTTCTCAAATTCGTTATTCATTTTTACTTTCTCTACTACGTATAGTAAGTAGGGGAAGTATTGTATTCCACCCAAAAATTCGATACCAAGATTTCACTGGAAATACACGTTTTGAGATCCGCTGAATCCAAAAATTTTTTTTTTGGAAACAATCCCGTGTGTGTGTCTGTCTTTGAACTGCATAACTCAAAAACGAACAGTCGGATAAACACCAAACTTGGTATTTATGTTCAGTATCTTCCAGAGATGCGACACGAAGGTTTTTAAGAAAATCCCCCCACCCCAGATTACCCTTTACATGGAACATTTTTCGAAAATTTTAATTTTCCCAAAAAAGGGCTCTAACGATTTTTGTTAAAATGTCATATGTTTAAGATATTTTCATGACAAATAAAATGTATACGTCGAATTTTCTGGCGATGTCTCCAAAAGTATTCTTCATTGTAAACGACTTTTGCATAACTGGTAAACCATAAGAGATAGACAAAATTTTACTACACAAAAAATGAAGATCGCGTTAAAATACACAATTTATGTCTCATACATTTATTTTGTTGAGTGAACCGTTTTCGAGATATTGCTTGTTATTCCCTTAAATTTTCCAATACTTATACTTTTTCTCAAATTCGTTATTCATTTTTACTTTCTCTACTACGTATAGTAAGTAGGGGAAGTATTGTATTCCACCCAAAAATTCGATACCAAGATTTCACTGGAAATACACGTTTTGAGATCCGCTGAATCCAAAAATTTTTTTTTTGGAAACAATCCCGTGTGTGTGTCTGTCTGTGTGTCTGTCTGTGAACTGCATAACTCAGAAACGAACAGTCGGATAAACACCAAACTTGGTATTTATGTTCAGTATCTTCCAGAGATGCGACACGAAGGTTTTTAAGAAAATCCCCCCACCCCAGATTACCCTTTACATGGAACATTTTTCGAAAATTTTAATTTTCCCAAAAAAGGGCTCTAGCGATTTTTGTTAAAATGTCATATGTTTAAGATATTTTCATGACAAATAAAATGTATACTTCGAATTTTCTGGCGATGTCTCCAAAAGTATTCTTCATTGTAAACGACTTTTGCATAACTGGTAAACCATAAGAGATAGACACAATTTTACTACACAAAAAATGTAGATCGCGTTAAAATACACAATTTATGTCATATACATTTCTTTTGTTGAGTGAACCATTTTCGAGATATTGCTTGTTATTCCCTTAAATGTTCCAATACTTATACTTTTTCTCAAATTCGTTATTCATTTTTTTATGTCCTGGACATGCAAAGAGAATGGAATGCGCCACATAGCAACCATCGTTAAAATATTTGAGTATCGCTTTAAACCTAGCATATTCCCCTTGCATCTACATGAAAATTATCAATAAGATTGACATCTCGATATCTCGAGTAACATGAAGCATTTGGAGAATAAGCGTTTGTAAAAATAGTTTGCACAAGAGTAGGGAAAGTCATGTGAGTGCAACACATGAGTTTTTTTTTATCTTGGATATGCAAAGAGTATTAATCTGTGGGAAAGAGAATGGTGCTGCACCTAGCAACCAGCTATTAAGAGATATGTCTATACTTAAAGGCTACTGTATTTCTATATTGCCCTTGCAAATACAAAACAAGGGGAACATAGTACGCCTTAAGCGATAGTCAAATATTTTTAGAACTGGTCGCTATGTGTAAAATGTAATTCTCTTTGGATGTCAAAAGATCGTTTCTGCAAATGTTTATCTCGATTAATATGAAATAGATAGAGAAGAAGAGTTTGTAAAAACAGTTTGTAGAAGAGTAGGGAAACTCGTGTGAGTGTAACACATCAGATTATTTTTCTATCTATTACATTTTAATCCAGATAAACCTTTTCAGAAATAGCTACATTACACATTTAGTTATAGATACAAAGAGAACAGCGATAGTCAAATGTTTAACAACTGGACGTTATATGCTGGCCTTAAAATTACATACTGTTTCCATGACATCGCGAGAAACAACTGAAAATGGACAGGGGAGGAGCATCGCACGCAGGTGATACGGCCCTTTTTGTTTCTACCGAGACCCCTGTGAGGGAGGGATGAGTGGAGAAACCCCAAGGGCGACCATATCCGGATGACGATGGGCGCAAGTATGGACGGGGTACCTAACGTTTCCAGATCGAACCCACCAGGGGCCACCCATAAGCGCCTAACTACGGAGTTCGGTCCCCCGAAGGGGCGCCCGCCCCAGATCACCCGAGGCGGTTCCTAACTGAGAGTTCCGCGACGACAGCAGGGAATAAGCCTGTATAGAACGCATATCCACTGTCCAGACAGTCGCCTGGCCCTATAACCCTGAAACAAAAAACAAGGAAGATGATGGGTACAGGAAATGAGGAGCAGGAGAGTCGTGGTAAAAGATGAACCACTCCAGCAGTCGCCTGTCCACCCGGGAAAACCACGTAAAACCCATGGTTCAGAGTGGGCGGTCGCTCGGCATCGAATGCGAGTCGCACACGCTACCGCGGCGCCACCCCGCTCGATCAGGTAACGTCTCCCGCTTTGTCCCCACACTCTCGCCTGCAATTGTTTATGCTCTTGCTCTTAATTATGTACCATATCCACAAAAACAACCGTTACTGTCGTCACACACGTTAGGAATTATTATTTGTTATTGTTGTGGTGATGGTCATGATAGTAGTGGTAGCAGTGATGGTGATGGTGGTAGTGGTAGTATGGTGTTGGTGGTGGTAGAAGTAGTGATGGTAGTAGTAGCAGTGGTGGTGATTCTTAGTACTGGTGGTAGTGGTAGCAGTAGTGGTGATGATTGTGTTCGTGGTGGTTGTGCGTTGGTACTGGTGTTATTGGTGATGTTGTTGGTAGTGTTGGTGTTGGTCGTGGTGTAATTGATAGTTTTGGTTGTGGTGGTGTTGGTGGTGATGGGTGCTAGTTGTGGTTGTGATGATGGTGTTGATGGTGATGGGTTGCTAGTTGTGGTGTTGGTTGTGGTTGTGGTTGTGGTGGCGGTGTTGGTAGTTGTGTTTGTGGTGGTGGTGGTTGTGGTTGTGGTGGTATTGGTTGTGGTGGTTTTGGTTGTGGTGGCAGTTGTGGTGTCGGTGTCGGTAATTGTGGTTATGGTGGTGTTAGTAGTTGTGGTGCTGTTGAGTCTGGTTGTGGTGGTGTTGGTTGTGGTTGTGGTGGTGTTGGTAGTTGTGGTGGTGTTGGTTGTGGTGTTGTTTGTGGTTGTGGTGGCGGTGTTGGTGGTTGTCGTGTTAGTGTTGTTGGTTGTGGTGTTGTTTGTGGTTGTGGTGGCGGTGTTGGTGGTTGTCGTGTTAGTGTTGTTGGTGGTGGTGGCGGTGTTGGTAGTTGTCGTGTTAGTGTTGTTGGTTGTGGTGGCGGTGTTGGTAGTTGTGGTGCTGATGAGTCTGGTTGTGGTGGTGTTGGTAGTTGTGGTGGTGTTGGTTGTGGTTGTGGTGGCGGTGTTGGTGGTTGTCGTGTTAGTGTTGTTGGTGGTGGTGGCGGTGTTGGTAGTTGTCGTGTTAGTGTTGTTGGTTGTGGTGGCGGTGTTGGTAGTTGTGGTGCTGATGAGTCTGGTTGTGGTGGTGTTGGTTGTGGTGGTGTTGGTAGTTGTGGTGGTGTTGGTTGTGGTTGTGGTGGCGGTGTTGGTGGTTGTCGTGTTAGTGTTGTTGGTTGTGGTGGCGGTGTTGGTAGTTGTGGTGCTGTTGAGTCTGGTTGTGGTGGTGTTGGTTGTGGCTGTGGTGGTGTTGGTTGTGGTGTTCTTTGTGGTTGTGGTGGCGGTGTTGGTGGTTGTCGTGTTAGTGTTGTTGGTGGTGGTGGCGGTGTTGGTAGTTGTCGTGTTAGTGTTGTTGGTTGTGGTGGCGGTGTTGGTAGTTGTGGTGCTGATGAGTCTGGTTGTGGTGGTGTTGGTTGTGGTGGTGTTGGTAGTTGTGGTGGTGTTGGTTGTGGTTGTGGTGGCGGTGTTGGTGGTTGTCGTGTTAGTGTTGTTGGTTGTGGTGGCGGTGTTGGTAGTTGTGGTGCTGTTGAGTCTGGTTGTGGTGGTGTTGGTTGTGGTTGTGGTGGTGTTGGTAGTTGTGGTGGTGTTGGTTGTGGTGTTCTTTGTGGTTGTGGTGGCGGTGTTGGTGGTTGTCGTGTTAGTGTTGTTGGTGGTGGTCATGGTATTGCTGTTGGTATTAGTGGTGTTGTTGGTAGTTGTGGTTGTGGTGGTGTTGGTGGTGGAAGCTGTTAGAGTTGTATTACTACTTGTATGCAGTTTCACATTTTCAGGATGGTTTTACTACAGTTTTGTACATATTCAGGAACCGCTGCTGATTGCAGGATACGATAAACAAACTACGCCGGAGAGAAACTGGGCGCAGAGTGAAGTTTTGACTTGTTCCTCCTTGCAAATCAACAGCTACAAGCCACAGTTGCTATAAATAATGAAATGAATTTTTCCTCGATCAAATACACGCTACGTAATTTTTCTGTTTCCAGAGAGAGCCGGGACATCGGAAACGCGGTTCGAATTCGAGGCCGCCATTTCACGTAGCACGTATGTACGTACGTAAGGGAGCTCCTTTGATAGCAGACTCTGGGTTGTGCGCCCGCGTATTATTGAATTACTAATACATATTCCCGGGCGCACGCCAGTGAATGGTCGGAAAGGGAAGGGACGGGAAGGGCAGCATCGCGAGGGTGGAGTGAGCGAAAAGCTTTCATTTTTCATGTGTCGGCTCGCTCGCTACACGAGGGTGAGATAGAGAGAGAGAGAGAGACATAGCGCATTGTATATATCGGGGGAACCCCCATCCTCCCTCCTTCCGAGTTCTTGCTAAGTGCTCCTGTTAATCTTCGCCACCAAGGGAACCGAGAAGACCATTTAAATCTCTTCGGAGAGACAGACCCTCCACCGAGCTGCTGTCTCTCCGTCGTCATTTTCGACAACACGCGTGCACGGAAATCACGTCTCTTCATTTTGAACCGAAAAACAACGGAGTTTCAACAGTTGCGCCCACGGAAAATGTTTACCAAATTTTTGTGCATCAGTTCTGCGCGCTCCCGTAAAACAACCTCTTCGTTATTTTCCACGACAAATGACAAGCGTCGAAGTGTTTAAAGTATTTCCAAGCATTATATATAGAAGTTGCAATGCAACACATTTTACAAAAACTCTCAACTAGTCGATATTACAGCTCCAGTATCGATATAATTAGTGTGGCTAACATATATGATGATGACACCAACAATGTAACTGATTCAACTTCTCAAACTTGTCGATAATTCAGCTCAAGTATCGATATGAGTAATGTAGCCCAAATATTTGGTCAAAGCTTTCAAACTGTTACACAACCCTACTGTAATTGGTTCATTAGTACGAAAGTTGAGGCGGTGTTTAACATTTAAATGATTTCAGTCAAATTATATAATATGTAAATTCAATAACAGCCCGCCTTAAAGCAATATGTGTATGTAATAATTTGTAAAATGTATGTAATAGTCATTGCATATGCTTATATTATTGTGTACATGTTCAATAATGTTATATGAATATAGTACGTAATTTAATAATGTAGGAGCTGTGAGAATAATAGGTTAAAAGTTGCTAACAATGAGGTAGACTTGAGGCAAAAATGAATTTGAAAGTTTAAATGCTACTAGTCATTATTGGAAAAAGCTTTAGTTAAATGAAGGTATTCTATTGGAGTACGATTAGCCAATCAGAGACTTGAAATACAGAAATTTACACATTTAGGCGGTGGAAATGAGGTCAGTTGTTTGTAGACAGCGCTCATAACTGGACGCAAGACACGTCCTCGAAAAGTATAACATGTATTCAGTGTGAGATAAAAATAGTTTACGTGTTAAAAAGTGCAAGTAATTAATAAAAAATCTTACAGCTCTCTCTATATCAGTGGTGTTATTTAAATCGTTCAAGCATTAATAAAAGGAGTGAAGTAAAATTATAATCTGTGTAAGCCTGCATTCATCAGTCGCACCACAACCCTGCAAAGAGAAACATGTCTCTAACAATAAATACTGACGCAGCCGAGGAAAACTTTGGGGCAAAGGTCACCGGAAAGTACATTTGGGGCGAAGGCTACCGGAAAGCTGGTACTATACGTGCGGTTGCAATGAACTACAAGTTCGGCTGCCAACAGTTGAAATGTAATACAACTCCTTCAATACAAACTACTTCAAACTGACGCCCAAAGCGTGGTGCAAATAACGTAAAGATACTATCTACTTCAAAGTCTTCGCGCGCAATTGATGTCCATCTTAAACAACTATGAACCACCCGCAGTAAAATCAGAGCAACTTTTTCTTTTTATGGACGCTCTTTAGCTGCTGTGGTCCTTTGCGTGCAATTCTATATTGGGCGTGAAAGATCGGTAATTTTGCTCAGAGGCCTCTTATTCTGAAATAACATAAATGACATACTCCAGCGGTGACTTACAATATTGTCAGTTACTCTCTCTGTCGTCCTTCGTGGTGTAGTGGTTACCATGTTAGCCTCTAGTTCCCGAGGTCGCGGCTTCAAACCCGGCGGAGGGCGATGGATTTTTTCGGGTGTAAAAATCCTTAGCATGGCTTCCTTCGGAAGGGAAGTAAAGCCGGTGGTCCCGTGTCATAGATTTACGGGACGTAAAAGAACCTCAAGCCTGATAAAGAGGCCTCTGAGCAAAATTACCGCTCTTTCACGCCCAATATAGAAGGGTCATTCAAATGAAACCCGGTCACTTGCGTAAAGTAACGGTAACGAATTTATTAACTCAAAAATAGTCGCCAAAACTGTTGGCACATTTAGCCCATTGCGTCACTAGCCGGTCGATTCCATCTTTGAAGAAGCTAGTAGGCTGCTGTCGGATCCAGGCCTGGACCCATTCACACACTTCGTCGTCCGTTGTGAATCGATGTCCGCGAATAGCTTTGTTTTAGAGGTCCATAAACATGAAAGTCACACGGTGAAAGGTCTGGACTGTACGGTGGATGTTCCAGCGTTCCCCATCGAAACTGCTACAATGTCGTCTTCACCGCATTGGCAGTGTGTGGGCGGGCATTATCATGCAGGAGAATAACGCCATTGGACAACATGCCTGGGCGTTTCGACTTGAAGCCTTATCTAAGGTTCTGTAAAGTGGCTTGATAACGCTGGAAATTGATGGTGGTTCCCCGTTCCAGGAACTCGACAAGCAGTGGGCCCTTGTGGTCAAAAAAGGACATCATGACCTTACCAGAACTGGTGTGCACGGCCTTTGATTTCTTTGGAGGTGGTGAAGTTGCATGCTCTGACTCACTCCTCGTTGTTCCTGCTTACTCGCCTTCATGTACAGTAGTGGACGATAACTTGTGTGACCACCTTCTCTTCGGCATGAAACCACACTGTCGCTATGCAATGTCAAACGTTGCACACGCTGTAGTCGCTCTACCAATAGATGGTGCCATCATACACGCAGCACTTTAACACCGTGACGAAGATCAATCAGAAGTGAACAGCTGCTTGCGAGCACAGGACCTCACCTGGTACAACACTGGCTTGGAAAAACTTGTGTCCCGTCCCCAAAAATGCTTGGACAAAACATGTTGACAATGCAGAAAAATAACAGAAGGATTTTACAACATAACTAGAATTAATTCCACACGATTAATTTTGTGTGTTGGTTTTTATAAAATAGGGAAACTTACTTATTGGACGACCCTCCTATATGTTTTTGACAGTGTATTCGTGAACATGATTTTGGACAAATAAAATTGATTGATTGATTGACACTACGCCCTTGCACACAAACAACGTTATGCTTTTCGTGCCTTAAAAGTGAAGAAAACAGCTGATTTATGGCTGAAAACAATACACAGGTCTCTTTACGAGGTTAGGCTTCGATTTCATATACACTGTACAGCGATCGTAAATTACCCTCGTGGATGGCGTAATGAAGGTACTGGAACAAACTGGATTGGAGAATTGATGTGTGCACAGCAACCAATTATAACAGCGGAGAGCTATCATTGGGGCAACGGTTGGGAATCACATTTGTATGTTAATAATTTTTTGATACTGTGGAGATAAACAACAAGATAATCGATATATAGTTTCTCTATATTTCAGTGCCATAACTGTAAATAACAGTTCAAATAGTTTGTTAAAATTACCATGTGTGCGATGACTATTCCCAGCTATTTATCATTCGCAGACATGATTTATTCCGCGGCCACCAGCAGCACAAGCTTCGACACTCTGAATATTGTAATGCAGTTCTTGCTGGTTTTGTTTAAGGGGACAATAAAAGTTCTATCTCCTAAAGTGATCAACCATTATCTCAAGAAACTTCTTAACATTGAATATTTACATTCTTTACATGATATCTTCTAAGTTCACAGATTTACTTTTACACAATAAGTTTATTTATTGAGCAAGACAGGATCTTAATTTTCGCACCAGTACATATCAGGTAGAGAAGGTATTCCCATTCATTTTTGGAATGAAAACCATAACTAAAAATTCTGATGTGTTACACTCACATGACATCCTCTACTCTAGTACAAAGTATTTTACAAACGCTTATTCTCCATCTACCTCATGTTAATCTTATTGCTAATTTTCTTGTAGATGCAAGGGGAATTGGTAGGCTTTAAGCGATAGTCAAATATTTTAAGAACTGGTTGCTATGTGGTGTATTCCATTCTCTTTTGTATTACCAGAACATAAAAATCGAATAACGAATTCCCATTTGAGAAAAAGTATAACTATTGGAAAATTCAAACAAATAACAAAGAATATCTCGGAAATGATTCACTCCGCAAAAAAAATCTATATGACACAAATTGTGTGTGTTTTACGAGATCTACATTCTTTCTAGCTCTTGCGGTTTACCAGTTATACAAAATTCATTCAGAATGAAGACGGCTTTTGGGGACATTCCCAGAAAAATTCAAGATATACATCTTATTTGTCATGAAAGTATCTTAAATATATGATATTTTAATCAAAATTGTTAGAGCCGTTTTTGAGAAAATTAAAATTTTCAAAAATGTTCCATGTAAAGGGTAATCTGGGGTGGGAGGGGGATTTTCTTGAAAATCTTTGTGTCGCATTTTTGAGAGACGCTGAATCTAAATACCAAGTTCGGTATTTATCCAACTTTTCGTTTTTGAGTTATGCTGTTCACAGACACACACAGATCGTTTTTTTAAAATGCTTTACTTCTATCCAGGGAGTCACAAAACATGTATTTCCGGTGAAATCTCGGTATCGAATTTTTGTATGGAATGCAATACTTTCCCTACTTACTATACGTAGTAGAGATTGCAAAAATGAAAAAATTGATGAATAACAAGCTTGATATTACGTCGAATAGCGTATAAAGACACAACACTAAGATATTTTAAAAAAATCCTCAACCCCAAACTACACCTTTACACGGATATGTTTTTTTCAATATTACTTTTTTTTCTATGTATAGTAACTAGGCGAAGTATTGCATTCCACCCAAAAATTCGATCGGAGATTTCACCGGAAATACATGTTTTGAGACCCCCTAAATCCAAGTAAAACATTTTTGAAACATGTCCGTGTGTGTGTGTGTGTGTGTGTGTGTGTGTGTCTGACTGTGAAGAGGGAAAAGTCAGATAAACACCAAACTTGGTATTTAGGTTCAGTATTTTCCAAGAATTATACAGGAACATTTTAAAAAAATCTGATGTGTTACACTCATATGACTTTCTCTAGCAATAACAAGCAATATCTCGAAAAAGGTTCACTCAACAAAAGAAACGTATATGACATAAGTTGTGTATTTTAACGCGATCTACATTTTTTGTGTAGTAAAATTCTGTCTATCTCTTACGGTTTACCAGTTATGCAAAGGTCGTTCACAATGAAGAATACTTTTGGAGACATTCCCAGAAAATTCGAGATATACATTTCATTTCTCATGACATTATCTTAAACATATGATATTTTCATCAAAATCGTTAGAGCCATTTTTGAGAAAATTAAAATTTTCGAAAAATGTTCCATGTAAAGGGTAGTCTGGGGTGGGGGGATTTTCTTGAAAACCTTCGTGTCGCATCTCTGGAAGATACTGAACCTAAATACCAAGTTTGGTGTTTATCCGACTGTTCGTTTTTGAGTTATGCTGTTCACAGACACACACAGACACACACACACACACAGACACACACACGGACATGTTTCCAAAAATGCTTTTTTTGGATTCAGTGGGTCTCAAAACATATATTTCCGGTGAAATCTCGGTATCGAATGTTTGGGTGGAATGCAATACTTCCCCTACTTACTATACGTAGTAGAGAAAGTAAAAAAATCTGATGTGTTACACTCACATGACTTTCTCTACTCTTGTACAATCTATTTTTACAAACGCCTATTCTCCATATGCTTCATGTTAATCGAGATATCGAGATATTAATCTTATTGTTAATTTTCTTGTAGATGCAAGGGGAATATGGTAGCTTTTAAGCGATAGTCAAATATTTTATCGCTGGTTGTTATGTGGCGCATTCCATTCTCTTTGCATGTCCAGGACAAAAAATGAATGACGAATTCCCATTTGAGAAAAAGTATAAGTTTTGGAAAATTTAAGGAAATAACAAGCAATATCTCGAAAATGGTTCACTCAACTAAAAAAATGTATATGACATAAATTGTGTATTTTAACGCGATCTACATTTTTTGTGTAGTAAAATTTTGTCTATCTCTTATGGTTTACCAGTTATGCAAAAGTCGTACACAATGAAGAATACTTTTGGAGACATTCCCAGAAATTTCGAGATATACATTTTATTTGTCATGAAAATATCTTAAACATACGATATTTTAATCAAAATCGTTAGAGCCATTTTTGAGAAGATTAAAATTTTCGAAAAATCTTCCATGTAAAGGGTAATCTGGAGTGGGGGGATTTTCTTGAAAATCTTGTGTTGCATCTCTGGAAGATACTGAGCCTAAATACCAAGTTTGATGTTTATCCGACTGTTCGTTTCTGAGTTATGCTGTTCACAGACAGACACACACACACGGACATGTTTCCAAAAATGCTTTTTTTGGATTTAGGTCTCAAAACATATATTTCCGGTGAAATCTCGGTATCGAATTTTTGGGTGGAATAGAATACTTCCCCTACTTACTATACGTAGTAGAGAAAGTAAAAATTGATGAATAACAAGCTTGATATTAAGTCGAATAGCGTCTAAAGACACAACACTAAGATTTTTTTAAAAAATCCTCAACCCCAAACTACACCTTTACATGGATATGTTTTTTCATTATTACTTCTTCTTCTACGTATAGTAAGTAGGCGAAGTGTTGCATTCCACCCAAAAATTCGATACGAGATTTCACCGGAAATACATGTTTTGAGACCCCCTAAATCCAAATAAAACATTTTTGAAGCATGTCCGTGTGTGTCTGACTGTAAAGAGGGAAAAGTCAGATAAATACCAAACTTGATATTTAGGTTCAGTATTTTCCTTGAATTATACAGGGACATTTTCAAAAAAAAATACCCAACGTTGAACATTTTTCTAAAATGTTGATTACAACATTTTGATTACAATACCATATATGAAAGATATTTACGTGACAAATAAAATATATATCTTGAATTTTCAGGGAACAGTCTTTGAAGTCCTCTTCATTCGAAAGGAATTTTGTATAATCTTGTATAACCAGTAAGCGTTAAGGCGAAAACGTACTCTACAAAAAATGTAGATCTCTTTATAAAAACAATTTATAAATAACTTTTTTGTGGCATAGCCATTTCCGAGATATCCGTTATTATGGGTTCGAATTGTTCAATACTTGGTCATTCTTTAAAGTCGTTTCAACATTCAGTTGTTTCTCGCGATGAGATGGAAACAGTATGGAATTTTTGAAATGTAGTAAGCCAGTAAGATTAGTTTTTATACCCAGTAATAAGCGATAGAGGGTAGAGAAAGCCATATGAATGTAAGACATAAGAATTTTTTGTTATAAAACCATTTGTACAAATGTTAATATCTATTAACGTGAAATAGAATAGTTTGTTGAGGAATGGGTAGAAAAAGTACTGTGAATGCAACGCATACGGTTTTATTTAAGTGCATTCAGGATATGGAATTTCAAGGCCAGCGTATACCGACTTGTTTTTTAAACATTTGACTATCGCTTCGTTTTCCTGTGCGCGTCAAAGCCGTCTTTATAACTATCTTCCCCAATAGGTTTACTTACCTGATTGGATAAAATTTCAATATCCAGAAGAAATTTTCTGCAACAGTTTTTTTACGTTGAATAACTCAGAACAGGGGCAATAATTATATGCGTGAGTAAAATACGCGGTTGTCATTATTTTAATATACAATGATATTAGCCTCTAGCTTCGGTTCGCTGAGCAAAATTCGGGGTTATGAAGTAGTTACCGCTTCTATTGCAGGAATTGCCCACAATTTGCATTTTAAGTAACGCAAGCACGCAGCGTCACTAATCACGAAGTCGATATTTCTGACTGATGTACCACAAGCCACACTTTCTAAAGTACAATAATTAAATGAGCGGTTTTCGTCATTTGAAATGCATGACAGTGTTTGATACTCCAAGATAAACGTATTATCTCATGATGCGGTCAATAATACGAGACAAAACATTTGCCTAGATTGGGCCAATAAAAAACACCTACCAGAGATCAGGTTAAAAAAATTAAGCCGTTATGCATGATCAAACTTGCTACTTTCCCTACTTCCAAAACTTCTATACCGAGATTTCACCGGAAATATATGTTGAGGCCCCCTGAATCCAAAAAAAGCAGTTTTGGAAACGTGCCCGTGTATGTGTCTGTGAACAGCATAACTCAGAAACGAACAGTCGGATAAACACCAAACTTGGTATTTAGGTTCAGTATCTTCCAGAGATGCGACACGAAGGCTTTCAGCAACCCCCACCCCAAATTACCCTTTACATGGAACATTTTTAGAAAATTTTAATTTTCTCAAAATGGCTCTAACGATTTTGATTAAAATATCATATATTTAAGATACTTTCATGACAAATAAAATGTATATCTGGAATTTTCTGGGAATGTCTCCAAAAGTATTCTTCCATGTAAACGACTTTTGCATAACTGGTAAACCGTAAGAGATAGACAAAATTTTACTACACAAAATGTAGATCGCGTTAAAATACACAATTTATGTCATATACATTTTTTTTGTTGAGTGAACCTTTTCGAGATATTACTTGTTATTTCCTTAAATTTTCCAATACTTATACTTTTTCTCAAATAGGAATTTGTTACTCATTTTTTTTGCCCTGGACATGCAAAGAGAATGGAATGAGCCACATAGCAAACAGCTCTTAAAATATTTGACTATAGCTTAAAGTCTACCACATTCCCCTTGCATCTACAAGAAAATTAGTAATAGGATTAACATCTCGATTAACATGAAGTAGATGGAGAATAAGCGTTTACAAAAATAGTTTGTAAAAGAGTAGAGAAAGTCATGTGAGTGTAACACAGCATAACTCAGAAACGAACAGCCGGATAAACACCAAACTTGGTATTTAGGTTCAGTATCTTCCAGAGATGAGACACGAAGGTTTTCAAGAAAATCCCCCCACCCCAGATTACCCTTTACATGGAACATTTTTCGAAAATTCTAATTTTCTCAAAAATGGCACTAACGATTTTGATTAAAGTATCATATGTTTAAGATATTTTCATGACAAATGAAATGTATATCTTGAATTTTCTGGGAATGTTTCCAAAAGTATTCTTCATAGTGAACGATTTTTGCATAACTGGTAAATCATAAGAGATAGACAAAATTTGACTACACAAAAAATGTAGATCGCGTTAAAATACACAATTTATGTCATATACATTTTTTTTCGAGTGAAACATTTTCGATATATTGCTTGTTGTTCCCTTAAATTTTCTAATACTTATACTTTTTTTCAAATTCGTTATTCAATTTTTTGTCCTGGTAATGCAAAGAGAATGGAATACTCCACATAGCAACCAGCTCTTAAAACATTTGACTATCGCTTAAAGTCTACCGTATTCCCCTTGCATCTACAAGAAAATTAGCAATAAGATTAACATCTCGATTAACATGAAGCATATGGAGAATAAGCGTTTGTAAAAATAGTTTGTACAAGAGTAGAGAAAGTCATGTGAGTGTAATACATCAGATTTTTTTTTTTTTTGTATATTACGTTTTCGTCTCTTGCTTAACCTTTACAAGTTATATAAGATTATACAAAATTCCTTCCAAATTGAAGTAGTGTCTTTGAAGGAGATTTATTTTAGGAGTTGTATTGTATTTCCGTTGTTGCGGAGCCGAGCTTGAGGTAGTTGCAACCACGTATGGTACAAAGTTTCGGTGGCCTTCGCTCCAACTTTACTTCCAACTTTATATTTTAATGTTTCTATAATATTATATATATTTATGTTTGCCTCTGCTGCGTCAGTATTAATTTGTAGAAACATGTTTCTCTTAACAGGGTGTGGTGCGGCTGAAGAATGTAGGCTTACACAAACCATCACTTCACTGATATATAGAGAGTGTTTCAGAAATACTTTTAGAAACTTTGGGTATGGTTTCCTCACACCAAAAGAACGAAAAAGTTCATCGAACATATGTCCCATAATCCTTGGTTTTCGTGTTATTCCTGTCACAATGAAAGTGTGAGTTCAACGGCCTTCGGGGTCCAACCTCAAAACTTCATTTATCTATGCATTCATAGAATGTACTACATACAGTAGATGGCGATGTGTTGCCATGGAGACTTGTTTACGTTTGTCATTTGTCATTAGTCTGTCTTCAACGTTTCAATTGTGTACATGTAGTGAGTTAACTGCACGTGTTTCGTTCCACCATGGCTGGATATTCATTTCGTGAACAGGCAGACATGATTTTTATGTATGGTCGCGCGAATGGTAATGGACGCGAGGCTGCACGGCTCTATCAGATGGTGTTTCCAGACCGAAGACAACTGAGTCATCCAACCTTTGTCGCTGTTTATCGTCGCCTTGCTGAGACAGGAACCGTTGCACCACGGACTATTGATCGTGGAAGACCAAGAGTTGTTCGTACGCCGGAACGCGAAGAACAGATGTTAAAGTGTGTCGAAGACGATCCAGGTATCAGTACAAGACAATTAGCTGTGCCATCTGTAACAGCATGGAGGGATAGGCAGAGGAGGACCAGTTCCATGGCTTGCACCTTCTCCCAACCTCAATCCTGTGGATTTTTACCTCTGGGGGCATCTTAAATCATTGGTTTATGGAGCTGCCATCCCGGATGCAGAAACGCTTCATCGACGTGTCATGGAAGCCTGCGAAACCATTCGAAACCATCCCGCAGGTTTTGACAGGGTGCGACATTCCATGATTCGACGAGTACAGGCATGCATAGAAGCAAAAGGAGGACATTTCGAGCATTTATTATGAGTTTTGTGTGTTATAAGTGTACTACTGTGTTGAAAACCTCCTAACGAGAAAACAAAGGATTATGGGACATATGTTCATATGAACGTTTTTCGTTCTTGTGGTGTAAGGAACCAATACCCGAAGTTTGTAAAAGTATTTCTGAAACAACTTGTATAGAGAGCTGTGAGATTATTTATTAATTACTTACACTTTTTAAACACGTAAACCTTATAATATTCTCGCCGTAATGAACTTTTGTCTCACACTGAATACGTATTAAACTTCTTCGCGTCCGCTTAGGTACGCTGTCTACAAGCAACTGGTCAGGTACATTGCCTTGTAGCAACTGGCGTTTACCGCTTAAATTTGTACAATTTCAGTTTCTGATTGGCTAATCCTACTCCAATAGAATACTTTTACTTAACTTAAGCTTTTTTCTG
This sequence comes from Deroplatys truncata, assembly GCA_030765065.1. NCBI lineage: Eukaryota > Metazoa > Arthropoda > Insecta > Mantodea > Mantidae > Deroplatys > Deroplatys truncata. The sequence continues at coordinate 12,464,354 of CM060979.1, forward strand.
GTTGTTGATTGGCTATTAATAAACTGTCTCAAAAATTACATTATTGTTGCTCCAAGAATTACCAGTAGCATTATTAAGCTTTCCAATTCATCATTGCCTCAAGGTTACCTCATTGTTAGCAAGTTTTAACCTATTATTCTCACAGCTCCTACATTATTAAATTACGTAATATATTCACATAACATTATTATATATGTACACAATAATATAAACATAATACAATGAATGTAACATACACTTTATATATTATATTACATACATATTGCCTCAAGGCGGGCTGTTATTGAATTTACATATTATATAATTAGACTGAAATTATTTGAGTGTTAAGAACACTGCCTCAAAATCAAAAGAACTTTACATTGTTCCCAGAAAACTCAAGATATATATTTTATTTGTTATGTAAAAATATTTAATATATGATACTTTAATCAAACTCGTTAGAGCTATTTTTGGAAAATCAAAATTTTCGAAAAAGGTTTTATGTAAACTGTGATTGTAACATATTTAAGATATTTTAATCTTCTCATTTCTCTGTTTAACCCCCCCCCCGTATGTGGGACTTTATTTTGAAAGTCCTCTTCATTCGAAATTACTTTTATATAACAGGTAAACCGTAACAGATAGACAAAATCTTACTGCACAAAAACTGTGTATCCCATTAAATCACGCAATTTATGTCATAAAATGTTTTATAACGTTAACTATTTCAGAGATATTTTTTGTTAATGTTAGTTTTTTCGTGCTGTAGGTCGCTAATCATTTGTACGAGGGCGTATTTAAAGTAAGTAGCGATAATGTTTTAAAAAGTAACAAACATTATTCTCCAAATACTTTGTTATCATTCATTACCTTACACCACTTCACTATAGTCACCACCGTTATTCGGGCGCTTGTAATGGGAAACCAGTTTTTGATTGCCATCGTCAAAGAATGATGCCGCCTGTGATTAAAGCCAAGTCTGCACTTCCTGTTTCATAACATCGTCGTTGAAATGTTTTCTACCAAGGAATTTCTTCAGATGCAGAAACAGATGAAAACCGCTTGGTGCCAAATTCGGACTGTAAGGAGGGTGGTCGAATTGTCCCCAACCAAATGATGCTATCAGATCTTGAGTTTGTTTGGCTGTGTGAGGCCGGGCATTGTCACTCATTTTGTCTCCCCATAAGCCTCACGCAATTGTCGATGAATGTTTGTTTAGAACATTTCGAAGCGCTCTAACAATAGGAAAACATAAAGTGACGATCGCTCATAGCTGCTTCTGGCTTCCTAATGAATGAAGCAAGTGGTCACGCATGCTAAAAATCGCGACTGCAGCGGTGAAATATTAAAGCGGAACTTATTTTATAAACAGGTCTCATAGAAGAGTAATACACTTTGCTTTAGACTTGCGATTAATTGGGGGAGATGTTGGAAACTAAACATACATGCTTTTGTATCGCGCGGTGCTAACGTCAAAGAGAGGTTAGCCCAAAAATCTAAGAAAGGTTTTCAAAAAGTAATCTTCTCATTTAGTACTGTAATCTGTTTACCTTCTGATTAAATGTGTAAAGTTTTCAATGTACATTTTAAGGATTTGTGTTGTAATAAAGTGTTGCTCTACAGTTTCACCGAGCGCGATGGCTCCGCGGTCATGTGCAAGGCTCGCATTCGGAAGGTCCTGATTATTGGCCTTTTTTGTGGTTTTCGCCTGTTTCAACTGCTGTGGTGCGGGTGCCGCGTGTATCTGGGCCCGTCCTGATGTTCAGATTGGGTTGGACTCGGCGAGGAAGTTATCCCCGATACCCACAGGTGATTGTGTACATTTGAGCGAAGCCCAGGCGTGGTTGTGAGATGCCTCAATGTCCTCGGCACCAATCTGGCTACACCCTGTCGCCCCCACCGATCTTCGATAGTCATCCCCTCTCCTATCATTTCGCTTCCCCTTTCAGTTGGGCTTAGCGGCTGTGCTGTGTCTGTCGGCGACGGTTGCCTGCCCGTTGTAAAGCTCTTCTCGCAAGTGGCAGCCTTCTCCTATAGTTGCCTCAGGTGGATCGAGTTCTCTCCGGTTCCGCCAGAAAGAAACCTTTTCTGAAGAGTCCGTTGGTGTGACCGGATCATCAAGCTTGGACTCGTTAGGGGCCTCTGAGCGTCTCTGTAGGCCGATCTGCCTGCCTCTATAGCCTCCTACTGTTCTTTCAGCCCATCCGTTCCTCCTGGGGGTAGACCTTTATGCTTCTACCATAACCCCTCGGAGGGAGAGAGGGGTGAAAGGAGAGAAGGGCGACAGCAGATCCAGATAAAGACGGGCGTAAGTATGGACGAGGTCCCTAACGTTTGCAGACTGAGTAGTCCCACAACGACGCTAGGGAAAAAGCCTCTACAAAACGCGTATTCCTCGCCCAACGCAACCCCACACCGTCATGTGGTTCTACAAACCTGAAACAGATGACATTGAGGGAGATGATGAGTACAGAAAAGTCGTGGGAGAAGACTCAGCACCTCAAAATTCGCCTACCGACCCGGGAAAACCACGGAAAACCCATGGGTCAGAGTGGGTGGTCGCCGGGAAAGAACCGGGACCTACCTTGCTCGACGTACGAGGCGCCTACCCGTTCCCTGGGGATACTCATATCGTATTACCCGAGTTTTTCCATATCCGAGGTAGCTTCTGTCCTAATTAGCTCGGATAATCGCGAGTCTGCCGTCAGTCTTGATTTTCTCTTCACGTTTTAACACTCTCATACCTAACTGAGAACACCCATAACCCAGGCCAGGTGTCGAATCACGGACCCTAGCCTAGGAAGAGGCTGGGGCCGCCTAAGACCCAAATCATTATGCATATGGGATCATGTTTACACAGAGTGCACTTTGCCAAGAAGCAAACAGCGTATCTTGGACGATTACACAATATATCCTCTCACGTATGGAGGGCTAATCCCGCCCTGGGGGGGCACAGCCTGTTATTACAGCTTGATGTACATTGCATTAGCTAAGGAGAGTCAACACGCCGTCACCGAGAAGGGTGCAAGCCCCAAGATTACCTGCGGGCGATCCCAAGCCCACTGCCCCTGTTTCGCTACTCTCTTAATCCGCCACTCTACAACACACAACAGTCACACGACTTCTACTACTCACTATCGTTCAGTATACATTCTATAAACTCATATCTTATTCATTTTATATTAATAACAGTAAATATATTCAGGTATCAACAGTTCTTAAACATATTAATTTTCAGTGAATAACGTATCGAGGTCTTTTCAATCTCATTGTATTTTATATTATATGTAACTGATTTAGTCAAAAAAATATTGCACAACTTTTTGAAATTCTTTAAACTATGTAATTTCTGTAAAATAACTTTTCTTTTTTCCTTTCCTTCGGATGACCGTATTTTTACTATCTCTACCACGTAGAGGAAATATTGCATTCCACCCAAAATTAGATATCAAAATTTCAGAATAAATACATGTTTTGAGGTCTCTGAAACTAAAAATTGCATTTTTACTTTCTGTGTTACACCTATAGTAAGCAGAGAAAAAAAATTTCATTCCACACAAAGATTCGAAATACAAATTTCAAAATAAATGCATGTTTTAAGGTCCCTGCATCAAAAAATGCATTTTTACTTTTTGTGTTACACCTATAGCAGGTATAGGAAATATTTCATTCCATTCAAAGATTCCAAATACAAATTTTAGAATAAATACATGTTTTGATGTCCCTACATCCAAAAATATAATTATTACTTTCTGTGCTACTTACCTACCTATAATAAGAAGAGGAAGTTTTATATTCCACCCAAAAAATTCGATATCGAGATTTCACCTGGAAATACATGTTTTGAGGCTGCATGAATCGAAAAAAAGTTTTAGAAGAAAAGGGCGCGCACGCGTGCGTGTGTCTTGAATAAGGTTAACTCAAAAAGGAAATGTTACATAAACAGCAAACTAGATATTTAGCTCACTTCTTGCAAAGATGCGACACGATTTTCAAAAAAATGCTTCACCCTAAACTAACCTTTACAAGGAATAGTTTTCGTTATTGTGATAGTCTTAGAAATGCCTCTAACTATTTTAATAAAATCACCGCATATTTAACATATTTACATGGAAATAAAATGTATAATACCTTGAATTTTCAAGCCTGTGAAGTCATCTTCATTCTGAATGACCTTTATATAACTGGTAAACTATGAGAGATAGACAAAATCTTAATAAACAAAAAAAAATCTGATGTGTTACACTCACATGACTTTCTCTACTCTTGTACAAACTATTTTTACAAACGCTTATTTTCCATATGCTTCATGTTAATCGAGATATCAATCTTATTGCTAATTTTCTTGTAGATGCAAGGGGAATATGGTAGACTTTAAGCGATAGTCAAATCTTTTAAGAGCTGGTTGCTATGTGGCGCATTCCATTCTCTTTGTATTACCAGGACAAAAAAAAAAGAATAACGAATTCCCATTTGAGAAAAAGTATAAGTATTGAAAAATTTAAGGGAATAACAAGCAATATCTCGAAAATGGTTCACTCAACAAAAAAAATGTATATGACATAAATTGTGTATTTTAACGCGATCTACATTTTCTGTGTAGTAAAATGTTGTCTATCTCTTATGGTTTACCAGTTATGTAAAAGTCGTTCACAATGAAGAAACCTTTTGGAGACATTCCCAGAAAATTCGAGATATACGAGTCGTACATTTCATTTGTCATGAAAATATCTTAAACATATGATATTTTAATCAAAATCGTTAGAGCCATTTTTGAGAAAAATAAAATTTTCGAAAAATGTTCCATTTAAGGGTAATCTGGGGTGGGGTATTTTCTTGAAAACCTTCGTGTCGCATCTCTGGAAGATACTGAACCTAAATACCACGTTTGGTGTTTATCCGACTGTTCGTTTCTGAGTTATGCTGTTCACAGACATACAGACATGTTTCCAAAAATGCTTTCTTGGATTCAAGGGGTCTCAAAACATGTATTTCCGGTGAAATCACGGTATCGAATTTTTGGGTGGAATACAATACTTCCCCTACTTACTATACGTAGTAGAGAAACTAAAAACGTAGTTGTCATGCACTAAATATCCTAAACATATAGTACTTTAATCAAAACCATTAGAGCCATTTTTGAGGTAATAAAAAAATAACGAAACATTTTGCATGTGTTTGAGATGGGGGGGCATTTTGTTGGAGATTTTCGTGTTGCATACTTGGAAGATGCTGGAACCGACTTTTCGTTTATTAGTTAACGCGACCTTTTCGGGTTTTTTCTCGGTTGCTAGGCGAATGCTGTGTTGGATAATTTGTTGCGCGAATTTTCCCATTATCGCTTTCATCACTCCATTTCATTTACTTCTTCTTCACCAGCGTACCGGACATTGGGCTGATCACTCATCCTGGATATGCTATCATCCACAGTTTGCTTGTTACTCGACAGGCATTGGCTTGTAAGTCCTTGGGGGTGTAAATGTAAAGTTACGGACGAACGGAGGGGATGCGGACCGCTTGCAGCAGGGGGCCCCTTGTGCCTGTACCGTGACACCCGGGAGAGAGCCGAAGGGTGACCAGAACCGGATGACGGGGTCCCTAATGTTTCTATACTGAACGCCCCCAACGTCGCCCGAGCCCATTCTATTAGACTCAGAGTCCCCCGAAGAGAATACAGACACCATCCAGTTTTTTTCTAAAAATACCTTTTTTTATTCAGGGAAGCACAAAACCTGCATTTCTGCTGAACTCTCGGTATAGAATTTTCGGGTGGAACGCGCTCTCTATAGGTAAGTCAGTAGATAAAGTAAATAGGAGGAACACACCATCATATTGCAGTTTTAATTTTTATGGAAGCGATAGGCAAAAGAGCAGCTGCGATAGTTTGGCCTTTTCCTTGTCATTCGTCTCACCCATGAAAGCGTAATGTGTTTTGTGTACACACATCCCGCCACTCTGTTGTTTTACATTAAACATGCAACACAATCAACGAATCGTTTTCCACGCCAGAGCAAACTCAACTCTTAAATGAGTTTTCCATCGATTTCCTCGGTCATTGTGGAGATTTTCTAGTTTTACAAGCTACAATATTGAATGAGCCTGTGCCCAAATGCTTCACAGAGTTAATGAAATACCCACAGCCACTTCCCCAAGGGTGGGACGGCACGATTAAGGGAGAAAGGTAAACATCTGAAGGGAGGAGAAACGTAATTCACGCACGAAGAATTTAAAAATGAGAGATCTGTCCGACATTTACTATAATGTGCTTAGCCATAAAAATTATTGGAGGTTTAATCAAATTCGCATTTCAGGGATTATGAACACGAAAAATGAAGGAACATCATTGGCATCGCACAAATGATTACAGGGAGTTTAAACGCAACTGTATTTTTTCTCTGCGGTATACAACATAACATAGATTTAACAGTAACTGTGGAAGTTTGCATCCCACATTCACAGAGACCTTAGTGCTAGGCAACTGTATCTCTGCTTCTGTGACAACAAGATGGCAGCTGTCACACGTATCCACAGAGACCTTAGTGCTAGTCAACTGTACCTCTCCTTCTGTGACAACAAGATGGTAGCTTCCACACGTATCCACAGAGACCTTAGTGCTAGGCAACTGTACCTCTCCTTCTGTGACAACAAGATGGTAGCTTCCACACGTATCCACAGAGGCCTTAGTGCTAGGCAACTGTACCTCTGCTTCTGTGACAACAAGATGGCAGCTGCCACACGTATTCACAGAGACCTTAGTGCTAGGCAACTGTACCTCTGCTTCTGTGACAACAAGATGGTAGCTTCCACACGTATCCACAGAGACCTTAGTGCTAGGCAACTGTACCTCTGCTTCAGTAACGGGCAGATGGTAGCTTCCACACGTATCCACAGAGACCTTAGTGCTAGGCAACTGTACCTCTGCTTCTGTGACAACAAGATGGCAGCTGCCACACGTATCCACAGAGACCTTAGTGCTAGTCAACTGTACCTCTCCTTCTGTGACAGTAAGATGGCTGCTGTCACACGTATCCACAGAGACCTTAGTGCTAGGCAACTGTACCTCTGCTTCTGTGACAGTAAGATGGCTGCTGTCACACGTATCCACAGAGACCTTAGTGCTAGGCAACTGTAATTCTGCTTCTGTGACAGTAAGATGGCTGCTGTCACACGTATCCACAGAGACCTTAGTGCTAGGCAACTGTACCTCTGCTTCTGTGACAGTAAGATGGCAGCTGTCACACGTATCCACAGAGACCTTAGTGCTAGGCAACTGTAATTCTGCTTCTGTGACAGTAAGATGGCTGCTGTCACACGTATCCACAGAGACCTTAGTGCTAGGCAACTGTAATTCTGCTTCTGTGACAGTAAGATGGCAGCTGTCACACGTATCCACAGAGACCTTAGTGCTAGGCAACTGTACCTCTGCTTCTGTGACAGTAAGATGGCAGCTGTCACACGTATCCACAGAGACCTTAGTGCTAGGCAACTGTAATTCTGCTTCTGTGACAGTAAGATGGCTGCTGTCACACGTATCCACAGAGACCTTAGTGCTAGGCAACTGTACCTCTGCTTCTGTGACAGGAAGATGGCAGGCTGCCACACGTATCCACAGAGACCTTAGTGCTAGGCAACTGTATCTGTGCTTCGTTAATGGGAAGATGACAGCTTCAACACGTGTCCAAATAGACCTTAGTGCCAGGCAACTGTATCTCTGCTTCGGTAACGGGCAGATAGCAACTTCGATGCGTGTCCACAGAGATCTTAGTACTAGGCAACTGTAACTCTGCTTCTACACGTGCCGAGCAGATGACATTAGGGTGCCATCTAGTCTACCTGTTTACATTACTCAGGATAGATGACAGAGGATTCGCTATTAGCATATATTTTCATTTCTACTGTTCTTTTAGACTTAAGGAGAAACTTTGAGTCGTGGTATTAAATATCCAGTCCGGTATTTACTTAGCTACTGAGGGAAACCACGAAAAAAAATAGATTCGTGGGCCCACGGGATTTCAACCCGGGACCCCCGCCTGAGTCATCCAACTCGGTTCCACAGATTTTGTTTTGTAACCATGATGACGAAATAAACAAAACATTGCAACTAACTAGCGTGAAAAAGATTTTTTACTTTCTGTGCTATTTGTCTACAGTAAGTAGGGAAAGTGTGGTATTCAACCAAAAATTCAATACCGAGATTTCACGGCACCCAACATTTTTTAGAAAAATATCCCTGTTTGCGTGTGTGTGAAAAGCATAACACAAAAACGAAATCTCGGAAGAAAACCAAACTTGGTATTTAATTTGAGTATCTTCAAGGATACGCCAGGAAGATTTTCAAGAAAATCCTGCATTTTAAACTATCCTTTAGATAAAAAAATGTTCGTTATTTATTTTCTCCAAAATGGTTCTAACGATTTTGATTAAAAAACCATAGGCATGTGTAAGATATTATAATATATACCTTAAATTATCTGCGAATAGCAGAACGTTTTGCAATAATATATAGAGACGATCTTAGCATAGAAAAAAATGCAGATCTCGCTAAAGCAGAATATTTATACAACTTTTTGTGAGTTAACCATTTCTGAGACATTTTTGTTATTAGTTTCAATGTTCAAATACCTTATACTTCTGTTATGAAGTGGTTAGTCGCTGTTCATGTTTTGCTCTAGTCATGCAAAGAACTTAGAATTTCAAAGCCTTCATATAGCGACGCGCTTTTTAAAAAGCTGACTATCGCTTAGCCGACTGTATTCTTCTTATATGCGCAACGAGATGAGTAATGAAAGTTTATCTGTATGAACAAGAAGTTGATGGAATACGTTTTTGTAATAATAGTTTGTTGAAGAATGAGTAGAGAAAGACATGTAAATGCAACAATTTTTTTTTCATTAAATCAACCAATGTTTTATAAAATATTTAAGAAGTTTGAAAAGAAACCTATTGTTTGCATATAAAATTGCGTTTGTGTTTTGTTAAATTAATATAATGAAATCTGAGTATTAATGTTAATAATTTGTTCAGATAATTCATGACGAATGCTTAGTTTAAGTAGGAAATAACACTGGTCTGAAATAATGCCAAATTATTCATAATGCCAAGTCAACCGAGTTTTCCCCACCTCCGTCACTTACAAGAGAAAAACTCTGATGTGTTACACTCACATGACTTTCTCTACTCTTGTACAAACCATTTTTACAAACGCTTATTCTCCATATTCTTCATGTTAATCGAGATGTTAATCTTATTGCTAATTTTCTTGTAGATGCAAGGGGAATTGCTAGGCTTTAAGCGATAGTCAAATGTTTTAAGAGCTGGTTGCTATGTGGAGTATTCCATTCTCTTTGCATTACCAGGACATAAAAAAAATGAATAGCGAATTCCCATTTGAGAAAAAGTATAAGTATTGAAAAATTTAAGGGAATAACAAGCAATATCTCTAAAATGGTTCACTCAACAAAAACATGTATATGACATAAATTGTGTATTTTAACGCGATCTACATTTTTTTGTGTAATAAAATTTTGTCTATATCTTATGGTTTACCAGTTATGCAAAAGCCGTTCACAATGAAGAATACTTTTGGAGACATTCCCAGGAAATTAGAAATATACATTTCATTTGTCATGAAAATATCTCAAAGATATGATATTTTAATCAAAATCGTTAGACCTATTTTTGAGAAAATTTTCGAAAAATGTTCCATGTAAAGGGTAATCTGGGGTGGGGGGATTTTCTTGAAAACCTTCGTGTCGCATCTCCGGAAGATACTGAACCTAAATACCAAGTTTGGTGTTTATCCGACTGTTCGTTTCTGAGTTATGCTGTTCATAGACACACAAACACACACACACACACACACACACACACACACACGGACATGTTTCCAAAAATACTTTTTTTGGATTTAGGAGGCCTCAAAACATGTATTTCAGGTGAAATCTCGGAATCGAATTTTTGGGTGGAATACAATAATTCCCCTACTTACTATACGTAGTAGAGGAAGTAATTCGATACCGAGATTTCACCTGAAATACTTGTTTTCAGGACTCCTAAATGCAAATAAAGTATTTTCAGAAAAATATCCGTGTGTGTTTCAATAGCATAACTCAAAAACGAAAAGTCAGATAAATACCAAACTTGGTATATAGGTGCAGTACCGTCCAAAGATGAGACACGAAGATTTTCATGAAAATCCGGCTACCCCAAGCTACCCTTTACATGGAACATTTTTGAAAATTTTTATTATTTTCTAAAAAAAGGCTCAAAGAGTTTTGATTAAAATATGAAAGATATTTATATGAAACATAAAATGTATGTCTTGAGCTTTCTGCGAATAGTCTATGAAGTCCTCCACATTTGGAAGGAATTTTGTGTGATCTTGCACAACAGATAAACGTTAAGCGTAGACGAGAACGTACTCTGTTTAAAAACACAATTTTTTTCAAGTAAGTTTTTTTGTGGCGTAAACAATTTCTGAGGTGTTCGTTATTAATGGTTCGAATTGTTCATTATTTGGTTATTCTTTTAAAGTCATTTCAACATTCAGCTGTTTCTCGCGATGTCATGGAAACAGTATGGAATTTTAAGGCCAGCATATAGCGTCCAGCTGTTAAACATTTGACTATCGCTGTTCTCTTGGTATCTATAACGAAATGTGTAATGTAGCTATTTCTTGAAATGTTTATTTGGATTAAAATGTAGATACAAAATTAAGTTTTAGTAAGAGTAGTTTGTATATTGAAGCAGTATTTTTAACACTTAATTGATTTTAGTCAAATTATATAATAAAAAATATAATAACAGCCCGCCTTAAAGCAATATGTGTATATAACAATATATAAAAAGTATATATTACAGTGTTCGTATACGTTTATATTATTGTATACATGTTCAATAATGTTATGTGAATGTATTACGTAATTTAATAATGTAGGAGCTGTAAGAATAATAGGTTAAAAGTTGCTAACAATGAGGTAACCTTGAGGCAATAATAAGTAAGAATGTTTAATAATGCTACTAGTCATTATTGGAGTAACACAATAATGTAATTTTTGTGACAGTTTATTAAAAACCAATCGACAACCAGAAAAAAGCTTAAGTTAAATAAAAGTATTCTATTGGATTAGGAATAGCCATTTAGAGACTTGAAATACAGAAATTTACAAATTTAGGCGGAAGAAATCAAGTCAATTGCCTGTAGACAGTGCTCATAACTGGACGCGAGATGTGTCCTCGAAAAATTTAATACATATTCAGTGTGGGATAAAAATAGTTTACGTGTTAAAAAAAGTACAAATAATTAATTTTAAAAAATCTCACAGCTCTATATTAGTGAAGTGTTATTTAAATCGTGTCAAGCATTAATAAATGTAGTGAATTAAAACTTAAAATCTGTGTAAGCCTACATTCTTCAGTCGCACCACAACCCTGCCAAGAGAAACATGTCTCTAACAATAATACTGACGCAGCCGAGGCAAACATAAATATTTAATATTTAAAGAAACAGTCAGAATTACAAAGTTAATATTTTTTAAACATTTGGGGCAAAGGCCACCGGAAAGTACATTTGGGGCGAAGGCTACCGGAAACTTTTTAGCATACGTGCGGTTGTAACTACTTCAAGTTCGGCTCCCCAACAGTAGAAGTAAAATACAACCCATACAATACAACAAAATAACTATCTCAATACCCAGTAATAAAAATAGAGTAGAGGAAGCCATGTGAATGTATGACATCCTGTAGCCCAGTTCATCCCTTCTAACTCTACCTCTTAGTCAGATTCTTATTAAAATGTAATTCTAATAAGAATATATTCTTCACATCGTGTTCCATGTTAAAGGTATAATAGAACAATAAGAATGAATATTATCGAATTTCTGTGTTTTAACATTACCAGGTATAAAGCAAGCTTACCTGCAGGTAACGTTTTGTGTTTGTGTTTTTAGCTGGGCATATGACAGCAACTTCATTGACGTTTGCATTTTCCGCATCGGTTGTTCCTGCTCTCGATATAAACGCGAGAGGAATGGCATTCAAATGACGTTATGTACACATCATTTGCTCGTCGTAATGTAAAGCTAACAAAAACAAAAAACGGCGGTGGTGGACGGTGATAATACCAATAATTATCGACGCTGATTCCCGGAAAGATCCCCTTGTTTGCTTAGTTATGCTGATCCAGAACTCGTTCCGCTGGCGATAAAGATCTGCGGCCGGCCTCCCCTGCTTCTTTCACGTGTTGCGTGTCACGCAATGAGCTGTTTAATCACGCTGCGTAAACCTTATTGTCATTACATAGCCACGGGCACACGCAAAATGCGCACTAAAAGCGTCCATATCCAGGAGAATTGACAAATTCCTTCATATTTAAACACATGCTTTAATATGGACACCTTTCCATCACTTGCATTTATAGCAAATATTATATTTAAAAATATACTCACATTACTTTCTCTACTCCTGTACAAAATATTTTTATAAGCGCTTCTTCTCCATCTTATTGCTAATTTTCTTGTAGATGCAAGGGGAATATGGTAGGCTTTAAGCGATAGTCAAATGTTTTAAGAGCTGGTTGCTATGTGGCGTATTCCATTCTCTTTGTATGTCCAGGACATAAAAAAACAAATAACGTATTCCCATTTGAGAAAAAGTATAACTATTGGAAAATTCAAACAAATAACCAGGAATATCTCGGATATGGTTTCCTCATAAAAAAAAAACCTATGAGACATAGATTGTGTCTTTTAACGACATTTACATTTTTTTCTTTAGTAAACTTTTGTGTATCTCTTATGGTTTACGAGTTTTACAAAAGTTATTGAGAATGAAGAGGACTTTTGGAGACATTCCGAGAAAATTAATGATATGCATTTCATTTGCCATGAAAATATCTTAAACATATGATATTTTAATCAAAATCGTTAGAGCCATTTTTGAGAAAATCAAAATTTTCGAAAAATGTTCCATGTTAAGAGTAGTCTGGTGTGAGGTATTTTCTTGAAAATTCTGAAAGAACAACCTAAATACCACGTTTGGTATTTATCCGAATTTTCTTTTATAAGTTATGTTGTTCACAGACATATATACGGACCTTTTACTAAAAATACTTTTTTACTTTCTCTACTACGTATAGTAAGTAGGGGAAGTATTGTATTCCACCCAAAATTTCGATACCGAGATTTCACCGGAAATACATGTTTTGAGACTCACTGAATCCAAAAAAAGCATTTTTGGAAACATGTCCGTGTGTGTGTCTGTCTGTGTGTCTATCTGTGTGTCTGTGTCTGTGTGTCTGTGAACAGCATAACTCAAAAACGAACAGTCGGATAAACACCAAACTTGGTATTTAGGTTCAGTATCTTCCAGAGATGTGACACGAAGGTTTTCAAGAAAATGCCCCCACCCCAGACTACCCTTTACATGGAACATTTTTCGAAAATTTTAATTTTCTCAAAAATGGCTCTAACGATTTTGATTAAAATATCATATGTTTAAGATAACGTCATGAAAAATGAAATGTATATCTCGAATTTTCTGGGAATGTCTCTAAAAGTATTCTTCATTGTGAACGACTTTTGCATAACTGGTAAACCATAAGAGATAGACAAAATTTTACTACACAAAAAATGTACATCTCGTAAAAATACACAACTTATGTCATATACATTTCTTTTGTTGAGTGAACCGTTTTCGAGATATTGCTTGTTATTCCCTTAAATTTTCCAATACTTATACTTTTTCTCAAATTCGTTATTCATTTTTTACTTTCTCTACTACGTATAGTAAGTAGGGGAAGTATTGCATTCCACCCAAAAATTCGATACCGAGATTTCACCGGAAATACATGTTTTGAGACCTCCTGAATCCAAAAAAAGCATTTTTGGAAACATGTCCGTGTGTGTGTCTGTGTGTGTGTGTGTGTGTGTCTGTGAACAGCATAACTCAAAAACGAACAGTCGGATAAACACCAAACTTGGTATTTAGGTTCAGTATCTTCCAGAGATGCGACACGAAGGTTTTCAAGAAAATCCCCCCACCCCAGGCTACCCTTTACATGGAACATTTTTCGAAAATTTTAATTTTCTCAAAAATGGCTCTAACGATTTTGATTAAAATATCATATGTTTAAGATAATGTCATGAGAAATAAAATGTATATCTCGAATTTTCTGGGAATGTCTCCAAAAGTATTCTTCATTGTGAACGACTTTTGCATAACTGGTAAACCATAAGAGATAGACAAAATTTTACTGCACAAAAAATGTAGATCTCGTTAAAATACACAACTTATGTCATATACATTTCTTTTGCTGAGTGAACCGTTTTCGAGATATTGCTTGTTATTCCCTTAAATTTTCCAATACTTATACTTTTTCTCAAATTCGTTATTCATTTTTTTATGTCCTGGACTTGCAAAGAGAATGGAATGCACCGCATAGCAACCAGCGTTAAAATATTTGACCATCGCTTAAAAGCTACCATATTCCCCTTGCATCTACAAGAAAATTAGCAATAAGATTGACATCTCGATATCTCGATTAATATGAAGCATATGGAGAATAGGCGTTTGTAAAAATAGATTGTACAAGAGTAGAGAAAGTTATGTTAGTGTAACACATCAGATTTTTTATGTCCTGGACTTGCAAAGAGAATGGAATGCGCCGCATAGCAACCAGCGTTAAAATATTTGACCATCGCTTTAAAGCTACCATATTCCCCTTGCATCTACAAGAAAATTAGCAATAAGATTGACATCTCGATATCTCGATTAACATGAAGCATATGGAGAATAGGCGTTTGTAAAAATAGATTGTACAAGAGTAGAGAAAGTCATGTGAGTGTAACACATCAGATTTTTTTAATTCAGGGTGCCTCAAAACATGTATTTCCGGTGAAATCTCGGTACAGAACTTTTGGGTGGAATGCAACACCTTCTGTAGCTATTGTGTACTGGTAGAGACAGTGATGAACGTTAGTGGGTAGAGAAAGACATGTGAATGTAATACATATTTAGTTTGGTTATATCGTAGGTGCGTATGCTTTTATAGGGTGGTATGGTTATTACTCTGTATTGCTAACTTGTTTTCAATCAGAGTTGCTAAAACAAGATTTTAAAATGGAGACAAAGTTTGAGGTTAGAATCCTTCTGAAGCACTAATGGAAACAGGATCATAAACCTGCTGCTGTCGCGGCTCGAAGAAGGAGTCGTTAGTGAGCAAGTAGCAAACGATGGCTCCAGAGTTTCAATAATGGAGACTTAAAACGTCCTGGAAGACCCAAGTTATGGAACACACACAGAGTTTTGAAAGAAAATCCACAGCCAAGCACTCGGAGGTTGTCAGAAGAACTTGGTGCTTCAAAAGAGACCACTTAAGAAATAGTTCAGAAGCTGTAAACTGATCACGTTCAACGTAGAGTGGATGTCCGTCGTTAGCGAATCCCTAGCATGATAGATTTATCAGGAGAATTGTCATTTGTAATCAAAAGTAGGTGTATTACCGCAACAGTGGTACCATCCACGTCAGCCTGCAAACTTCGTCGTTAAAAAAATCGGTTCGGCTCCAAAATGTCTCTCTGAAGGTGTGATTCACTGGGAATTTGTTCCAAACTGAATGCGGATCTTTATTCACAACCATTGGATGGATTCATCAAAATTTGAGGCAGAGGTATCCGGCATTAATTAATAGAAACAAAAGCTTTTTTGCAGTAGGACAATGCGAGACCTCAAAGAACAATTGACTGCTCCCACATCCAGCATAAAGCCCTGATCTTGCGCCATTAGATTATCATCTTTATAAATCCAAGGCATATTTCATACGTGGAAGAAATTCTGAAAACATTGATGCTGTTGAAATGACTATCAAAGGTCAAAAACCAGAAACTGCTACCGTTGCGGAATAGCAAACCTCGATGAAAGGCGGCTCAATACTATAGAATATAATCGTCTTTACTTTGAAGGTCAGAATAATTTCAAATAAAGTTTTGCTTAAAAACAGTTATTACTTATGAGACACTATCTATAACTTAAGAGATTCTCAAAGCTGTTGTATGCAGGCTTAGAATTAACTGAAAATATACACTGGGTTTCAGAGAACGTGTTAACTGAAGTATTTCTTGACATCAAGATAGAATACGATATATTATTCTCGCGCGTGTATGCTAACGTGCACAAAAAGTGACCCATAATCGAACGCAGCTGATTATGTTGGTGCTGAGAAATCTAGCCCCCCCCCCTCTGACAGCTTGACCTTCTCTATTCCTCGAGTTTAATTCTAACCACTGGATTGATAGAGCACCTTACCTCCCCCAAAAATATGGCTGAATTGCCGAAGGATAACATAACAAACTAGTATCCATGTTCTACCAGCGGAGTACCGTTAAAGTAGAATTTTGAGGTAAAAATAAAATGCTGTCCCAGAAGTACCCTAACTACGAGGATAATCCAGAAAGTCCCAGACGTTTTGAAATAAACAATTAACAAAATGCAAATAGCAACGTTTATTATCTACATTTGAAAGGTACACTCTTGAGCTATATTTCTACATAATCGCCATTCAAATTGGGACATTTATCATACCGTGACACAAGTTTTTCAATACCCTCTCTGTAGAAATCTGCCGCCTGCGACTTCAAGCACTGGTTTACACCAGCATGCAGTTCAGTGTCAGTATCATAGCATCAATTTGATGCACCAAACTCCGTAAAATTTGCGGAAAATGTCCCGAAAGTTCTGTAATCGTGAAACAATGATTTTCACGAATTTTGTCATTGATTTGCGTTGACAGTTCCTTAGCCGTAAGGCTACCACTGCGATCCTCGTCGTGAACATTGGTACGGCCATTTTTAACATCAACGCACCATTGCCTGACTCGGCTTTCATTCATTATTCCCTGCCCGTAAACATCACAAAGTTGACGATAAATTTCAATTGCTTTGTTCTTTTTAGCCAACCGCACTTTACAAGTGGCGGGATTTTCTATTGCAGCGCACATTTTAACAATTCACAGAGAGCACAGTAAGGAAGGCTCACGCTACCACAGCTGGATGCGTACTGAATGTAGGAACGTTCTGACACCAAGATGGCGGCTTTTGCCCTACTCATCGCCACGATAGGCCAAAACGTCTGGGACATTCTGGACTGCTCTCGTAACATATAGATAGCGGTTGTTGTTCCCAAAAAATGACCATGGTAGAAAGTACCAACCTTATAAAGCTTAAGTTTAAAGTTTGACAATGCTACGTTGTTTAGTAATTCTTTGGCAACCATCAGTAATGAACGCTCTCAACAAATTGGTAAACATGAATAAAACTGCCCATCGTTATGTGATACAATCTTTCATTAGAAAGGTCTTAGTCCAACTAATATTAAAGCTGAGCTAGATTCTACTCTGGGGGAGTCTGCTCCTTCGTTTACAACAGTAAAATATTGGGTAGCTGAGTTTAAGCGAGGCCGTATGAGCTGCCAAGACGAACATCGCAGTGGTCGACCAAATGAGGTGACCACGCCAGAAAATGTGAAGAAAATCCATAAAATGGTATCGGATGACCGTCGACTGAAAGTGCGCGAGCTAGCAGACATCGTAGGCATTTCAAAAAGTGCTGTACATTGCATACTGACTGAAAATTTGGACATGAGAAAGCTGTGCCGCGTTTACTCACAATAGAACAAAAGTAGCGTCGTGAGGATGTTTCAGTCGAGTGATTGGCGATGTTTCGCTGCAATAAAGCCGAGTTTTTGAATCGATTCATAACCAGGGATGAAACATGAGACCATCACTTCACACCTGAGACGAAGAAACAGTCAAAACAGTGGATTGAAAGGGAAGAATCAGCTCCAAAGAAGGCGAAGACAGTTCCATTTGCAGGCAAGGCCATGGCGTCAGTTTTTTGGGATGCGCGTGGGATAATTTTAATTGATTATCTTCAAAAAGGAAAAGCAATCTATGGTGAGTACTTATTGCAACGTTTGAATGATGAAATCAAGCAAAAACGACCGCATTTAGCGAAAATAGTTTTGTTTCTTCAAGACAATGCAACAGTTCATACATACATTATCGCCATGGTCAAAATCAATGAGTTAAAGTTCAAATTGCTTCCTCATGCACCCTATTCGCCAGATTTAGCCCCCTGTGATTATTTTCTGTATCCAAAGTTGAAGAAATGGCTTGGTGGTAAAAGATTTGCCAACAATGAAGAGGTGGAGTTTGCAGTTGATGGCTATTTTGCAGAACTCGACGGTTCTCACTATAAACAGGGTATCGAAGCTATTGAACATCACTGGGGAAAGTGTATCGAGCTGAAAGGAGACTATGTAGAGAAACGAAAACTTTTTTCCCAAAACTTTTGTTTTCTTTGTTAGGTCGGGTACTTCTGGGACAGCCCTCGTACAGTAGAAACTGTGTTATATGAAACACTTATAACCGAAATAAAAATTAACCGAAACGATCGACAAAAAACTATATTTTGTTAAAATCGAGGTGAAGAGACATCGTTCGTTAACTTATGTTAGGAATGATAAAGGGGATGCATAACGGAATGCGTTGACTCACACCTTGACTTTATCCATCCCTTCTCTATCGACAAATGTTTTGGGCCTTCCTTTCGTTAGCTGTCAGTCATTTAAGGTCACAACGGCGAACTGTTAGCTTAAGCATTCTCGATGAGAAACATAGAATATTGGACATCGAGATGCAGACCATTCCCCCAGTTTTTCATGGAAGGCATTCACCAGTTGCCGTCAAGTACCAAAACTAATGAGAAGGAATTGAATCTACCTTTCTCTTTTCTAAAAACCCTTGCGATATAGCATTACAGTTTGTAGAAAGATGTGAAGACTCAAAGCCTTCTGACGTTCTGCTAATGAAACGGTGGCGTGACAGAGCTGCTAGAAAACAAAGTAAAAGGATAAAGCAAAAGAAATTACAAGACTTTCTCAAACGAAATTAGTACTGTATATGTAGCTAAAAGTATTGTATGCACAATGGGATATTTTTACTTTCTCTACTACGTATAGTAAGTAGGGGAAGTATTGTATTCCACCCAAAAATTCGATACCGAGATTTCACCGGAAATACATGTTTTGAGATCCCCTGAATCCAAAAAAGCCTTTTTGGAAACATGTCCGTGTGTGTGTGTGTCTGTCTGTGAACAGCATAACTCAGAAACGAACAGTCGGATAAACATCAAACTTGGTATTTAGGTTCAGTATCTTCCAGAGATGCGACACGAAGATTTTCAAGAAAATCACCCCACCCCAGATTACCCTTTACATGGAAGATTTTTCGAAAATTTTAATCTTCTCAAAAATGGCTCTAACGATTTTGATTAAAATATCGTATGTTTAAGATATTTTCATGACAAATAAAATGTATATCTTGAATTTTCTGGGAATATCTCCAAACTTATTCTTCATTGTGAACGACTTTTGCATAACTGGTAAACTATAAGAGATAGACAAAATTGTACTAGATAAAAAATTTAGATCGCGTTAAAATACACAATTTATGTCATATACATTTTTTGTTGTTGAGTGAACCATTTTCGAGATATTGCTTGTTATTCCGTTAAATTTCCAATACTTATACTTTTTCTCAAATTCCTATTCATTTTTACTTTCTCTACTACGTATAGTAAGAAGGGGAAGTATTGTATTCCACCCAAAAATTCGATACCGGGATTTCACCGGAAATACATGTTTTGAGACCCCCTGAAACCAAAAAACGCATTTTTGGAAACATGTCCGTGTGTGTCTGTGTGTCTGTCTGTCTGTGAACAGCATAACTCAGAAACGAACAGTCGGATAAACACCAAACTTGGTATTAAAATGCAGTATTTTCCAGAGATGCGACACGCAGGTTTTCAAGAAAATCCCCCCACCCCAGATTACCTTTCACATGGAACATTTTTCGAAAATTTTAATTTTCTCAAAAATGGCTCTAACGATTTTGATTAAAGTAGCATATGTTTAACATATTTTCATGACAAATGAAATGTATATCTCGAATTTTCTAGGAATGTCTCCAAAAGTATTCATCGTTGTGAACGACTATTGCATAACTGGTAAACCATAAGAGATAAACTAAATTTATCTACACAAAAAATGTAGATTGCGTTAAAATACACAATTTATGTCGTATACATTTTTTTTGTTGAGTGAACCATTTTCGAGATATTGCTTGTTATTTGTTTGAATTTTCCAATACTTTTCCAATAGTTTTTCTCAAATGGGAATTCGTTCTTCATTTTTTTTATGTCCTGGACATGCAAAGAGAATGGAATGCGCCACATAGCAACCAACGCTTAAAAGATTTGACTATCGCTTAAAACCTACCATATTCCCTTGCATCTACAAGAAAATGAGCAATAAAGTTAACATCTCGATTAACATGAAGTAGATGGAGAATAAGTGTTAGCAAAAATAGTTTGTACAAGAGTAGAGAAAGTCATGTGAGTGTAACTCCTAAGATTTTTTTCTAACTATAGTAATTTGCGATTATTGAATACTTTGTTGGCACTGTATGCATATATATTGTCTTCATTTACTTTCACCTTCAGCTTCAAAAAACTTTCTTAACCCCTAAAAAGGACATGTTTATTTTTAACCGAAATTTTGGTTATCAAAAACCACCTCCCCCCTTTGTTACGGTTAACAGAGGGACTATTGTAATAAAAAAAACGTAGAAATAAAGACGAAAATTAAGAATTCTTTTGTGTTTTATTCCTTTAATTCTCTTAAACCTTGTATTTTTATACTACACTACGTTGTTTTTAATTTCAGTTCTTTATTGCCGTTCGATGGCGGCAATAATGTTAACTCTCATCGCGTTGCCGCTGATGAAAGTGGTCATACTAATGTCATAGCTGTGATGGTCAACGACACGTGCAAATAATTCTTCATCCCTTCCACTAGAAGACCCAAATACGAGGGTGGTTTGATAAGTTCTCGGAATCACCAACAGAGGTCACCACCAGCGCAACCCGGATCTGTTGTAATAATCAGTCATCCTTCCTGAGTAAACGCGTGGCGTATCAGTGCACGGAGTGTAAACCTGTGGTGCATATACACTATGTGACCAAAAGTACCCGGACACGTACGTTTTTCGTCTTAGGTGCATTGTGCTGCCACCTACTGCCTGGTACTCATTATCCGCGACCTCAGTAGTCATTAGACATTGTGAAACAGCAGAATGGGACGCTCCGTGGAACTCACGGACTTGGAACGTGGTCAGGTGATTGGGTGTCACTTGTGTCAGAAGTCTGTACGCGAGATTTCCACACTCCTAAACATCCCTAGGTCCACTGTTTCTGATGTGATAGTGAAGTGGAAACGTGAAGGGACATGTACAGCACAAAAGTGTACAGGCCGACCTCGTCTGTTGACTGACAGAGACCGCCGACATTTGGAGAGGGTCGTAAAGGGTAATAGGCAGACATCTATCCAGACCATCACACAGGAATTCCAAACTGCATCAGGTTCCACTCCAAGTAGTATGACAGTTAGGCGTGAGGTGAGAAACCTTGGATTCTATGGTCGAACGGCTACTCATAAGCCACACATCACGCAGGAAAATGCCAAATGACGCCTCGCTCGGTGTAAGGGACGTCAACATTACACGATTGAACAGTGGCAAAACGTTGTGTAGTGACGAATCACGGTACACAATGTGGCGATCCGATGGCAGAGTGTGGGTATGACGAATGCCCAGTTAACGTCATCTGCCAGCGTGTATAGTGCCAACAGTGAAATTCGGAGGTGGTGGTGTTATGGTGTGGTCGCGCTTTTCCTGGAGGGGGCTTGTACCCCTTGTTGTTTTGCGTGGCACGATCACAGCGCAGACCTACATTGATATTTTAAGCACCTTCTCTCTTCCCACTGTTGAAGAGCAATTCGGGGATGGCGATTGCATCTTTCAACACGATCGAGCACCTGTTCATGCTGCACAGACTGTGGCGGAGTGGTTACACGACAATAACAGCCCTGTAATGGACTGTCCTGCACAGAGTCCTGACTTGAATCCTATAGAACACCTTTGGGATGGTTTGGAACGCCGACTTCGTGTCAGGCCTCACTGACCTACATCGATACCTCTCCTCAGTTCCGCACTCCGTGAAGAATGGGCTGCCGTTCCCCAAGAAACCTTCAGGCACCTGATTGAAAGTATGCTTGCGACAGTGAACGCTGGCATCAATTCTATAGGTGGACCAACACAATATTGGCTTCCAGCATTACCGATGGAGGGCGCCACGAACTTGTACGTCATTTTCAGCCAGGTGTCCGGATACTTTTGATCACGTAGTGTATCTCTATTATTGTTTCCGTGTAGTGATTTTATAAGATGAAACAAACCGAGATTCGAGCACTATTAACTTCTTCGTAAAGAAAGCCATGCCGATTCTTAGAACACATTGGGGGGGGCCTCTCTTTCTTCATATTCAACTGTTGTCAAGTGGACCAAGGAGTTTACATTTGGCCGGAGAGCTTAGAAGATGATGCATGTAGTAGTCGACCAAGATGTGTCACCGCCTCAAAAAAGATTGTAAAGGTGCACGAAATGGTCTCGAGGTTTCCCCGACTGAAACTGCGAGAAATTGCTGAAGATTAGGGATATCACCTGAACGGGCATATCACGTTTCGAGTGAGCAATTGCCACGACTGTTGAGACAGAATCAAAAACGCATTAGAGTACAAATGTCTGAACAATGTTTGGAGCGTTTTAGGCAACAATCCACAAAATGTTTTGCGGCGTTTCGTGACCACAGATGAGACATGGGTCCACATAGGCAAAACAACAGTCGAAGCAGTGGAAACGGGCTAATTCTTCACTACCAAAGAAAGCAAAAGCAATACAATCGACTGGAAAGATTACGGCAACAGTTTTCTGGGATGAGAAAGGGATTCTGTTGATAGATTATTTTCCCACTGATCAAAGTCTTATTCCAGCCGGACAATGCACGCCCACACATTTGTTGTTGCTATGGAAAAAATTCATGAACAGAGGTACGAATTACAGCCACACCCACCTTATTGCTTGATGTGGCTCCATCAGACTTCCATCTCTTCCCTAAGCTTGATGATTTGCTTGACGGACGGAGAGTGACTTCAAATGATGATCTGATAGCCGGAGTTGACAAGTGATTTACAGGCCTGGAAGAATCTCATTTTCAAGATGGAATAAAGGCATTGGAACATCGATGGACCAAGTGCATTGGTGTACAGAGAGACTACATTAACAATTAAAATAGTTTGAAGGCCAGGTTCTTTGGTTTGGCCTTTCCTTATGTACCAATCGTAATTTAACACTTTCATGGAGTTAATTTCACATCAAATATATCATCGTTCAGATCAGTCACATACAAAACTGATGGTGGATTCAAAGTTTAGTTAGCTGAATGTAGAAATCTTATCGGAGGGAAAACCCTATAGGGATTTAAGGGAATGGGCCCACTTTTTATGCCTGTCAGTGTACTTGGATTGGATTGTTGGATTCCGAAGTGGAGGGGATTCGGCATCGATCCAACAATGAGGATATTGTACCGACGCCCCACGACTTTTTTTTATTTTTATTTATGGACGCTCTGCAACTGCTGTGGTCCTTAGCGTCCCATTCTATATTGGGCGTGAAAGACCGGTAATTTTGCTCAGAGGCCTTGAGATTCTTTTACGCGCCGTAAATCTACGACACAGGATCACCGACTTTACTTCCCTTCCGAAGGAAGCCATCTAAGGACTTATACACCCGAAAAAATCCATCGCCCTCCGTCAGGTTTGAACCGCGATCTCGGAAACTAGAGGCTAGCATGGTAACCACTACACCACGGAGGACGAAGACGCCCTACGACGGGGCGCCCGCAGTAGGGAGGGTAGCACAATAGGCCCAAGGCTGAAGTGCATCCGGAGCAACACAGAAATCTGTATCGTATCCGACAAGACAAGGTGAAGGAGTTACCGCGCGGCAAGAAACAGGAGCGACTGCACAGCAATGGCAGGTCCGTACAACTTCCAGATACAGACGCTTCGGCAGTCGGACAGACATTCCGTCTCACACAAAGTCCAACGCTGCTCTAGGGGAGCAGGCGAAGTCCTAGGGACGGAAAACGTTCAGAGAGCATCCTTTTCCCCTGCCACGCTGCACGGAAGCACCATCACCGAGACTTCAAACACTGAAATAGACCAAATGGGATGAAGGATGAATGAAATGATAAATGAAACGAAATGGAGAGACAGGAGAATCGGAGGATGAAGGAAAAAGCGCCGCAGCATTCGCCTGTAACCGAACCCAGAACCTCCCAATGCGGGTCAGTTGACTTAATCTGTGCTGATCAGGAAATCTTCAGCTTCTCCACGACACCCTTGAGGACGGTGAAGCAGCTATAAACACGCGCGCGGTGCAGGTGGACGCGAGGCTATTGCAGAGTAATAACTCCAGTTATTGCAGTCTCGCCATGTGCCTCCGCGGAAATCTCATCAATCCATCATTCCTTATTTACAGCAAATTGGGAGTTGTTTAAGTCTGGGCAAACCCGGTTAAGTACGGGCAATAAGCTTCCCTTCTTCCGGTAACTTTTATGGGCGTCGTTCACGGGGAGAACGCAGGTGCTTGCAGGCCGGGTAATTCGCCGTAATGTTCACCTGAATTGCAAACACTGTCCCTGCTGCAGCGCGCATCTGCACCACCGATATATCGCCACGTATTAATTAATTTACTGCCGTGCAGCAACATGAAATGTCGTCTCTGGGGAACACGTCACATCAATACAAGAACACGTTCTCCTTGAGAGAAATTTGGGTTACATTTTAAAACTTATAACCTTGTACCAGCCTAATGGGCCTACCCGAGGTTGCGCGCATACATTTCTAAACCCGAATAACGATTTAATTAATTTAAGTTTTGTACTAAGAAACTAATTTCTGGTACTTAGAGATATTGTAGCTATAAAAACAAAAGAAATCTCAATGCTGAAACATATAACCAAAAGCATTAGTGCGAGAAGCTTTCAAACTCGAAAATTCCAATCACAAACTTCGTGGACGAAATACATCGATACATTCTTCTCATTAATATCTACGCCTTTTTACTTTCTCTACTACGTATAGTAAGTAGGGGAAGTATTGTATTCCACCCAAAAATTCGATACCGAGATTTCAAAGGAAATATATGTTTTGAGACCCCCTGAATCCAAAAAAAGCATTTTTAGAAACATATCCGTGTGTGTGTCTGTGAACAGCATAACTTAGAAACGAACAGTCGGATAAACACCAAACTTGGTATTTAGGTTCAGTATCTTCCAAGAAATGCGACACCCTAGGATTACCCTTTACATGGAACATTTTCGAAAATTTTAATTTTCTCAAAAATGGCTCTAACGATTTTGACTAAAATATCATATGTTTAAGATATATTCATGACAAATAAAATGTATATCTCGAATTTTCTGGGAATGTCTCCAAAAGTATTCTTCATTCTGAATGACTTTTGATAACTGGTAAACCATAAGAGATAGACAAAATTTTACTACACAAAAATTTAGATCGCGTTAAAATACCCAATTTATGTCATATAAATTTTCTGTAGTTGAGTGAACCATTTCCGAGATATTGCTTATATTCCCTTAAATTTTCGAATACTTATACTTTTTCTCAAATTCGTTATTCATTTTTTTGGTCCTGGTAATGCAAAGAGAATGGAATACTCCACATAGCAACCAACTCTTAAAATATTTGACTATCACTTAAAGCCTACCATATTCCCCTTCCCCTTAGCAATAAGATTAACATTGCTGATGTGTTACACTCACATGACTTTCTCTACTCTTGTACAAACTATTTTTACAAACGCTTATTCTCCATCTACTTCATGTTAATCAAGATAAACATTTGCAGACTCTATCTTATTGCTAATTTTCTTGTAGATGCAAGGGGAATATATATTTACAAGGGCAGTACCGAAATACAGTAGCCTTTAAGCACATACATATCTCTTAATAGCTGGTTGCTAGGTGCAGCACCATTCTCTTTGCCACAGATTAATACTCTTTGCATATCCAAGACAAAAAAATGAATAACGAATTCCCATTTGAGAAAATAAGTATTGAAAAATTTAAGGGAATAACAAGTAATATCTCGAAAATGGTTCACTCAACAAAAAAAAAATGTATATGACATAAATTGTGTATTTTAACGCGATCTACATTTTTTGTGTAGTAAAATTTTGTCTATCTCTTATGGTTTACCAGTTATGCAAAAGTCGTTCACAATGAAGAATACTTTTGGAGACATTCCCAGGAAATTCAAGGTATACATTTTATTTGTCATAAAAATATCTTAAACATATGATATTTTAATCAAAATCGTTAGAGCCATTTTTGAGAAAATTAAAATTTTCGAAAAATGTTCCATGTAAAGGGTAATCTGGGGTGGGGGGAGTTTCTTGGAAACCTTCGTGTCGCATCCTTGGAAGATACTGCCCCTAAATACCAAGTTTGGTGTTTATCCGACTGTTCGTTTCTGAGTTATGCTGTTCACAGACAGACAGACAGACACACAGACACACACACACACACACACACACACACACGGACTTGTTTCCAAATATGCTGTTTTTGGATTCAGGGGGTCTCAAAACATGTATTTCCAGTGAAATCTCGGTATCGAATTTTTGGGTGGAATACAATACTTCCCCTACCTACTATACGTAGTAGAGAAAGTAAAAAGACGGCGTTGCATGGATATAATGCTTGCAAGGAGATAGAAGAATGTTTTCCCCAAGAGCGGGAGGGACTGCGTGGGTTCTGGCCGAGTGGGTGAAGCAAAGGTTAGTTTTGGGGGTTCGAATCTGATAGAAACGTGAAAATGTTTTGGTTTTCTTTTTTCTCCTTGTGATTATTTTCTGTATTTTAGTATACTAATTTATTTATTTTTGTCACTGACACAAGAATTACAATCACATAATTGTGCATCATGTTTACCCTAATTATCTACACCGTATCTGGTATTGTAGTCAGCTTTCATTCTTTTGGGCGTATATCGACGATATTAAATATAACAGTTTTTGTTTCATGTTTAAATCTTATATTTCACTTCTTCTATTGACAAAGGAGTTGTAAATATGCTAAGTTCAGGGGTAAACAAAATAATAAATTGTTAAAGAGCGTGGATTTCATCAACGAAATAAATGTTCAAAATGACGACCCCCTTCATCAATGCACATTTGTGTACGTTGCTGTAGAGACCTTCTTGCATGCTGTAACATGTCCGGTGTAATCTTTATGTATGAGTGTGCCCGTAGATGATTTGGGCTTTGCGTT
This sequence comes from Deroplatys truncata, assembly GCA_030765065.1. NCBI lineage: Eukaryota > Metazoa > Arthropoda > Insecta > Mantodea > Mantidae > Deroplatys > Deroplatys truncata. The sequence goes on from CM060979.1 coordinate 12,491,641, forward strand.
CTTCTTCTTTGCGGTGGAAAACATGACGATTATTCTATTTTGTACACACTTATAATGCTATAAAATTTTTATTTATATTATAATATCAAACTGTAGGCCCAAAGAGATAAAACAAAAGATAATAAAAAGTTTGAAATTCACCCGAAGGATTTGAACCCGAACTAAACTGGCACAGTGTTATAGCAACATGATAATACCATTCGGCCAACGCTACCTTGCAAGCTCTGGTTCCTATACGAATTAGTAATCGCAGAACTAGACCCCATCTCGAATATTTACACGCTTTTTGCAGCGCCATACAGTGTTTTGAGCTCGGTTTGGTGGTTTTAACTCAAACAAATAAACTGCATCAGTTATTACAATTACTGTATGATCTGAAATACCCTTTAGTTTGTGAAATAAGAGAAATGATCTGCCTAATACTTAACATTTTTTGACAAGACTGTACATTCACTAAGGGCTTAAATCCAATTGGTCGCACCGCGTAGATCTGCCATTTTGTTTTCAAATGGTTTTGTCAACCGATGCATGTGATAGGTAGTTCATTCAGGGCGTTTTCAAAGGGGTGCATCGATGTATGCTAAAGAATAAACGTTTGTAAAATTGGCTAGAATTGCTAATGCAGCCCTCAGTGTCAGGGTGGGAAGTTTTTTGTATCGACATACATAGCCATTGCATTCTGTCCCGTAAAACACTTATGCACTGAGTTATGTATCCCTCCTCTATAAAGTGTTAGGCAAATCAGCCATTAGAAGGCATTCAAGAAAGGCGTAAGTCACATATGTCGCTTAGCACGTTGCATATATTCAAAAATAAATAGGCGCAGCTGACTCACCTGGTATATTTGTCTCTCGGTGATGACTTTTATAAACTATTGAAAACGGAACACGGAAAAACATTTCCTTGGCCGAGAGGTTAAGAAAGCACTGCTTTTACTAATAAATTCTTAGGTTGAAATCTCGCACTAGTTATTGTTATTTTTTAATGAATGGATATGTAGAACATAATATTGCATTAATATGACTTTAGCGTTTTATATTTTAGGCATATATATGCACACAATTCTACTAATAAACTCGTTTTGAATAACTAAAGTAAATAAATGTAAATAAGCTATTATCTTTTAAAACTAAACACAAAAAATAAAAAAAAATTAATATCGGGTGTGTGAACCCGAGCACGTATAGCTTGCCTACATTTTCAGGTTGTACATGGAATTAAACTCCTGCAGTAACAGGGACGAGAAGCTACAACATCCCAGGCTTCTTGAATTTGTGCCCAGATAACTGTAGGAGTTCAAAAATTCCATTAGGATATCTTACTTTCACAGAGGGAATTAAAATATACTCAGGTATTACTATGTATTGCGCAGTGTTCAGTGTATCGTCAACCTGCCATAACACTCTTAGACCGTCTCTTGATATCCAACAACATACAGGTATACGATCATGATGAAGCTATGAAGCGACGCATTTTGCATCGTAGTAATTACTCTATTATAAACTTTACCAAATGCCGTGTATAAAATGCAGTACATCAGAAATAAGTAGTCACTATGTGTTGACAACAGGACAAGACGGTGTGTGGCAATTAGCGAGCTGTTACGGTGCACTGTAGTGGTGTTCTTCATTGCAACAACCCGCAGACACCATTTGGATGACTTAACACGGGGAAGAATCATCGCAAAACTGAAATAAGGGCGAAGTGTGACTGTTGCTCAGGAGTTTGGAATTGTTCACAGCATTGTTTCACGTGGATGAGGAACCTTCCAAACCACAGGCACTGCTGTCCCAAGGAGAAATGGTGGTCGACCACGTTCATCTACAGCAGCAGACCAAACAGCGGATGCAATTGCAACCACATTTAACAGAACACCTAGGCACAGCGACTACACAGAGATGGTCTCTTTGCCGGACGGCCAGTACATGTTGTGTTCCATTGACATCCGCACATCGGCGGCACCGTTTGCGATGGTCCCAAAAGCATCAAAATGAGGAATGGGGTCGCGTGCTCTTCTCGGATGAGAGCAGATCCAGTCTAAGTAGTGATTCTCGACGTACCCTCATCTGACGAGGTGGGAACCGTAATGATCCCAGGAACATCTTTGAATATGACCGTTTTGGTGGTCCTGGTGTTATGGTTTGGGGCGGATTAATATTGCATGGTCGCACCGACCTCCAAATCTTTGAACACGGTACGCTCACAAGTCAACGTTATTGTGATACTGCACTCCTTCCTCATGTGCATCTTCTCGGGGGTGCAGCCGGCCCTGACTTCATTTTTATGGATGACAATGTGCGACCGCATCGAACAGCGCAGGTGGAGAAATGGAACGCCCTATCACAAGAACTGCTTACCAACCTTGTGGCCAGCATGGGAGCACGATGCAGAGCATGCATTGCTGTCCGTGTAATCATACACCCTTTTAAGCACCATGTATCTGTTTCTGTAAATCTAGAGAGCCATCATATGTCGTATTGACTTTAGTGTAGCTTATGGTCTATGAATAAAAGTGGCATTTCTGTTCGTCTCATTGCATATTTCGTTTAGTTGCCTACTGTAGCAGTTCCCTCTATGTTTCATCGAGCTATGTGTCACAGCATGCGAATATTACTTTCGTCCTTAGGTTTTGCACAGCAGTATATATAGCTTAAAATGAAATGGAACCGGCTTTTGTTTTTGTACAGCAACTGTTTTCTAGATCTGGCATTCTCAACGAAGGCTTTGTAAATCCTTTTTAGTCTTTAAGTCACTTAAGAGTTAATGTTAGAAGGCGTTTTATAACCTCAACGTCCATTAGAAAGAATAGAGGTTTCAATGATGAAAGCATTATCAAAAGCTATTGGGTGGTTCTTGGGATTTCCCTACATAAATACGTGTTTTTTTACTTTTTCTACTACGTACATATTAGGTAGAGAAGGTATTCCATTCCATACAAAAATTCTAAAAAATGGCTCCACCCATTTGGATTAAAACATCGTATATTAAAAATATTTACATGACAAATAAAATGTATATCTTGAGTTTTCTGGAAATAGCCTGTGAAGTCCTCTTCATTCGGAAGGAATTTTATATAACCTTGTTTAACTGGTATATTTTAAACGATATACGAAAACGTACTACACAGAAAGTGTAGATCTCTTTAAAACACACAATTTATTTTAAATACTTTTTTGTGGCATAAGCCATTTCTGAGATATCCCTTATTAACGTTTAAAATTGTTCAATACTTGGTCATTTTTTAAAGCCCTGTCAACATTCAGTTGTTTCTCGCGATGTCATGGAAACAGTATTGAATTTTAAGGCCAGCATATAGCGTCCAGTTGTTAAACATTTGACTATCGCTGTTCTCTTTGTATCTATAACGAAATGTGTAATGTAGCTGTTTCTGCAAACGTTTATTTAGGTTAAAATGTAGTAGATATAAAAATAAGCTTTAGTAAGAAGAGTTTGTATACCCTGTAATAAAGATACAAGGTAGAGAAGATAACGTGAATGTATCACGTCAGCATTTTTACGTTTATGATATTAGTATAGATATTACATAGGTAACCCGTGCAATTAATTCAGACAACCTCGATAAATATTTAGATAGACCATAAATTTTTATTCACTTCCAGGCCAATACAAGTATAAAAACTTTTGGCGACCGTATGTATACTTTACATTTTGCAGGTGTACCTACTGGTGCGGAGATTTTATGGTTACGTTGTGTGATAGTATAAGATTTCTGAATTCTTTATTTACATTTAAATGCATTGCATTTTAGTGCCTTGGTTGGGACGCGTAGCCGGCCTAACGGTAATTTTCTTGGCACATCTCTCACAGCTTTTAAAAAAATTTGCATTAACAACCTCTAACTCTTATGCAGAATTAAATGCAACTTCAACAAAAGAATTGCAGCCACGTGATTCTGGTTTCTTTACTTACAACGTTGTTTATATAGCAGGTAAATACAAATATTTTATTACTGTATTTTCATAATCATTATTTTTGTGAAAAATTCACGTTAATCGAGATAAACGTTTGCAGAAACTATCTTATTGCTAATTTTCCTGTAGATGCAAGGGGAATATGGTAGGCTTTAAGCGATAGTCAAATGTTTTAAGAGCTGGTTGCTATGTGGCGCATTCCATTTTCTTTGTATGTCCAAGACATAAAAAAACGAATAACGAATTCCCGTTTGAGCAAAAGTACAAGTATTGGAAAATTCAAACACATAACAAGGAATATCTCGGAAAAGGTTCAGTTGACAAAAAAATGTATCGGACATAAACTGTGTGTTTTAACGAGATCTACATTTTCTGTGAAGTAACGTTTTGTCTCTTACGGTTTACCAGTTATGCAAATCATTCAGAATGAAGAGGACTTTTGGAGACATTCCCAGAAAATTCAAGATATGCATTTCATTTGCCATGAAAATATCTTAAACATATAGTATTTTAATCAAAATCGTTACAGGCATTTTTAAAAAAATCAAAAGTTTCGAAAAATGTTCCAGGTCAACGTAGTTGGGGTGGGGGATTTTCTTGAAAATCTTCGTGTCGCATCTTTGGAAGATACTAAACTCAAATACCAAGTTTGGTATTTATCCGACTTTATTCCAGAAATGCTTTATTTGGATTCGGGACACCTCCAAACATATATTTCCGGTGAAATCTCGGTATCGAATTTTTGGGTGGAAAGGAATACTTCCCCTACTTACTATACGTAGTAGAGTACATATAATAAAATTTCATTTTATGCGTGAAATAATCGTAGCAAATACCATTCTTGATCTCCAAATGCTTTCGTCTCTTCCAGACTCACGAATTTATCGATGAATTCTAAATCACTCATGGCGCTACCAATAATAAATTACTCTCTGTATTTCGAAAATATTTTTCTGTTGTTGGAGGAATTTCATCGGCTAACAGAATGTATATGTATAGAAGCGGTTTAACTCAAATTATTTGTTATTTACTTCTATGTGCAAATCTGCGATGACTGCCGGCATTTATTTTGCTTTCAGCAGCACACTTTTGAAGTATAACAGCGAGTCTATTAATCTGTAAGCTTGTACATAAACCACAAGGGGACAGCGCCCCCACGTCATCCTGGAGAGCGGGTGTCATCCGAGAGCTTTTCCATGGGCCGGCACCTGGTTGCCTACACCGACCCCTTATTACAGGGTGGAAGCGGATACGCCACTTAGGCGCGTCAATCCCCTAAAGGGAAGACTACCGATCAACCTCGGTAGTGCCGACAGTCTCTAGCAACTGTCTACCGGCAATCCAGGGCGATACCGGAGGTCCTCGAGGCTTCTTACAACCCCGTCTGGACGGGAAACCGCCCAGACGTACCCAATCTCCCATGGGTATCGGGAACTACTACCCCACCGAGTCCAACTCAATCCAAAGGACATCCCTACAGGTGGGGATCGGACATTTGGCCCAGAGTACTTCTAGTAACGTCAGCAGTACCCACACCACGGCAGTTGAAGGCGTCGAAACCCTCCTTACGGGTGCAAGCTTGTACAGTAGAGAATTGCTGTTTAAGAACATACCGAGCATGATGCTCGTACTCGGGTGGTCTTGAGGGCGGGCAGTCTGACCTTGTGTTTTTTGTTTTAGTGTTTTTTCCTGGTTGCCTAAGCGAATGATGGCGTGGTTTCTCCTCTACCATGAATTTCCTTTAGCATTATTTTCTATCTGTTTGCTTACCCTTCTCGGCCATGCCAGATGTCAGCCTTCTCTGACCAGGTCATCAAGCCTGGGCTCGTTAGGGACCCCGCGAGTCTCTGACAGCCGACCGTCTAAGTGGTTCCTTCGCCCCATCTATTCCTCCTGGGGGAGGTAAGCACACAAGACCCGCGTTGGGTGTCCCTACGTTCCCTGGTCAACTCTTTAGGAACATACATGAATTATTTATGCCTGAGTGCTTAAAGTAGCTCTGTGTGTTCTATTAAAGAAATTGCATTTCATCAGCTTTAGACGAAGAAGACCGTAAGTGGGACTGTTGCTGGCAGCACCGTTTTACTTTCTCTACTACGTATAGTAAGTAGGGGAAGTATTGTATTCCACCCAAAAATTCAATACCGAGATTTCACCGGAAATATTTGTTTTGAGACCCCCTGAATCCAAAAAAGGCATTTTTGGAAACATGTCCGTGTCTGTGTGTCTGTGAACGGCATAACTCAGAAACGAACAGTCGGATAAACACCAAAATTGGTATTCAGGTTCAGTATCTTCCAAGGATGCGACACGAAGGTTTTCAAGAAAATCCCCCCACCCCAGACTACCCTTTACATGGAACATTTTTTGAAAATTTTATTTTTCTCTAAAATGGCTCTAACGATTTTGATTAAAATATCGTATGTTTAAGATACTTTCATGACAAATAAAATGTATATCTTGAATTTTCTGGGAATGTCTCCAAAAGTGTTCTTCATTGTGAACGACTTTTGCATAACTGGTAAACCATAAGAGATAGACAAAATTTTACTACACAAAAAATGTAGATCGTGTTAAAATACACAATTTATGTCATATACATTTTTTGTTGTTGAGTGAACCATTTTCGAGATATTGCTTGTTATTCCCTTAAATTTTCCAATACTTATACTTATTCTCAAATTCGTTATTCATTTTTTATGTCCTGTACATACAAAGAGAATGGAATGCGCCGCATAGCAACCAGCTCTTAAAACATTTGACTATCGCTTAAAGCCTACCATATTCCCTTTGCATCTACAAGAAAATTAGCAATAAGATTAACATCTCGATTAACATGAAGCATATGGAGAATAAGCGTTTGTAGAAATAGTTTGTACAAGAGTAGAGAAAGTCATGTGAGTGTAACACAAGAGTTTTTTAGTTAATTTCTGCATTTGAGTATGCCCTGGAAAGCCTTTGTAACGACTCGTATGGTTGATTATCTCTACAGTTGACACAAACAGAGGGAAAAGTACGATTTTTAGCGCAACTGTGGTACGGGGGTAATGTGTCTGCCTAATATTCAAGAGGTCCCAAACTCGAATCTCGGTTAGGGCGAGTTACCCGGATGAGGGACCCTGGGCTTCTTTGAGAATTATTTCACCCATCCCATTCATTCATCTTCCTAAATGACCTAACAGGTGCAATGCATTAAACTCTTCAAAAAATTCTTTAGGTTTTCGCTGTTCAAATGTTATAATTGTATTACATATAATTGAATAGCACAAAGCATATTACTCTATGGGATGAATAGGCAACAAGAAAGAAAGATGGATTTTTGGCGGAGGGCTTCTCCATTCTCAAGAAAGGGATAATTAGAACTACAAAAATTTGGGGAAAAATGGATGTAAGAAAGAACATATCGGAAATAATATAAGAGAGAGGATTAAAATGGTTCGGCCATGTGAAACTAATGGGGAACGATAGAGTAGTAAGAATGGTGCTACAATGGGAAGCTGAAGAAGACAAGAAAGACCAAGTGAACAGTGGATGGATGGGATCTGAAGAAGCGAGGCATCTAGAGGATTAACAGATGAAGATGCAAAGGATACAGATTTAAAATGCTGAGTGGGCTGTAGGAAAACTGCTGTATGGTAGAAAATTCCTAAATAGCTGACAAAGCACGAGGCAACAGGAGAATGTGCACCAGAGAAGGCAAAAACGGTTCCTTCTTTAGGAAAAGTCATGACTACGGTTTTCTGGTTCTGTCATGGTGTGGTTACCTCCAGAAGGCCATAACCATCACCGGAGAGTATTACACTTCACTACTGAACCAAATGAAGGATGCTATCCGGGCTAAACGTCCACAGGTTGTGAAACAGGAAGTTCTATTCCATTAAGATAATGCTCCTTTTCACACGTCTGGGACTGCTGCTGCAAAACTGCATGACCTTCGCTTTTAAGCGCTTCCACATGCGCCATATTGTAGCGTGTATGTGTGTGCATTGTCGCGTCGGACACATTATTGCTTTGTAGCATGACATTGTTGGGCACAATTATTTCGTTTGGGAGTTTGAATTTCGTCCGGCGCGGCATTTCTCTCCTCACCTCCTACTCAGGATTGGAGAGAGGAATGAGGGCGAGGGCAAGCAGAGGGACTAGCTTCTTTGTTCTAGTGGCGTCAGTCGTGTGAGTCTCTTCAGGGCGAGTGGTTGTGTATGTAGGGTGCGTGCATCGTGTGTGTGGAACATCTACCTCCAATGTTTGTCCTGTTAATCTTTTGTGAATGATGTAGTGGCAGTAAATTTATAATAAACCACAGTAAATGTGAAATGATGTGTATTTTGTTATGAATATCCCACGTCTGCTTTAGACTGTGCAGCTAAGTTCCTGGTCCTCTGGTTGTTACTGCAGTTACGTCCCCCAATGTTTATGCCAGGGTAACTAAATTTAATATCTAGCTGTAAAACCGTTTGGCCCTCACCCTGGTATATAACAATATTCACCGTCGTTATCCCCCGCGGTTACTTAATGTTCCCAAACCTGAAGAAATGGCTGGCTGGACGACGAGAAACAAATATCATTTACTAATGGTATTAAAAAGTTGGAAAATCGTTGGATCTGTAAACCTTTGTGTTAAGTCTCGAGTTTTCTTGTCCAGACTGAGCTCTTTTAGAACGCCCCTCGTAAGTGCCTGCAACTTTTTTAGCACCCCCCAAGAAATAGACTCATTTAAAACGATATACTTCACATGTGATTCTATAGTTATTAGCGCGCTTTAACATCCATCGAAGTTATTGCAATCATGCAGGAGCGGCTTCTTAATATGGTAGCACGTTTGCGCTACAACCAAAGTCCTGGCTCTCCTTTAATGTATATAACGTATACGATTCATACATTTCTGACATGATAGTGGAGAGGACTTGGGCAAGCGTTGTATTGTTTGCAGATGCCAAGTAGTGCACTCCCGGCTGCAACCCACATTGGTATAATGCTGAAGTATAGGGAATGACGAACCAAGGGAGCGCAGAGGTGTATGGGGGGGAAGTGAGGGGCATAAGCTGCATGTTGTTGGTTAACCTAGTAGTCAGAGAGCATAGAATAGGATGATCAACAGGAGCAATACTTTTCGTTTCGTCCCATACACAGAGCCATCTACTGAACAGCATCTCTGACTATACTCTAGTTACCTTGCATCTCTGTCAATTACGTTGCCTGTATGCCACGTGGTTTGTGCCGTGTTGTGTGTATCGGGTTTTAATTTATGAATCAAAGTGGTTTATTTAGCTAAATACAGGTAAACGCTGCTATAAGGAGAAACAATGAATTCCAATCAGTCTCTTTTAATGCAACCGTTTTCAACGCAAAACTTGGAGGAAAAGAGTGAAATTAAACGCATTAGCAGGACCACACCACACCTAAGTATCACTCAGGTAGTTCAAACAAAAACAAGAAATTTTAACAGCGATGTATATGAAAAATATGATTGGATAAGTGGTTGTGATATTAAAAACGCCCTGTTTTGCTTTCCTTGCGTTTTGTTTGGTGGTGAAGATGCATGGAATAATCTGTAGCATCTTCATGAAATGTGCATGTGTTATATATTGTGAATTCCCATTTCTTGTTTATTTTCGTAAATTAATCAGCCTATAGTGAGAAACTTGTTCCGTATTTATTACTTAAAACATTTCAAATTGCAAGGATAATGTTGTGAACCACCAAAGTTCAGAGTCACCAGCCGCCCCTGCAATAGTGTGATCTTCATCAGATAACACAGCGGGGGTCTCTTAGGGTCCATACCACGTATTACAGGCAGTCAGGGAAAATATTCAATTGGATAGTATCTATTTCTCATCCTTATCTCCACCTTATGTGGGGAACAGCATTTGAAAAACACCAATGGTAATGTGCACCATTCTCGAGGTAGTAAACGAAGTAGGTAAACGAGGTAGTTGATCATGGTCAACTTTGGCCGTGAGTGCTCGACCGATCAATTCTGTTGACTGCGGTCAAGTTGCATAAAATGGCAGCCCCTTTCGATTTTCTTTAAGTTATTGAAGATGAGATAATGTACCTAGATTACTTAAATGGACCAGCGTCAAAACCGGATTATTATAGAAAGAGTATGGGACAGGAAATTTGAAGAACAATTCCGGTTATCAAAGGATACAGTGTGGTAGCTAGTAAATGAAATGACTGAGAGGTTAGAGTGCTCCAAGACCCGCAGTCTACCTGTTTCACACATGGATACAGTGTTTTAAGAACTAGATCATGCGCTACAGCAGCTTTTGTTATTCTGATGGGGGATATTTCTAGAATTCACCGTATTATCAGTAATGTGACAGATATAATTGCTTCTTCTTGTCAACGATTTGTATCATTCCCGTGGAGGGCAGAATTAAGATCTCTGATGGATTTTGGTGTCCTGCGAAATATAGGCATGCATTTATTATTGCATAAGTATTTGTTAAACTTCACTCATAATTTTAATAACGCTAGTCAAGGCAGTATAAACTATAATAAAAATCTGATGTGTTACACTCACATGACTTTCTCTACTCTTGTACCAACTATTTTTACAAACGCTTATTCTCCATATGCTTCATGTTAATCGAGATATCGAGATGTCAATCTTATTGCTAACTTTCTAGTAGATGCAAGGAGAATATGGTAGTATTTAAGCGATAGTCAGATGTTTTAAGAGCTGGTTGCTATGTGGAGTATTCCATTCTCTTTGTATGTCCAGGACAAAAAAATGAATAACGAATTTGTGAAAAAAGTATAAGTATTGGAAAATTTAAGGGGATAACAAGCAATATGGTTCACTCAACAAAAAAAAATGTATATGACATAAATTGTATATTTCAACGCGATCTATATTTTTGTGTAGTAAAATTTTGTCTGTTTCTTATGGTTTACCAGTTATGCAAAAGTCGTTCACAATGAAGAATATTTTTGGAGACATTCCCAGAAAATTCAAGATATACATTTCATTTGTCATGCAAATATCTTAAACATATGATATTTTAATCAAAATCGTTAGAGCCATTTTTGGGAAAATTAAAATTTTCGGAAAATGTTCCATGTAAAGAGTAATCTGGGGTGGGAGGATTTTCTTGAAAACCTTGTGTCGCATCTCTGGAAAATAGTGAACCTAATACCAAGTTTGGTGTTTATCCGACTGTTCGTTTCTGAGTTATGCTGTTCACAGACAGACACACACACACGGACATGTTTCCAAAAATGCTTTTTTTGGATTTAGGTCTCAAAACATATATTTCCGGTGAAATCTCGGTATCGAATTTTTGGGTGGAATACAATACTTCCCCTACTTACTGTACGTAGTAGAGAAAGTAAAAATTTAGATATACATGGGGACATTCCAGAAGTTTTGAGAATGGACACAATAAAATATTACAATTTTAGATCTGATCACTGCATTCTATACACCGCCTCATTTTTTCAAATGCTGAGCGCCATTATTCTTTGGAGAGAGTGCAAATACATTCTTCGTAGGCAGCTACTGCGCCTTCAGGTGACTCAAATCGTTGACCTCGATTTTTTTTTCATTTTGGGGAGTAGAAAAAGTCTCATGGTGCCAGAACTGGACTGTAGGGAGAATGGGGCAAATATCTGACTCCTGCTGAAATTGGGTTGTTTCTTGTACAGTGCGAGCAGAGGCATTGTTACGGTGCAACAAAACTCCACGCAGACCAGTCTTAGGAAGCTTTTTCCTTAGTTCATTGAACACTTGTGGTGTACCACTGGCAGTAACAGTCCCTCAAGTGGAATCGTCACAATGTGGCCACTTGCTGAGAAGGAACAGATCATCTTCTTGCCAACACTTCTCGTTCGCTTCACATTTGTTGGGGACCTCCTCCTGGGAACACCCGACCGATGACTGTTATTTAGTTTCTCGATCATACTAGTAAATGCAGCTTTCATCACCTGTTACAATGTTAAATATGTTAGGGATCTTCCTCCAGTAAATTTTTTAATCATTTCCTGGCACCATTGCACACTTGCTTGTTGCTGCTCATTTGCAAGGTGGTGGGGGATCCAGCGACTGCAGAGCTTCCTGACGTCAAGTTTTCACGTCAGGATTGTTTTCACTGCTGCTGATCCAATATTTAGGGCTTCTAGAATCTGACCATGTGTGGAACGGTGGTCTTCCCGCAACATGCGCTCTGCTTTCACCACATTTTCATCCATTGTTGCTGTAGCCGGCCGTCCTGCTCGGTCATCATCTTCGAGGGAATCCCTTCCTCTTGTAAACTCTGCATACCATCGATAAATGGTGGGTTGTGAAAGGCAAAGATCCCCAAACGCACGATGCAGTCTTTCAAGGCATTCTCTCTCCCCTAAACTGACTTTAAAGCACGGAAATACTCTATTTTTCACACACACACACACACACACACACACACACACACACACACACACACTGAGGCAGTATTTTTAACACTTAAATAATTTCAGTCTAATTATTTAATATAAAATATAATAACAGCCCGCCTAAAAGCAATGTGTATAATATATATAAAATGTATGTGGCAGTCATTGTATTATGTTTATATTATTGTATACATGTTAGGTAACCTTGATACAACCATAAATTAGAAAGTTTAATAATGCTACTAATAATTCTTGGAACAATAATGTAATATTTAAAACAGCTTATAAATAGCCAATCAACAACTAGAAAGGCTAAAAGTACGAATTTAGGCGGTAGACGCTACTAGGCAGCGTTCCCGAGCAGTTCGATATGTATTCAGTGTGAGACATGAAAATTCATTACGGCGAGAATAATATAAAGTTTACGTGTTAAAAAGTGCAATTAATGTAAAAATCTCACCGCTCTACAGTAGGATACATCAGTGAAGTGTTATTTAATCGTGTGAAGGATTAATAAAAGGGATGAAGTAAAAATTATAATTTTGTAAGCCTTCATTTTTTACCCGTACCAAGCCCTGCTAAGAGATACTGTTTCTGCAAATTACTACTGACTAAGCCGAGGCAAACATACATAAATATATAATATTTAAATAAACATAAAAACACAAAGTTGCTTTTTCTTAAAAGTGGGGCGAAGGCCACCGGAAAGTGGACGTGGGGGCGAACACTCCAAGAAACATATCTCCCGCAATACGAGGTGCAACCACAACAATATAAACACCCTCAAGTTTGTATCATACTTGGGGCTGCAACTATCTCAAGTTTGGTGCCCAAAGCGCGGTGCTAATAATTTAAAGATAACTACTTCAAATTGGCTGCCCAACAGTGGAACTACAATACACCTTAAACAAACACACACACATTCTACTCTCATCCATACTTCCATACTCTAGAAGGATGGCGAATAATGCTAGACTAAAGAAACATTTTCACCCTCCAGCCGGGAATCGAACCCCGGAGCTCTAGATTTGGAGGTTAGCATGCACAGAGGCAGTCTCCAACAGTAGCCACGGCATTTGTAGACAAATTGCTACAATGAACGGGATATTAGCGCTAATCAGCCGGTATCCAAGTTTTAGAGCAAAGGAAAATGTTATTCAGGCTAGTTGGCACTTTCGGGAGCTGAGATCCACCACGGCGATGAAAAAAGAAAGGAAAAAAAGAATCAGGAAGCTCTTCAGGTCTTAATGATGCATTTGTTTATTTACTACCAGGGTTTGGTTTTCAATATATGACAGTCTGGTGTTCGAGATGCGTTCAGCACTTCTTGGAAGAGCTTCCATCCACAAGTAACTTAAAAGCGCGAGAGTACCTATTTGCTCATGGCGTCGACAGATGATGACGTGCTCCCGTATCTTCTAAAAGCTTCTATTTCTGCACCTAAGCAGGAATAAACAAACATAACAGCTCATAACTTGAAATGGCTGACAAAAAATTCGGAAGGGCGAGTACAGCACAGGACAGATGAACACTAGCGTGTCGATGTAATGGTTTACTTCTCGCAGAAGCTATTTTGGAGACCTAAACTGGCATATGAAGTTTGAATCTCCATAATTGCAAAGAGAGAATCTCAGCATAGCCAGCACGAAGAAGTCCCTCTATTTAGTATGGTTCGCTAGGTCCACCGCGAAGAGGACAAGAATTATTATTAAAAACAAAAGTTAAAATACGCAGGGAAATTGAAGCATTTATATATTTATATACGAGAGGCACTATTTATATTTTGAACCTAATAATTAAAACAAAGTAATTTCTGATGAAAACAACCTTACCAATTTTCAAAATATTCTCCTTTATGATCAATATACTTTTGCATCCGTTTGAACCATCTGTCAAAGCATTTATTCCAGTCTTCTTGAGACACTTCCAAAACATGGTTTTTGAAGGCAACAACGGCTACTTCTGCCAACAAAAATCGTTGTCCACGCAATTTATTCTCGATGTTCAGGATAAAAAAGAAGCCATTGAGCGCCAAATCAGGACTGTATGGCGGATGACCCAGCAATTCGATTTTTTGAGCCTTCAAATACTCTGTTGTTAGACGAGATGTGTGTGCGCTCGCATTGTCTTGATGGAGAACGATACTACGGTTCTTGTTAGTTTTCCTTACTTCACCGAAGACTTCCGGCAAACAAATGGTTGTGTACCATTCGGCATTGACCGTTTTACGTTCCTCTAAAAGACGCTGTTGCCACATGGCCAGTATTGCCGAAAAAGCAGGCGACAATTTGCTTCGAGTGCAAACAACTTTTGTTGGATTTGCTTCATCTTGAAACACCCATACAGTCGACTGCTGTTAACGTTCCGGCTCATACGCATAGATCCATGTTACACGTCTTTTGAGGCACCGCCATTGTATTTCATGAGCATTTTCGTACACCAATCGATACGAGCATCTTTTTGAGATTGCGTCAAATTATGTGGGATCCAACGAGAGCAAAGCTTTTTCACGGTTAAATAATCATGCAATATTTTATATATGCTGGTGGAACTAATGCCTAGGGTTGCCTCAATCTCACAATATGTCGCATGACGATCTTTCATTATTAGTTTTTGCACAGCATCAATGTTTTCTGCCACAACTGATTTTGGACGACCTTCACGAGCTTCATCATTGACGAACGGCGGCCACGATTAAATTCGTTATACCAGCGTTTCACAGTGGCAAAGGATGGAGCTTCGTCGCCAAATGTGTAAGTTAGTTGATCGATGCACTCTTGTCTTGATAATCCACGTCGAAAGCCGTAATAAATCATTGCACGAACATTTTTACGAGTTAATTCCATGTTTTTATTGACACACAATTTTCAAGTTAGTGTAAACAAAACAAATGACGCTCTATTGACAAAATGTTTGAAGTACCTTATGGTCAAAAATGTCAAACTTTTGAAATGTCAGATGGCACCTACGACATTCAGGGTTGCCAGGGCTCAAAATATAAATAGTGCCCCTCGTATCACCGAGTGAGAGGGCTGGGACGGTTACGACTGTGGCCCGCAATTGGGAGGTCCCGGGATCGCTCTCTCTGACCCATTAGTTTTTCAGGGTTTTCCCGGGCCGCCAAGAGTTGTTTCTTTATCACCCGAATTTTCTGCTCCTTCATTTCTCTCCATTCTTCATTTCATTCATATTTCATCCTGTTAAGTCTCTTTTAGGGTCGGAAGTATCGGTGATCGTGTTTCGGTGCAGCGTTGCAGGGCAAAAGGTTGCTCTTTGTGACTCTCTCTGTCTCTCGGGTGGCTGGCTGGCTGCCGCTAGGGTATCCGAACCCCCTTGAGGGGCGTTGGACGCCTCTGTGACGGGTGGAGTCCCCGCTCTGCCTGTACGTCTGCCGGGGTGTCTCTATCTGTAAACTTAGGGACCCTGTCATTACTGTGCCGTCGCTCCTGGTTCCGGCCGCCCGGTATCTCCTCTCGACTGATCCTTCTCGTTGTTTTTAAATTTATTTATGGACGCTCTTTAACTGCTGTGGTCCTTAGCCTCCCATTCTATATTGGGCGTGAAAGACCGGTAATTTTGCTCAGCGGCCTCTTTATCAGGCTTGAGGTTCTTTTACGTGCCGTAAATCTACGACACGGGACCACCCGCTTTACTTCCCTTCCGAAGGAAGCAATGCTAAGGATTTTTACGCCCTCTGTCGGGTTTGAATCCGCGGCCTTGGGAACTAGAGGCTAGCATGGTACCAATAGTCCACGGAGGATGCCTCCTCGTGGGGCGTAGCTACAATATCCCTTCTAGATCGGTGCCGAGTCCCATTCGTAGTCAATCCAATCCAATCTAAAGATTTACCACTTGAAAAACATTTTGACACGACACAATAATATAATATCCCATCTATTAAATTTACTAAATTCCACTATTCTTTAATGAAGTGTAATTATTATTGATTATTAGGTGTTATTGTTAAAGTGGCTATTGCGTTTGTAATGAAATAAGTCTAGACATTTTAGGTCAGTTCCGTGTTTTCACCCATATGGGAATTAGAAAACAATAAAGCCATCGCATTAATGCACAAAGCGACGAGTTAATACAAATGATCGATTTCCCAGTCGTAAACCTTTGCAGTTGACCATTTACCGTTCACTTTATTGTGCCAAATAGCCACTATTTTACTATTACAAGAAACAATGTAACTGCTGACGTTAGGAACGTAATGTTGGTATTACAAACTTCCTCATGCACGTTGTCAAGAACGGCTCATTGGCTCAGAGCGCGAAATATTAATTGCAATACTAAGTTTAAGGTCACATTAATAAATAATATTAATAAATAACCGCTAATAACAAAAATAAAGAAATTAAGATAGGCAAAAACCTTGACAAAACGTATCATTACAAAAAAAATTCTGATGTGTTACACTCACATGACTTTCTCTACTGTTGTACAAACTATTTTTACAAACGCTTATTCTGCATCTATTTCATATTAATCGAGATAAACATTTGCAGAGTTATTCCACCCAAAAATTCGATACCGAGATTTCATCGGAAATATATGTTTTGAGGACCCCTGAATCCAAAAAAAGCACTTTTGGAAACATGTCCGTATGTGTGTGTCTGTGAACAGCATAACTCAGAAAGGAACAGTCGGATAAACACCAAACTTGGTATTTAGATTCAGTATGTTCTAGAGATGCGACACGAAGGTTTTCAAGAAACCCCCCACGCCAGATTACCCTTTACAAGGAACATCTTTCGAAAATTTTAATTTTCACAAAAATGGCTCTAACGATTTTGATTAAAATGTCATATGTTTAAGATATTTTAATGACAAGTGAAATGTATAGCTTGAATTTTCTGGGAATATCTCCAAAAGCATTCTTCATTGTGAACGACTTTTGTATAACTGGTAAACCATAAGAGATAGACAAAATTTTACTACACAAA
Organism: Deroplatys truncata; assembly: GCA_030765065.1. Classification (NCBI taxonomy): domain Eukaryota; kingdom Metazoa; phylum Arthropoda; class Insecta; order Mantodea; family Mantidae; genus Deroplatys; species Deroplatys truncata. The sequence goes on from CM060979.1 coordinate 12,508,895, forward strand.
AAATGTAGATCGTGTTAAAATACACAATTTATGTCATATACATTCTTGTTGTTGAGTGAACCATTTTCGAAATATTGCTTGTTATTCTCTTAAATTTTCCAATATCTACTTATACGTTTTCTCAAATTCGTTATTCATTATGTCCAGGTAATGCAAAGAGAATGGAATGCGCCACATAGCAACCAGCTCTTAAAACATTTGACTATCGCTTAAAGCCTACCATATTCCCCTTGCATCTACAAGAAAATTAGCAATAAGATTAACATCTCGATTAACATGAAGCATATGGAGAATAAGCGTTTGTAAAAGAGTAGAGAAAAGTCATGTGAGCGTAACACTTCAGATTTTTTTTAAACTATTCGGACAAAAAATTAAGGCTTAGCAGTATATAAGTTTAAAAAACGATGTATTATATCAATATCTTTATATTGATCCCTGATTACTGTGGAAAAATTATTACTTTTTGTTATCTTTAAAATTCTTTATTTTTTAAAAGTTAATAATTTATTCCTCAAAACTGGAGCATTAATTTAAAAAAGTATATGGTCACTTTCTTTTGAAGTACTTTTGAGTGTCCGTAGAAAACTTTTGAAATAAATGTGTGCAATATTGCATCAAGTGGAGCATTTTGAGCATGCTTCGAAAACGTTTAGGATAAAACAAGGTTTAAAAGTTGGTCGTGCCTGTCCATTTACAGTTTCATTAATTGCCAGTTTAAATGCACCGAGTGGAAAAACGACATGTTTTTTTGAAGTTTACAAATCGTATTAGTTTATTGCGAAATTATTACTTTAATTTTTCACAGTTTTTGGTACAATTTCACAGATGTATTGTCTTAAAGCCACGTAAACTAAACACAGAGAGAAAAAGAGTTAACCTATTTGGAAAACACATTTAGTCTGCGACCATAACAAAAATAATATTTAATACACTGCCGATTGTGAAAATTGCATTAGCAAGAAAGAATTTCCCGAAAAACTCCAAACTTGGTGGAAGTGTAGAAGAGTGTGCAAGCAATAAGTGATTAGGTTTGCAGAGAGATGGGGTACACGTAGACCGAGCAGAGCCCTCTCGTGTCGGTCCAACAAGGTCAGTGTTGCGCCCAGTGTAGTCAGTGCAGAGCTGTCAAACAAGGTGAAAACAATAAAGTAAGTGCCACTATGCCTGGTCGAACGGGGCAAAATGATCGGTCTACAGGAAGCGGGTTTGTCATACCGTGACATTTCGGCTCGTACAGGGCAAACTGCTACGACAGTGATGCGTGTGCGGAAGCAGTGGATAGATGAAGGTCGTACGCAGCGAAGAGGGGGTACTTGACCACAGCACGGGATGACCAACATCTTGTCCGTATGGTCATAACGGACTGTACAGCTTCATCCACAGTGTTGGCTCGAGCACTGCAACAGTTGTGAACTTGTCTGCATCAACGGTTCGTCGCCGTCTATTGCAGGTTGGACTGGCTGCATGCATTACATCGGCTTCCATTTTCCAGAAACCACAAGCTTCTCCGACTGCAATGGGCACGTGAACACCGTCACTGGGGTGCTGAGTGGCAAAAGTTAGTATTTGCGGACGAGTCCCGCTTCAACGTGTCTTACAGTGATGGTCGCATACATGTCCGGCGGAACCGTGGTGAGCGCAACCTGGAAGGCTGCATTGTTGAACGGCATAGCAGACAAACACCAGGTGTGATGGTTTGGGGCGCCATTGGTTACAACACATCTCGCCTCCTACGAATTGAGGGCTCTTTAGACAGCAACCAGTACCTAACGGTGGTACTATATCTGCTTCAGGCATCTCCACAGGCCACATTTCAACAGGACAATGTCCGGCCACATTTTGCGAGGAATGTACAAGCCTTCTTCAAAGAGCGACGGGTACCATTGCTTCCCTGGCCTGCACGTTCGCCCATCGAACATGTCTGGGATATGGTTGGTGCGTCACGGTCCTCCAGTAACCAGTGTCACGGATTTGTGGGCTCGAATACAAACTGCGTGGAAAGAAATCTACCAGGAACTCATTCAGAACCTTTTTGATTCAATGCCACGGCGTATAGCAGTTCTAATTGCATCGCATGGAGGCCACACCATATACTGAATATTAGGGTTCAAAGGTTATGTATAGATTTGAAAAGTTTATCATTTGTTACTCGTCATGTAACTAACCTGTGGTATTAAATGCATGCGTTTCCTTCGTTGTGTTGCAATTCTCACAAATGGCAGTGCATTTATAATCAGGTTGACTGATTTCTAATGTTAGCAGTTTTCTCTCTTTATACAATTATTTAGCATGCCCTGCTATTGAACTTGATTGCAACTAAATACAAGAGAAATAAAGAAAAAATTTCTTACCTGAGGGTTATTAGAAGGTTTTGGCATCCACAAACTTCAGCGCACACATCTATACAATTAGAATCAAGGTTACACAGAGGTTTTAACACTATTTCACTACACACATATGTGCAGTATTTGATAAATGGTAATTAAACTAACAAATATAACACAAGATCAACTGCCACTTTTGAAACGCTGTCTTGTGATTGCTGAAATGTTACATCAAGGGCATCTATCTATATTCTTTGGAATACGAAGTACAGCGACTGTTTTCTACTCCGTGGCATTTTCAACAAAGGCTTTGTAAATACTTCTTAGTCATTTAGTAATTTATGAACTGAAACTAGAAGGGGTGGATTTTACAGTCCAGTCTGTCAGAAAGAATAGGACCTCTCCAAGGTGAAAGAATTCTATTTCTTTTATTCTATTTTATTTTACGTCGCTTTAACTCCTTGGTCAAATCGCGATGGATCTGTTGGTGGATAACTCTTAGAACGATATGTGATGGACAGTTAGCCTTCTAGGTCTTATTCCTGTAACCACTCGCTCCTTCACGTGTCACAGAGACCCTAGTGCATAGCTACCGAATCTTCTGCCTCATGCCGTGGAGACGGCATTAGAGTGCCGTCTAGTCCAACCACCGCACCCATATAAATGTGGACAGCCTTCTAGCTCTCATCCCTGTAACCATCTGCTTTATGCAGTGCAGACAGCATTAGGGTGCCGTTCAGTCCAACCGCCGCACCCATATAAATGTGGACAGCTTTCTAGGTCTCATCCCTGTAATCACCTGCAGCTTTCTAGGTCTCATCCCTGTAACCACCTGCTTCATGCCGTGCAGACAGCACTAGGGTGCCGTCCAGTCCAACCGCCGCTCCCATATCAAGGCGGACAGTTAGCCTTCTAGGTTCATCCCTGTAACCACCTGCTTCATGCTGTGCAGACAGCATTAGGGTGCCGTACAGTCCAACCGCCGCTCCCATATAAATGCGGACAGTTAGCCTTCTAGGTCTCATCCCTGCAACCACCTGCTTCATGCCGTGCAGATGGCATTAGGGTGCCGTACAGTCCAACCGCCGCTCCCATATAAATGCGGACAGTTAGCCTTCTAGATCTCATCCCTGCAACCACCTGCTTCATGCCGTGCAGATGGCATTAGGGTGCCGTACAGTCCAACCGCCGCTCCCATATAAATGCGGACAGTTAGCCTTCTAGATCTCATCCCTGCAACCACCTGCTTCATGCCGTGCAGATGGCATTAGGGTGCCGTCCAGTCCAACCGCCGCCCTCACACAGAAAGACGGACAGTTAGCCTTCTAGGTCTCATCCCTGTAACCACCTGCTTCATGCCGTGCAGATGGCATTAGGGTGCCGTCCAGTACAACCGCCGCCCTCACACAGAAAGGCGGGGACAGTTAGCCTTCTAGGTCTCATCCCTGTAACCACCTGTTTCATGCCGTGCAGATGGCATTAGGGTGCCGTCCAGTACAACCGTCGCCCCCACACCCAAAGGCAGACAGCCTTCTAGGTCTCATCCCTGGAAATGTTATCTTGCTTCGCCACGTGACCACAGAGACCCCCAGCGCATGGCGTCTAACTGCTTACCTTGTCTGTAGATAGTTGGCATAGCATTCGCTATTACCACTTATTTTTCATTTTACTATTGTTTTGGAACTTTGGGTCGTGGTATTAAATATCCATTCCTGTATTTACCTTGGCGACTGAGGAAAACCACGAAAAAGTATCATACAGATTGGTCGACCCACGGGATATGAACCAGGGACCTCCCGAATGCGGGCCACAGACTTTACCGCCGAGCCATCCTCCTCGGTGGTAAAAGAATTAACGAAATCGGTTGAATGGTTTTTGAGATCTCCGCACACTCACTTTATATTAGTAGATTATAATTTAATATATGCATATATCTATACATATATGTATATATTGATATGTACTCCTCTTGTCGAAATCTACTCCATGGATTTTGAAGAAATTTACTGAAAAGGCTGTGGGAGGACAGCAAATGGATGTAAGATAGGTCTCTCATTTTCACACACTTTAATAAACACATCAGAGAATTGCATTCACATGACTTTCTCTACTCTTCTACAAGCTATTCTTACAAAAGCTTATACTTCTGCAGTCCCTTCGTTTTATGCCAAGGCCGCGGATCGGGCGAATACGTGCTCCGCACACCGTCTACGACACTGCGGAGTTTTCCGTCACTCACGAGTGTTAGTAACATATGTGTAATGAGTACTAACCTCGTAAGTGGTGTCCATCTGGTCGAAGACATTCTTGACATCGTCGGATGAAATCACCGTTCACACCCATAAGTTCTTCGTGCGTAATGTTGAAAAAGATTGTATTGAAGGAGTTGTATTATAGTTCAACTGTTGGGGAACCGAACTTGTAGAAGTTACAGCCGCACGTATAGTAATCAGTTTCTGGTAGCCTTTGCCCCAAGTTTAAAAAAAAATATTAACTTTGTAATTTGACTGTTTCTTTAAATATTATATATTTGTTTTTGCCTCGGCAGCGTCAGTATTATTGATAGAGATCCGTTTCTCTTAGGGTTGTGGTGTGACTAAAGCATGTAGGCTTACACGGATTATAATTTTACTTCACTCCTTATATTAATACTTGAACACGATTAAAATAACACTTCACTGATATAGAGAGCTGTCAGATTCTTTTTATTAATTAGTTACACTTTTTAACACGTAATCTTATTTTTCGTCTCACAAGAAAACGTATTAAATCTCTCGAGGACGCATGTCGCATCCGGTTACAAATACTGTCTGCAGGCAACTGAATTGATTTCAACCGCCTAAACTTGTAAATTTCTGTATTTCAAGTCTGTGATTGGTTATTCCTAATCAAATAGAATACCTTCATTTAATTAAAACTTTTTGTGGTTGTTGATTGGCTATTTTTATAAACTATAACTAAAATTACATTATTGTTGCTCCAATAATGACTAGTAGCATTTAAACTTTCAAATTCATTATTGACTCAAGGTTACCTCATTGTTAGCAACTTTTAACCTATTATTCTCAAAGCTCCTACATTATTAAATTACGTAATATATTCATATAACATTATTGAACATGTATACAATAATATAAGCATATGCAATGACTGTTACATACATTTTACAAATTATTACATACACGTATTGTTTCAAGGCGGGCTGTTATTGAATTTATATATTATATAATTTGACTGAAATTATTTAAGTGTGAAAAATACTGCCCCAATGTTCATAATTTCTGTTTTTATATTTTCCTTGAGTTTGTCTATGGTGTGGGAATCGTTCCTATAAACTTTATTTTTTAGCGTTTAGTGATCCCGTTGTTCTAAATTTATTGACCAAACATCTCACAGTGTCTTCTACCCACTACTGGATAACCAGGAATTGCTGCTGAATTTGTCTACACGCCGTCTTCATGATGCAGTTTTCCCGTATTCGTACATAAAAATACGGTGTTCAAGCGTGAATTTGTTTGCAGGCATTTCCGTGGACTAATAAGAGAATAATATTCCATCTATTGTGCACGTACCCAACCCTTGCTTATCAAAGCTCATTTTGGGAGTCAACTTCCAAAACTGGACGAGCTTTAACTATCACGGTCCAGAGCCTGACTCAGATCATTATGAACATCAAGGCTTCTGAATCGATAATGATAAGACTGGAAATCCACAACAGATATGTATAGGTCGCAGTGCAGGGCAACGTCCGCCCGCCCCTCTATCATACTCATCTGGTCCTTCTCCAGGAGCTAAATTATCCTGACATAGATCTTGCCTCAAGCAACCACATTTTACTTTCACATCAATATTTACATAAATGGTGTGATTATTCTTGGCACTATAGAAGCGATATAATTGGTTCAGGAAACGGACAGGTGTACAGGTAATGGGCCAAAAATAAATAGTTAAGTTTAAATTAATTTAATCAGTACTAAATATACAATTAGTGTGTTTATTATATTACAGAAATATTAAACATCTACATAAATAATATCACTGGATTTACAAAACAATTTTTTTCGAACCTCGTTTCTCCTTCAAGGTCCGCATTATTAAGTACCTCATTACTTCTAATGGATCAGAGAGTTAATACAATTACTAACAGCCAAATGTAAGATACGTGTGCATTTTGATGTAAAACTCAGACGCAAAGTGGCTCCGAATGTGAATGGTTGGGGTTGAATTACTGCGTCTCACGTACTTCTTTGAAAATGTAATGGCTAAAGTCATGTTCAAGACGGATCGCCATTAAAGGCCTATGTACCGAAATATCAACGAATGTTCATTACTTCTCCGACAACTCTTGATTAGGCATTATTTAACAGTTCAAGAGATGAAAGGAGTTAGAAAATCCTTTCCAAGAGCGAGCTGAAACCAAGAGGAATACAGTTCTACTATGGTACCTTCCGATTTCTTCTGGGGTATAGCGTGATAGCCTTACAGAGGTGTGGAAATTATTAAACTCAAAGTTTTGGGTATTTAGGCTCAGAGGTTGTGCCTGCAACATACTGAAGTTTTAGTGTCATAAATGCTTATAAAACTGTGCTCCATTCAGAATTAGATGACTGTCTATATGAAAAAGTAGAATAAAACTAAAGAGTCAAAATTTATCCCCCTCTTTTATTTCACGTGATTATATGCCGACGGACCTGTTTGGAGATACCTCGTACCTCAGTGTGTGGCGGACATACTTCTAGGTCTCATCCCTGTACCATACCATTCGTACTTCGCCATATGTCCACAGTAATTGTACCTCTGCTTCCGGGTAGATGGCACAGCATTTGTAACATCTATTTTTCATGCTGTTAATATTGTTTTAGACTTAGGGTTTAACTTTGCGTCGTGTAACAGTCAGATTGGCAGGGGATTTCATCCCGGGACCTCCCAAATGCAGACCACAGACATTACCACCTAAGCCTTCCCGCTCGGTAATTTTTATTTTGTACTACTGGATAAGTGGATATGGTTTTTCTCCAACGAAATAATTTGCCAAAAATGGATCTTAGATAAGGGTTTTCAGTCATTCTCAGCCCCAGTATTATTTGTGAAAATTCAAGACCATATCTGGAAATTCTACGAGGGTAGATTAAAAGTAAAGCATCCATGGCCAGAACCCCCCTATTTGTTAACCGATTTTCAAAATTCTTGTTGTATATCTTAAAGCTGCATGTCTCCTCCATGTAGTTTACTAGTTTCCTTTGTTCGCTGGTGTCGTTGGTGTGCTGAGAATTAAGCCTGGCTCTCAACAACAGAGGACGCTAACAAGAACGACAACGTTGAAACACATTGAAAGGGGATACATGATACATATATAGGAATTGTACATATGAAAGGAAAACCATACATATAAGAATTGTACAGTAATAATTTAATTCACTAACATGTTAAAATATTCAACATCTAACATTTGTACAGAGCTGATTGTAAGAAACGGGCGAGCTAGCAAAATTCCTGGAAAGGCATAATCCTAAGTAGAGCGTACCTTTCACAAGCCAACAGGCAGGGAACCGGTAACGGTACGGAGAAATAGAAACAGACAGATAGAGAAAAGAAAGAGATGGAGATGTGGAACTGGCTTCACAACGCTCCAAGATGACACTTAAACGTACGTCTGAACAAACACATTCTCATACATGTTAAGGTAATGCGGTCTGAGGACCAATAGGGAACGTCTTACATTTTTAAACGCAGAGGTGAGCGTCACTAGGCTCCCGTATATAAGGGCAGACAAGGCCTCAGAGCCCATTTTCTCTCTAACTGATCTTCAAGAATTCACGTCGACACGAGGTGCTACAGATGCACAAGGGTGGGAGTGCGTGTGTAGATAGCTAGGCTTCTGACTAATTTAAAGTGGTGGGATTATAATAATGGGAAAAGCTAGCCGCCCATAATTATTCCAACTGTGAATCAAATTCAGATTATGGGAAACTTGCAGTGTATTTTTTAACTTGCCTCGCCCAATATAACCTGAGAATTAATAATTAGATATACTTAGAAATGGAATACGCAACAACCGACGAGCAACTATAGCCGAGGAAGAACACTGCAGAAGAATACAACCCAAGGATCGACGATTTCGCGCTACATGTATAGTAATGGGAGCGTTCACAACTGACGGAAAGCTTTCCCAGACCTCCAGAACAGGAACGAAGACTTGAGCAAGTTTTAACTTTCTCCTCCTCGTTCACGGGCACGGCATATTGCATCCATGCTATGCATGTTAGACTCTTCACTGTAGACTAGTCTAGGCGGCTTGACATGAAACAGCCGCTAGTGCTCTCTATATTCGCAAGCTGGAAACATGAAACTAGAAGAAATTATGGCATATATACGTCCTAATCTCAGTTCCTGACATCCGCAAATCTACCAAGTGTTGGATCTTCTACTGAAAGGCGCATCTATAGTTATATGCCATTAAATAAAGGAACGAAAGCTTGGTACGACCACAGCAATAGGAAATGCATTTACATAACGTTTACTCTATCGAATTTTGATCCTTGGCTAACCCACTGAATGTTGGTTGAATTGGAGGCAGGTGAAAAAGTATCACTGGTCAGTTTAAAACAAATAAAATCCCAATAGGCAAAAGCGAGTTTACACCTTGTGATCGATATGATAAACGATATGCATTAACGTTCTCGTTACTAGGCAATTGTGAGCCAGCCTTTAGAGAAGATGGCGAGCTACATGGAGTTAAAGGTTGAAGCAGCGAGGCCTTCATTGAGTTTCTGAAAGCTTAGGGTTGCGAGCCTGTCCAAATTCATCGCAGAAACGAAAAGTGTTGACGTCAATACTGCGAGACGGTGGACCAGGAATTTTAGAGCAGCAAATCCGGTAACCTCTAGTATACTTGATCAACCCCTTAGTGCAAGAACCTCACCGCATTAAATCACGAGCATCGAAATCGCTGTTTAATTCGGTTACCGTCGAGTCAAACAACGAGAGATAGGCACAGAACTGCACATTTCCCAGGAAAAAGTGCAGTTTATCGTAACAGAGGCTTCGGTACCGAGGAGTCTGATACAAGAGAAGGAAATCTGTTCCGGTGCGAGCGTGAGGGTAAGCCTTTTCTCCAGCGCAATCTCACGGTCGATGAGCACATCATTTTGATCCCGAGAACAAACAAGTATCGCCACGTCCCAGGAAGTTCAAGGTGTCCCATCTGAGGGGAACATCATGGTGACCGTTTGAGGGGGGACTTCCATGGTGGCGTGTTCCTGGAACAGGGATCTATGATAAGCACGCAACACTATGTGGCAACATTAAAGAATATCCGTATCGGAAGGATTCCGACGCTATTCTGATTGCCTGCACACGAGTCCCGAAATATAACGCCCGCATTTACCGGAGGTTTTGCCACATCCGCCGTACTGTCCGGACCTTTCACCTTATGACTTCCGCCTCTTCCCGAAAATGAAAGACCACCTTAAGGAACATCACTTTCGTTCTAACGACGAGGTGCAAGCTGCCATTAGAGCCTGGTGTGGACGACCAGCATAATTCTCCAACTTGTCAAGAGTTGGAACGGAATAGCGACTGTCAAAAATGGAATAGTGCATCTACATAGAGGAAATGTGTAGCTTTCAGATACAACAAGGATTTTGAAAATCACTTAAATAGTAGGTGACCATGGAGGCATTACTTTTCATTGTGTCCTCGTATGACGTGTGACTTATGTTCTATGTAGATTTTTGCGGCCATGGGTTGGAAACGTGATGTTTTATGAGAAACACTACTAATGCAATGACGTTATTTGAGAAGAAATATTCGCAAAGAAAAATAGCTGATAGGTATTGCAATAAGGTGTTGATTTGATTTCAAACATTTGTACATTATCTTCAAACTCAAAATGTACTTGAGTGTAATAATTTGAACACCCCCGTAAATCCACAAGTCTTTGGTTCCAATTGAGGGCTGGTGGGGCGACTTTTTACTTTGCAAGAATTGCTCAGCAGGCTGCCTCTGTGATGTGGAACCCCCTGTAAGGTTTTTCCGGGGTTTTCCCTAATGCTGAAAAGACGAATGTCGGGCAACTTAGAGCTCTATAGATCCCGCGCTCATTTGAGCATCATTTCAAGCATTTTATTCGTCCCGGATATGACCTAACCGGTTAAAGGACGTTACTTAAAAAAAAGCTCATTAGCAATGATAATCATTCGTTTTACACTGGGTGGTATCACTTTGGATAATCACATTAAATTTCACACTTCCAGACTCTAGAGGGAATGAGGAATAATACTGACTAAAAAAGTATCCCCATCCTCCAGCCGGGAAACAAATCTGGGCCCTCTGGTTTTCAAGTCTAGCATGCTAACCACAGAGGCAGTCAAGGAATTTTTTTATTTCATTAAGGCTATTCTCCATTCTCCCTAGAGGCTGGAAGTGCGAACGAGAGCATGGAATGTATGATCACTGTTATAAGCAAATATTTAAAGAAGGGTAATCTAGTTCCTTTCACTCTGTACTTAATTACGGTATGACCTGGGGTCCCATGTGACAGAATTTACATACGTTTTTGGCCAAATTAATTGCATGGATATGTTTTAACTAAAAGAAAAACAATACATTGCTCGCAACACCCCATCTGGAATAAATCTGCTATTCCAGTTATAGATTTATTTGAACACAACCTGATAAATATTTCGGTGTTGACTGAAAAGTAATGTAGGGGAATTAGGATGCATAAAACAGTAACATAAAATTCACGTTTAGCTATAAATGTTTCCATCGGGTAATGTGAATTCCTACAAGGTCAAAGACTTGGAACTGAGCAACCAAGACGGGTGTGTTTATAAATTCTTAACTTTGTTCATTGTTTAAAATAAATGTCAAGTTCTTGATATTTTAATTCTGCAGGACAGTTTTCTTAGCGTAATCAAATCGTAAAATTTGTCCATGTGAATATTCATTCATCGCTTCTTGTGGCCATTATGCTTTCTTCAGTGTCAGCTTTTTCTAAATGAGATGTTATTTGCTGTGTGTTTGTATTATCTACAAATCTTCTGAAAATGTGACGATAAAAGGTATTTATGGAAAGCTTCATAGGCAGTGTATAGAAAAATCTGATGGTTACACTCACATTACTTTCTCTGCTCTTCTACAAACTATTTTTAGAAACGCTTATCCTCCATATGCTTCATGTTAATCGAGATGCTAATCTTATTGCTAATTTTCTTGTAGATGCAAGGGGAATATGGTAGGTTTTAAGCAATAGTCAAATATTTTAAGAGCTGGTTGCTATGTGGCGCATTCCATTCTCTTTGCATGTCCAGGACATAAAAAAATGAATAACGAATTTGAGAACAAGTATAAGTATTGGAAAATTTAAGGGAATAACACGCAATATCTCGAAAACGGTTCACTCAACAAAAACAATGTAGATGACATAAGTTGTGTATTTTAAAGCGATCTACAGTTTTTGTGCAGTAAAATTTTGTTTATCTCTTATGGTTTACCAGTTATGCAAAAGTCGTTCAGAATGAAGAACACTTTTGGAGACATTCCCAGAAAATTCGAGATATACATTTCATGTCATGAAAGTACCTTAAACATATGATATTTTAATCAAAATCGTTAGAACCATTTTTGAGAAAATTAAAATTTTCGAATAATGTTCCATGTAAAGGGTAATCTGGGGTGGGGGATTTTCTTGAGAACCTTTGTGTCGCATCTCTGGAAGATACTGAACCTAAATACCAAGTTTGGTGTTTATCCGACGGTTCGTTTCTGAGTTATGCTGTTCACAGACACACACTCAGACACACACACGGACATGTTTCCAAATTTTTTTTTGATTCAGGGGGTCTCAAAACATATATTTCCGGTGAAATCTCGGTATCGCATTGTTGGGTGGAATACAATACTTCCCCTACTTACTATACGTAGTAGAGAAAGTAATAAGAAGACCACATGTCTGGTGGGAAAGTACTTTCCTCAGCAATATAATCACAAAATGCATTTAAGTTTTTTATCGTAAGATTTGACAGACATCAAATCATGCTGGCTGTTGACGGTGTGTAACCTGTAAGCAGGTTGATGCTGGTGAGAGTGGAATAGGAAAGCGAGTGTTTGGATTGTCATTTCTTGATGAGGAAGGGATGAAGAGGTTAGCTGAAGGGGGAGCAGATCCGGACGACGATGTGCGCTAGCAAGAACGGGGTCATTAACGATTCCCACTTGGCAACAATCCCGACGCCAAATTCTTTTCAGAGAGCAAAGTCCACCGCCGTAACCTGGCTCTACAACGATGATGCCAACAGGAAATGTGTAGTAGAAGTGGAACCACCACAGCATTCGCCTGCTGGCCAACGAAAACCATGAAAATGGCCTGGTCAGAGAGGTCGTTTCAAAGGGAATTGCACGCGGGACCTCTTCAATGCAAGCACATGTAGCTCGGTTTCAAAACTGTAACTCGACATATATATTTCAAACATTTTTGACCAAGCCTTAATGCCTGTTTGACAATGTTATAATTTTAAACAAAGATAACATTTTAACCACACCAACTAAGGTTGCACACAATGCTTCGCCAACCTCCAAATTTGTAGCAACCAACATTCCATTTCTCTGATATTATATACATGCACATATCCCATTTCTATGACTTTGTAAGAAATCACAGCGAGCCATTTCCGTCAGTTAAAAGCAACACGTAGATTAATATTTAGGAATGTCCAAATTTTTAAACCTAACACTTTTACAATGCAATGCATTTTACAACACTTTTTTACCTAGCAGTTTTAACATGCATTCCACCCATGTTCACTTTCTTAATCATAATAATAGCATTACAACATGCAATTTCAATAAAATGATAGGTACTTTTTGCAATCACATAATAATGAGCCGTATGCATAAAGTATAGTAAATTGTTTTACTACGGTTTTGGAAGGAAACACTGCGATCAGCATGCATAAAAAGCTTAGTGTATGCTTTTCCTCATAGCAAATTATCGTTCTAGTAGGTTATACTCATACCCTTAGAATATACTATGACTGTCATGCATAAAAAGGTAGGAAAAGAGCTTACTTCGTAGGCAATACTAAGAAAAATCAGGGCATTCCTTTGCCTAGGCCTCACTTGTTTAGGAAAATTCCATAATAAAGTAAAATGTCTCCATATCTCAAGTTCATCTAAAAATACGTTTAGATAAAGAAAGCAGCCTAGAGATTCTGACTTCAAGCAATTATATCAATTCGATAAACAGAATATGGACTGGTGAAGCGATTCTTTTATTGGGAACATCGTCGTCGTTAATTCCTGCACTGTAGGGCTTTGTAATCTATTCACTAGCACTGGATATTGCTTCAACAAATTTACGAACTGCATTTGTTCACCTTGTTTCGCATATTCCTTAGAAATTTTAGATTTGCTGCCTACTATAGAGTAGTTAAATTATATTCGAACCCACTCACGGTCTCTCTCTACAACGCGAGACAGCCGGAAGAGGCGGACTAAAATCCTTACCTTATAATAGATGCTGGAAATGTTGACCTTCTGCTCTCACACAGGCAGCATGTCTCGTGTAAATATTCTCGTTCACTCTCCGAAGCTCAGCAGCAGGAATTCTTGTGATTTCTTGCACAATGTTTTCTCTAAGTTCCTGTAGTGTGCGAGGATTGGAACGATACACTTTGTCTTTTAAAGATCCCCATAAATAAAAGTCACAACTCGTTAGGTCAGGAGAACGAGGGGGCCACAAATCAACACTAATTATTCTGTCGTCAAACACCTCTCTTATTGCATGTAATGATTCGGCAGCCGTATGTGCTGTTGTAGAATCTTGCTGGAACCAACCTACGATTTCTCTTCTTCTGTCAAGCGATTACAAAATGGCCTCCAGAATTAACCTCTGATATCGCTCTGCATTTATTGTTTCATCAAAGAATATGGGCCCTATTATTCTTCTAGCACTTATCGCACACCACACTCCAATTTTCTGATCATAATGAGGCGTTTAATCACAAGAATTCCTACTGCTGAGCTTCGGAGAGTGAGCGAGAATATTTACACGAGATATGCCTGCCTGTTTGAAAGCAGAAGGTGAACATTTCCAACATCTATTATAAGGTAAGGATTTTAGTCCACCTCTACCGGTATAATTTCCCCGGCGACTGCCGGCTGTCTCGCGCAGTAGAGTGAGTCCGCGGGTGGGTTCGAATATAATTTAACTACCCTATATAATCTGTCGCTTTAGTTTTAAACGATGGCCGTGACGAGAATGACCGAATAGAAGCGGAAGCGCCCGATGAATAGGAAATTCGATTATTATCGAAAGGTAAAACTATGGCGTGGAACTATAAACTTCTTAGGCATTAGGTACTGTTTATGCATACGAAATGGAGTATATGCTATTCCTTCGAGCTTTTCCTATAGCTAAAACTATACTTTATGCATAGGGCTTAATATCTTTTTGCATTTCACAACCACCGTGCAGTTTCCTTATCTTAAACCCAACTGCTTCATTTTACCTCATTTCGTTTTGCTTTATGACTAAATTATATTTGATTCAACGTGCAGGATGTACACAAATGATTATTGGGGTTTTAAGCCTATATTTTTTCTCTGCGGTGTAAGATATAATTTTGAATCACAACTTAAATTGAAGAATAATTGTGGAAGTTTGAATTCCATATGCGCAGATTTTGCCATTGTAGCTATGGTGGCGGAATAAACAAAACAAGCTAACTCGCGCGCTAAAAGCTTTTTGTGTATTGGAATTCATTAAAAATGATTCAGCGGGCGTAGCCGCCAAGATTTGGTCTTAAAGCCCCTTCTGCTAACAACATTCAGATGGTACAATCAGATGCAAACAACTCTGTAAAGGAAAGACAGGTCAGGATGTGGAGTCAGAACGGCGGGCGAGTCGAGAACTAGCAATTCCAACAAGGTGTAAAGAAAACGTGCCACTGCTAACGCGATGTGACAAGAAGAAAATGTATGCAGTGTCACTATTGGTTACACTAACTTCCACAGTTTTTCTTCAATTACATCACTTGTGTACACCCTCAATGTTCTGGAGCAATAGCTTGTTCACGTAATCCAGCAGCGATCAAGAACATTATCTAAGCGCCCTAGTTTTGGTTTTTTTGTAACGTTTAGTTTACGTTCTTGTGTAACTAGCACTAAAGTGATATTCATGCTTGCCAACTTCCTAAAGCTGAAACCCGAAAAACTTTCAGCCATCCAGAATACAGTAATAATTTTGCATTGATATGAAATTTAGAATTCGTACAGTATACAATGCAGTAAAAGTATAAAATTATGTGTAAAAAATCTGATGTGTTACACTCACATGACTTTCTCTACTCTTGTACAAACTATTTTACAAACGCTTATTCTCCATATGCTTCATGTTAATCGAGATGTTAATCTTATTGCTAATTTTCTTGTAGATGCAAGGGGGATTTGTAGGCTTTAAGCGATAATCAAATGTTTTAAGAGCTGGTTGCTATGTGGGCCATTCCATTCTCTTTGTATGTCCAGGACACACAAAAAAACTAAATAACGAATTCCCATTTCGGAAAAAGTATTAGTATTGGAAAATTTAAGGGAATAACAAGCAATATCTCGAAAATGGTTCACTCAACAACAAAAAATGTATATGACATAAGTTGTGTATTTTAACGCGATCTACATTTTTTTGTGGAGTAAAATTTTGTCTATCTCTTATGGTTTATCAGTTATGCAAAAGTCGTTCACAATGAAGAATACTTTTGGAGACTTTCCTAGAAAATTCGAGATATACATTTCATTTGTCTTGAAAATATCTTAAACATATGATACTTTAATCAAAATCGTTAGGGCCATTTTTGAGAAAATTAAAATTTTCGAAAAATGTTCCATGTAAAGGGCAATCTGGGCTGGGGGGATTTTGTTGAAAACCTTCGTGTCGCATCTCTGGAAGATACTGAACCTAAATACCAAGTTTGGTGTTTATCCGACTGTTCGTTTCTGAGTTATGCTGTTCACAGACACACAACACACGGTCATGTTTCCAAATTTTTTTTGGATTCAGGGGGTCTCAAAACATGTATTTCCGGTGAAATCTCGGTATCGAATTTTTGGGTGGAATACAATACTTCCCCTACTTACTATACGTAGTAGAGAAAGCAAAAATCTTCCTGATACCACAATAAACACGTATTAAAGCAAAGAACATTTCTAGTCAATATTTTACGCTCCAGAGTATAAACTATGAACAAAGACTATCACAAGGAATGGGAACTCTATATCCCGGAGCCATAGAACGCGAATAAGGTAGCAATTTACGTGAGGGAGTTGACTTTACAATTCAATTCTTCCATTACTGAATATTCACACCCATTTACTGCTGGTTACTAGAGATCACTGGTGGAGCAAATCAGATTTTAAATCCGCACGCTATGCATTGTCCAGTGAAGGGGGACCATGATCGTGATACACACGAGATCTGCCCTATCACAGCACTGTATACCAATTAGCGCGTGGCATATCCATGTGAAATCTGCAATACTTTGAATTTACCCACAAGGCCGTAAAAGGCTTTCTTTGCCGCAAAGTTGTAAAACGGACACAGTTCCCGTACATTTTACGGGTAAACGTAAAGTTGGCAAGTATGAATATTCTAGTGAACCAAGCCACTTAATTAAAGACGTTTACATCTTTCTCCCGAATCAAAGCCTATAGTGTGCATTGAGAAAGGTTAACTAAACATAATCTAATTACTTCAAACTAATATTATAAATTGTTCTTTTGAAATTTGGGATGAGGTATCTTCGAGTTTAGAGGCATTAGTAGACAATAGTTCATATTCTATGGACACGCACTAAAACAGGCATTTACTTGTATTGATAGTCGATGGGATTTGAAAATTCCACGTACGTCACTGAGATCATAATACAGCGAGAGGAAATTGGCTACTTTTCATATAGTTACAAAAATAACACTAGTAACTACTGCCCCCTTTACGGTAACCTCATCGCAATTGGTGACAATTCCCATAAGGAATGCAGGTTTTGCATCCTCCTACTAGATGTTAGAACTACTGTGAGCATTGCCCCCATCTGCTTACTGAAATTTAAGGAGACCA
This sequence comes from Deroplatys truncata, assembly GCA_030765065.1. Lineage (NCBI taxonomy): Eukaryota > Metazoa > Arthropoda > Insecta > Mantodea > Mantidae > Deroplatys > Deroplatys truncata. Next base: position 12,526,331 of record CM060979.1, read on the forward strand.
ACCTGTGACATTTGGAAATTCGTCATTTCTTAAGGGGGCATAGGGGTAAAAATGTCCAATTTTTGTGAAAAATTCACTTTTTCGGTTTCTTGCCAAAACCAGGCGTATCAACTTTATTTTATGTATTCCTGCAGTTTCAAAACTCTAAGTTACAGTATCTGTCAAAAGTTTAAAGTCAGACCTACATATCAGATCACATAGATCATCACCTGGGGAGTGACAGCAAAGCAACCATTTGGAAGGATTTTAGTAAATGACTATGCTTCGATTAGAAAATGAATCAAGGTGAGGAAACAGCCTTCATAAATGTATTTAAAAAGTTATAGCAACCCAAGAACCATTTCAGGTGAGCCTACCTCCATGACAAAATTCATTGGGCCAGGTGCATCCATTCAGGAGTAATTATTTTTTTCCATTTAAAAAGTATCGTTTTTAACAAGTTCGCTTAACAGAACAAGAATTACGTTATCCACAATTTTATAGATAAAACGTTCTGGTTTGCACTAGAAAATTTCATTTGTGACTGGTATTTTATCCATGTATAATACTCTTGAGCTTTCACATAAGTTTAAGGACAGGAGTGAAAATTCTGATATGTAGGCCTGTCCTTAAATTTTTGACAGACACTGTACTTAGAACCTTAAGAAATTATGTCATTTTAAAAGATTGCCCTGTCCTAATTAACGCAACCCCTCGCAACTAATTTGCATTTGCTGTCCTGTGTTACCGGGGAGACAGATTATTGCAATGTTCTAGAATTTAACAGAATTCAAATAACGAACTTTCACGAAGAGTAGCCTGAAGAAGTGTTGGCAAATGTACCTACCCTTGCTAGGGTTTTACCACTTGTAGGTAGGAAAAGATTATTGCAGGATGGCGGTTGAGACTAAGGTTGTGGGGGTGAAAGGTGGTAGCAGTGAGCTCCTCAACGACTGCAGGTCAGGGTGCAACGGCCCTAGTGGAAGATTTTATAAAAAATTGTTTTTGGTTGTAATTTTGAATTTACCAAGCAACTCGTGGTAGAACTATAAAGGAGCTCCTTGGATAACAGGAGTGCCCGCAAGGCATGCGGGGAACCCGGTGACGTCTCAAGCGGCGTTCTCTGGAGTTATAGTCCCCTAGAGACCGAACAAAGGCACTAGTCGTAGAATTTCGCGGCCCAGCGCCTAATTTCATCCTCCAGGTATGGAAGAGATGAGGCTTCGTGAAGTAATCTCACGGGGAAAGCGCGACATACAGAATAGATGGCACGGAGACCCCTATTCTGCACCCGCTGCAGTCGAAGCAGACTGGAATCTGCGGCCATGCCCCAGATCTCGCAGGCGTAAAGGAGGACGGGCATTATTAGTGCTCTAAAGAGGTGTCGGCATTAAGGATCCCAGCGTGGGGTACAAGGAGGCCGTAGCCACCATGTCGCGACGCGATGTGATCCCCTAAAGTTAGACGCCTGTCTAACTAAACACCTAAATATGCGATGGAATTCGCCCACTCTATTCTACGTCGGAGGTAGATAAATGAGGGGAAGTTGGCGGAGAAGCGGCCGTGTGTGAAGAGAATAGCGTGGCTTTTCTCCGGATTGATGGACAATTGCCAACGCCTGCACCACTCTTGGATGAGGCGGAGGTGTCGCTGAATGGGAAGAGTAGCCAGTCAAAGCCGCTTCCATATCTGTCGTCACCGCAGCTTCGGGCGGCATTCTACTGGCTTTCACAGATGGAGTATGTATAGAAGAAGGTGTGTGTATCTGTTTACCTTTTCGCGCATGCAGTGGCGTTCTGTTTTATGTGCACAATTCTGGATTGTTTACAAAAAATGTGTTACACTCACATGACTTTCTCTACTCTTGTACAAACTATTTTTACAAACGCTTATTCTCCATATGCTTCATGTTAATCGAGATGTTAATCTTATTGCTAATTTTCTTGTAGATGCAAGGGGAATATGGTAGGCTTTAAGCGATAGTCAAATATTTTAAGAGCTGGTTGCTATGTGGAGTATTCCATTCTCTTTGTATGTCAAGGACAAAAAAATGAATAACGAATTTGAGAAAAAGTATAAGTATTGGAAAATTTAAGGGAATAACAAGCAATATCTCAAAAATGGTTCACCCAACAAAAAAATGTATATGACATAAATTGTGTATGTTAACGCGATCTACATTTTTTGTGTAGTAAAATTTTGTCTATCTCTTATGGTTCACCAGTTATGCAAAAGTCGTTCACAATGAAGAATACTTTTGGAGACATTCCCAGAAAATTCGAGATATACATTTCATTTGTCATGAAAATATCTTAAACATATGATATTTTAATCAAAATCGTTAGAGCCGTTTCTGAAAAAATTAAAATTTTCGAAAAATCTTCCATGTAAAGGGTAGTCTGGGGTGGGGGGATTTTCTTGAAAACCTTCGTGTCGCATCTCTGGAAGATACTGAACCTAAATACCAAGTTTGGTGTTTATCCGACTGTTCGTTTCTGAGTTATGCTGTTCACAGACACACACACGGACATGTTTCCAAAAATGCTTTTTACTTTCTCTACTACGTATAGTAAGTAGGGGAAGTATTGCATTCCACCCAAAAATTCGATACCGAGATTTCACCGGAAATACATGTTTTGAGAATCACTGAATCCAAAAAAAGCATTTTTGGAAACATGTCCGTGTGTGTGTCTGTCTGTGTGTCTGTGTGTGTCTGTCTGTGTGTCTGTGAACAGCATAACTCAAAAACGAACAGTCGGATAAACACCAAACTTGGTATTTAGGTTCAGTATCTTCCAGAGATGCGACACGAAGGTTTTCAAGAAAATCCCCCCACCCCAGACTACCCTTTACATGGAACATTTTTCGAAAATTTTAATTTTCTCAAAAACGGCTCTAACGATTTTGATTAAAATATCATATGTTTAAGATATTGTCATGACAAATAAAATGTATATCTCGAATTTTCTGGGAATGTCTCCAAAAATATTCTTCATTGTGAACGACTTTTGCATAACTGGTAAACCATAAGAGATAGACAAAATTTTACTACACAAAAAATGTAGATCGCGTTAAAATACACAACTTATGTCATATACGTTTCTTTTGTTGAGTGAACCGTTTTCGAGATATTGCTTGTTATTTCCTTAAATTTTCCAATACTTATACTTTTTCTCAAATTCGTTATTCATTTTTTTTATGTCCTGAACATGCAAAGAGAATGGAATTCGCCACATAGCAACCAGCGTTAAAATATTTGACTATCGCTTAAAAGCTACCATATTCCCCTTGCATCTACAAGAAAATTACCAATAAGATTGACATTTCGATATCTCGATTAACATGAAGCATATGGAGAATAGGCGTTTGTAAAATTAGATTGTACAAGAGTAGAGAAAGTCATGTGAGTGTAACACATCAGATTTTTTTGGATTCAGGGGGTCTCAAAACATGTATTTCCGGTGAAATCTCGGTATCGAATTTTTGGGTGGAATACAATAGTTCCCCTACTTACTATATGTAGTAGAGATAGTAATATATAACTTTGAGCCATAGCTTTAGTCGTTATCACTATATTTTAATAGCAACATAATATAAAACTGAAATACATTTGCTACACATTATAGGAATCATGTATACAATCCCAAATCGTTTGTCCTTATTCACAGCCTAGGTGTTTATTATTAGTTGGATCCGTCCGGCTATTAATTTGGAGTTCATGGGTAATTTTTTTTACGTGAGTAGGGTACCGGCCTACTTCACAACCCCCAAACTGGGGCACCAGGAGTTTGATTTTGGAGTCATCTTCTCCTAGGCTGATTGCCTTCACTGCGGCTTAGGAACTCAGTCTATCCCCCACGTTACCCTGTGGATGGGACCCTCACCAGGTGCTACCTTCCGTGTCAGAAGACCCTGGAGCTCACATGAACAGGGTCGCTACCCCCTGAGTAAGGCTATCTCAGTAGAGTCCTTAACCTGTTACCCCTTACCTGAAACTCTATTGAAATTTTACAAGGTTTTAGCAGTTCCTGCACTGTTGTATGGGTCTCAATGTTGGACTCTTTGAGATGGATACAAGTTGCGGAAAAGAAATTCTTAACGTATGTAGCAGTTTATACTTTAATGGACAAACAGAGAAGTGAAGATATCACAGAACAACTGGGAATATTTAAACTAACGGACGAAATAGCAGAATATAAAGGAAAAACTGGTATAACCATGTCTGCAATAATGGAATATGATAGGATTCCCCAAAGAGTACTAAATTATAAACGAAGGGGACAACGAAGCCTGAGAAGATGGATGGAGCAGATTTGGTGTGGAGTCGGAACAGATCACCAGTGGTCTAATCCCTTTTGTATGATGACGATTTATACAATCCAAATATACAATTAAAAAAACTGCTGCTTTGCAGAATTTCTACATCCTCTGTGGAGTGGGGGTAGTGTGTCTGCCTCACATTCAATAGGTCCCGGGTTCGAATTGTGATAGGGTGAGTTACCCGGATAAGGTTTCTCCGAGGTTTTCCCTCGTCCTGAAAAGGCGAATGTCGGGTAACTTTAAGCTCTGTGTACCCCGGCTCATTTGAGCATCATTTCATTCTTCGTCCGATGTTACCTAAACGGTTAAAGAATGCTAAACTAAAAAAATAAATAGAAAAACCTCATAAAATAGTATTTTAATGACAGTAATTATAATGTAAAACTGAAGTCAAGTTTCACTCCCGAAGAGGACGCATTTACTACACATTATTTTAATAATGTGCCCATGCAAATGCTGCATGGAATTGCCCTAGCAACATCTTCAAATGGCAAATTGACTTCCCACATACGCACAGTTCCTCCCCGATGCACCTCCGAAACATTTGCATACATCGCGTGAGCTACAGTTAACACACCCTTCCCTGCTATGTACGCGTCCGCTGAGAAGGTTGGTAAAATGCCTCCTGAAGCTGCGGTGACGGCATAAATGGAAGTGTTGCACTTATATGACTTTCTCAACTCACCCTTCTACAAACTATTGTTACAAAAGCATGTTCTGTTGTCTACTTGTTAATTCCGATGAACTTACAATTGGCATTTACACATTTCGTTGAAGCGAATATCAGATTTTTAAAGTGCGTTTCGCTATGTGATGGCTTTGAAATTCCATGCTCTTTGTATGACCCCCACAAAAAACGAATGACTTCTCAAGTATTTGGGGGAAAAAATTAGCTTAAAAATCACATATATTTTTTTTACTGTATTTTATTTTACGTCGCTTTAACTCCTTGGTCATATCGCGACGGATCAGTTGGTGGATAACTCTTAGAACGATATGTGATGGACAGTTAGCCTTCTAGGTCTCATCCCTGTAACCACCTGCTTCATGCCGTGCAGATGGCGTTAGGGTGCCGTCCAGTGTAACCGCCGACCCCACACAGAAAAGCGGACAGTTAGCCTTCTAGGTCTCATCCTTGTAACCACCTGCTTCATGCCGTGCAGATGGCGTTAGGGTGCCGTCCAGTGTAACCGCCGACCCCACACAGAAAAGCGGACAGTTAGCCTTCTAGGTCTCATCGCTGTAACCACCTGCTTCATGCCGTGCAGATGGCATTAAGGTGCCGTCCATTCCAACCGTCGTCCTCACACAGAAAGGCGGATAGTTAGCCTTCTAGGTCTCATCCCTGTAACAACCTGCTTCATGCCGTGCAGATGGCATTAGGGTGCCGTCCATTCCAACCGCCGTCCTCACACAGAAAGGCGGATAGTTAGCCTTCTAGGTCTCATCCCTGTAACAACCTGCTTCATGCCGTGCAGATGGCATTAAGGTGCCGTCCATTCCAACCGCCGTCCTCACACAGAAAGGCGGATAGTTAGCCTTCTAGGTCTCATCGCTGTAACCACCTGCTTCATGCCGTGCAGATGGCATTAGGGTGCCGTCCAGTCTAACCTCGCCCTCACTCAGAAAGGCGGACAGTTAGCCTTCTAGGTCTCATCCCTGTAACCACCTGCTTCATGCCGTGCAGATGGCATTAGGGTGCCGTCCAGTCCAACCGCCGCCCTCACACAGAAAGGCGAACAGTTAGCCTTCTAGGTCTCATCCCTGTAACCACCTGCTTCTTGCCGTGCAGATGGCATTAGGGTGCCGTCCAGTCCAACCGCCGCCCTCACACAGAAAGGCGGACAGTTAGCCTTCTAGGTCTCATCCCTGTAACTACCTGCTTCATGCCGTGCAGATGGCATTAGGGTGCCGTCCAGTCCAACCTCGCCCTCACACAGAAAGGCGGATAGTTAGCCTTCTAGGTCTCATCGCTGTAACCACCTGCTTCATGCCGTGCAGATGGCATTAGGGTGCCGTCCAGTCCAACCTCGCCCTCACACAGAAAGGCGGATAGTTAGCCTTCTAGGTCTCATCGCTGTAACCACCTGCTTCATGCCGTGCAGATGGCATTAGGGTGCCGTCCAGTCTAACCTCGCCCTCACTCAGAAAGGCGGACAGTTAACCTTCTAGGTCTCATCCCTGTAACCACCTGCTTCTTGCCGTGCAGATGGCATTAGGGTGCCGTCCAGTCCAACCGTCGCCCTCACACAGAAAGGCGGATAGTTAGCCTTCTAGGTCTCATCCCTGGAAATGCCATCTGCTTCGTCACGTGCCCACAGAGGCCCCCAGGGCATGGCAGCCGGATCTTCTGCTTCGTGCCGTGCAGATGGCGTTAGGATGCCGTTCAGTCTAATTGCAGCATTCGCTATTACCACTTATTTTTCATTTTTACTATTGTTTTAGACTTAAGATGGAACTTTGGGTCATGGTATTAAATATCCAATCCGGTATTTACCTTGGGGACTGAGGAAAACCACGAAAAAAACTCAGACAGATTGGTCGGCCCACGGGATTTGAACCCGGACCTCCCGAATGCGGACCACAGACTTTACCGCCTCAGCCATCCCGTTCGGTAAAACCCATACTGTGTGCTTTTTAGAGATCTACATTTCTTGTGCAGTATGATTTTGTCTATCTCTTAAAATTTACCAGTCATACAAAAGTCATTCAGAATGAAGAGGGCTTCACAAGCTATTCCCAGAAAATTCAAGATATGCATTTAATTTCCATGAAAATGTCTTAAATATATAGCATTTTAATAAAAATCGTTAGTCATTTTTGAGAAAATCAAAATGTTCGAAAACTTTTTCATGTAAAGGGTAGTTTGGTGTGGAGGGATTTTCTTGAAAATCCTTTTGTTGCATCCTTGGAAGGTGATGAGCCGAGTTATGGTGTTCACAGACACACACGTGCGTAACTTTTCTCTAAAAATTCTTTTTCTGTATTCAGGGAGGCTCAAAACGTGTATTCCCACTGAAATCTCGGTATCGAATTTTTGGGTGGAATGCAATGCTTCCTCTACTTACTATACGTAGTAGAGAAAGTAATTTTGGAGAAAATAAATTACTTTTAAGGGTAGAGAGGTGATTTTTAGAAATTCAAAATTGTACACCTGTGTTACCTGGTACTCAACCTGTCTCTTAAAAATCACCAAAAATGTATTACTACAATAAACCTGTATTCTTCAGAATTTTCGACAATTTAAGGTTGGTCCCCTTTCATTTCTATTGGTTCAAATTTATGAATGATCCAAGTCCTAAATATTTAATGACATTTATTGATTTTTTTAGTTGTATTGCCTGTTTAATGCCAGATTTTAACTTTCATTGCTATTTTCAGACAAGTTTTGCTTCAATACGCTAGAAATATTTTATATTACTGTACGTTATGTTACACGAAGCGACTAGTGCAGACTAGTTTGATTAGCTTAAAGCAGCGAACACTTTGCTGCAAATTAATACATTTTACTAAAGCGTCTCCTAGCAACCGATGTTACGTGGTTAGTACAATGAGACAAATGCACTACGATATCCTTTATAACTGCAACTTCATTTCACAACTAGCACGATAAAACTCCAAAAAAAAATGAACTTAAAAACAAACATTACAATACTGAAACTATTTAAGGACGTTGAAAGTTGCCAGCCAATTTTCATAAATTTTAATTATAAAACTTGCTTCCTAAACATGATTTAAGGTTGCATTTCGCTACGATTAATGATTACGGAAGACTGTGTATAATAGAGAATTTGAGTCAGAATGGCATCCATTAAACAGTTTTGACAACTCCAATTAATGAGGTCACTTGCGTTGCAGTTCACGAGATCGACCTGTAAAGAAAAAACACAATTCATATAATATTCACATGAAGTAGCTTAAGGCAGGTATGGGCGAGTCGCGTGTCACATCCAGGAGGGAGGGCCGTGGAGGGGTACTGTGAAGTAACGTAGCCAAAACAAAATCACGTGTTTATTTACACAATAAAGGGTTGAAACTCAAAATATCTCATACTTCTTATTAAATTAAATGAAACAAACAAACAAACGTACGAAGGATGCTTTTAAAGCATGAACAGTTATGAAATAAAATAAGAATTACTGATTATTTTGGTTAACTAATTTTTTATTCCCTTTTGTATATACCTTAAGCTTTCTTACACAATCAATTAAATTCTCATTCTGGTACAGAATAAACTTTATTGGCTCCTCCTAATACAAGTTCGCCGCCAGTCCATGAAACAATCGTATAGCTTCTGAGATGCATTTTCTGTCTAAGATTCCGTGACAGAAGAGACTGTGTTATTGGCATCATAGGTTTCATTACAGGGGTTCGAACTGGTGATCCGAAAGTCGGATCTTTATCACAGAGTAGCTGTTATTTAGGTCCTTCAAGAAGGTTTCGTACATGTACCCTAAGAAATTATCACAGCTCATTTAAAGTGATATATTCACATGACTTTCTCTGCCCTCTATCACTTATTTTTACGAACGCTTCTTTTCCAATCTACTTCATTTTAATCGAGATAAATCTTTGCAGAAACAGCTACATTACACATTTCGTTATAGAGAACAGCGATAGTCAAATGTTTAACAACTGGACGCTATATGCTGGCCTTAAAATTCCATACTGTTTCCATGACATCGCGAGAAACAACTGAATGTTGATGGGACTTTAAATTCCTTCAGAATAAAATGGACCTCATATGGCTTTCCCAGTATAATCGATTAATTTTATTTGAAATGTACATAAATATCTTTAGTATTTTAATCAAAATAGAAAATTAAACAATTTCAAAAATGTTCCATGTAACGGGTAGTTTTGGGGTGGGGGATTACTTGAAAATATTCGTGTCAGATCTTTGGAAGGTACTGAACCTAAATACCAATTTTGGTATTAATGGAGCATTTCGTTTTTCAGTTATACTGTTCAAATACACACATGCACGGACCTTCTACTAAAATTGTTTTTCTTGGGTCCAGAGGGCCTCAAACGTGTATTTTCGGTGAAATCTCGGTATCGAATTTTTTTCTGGAATACAAGACCTTCTCCACCTATTACGTAAGTGATAATAAAAGTAAATATTTAACTCCAGAAACAGCTACATGTTGCCTAGATGGACTGGCGACGCAAGTCTATGACGTTCTAAAAAATTTATGCTACGATAAGACAAATGCTGAAAAAATATTGATAACTGTTAGAAAAGTAGTGTAAGATTTGAAGGCTTGGGTAAAAAGTAAATTACCGCAAAATATTTAGTAGTTCGTACTTTATTGCAAAACGTACCTTACTTTTAAAATATCCCTCATACTGTCGCTATAAACTTGCATGAAAAATTGATGTGATACGTTGACATGAATTTTCCTACCCTCTATCGTTTATTAGTGGGTGTACAAATTATTCTTACGAAAGTTTTATTTTTCTATCCAGATAAACCTTTGCAGAAATAGCTACACTACACATTTCGTTACAGATACAAAGAGAACAGCGATAGTCAAATGTTTAACAACTGGACGCTATATGCTGGCCTTAAAATTCCATACTGTTTCCATGACATCGCGAGAAACAACTGAATGTTGACTGGGCTTTAAGAGAATGACCAAGTAATGAACAATTAATAACTGATTACTCAGAAACGGCTTATGGCACAAAAACAAACATATATAAATTTTAAAGAGATTTACATTTCTTGTGTAGTAAGTTTTCGTCTATAGCTTAACGTTTACCAGTTATACAACATTATACAAAATTCCCTCCGAATGAAGCGGACTTGGCAAGCTGGTCCCAGAAAATTTAAGATAACATTTTATTTATAATGTAAATATCTTTGATGTGTGGTATTTTAATCAAAATCGTTACAGCCAGTTTTAGAAAATGTTTTTGTTATCTTTGTTAACAGTTATTTATATTGGTTAAAATTTCAATTATGTGCACTACGTGATCAAAACTATCCTGACACCTGGCTGAAAATGACGTACAAGTTCATGGCGACCTCCATCGGTAATGCTGGAAGTCAATATGGTATTGGCCCACCCTTGGCCTTGATGACAGCGTTCACTCTCGCAGGCATACTTTCAATCAGGTGATGGAAGCTTTCTTGGGGAATGGCAGCCCATTCTTCACGGAGTGCGGAACTGAAGAGAGGTATCGTGGTAGGTCGGTGAGGCCTGGCACGAAGTCGGCGTTCCAAAACATCCCAAAGATGTTCTATAGGATTCAAGTCAGGGCTCTGAGCAGGCCAGTCCATTACAGGGATGTTATTGTCGTGTAACCACTCCGCCACAGCCCGTGCAGTATAAACAGGTGCTCGATCGTGTTGAAAGATGCAATCGCCATCCCCGAATTGCTCTTCAACAGTGGGAAGCAAGAAGGTGCTTAAAATATCAATGTAGGTCTGCGCTGTGATCGTGCCACGCAAAACAACAAGGGGTGCAAACCCCCTCCAGGAAAAACACCACCACACCATAATACTATCACCTCCGAATTTCACTGTTGGCGCTACACACGCTGGCAGATGACGTTCACCGGGCAGTCGCCATACCCACATCCTGCCATCGGACCGCCACATTGTGTACCGTGATTCGTCACTCCACACAACGTTTTGTCACTATTCAATCGTGTAATGTTGACGCTCCTTACACCAAGCGAGGCGTCGTTTGGCATTTTCCTGCGTGATGTGTGGCTTATGAGCAGACACTCGACCATGGAATCCAAGGTTTCTCAGCTCACGTCTGACTGTCACAGTACTTGGAGTGGATCCTGATGAAGTTTGGAATTCCTGTATGATGGTCTGGATAGATGTCTGCCTATTACCCTTTACGACCCTCTTCAAATGTCGGCGGTCTCTGTCAGTCAACAGACGAGGTCGGCCTGTACACTTTTGTGCTGTACATGTCCCTTCACGTTTCCACTTCACTATCACATCAGAAACAGTGGACCTAGGAATGTTTAGGGGTGTGGAAATCTGGCGTACAGACTTCTGACACAAGTGACACCCAATCACCTGACCACGTTCGAAGTTCGTGAGTTCCACGGAGCGTCCCATTCTGCTGTTTCACGGTGTTTAATGACTATTGAGGTCGGGGATAATGAGTACAAGGCAGTAGGTGGCAGCACAATGCACCTAAGATGAAAAACGTATGTTTGTGGGGGTGTCCGGATACTTTTGATCACATAGTGTACTTATATTCTTTGTTTAAAGCAGCCTCCAACCAGGAGAAGCTGCATTTGGTAATAAATGGGTACACCTTTGTGTGCTACAAAATAGGTTAGAAGACTGCGGGGTGTTTCAAACAGTGAAAGTTAAGGGGAGGGGAGGAGGTCGCGGCGTTGACAAGAATGCCCATACCTGGCTTAAGAGATAAAGTACTATAGACCTTTCATGAAGGAATCGGGAAGAGAAAATGTATTGATATCTGTAATATAATTGAAAGGAAAGGATTATCATGGACAAGAACATGGGCCATGGGGATAAGTGGATTAAAATGAATAAGGAACTGCGCCCATTAAAAGGAAACAAAGATAGTATTATTATATTACATAATGGAATGCCAAGAAACTAAAGTATGGAGGAAGACGCTATGCAACAAGAACTGGGATAAGTTAGGTATACAAATTATAGTTTTGCCAACTATGTAGGGAAGAGATGGAGGAAATTTAACAAAGGAAAGGAGGAGCTTAGTGACACAATTAAAGACCAAAATAGAAAATATATGTGAAAGGGGGGAAAAAGGACACACATGGATACAATTACCTAGAAACACTGTATATAAAAGAACACTAAACACAAATAACCAAGGTGTTAAAGTGCATAGGATCCTGAAATCCAGCAACTCCATATAGAGTAGTATTCCTTATAATGTAATTTTGATGTAACTCTGAAATAAACCATTCATATATTCACATGAATTTCTCGACTCACAAACTTATTTTTCTCTCTACTTCATGTTAATCCAGATAAAACATTTACAAAAAAAATTCTGATGTGTTACACTCACATAACTTTCTCTACTCTTGTACAAACTATTTTTACAAACGCTTATTCTCCATATGCTTCATGTTAATCGAGATGTTAATCGAGATGTTAATCTTATTCCTAATTTTCTGGTAGATGCAAGGGGAATATGGTAGGCTTTAAGCGATAGTCAAATATTTTAAGCACTGGTTGCTATGTGGAGTATTCCATTCTCTTGCATGTCCAGAACATAAAATAAACGAATAACGAATTCCCATTTAAGAAAATAAGTATTGCAAAATTTAAGGGAATAACAAGCAATGACTCGAAAATGGTTCACTCAACAACAATGAAATGTATATGACATAAATTGTGTATTTTAACGCGATCTACATTTTTACTTTATCTACTACGTATACTAAGTAGGGGAAGTATTGTATTCCACCCAAAAATTCGATACCGAGATTTCACCGGAAATACATGTTTTGAGACCCCCTGGATCCAAAAAAAGCATTTTTGGAAACATGTCCGTGTGTGTGTCTGTGCGTCTGTCTGTGAACAGCGTAACTCAGAAACAAACAGTCAGATGCGACATGAAGGTTTTCAAGAAAATCCCCCCACCCCAGAGTACCCTTTCCATGGAAGATTTTTCGAAAATTTTAATTTTCTCAAAAATGGCTCTAACGATTTTGATCAAAATATCATATGTTTAAGATATTTTCATAACAAATAAAATGTATATCTTGAATGTTCTGGGAATGTCTCCAAAAGTATTCTTCATTGTGAACGACTTTTGCATAACTGGTAAACCATAAGAGATAGACAAAATTTTACTACACAAAAAATGTAGATCGCGTTATACTACACAATTTATGTCATATACATTTTTTTTTTGTTGAGTGAATCATTTTCGAGATATTACTTGTTATTCCCTTAAATTTTTCAATACTTATTTTCTCAAATGGGAATTTGTTATTCATTTTTTTGTCTTGGATATGCAAAGAGTATTAATCTGTGGCAAAGAGAATGGTGCTGCACCTAGCAACCACCTATTAAGATATATGTATGTGCTTAAAGGCTACTGTATTTCTATATTGCCCTTGTAAATATATTTTCCCCTTGCATCTACAAGAAAATTAGCAATAAGATAGAGTCTGCAAATGTTTAGCTTGATTAACATGAAGTAGATGGAGAATAAGCGTTTGTAAAAATAGTTTGTACAAGAGTAGAGAAAGTCATGTGAGTGTAACACATCAGATTTTTTTGTAGTATAATTTTGACTATCTCTCATGGTTTACCAGTTATGCAAAAGTCGTTCACAATGAAGAATACTTTTGGAGACATTCCCATAAAATTTGAGATATACATTTCATTTGTCATGAAAATATCTTAAACATATGATATTTTAACCAAAATCATTAGAGCCATTTTTGAGAAAATTAAAATATTCGAAAAATCTTCCATGGAAAGGGTACTCTGGGGTGGGGGGATTTTCTTGAAAACCTTCATGTTGCATCCTTGGAAGATACTGAACCTGAATACCAAGTTTGGTGTTTATCCGACTGTTCGTTTCTGAGTTATGCTGTTCACAGACACACACACGGACATGTTTCCAAAAATGCTTTTTTTTTTTTCGGATTCAGGGAGTCTCAAAACATATATTTCCGGTGAAATCTCGGTATTGAATTTTTGGGTGGAATACAATACTTCCCCTACTTAGTATACGTAGTAGAGAAAGTAATAGTTTTATTGCATATTTCGCTGTAGGTGCAAGAGAGTTTTTTTTTTGTGAAGATAGTTTTATCCCTCTATTATGGTTTACCAGTTATACAAAAATTACACAAAATTCTATTCGAAAAAAGTGGCATTCATAGGCTACTACCAGAAAATTCAAGATAAAGAATTTTATTTGTCAACAAATAAAATATACAGTATTTTAATCAACATTAGAACAATTTTTGATAAATCGTATCCTCAGAAGAGGCTGGATTTAAATACTGAGCTTGATATTTATGGAGTATTTCATTTTTTAGTTACGCCATTTACACACACACATGGACATTTCTATACAAATGCTATTTTTCATTTAGGTAGTTTCTAAAACGTGTATTTCTGGTGAAAACTCGGCATACCACATTTGGGTGGAATACAATACTTCCTCTACTTACGTAGTATAGAAACTAAAAAACACCCATATCCTCATATACACGGTGGAATAGAGCTTATTACATTCGTTCTAATATGTACTTCAAAGAGGTATTAAAAAGAATTATAATATCATTTTGCTCTGTGATCAGCCGATTTCGAAAAGAAAAATAGTTGTTTCTCGAAATTAGATGGCTTATTCCACGAGAATGTACGGAGATAGTTTTTCACTTGCAAGACAGATAGAGTAAGGTATTTCTGACCTAGCTTTGATAGTAACTGTTTGACGCCACACAGGAGTTTGAAACATCATTTTCCAAACGCCGTTTTGCAGAAATAATGTGGTTGGAGACAAGGGCAATGTTGCTAGGTCATTGTGAGAACCGGCTCCCGGACGTAACCAAAACAGCATACCTGAAATGGGAGGTAGCGGGGACTAGCGGTTTTATTTTTCCACACGGCACTTAATCCAAACAAACACGGCGAAATGACAAGTATAGCTTGGTAGCTAATGGACTACACTACTACTATGGAAGTAATGTCATCATCCAATAAGCGTTTCGCGGTCGCTGTCTCAAAATCACATAAAATATTTATGTCAGCTCCACTAGAACTTGTGCCATTATTAGAGTAACAACGTACTATGCATTGAAACTCGCAGGTTTAGTGATAAGAGAACCCGAGGTGTGCTTGGTGGATAATCATACGTAAACCTTAGGGAGCGTGCAGCCAGCACACGAAGAAGGGCGAGCATGAAATACCGTCGCCGCAGAGGAAGCAATTTTAAATCTTGTAGATAAACAACCCCACAGCAGTAGTCGGGGAATATTGGTTTGTTCTCAGGACACCAAAAGAACAGTTATTGCTACCGTATCATATCCAATAGGCACAGTGTCTCAATGCAGCGGATTACACGCCTAGACTGACTTTCGTCAACTGGTTCTTAGAATAAGGTGCAGATATGCCACAATTGATTATGGCAACAAGCGAAGCTGCCTTTACAAAAAATTGACATTTTCATAAATGGGCGGAAGAAAACCCTCACAGCATCATGAACCATCATTTACAACAACGATTTGCTGTGAACATATGGGCAGGAATACTCGAAAGGTTTATCTGCACTCATGAACCACGCGCCAGCGAAAGTGAAACGTATTTACGCGCTGACCTACTTCTGATTTTTAAAGGGAGAGTGTTATCCCGTTCCCAGCTACCATTCGGCTACCGGGCGCTGCAACTTGTCAACGTAGAAAATGGTCATAGAAAAAATGAAAGTTACAAATGTGTTCCAAATAATGAGATCTATAACTGGTTTAAACTAATGTAATGACCTCCCCACCACCCGGTATTGTCTGCAGTAAGTTTTGGTACGGTTTCACGGTTATAAAAATCTCAAGACATAATAATGTTCCTCCTCTATAACATTGTAATCAAATTCCTAAGCCATTTTGGGAAAACAATATCGAAGTTTCTTCCGTGTAAAATTGTAGCTATTTTCCAAAAATCAGACAGAGTTGAGAAAATGTAGCATTTCGTTTGTGTGACGTCACGTGCGAAATTAAACGTCCTGTATTCTTGAAGAGTTTTTATTTTCGTGAACCGATGCTTTTAGTGGTTTCTTGTAACTAGTATTAAGCAAAGACAAAGCAGATATTAAATTTGTTTTATATTTTTCTTCTAAATTTAAGGGTTTCACAATGACGAAAATGTATAAACCTCAGGTAATTTGTTGTATTTCAAATGATATTTGATTATTAAATATATAAATAAAAATCTATAAAGGTTGGAAAGGTAGAATCAGACGACTGAAAAATTCAATGGCAAACCGGGATTTAAACCACGGATCTCTCGGTCTCCGTCCGGTTGCTCTAACCACTGAGCTACCACGGCAACATGCCAAAGTATAATGTACTTACAACATTGTAACTCGCCATTGGGATATGTTATGTCAATACAATTTAAGATCTCCTTGTGGTTTACTGGGAAAATGAGAATTAGTTGGGGAATTTAATGTCCTAAGTTGCCATGGTAGCTCAGGGGTTGCAGCAACCGGACGGAGACCGGGAGATCCGTGGTTCAAATCTTGGCTATGGCATTGAATTTTTCAGTCGTCTAATTCTACCTTTCCAACCTTGTCCAACACACGGCTTGTGTGGAAGAACAATTTATTCTAGAAATCTATAAAAGCCTATTTTTTTAGACAAATGGATTGCACCTAATGTATAGTTTAAAATATTTTAGAATGTTTCCTTAATATTTCCATATTCTGCCCACTAGTTATTACAGCCACCAAGTTCATGGGTTTCCTTGCAAACTAATTCATGTGGTGGGTGAAGTGATAAGATCCGCGAGTACTCCGCGAGTACAATAATAACCATAGCCAGAAGAAAAGTTAAGATTAATGCGCGAATCAAACAAAATAAGAAGGAGATAAAAGAGAATATTAAAGATTAAGTAAAGGGGGGAATAAACATTATTATGGATGAAATAAAATAAAGTAGAGATGAAATAAAATATTATTACGGATGAAATAAAATAAAATAGAGACACGTATAAAATAAATCAGAAAGGAAAAGAATGTGAAAGGAAACAGAGGGCAAAACCCTTAATAAATACAGGAAAGGCTAGCAGGAGAAACAGTTAGGTTCTATTGAAATCGCCGAGAGCTCGCCGGCGTGCGAAACAAAGAAACGGATGTGCTAGTCACTCATGCGAACAGAAAATTAAATCAGCCGTGAATAACGAGAAACAGTAGAAACGCTAGCTGAGCCTAAGGGTATTGAAATTGAACCAATGAGAGAAAAAGCGCAAAGGAGCCAGAGAACCAATAAGGAAGATTAAATGTCACGTGAATAGTAAAACCAGGGAACAAAACTAGAAAAGAGGCGTGAAATAGATTTTGGTCTAGGAGCAGGAGCGCGTTTTCGACACGCGAAAGATGGAACACTTCGTGTCGAGAAACGCTAGGAGGAGGATGTAAAACTTTGTGTCGAGAAACGCTAGGAGTAGGATGTAAAACTTTGTGTCGAGAAGAGCTAGGATGAAGACGTGATATTTTATGTCGGGAGGAGATAGAAAGGGGATGTTAGAATTTTGTATTGGGAGAAGAGATAGGGTAGCTAAGGATGACAAAAGTCATATGGTGAGTAAATGAGAAATAGAATAAATTCAAGGGTAAAAGCACGGAGACTGTAACGGGGGAAAAACTGATAGGAACGCGTCTTGTGTGAAGGGCCTGCAGTACGAAAGCCAGTGTGGATCTTCATAATAAATGGGCCATTGAGAGGAGTTGTGAGTATCATTCACCTCCCATCCACACAATCATTGAGGTAAGATTCTCGTAACCCATCATCCTCTACCTGAGCAGCCGGCAATCACCTGAAACCCAACACCAAGACCTTACCAACCAGAAAACGTTCCCTTTATTTTCCAAACCCCGCTACATGGGACTCTACATTTCCTTATGTGTACATATCATCGGGAAGACCGTCCTAGAGTTTGACCGACCGGTTGTTATGTTTCGAGGAAAGCTAATGGAAGCTTCCCCTAGGAAGTGAGTTCCCTGGGGACGTGTTCTTCTCGGTAACTCTAGCCCAGGTGGGAGCATATTAAAATGAACTAGCACATTATCAGAACAAACACTACAGCGCACGCACCTGCTACCGCGCCGAGCCGCGCCGCGCCGGAGGGGGCCTTCAGGCAGCACTGCTCGCGTTCAACAGCGACACTAGACGGTTGCTCTTTCCCACTTCAGAGTTGCGGAAGTCCTCCAACAGCTGCGGGACAACAAAAACACACAAATACTCAATTTAAATGGCTCATCTCAATGTTACCAAGATCAGGGTGCACCAACCAAACCATCACCATCATCCACATTTTTGAATTAATTGTTCTTTCACACAAGCCGTGTGTTGGACAGGTAGAATCACATGACTGAAAAATTCAATGCCATAGCCGGGATTTGAACCACGGATCTCCCGGTCTCCGTCCATGGCAACATGCCGGCACGCCATTAAATTCTCCAGCTGACTAGCATTTTTCAGTCATGTGATTGTACCTTTCCATCCACATTTTTATTTGGATCTGTATGCACTAAAACTCTCTAAAATATGCACCTATCATTACAGCTCGGCATTTGCATATTTTGATCTCTTGTTTGAATCGTAAGCTTTGTACCTATGTGTATATGTTTCATGCTTACTGCAGTAAAATACACTAACTTTATAGTGCCTATCCTAGGTCCTCTGCTATTCCTAATTATGATTAATGATTTACCATTCAATACTGAATCTAAAACCATATTATTTGCTGATGACACAACTTTTATTCACAACAATGTCTTGAAACTGAGGTTCGAAATAATATAATGTATATATCACAATGGTTTCAAGCAAATAATTTTTTACTTAATGATTCTAAAACTAAAATATATTTTTACTTTAAATGATGTTGTTGTCCCAAAGCTTTGTACTGATGTAAAGTTTTTAGGCATTTTTATTGATAGATTTTTAACCTGGAAGTCACATATTACATTTTTATGCAGAAAGTTGTCAAGGGTTTTATTCTTGATGAGAAACTTAGTCAATTGTGTACCCTTTGAGTATATTTATACTGTATTGGGTTTTATGAAACAGAATCAACATATGTATGACACGAGATCAAATATTCATAATTATAATATCCGTAATGGTCAAATGATTGATATTCCTTAGCATAGACTTAAGAAAACTTCTCAAAGTTACTCCTATATTGGCATTAAATTTTTACTTTCTCTACTACGTATATTAAGTAGGGGAAGTATTGTATTCCAACCAAAAATTCGATACCGAGATTTCACCGGAAATACATGTTTTGAGACCCCCTGAATCCAAAAAAATGCATTTTTGGAAACATGTCCGTGTATGTGTCTGTGAACAGCATAACTCAGAAACGAACAGTCGGATAAACACCAAACTTGGTATTTAGGTTCAGTATCTACCAGAGATGCGACACGAAGGTTTTCAAGAAAATCCCCCCACCCCAGACTACCCTTTACATGGAACATTTTTCGAAAATTTTAATTTTCTCAAAAATGGCTCAAACGATTTTGATTAAAATAACATATGTTTAAGATATTGTCATGACAAAAGAAATGTATATCTCGAATTTTCTGGGAATGTCTCCAAAAGTGTTCTTCATTGTGAACGACTTTTGCATAACTGGTAAACCATAAGAGATAGACAAAAGTTTACTACACAAAAAATGTAGAACGCGTGAAAATACACAATTTATGTCATATACATTTTTGTTGTTGAGTGAGCCGTTTTAGAGATATTGCTTGTTCTTCCCTTAAATTTTCCAATACTTATACTTTTTCTCAAATTCGTTATTCGTTTTTTTATGTCCTGGACGTGCAAAGAGAATGGAATGCGCCACATAGTAACCAGCTCTTAAAACATTTGACTATCGCTTAAAACCTACCATATTCCCCTTTCATCTACAAGAAAATTAGCAATAAGATTGACATCTCGATATCTCGATTAACATGAAGCATATGGAGAATAAGCGTTTGTAAAAATAGTTTGTACAAGAGTAGAGAAAGTCATGTGAATGTAACACATCAGATTTTTTAATAAGCTACCTCAAGCTGTAAATGATTTGCCTTATAAAATATTTTGTAAGCGTTTGCATTCTTGGCTTCTGGATAATTCATTTTATTCTATTAATGAATTTATTTATCTTAATGCATCTGATATTGATATTTAATTGTTACTTTTTTGCTGTAAAAGTTGCACAAGGTGTGGTTTATGTTGTATTATTGTATATACTGACAATGTCTATTGCAGTTATATAACTGTTTAATGACAATAAATTGATATTGATGTTGTCTATTTTCACAGTGTGAGAGTTTTCAACTTTTATCAAGGTTTTTGCCTATCATAATTTCGTTATTTCTGTTATTAATATCATTTAGTAATCTCATGTTAACCTTAATATTTCGTGCTCTGAGTCAATGAGCCATTATTGACAACGTGCTTAAGGAATTTTGCAGCGGTTGATCTGTTTCGTGTAATGATGAAATACTGGATACTTAGCGCAATAAAACGTACGGTCAACTACAAAAATTTTCTGGTTTATCACTGGGAAATCGATTATTTTAATATTAACTTATCACTTGTTCATTAATACGGTGACGTTATTGCTCTTTTTTTTTTTTTTTTTTACTTCCCACGTGGGTGAAAACACATTACTGACCTAAACAGAATAGATTTATTTTAATGCAAACACAACAAGACTGTTTAATGAATTGTAAAACGTATTCAAGTGAGAAATACGTTTACTATAACGAATACATAGTAATTGTGGTGCGCAAATTTAAACAAATAATGTTTACAATTTGCACTTTATTAAGAGAATTGAGTTTTATTTATGGACGCGCTTTAACTGCTATAGTCTGAAGCTGGTTATCGAGACCCAGGAGTAATAATAATAATAATAATAATAATAATAATAATAATAATAATAATAATAATAATAATAATAATAATAATAATAATAATAATAATAATATACGATCGAACATAGCGACGAAAATGTGCTGAATTCATATTAGGAATGGGTTTTGTCGGGAAGACAGAGAAACAAAGTTTGTTCCCTCGAAGCAGAGGTATTTTACCTGCGATGGTCAACGAACCTGCATACCGGAAGTCTCGCCTTTATACTTTTGGCTCGGACAGGGTTTACAACGGTTCTCAAGGCTTAAAAGGGTGAGGAAGTAGATGTGCATTATCTACGATCTAAGAATGTTCGGGGGAAGATTTTAAAACTCAAAATAAGCTGTGAGAAGCAGATGTGAAAGTTGTCACGTGGGGGTAGCCAATAACAAAAAAAATCATGAAACAAAAATTATAGCCAATCGAAAGATCGCGTAGGCATCACATGATACGTTTGAACTTAAAACAGAACGAAACTTAAGAAAGGGAGAGGGGAAAATTCTAGAGTTTTTGGCGAAAGGCGTGAAGGAGGAAAGACACGCCGAGACTAGTCGGGTACAAACTAACCATGACAGTGGCCGCGGCACATTCCGGTACAAATTAACCACGAGGACGCGACGAAACAGAATTAGAAGAAAATAATCAGAAGATTTATAGCGTAAAAAGTGAAGTTGTGAAATCTAGGCAATTCGAGGGCTAGTCGGAGAAACACATAAGTAGCGACTTCGAGAGTAATAAGAATAACAGTGGTTTCGACGACGAAGGTGGCGGGTTGACCAGATAGGAATCTACGTAACAAAATAAAGATATAACTCAAACTTCTCCGGCAGTATTATTAATCTCATCAAGGCAGTGTCACCACCCCTGAAAAACAAGAACCTCAGCTCTACCGAATCAAACCCCAAATCCCTGCCATCCAAACCACGAACCCAGGACTCTGAGTACACTGAAACAACTGCCAGGAACAATACAGATGCGTCAGAGGTCAGCGTCAAGTCCTTGGCGTTCCATTCTATATTGGGCGTGAAAGATCGGCAATTTTGCTCTTTATGAGGCTTGAGGTTCTTTTACGTGCCGTAAATCTACGACACGGGACCACCGGCTTTACTTCCGAAAAAATCCATCGCCCTCCGCCGGGTTTGAACCCGCGACCTTGGGAACTAGAGGCTAGCACGGTATCGCTAGTCCACGGAGGACGACGACAAGGGGGGGGGATTTTCTTGAAAACCTTTCTGTTGCATCCTTGGGAGATACTAAACTCAAATACCAAGTTTTGTATTTATCCGACTTTTCGTTTTTGAGTTATGTTCTTCCACAGACAGACTGACACACGCACACGGGTGTTTCCAAAAGTGCTTTATTTGGATTCAGGGCACCTCCAAACATGTATTTCCTGTGAAATCTCGGTATCGAATTTTTGGGTGGACTGCACTACTTCCTTTACTTGCTATACGCAGTAGAGAAAGTAAAAAAAGAAAGGAAAAAAAAAAAAGGAATAGCGACTTAACATTTGAAAAGTATGAGCATTTTAAAACTCAAACCAATAATAAAGAATATCTCGGAAATGGTTAGCGCCACAAGAAAATGTGTTTGACAAACTATGTTTTAACGAAATCTAGATTTTCATTTTCTCTACCGCATAAATGTAAGTAGAGAAGGTATTGCATTCCACTCAAAAATTCAATACTGAGATTTCATTGCAAATATATGTTTTGAGGCACCTTGAATCCAAAAAAGACATTTTTGTAAAAAGGCCCGTGTGTAAACAGCATAACTCAAAAACGAGAAGTCGGATAAATACCAAAGTTCCTATTCATCTTCAGTATCTCCCTAAGATGTCAAACGAAGATTTTTAAGAAAAAAAATGTCTCACACTATTTTTTACACGAAACATATTTCGAAAATTTTTATTTTCTCAAAAATGGCTCTTAACGATTTTGATTAAAATACCATATATTAAAGATATTTATATACAAATAAAGTGTATGTCTTGAATTTTTCAAGAACAGCATATGAAGTCCTCTTCATTAGGAAGGAATTTTATATAATCTTGTATAACTAGTAAGCGATACAGGAAAACACAGTACACACACACACACACACACACACACACACACACACGGACATGTTTCCAAAAATACTTTTTTTTTTGGATTTAGAGAGTCTCAAAACATGTATTTCCGGTGAAATCTCGGTATCGAATTTTTGGGTGGAATGCAATACTTCCCGTACTTACTATAGGCAGTAGTAATGAATAACGAATTTGAGAAAAAAGTATAAGTATTGGAAAGTTTAAGGAAATAACAAGCAATATCTCGAAAATGGTTCACTGAACAAAAAAAATGTATATGACATAAATTGTGTATTTTAACGCGATCTACATTTTTTGTGTAGTAAAATTTTGTCTATCTCTTATGGTTTACCAGTTATGCAAAAGTCGTTCACAATGAAGAATACTTTTGGAGACATTCCCAGAAAATTCGAGATATACATTTCATTTGTCATGAAAATATCTTAAACATATGATATTTTCATCAAAATCGTTAGACCCATTTCTGAGAAGATTAAAATTTTCCAAAAATGTTCCATGTAAAGGGTAATCTCGGGTGGGGGGATTTTCTTGAAAACCTTCGTGTCACATCTCTGGAAGATACTGAACGTAAAAACCAAGTTTGGCGTTTATCCGGCTGTTCGTTTCTGAGTTATGCTGTTCGCAGACACACACACACGGACATGTTTCCAAAATTTTTTGGGGGGGATTCAGGGAGTCTCAAAACATATATTTCCGGTGAAATATCGGTATCGAATTTTTGAGTGGAATATAATACTTCCCCTACTTACTATACGTAGTAGAGAAAGTAATAGCTTAAGAGTGTAGCTTTCAAATGTAGGTAATAAACGTTGATATTTGCATTTCGTTAATTGTTTATTTCAAAACGTCTGGTACTTTCTGAATTACCCTCGTGTTTCCATGACATCGCGAGAAACAACTGAAAATCGTAGTATGGAATTTTAAGGCCAGCTTATAGCGATCAGTTCCTAAACATCTGACTGTAGCTGCAGATGTTTGTCTCAAAATGAAGTAGATAAAGTAAGCTTTCGTAACGTCTGTGGCCCCGTTCGGGAGCTCGTGGGTTCGATTCCCGCGGTCGATGATCCTGAACCATGGATTTTTTCGGGTTTTTCCCCGGGTCGCTAGGCGAATGCTGGGAAAGTTAATTACATCCCCCGAATTTTCTGTCCTGCCATTTCACCTCCATTCTCATTTCACTTCACCTTTCATCTGCTTGGTCTGTTTCAGGATTGAAACGTCTCGACGTTGCATAGCAGGGGAAAAGGATGCTTTATGTTACCTTTCGTCTCCGGAAGGGAGGCGGTCTCCGAGTTCGGGGCCCAGTGGGTAGTGCAAACCTGCAGGGAGGAGGTATGCCCTGTCTTCTGATCCGGCCGTCCTGTCTGTCACGTCACCCCTCCATCCCAAGGGTTTCCCGTCAGAAAAGATCTTGTAGGTCGAGGTGGCAAGTCCCCCTTCGTAAGAATAGTTTTTATGCCCATTAATAAATGATATAAGGGTAGCAAAAGTCATTCTATGTGAAGGTTAAATTGGGATGGGGAAGTTTTCTTGAAAATGTTCGTGTTGGCAGGTATGCAATACTTTATCTATAAGGACATGCTTATGTGCTTGTTGCGAATTCGCAGTTATTTAATTTCCTTCCTGCGCGTCTCTGATTAGATTAGGGCCAAACTTAAATGTACACAAGACAGTAAAGCCACAATTTGCCGGCGCTACCAACCTTGCGAGCACTCAGAAAGCTTATCTATAGCTGCTACCGCCAAATTGTGCTTTCTAGCCGAAAAGAAAATCAGGCCACGTTAAATAAGTTACAATACTGCAGCAGCAGCAGCAACAACAACAAGGGGCTTTTATGTTACCACCACGACGACGACGGAGTCCTTCCTCCTTGCGCGGCTAAGTGCTAAGACTGCGGGCCCCGCACTGATCTAATTACGGACGCCAGGTAAAGTAGTTCGCCATTACCGAGCTTTTAAGGCGGGTTAGCCAAGTTGTCGGGAGAAAGGGGTTACGCCGCTGAGGTCACCCGCCACCCTCTAACACAAAGCGATGGGGAAGCATCACGCCGGCTTCTCTTTATTAGGTTTGTCCTTACCTTGCCAGAGCTTCTTCTTGCACCGGTGAACGAGAAATTGCGCTGCACGTCCTTGTGACTCCCACTTAATCTACTTGTATTGTATTAATCTAAGGGTAATATTCTGGTGCCTAAGTGGCCCTCGTCTTCATTACACACACCAGCCACCTTTTATAAACTGATTAGTGATCCGAATGTGACGCTTATACAACCAGAATTCCTTTATCGGCCAGTGGATAAACACTTAATAACAAAGACAAACGAGTATAGCGCCCTTTAATCGAGCTTCGCTTATCCGACTTTCCGTATAATCGGACATCACGCCGCAAAAAATAAACCTTAGCAGAAATAGTCGAATGTTTAACAACTGGACGCTACATGCTGGATTTAGAATTCCATACTGTTTCCATGACATCGCCAGAAACAACTGAATGTTGACAGAACTTTAAAAGAATAACAAAAAATCTGATGTGTTATACTCACATGACTTTCTCTACTCTAGTACAAACTATTTTTACAAACGCTTATTCTCCATCTACTTCATGTTAATCGAGATAAACATTTGCAGACTCTATCTTATTGCTAAGTTTCTTGTAGATGTAAGGGGAATATATATTTACAAGGGCAATATAGAAATACAGTAGCCTTTAAGCATAGACATATCTCTTAATAGCTGGATGCTAGGTGCAGCACCATTCCCTTTGCCACAGATTAATACTCTTTGCACATCCAAGACAAAAAAATGAATAACGAATTCCCATTTGAGAAAATAAGTATTCAAAAATTTAAAGGAATAACAAGCAATATCTCGAAAATGGTTCACTCAAAAAGAATGTATATGATATAAATTGTGTATTTTAACACGATCTACATTTTTGTGTAGTAAAAGTTTGTCTATCTCTTATGGTTTACCAGTTATGCAAAAGTCGTTCACAATGAAGAATACTTTTGGAGACATTCCCAGAAAATTCGAGATATACATTTCATTTGTCATGTAAATATCTTAACCATACGATATTTTAATCAAAATCGTTAGAGCCATTTTTGAGAAAATTAAAATTTTCGAAAAATGTTCCATGTAAAGGGTAATCTGGGGTGGGGGAATTTTCTTGAAAACCTTCGTGTCGCATCTCTGGAAGATACTGAACCTAAATACAAAGTTTTGTGTTTATCCGACTGTTCGTTTCTGAGTTATGCTGTTCACAGACAGTCACACACACAGACATGTTTCCAAAAATGCTTTTTACTTTCTCCACTACGTATAGTAAGTAGGGGAAGTATTGTATTCCACCCAAAAATTCGATACCGAGATTTCACTGAAAATAAATGTTTTGAGTTTCCTGAATAAAAAAAAAAGCATTTTTGGAAACATGTCCGTGTATGGGTCCGTCTATCTGTGAACACCATAACAGAAAACGGAAAGTCGGATAAATACCAAATTCAGTATTTGAGTTTAAGATTTTCCAAGGATGCACCCGAAGATTTTCAAGAAAATTTCCCACCCCAGACTGCACTTTACAAGGCAGATTTTCGAAAATTTTGATTTGCTCAAAACTCTCTCAATGATTTTGATTAAAATATCACGTGTTTAAGATACTTTCATGGAAAATAAAATGCATATCTTGAATTTTCTGGGAATGTCCCCAAAAGCCTTCTTCAGGTTATTCCTTGTTATTTATTTGAATTTTCCAATACTTATCTTTTTCTCAAATGGGAATTCGTTATTCGTTTTTTTATGTCCTGGACATACAAAGAGAATGGAATGCGCCACATAGCAACCAGCTCTTAAAACATTTGACTACCGCTTAAAGCCTACCAATTCCCCTTGCATCTACAAGAAAATTATAAGCTGGTTGCGTGGCTCAGTCGGTAGAGTAACTGCCAGCTGTGCGAGGGGTCCCGGGTTCGATTCCCTGCTGGGGGTGGGAAAGGTTACCACTTATAGGTAAGCAGCAGAGAAAGTAGAAACGGCGGGATATCTTATTCGAGTATAACCAATACGCAGTTTTAGGCACCCATCATGATTCACTCACCTGATAACTAACCTCCTGCTCCAGGATAGCTCTGTTCTCTGGGTTATCACTGCAACAGGCCAACAGCGTTGGGAACAAAAGACTAGACAACTTCGGATTGCTGAAATATGGGAACGGCAGATTACAGAGCTGCTGCAGCACTGTCGGCATATATCCTGACTGGATCATCATCTGCAAAATGAAACCCATTAAAATTAATATCAGTTGTTAACGCAGCAAGTGGATAATCCCGAAGACTGCATACTGTAATATTAGTATTATAAATTGTAGGAAATAAATCATTAAACAATTCGGCATCCAAATCTGACAAATGAGTGTGTACCCACATGTTCGTAAATGATACGTTAGCTTCTCTCTCTGTATTTAATTTGTTGTTACCTGGCGTGTTAAACCGATAAGCAAGACATTCCCTTCCTGGGTCAGAAGTGAGCAGGTGTTACGGTCTGTAATGCAGTCTATTATCAGCACAATATGGTAACTAATTATAAATTCAGGTCTTAATTATTTTACATTATTATTTTTATTGGCACCCGTGGAATAATGAGCCAATTATGCACGATACTGAATACAGAGCAGCCTGTTTATAATGGTAAGGTTGCTTAAGATAATTTTTTGGTCGACCAGACTGTAATACGACGATTACTTACATCTGACGTAACTGAACTGTTACAGCATCCATAGTACTTCAGCGACTCATTATGGTGTTACTGGACTGCGCGCGCAGCTCTCCCATACCTTTACCACCTTCAAAGCAGCAGTCCACTGGGATCCGTTCTCCAGATAAACAATGAAATATGTTTGTTTAAAATAAAATAAATTCTCTTCGTTGTAAGTTTAATAATCTAATAAATTGAGTTCATTGCCTTTGCTTCAATGTGTAGCTTTCACGTTACCTGTAAAAATCAATAAATACGGCGCAGAATATTCAGTGCTGCCATCTGTTACACTACTCGCAAACACGCTCAAGGTGCTGGCATCCGATCAGCATTTAATTACACGCAATTAGCAAGGTAAGATCTTTTTTTTTTAAAAAAACTCAAAGTACTGTGGTCGACAGTCGTATGCAACTTGGCTAGTTGGTACACCGTTGCAATCTGGTAGCTTTTACCGGTGTTTTAGTAGAATTCAGGAACTACATCATTCAATTTGGTTTTGTACAAACGGCGATGTGAAAACAATATGGAACTGTCATCGCAAAGAGTCGCGTCTACTACAGTCAACTGTTTGTGTACTGAGGTCGACAACCGTGAATCATGTCCTTCCCTCTTATTGGAGACAACCTCGACTTAATAAAATGGGGTCGTCCTCCGAGGTCTAGCGGTACCATGGTAGCTCCCGAGGTCGCGGGTACAAACCCGGCGGAGGTCTATGGAGATTTTCGGGCATAAAATCCTTAGCATGACTTCCTTTGGAAGGGAAGTAAAGCCGGTGGTCATGTGTTGTAGATTTACGTCATATACACTACGTGATCAAAAGTATCCGGACACCTGGCTGAAAATGACGTACAAGTTTGTGGCGCCCTCCATCGGTAATGCTGGAAGTCAATATGGTGTTGGCCCACCCTTAGCCTTGATGACAGCGTTCACTCTCGCAGGCATACTTTCAATCAGGTGCTGGAAGATTTATTGGGGAATGGCAGTCCATTTCTCACGGAGTGCGGAACTGACGACAGGTATCGATGTAGCTCGGTGAGGCCTGGCACGAAGTCGGCGTTCCAAAACATCCCAAAGGTGTTCTACAGGATTCAAGTCAGGACTCTGTGCAGGCCAGTCCATTACAGAGACGTTATTGTCGTGTAATCACTCCGCCACAGCCCGTGCAGTATGAACAGGTGCTCGATTGTGTTGAAAGATGCAATCGCCATCCCCGAATTGCTCTTCAACAGTGGGAAGCAAGAAGGTGCTGCTTAAAATATCAATGTAGGTCTGCGCTGTGATCGTGCCACGCAAAACAATAAGGGGTGCAAGCCCCTTCCAGGAAAAACACGACCATACCATAACACCACCACCTCCGAATTTCACTGTTGGCACTACACACGCGGGCAGATGACGTTCACCGGGCATTCGCCATACCTACACCCTGCCATCGGATCGCCACATTGTGTACCGTGATTCGTCACTCCACACAACGTTTTGCCACTGTTCAATCGTGTAATGTTGACGCTCCTTACACCAAGCGAGGCGTCTTTGGCATTTTCCTGCGTGATATGTCGCTTATGAGCAGCCGCTGGATCATGGTATCCAAGGTTTCTCACCTCACGCCTAACTGTCATAGTACTTGGAGTGGATCCTGATGCAGTTTGGAATTGCTGTGTAATGGTCTGGATAGATGTCTGCCTATTACTCTTTACGACCCTCTTCAAATGTCGGCGATCTCTGTCAGTCAACAGACGAGGTCGGCCTGTATGCTTTTGTTCAGTACATGTCCCTTCATGGACCTAAGAATGTTTAGGAAATCTCGCGTACAGACTTCTGGCACAAGTGACACCCAATCACCTGACCACGTTCGAAGTTCCGTGAGTTTCAAGGAACGTTTTCACCAAGATATTGAGGAAATGGAGAGGAGGTACCAGGGGAGATGGAATGAAAATATGATGGCCGACTACTGTTGGATGTTGAGGAGGGACAGTCATCTTCAAGGATCTGCAAGGAACTCAAAGAAGCGAAAGTTTGAAAAAAATTAAATGAAACACTTTGGCTTCTTGTTAAGTTAAAATGTGGTCATGAAATAAATTAGGGGAGTTCTTGAGAGTATTCTTAAAATGTTTCTTAAATAAAAACTTACCTTGTGTGAAATGGTATTTGAATACTTTTCTACGCTCATTAGTAAAATTGTCAAAACATTACTTCTTATTTTGTGTAAAAACCTGACGTGATAGAAAAAAACGAAAGTTATATCAGGAATCAGCATAAAAACTTGATTCAAGAACACCAACTTTTAAGAAATCATCTCACAAAAAGTTTGAAGCTGCAGACTAGTGTAATCAGACGCTAAATGGAAGCTATGATATTCCAAAGGTGTCTATAAACCAAGACGAAGAATAACATATTAGTTTGTTCGTCCGTGGTGTTATAATGTTTTGCTTAATGAGTTATCGTTTTAGAGGACGTCCACGACGGCGTGGTATGCTGCATAGGGATTCTTCAAATGTAAGAACTAGAAATCGAATGTGGGTACAAGCTATTCCTAAAACAGAGTAAGTCCATTAGGCCGTATGAGTACTGAAAATAAAAACTCTATTGCAGAGTTCAGTGCAGATCTGATTCTGTTTTATATGTGCAATTTAAGTATACCTATGAACATAGTTTCTGCTTTCAACAAAATTACAGTCTTTATTAGCCATTAGTTGTTCTTATAAAGCAATTTTACAGCTGTGGCACGTTGAGCCACAGATCACATCTCCATTTTAACAACAGCATAAAATATGCGAACAATTAACATTAATTTTATACTGCTAACATTACACGATAAAATTACTTAGGGATTGAAAAAATTTGGTTTCACTCACTCACCCCATGGTAGAAAAATCTGATGTGTTGCATTCACATGACATTCTCTACTCTTGTACAAACTATTTTTACAAACGCATATTCCCCACATACGTCATCTTATTGCTAATTTTCCTGGGAATATGGTAGGCTTTAAGCGATAGTCAAATGTTTTAAGAGCTGATTGCTATGTGGCGTATTCCATTCTCTTTGTATGTCCAGGACATAAAAAAAACGAATAACGAGTTCCCACTTGAGAATAAGTATAAGTTTTGAAAATTCAAACCAATAACAAGGAATGTCTCGGAAATGGTTCACTCGGCAAAAAAAAAAAAAAAAAAAAGAAATGTATATGACAAATTGTGTGTTTTAACGAAATCTACATTACTGTGTAGTAAAACTTTATCTATCTCTTACGGTTTTCCAGTTATCCAAAAGTCATTCAGAACAAAGAGGACTTTTGGGCACATTCCCAGAAAATTCAAGATATAAATTTCAATTCCATAAAATATCTTAAACATACGATATTTTAATCAAAATCGTTAGTCATTTTTGAGAAAATCAAAGTTTTCGAAAAATGTTCCATGTAAAGGGTAGTCTGGGGTGGGGGGATTTTCTTGAAAATCTTTGAAAGATACTAAACCGGGATACCAAGTTCGGTATTTATCCGACTTTTCGTTTTAGAGTTATGCTGTTCACACACGGAACTTTTTTCTAAAATGATTTTTACTTTCTCTACTACGTATAGTAAGTAGGGGAAGTATTGCATTCCACCCAAAAATTCGATACCGAGATTTCACCGGAAATACATGTTTTGAGACCTCCTGAATCCAAAAAAAGCATTTTTGGAAACATGTCCGTGTGTGTGTCTGTGTGTGTGTGTGTGTCTGTGTGTGTGTGTGTGTCTGTGTGTCTGTGAACAGCATAACTCAAAAACTAACAGTCGGATAAACACCAAACTTGGTATTTAGGTTCAGTATCTTCCAGAGATGCGACACGAAGATTTTCAAGAAAATCCCCCCACCCCAGACTACCCTTTACATGGAACATTTTTCGAAAATTTTAATTTTCTCAAAAATGGCTCTAACGATTTTGATGAAAATATCATATGTTTAAGATAATGTCATGAGAAATGAAATGTATATCTCGAAATTTCTGGGAATGTCTCCAAAAGTATTCTTCATTATGAACGACTTTTGCATAACTGGTAAACCATAAGAGATAGACAAAATTTTACTACACAAAAAATGTAGATCGCCTTACAATACACAATTTATGTCATATACATTTTTGTTGTTGAGTGAACCGTTTTCGAGATATTGCTTGTTATTTCCTTAAATTTTCCAATACTTATACTTTTTCTCAAATTCGTTATTCATTTTTTTATGTCCTGGACATGCAAAGAGAATGGAATGCGCCACATAGCAACCAGCGATAAAATACTTGACTATCGCTTTAAAGCTACCATATTCCCCTTGCATCTACAAGAAAATTGCAATAAGATTGACATCTCGATATCTCGATTAATATGAAGCATATGGAGAATAGGTGTTTGTAAAAATAGATTGTACAAGAGTAGAGAAAGTCATGTGAGTGTAACACATCAGATTTTTTTATGTCCTGGACATGCAAAGAGAATGGAATGCGCCACATAGCAACCAGCGTTAAAATATTTGACTATCGCTTAAAAGCTACCATATTCCCCTTGCATCTACAAGAAAATTACCAATAAGATTGACATCTCGATATCTCGATTAACATGAAGCATATGGAGAATAAGCGTTTGTAGATAGATTGTACAAGAGTAGAGAAAGTCATGTGAGTGTAACACATCAGATTTTTTTTAATTCAGGGGGCCTCAAAACATGTATTTCCGTTGAACTCTCGGTATCAAAATTTTTGGTGGAATGCCATCCTTCCCCTACTTGCTATACAACTAAAAAGAGGACTTCAAAAGGATATTATGCGGTTCCACTGAAAATTTAAATAGCTAAGCAACCCAGGTTTATTTCTTTTGGAGAAGAAAACGGACAAACTCAACGCCATACCAAGGTCACAAACAGACAGCCCACATCCTTTCACTATGGTAATTTGCCTCGCATCTGCCACATGTGTCAAAATGCCTGCCGGTCAGTCATGGGGTAATTAAATATGCAAATTGCATCGCGCAACACCTATCGGCTTGGAAAACAAATACATAATGAAAACAGGATAAGATAGAATACGCGATAAAAGACACCAGCAAGTAAACCCTTGACAACGATTAATTTAGTATTTGGAGGTACAGTCTTAGCAAGATTTTCTGCAATGAAATTATAGTACTCAATGCTTGGAAACTTAATAAACATAATAAAACAGCACTTTCACACGACTTACATTACCGACTATATTTCATTTTTACTTTCTCTACTACGTATAGTAAGCAGGGGAAGTATTGTATTCCACCTAAAAATTCGATACGAGATTTCACCGGAAATACATCTTTTGACACACCTGAAACCAAAAAAAGCATTTTTGGAAACATGTCCGTGTATGTGTGTCTGTGAACAACATAACTCAGAAACGAACAGTCGGATAAACACTAAACTTGGTATTTAGGTTCAGCATCTTCCAGAGATGCGACACGAAGGTTTTCAAGAAAATTCCAACCCAGATTACGCTTTCAATGGAAAATTTTAATTTTCTCAAAAATGGCACTAACGATTTTAATTCAAATATCATATGTTTAAGATATTTTCATTACAAATGAAATGTATATCTCGAATTTTCTGGGAATGTCTCCAAAAGTATTCTTCATTGTGAACGACTTTTGCATAACTGATCTTTGACATAATCTGATGTGTTACACTCACATGCCTTTCTCTACTCTTGTACAAGCTATTTTTACAAACGCTTATTCTCCATATGCTTCATGTTAATCGAGATGTTAATCTTATTGCTAATTTTCTGGTAGACGCAAGAGGAATTGGTAGTCTTTAAGCGATAGTGAAATATTTTAAGAGCTGGTTGCTATGTCGGTATTCCATTCTCTTTGCATTACCAGGACAAATAAAAAAATTGAATAACGAATTTTCGAAAAAGTATAAAGTATTGGAAAATTTAAGGGAATAACAAGCAATATCTCGAAAATGGTTCACTCAAAAAAAGTGTATATGACATAAATTGTGTATTTTAAGGCGATCTACATTTTTTGTGTAGTAAAATTTTGTCTATCTCTTATGGTTTACCAGTTATGCAAAAGTCGTTCACAATGAAGAATACTTTTGGAGACATTCCCAGAAAATTCGAGATATACATTTCATTTGTTATGAAAATATCTTAAACATATATTTTAATCAAAATCGTTAGCCATTTTTGAGAAAATTAATATTTTCGAAAAATGTTCCATGTAAAGGGTAATCTGGGGTGGGGGGATTTTCTTGAAAATCTTCGGGTCGCATCTTTCAAAGATATTGAACTAAAATACCAATTTGGCGTTTTATGCGAGTTTTTGTTTTTGAGTTATGCTGTTCACGGACGGACGGACGGACGGACACACACACACACACACAGACCCCACATGGACGATTTTCTAAAAATACTTTTTCTTTTGAATTCAGGGGAAATCAAAACATGTATTTGCGATGAAATCTCGGCACCCAATTTTTGGGTGGAACGCAACGCCTTCTCTAAATATGTACTAATGTACGTGGTAGACACACATGTTTATCTCGATTTAACATGAAGTAAATAGAAGAATCAGCGTCGTAGTTTGTACAAGAGTGAGTAGAAAAAGTCATGTGAGTACAACATATAAGATTTTTTTTGTATTCAGGATTCAAAGCATGTATTTTCTGTGAATTCTTGATATCGACACTTTGTGTGAAATTCAACACTTTGTCTACCTATTAGGTACGTGGTAGTGAAAATAATGATGGGAAACACGCAACCTTAATTTATTACTACAGCTTGAATGCTTTTAAACTCAGTTTGATAAGATTCCTTCACCAGGCTATTGCAGAACACTGAGAATGTATCTAAATAAATATTGTATAAAAGAATATAAGAATGCAACAAGTGACCATTATTTCTTAACCAGTAAGTATAACACACTAAGATAGGGCTTCAATAATATACAGGGTGATTTATGAAGAACTGACACATTTATTACTTTAATTGTTTCAAAACGAGTTATGCTAGTGACAACTTATTATACCTGAAACGCAGAGAAATTTTGTGAGATTGTTTACCTCTATAGCAAATGTTGAAAATGTCCTCCATCCTGCATAAGGCACAACTCAACACGTCATTCCATGTTACTGGCCACTCGGTGGAGGACTCCTGTTGTCAATAGCTTGAATCTTCTGTGTACTGTTGTGCTTCAGACCGTACAATGTCTGGGGACGTGTGGCATAAACCCTGTCTCTGAAGTGTCAAATCCGGAGATCTCGGTGGCCACAGGTTCTTGGAAATTATCCGGTCGTCAAAGAAACTTGCAATTAGTGCGATGGATTCATTTGATGTACGGCATGTAGCGCCGTCCTGCTGAAAATATCCTTGACTCAGTTCTACATCGTCTAGCTGCTCAGCAAGCTCCATGAAAATCCGTCGGTACTCTGCAGTGTTCACATTGTTTTCATAAACAATTGGTCCCACTATTCTCTGTGCGGATGTTGCGCACCAAACTCCCGATTCTAACCGGGTGCCGGATAAATGGAACCATGTGATGGACAATATGGCAGGATTTTGCACAATGAACGCCTGAAACCAACGACAATAACTCAGTCATCTATCCTTATTTGGTTGCTGTAACTGATGAAAAACCGTAATCCTATACGGCTTTAGGTCTGCACTTTTCACAACTCTCTGACACATTGAGTAGCTGTACCCTGTCTCCTGCGACAAACGTCTTAATGTATTTTTGAGTGACTAATCCAGTCCTGCTCTTACGTCAACAACAACCGTGGTAAGCCCAGATGAACGAGTTTTGCCTTTTTCACTCATCAGAGATCCAGTTGTTTCCTATTTGTTTACCAGTCCCAGTGTTGTGTTTCTTTGGGGAATTCTCTCTGCACATCTAGTGACAGGCAATCGAAACTCAAGAACATTCTGCTTAATTTGGTGCTAAAATTGGGGCATTGAGTGAATTTCGAACAGAATAATTAAAGAAAGAAATGTGTTAGTTCTTCACAAATCATCCTGTACATATAATAAAACGCGAACAAAAATTCTTCGGTAACTTTCGCTTCTGGATAGATCACGCGGTGTATGATTGAGGCCACAAACATAGCATTCTTTACATTTTTATCTTCTCTTCTACTTACCTATATATCAAGTACGCAAAATAAGCTTTACGTTACAAGGTGCATACATAAGGTTTTAGTAAAAGCTCTCTATATTATATTAAAATAAACGCAAGTACTGTATAAATATGCATATGTCATTTGTTGACATATTCTTACAGCCGCCTGAATCCTACGCTATGAACCGTACCAAAGCCACTGTAAGTTTAAAGGAGTTATAAACAAAACCACATGACAAGAGAGCACCTTATTCGCTGGTGGGCAAACTACTTCTCCCGCTTAGCACGCCATCTCTTCCTGTACAATCTACATAAAACAGTTCAATTGAGATTGTAACATTTTGTGGTTATTTTTGAGCAGAGAAATTTAAAAAAACTCATTACTGTAATACTTCAATCTATGAAACCAAATGTGTTTGTTCAAATTCACCTATAACTAAATGAACGGTCATATCAGAGAGGAGTTTGAGAGGGTATGCGCAGGCGCAGCAGTTTGAGACATTTGTGTTAAATGTTTTTACCAAATTCTATGAAAAGTACGCATCTTTAAATGACAATGAAGAGAGTTTGCAGTTGTTTAGTAGTAATTGAACTTTTTTGTTAGTGATGCAGAATCGGTGCTCGGATTGCTTGGGTCGCGTTTGTTCTCTGTTGTTTGTTTATATTCTCTGCTACGTAGAAGTAAACAAAGGAAGTATTGCATTCCACCCAAAAATTCGATATCGAGATTTCACCGGAAATATATGTTTTGAGGTGCCCTGAATTCAAATAATTTTTGGAAACATGTCCGTCTGTGTGTCTGTGAACAGCATAACTCAGAAACGAACAGTCGGATAAACACCAAACTTGGTATTTAGGTTCAGTATCTTCCAGAGATGCGACACGAAGGTTTTCAAGAAAGTCCTCCCACCCGAGACTACCCTTTACATGGAACATTTTTCGAAAATTTTAATTTTTTCAAAAACGACTCTTACCGATTTTGATTAAAATATCATATCTTTAAGATATTTTCATGACAAATGAAATGTATATCTCGAATTTACTGGGAATGTCTCCAAAAGTGTTCTTCATTGTGAACGACTTTTGCATAACTGGTAAACCGCAAGACATACACAAAATGTATGTCATATCCTCTATTTCCCAGACTTTCCATGTTATTTCTTTGAATTTTCCAATACTTATCTTTTTCTCAAATTGGAATTCGTTATTCGTTTTTTATGTCCCGGACATGCAAAGAGAATGGAATATTCCACATAGCAACCAGCTCTTAAAATATTTGACTATCGCTTAAAGCCTACCAATTCCCCTTGCATCTACAAGAAAATTAGCAATAAGATTAACATCTCGATTAACATGAAGCATATGGAGAATAAGCGTTTGTAAAAATAGTTTTACAAGAGTAGAGAAAGTCATGTGAGTGTAACACATCAGGTTTTTGTAACCCATAGTACTAATCATTTTTAACTTGTTGACTCATAAAAGGTTAAAGCAAAGGTGGTATACTGATATTAGTCAATAAATGAAGATTTCTAAACCTAAATCTGAAGTTAAGAACAGTTTGATCCAGTACGTTTAATCACAGATGAACTGTTCAGGTGCTACTTTTATTTGTCTACTCTTAGTATTATGTGTTAGAAGACAAAATATAGGAATAAGACATACAATGTTTAAAAGCTAATGATCCCCAAGCTGCGCAGTGTACCGTATTCGCATTCTGTCTAAAGCAATTCCTCCTAAGGGTCTAAGTTACCGCCATTCTCCACGTGGTGTGCCATGTGCTGGGCGGGAGTACTACGTTAAGTTTTGTTTACTTCTGCTTTAAACTTAAGAGTGAAAAAGATATATAGCGTTGACCGTAACAATACGAGATGCGGATGTAGATTGCAGTGCTTATTCTGAGCGCTCGTTTCTGAACAACAAGCTTGGACTCAAAATCCCAAGGAAATTTCAATCCGAGCCAGAAACATTGAATCGGAACTGATGCCAGCAAAATCTCGGTAGCAGTACGAGAAGCGATATATTGCACAGGCTGCTAAAGTACTATTTTTCGACGTTTGTTGACGTCATTGCTCAAAAACGAGAAGTCTGTTAAAAACCAAACTTGGTATTTATGTGGAGCATCCTCCATACGAAGATTTTCAAGAAAATATTAACCCGAAACTACCATATATATGACATTATATACACCTCTTAGGTATTTTACAGAGTTTTCGCTTCTGAGTTGAGGTGTTCACGGACACGCAGGCACGCGCATGTACACAGATGTTTTCTCTAAAACTCTGATGTGTTGCAATTACATGACCTCCCTTATTCCCTCTTTCGCAAACTATACCTATAAAATCTTATTCTTCTATCCTATTCTTGTTAATCGAATTAAACTTTCAACAACTTGGAGTATTGTAGTTCTTATGTAGAGGAGCCGAACTTGAAGTAGTTGCAACCGCACGTATGGTAAAAAGTTTCCGGTAGCCTTCGCCCCAAATGTACTTTCCGATGGCCTTTACCCCAAATTTATACAAATATTAACTTTGTAATTTGAATGTTTTTTTTTTTAAATATTATATATTTATTTTTAGAGATATGAATGTCTTAGCAGGGAGTGGTGCGGCTAAGAATGTAGGCTTACACAGATTATAATTTTACTTCACTTATTTTATTAATGCTTGACACGATTTAAATAACACTTCACTGATAGAGTGAGAGCTGTGAGATTTGTTTTTTTTTATTAAATACTTGCACTTCTTAACACGTAAACTATTTTTGTCTCACACTGAATACGAGGACGCATCTCGCGTCCGCTTAGGAACACCCTCTACAAGCAACTGACTTCTGAATTTGTAAATGTTGCTCCATTTTAGTTTCTGATTGGTTAATCCTACTCCAATAGAATACCTTCCTTTAACTAAAGCTTTTTCTGGTTGTTGATTGGCTATTTTATAAATTGTCACAAAAATTACATTATTGCTTTCAAGAATTACAAGTAGCATTGTTAAACTTTCTTACTCATTATTGCCTCAAGGTTACCTCATTGTTAGCAACTTTTAACCTACTATTCTCACAGCTCCTACATTATTAAATTACGTAATACATTCAGATAACATTATTGAACATGTATACAATAATATAAACATATATAATGACTGTAATATACACTTTTTATATATTGTTACATACACATATTGCTTTAACGCGGACTTTTATTGAATTTACATATTATATAATTAGACTGAAATCATCTAAGTGTTAAAAATACTGCCTCAGCGTTTTTTTATTTTTCTCTTACGATTTATCATTTATACAGAGTTACACAAACTTCATTTAGAATGAAGAGATGTTGACAGTCTATTCGCAAAAAATTCATTACAGATATTCATTTTCAATGTCATCTAAATATCGTAAACATATGCTATTTTAATAAAAATTGTTAGAAAATTTTGTGAGAAAATAAAAAATAACGAAATAATTTCCATGGAAAGGGCAGTTTGCGGTGTAGGGGATTTTCTCCAAAATCTTCGTGTCACATTCTTGGAAGATACTGAACTTAAGTGCCAAGTTTTGGATTTTACAGAGTTTTTATTTTTGAGTTATGCAGTAAGAATTCCATCAAAATACTTGATGTCGCGATTTTACTGGAAATATGTTTTGAGGCCTCTGAACCCTTCCCCCAAAATCATTTTTAGAAAAAGGTCCGTGTGTGTGTGTCTTGAACAACATAATTCGAAAAGTCAAATAAACACCAAACTTGGTATTTAAGTT
This sequence comes from Deroplatys truncata, assembly GCA_030765065.1. NCBI lineage: Eukaryota > Metazoa > Arthropoda > Insecta > Mantodea > Mantidae > Deroplatys > Deroplatys truncata. The sequence continues at coordinate 12,565,947 of CM060979.1, forward strand.
CAGTATCTTCAAAATATGTGACACTAACATTTTCAAGAATATCCCCTCACCCCAAACTCCCTTTGCAGGGAATATTTTCGAATTTTTTTATTTTCTAAAAAATAGCTAACAACTTTGATTAAAATACCACATATTAAATATATTTACTTTACAAATAAAGTTTATATCTTAAATTTTCTGGGAATAGGCTCTGAGGTCCTCTTCATTCGGAAAGAATTTTGTATAATCTTGTGTAACTGGTAAACGTTAACGATAGATGAAAACATACTACAAAAAAAAAGTAGATCTCTTTAAAACAAACAATTTATTTCAAATAACTTTTTGTAGGGCATCATTTCCGAGATATCCCTCATTAATGGTTCGAATTTGTAATACTTTCCGTTCTTTTCAAGTCCTATCAACATTCAGTTGTTTCTCGCGATGTCATGGAAACAGTATGGAATGTTAAGTCCAGCATATAGCGTCCAGTTGTTAAACATTTGACTATCGCTGTTCTCTTTGTATCTATAACGAAATGTGTAATGTAGCTGTTTCTACAAAGGTATATTTCGGTTATAATAAAGTAAGTAGAAAAACTAATAAGCGATAGGGGTAAAGAAAGTCATGTGAACGTAACGCACAAGCCTTTTCTAATCTGGGAGCTCAAAACATGCACTCGCAGTCTAATTTTTGTTGGATTACAATACTTTCTCTGGCCTGGAGTGCGGGAATTTCACAAAGCAAATAGAGACTCGCCTACTGCCTAGATCCATAAAACCAGAAAGATGCGGGCAAAGTCAGTACCGGATGTACAACAAAAAATCGTCGAGCAGGATATCCCTCATGAAGAAGACGGTTCCACTTGTTACTTCCTACGGGCCGCTGGAACACGCATGGTGGTTACACCTGTGGCATACACCTGCCTTTTCGCTCTCTGTGAGAAAGATTTTTTATAAGAACCGGCGTCAATTGCAACATGACAATCACACAATTGTACTACTCTCTTACCCGGCTACGGTCAATCCCCTCATTTATATCTTAGAAGTGTAAATTCGAAACATTTCCGTAACCTAACAGCACAAGAAAAGTTCTCAGTGTTTCATACCCAGAAATGGGTATGAAAAATTGGTGGTGTTTTTCTGATTTTTTTAAACTTCCTTCTGAGAAGTCTTCTATACACATATTTCTGATGTATTGTGTACCCACTATCGTTTATTAGTGGTATACACACTAATCTTATAAAAGCCTTACTTTTCTATCTATTACATTTTAATCGAGATAAACCTTTACAGAAACAGCTACATTACACATTTCGTTATAGAGAACAGCGATAGTCAAATGTTTAACAACTGGACGCTATATGCTGGCCTTAAAATTCCTTACTGTTTCCATGACATCGCGAAAAACAACTGAAAATCGATAGGAATTTAAAAGAATGGCAAAGTATTGAACAATTCGAACCTTAATAACGGATATCTGAGAAATGGCTTGTACCAGAAAAAAAGTTATTTCAAATAAATTGTGTGTTTTAAAGAGATCTACATGTTTGTGTAGTATCTTTTCGTCTATCGCTTAACGGTTACCAATTATGCAAGCTTATATAAATTCCTTCTGAATGAAGTGGTCTTGACATGCTTAGAAAATTCAAAATATATATTTTACCATGAAAATATCTGAAACATATGGTATTTTAATCAAAATCATTACATCCATTTTTCGAGGAAATAAAAAAATAAATAAAATAAAATATATTTCCAGTAAATCTCGATATCGAATTTTTGGGCGGTATTCAATACTTCCTCCTTACTAACAGTACGTAGTGGAAAAAGTAAAAACGAATAGCGACTAGCCACTTGTGAGACGTACAAGTATTTGGCAGTTCAAACCAATAACAAAGAATATCTCGGAAATGGTTAACGCCACAAAACATTTTATTCGACATAAATTATGTTCTTTGACGATATCTGCATTTTCTGTGTTGTAAGACTTTGTCTGTATCTTGCGGTTTACTAGTTACAAAAAAGTCATTCAGAATGAAGAGGACTTCACAGGTTAATTCCAGAAAATTCAAACAAACAAACAAATACCTAACACACATACTATTTAAATCAAAATCGTTAGAACCATTTTTCAGAAAATAAAAAAATAACGAAAAATGTGCATATTAAGAAAGGGTAGTTGAAAATCTTCGTTTCGCATCTTTGTAAGATACTGAACTTAAATATCAATTTTGGCATTTATTCGAGCTTTTGTTTTTGGGTTATGCTGTTCATAAATACACACAATGGCCTTTATCTAATATTTTATTCATTGGACCTCAAAACGTGCATTTCCAATGAAATCTCGTCATCAAATGTTGGATATCTACTAGGTATATGAGAGAGAAGGAGAGAGTTAAAAGCCATTCCTCTGTCTCATAAAACAGGTATGTTTCATTTATATCAAACTTGCACTGATTTGCACGATTCAATTCACCGAAATTCTTTAAGCCATCAAGTTGCGTGAAAGAGACAAGTGTTTGACTTTGAGGCCGGTCAGCTGAGGACGTCGGACAAGCACAAGATTAATTAAGGCCCTGCCGGAAATGGCGGCGAATAGCTTCAAGCAAAGGAGGGAGCCTTCGAGCCTCGATGGTCCGACAAGCTGGTTGATTCATCAACTTGCCCGGCGTCACCAACTACCTCATGCTAATAACCCTGGCAATATTAATTAAAAACTAACAAAAGAAACCCCACTCTTGAAAAATGCTACGAATACAACGTCTATGCTAATTAAAAGTATATGTATATAAAAACACTCTACTCTGGAGATAAATGACTGACACAGTTCGGAGATGGTATCACTGATTCTACAATAAACCCGGGACATCTACTTTTCACAATCAAGCTTAAGACCGTTTTTTTCTTTCTCTACTATTTACCTATAGTAAGTAGAGAAAGTATTATATCCCACCCAAAGTTCGATATAAAGCCTTCACCCAAAATACACGCTTGAGACTCCTCGAATACAAAAATATCTTGTGTTACATTTACATGGATTTTGTCTACCCATTCTTCAACAAAATATTCTTAAAAAAGCTTTGAAGTAGTTGAATTGCTACGCTCCACGTATGGACGCCAATTTGAAGTAGGTAGTTGCTGCTACGTATTGAAAGCCAGTTTGAAGAAGATGTATTATATTTCAACTGTTGGGGAGCCGAACTTGAAATTCGTTGCAATCGCACGTATAGTACCCGGTTTCCGGTAGCCTTCGCCCCAAGTTTAAAAATATTAGCTTTGTAATTTGACTGTTTCTTTAGATATTATATTTATGTTTGCATCGGCTGCGTCAGTATTATTGTTAGAGACATGTTTCTCTTTGCAGGGTTGTGGTGCGACTGAAGAATGTAGGCTTACACAGATTTTTAGTTTTAATTCACTGCTTTTTATTAAACCTTGACACAAATTAAATAGCACTTCACTGATATAGAGAGCTGTGAGATTCTTTTATTTAATACTTGCACTTTATAACACGTAAACTATTTTCGTCTCACACGAATACGTAATTATTTCTCGAGGACACATCTCGCTTCTGGTTATGAGCACTGTTTGGAGGCAACTGAACTGTTTTCCACCTCTTAAATGTGTAAGTTTCTGTATTTCAAGTCTCTGATTGGCTAATCCTAGTCCAACTTCATTTAACTAAAGCGTTTTCTGGTTATTGATTGGCTATTTTTAAACTGTCTCAAAATTTACATTATTGCTGCTCTAATAATGACTAGTAGCATATAAACTTCCTCACTCATTATTGCCTCAAGGCTACCTCATTGTTAGCAACTTTTGACCTATTTCTCACAGCTCCTACATTATTAAATTACGCAATACATTCACATAACATTATTACACATGTATACAACAATATAAACATATAGAAAGACTGTAATATACGCTTTTTAGATATTGTTACATACACATATTGTTTTAAGGCGGGCTCTTATTGAATTTACATATTTATATAATTAGACTGAAATTATTCAAGTGTTTAAAATACTGCCTCAGCTGATTCTAGCGCCTACTTCATGTTAATCGAAGTAAACATTTGTATAAATGGTTTTGTCACATATCTCCTTGCAGATACAATGGGAATAGAAGAATATAGTAGACTTAAGCGACAGTCAAATGTTTTAAGAGCTAATGGCTGTGATGACTTTGAAACTCCGTTCTCTTTGCGTGGCCACGAAGAAGGAAAAGGAAAAAAAAAGGAAGAAAAAAAAAGGCATCCAATTTAACAAAAGTATAAGTACTGGAAAATTCAAACCAATAACAAGGAATATCTAGGAAATGGTTAATTTAAAAAAATCTATTTGACATAAATTGTGTGCTTTAAGGAGATCTACAGTTTTTGCGTGTTAAGATTTACTCTCTCTGTTACACTTACCAAATGCACACATCCATGAGAAGTTTGCTGCAATATAAGCGGAAAGAATGGAAGTCAACAATGAGTGATGTTTTAGAGTTCATCTGCGTGGCAAGGCAGCACTGTCGTGCATTGAAGACAAAATGATAGTCACGCCTCAACAGCGCACTCAGTGTGTCGTATGATACGAGAAATGTGGGTTCTCAGAATAATGCAGTTAAGCTTGTTGACTCGGTCACTCACATGAAATGTGGCTTTGTCCATCAACGATCGTCCGCTTCCTGCCTCTCACACACCATGGCAGCAAAAACTTGAGACGAGCTTCGTAATTATGCTGCATCAAAGCTTGATTTTTGCTGAATATGGTATGGAAACACCTTAAGGTACTGTATCAATCCTCTTTACTTTTGTGACATTTCAAACGCATCATCCTGTAATTTCATTTGTGATGAAAATAGCTTAAACATATGGTATTTTAATCAAAATAGTTAGAGGCATTTTTGAGGAAATCAATATTTTCAAAACATTTTCCATTTAAAGGATAATTTTAAGTGGATGGATTTTCTTGGAACTCTTCATATCGTAATCCTAGAAGAAGGGGAACTTAAATATAAAGTTTGGTATTCAACCAGCTTTTCGTTTTTTAACTATGCTGGAAGAATTCTCGTCAGGTTTTTATTTTCTCAAAAATGCCTCTAAGGATTTTGATTAAAATACGAAAGTTTAAGATATTTGCATGACAAATAAAATGTATATCTAAAATTTTCTGGTAATACCTGCTAAGGCCTCTTCATTCGGAAGAATTTTGTGTAATTTGGTATAACTGGTAAACCATAAGAAATACAGAAAAACTTACTGTACAAAAAATGTAGATCTCTTCAAAAAAAAAAGAATTTATTTCAAGTAACTTTTCTTGTGGCGTCAGCATTTCCGAGATATTCATTGTTATAGGTTTGAATTTTTCAATACTTTTGTCATTTTGTTAAAAAGCGGCCACTATTCCCTCAGTAACTACAACGAAGTGTGAACTAGGTGTTTATGAAAATGCTTACTTAACTTGAAGTAGATGCAAGAATATATAATAGGCTTGCATTTGCAACTGTCAACACTGTTCACTGAACTAAACGTTCTTTTATCAAGAGCAATGCCTCACATGGGGCAAGCTCCGGTGAATACGGAGGATACGAGGAAACTTCCAAGTTGAATCTTGACCCAGACGGAGCGCAGAAGATTCAACTGGGCAGTTTTCTCGCATCCTCCATATTCACCAGATCTTTTCCCAAATGATTTTCACATGTTCCCCTGACTCAAAGATCAGCTGGAGGTAAGCACTTTAACACCGTGACGAAGATCAATCAGAAGTGAACAGCTGGTTACGAGCACAGGACCCGACATGGTACAACACTGGCTTGGAAAAACTTGTATCAAGTCCCCAAAAATGCTTGGAAAAAATGTTGACTATGTAGAAAAGTAACAGAAGGATTGTACAATATAAATAAAATCAATTCAACATGATCAAGTGTGTGTAATGTTTTTATAAAATAGGGAAAGTTACTTATTGGACGACCCTCGTAAGTTACTCGACCATTCCTACTGATGATTGTTCCATCGCCAAAGGGTACCTACACGCTATGCAGCATTTCCAGAACTTGGAAGACTGTCGAGAGGGGAGGTTAAGGGAATGAATGCATTAATTAATTAGTCATTCGAGTTTAAAAAGCAAGCTACAGCTAGTGTTATATAAACTCGCTGAGCTGATAAAACAGCCATATACCACAATTTTCTGTCATATGTAGTCTAAAAACACAGCGAGAAAGCGAGCGATCAATCGCCTGAAATCTGTGAAAACGCTGCTGGAGTTTTTATTCCATCTGAACACCTGCGAGCGGTTCGCAGTTTCTGTTTTGTTTTGACTCACAGTCGGTCCCCTTCAGCAAATGTATGTACCTACCGTTGCCATGGCGACATTTAATAATATTGCAGCTGAACATTAAATCTGGGAAAGGTAAATGCAGCACATATTCCCTGCTAACGCTCAGGACATAACATATAGGTAATGCGTTACCTTTTTGTGTTTTACTATAATGGAATTATTGCAGCTCCTGTTTGCTGCACATTTCAATCATGTATACAGGAGACAAACAGCGAGTGCTTTGTTCCTTTCTCTGCTACAGGGTGAGCCAGAAGACTCCGAACCGCCTGCGCGGTGTTTTTCCTGTCCACGTCTTCGGCGCTCGTTGCCGTCTGCCGCTGTCATAGAAAGGCGCGGATGAAACCATACAACATTTTTAAAACTACTTTCAAAGGCTTTACTTACCAACTTTATGAAAGGAGATGCTGAAACTGGCCACCATCGTTGTCCATACATTTTTGGCACCTCTTTAAGAAACTATCCATCATGGAATTTTTGGGGGGAATTTTCCAAACGATGACCGATGTCGTCTAATGTTTCTTCAGAAAGAACAGGACGCGTCTTTTAGATTTCTTAGCCAGAACACTTCCTGTGGCCTGAAATTTACTGTAAAGTTCATGGATTGTTGTACGTCCTGGAACTTTTACAACTGGAAATTTTTCTGCAAATCGTAGTTTCACTTTGCGAGCTGACGAGTTAACACATACGAATCATAAATAAATAAATACACGCTGTGCAGTAGAAAACATATACTAAGTCATAATATACTTTGTGACTAAGTACAGGACAAAAGAATAAGTAACTCGTAATAACTAAACTACATCACATCACCGTCAACTCAAAACTGCACTTCACACTGCACAGCAAAACCACAACAGCGTGACTTTGTTTATAGCAGCAGTGCGTTATCATGTTTTTATCATATTTCCACACGCCCAGTGGAAAAACACCGCGCAGCCGGTGACATTGTTCATAAAATACCCCTCAGGAGTAACTTATAACAAAATATATAAGACAAACCCACACAGCCTGGAAGAATTAAAACAAAATATCCGCCAGAAAATTTCTCAACGTGAACTACGTCGAGTGATGGATAGTTTCCTAAAGAGGTGCCAAAAATGTATGGACAACGACGGTGGCCAGTTTCAGCATCTCCTATCATAAAGTTGGTAAGTAAAGCCTTTAAAAGTAGTTTTAAAAATGTATGGTTTCATCCGCGCCTTTCTATGATAGCGGCAGACGGCAACGAGCGCCGAGGACGCGGACAGGAAAAACACCGCACAGCCGGTTCGGAGTCTTTTGGCTCACTCTACACTTAGGTATAGTAAGCACCGGAAGTTTGGTGTGCATTTAATCTAAAAATTCGATACCGAGATTTCACGAGAAATGCATGTTTTGAAGCGCACTGAATCCAAATAAAGCATATTTGGAAACTTGTCCGTATATGTGTGTGTGTGTGTGTGTCAGTGAACATATAAATCAAAAACGGAAAAGTCGGGTTAATACCAAACTTGGTATTTCAGTTTAGTATCTTCTAACATGCGAAACAACGATTTTCAAGAAAATACCTCCTTCCCCAGCAACTTTTTATATGGTACATCTTACGAAAATCTTGATTTTCTAAAAAAAAAAGCTAATGATTTTGATTAAAACACCATATATGAAAGATATTTACATGACAAATAAAACATATCTTACATTTTTCTGGGAATAGCTTGTGAAGTCCTCTTTACGTGGAAGGAATTTCATATAATCTTGTACAACTGGTAAAGCTTAAGCGATAAATGAAAACACACAATTTACTTCAAATAAGTTTATTTTTTGTGGCTTAAGCCGTTTCTGAGATATCCGTTACTAAGGTTTCGCATTGCTCAATACTTGTCACTCTTTTCAACTCCCATCGATTTTCACTTGTTTCTCGCGATGTCATGGAAACAGTATGGCCAGCATATAGAGTCCAGTTGTTAAACATTTGACTATCGCTGTTCTCTTTGTATCTATAACGAAATGTGTAATGTAGCTGTTTCTGTAAAGGTTTATTTGGATAAAAATGTAGATAGAAAAATAAGCTTTAGTAAGTCTAGTTTGTATACCTACTAATAAACCTAAGTGGGTAGAGAAAGTTATGTGAATGTATAACATAGATTTTTACTTTCTCTACTACGTTTAGTAAGCATTTTTGGAAACATGTCTCCGTGTGTGTGTCTGTGAACAGCATAACTCAGAAACGAACAGTCGGATAAACACCAAACTTGGTATTTAGGTTCAGTATCTTCCAGAGATGTGACACGAAGGTTTTCAAGAAAATCCCCCCACCCCAGATTACCCTTTACATGGAACATTTTTCGAAAATTTTAATTTTATCAAAAATGGCTCTGACGGTTTTGATTAAAATATCATATGTTTAAGATATTTTCATGACAAATGAAATGTATATCTCGAATTTTCTGGGAATGTCTCCAAAAGTATTCTTCATTGTGAACGACTTTTGCATAACTGGTAAACAATAAGAGATAGATAAAATTTTACTACACACAAAATGTAGATCGCGTTCAAATACACAATTTATGTCATAGTAGAGAAAGTCATGGAGTGTAACACATAAGATTTTTTTGGTTTCAAGGGGTCTCAAAATATATATTTTCGCTGAAATCTCAGTATCAAATTTGTGGGTGAAATACAATACTTCCCATACTTACTAAACGTAGTAGAGAAAGTAAAAATGCCTGTCAGGAGAGCTTAAAGGCACCTTTCAGGTAAAATGCCGATAGCGATTTTTTGGTGAAACGTGATACCTTAGGTAGAGAGAGAAAAAGGGAAGACTTCTAAATTGCAGTAGCCTTTCTAGAAAGGACGTCTTCTCCAATACTGAAGTACGAAAATATAAATATTAGAGTAAGTGGAAATGCTACTCTCCTGGCAATGCTGAAGCCCTTTGAAGAGGCAACAAAAGCTTTCGCTATCCGTTTTCAACATATTATCATGGGAGCGGGACAATGATGAATACGAGGACATTTTTAACCCATCCAGTTAAACTACAATAATTCCCCTAAACGGTACATGTACCTGCACCATTACGAGCAGAAGCTGTGTTTAGATTCTCTTAAAGGCTCGGAGACGCTAGATGAATAAGAGGCTCGTAAACCATAATCTTATCGAACGAGATGTCACGTGTGAGGTTCGCATACGGGAGTTCCCGGGTTCGATTCCCGTTGGACCGGCCAATCTCACCTTGTTTTCCCGGGTTGGTAGGCGAATGATGGGACGATTTTTCCTGCCCACTTCCTGTGAAGTGAAAGATCCACAGGAGGCTACAGGCCACTGAAACGCGCGGAAGTCCCTAACATTTCCAAACTCGAAAGCTGTCTAGAGAGGTCAATGAACGACCCAGCCCTTTGTGTCCACGGGGAGTATTCTTTCCTTTGAGCATGAATTTGCGCCACATTTACGGCACCGCCATACGCCACGAAACCTAGAAGTAGACTTGAAAGATGAGAAGGAAACGGAATGAAAGGGAACTTGTAGTAGAGAAGAAACCATCCCAGCAATCGCCTGCTGACCAGGAGAAACCACGAAAAACTCGTGGGTCAGAATGGGATGTCGCACGTGTCACTGTCTGGGCTAACGTTTGGTGTATGACGGTCTCAGAGAGAACTTGTCGGGAGGGGAGCGATCCCGCCGGCGTCAGTATGTAATATCTGGAGACGTTAGGGACCCCATCTGTGTCCGAATTGATGGTTTTTGTATATAGTTAAGTGGAAAAAGCTCCGCGAGACGTGTACAGAAATACCTGGACTTTGATTTTATATAATAAATATATTGTAATTAGCACCCCCCACAAATATATAAAGTTCCTTGTACAGGATTAAACTGTGTTTGGGATTCAAGAGTCTACAAGAAAAATTTTCAAATATTTTTACTTTCTCTACTACGTATACTAAGTAGGGGAAGTATTGTATTCCAACCAAAAATTCGATACAGAGATTTCACCGGAAATATATGTTTTGAGACCCCCTGAATCCAAAAAAAGCATTTTTGGAAACATGTACGCGTGTGTGTCTGTCTGTGAACAGCATAACTCAGAAACGAACAGTCGGATAAACACCAAACTTGGTATTTAGGTTCAGTATCTTCCAGAGATGCGACACGAAGGTTTTCAAGAAAATCCCTCCACACCAGATTATCCTTTACATGGAAGATTTTTCGAAAATTTTAATTTTCTCAAAAATGGCTCTAACGATTTTGATTAAAATATCGTATGTTTAAGATACTTTCATGACAAATAAAATTATATCTCGAATTTTCTGGGAATGTCTCCAAAAGTATTCTTCATTGTAAACGGCATTTGCATAACTGGTAAACCATAAGAGATAGACAAAATTTTACTACACAAAAAATGTAGATCGCGTTAAAATACACAATTTATGTCATATACATTTTGTTGTTGAGTGAACCATTTTCGAGATATTGTTTGTTATTCCCTTAAATTTTCCAATACTTAAACTTTTTCTGAAATTCGTTATTCATTTTTTTTGTCCTGGTAATGCAAAGAGAATGGAATACTCCACACAGCAACCAGGTCTTAAAACATTTGACTATCGCTTAAAGCCTACCAATTCCCCTTGCATCTACAAGAAAATTAGCAATAAGATTAACATGAAGCTGATGCAGTAATTTGTATCATAAATTACTTAAATGTAAAGAATGATTATAGTATGAATATGCATTATTATGTGACATTGATTTGAGATGTTTGTTGATTGTAATTATTGTTGGGAAGTAAGTTTATACGGCCTTACTGAAACTGACAATAATAGCGTGCAATAATGCAGCGAGGGGGTGAGCTGTTTATCATTATTGGAAACGAGGAAGTTACGTAATATTGGCGCGTTTTTCTTTTAGAATCTTCTGGAACATTTCCTTAGAGCATATGTATTCATAATTTTCATTGGATATTAAAATAGACGCTAATGTTGGCGCGTTTTATTAGCCAATTGCAGCTCAGTTATAATCTTTAGGCATATCTGGGTGTAGGAGTATAAAAAGGTAGGTTAGAGGTAAAGACCCCGTCAGTTCATCAAAATTATTTGTACACTACACGTCGCATTCCCGTCAGTTCGTCGAAAATATTTGTATGATACACGTCGCCTTCAGTCCAGCAGAAATATTACACGTCGGCTATCGATTCACAAGTTACGCGTATAAGAGTTATGAAAAATCTCAAGTATTGTAAAGTTAATGATACAAAAAGTTGAAGTACGCGAATTAAGAGTGATCAGTAATGAAGTTATTATAACAGTTTCAGTTTGGCGAGTGTCTAGATCAATGTGTAAATGTGATAATGACTGTTTCAGCAATAAAAGTGTAAAACAAATTTCTTCATCAGTGTTATCTTTGGATAAAAGATTCCTTTCCGTTTACACAACCTGTATAAAGAGATGTGCTCGACCAAAAAGATCATAGCTAGCCGGAGGACAGTGAACAAAAATTAAATAAAATAACAGTAGCATTCTTTCAAACGAACACTAATACTGCCGCAAATTGCTAACACCAGATGGAGCTAACAAACCGAACAAATGAATCACGTCACAAAATGGCTTCACCATGTTGAGTAAACAAACATTAACAAATAATGTTATTTCAAAGCATATGGAGAATAAGCGTTTGTAAAAATAGTTTGTACAAGAGTAGAGAAAGTCATGTGAGTGCAACACATCAGATTTTTTCCTATAGCTTCCTTGATAGTTACCTGTCTGAATATTTGAAAAGAGCGGGGTTTCATGTATAATGTCCATAGGCGGCAGCACTTTCGAATCGGTATGTTGGTAGTACCTCTGAAAGTTTCGAAAAGTTGAAGTATGCATGTGGTGAAGCTGCACTACCTCGTGCAACAGTGTTTAGGTGGTTCAAGGACATCAAAGAAGGGCGATTCCTCTGTGCTAAATAAGGTGGACCTGATGTTTCGACTTCTGTTATGACTGAAGACAACATCAACACAGCTGCTCTGATTGTTGTCCCCCCTCCCACACACTACACTGAGGAAGCACATTGCAAGGAAACGTCCAAAACTTCATCGGAATGGGTGGCGACTTCATTACGACAACGCGCGGCCTGATGTCGCAAATCAAGTCCAGGAATTTTTGGCTAAATTCAACATTACCTGTGTACCGCATCCGCCTTATAGCCCCGATCTTGCCCTCGATGATTTCTTTTTATTCCCATCACTAAAGGCAAAGCTCGGGGGCTTTCGATTTGAGAGCACTGAAGCAGTGTTGAAGAAAAGTGAGGCGATTCTCAAAGACCTGACTAAGAATGGCCTGCAACATGTCTTCGAGGACTGGCAGAGGCGCTTTAAAAAGTGCATTCAAATAGGAGGGGACTACTTGAAAAAGATCATCTCAACATTGAAATTGAGTAATAAACATCGGTAAAAAATCTGATGTGTTACACTCACATGACTTTCTCTACTCTCTATAAATTCCATAACAGCCCGCCTTAAAGCAATATGTGTATGTAACAAGATATAAAAAGTGTATATTACAGTCATTGTGTATGTTTATATTATAGTATACATGTATAATGTTATGTGAATGTATTACATAATTTAATAATGTAGGAGCTGTGAGAATAATAGGTTAAATTTGCTAACAATGAGGTAACCTTGAGGCAATAATGAGTAAGAAAGTTTAATAATGCTACTAGTCAATATTGGAGCAACAATAATGTAAATTTTGACAGTTTATAATTAGCCAATCAACAACCAGAAAAAGTTTTAGTCAAATGAAGGTATTCTATTGGAGTAGGATTAGCCAATCAGAAACCGAAATATAGCAAAATTTACAAATTCAGAAGTCAGTTGGTTGTAGACAGTGTTCCTAACCGGACACGAGATGCGTCCTCGAAAAATTTAATACATATTCAGTGTGAGACAAAAATAGTTTACGTGTTAAAAAGTGCAAGTAATTAATAAAAAAATCTCACAGCTCTCTCTCTCTCTCTTATATATATATATATATATATATATATATATATATATATATATAGAGAGAGAGAGAGAGAGAAGTGTTATTTAAATCTTGTCAAGCATTAATAAATAGGGGGATTTTCTTGAAAACCTTCGTGTCGCATCTCTGGAAGATACTGAACCTAAATACCAAGTTTGGTGTTTATCCGACTGTTCGTTTCTGAGTTGTGCTGTTCACAGACACACACACACACACACACACACACACGGACATGTTTCCAAAAATGCTTTTTTTTGGATTCAGGGGGTCTCAAAACATGTATTTCCGGTGAAATCTCGGTATCGAATTTTTGGGTGGAATACAATACTTCCCCTACTTACTATACGTAGTAGAGAAAGTAAAAATAAAGAATTGATTTTCCAAACGTAAAACTGTTTACTGATTTAAGCAGTAGATAGGAAATCACAAGTAGCTAACCCTGAATTCACGGTGTCACGTAGCGACAAAATCGTTGTAAAGTTAACAACAGCTCCAAGGTTCAAAGTTTGTTTTGGACATAAAATCTAACTTTTGTATTTTTAGGAAATTCTGACCAAACTTGAGACAAAGGTGAAGTACACCCAGTCTCGAGGTTTGAACCCTCGGTCCCTGAGCAAACGCACTGCTCCAACAATTAATGTCAGTCCTAGGTGAGCAATTGTAATTTGCGCCTCCTTTATTATACATACACGTCACGGAATCGTTACTTCTGTGCTGCCACTTCTTGACACCGAGTTCAAAGAAGGTAATGACATGGGGACCTGGGGGCAATGTTGTGTCTGTCACATAAAACATAGCTCGCTCTTTCTTCCAGGCAAATTAAAGAATAAAAGACAAAGAGCTGCGTCATAAAAACTCCAGCAGTTGATCCGGTTTATTTTAAAAACCCAGTAGCTGTTGTTTTTCGTTCACGTGTATAATGGCTAAGCTGTTTCCTGTATCTGGTTTCTCCACATAATTTTTGAAAAACAAGAGAGATTAGACAACTGGCTACAGAGTTTTGTTCCTTTTTTTTAATTCAAGAGTTTCAACGTAGCCTTTTGTTTCGCTTCAGGTAACACCATGTTATTACAGATATAAATTAAACGGCACTAATCAGCTTTTCTCTGTGCTAATCCTTGTTATACAAACGAGATTATTATATCCACTTCTTATTTCTTGGAAGTACAAATTCGTCCACATAGCTTATGGCAGCACCTAACTCGCTATGCATTTTGTCGTTATGTACGAAACTAATGCATTTATGCACCCTCAAGCAGTGGAAAATACACCGGGTGTGAACTAAAATAATTCTTACTTTTCCGACCACGTACACTCGCTTTCATTTATGCCGTCACCGCAACTTCGGGAGGCATTTTACCAACCTTCTCAACGGGCGCTCACGCTCACGCGACGTATGCAAAGATTTCGGAGGTGCATCGCGGAAGAATTGTGGCTATGTGAGAAGCCAATTTGCCATTTTAAGACATTACTAGGGCAATTCCATGTAGCATTCGCATGGATAGATTACTAAAATAATGTATGGTAAATGTGTCCTCTGTGACAGAAAAAGGTATTGTTTACTTCAGTTTTGCATTATAATTCATTAAATGTCATTAAAATAATATTTCATGGAGGTTTGTTTTTTAGCGTCCTTTAACGTTTTAGGTCATATCGGGCGATGAATGAAATGATGCTCAAATGACCCCGGGGTCTACAGAGCTTAAACTTACCCGACATTCGTGTTTTCAGAATAAGGGAAAACCTTATCCGGGTAATAGCCTATTCGAGCACAAACTATTTTTAAAACGCTTATTCTCCATCTACTTCATGTTAATCGAGGTAAACATTTGCAGAAACTATCTTACTGCTAATTTTCTTGTAGGTTCAAGCGGAATATGGTAGGCTTTAAGCGATAGTCAAATGTTTTAAGAGCTGGTTGCTATGTGGAGCATTCCATTCTCTTCATATGTCCAGGACATAAAAAAATCTGTGTTACACTCACATGACTTTCTCTACTCTTGTACAAACTATTACTTTCTCTACTACGTATAGTAAGTAGGGGAAGTATTGTATTCCACCCAAAAATTCGATACCGAGATTACACCGGAAATACGTGTTTTGAGACCCCCTGAATCCAAAAAAGCATTTTTGGAAACATGTCCGTGTGTCTGTCTGTGTGTCTGTCTATGTGTGTGTGTGTGTGTGTGTGTGTGTGTGTGTGTGTGTGTGTGTGTGTGTGTCTGTCTGTGAACAGCATAACTCAGAAACGAACAGTCGGATAAACACCAAACTTGGTATTTAGGTTCAGTATCTTCCAAGGATGCGACACGAAGGTTGTCAAGAAAATCCCCCCACCCCAGAGTACCCTTTACATGGAATATTTTTCGAACATTTCAATTTTCTGAAAAATGGCTCTAACGATTTTGATTAAAATATCGTATGTTTAAGATATTTTTATGACAAATAAAATGTATATTTTGAATTTCCTGGGAATGTCTCCAAAAGTATTCTTCATTGTGAACGACTTTTGCATAACTGGTAAACCATAAGAGATAGACAAAATTTTACTACACAAAAAATGTAGATCGCGTTAAAATACACAATTTATGTCATATACATTTTTTTTGTTGAGTGAACCATTTTCGAGATATTGCTTGTTATTCCCTTAAATTTTTCAATACTTATTTTCTCAAATGGGAATTCGTTATTCATTTTTTTGTCTTGGATATGCAAAGAGTATTAATCTGTGGGAAAGGGAATGGTGCTGCACCTAGCAATCAGCTATTAAGAGATATGTATGTGCTTAAAGGCTACTGTATTTCCAAATTGCCCTTGTAAATATATATTCCCCTTACATCTACAAGAAAATTAGCAATAAGATAGAGTCTGCAAATGTTTATCTCGATTAACATGAAGTAGATGGAGAATAAGCGTTTGTATAAATAATTTGTACAAGAGTAGAGAAAGTCATGTGAGTGTAACATCAGATATTTTTTACAAACGCTTATTCTCCATATGCTTCATGTTAATCGAGATGTTAATTTTACTGCTAATTTTCTTGTAGATGGAAGGGGAATATGGTAGGCTTTAAGCGATAGTCAAATGTTTTAAGAGCTGGTTGCTATGTGCAGTATTCCATTCCCTTTATATTACCAGGACAAAAAAAAAGAATAACAAATTTGAGATAAAAGTATAAGTATTGGAAAATTTAAGGGAATAACAAGCAATATCTCGAAAATGGTTCACTCAACAAAATAAATGTATATGACATAAATTGTGTATTTTAACGCGATCTACATTTTTTGTGTAGTAAAATTTTCTGTACCTCTTATGGTTTACCAGTTATGCAAAAGTCGTTCACAATGAAGAATACTTTTGGAGACATTCCCAGAAAATTCGAGATATACATTTCATTTCTCATGAAAATATCTTAAACATATGATATTTTAATCAAAATCGTTAGAGCCATTTTTGAGAAAATTAAAATTTTCGAAAAATCTTCCATGTAAAGGGTAGTCTGGGGTGGGGGATTTTCTTGAAAACCTTCGTGTCGCATCTCTGGAAGATACTGAACCTAAATACCAAGTTTGGTGTTTATCCGACTGTTCGTTTCTGAGTTCTGCTGTTCACAGACACACACACACACACACACACACACACAGACACACACACACAGACACACACACGGACATGTTTCCAAAAATGCTTTTTTTGGATTCAGGAGGTCTCAAAACATGTATTTCCGGTGAAATCTCGGTATCGAATTTTTGGGTGGAATACAATACTTCCCCTACATACTATACGTAGTAGAGAAAGTAAAAATCAAACGTAAGAATAGTTTGGGCTCGGGGATAAAATTTTCGTTCGTACCTTTGAAAGTTAATGAACATAAATATAAGATTGTTTAGTCTATCTCCCTCTCTCTCTGACATAAACGCGCACACAGTCTTTTTACTTTCTCTACTACGTATAGTAAGTAGGGGAAGTATTGCATTCCACCCAAAAATTCGATACAGAGATTTCACCGGAAATACATGTTTTGAGACTCGCTGAATCCAAAAAAAGCATTTTTGGAAACATGTCCGTGTGTGTGTCTGTCTGTGTGTCTGTCTGTGTGTCTGTGAACAGCATAACTCAGAAACGAACAGTCGGATAAACACCAAACTTGGTATTTAGGTTCAGTATCTTCCAGAGATGCGACACGAAGGTTTTCAAGAAAATCCCCCCACTCGAGACTACGCTTTACATGGAACATTTTTCGAAAATTTTAATTTTCTCAAAAATGGCTCTAACGATTTTGATTAAAATATCATATGTTTAAGATATTTTCATGAGAAATGAAATGTATATCTCGAATTTTCTGGGAATGTCTCCAAAAGTATTCTTCATTGTGAGCGACTTTTGCATAACTGGTAAACCATAAGAGATAGACAAAATTTTACTACACAAAAAATGTAGAGCGCGTTAAAATACGCAACTTATGCCATATACATTTCTTTTGTTGAGTGAACCGTTTTCGAGATATTGCTTGTTATTTCCTTAAATTTTCCAATAGTTATACTTTTTCTCAAATTCGTTATTCATTTTTTATGTCCTGGTAATGCAAAGAGAATGGAATACTCCACATAGCAACCAGCTCTTAAAACATTTGACTATCGCTTAAAGCCTAGCAATTCCCCTTGCATCTACAAGAAAATTAGCAATAAGATTAACATCTCGATTAACATGAAGCATATGGAGAATAAGCGTTTGTAAAATTAGGTTGTACAAGAGTAGAGAAAGTCATGTGAGTGTAACACATCAGATTTTTTCCTGTAAAAATGCTTCTCTTTATTCAGAGGCCAACAAAACATGTATTTGCGGTGAAACCTCGATATTGTATTTTTGGGCGGAATGAAGTAGGTACTTTATTTAGGCAGAGAACGCACAAAGTATGAGTAATTAAAAAGTAATAACAAAAAATATCTTGGAAATGGTTAGTCACCCAAAAGTTTATTTGGTATAAATAATGCGCTTTAACGAGAGGTACATCTTTTGTGTGCAAAGTTTTTGTCTATCTCTTGAGGTTCACCGAAAATGTATACAAAAACAATTCAGTGGGAAGTTGACTTCACAGACTATTCCCACAAAATTCAAGATATACGTTTTATTTGTCATGTAAATATCTTTAATAAATAGTATTTTAATCAAAATGGATAGAAATATTTTTAAAAAGAAAAATTTTCGAAAAATCTTCAATGTACAGGGTAGTTTGGGGTTCGGGAATTTTCTTGAAAATCTTTTTTGGAAGGTACTGACCCTAAATACCAATTTTCATGTTTACCCTACCTTTCATTTTGCCTGAAAATATGTATTTCAAGGTAAATCTTGGTATCGAATGCAACACTTTCTCTGCATACTTAGTTACGTGGCAGAGAAAGTAAAAATATCTCGGAAATGGTTACAGTCACTAAAAAGTTTATTTCGTATAAATTGTGTACTTTAGCAAATCTACATCTGTTGTGTGCTAAGGCCTTGTCTATCTCTTAATGTATTCTTATAAATTCTGACAGCCAGGCTGCACTAAACGCCTGTTCCCATCACTTTAAATCACAATTAGTATGGGCATGTTATCAGTTTTTATCAAACCTTTCCATACACAATGCAGTAGAATTGAGGTGGGTGCCTGGACACGTAGGTATCGCGGGAAATGAAAAGGCTGACCTCACTCAGAAGAGTTATAAAGTTTCATAACTGGACATGGAAAGTTCAGAAAACGCCCGAAGACCATAGGATTATACCACACCTATGTTTACAAGCCGATGAAACGGCGAAACACATTCTACTAAAATGCGAAGCCACACAACGGACAAGATACCAACTTCTTGGAGCTATCGCAAAACTAGAAACAGGCCCTAATTCAGTGAGACAAATACTACAAACAACAACAAATGTGGGTTTTGAATCCCTTTTATTAGAAACCAGGAAGTGCAGAAAAAGATCAGGCTGGGGCGCTTAAACGGTTCTATTTACTATTATTTTGTCTATCTCGAAGGTTTACCAGTTATGTATAGAAAAGCAATTCAGCATGAAGAGGACTTCACAGGTTATTCCCAGAAAATTAAAGGTGTGCATTTTATTTGTCGTGTAAATATATATATATATATATATATATATATATACATACATATATATCGTATGTTAATCAAAATCGTTACGAGCCATTTCTTTTTTTAGAAAATCCAGAGTTTTTGCGTTGGGGGATTTATGTTGAAAATCTTCGTATCGCATACTTGGAAGATACTGACTTGACAAAAAAAAAAAAAAAAAAAAAAACTTTCTTTGGATTCAGAGAATCTCAAAGCTGGTATTTCTAATAAAATCTGGATATCGAATTTTTAGTAGAAATGCAATACCTTGCTTGCCTACCTACTAGGTACTAAACTTTATTCACTCTTAGGTTGATCCGCACCAAAACAAAACCCAGGTGACCAGTGCACCGTTATAACGTATCCTTCCGTCATTCGCGCCAGAGATACTGTCATACTTTCATGACCATATCATGAGTACAGACAGCACGTAATGCAAAAAGAACAGGGTCCGACAACTTAAAACGGTGATTAGCTATTCTGTTAGGGTTGAAGGTGATAAGATTGATAGTTGTAACAAAATAAACGTTTGCACATAATAATAATAATATAATAATAGTTAATTCCAAAATAAAAGATCGAAAAAGAAAGTAACAGGTATGCGATATCTTTAACATTTATTCGCTCTCTGTAAGCGGCACTTTATCAACAGTTGTCGGCTCATTTTTGAAAAAGAATTGTGTATTATTACGTAAATTGCATTCTTGCATCGCGTATTTCACACGCTTTCTGTTTTTCCCGACTGTAACCACTTTCCCATTACAGGTTTTTCTTTAAGAGCACTGTTTATACTTTACTCGAAACACCGGTGAATTCAGAAGTTAATTTCACGCTAGCCTCTAGTTCCCAAGGTCGCGAGTTCAAACCCGGCGTAGGGCGATGGATTTTTTTCGGGCGTAAAATTCTTAGCATGGCTTCCTTCGGAAGGGAATTAAAGCGCTGGTCCCGTGTCGTAGATTTACGGTACGTAAAAGAACCTCAAACCTGATAAAGAGGCCTCTGAGCAAAATTACCGGTCTTTCACGCCCAGTATAGAATGGGACGCTAAGAAGCATAGTAGTTAAAGAGCGTCCATAAATAAAAAACTCAATTTAAAAAAAAACACTTCTTTCACGGGAAGCGTTAGATATTTCTCACATAACTTACAATAAACTTCCAGTTAATGGTTTGCCTGCTTATGCTTTATGTAAAGTCGACGAAAATGCAACAGCAAATCATCGACAGCCACCTGGCTACAAACAATATTCTACGCATACCTCGATGTCAGATACAACATGAATTGCATCTTTAGACTTGTAGCTCTGTTTAACGGTACAAATTAGCGTTAATTGAACTCTTAAGAATTTGTTTAGAATATTATACCATTTAAGGATAAATTACTTCTAAAATTTAAATTATTAGCATGAGACTACTTTCCTGCACGCATTGTTACAGTGTTGTATCACGATGCACAAGGTCACGTGCGTTTGTTTTCGCGCGGATCAACCTAAGACTGAATGCAGTATAGATAGAGAACATCAAATTCACCGACACGGAGTGACCTCAGTGACAGTCTGTTTTAAAAGTTTAATCCTTTATTAAGATGATAAATGGAAGGTCTGTGCCAGAGATACCTACCTTTCTTAAAGCCAAGGTTACACATGGAGACATGGCGACGCACTATCTTAATGTCGTCGCGACGGAAATACCTAGGGAACAGAAGATGGAGTGCGGACTGGCGGGCGTGCCTTGTTCCTGCGCTGCCATTAAGATAACTGGGCGCCATTATCATCGGGCCCTAGCCACACACACGGCTTTCATATTATTTATATACTTCTCGCTCCGGACCATGGCATTCTTTTGTCATCCGGCAAGCAATTCAATAAGGGCCTATAGCGCTGCGGCTCTTTACTGCCTGCAGGGCAGGCGTAGTATGTGTATTTTAAAATTAACTTCACACTAACATTTTCTAACACCCATATCGAACTAAAATTAAGTCTTTTATCCCTATATATCCGTAGAAAAATATTTGCGTACAATTCTTAATATTATATGGTTTTATTCGTTTGGTTTCCAAGGAATCTGCCTCTATTGAACAGACGCTATTATTACTTTCTCCACCACTTAGCCAGTAAGCAGAGGCATTTATTGCATTCCACCCAAAAATTCGATAGCGAGATTTCTGCGGAAATACATATTTTCAGGCTCGCTGAATTAAAAATAAATTATAAAATGGTCCCTGTGAGTGTGAACAGCAGAATTAAAAAATCTGATGTGTTGCACTCGCATGACATTTTCTACTCTTGTACAAAGTATTTTTACAAACGCTTATTCTCCATCTACTTCATATTAATCGAGATAAACATTTGCAGACACTAATTTTCTTGTAGGTGCCAGGGGAATATGGTAGACTTTAAGCTATAGTCAAATATTTTAAGAGCTGGTTGCTATGTGGAGCATTCCATTCTCTTTGCATGTCCAGGACATAAAAAAATAAATAACGAATTTCCATTTGAGAAAAAGTATAAGTAGGTATTGGAAAATTCAAACAAATAACAAGGAATATCTCGGAAATGGTTCACTCCACAAAAAAGTATATGACATAAATTGTGTTTTAACGAGATCTACATCTTTTGTGTAGTAAAACCTTTGTCTATCTCTTATGGTTTACCAGTTATACGAAAGCCCACTTCATTCTTCAAAATGAAGAGGAATTCTGGGGAGACTGCCAGAAAATGCAAAATATACATTTCATTTGTCATGAAAATATCTTAAACCTAAGGCATTTTAATAAAATCCTTAAGAGTCATTTTTGAGAAAATTAAAATTTTGGAAAAATGTTCCATGTAAATGATAGTTGGGGTAGGGGAATTTTCTTGAAAATCTCTGTGCTGCATCTTCGGAAGATACTGAACCTAAATTCCAAGTTTGGTGTTTATCTGAGTTTTAATTTTTGACTTATGTTGTTCACAGACCCACACACATACACGGACCTTTTTGGATGGAATATTATACTTCCCCTAGGAACTTGATATTTATCTTTCAAAGATGCGATACAAAAATTTTCAAGAAACTCCAGCAAAACCAAACTATCATTTACATAGGTAGAAACAGACGACTAAAAATTCAATTCCATAGCCGGGATTTGAGCCCCGGATCTCCCGGTCTCGTCCGGTTCCCGGCTTTGGCACTGAATTTTTCAGTCGTCTGATTCTACCTTCCAACCTTGTCCAACACACGGCTTGTGTCGAAGAAAACTTATTTCTATCATTTACATTATTTTTTACTTTCTCTACTACTTATAGTAAGTAGGGTCAAAAATTCCATGCCGAGTTTTCACCGGAAATATATGTTTTGAGACCAACTGAATCCAAAAAATCTGATATGTTACACTCACATGGCTTTCTCTACTCTTATACGAACTATTTTTACAAACGCTTATTCTCCATATGCTCATGTTAATCTTATTGCTAATTTTCTTGTAGATGCAAGAGGAATTGCTAGGCTTTAAGCGACAGTCAAATGTTTTAAGAGCTGGTTGCTATGTGGAGTATTCCATTCTCTTTGCATGTCCAGGACATAAAAAAATGAATAACGGATTTCCATTTGAGAAAAAGCATAAGTATTGGAAAATTTAAGGGAATAACAAGCAATATCTCGAAAACGGTTCACTCAACAAAAAAAAAAAAAATGTGTATGACAAATTGTGTATTTTAACGCGATCTACATTTTTTGTGTAGTAAAATTTTGTCTATCTCTTATGGTTTACCAGTTATGCAAAAGTCGTTCACAATAAAGAATACTTTTGGAGACATTCCCAGAAAATTCGAGATATACATTTCATTTGTCATAAAAATATCTTAAACATTTGATATTTTAATCAAAATCGTTGGTCATTACGAAACCTATACATTTAATACAAATATTTCACATCTGAGAAGTAAAAGATGATTTTCTTTTAGGCCAAATGTGTCACTTAAATTCACATGAATATTTGGGAAACTGCTTCAGGCAATCTTGGCCCCCCAAGCAGAAACTGAAATGACGCTCCTGGTTGTGTTACATTCACATGACTTTCGCTACCCTCTATCATTTACTCAATATAAAAACTATTCTTACCAAAACACTGGACGCTATGTGATGGCCTTAAAATTCCATACTGAAAATAGACAAGACTAAACGAATGACAAAGAATTGAATAATTCAAAGCGTTAATAATGGATATCTCGGAAATGGCTAATGCCACAAAAAATTTATTGGAAATGAATCTACATTTTTGTGTAGTGGGTTTTCGTCTATCGCTTAACGTTTATCATACAAGATTATACAAAATTTCTTCCGAATGAAGAGGCCTTTACAGGCTATACCAGAAAATTCAATATGTGCATTTTATTTGTAATGTAAATATCTTTAATATGTGGCATTGTAATCACTAGAAACATTTTTCAGAAAATAAAAAATGTCAAAAAGTGTTTCGTGCAAAGTATTCTTCATTGTGAACTACTTTTGCATAACTGGTAAACCATAAGAGATAGACAAAATTTTACTACACAAAAAATGTAGATCGGGTTAAAATACAAAATTTATATCATATACATTTTGTTGTTGAGTGAACCATTTTCGAGATATTGCTTGTTATTCCCTTAAATTTTCCAATAGTTTTTCTCAAATAGGAATTCGTTATTCATTTTTTTTGTCCTGGCAATGCAAAGAGAATGAAATACTCCACATAGCAACCAGCTCTTAAAATATTTGACTATCGCTTAAAGCCTACCAATTCCTCTTGCATCTACAAGAAAATTAGCAATACGATTAACAGCTCGATATCTCGATTAACATGGAGCATATGGAAAATAAGCGTTTGTAAAAATAATTTGTACAAGAGTAGAGAAAGTTATGTGAGTGTAACACATAAGATTTTTCCATTAGTAGAACAATAATAATTAATAGCCTAATCCACCTAAATGACGCCCCTGAACACACCAGAAGTACTAAAGCACCCGGAGTTGTATGAACCTAGTTCAGGTGCATACAAAGATACTACGAAAAGGCGTGTAATTTCGCCCGAGTTTCTCCAACACTAGATTTTGAGATGTAATATATTACCGCGCGTGAACTGGGCATAACACTTACCTGATTGTCGTGATTACGGACTGTGAAGAAACCGACTACCCGCACCACCTCATGAAGGAGCTCTTTTTCCTTATCCTGTGAACAGTACCACAGCAGGTAGCTGGCGATGTGGCGAAACTGGAGTGAGATTCCTTCAGCTCCTAACACGCTCTGAAACAAAACAATACTGTCTTTACTTATATTGGAAGATTATGATTCAATGTCCTAAACACATCTATTTATTTTCCCATTCTTTTATTTTGATTGGTGTAAAGGTGGTATTGTTGATCTAATGTGCAGGATTTTGATCCATCAATTTTTCCCTTGCTAGCCAATACAAATTGTGTATCTTCCCATTTGGTACACCTTTCCTTAATTCTAGTAGGTGTTCTGCGTTTAAAATCTTGTCAGTATTGCAAATGTTTCATGCTTTGTCATTCATAAAACCAAGTCTATGTAGATGTTCCACCAGACAGTCATGTCTAGTGGCTAATCTGAAGTGAGCAACGGCTTCTTTCCTTGGGACATTTTTTATTTTTGTACTATTTCAAAAGAAATATGTTGTGAAGTAGATGGTTTGTTAGCTCCATGTATGGAACTAATTTGAAGTAATTTTATTGTATTGTTATTTGCCCCACGTATGGAAGCCAATTTGAAGTAGATTGTATTGAAGGAGTTGTATCGTATTTCAACTGTTGGAGAGCCGAACTTGTAGTAGTTGCAACCGCACGTATAGTAAACAGTTTCCGGTAGCCTTTGCCCCAAGTTTTAAAAAAAAATATTAACTTTGTCATTTGACTGTTTCTTTAAATATTATATATTTATGTTTGCCTCGGCTGCGTCAGTATTTTTGTTAGAGACATGTATCTCTTAGCACGGTTGTATCTCTTGTAGGCTTACACAGATTTTAACTTTTTCTTCACTCCATTTATTAATGCTTGACACGATTTAAATAACACTTCACTGATAGAGAGCTGAGAGATTCTTTTATGAATTATTTGCACTTTTTTAACACGTAAAACCATTTTTCGTTTCACATGAATACGTATTAAATCTCTCGAGGACGCATCTCGCATCCCGTTACAAACACTGTCTGCAGGCAACTGAATAGATTTCTAGCGTCTAAAATTTGTAAATTTCTGTATTTCAAGTTTGATTGGCTATTCCTAATCCAATAGAAAACCTTCTTTTAACTAAGGCTTTTTTTCTGGTTGTTGATTAGCTCTTTTATAAATTGTCACTAAAATTATATTATTGCTTCCAAGAATCACAAGTAGTATTGTTAAACTCTCAAACTCATTATTTCCTCAAGGTTACCTCACTGTTACCTCATTGTTAGCAACGTTTAACTTATTATTCTCATTATTTAAGTGTTAAAATACTGGCTCAGTTGGAGTAACTTTTATTAGTAATTTCTTTTTGAATATTATGTTGGTATTTTTGTTCTATATTAATTTTGACATTAAATAGTTTCATATCTAGTCCACTTTATAAGTTTTGAATATAACACTGCACCCTTTTTGGCGAGAAAGTCTGCAGTCTCGTTACCATTCACTCCCACATGTGCTGGTATCCACAGTAATATTATCTGTTGAAATTTTGTTTGGAGTAATCTATAATAAGATCCACATCTGGACTATCATATCGTTCTATTGCTTGAATGACAGAAACTGAGTCTGTGAGAACAACTGCTTTATTTTTACTTTCTCTACTACGTATAGTAAGTAGGGGAAGTATTGTATTCCACCCAAAAATTCGATACCGAGATTTCACCGGAAATACATGTTTTGAGACCCCCTGAATCCAAAATAAAACATTTTGGAAACATGCCCGTGTGTGCGTGTGTCTGTCTGTGAACAGCATAACTTAGAAACGAACAGTCAAATAAACACCAAACTTGGTATTTAGGTTCAGTATCTTCCAGAGATGCGACACGAAGGTTTTCAAGAAAATCCCCCCACCCCAGAGTACCCTTTACATGGAAGATTTTTCGAAAATTTTAATTTTCTCAAAAATGGCTCTAACGATTTTGATTAAAATATCGTATGTTTAAGATATTTTTATGACAAATAAAATGTATATCTTGAATTTCCTGGGAATGTCTCCAAAAGTATTCTTTATTGTGAACGACTTTTGCATAACTGGTAAACCATAAGGGATAGACAAAATTTTACTACACAACAAATGTAGATCGGGTTAAAATATACAATTTATGTCATATACATTTTTTTTGTTGAGTGAACCATTTTCGAGATATTACTTGTTATTCCCTTAAATTTTTCAATACTCATTTTCTAAATGGCAATTCGTTATTCATTTTTTTGTCTTGGATATGCAAAGAGTATTAATCTGTGGCAAAGGGAATAGTGCTGCACCTAGCAACCAGTTATTAAGAGATATGTATGTGCTTAAAGGCTACTGTATTTCTATATTGCCCTTGTAAATATATATTCCCCTTACATCTACAAGAAAATTAGCAATAAGATAGACTCTGCAAATGTTTATCTCGATTAACATGAAGTAGATGGAGAATAAGCCTTTGTAAAAATAGTTTGTACAAGAGTAGAGAAAGTCATGTGAGTGTAACACATCAGATCCTGTAGTATATCTATTCTAATGTTCGTTGCAGAAGTTGGTGTAAAGGTCTATAGCGTTCAATACAATAAAATGTTACTGTGAGTGTGTGTCTGTGTGTGTGAAGACATAACTCAAAAATTAAATGTCCGATAAATACTAAACTTGGTATTTTAAGTTCAGTATATTTCAAAGATGCGACACGAAGATTTTCAAGAACACCCCCCTACCAAAACTGCTCTTTACATAGAGCATTATTCGAGACCTTTTATTTTGTAAAAGATTTTGATTTCAAAAATATTTATATGTCATATAAAATGTGTATCTTGAATTTTCTGGGATTTGGCTAAAAAAAATCGTCATTTAAAAGATATTTTATACAAAAACCTACTACATAAAAATGTAGATCTCTTTTAAACACACAATTTATTTCAAATAAACTTTATTTTTGTGGCATCAGCCATTTCCGAGATTTCACTTGTTTCTCGTGATGTCATGGAAACAGTATGGAATTTTAAGGCAGCATATAGCGTCCAGTTGTTAAACATTTGACTATCGCTGTTCTCTTTGTATCTATAACGAAATGTGTAATGTAGCTATTTCCGGAAAGGTTTATCTCGATTAAAATGAATTAGATATAAAAGTAAACTTTCGTATGAATAGGAAACATAGAATCAGACGACTGAAAAATTCAATGGCATAGCCGGGATTTGAACCACGGATCTCCCGGTCTCCGTCCGGGCACGACATTAAATTCCCCAACTGATTCATATTTTTCCCGGTGATGCGTAGACCGGGAGATCCGTGATTCAAATCCCGGCTATGGCGTTGAATTTTTCAGTCGTCTGATTCTACCTTTCCAACCCTGTCCAACACACGGTTTGTATGGAAGAACAATTAATCCGATTTTTTAAGAATACTTTTATACACACTAATAAACGATAGAGGATAGAAAAAGTCATGTGAATTGAGGCGGCATTTTTAACACTTAAATGATTTCAGTCTAATTATATAATATATAATTCAATAAGAGTCCGCCTTAAAGCAATATGTGTATGCAACAATATATAAAATTATGTAACAGTCATTGTATATATTTATATTATTGTATCCATGTGTAATTATGTTATGTGAATATATTACGTAATTTAATAATGTAGGAGCTGTGAGGCAATAATGAGTTTGAGAGTTTAATAATGTTACTTGTGATTCTTGGAAGCAATAAGTAAATATTGAGACAGTTTAAAAATAGCCAATCAACAACCAGAAAAACCTTTAGTTAAATGAAGGTATTCTATTGGATTAGGAATAGCCAATCAGAGATTTGAAATACAGAAATTTACAAGTTTAGGCGGTTGAAATCAGTTCAGTTGCCTGCAGACAGTGTTTCTAACTGGACGCGAGACACGTCCTCGAGAAGTATAATACGTATTCGTGTGAGACAAAAATAGTTTACGTGTTAAGAAAGTGCAAGTAATTCATAAAAGAATCTCACAGCTCTCTATCAGTGAAGTGTTATTTAATTCGTATCAAGCAATTAATAAAAGGAGTGAAGTAAAATTATAATCTGTGTAAGCCTACATTCTTAAGTCGCATCACGCCCTGCCAAGACATCCATGTCTCTAAAACAAATACTGACGCAGCCGAGGCAAGCATAAATATTAAATATTTAAAGAAACAGTAAAAAATACAGGGTTAATATTTTTTTAAACTTGGAGCAAAGGCTACCGGAAAGCGGGTACTATACGTGCGGTTGTAACCAACTTCAAGTTCGGCTCCCCCACATAAGAACTATAATACAACTCGGTCAATACAAACTACTTCAAATTGACGGCCAAAAGCGTGATGCAAAAAACGTAACAAACCACCTATTTCAGACCATCTCCTATGGTTTATTACTCGTTATACAAGAGTATACTAAATTATTTCCGAATGAAGAGAACTTTGTGAATGTCTTAAATGTCGCTGTGGATAGCATTTAGACCTGGACACTCGTGCGCAACAAAGGATAAACTGTCCACCTAGCGCGGCGAACACCAAAAGCCAAATACAAACGTGGTCTCCATGGCTACAAGAAGCGGGAAGCACGTTAAATGGAATCAACATGTCTTCTCTACAAACACGGTGGAATATTTGCTGGTGCGCTGAACTGAGCAGATTCATTACCAGAGGCCTGACCCTCTTCCCCTTCCCTTCCCTCGTGGGACCGCACGTACGCACGCTCGGGGGTGTGTTCACGGATGTGTTATGATCAAACTGCGGTACGAGTCCGACTATGTGTACGATAGAATTGTGTGATTAACTACTCATCGAGGTTTCATAATGTTAGTTGTATGTATACAGACAGCGAGGCGAGGCGAGCCAATCAATCAACCGCGCCGTGCGCCACTGCAGCGGAACTCTCATGGCAATACAAATGGATCCTTCTCTTGGCAAAAGATTCCCAGAGTATGTATCTGAGATTCCAGCCGAATTGGCCAGGTAATGCGCAGCCCCTGGGTACGTTGTGGGAGCGCGATAACAGAGACCTGCAAGAGCGAGCCACCAGCATCGAATGTTGGCTTAGCGATCTCAGCTGCAGCAACGACGATTATGTCGACGTGATAATCCTGCGCAACTCCTAGTCTAATACTGGTATAATTTACATGTTGTTTCCAACGCTCCCCATATGGTCTATGACCTTCGAAGGAACCTCGTTCCAGCAAGTCATGTCTGGACCCATCTATTAGCTGTTAAGAAAATAACATTAAATTCTAATAGCGTTTCGCAATTTCGTTACATTCACATGACTTTGTCTATTCATTCTTTAACAAACTATTAGCTAACTCATGTTAATCAAGATAAACATTTGCAGAAATTGTCTTGTTGCATGTTTACTTGTAGACACAAGGGAATTAGGGGAATACAGTAGAATTCCAGTTTTTCCATCACCACGAGGGGGGGAACAAATAATGATTTTCCTCTTGAGAGAAGCAAAATTATTTGAAATTTCAAACCAACAACAAAGAATATCTCGGAAATGGTTAACGCCATAAAAATTGACAAATTGTGTGCTTTAACAAGGTATACATTGATTTTTACGTAGTAAGATTTTGTCTATCTCTTACGGTTTACCAGTTAATGCAAAAGTCATTCGGACTGAACAAGACTTTAGAGACTATTCCCAGAAAACTCAAGATATACGTTTCATATGGCATAAAAATATTTTAAATATATGGTATTTTATTCAAAATTGTTTGAGCCATTTTTGAGAAAATCAAAATGTTCTAAAATTTTTCCATGTAAAAGGATAGTTTGGGGTGAGGGGATTTTTTTTTGAGTTACGTTATTCACACACATACACGTACGTTTTACTACAAATGTTCTTTTTTTTTCTTTCTTTCTTTATCTCAATACATGCATTTACGGTAAAATTTCGGTATCAAGTTTTTGGCTGGAATGCAATACTTTTCTCTGTTTATTATTCATAAGCAGTAGAGAAACTAATAAAGGTGAATACTGAACACTTATTGACACAATTGCAGCATAACATCAACATCTCCGAGGGTAATGTGAGAATAGTATGAGGATGAAGTCGGAGGTCAGGTCAGGTCAGGTCTGGTCTGTTCTGATACAGTTTTCCGCCATTTACACAGGACGCACTTCACCTATGGGTATCCTTTATCAAAGAGTACAATGTCATGACCGATATTGATTCAAAATCTTCTGGCACTAAAACATTTCCCCAAAAGTAATACATATTCTTTGAGCTAAGACTCACAAGAGCATACCATGTGGTGGTCTGTTTCAGTTCCTTTCTTACATAATCTGCAATATAAGCTTTTCTGAAGCACTTCCTCGTATTAAAACGCTTTTTCACAGGAGCATTTCAAACGCTAATTCTTCTCGGCTGAAATCTGATATATATAGTGTTCCTAGAGCCGGCTTTGATCTAATAAACTGGGAGGCAGCCCCTTGCCGTGCTAGTCCATAAGCTTTTTCATTTCCCTCAATGCCACAGTGACCTGGCAACCAGATGGGCTGAACTTTAGTCTGTTCTGCCGAGCTTATGAACACATTTATGACCAGTCCTGGTTGTGTTATGACTACTCAGAGCCTTAAAGGTGGCCTGGCTATCTGAGAAAACAACGATCTGTTTACCAGTATAACCTGCCTTTATATTACTTTCTCTACTACGTATAGTAAGTAGGGGAAGTATTGTATTCCACCCAAAAATTCGATACCGAGATTTCACCGGAAATATATGTTTTGAGACACCCTGAATCTAAAGAAAGGATTTTTGGAAACTTGTCTGTGTGTCTGTGAACAGCATAACTCAGAAACGAACACTCGGATAAACACCAAACTTGGTATTTAGGTTCAGTATCTTCCAGAGATGCGACACGAAGGTTTTCAAGAAAATCCCCCACCCCAGTTTACCCTTTACATGGAACTTTTTTTGAAAATTTTAATTTTCTCAAAAATGGCTCTAACGATTTTGATTAAAATATAATATATTTAAGACAATTTCATGAAAAATAAAATCTATAACTTGAATTTTCTCGGAATGTCTCCAAAAGTATTCTTCATTGTGAACTACTTTTGCATAATTCGTAAACCATAGGAGATAGACAAAATTTTACTACACAATTTATGATGAGTGAACCATTTCCAGATATAGCTTGTTATTCCCCTAAATTTACCAATACTTATACTTTTTCTCAAATGGAATTCGTTATTCATTTTTTTTGTCCTGATAATGCCAAGAGAAACACATAGCAACCAGCTCTTAAAATATTTGACTATCGCTTAAAGCCTACCAATTCCCCTTGCATCTACAAGAAAATTAGCAATAAGATTAATATCTCGATTAACATGAAGCATATGGAGAATAAGCGTTTGTAAAAATAGTTTGTACAAGAGTAGAGAAAGTCATGTGAGTGTAATACATCAGATTTTTATGTATACATTGAATAATAGCATAAATGTCTGTTTTAAACACACCTT
Source organism: Deroplatys truncata (assembly GCA_030765065.1). NCBI lineage: Eukaryota > Metazoa > Arthropoda > Insecta > Mantodea > Mantidae > Deroplatys > Deroplatys truncata. Next base: position 12,597,998 of record CM060979.1, read on the forward strand.
AGTGTTACAGCATACACTCCAGAACCAGTTCCGTGAACCACAACAGACTTCTCAGGAATTACCAGTTTTATTAGTCCAACATTCAGGGTGAATAATGATCCCGAAGTGTTTTTACAGTGTTTTCCCTTCACTTTGTAACCACCGCACGGCGTCTCGCGCGCCGGGCGCTACAACTCGGTCTCCGGCCAAAACAGTTATAATATCCGCGCAACCACATCGTGTTCCCATATTTATAATAAACACATCATAAGGGATGTTGGAAATACTGTACTCTATCCACACATTTCTGGCTTCTTCTCAGAAAATTTTCATTTTCACTCCAAAGTTCGGTCGTCCTCCGTGGTGTAGTGGTTACCATGCTAGCCTCTACTCTATATTCACTCTTAGGTTGAATCCGCGTCAAAACAAACCCCAGGTGACCAGTGCACCGCTATAATGTATCCTTCCGCCATTCGCACTAGAAATACTGTCACACTTTCAGACCATGTGGCGAGTACAAGCGGCACGTAGTGCAAAAAAGAACAGAGTCCTTATTTCTACAACTGAAACGGTGACTAGCATATTCTGTATAGTTTTAATGGTGATAACATTGATAGTCGCAACAAAATAAACGTTTGCACATATAATAATAGTTAATTCTAAAATAAATGAGCGAAAAATAAAGCAACAGGTACGCGATAACTTAATTTATTCGCTTTCTGGAAGCGGCACTTTATTAACCGTTGGCGGCTCATTTTAAAAATGAAATTGTGCACTGTTACGCGAATTGCATTCTTCTTAAAATCACTACATTCTTGTATCGCGTATTTCGTATGCTTTCTTTTTTTTCCGGGTGTAACCACCTTTCTCGTTTCAGATTTTTCTGCACAAGCACTGTTTATACTTGTACTTGAAACACCGGTGAACTCAGAAGTTAATTTCACCATTTCTTTCGCGGAAAGTGTTGGATATTTCTCACATAACTTATAACAAAGATTCAACACTATTGTTTTTCACCACTAATCAATGGTTTGCGCGGATAATGCTTTACGTAATTCGACGAAAACACAAGAGCAAATTCACCGTCCGCCATGATACTGAACACAACTGCTGGTTTCTGGCTGTAAACAATATTCTGCGCCTACCCGGATGTCAGGTGACTCATACGAATTGCATCATGGGACTTGTAGCTCTGTTTTACGGTATAAATCAGCGTTAAATAAAACCTTAGGTATTTGTATAGAATATTATACTATTTAAGGATAAATTCATTCTAAAATTCAGAGATTAGCAAGGGACTACTTTCCTGGGCGCATTGCTACCGTGTTGCACCACGGTGCACTGGCCACGTGGGTTTGTTTTGCCGCGGATCAATCTAAGAGTGAACATAGTTTAGTTCCCGAGGTCGCGGTTTCAAACCCGGCGGAACACGATAGATTTTTTTAGGGCGTAAAACTCCTTAGCATGGCTTCCTTTGGAAGCGAAATAAATCCGATGGTCCAGTGTCGAGATTTACGGCACGTAAAAGAACCTCAAGCCTGGTAAAGAGGCCTCTGAGCAAAATTACCGGTCTTTCACGCCCAATATAGGGTGAATCTTGTGAATCACTAGTATCTTGCAACAAACGCCACTGACATTCTAATTTACCTTACCTTTATCGTGTTGATGTAACAAGGCATTGTTCCATTTAAAAAGTTGTATGTTTGCTCAAAAAATACACTTTCTCAGTATTATTAAAATCTGTTTATAGGCTAAATGTACGAGCCCCTGACTACCAAGCAATGTCGTGAAAACTGCACATCAATAGCACTTTCCATTTCCGAAATATTTGCGGTGCAAGTTTTAGTGATTCACCGTGTATAGAATTGGACGCTAAGGACAATAGTAGTTAAAGAGTGTCCATAAATAAAACTCAATTTCAAATTTAAGTAGCAGTCCGGTGGGTCACATTCCCCAGATAAAACATGAAATATGTGTATTTAAAATAAAATAATTCCGTTCATTGTAATTTTAAAATTGTAATAAACTGAGTTTATTTCCTTTGTTTTAATATGTGTTGCTTTCACGTTGACAGTAAACATACCTGGACTCAATAGTACTGCCATCCAAGTATGCAACAAGACGCCAGTATAACACACTCGTGTCTTAATTACTACCGTTATGGTCTTGTTGCATAATATGCTATTACGGCTCGATGTGCTGTATTTTTGGAGGATGTTATTTCAAAGTATACGCCCGTTATCAGCGGTGTTTAGTCAATCTATGCCGTGCTTTTCCAGCCTTTTTAGGCACAGCAAGCATCGAGAACATCGGTAACGCTAGCTAAGCAAGTTGTTTACTTGCAATTACATTTTTGCCATTGTTGACAGCGACAGTATCAAACGGGTATTCTACAAACATTAACCTTACAGAGACGGCGATGTGGGGGGGAGGGGGTGGAAATTCAGCTCCCGTTGCGTCCGCACACAAATTGAAACGTCCCCGTTTCATCCTATAGGGCCAACAAGCACAAAAGCTAATTTAGATGGTGAAATCATTCAATTAAATCCGTCCAAACACTGGTGGAGACCGAGACAAACATTGGCGTGGCCTACTCGGTTTGCCCCAACCCACCGCCATGCCTGCGCAAATGTTTGGACAAGACTCATTCACCTACACTGCGGATCGTCTTCCTTTCCAACTTCGCGTGCGTTTGTTCGTTCAAGGTATCATCGCCAACAGTTTTACTCCTTTTTAAAAGAATGCCACCTGACTGACCGAAACTATTTGCATTGTTGCATTCACACGACTTTCTCTTCTCAGTTTCCTACAAACTGTTGATACAAAAGTTTTTGAATTCCGTTCCCTTTGCATGAAAACGAGTGAGCCAAAAGACTCCGAACCGCCTGCACGGTGTTTTTCCTGTCCGCGTCCTCGGCGCTCGTTGCTGTCTGCCGCTATCATAGAAAGGCGCCGATAAAACCATATTTTGTTTTAATTCTTCCAGGGTGTGTGGGTTTGTCTTATATACTTTATGTTTTAAGTTACCCCGGAGGGGTATTTTATGAACAATATTACCGGCTACGCGGTGTTTTTCCACTGGGCGTGTGGAAATGTGATAAAAACTTGATAACGCACTGCTGCTATAAACAAAGTCAGGCTGTTGTGGTTTTGTGAAGTGCAGTTTTGAGTTGACGGTGATGTGATGTAGTTCAGTTATTACGAGTTATTTATTATTTTGTCCTGTACTTAGTCACAAAGTATATTACGGCTCAGTATATGTTTTCTACTCCACAGTTTATGATTCGTATGTGTTAACTCGGTCAGCTCGCCAAGTGAAAGTACGATTTGCAGAAAGATCTCCAGGTGTAAAAGTTCCAGGTCGTACAACAATCCATGAACTTAACAGTAAATTTCAGGCTGCAGGAAGTGTTCACGCTAAGAAATCTAAAAGACGGCGTTCGGTTCTTACCGAAGAAACATTAGACGACATCGGTCATGATGGATGCTTTCCTAAAGAGGTGGCAAAAATGTATGGACAACGACCGTGGCCAGTTTCAGCATCTCCTTTCATAAAGTTGGTAAGTAAAGCCTTTAAAAGTAGTTTTAAAAATGTATGATTTAATTCACGCCTTTCTATGATAGCAGTACACAGCAACGAGCGCCGAGGACGCGGACAGGAAAAACACCGCGCAGGCGGTTCGGAGTCTTTTGGCCCACCTTGTATACAATAGCGATTTACAGCTGAGAAAAGTATGAAAAGTATCTCGGAAATGGTTAGCCACAAAACGTTTTATTTGACATAAATTGTATCATTTAACGTGATCCTCGTGTCTTTGTGGAATAAGAAGTTGTCCATCCGTTAAGTAATACAGAGGTCATTCACAATGAATAAGAATTCACAGGCTATTCCCAGAAAATTCAAGATATGTACTCTGTCATGTAAATATATTATAAATATTGTATTTTAATCAAACTCGTGTTTTTGAGAAAGTTCAAAATTTCGAAAAATCTTCCAAGGGTGGTTTGGGGTGGAGAGATTTGCTTGAAAATCTTAGTGTCTCATCTTTGGAAGATTGTGAACCTAAATACCAAGTTTGATATTTATCGGACATTTAGGTTTTGGAGTTACGCTGCTTACCCACACCCACCCATACACGCACGCGCGCAATTTTCTCATTTTGTTTCCGCTTGAATGTCGATTAGAATGTTTGATTAGACTGCAATACCTTCTCTACCTACCACGTACGTGCTACTGAAATAAAAAATTTGTAGTGTTTAATTCACATAACCTTCTCTACACACTACCATAAACTATTCCTACGAAAGGTTATATTTCTATTGAGATCATTTGCAGAAATAGCTACATTACACATTTTAGGTACCCTAAGGGGGATAGAGCAAACCGAATCGGTAGTCAGATGTTTAAAAGCTGTTGCTATCCGGTCTTGAAATTCCATTCTTTCCATGACATCGCGCGAAACAACTGAAAATCGACAGGACTTCTAAAACTGATAACGCATTGCAATATTCACAGCAATAATAACGGATATATCGAAAATGGCTGACGTAAAATAAGCTATTTGAAATAAATTTCTGTTTTAAAGAGATCTACAATTTTTGTGGTTTAATTGTTAAACAAAATTAAACAAAATTTCTTCCGAATGAAGAGGCTATTGTCAGAAAATTCAAGATATACATTTTATTTCTCCTGTAAACATATTTTATATAGTGTATTTTAATCAAAATCATTAGTCATTTTTGAGAAAATAACAAATGTCGATGTTTGTATGTACAGGACGGCCTGGTGTGGAGAGAGTTTCTTAAAAATATTCATGTCGCATCTTTGGACGATTATTACTTACATACCAAGTTGGGCAGCTGATTTGGAAAGGGATATGAGGAGAATAGGCATGGGGTCAGTATGGCAAAGAGCTGAAACAAATGACAAAAACATATGGAAAGGTGTTAAAAGAAGACTAAGAGGCATCAACCAACAGGAAATAGAATCGGATTGTCAAATTAAACCTTCTCTAAGTCTAGCAAATGAAATAAAATTGAATTGGGGTAAAGAGGCATATATACTCAACTTATGAAGAAAGAAAAGATCAGGAATGGCATGGTTTAGACTGGGGGGCTGGAGGGCACAGAAAATGACTGACGATTCTGGCAGGACAATCTGCCCATTCTGTGATTTGGATGACGACTGGGTACATATTTCGGCGGAATGTGCACAACGAGGCAGTATTTTTTAACACTTAAAAATTTCAGTCTAATTATATATGTAAATTCAATAACAGCCCACCTTGAAGCAATATGTGTATGTAATAATTTGTAAAATGTATGTAACTGTCATTGCATATGCTTATATTACTGTATCCATGTGTAATAATGTTATGTGAATATATTACGTAATTTAATAATGTAGGAGCTGTGAGAATAATAAGTTAAAAGTTGCTAACAATGAGGTAACCTTGAGTCAATAATGAGTAAGAAAGTTTAACAGTACTACTTGTGATTCTTGGAGTAACAATAATGTAATTTTAGTGACAGTTTATAAAATAGCCAATCAACAACCAGAAAAAGCTTTAGTAAAATGAAGGTATTCTACTGGAGTAGGATTAGCCAATCAGAGACTTGAAATACATAAATTTACAAAGTTTAGGCGTTTGAAATCAGTTCAGTTGCCTGCAGACAGTGATTATAACTGGATGCGTGATGCGTCCTCGAGAAATATAATACGTATTCGTGTGAGACGAAAATAGTTTACGTGTTAAAAAGTGCAAGTATTTAATAAAAGAATCTCACAGCTCTCGATATCAGTGAAGTGCTATTTAATTTGTGTCAAGGATTAATAAAAAGGAGTGAATTAAAAATTTAAAATCTGTGTAAGCCTACATTCTTGTCGCATCACAACCCTGCTAAGAGAAACGTGTCTCTAACAATAATACTGCCGCAGCCGAGACAAACATAAATATATAATATTTAAAGAAATAATTTAAATTACAAAGTTAATATTTTTAAATATGGGCCAAAGGCCACCTGAAAGTACATTTCGGGCGAAGGCTACCGAAAACTGTTTACTATACGTGCGGTTACATGTTCGGCTCCCCAACAGTTGAAATATAATACAACTCCTTCTAAAATACACCTTTCTCAAATTGGCATTTCCATACGTGAAACAATAACATTTACAAATTGACGCCCAAAGCGTGGTGTAAATAACGTAACAAAACATTTACTTCAACAATGGGAGAACCAGCCAAAATTAAACTCAAAGAAAACTTCTTAAGTCCATCAAGAAAGAGATTGGCAGGTTGGGAGCTACTGGTTGACCAGAGGAACTGGCAAAACATTGGCAATTTCTTGGCTAAAGTGCGCGAAGCCAGGTCAAATTTGTTCAGTTAGTCAAAGGTAATTTATCTCTATTTTCCTTTTTCTTGTTCTTTTTGTTTTGTTTTCTATTTCTGTTGTTTATTTTGTCACCATACCTTGTATCTTCAATATGCATGTACGGTCAATGGCCCATGCCCTAAATACTTGTGTAATAATATATATACCCAAGTTTCATAAATTACGGAATTTTCGTTTTTGAGTTTTACTGTTCCCTCGCACACACACACACACACACACACACACCCACACACACACACACACACACACACACACATTCCTTCCTGATCAACCCTTGATAATTGCTGTTAATCGTATTCTCATTAACCTGCTATTCTGTCCAACAATGATTATTATTTTACATTTATTGTGATGAATTGAGAATGTGATCAGATGTCTGGACCCAACTAAGATACCTATAATGTAATGCTATCGTTAAAAGCAAATAACACATTGGGAATCTAACAGATTTACAAAACATCCTACCACACCAGGCAGCCGTAAAATGCCCACACGGGTAAGTACGCCTACAAAATGTAAAATACATATAGGGACACTAAAACCTTTACACTTGGATTTGACTGGGAGTAAAATTAAATTCAGTTTTATTTATGGACGCTCTTTAACTACAGGGTCTTTCAACAAGAGTGTTCTATCTTTAACCTTAAATACAACACGTTCTATAAATGATAAGAGGTTTACTTTGGAACATAATTAATGTCATTACGTGTGGAAGAGAACACCAGTTAAGTGACCGCCACGACTTCGTTGGGTTGCGCGTATACGGTTGACCCAATTTTCAATGACAGAAGAACGTAAATTAGGTCCAACTTCACGAATAACACGCGTGATGTTATTGATAAGATCATTTACTGATTCTGGTTTGTTGACATAAACTCAAGATTTAACATAACCCCACAAGAAGTAATCCAACGGCGTTAAATCACATGACCTCGGGTGCCAGTTAACGTCACCACCACGGGAAATGATGAAACCTCTGAACTTCTTCAAAAGATCGATTGTTTCGAGTGCAGCATGACATGTGGCACCATCTTGCTGGAACCAGATGTTTCTGAGATCCATACCATTCAATTGAGGCCAAAAATAGTCCCTTATAAGAGCCCGGTATCTTTCTCCATTGACAGAGCTTCTCCATCTTCATTTTGGAAAAAATATGGACCAATGATTCCACCATACCAAAATCCACACCGTACAGTAACCTTTTGGGGATGAAGTGGTCGTTCTTGAATCTGCATTGCATTGTGATTGCTCCATTAGCGGCAACTTTGTTAACACAACCATCCATCCAAAAGTGGACTTCGTCGCTGAAGATGGTTTTTCGACAAATCGTTGGCTTTAGTTCTTGAGTTGACACCATTTTGTAAGCGTGAAACTTCAAGTCCAGATGCAGAATTCGCCAAGTTGTGGTCGGCGAAAGCCCCAATTCTTGCGCTCGACGAGCAATTGATTTGTTTCTGTTCTCGCGTACACTCTCACGAACGGCGCCTATATCTTCGTTGGAGCGCTTACGTTGATTACGTACAGGAGTTCTTTGATCGCTGACAGAACCACTTCTTTCAAATTTATCGATCAAGCGCCGAATCGTTCTCTCGCAGGGACGATTATGCACACCGTAAACTTCACGCAATACACGGAAGGTTTGGCGAACAGATGATCCATTTTGATAATAAATTTTCACTATTTCTATGTGTTGCTGAATGCTGTAACGTTCCATGGCTATTTGTCAATAACAACGGCAGCTATCACATGTTAAAGATAGGACACTCTTGTTGAAAGACCCTTTATTATATTAAGATTTCAAAACTGTTTTTATAGCATTTACTAGATGAGGCGAGTATCCATTATCTTAGATGACAATCCACAATTTAAGTCGTAGACTAACAATCAAATGGTTTCATTGTTGTTCCGAGTTAACAATTCTGCGCAGTCTTGTCGAGATCACCACATACATACCTGGAACATTTGCAGGTCCAGTTCCGCGACACGACTGAGGAGCCTGATGGTGGCAATGGTGACGGCGATGGTGTGCGGAGGTAGCGCGGGCGGTGCCGAGGCGGAGTCTCGTGGCGGCGCACCCTGGTGAAGTAACATTCCGTACAACATGGATACAGCACCCACCAGCTCAGTCACCTGCAGCGTCGCTACTAGTTGTGTCGGGTCGTCGTTGCTAGAACCACGCCGCAAGTCACCGCATCTGTAAATAAACAAATCACAAAACCACGTGAACTGTAACTCTTGCTTTAAAGAGTGTAAACAACATTTTCCTGCATAACAGTGTGCCATTTCCCTAGATCGAATTTTTCCCTCAGTAAGGTTTAGTAGGGTGTGTACACGGTTCTCGTGTGCAGTCTGGATCCCCGTAAGTTCCAGATGCTCTGTGCCGGCTGCTAGTCTGAGAGCTGAGAAAAATTTCCTACCCTAGCTAGTTTGATAATGTGAGCTCAAGAATTTTGTAGGTGAAGGCAAATAATAATTGATTTCTCTTAAACTTTGATTTATTAACAGAATGATGCCTACTCAGGCGCTAGCAATGTTCCGTATGAACTCCATAAATCTTTACATCTTAACTCTTCCCGCTACTATTGAAGTTATTCTGTGGAGCTATCTAATGCTTCACACGATATTACCACCCACACATACGCAGAATCATCCGCCTGACTGTATAACTTTATCACATCACAGGTGAATACGACGACGTTACGTTGGTAGCAAGTGTTACAGTATCTGAGCACATCGGAGAAAGAATAAAATGTGATGTGTTACACTCACATGACTTTCTCTACTCTTGTACAAACTATTTTTACAAACTCTTATTCTCCATCTATTTCATATTAATCGAGATAAACGTTTGCAGAAACGATCTTTTGACATGCAAAGAGAATTACATTTTACACATAGCGACCAGTTCTAAAAATATTTGACTATCGCTTAAGGCCTACTATGTTCCCCTTGTTTTGTATTTGCAAGGGCAATATAGAAATACAGTAGCCTTTAAGCATAGACATATCTCTTAATAGCTGGTTGCTATGTGCAGCACCATTCTCTTTGCCACAGATTAATACTCTTTGCATATCCACGACAAAAAAATGAATAACGAATTACCAATTGAGAAAATAAGTATTGAAAAATTTAAGGGAATAACAAGCAATATCTCGAAAATGGTTCACTCTACAAAAAAAATGTATATGACATAAATTGTGTTTTAAGGCGATCTACATTTTTTTGTGTAGTAAAATTTCTCTATCTCTTATGGTTTACCAGTTATGCAAAAGTCGTTCACAATGAAGAATACTTTTGGAGACATTCCCAGAAAATTCGAAATATAAACTTTATTTGTCATGAAAATATCTTAAACATATGAAATTTTAATCAAAATCGTTAGAGCCATTTTTGAGAAAATTAAAAAGTGTAATCTGGGGTGGGGGGATTTTCTTGAAAACCTTCGTGTCGCATCTCTGGAAGATACTGAACCTAAATACCAAGTTTGGTGTTTATCCGACTATTTGTTTCTGAGTTATGTTGTTCACAGACACACACACACACAGACATGTTTCCAAAAATGCTTTTTTTTGGATTAAGGGGGTCTCAAAACATGTATCTGAGATGAAATCTCTGTATCGAATTTTTGGGTGGAATACAATACTTCCCCTACTTACTATAGTAGTAGAGAAAGTAAAAAAGTGACGAAACTCGGGGCCCCCCTCCCCTATTATCTGTTCTCCTATGACGCCAGAATTCGCGCCTTTGTTTGTTAGTTATTTCTATTGGGTCTTACGTAGCGTTACCTAGCATGCTAGAGTTTTGGAAGTCACGCGTCCTGGTGACTTGTTTGATAAAACCCAATATCTTCATCTTACTCTAAAACTCATGTTTCTCCTTCTATTTTGTCAACTCCCTCGAGCTCCAGGAATTGGAACACTATTTTTGTCTCTTCTATTTTTGAGGTTTGACCTAACCCTGTGCGCATTAGCGTGTATGCGCCTGTGGACTTTCATCCATATTTGCTAGCTCGCCTGTTCACAAATTACAGCTGTGTTATAAATTGATTTTACATTCAAGTTATTTCTCAACATTTTAATACTGGTTCTTAATCCCATTATTACCAATATTTATATATCATCATTTTCCCATACTTTTACTATTGGGTATAACCCCTTACAGTTTCCTAACCTTTGGCTCCACCCAGCCAGTATCAGTTTTCTATGTGACTGCCCTGAAAAACAATCCAGTCACAAAAACGAAACCAATGAACGACGTTAAAATCGATGTGAAATGAAGGGGTGGTTCAGATACCGTCTATATGGAAGAGTATCGCTACGACTAGTACAAATGTAAACGCCAGACCAATTAACATAACTCGGCTCTCTAGAGGAACGTGAAAAATTATTTGTGTGTGTCATTAAACTGAACGATAGGTACGACATTTATATGTGTTTTCATCAGCGACATGGCGACGAAGACAAAACATTTTTCGTGTTACGAACACGTTTTTATTATACTTCATTTTTGCAACTACATTCGATGAAGCACTGCCTAACGGTATTCTGCTGGGGAGAACATAAACCCATATTTTGGGAGAGTGAAAGTACCCTGCCAATCCAGCGGCTAGAAGTTATTCTCGAGGAACAGACCAGTTCACGCTGTGCTAGATTTGTCATGAGCAACATAATCAGCTGTGTTCCATTATGAGCCACCTTTTATGCACGACACCCTCGAAGAATCTGCATCTAGAGATACAATACATGATCAAAAGTATCCGGACACCTAGCTAAAAATGACGTACAGTTCGTGGCGCCCTCCATCGGTAATGCCGGAAGTCAATATGGTGTTGGCCCACCCTTAGCCTTGATGGCAGCGTTCACTCTCGCAGGCTTACTTTCAATCAGGTGCTGGAAGGTTTCTTGGGGAATGGCAGCCCATTCTTCACGGAGTGCGGAACTGAGGAGAGGTATCGATGTAGGTCGGTGAGGCCTGGCACGAAGTCGGCGTTCCAAAACATCCCAAAGGTGTTCTATAGTGTTCAAGTCAGGACTCTGTGCAGGCCATTCCATTACAGGGATGTTATTGTCGTGTAACCACTCCGCCACAGCCCGTGCAGTATGAACAGGTGCTCAATCGTGTTGAAAGATGCAATCGCCATCCCCGAATTGCTCTTCAACAGTGGGAAGCAAGAAGGTGCTTAAAATATCAATGTAGGTCTGCGCTGTGATCGTGCCACGCAAAACAAGGGGTGCAAGCCCCTCCAGGAGAAACACGACCACACCATAACACCACCACCTCCGAATTTCACTGTTGGCACTACACACGCCGGCAGATGACGTTGACCGGGCATTCGCCATACCCACACCCTGCCATCGTATCGCCACATTGTGTACCGTGATTCGTCACTCCACAGAACGTTTTGCCACTGTTCAATCGTGTAATGTTGACGCTCCTTACACCAAGAGGCGTCGTTTGGCATTTTCCTGCGTGATATGTGGCTTATGAGCAGCCGCTCGACCATGGAATCCCAGGTTTCTCACCTCACGCCTGTCATAGTACTTGGAGTGGATCCTGATGCAGTTTGGAATTTCTGTGTGATGGTCTGGATAGATGTCTGCCTATTACTCTTTACGATCCTCTTCAAATGTCGGCGGTCTCTGTCAGTCAACACACGAGGTCGGCCTGTACGCTTTTGTGCTGTACAGTGGACCTAGGGATGTTTAGGAGTGTGGAAATCTCGCGTACAGACTTCTGACACAAGTGACACCCCATCACCTGACCACGTTCGAGGTCCGTGAGTTCCACGGAGCGTCCCATTCTGCTGTTTTACGGTGTCTAATGACTACTGAGGTCGCGGATAATGAGTACCAGACAGTGGCAGCACAATGTACCTAAGATAAAAACGTATGTTTGTGGCTGTGTCCGGATACTTTTGATCACATAGTGTAGTTCACAGATTTTCACAAAATATTCAGTTGAGTCAGGAAAGGGTCTTACGAATAGTAAAACTCTAATTTCAGTCACCAGGTGGTTAGGCAACAATATGCATTAGTCGGCCACGATATAACTGCGCTTGGAGGAGGGCGCCAGTTGACATGCGGCAAGGCAACAGGGGAATGTACTGTTGCACAATGAAACAGTACGTACATTTGCAGGTCTCAGTCTCGCTAGTAAATGCAACTCGGTTGTTTACCTGACTGTCCTTCCGATGTCCCGCCCACTTGTTCCGCAACTGTTTAGTTCCCCTTCCCACCGATTGCAATCTGAAATTGAAACTGAGTTTTATTTATGGACGCTCTTTAACTACTATGGTTCTTAGCGACCCATTCTGTATTGGGCGTGAAAGACTGGAAATTTTGCTCAGAGGCCTTTTTAACAGGCTAGAGTTCTTTTACGTGCCGTAAATTATAAGACACGGGACCACCGGCTTTGCTTTACTTCCCTTCCGAAGGAAGCCATGCTAAGGATTTTTACGCCCGAAAAAAATCCATCGCCCTCTGCCGGGTTTTAACCCGCGACTTCGGGAACTAAAGGCATGGTAACTACTACACCACGGAGGACGACGCAGTCACATCTGAGGAATAAAAAGTAGTAATTGAATATTATTTGTAATTAGTTATTCTTCCACACAAGCCGTGTGTTGGACAAGGTTGGGAAGGTAGAATCAGTTGATTAAGTCCCGGGCTTCATAGTTCCAACCATAGTTTCGATATTGTTGACATCACCCTTTGTTTTATACAACATTTCTGTAAAAAAATTCTGATGTGTTACACTCACATGACTTTCTCTACTCTTGTACAAACTATTTTTACAAACGCTTATTCTCCATCTACTTCATGTTAATCGAGATAAACATTTGCAGACTCTATCTTATTGCTAATTTTCTTGTAGATGTAAGGGGAATATATATTTACAAGGGCAATATAGAAATACAGTAGCCTTTAAGCACATACATATCTCTTAATAGCTGATTGCTAGGTGCAGCACCATTCCCTTTCCCACAGATTAATACTCTTTGCATATCCAAGACAAAAAAAAAAATGAATAACGAATTCCCATTTGAGAAAAATAAGTATTGAAAAATTTAATGGAATAACAAGCAATATCTCGAAAACGGTTCACTCAACAAAAAAAATGTATATGACATAAATTGTGTATTTTAACGCGATCTACATTTTTTGTGTAGTAAAATTTTGTCTATCTCTTATGGTTTAATAGTTATGCAAAAGTCGTTCACAATGAAGAATACTTTTGGAGACATTCCCAGAAAATTCGAGATATACATTTTATTTGTCATAAAAACATCTTAAACATATAATATTTTAATCAAAATCGTTAGAGCCATTTTTGAGAAAATTACAATTTTCGAAAAATGTTCCATGTAAAGGATAATCTGGGGTGGGGGGATTTTCTTGAAAACCTTCGTGTCGCATCCTTGGAAGATACTGAACCTAAATACCAAGTTTGGTGTTTATCCGATTGTTCGTTTCTGAGTTATGCTGTTCACAGACAGTCACACACACAGACACACACACGGAAATGTTTCCAAAAATGTTTTTTTGGATTCAGGAGTCCTCAAAACATGTAATTCCGGTGAAATCTCGGTATTGAATTTTTGGGTGGAATACAATACTTCCCCTACTTATTATACGTAGTAGAGAAAGTAATATATTATGCATGTTTAAACACTTTTCATATGAACGCGTAGACACAATTTGAACATCAGACTTTATTACAAATACTTATCATAGTGCTCAAAGCATTAAAAAAATTATTTCAAGTATAGTTTATATCAAAAATAAATCTAGACATCAGTATAATACGTCCTTGTAAAGAAATAGTGTTTTATTGAACTGACGTAAGTATACATGCATATAACATACACTTACAGACGTTCGAGCAGTTGGATCATTCATAATAATACATTTATTCCGTAATAATGTTTATGGAGAATTAAACCACACACCACGCTGCATGGAGACATAGAATAATGGAAAGTAAATACTGTGTTGCTTCCTTAATGTATCAACACAACCGCGGATGGAACGCCATAATAAACTTTGCCCCGCACAGAGGCTATAAGTATCTGCGTGCAATGCCGCGCTAAAAATAACTGACAATCAAGATTGCACGTGGGGAAGACAAAATCGGTAGCAGTTACGTTTCATTTGTTCCCCCAGTGGTGGGCGTCTCCATAAAGAAAGAAAGAAAAAAGAAAGAGAGTGAAAAGAAAGAGAAAGAGAGAGAAATAAAGAGAAAGAAAGAGAGAGAAAGAGAAAGAGAGAGAGAGAGAAAGAAAGAAAGAGAAAGAAAGAAGGAAGGAGAGGAAAGAAGGAAGGAGAGGAAAGAGGGAAGGAAAGAAGGAGAGAAGGAAGGAGAGAAGGAAGGAGAGAAGGAAGGAAAGAAAGGAAGAAAGGTAGGAAACAAGGAAAGAGAGAAAGAAGGAAGGCAAGAAAGAAGGAAGGAAAGAAAGGAGGCAAGAAAAAACGAAGGAAAGAAAGAAAGAAACAAACAAACAAACAAAGAAAAACTGAAGAGAGAAAAACTGTAGGACAGTACAGTCCCAGACGTACCCCACCTGACGTAGCGGTTGTTGTTTCAAACAATTTACTATGTTAGAAAGTACCACCCTTATAAAGTTTAAGTTTGACGATGCTACATTGTTTAGTAATTGTTTAGCAGGCATCAATAGTGAACTCTCTCAGTCAATTTGTAAACATGGATAAAACTGGTCATCGTTATGTGATACAATACTTTCATTTGAAAGGTCTTACTCCAACTAATATTAAAGCTGAGCTAGATTCTACTCTGGGGGAGTCTGCTCCTTCGTTTACAACAGTAAAATATTGGGTGGCAGAGTTTAAGCGAGGCCGTACGAGCTGCCAAGACGAACATCGCAGTGGTCGACCAAATGAGGTCACCACGCCAGAAATTGTGAGGAAAATCCACAAAATGGTATTGAATGACCGTCGACTGAAAGTAAGCAAGCTAGCAGACATCGTAGGCATTTCAAAATGTGCTGTCATCACATACTGTCTGAAAATTAAGACATGAGAAAGCTGTGCACAAGATGGGCGCCGCGTTTACTTACAATGGAACAAAAACAGCGTCGTGAGGATGTTTCAGTCGAGTGTTTGGCGATGTTTCGCTGCAATAAAGTCGATTTTTTGCGTCGATTCATAACCATGGATGAAACATGGGTCCATCACTTCACACCTGAGACGAAGGAACAGTCAAACCAGTGGATTGAAAGGGGAGAATGTGCTCCAAAGAAGGAGAAGACAGTTCCATCTGTAGGCAAGGTCATGCCGTCAGTATTTTGGAATGCGCGTGGGATAATTTTCATTGATTATCTTCGAAAAGGAAAAGCTATCAATGGTGAGTATTATGCGAACTTATTGCAGCGTTTGAATGACGAAATCAAGAAAAAACGGCCGCATTTGGCGAAAAAGAGAGTTTAGTTTCATAAAGACAAACGCCATTGCCAAAATCAATGAGTTAAAGTTCGAATTGCTTCCTCATGCACCCTATTCGCCAGATTTAGCCCCCTCTGATTATTTTCTGTTTCCAAAGTTGAAGAAATGGCTTGATGGTAAAAGATTTGCCAACAATGAAGAGGTGGAGTTTGCAGTTGATGGCTATTTTGCAGAACTCGACGTTCTCAGTACAAAAGGGTATCCAAGCTATTGAACACCGCTGGGAAAAGTGTATCGAGCTGAAAGGAGACTATGTAGAGAAATAAAGATGTTTTTACCAGCATTTTTGTGTTTTCTTTGTTAGGTCCAGTACTTCTGGGACAGCCCTGGTATTTTTATTTTCGATCTCTTTCACTAAAAAAAATCCCATCTGTAACATCAGTGTGACAATGGTCCCTTGTTAGTTTATTACTGAATAATTCTCTTTGAAATAGCCTGAACTGCTACATAACACAACACGGACCTTTTTTACTTTCTCTAGCACGCACATAGTAGTTAGAGAAGATATTGCATTCCACCCAAAAGTTCTATATCGATATTTCAACAGAAATACATGTTTTGAGGCCTATGAATACAAGTAAAGCATTTTTGAAAACATGCCCACGCATTCGAGTCTGTCTGTGAACAGCATAACTCAAAAATGAAAAGTCGGATAAATAGCAAACTTGGTATTTCAGTTTAGTATCTTCCAAGGATGCGACACGAAGATTTTCAAGAAAACACCCCGCCCCAACTACCCTTTACATGGAACATTTTTGGAAAATTTTGAATTTCTAAAAAATTGCTCTAACGATTTTGAATAACATACCATATACTAAAGATATTTACATGACAAATAAAAAGTATATCTTGGATTTTCTTGGAATAGCCTGTGAAGTCCTCTTCATTCAGAAGTGATTTCATAAAATCTTGTATAACTTCTAAACGTTAAGCGATAGACGAAAACGTATTACACAAAAAATGTAGATCTCTTTAAAACACACAAATTACTTCAAACAAGTTTTTTTTGTGGCATCAGCCGATTCCGAGATATCCGTTATTAATGGTTCGAAATGTTCAGTGCTTATCCATTCTCTTAAAGTCGTATCAACATTCAGTTGTTTCTCACGATGTCATGGAAACAGTATGTAATTTTAAGGCCAGCATATAGCGTCCAGTTGTTAAACATTTGACTATCGCTGTTCTCTTTGTATCTATAACTGTATGTGTAATGCAGCTGGTATAAAGGCCAGAGGGAGATCTTCAGTAGCGCTACCCTTTTCCACGGCGGTGCTAATCCCTTAGCAACCCTTCACGCCCAAGCCGATGCGCCTCAGAATGAAGCTAATTAATGACAACAAGCCGCCTCTAATTGTATGTAATGAATTACCAGGCTTCGTCGCTGGCGGCACTCATTTGTGTCACTTGCAATTTGTGCGGGGTCCCTCTCTCTCAAAGGCAAGGTGTGCGCCTCAGGGAGAAGGACCCCCTGTGTGCATTTCAAGTAGCTCACCTGCAACAACATGGCGACTCAACTGACCCGGACACTAAGCGCCAATTGAGGACGCGGCATTGTCGGTCACGCTGCTTAATAACAAGCAGATAAATGACAGGCCTATCGTGGAACATCAAGAAGAGCAACTAGGTAGCTATATCTTCAGAGCATTAGCTTCTTCATGATTTCCTTCTTGTTTCTCTCCCTTTTTGATCCGGGAAACAAGTAATACAAGTGTCTGGGTAGACAAGTTGTTTTCTAATTAACTTTTTTTCTATTTTCTCCACCATGTACACTGCCGTGCACAAAAAGTGGCCAATTCCCCATGATAGCTATAGTGTTTTTCCCTCCGTAATATTTCCAGTTCAGGTAACCAAATGTCGACTCCTCTATGTGATTGACCTAAAAAACAATACAGGAACATACGAGGATCGTTAGAGTAAGAACCGTTTTGTTACAGCACACGAAATATTTTATTTATGAACATAACTTGTATAAGAAATGAAAATATGAAGATTATTTTATTTTTCTACATAGTCAGTATTAATGTATAAACACCTGCTGAGTCGTGGGAGCAGGTTTTGGATACCGACATCACAGAACTCTACCGTCAGTCTATCTTGAACACGCTGCCCTGTACTGAAAGTTGTCAGTAACAATTGCATAAATTACTGACCTTCAAACTTGAGGGAAATAGCACACCAATAGTGAAGTGTCTGTTTTGATGAATCTTCTCATCAACTTTTTGTGTTAAGTCTTCACTGATGACATTAGGCCGTCCAGATCGATGGTTACCATTTCCATCATTCATCACATCTTCCCCATACAATGCAATTGTTGCTGACAAACTTCAATACAAAAACATAGACCGGCAGCAGAGTTCTGTAATGTCGATATCCAAAACCTGGTACCATGACTGTACAAGTGTTTATACATTAATGGTCAGTATATACTAAAATAGAATTATGTTCATAAATAAAATATTTTGTGCGCTATAACAAAACATTTCTTACTTAAAAACGACAAACTAACCAATGAACGAAGTTTATAATCTAGCAAAATGAAGGTGTTTTTCGGATACCACATCTACGAGTGTTTCGCTATGATTGCTAGACAAACAAAAGGCTGAATCGATTACAAATAATTCGGCCTTCTAGAGAAAGGGATGAAGAATTAGTTGCATGTGGCGTTAAACTGAAAGACAGCTACGACATGACAGCTTCCATCAGCGACATGGAGACGAACGTTAAGTTATTGCCGCTACTAAACGGCAATTACAGTGAAGCAAGAAAATACAAGGTTTAAGTTATAATGTTACCCTTCAGCAACTCGACCATACTTTGGGAAAGATAAAGTAATCTGCCAATTCAGTGGCTGGAATTATGCTCGAAAAACACACTTGATCACGCTGGTAGAGTGGGGATATATTTTGTAGTACCAACATAAACACCTCCGTTCCATTATGGGCCACATTCTATGCACGCCGGTATACATAGTAGGTAGAAATAAAGATATTGCATTTCACCCAAAAATTGATACCGAGATTTTACCGGAAATACATGTTTTGAACCCCTTGGATAAAAAATATCTGATGTGTTAAGCTCACATGACTCTCTATTCTTGTTCAAACTATTTTTACAAACGCTTATTTTCCATCTACTTCATGTTAATCGAGATAAACATTTGTAGATACAAGGGGAATTGGTAGGCTTTAAGCGATAGTCAAATGTTTTAAGAGCTGGTTGCTATGTGGAGTATTCCATTCTCTTTGTATGTCCAGGACATCATTAAAAAATCTGATGTGTTACACTCACATGACTTTCTCTACCGTTGTACAAACTATTGTTACAAACGCTTATTCTCCATCTACTTCATGTTAATCGAGATCTTATTGCTAATTTTCTTGTAGATGTAAGGGGAATATATATTTACAAGGGCAATACAGAAATACAGTAGCCTTTAAGCATAGACATATCTCTTAATAGCTGGTTGCTAGGTGCAGCACCATTCTCTTTGCCACAGATTAATACTCTTTGCATATCCAAGACAAAAAATGAATAACGAATTCCCATTTGAGAAAATAAGTATTGAAAATTTTAAGGGAATAACAAGCAATATCTCGAAAATGGTTCACTCAACAAAAAAAAATGTATATGACCTAAATTGTATATTTTAACGCGATCTACATTTTTTGTGTAGTAAAATTTTGTCTATCTCTTATGGTTTACCAGTTATGCAAAAGTCGTTCACAATGAAGAATACTTTTGGAGACATTCCCAGAAAATTCAAGATTTACATTTTATTTGTCATGAAAATATCTTAAACATATGATATTTTAATCAAAATCGTTAGTCATTTTTGAGAAATTAAACTTTTCGAAAAATATTCTATGTAAAGGGTAATCTGGGGTGGGGGGATTTTCTTGAAAACCTTCGTGTTGCATCTCTGGAAGATACTGAACCTAAATATCAAGTTTGGTGTTTATCCGACTGTTCGTTTCTGAGTTATGCTGTTCACAGACACACACACACACACACACACACACACGGACATGTTTCCAAAAATGCTTTTTTTGTATTCAGGGGGTCTCAGAACATGTATTTCCGCTGAAATCTCGGTATCGAATTTTTGGGTGGAATACAATACCTCCCCTGCTTACTATACGTAGTAGAGAAAGTAAAAAGAAATCACACCTGTCCCGGCCGGAAATCGATCATGGAATATCCGAGTTGAGAAGCAAGAATGCTGACCACTCCACTACGGAGGAAGTCTAACTCAATTTTCTCATTACAATTTTCATTCGCCTCTTCAGGCAGGTCCTTACCTTGCAGCGAGGGTTGTGAGGAGCTCTAACCCGCTGAGCAGGAACTGACCGGCTTGAGGGTCAGCATCTATAGGATCTCTGACACTGCCGCAGTACAGGGCCAGTTTGTCCACGATACCCACACTCACTGTGTAGCTGAAACAGAAAGTAAAATAGACTTAAGATGTGTGAAATAAACATATCAATGTACACATAACAAAAATGTACAGTGTTTTTATCACAACTTAAGTAAACGGCATTCCAAGACAAACAACTCACACAGCATTCTTAATAATTAGGGACCGGAATTTTATGCTCTAATAATATCTGTTATTTGTGCATTCAAAACCCCCATAAAGTGCACATAAATATGCCGAACATATTAAAACATACGAGGCGTATTCCAAAACTAAGCTAGGGTGAACAACATTTAACGGATGGTACGCCTGAATGACGTTTCACGCTGCAGCGCTGTCTACCCACTCCTGAGGAACCTACCGCAGTGTTGGTGTGACGCAGTAGGCGTTTGCCAGTCTGTGAGAGCAGATCGCAATGGGCACGACAATCATAGATCCCGGCAGTTGTGAAGTGCGCGGTGTGATTAGATTTTTTCTGACAAAAGGATCGTCAGTTGCTGACATCCATCGTGAGTTATGCCTTGCATATGGACCGGACATAATGAGTGACAAATAGGTTCTAGAATTTCTTAACGATCGCACAAATGTGCACGATGAACAGCGGTGTGGTATGCCCAGTATTCGGACCGGATGACATCGTTGAGCAAGTGAACCAAAAACTTCGAAGTGATCGGCACTTGACGATTAGTGGTCTGGCTGATGAATTCCCAAATGTTGCTCGAACCTCACTTTACAGGATTGTCGGTAAACAGTTTGGATATCGGAAACTGCGAGGTGGCTGCTAAAACTGCTCAACGGTCAGCAGAAAGAGCAACGAATGCGTAGTGCACGACACTTTTTGGAGCGCTATAGGCAAGATGGAGATGGCTTGTTTTCCCACATTGTTACGGGCGACAAGGCATGGGTAGCATACACCACCGCAGAATCGAAACAACGGTCAATGCAGTGGCGCCGTTCCGGTCATACAAACTAAAAAAGTGTAAGTAATCGCCGTACATGAATCGCAAAATGATGGCCACCGTGTTTTGGACCGAAAAGGGCGCTCTTTTGATTGCTTTCATGGACCGTGGGTCAACAATTACAGCTGACGTGTACTGTGCAACGCTTACCAAACTGAGACGTGCGATCCAAAATTGACGCCGTGGGAAACTGTCGTCTGGCATCATCTTCCTGCACGGCAACGCACGCCCGCACACCGCTGCCAAAACCAAAGAGAAGATTCAAGAGTTTCTTTGGAAACTCTTTGACCACCCTCCGCACAGTCCCAACCTAGCACCGGGTGACTATTTCCTCTTCTTGCATTTGAAACGGTGGCTGGGTGGACAATGATTTCAAACCGACGATGTGCTCAAGACGAACGTTACCAACTGGTTCAACTCGTAGGCGGCAGACTTCTATGCCGAGGGGTTAAAGAAGCTGGTGCAGCGTTACAGTATGTGTATAGATGTGAACGGCGATTATGTGACAAAGTACACATACCAGGTGTGTCAGCTGTCCCTATTTATTTTTGAATTTATACAACCTGCTAAGCAACATATATGACTTACGCCTTTCTTGAATTCCTTCTAAAGGCTGATTTGCATAACACTTTATAGAGGAGGGATAGATAACTCAATGCATAAGTGTTTTACGGGACAGAATGCTATCATCGTGTATGTCGATGCCAAAAACATCCACCCTGACACTGGGAGCTTCAGTGACACTTTTAGCTGATTTTACAAACTTTTATTCTTTAGCATACATTGATACACAGCTTTGAAAACGCCCCTGAAGGAACAACTTATCACATGCATCGGTTGACAAAACTATTGGATTTAAGTCGTCAGCCAACAAAGGTTCGTTGTACAGCCTTGTCAAAAATGTTAAGCATTAGGTAGATAATTTCTCTTCTGCCACAAACTATGGCATATCTCAGTTCATACTGTTTGTTTATTTGAGTTAGTTACCAAAATGGCCTCCAAACGCTGTATGAAGTTGCAAAAAGCATGTAAAGATTCGAGGTGGGGTTGAGTTTTGCTATTACTAATTCGTATACGAACCCAACCTCGCAGTGTAGCATTGGCCGAATGGTATTATCATAGTTGCTTTACCACTGTGCCGCTTTAGTGCGGTTTCAAATCCGTCGTGTTAAGTTCAAAATTTTTATTACCTTTTGTTTTATCTCTTTGGGCCTATAATTTGATATTATGATACAAAGAACATTTTGATAACATTATAAGTGTGTACAAAATAGAATAATCACCATGTTTTTCTACCGTAAAGGACAAGAACCGCAAAGCCCAAATCATTTCCGGGCATTCATACGTGAAGAATGTAGGAGATTACACCGGACATGTTATAACATGCAAGAAAGTCTTTACGGCAACGTACATAAATGTGCATTGATGAAGGGGGTCGTCACGTTGAACATTTACTTCGTTGATGAAATCCACGCTCTTTAAGAATTTATTATTCTGTTTACCATGAACTTAGCACATTTACAAATCCTTCGTCAGTAGAAGAAGTGAAACATAAGGTTTAAACATGAAACAAAAGCTGTTAGATTTAATATCGTCGATATGTGCCCAAAAGAATAAAAGCTAACTACGTGACACGGTTAAAACCACTAGATATGTACAGGTTATTATCGTCAGCATGATACACAATTATCTGATTGTAATTCTTGAGACTTTGGCTCACAGGAGAGCCAATAACAAAAAAAAATAGATTAGTATAGTAAAATACAGAAAATAAACGCAAGGAGAAAGAAAAAAATAACCAAAACAATTTGATGTTTGTATTACATTCAAACTTCCGAAGCTAACCGTTGCTTTACCACATCCCGGCAGCTGTTCCACTCGGCCAGAACGCACGTGTTGTCTCCCGCTCTTCGGGAAAACATACCTCTATCTCCTTGCAAGCATTATATCCATGAAAACCAGTCTTTTTAAAGCCTTTCGCGGCTCCTTGGCTTCATTCAGGCCTTTAATCCTTAATGGTGGTTGTGTATAGTATCGAATAGAAGGACAGAGCTACAATAACAGTTGGTTTGATAAAAGGGTTAATGTTTTCACATTAGTCTATAAAATGCGGGCTGCATAGATACGAATACCTAAGAGGAACTGACTCACCTGGTATATATTCACATATTACTGTCAATAAAAACATTGTCTCATGAGCGATGTTGTTATTATGACCGAACGGACCTTAGTTCTGTAATAGGCCTCCTATTTACATGAAATAAACATTTAACCTCCTAATGCATAGTGTTGCCATTTAGCAACAAACATGTTAGTCAAGAGTTTTAGAGTACTTAATGTTTTTTATTTTCATATATGCTGAAATTTAACAATAAAAGTATTTTTAGCTATTTTATATCGTAAATATATTCATTTATTTCTGTATTAGTGTAGTAGTTTAAGAACAAACAAAATCCATGCAATTGGATTCAAATGTAGCCTCGTCATCATCCACGGGCGGCACCCCACCTATTATTTTACGTGGGTCCTTCCCATTCTTTACCAGCCATTATGGTAGCCAGTCCGTTATGTCTCACCTTAATGACCATGGCTACTCGAATCGCTTACATTAAGATGTCCGAGACAGGGATATCTAAACCGGATTAAGAATCGGATGTAGAGCGGCATATGTATCAAAATAACTCATGCATTCCAGGATTATGGCAATTTTATGTCATCTCTACGTAAATAAAAGCTATTTTGGAAACCGTACGAACGATATAACTCATCAAAAGCTATTTTACGACTGTGTTCCATAAGATGTGATAGAGACATTAAAAAGCTATATATTTGGGAAATAGTGCGAAGTAATATTGGGAAATAATGTATCCAGGGAATTTTATAACACTACAGGATTGTTACAGTCCTGCGCCGTGGAGCAGTGGACTTTGAACTCAATTATTCGGATAACTCCTAAACAGCCACCTTCATACCGTGAGGGAATGACCACTTTTCATATTGCTCGCGTTAGATTCGGTTTGGTTATTTTAGCAAATAATACAAGACCCCTTGAAGGTTACTGGATTATTATAAATTGCATATCCTGTTAAATGTCTTTGGTAGTACAGAAAATTGTTTCTACGTAGTCATTCTGTTTCTCTTAAGTGTTTTCTGGCTTAGTTGTTTTTCTATTATTTCATCTACTTTTTACTTTCTCTACTACGTATAGTAGGTAGTGGAAGTATTGTATTCCACCCAAAAATTTATACCGAAATTTCACCGGAAATACATATTATGAGACCCCCGAATCCAATAAAAAACCTTTTTGGAAACATGTCCGTGTATGTGTCTGTGAGAGTTGCAATGGTATTACTTATAATGTTTGTGTATGTGTATTTACTCCACGTGGCGAAGTCATTTTGTGACGTGATTCTTTGTTAGGTGTGTTAGCTCCATCTGGTGTTAGCAATTTGTGGCAGTATTAATGTTTGTTTTAAAGAATGCTACTGTTATTTTATTTAATTTTGGTTCTCTGTCCTCCGGCTAGCTATGATCTTTTTGGTCGAGCACTTCTCTTTATACAGGTTGTGTAAACGGAAAGGAATCTTTTATCCAAAGATAACACTGATGAATGAATTTGTTTTATACTTTTTATTGTCGAACACATTCACTATCAAATTTACACATTGATCTTGACACTCACCAAACTGAAACTGTTATAATAACTTCATTACTGATCATTCTTAATTCGCGTACTTCAACTTTTTGTATAATTAACTTTACAACCCTTTAGATTTTTCATAACTCTGCTACGCGTAACTTGTGAATCGATAGCCGACGTGTACTTTACAAATATTTTCGGTGAACTGAAGGCGACGTGTAACGTACAAATATTTTCGATGAACTGACGGGGTCTATCTCTAACCTAGCCCTTTTTATACTCCTACACCCCGATATGCCTAAAGATTATAACTGAGTTGCTATTGGCTAATAAAACGCGCCAACATTAGCGTCTATTTTTATATCCAATGAAAATTATGAATACATATGCCTTAGGAAAAGATGTTCCAGCAAATTCTAAGAAAAACGCGCCAACATTACGTAACTTCCTCGTCTCTAATAATGATAAACAGCTCACCCCCTCGCTGCATTATTGCACGCTATTATTGTCAGTTTCAGTAAGGCAGTATAAACCCACTTCTCAACAATAATTACAATCAACAAACACCTCAAATCAATGTCACACAAAAATGCATATTCATACTATAATCATTCGTTACATTTAAATAATTTATGATACAAATTACTGCATCAGAGTGTGAGAGAGAGAGAGAGAGAGAGAGAGAGAGAGAGTGTGTGTGTGTGTGTCTGTGAACAGCATAACTCAGAAACAAACAGTCGGATAAACACCAAACTTGGTATTTAGGTTCAGTATCTTCCAGAGATGCGACACGAAGGTTTTCAAGAAAATCCTCCCACCCCATATTACCCTTTACATGGAACATTTTTCGAAAATTTTAATTTTCTCAAAAATGCCTCTAACGATTTTGAATAAAATATCATATGTTTAAGATATTTTCATTACAAATAAAATGTACATCTTGAATTTTCTGGGAATATTCTTCATTATGAACGACTTTTGCATAACTGGTAAACCATAAGAGATAGACAAAATTTTACTACACAAAACATGTAGATCGCGTTAAAACAACAATTTATGTCGCATACGATTTTTTTTTTTTTTTTTTTTTTTTTTTGCGTGAACCAATTGCGAGGTATTCTTGTTACTTGTATGAGTTTTCCAATACATATACTTTTTCTCAAATGGGAATTCGTTATACATATTTTTATGTCCTGGTAATGCACAGAGAATGGAATACTCCACATAGCAACCACCTCTTAAAACATTTGACTATAGCTTAAAGCCTACCAATTCCCCTTGCACCTACAAGAAAATTAACAATAAGATGTACAAGAGTAGAGAAAGTCATGTGAGTGCAACACATCAGATTTTTTAGTTATGCTGTTTGCAGACACAAGGGCCTTTTTTCGTAAAAGTGCATTCTTTAGATTCAGAGAGCCTTATATCATGAATATCCGTGAAATCTCGATATCAAAATTTTGGGTGGAATGGAATAGCTTCTCTAATTACTATGTACGTAGACGTAAAGTAAAAACTTTCCATGTCAAGAGCAGTTGGACATGGCAGGAGGGAGATTTTCTAAAAGAAAAGCTTCCAGTCGTATCTGTGGAAAATGCTGAGCTTGGTATTTACCCGATACCTCATTTCCGAGCTAGACACACACACACACACACACACACACACACACACACACACACACACACACACACACACACACACACACACACACACGACGCGTTAAACATACATTTCCGGTGAAATCTAGGTATGGAATTTTTGGGTGGAATACAATACTTCCCCTACTTACTATTACGTAGTAGAGAAAGTAAAAAGCATTTTTGGAAACATGTCCGTGTGTGTGTGTGTGTGTGTGTGTGTGTGTGTGTGTGTGAACAGCATAACTGAAACGAACAGTCGGATAAACACCAAACTTGGTATTTAGGTTCAGTATCTTCCAGAGATGCGACACGAAGGTTTTTAAAAATTCCCCCCATCCCAGATTACCCTTTACATGGAACATTTTTCGAAAATTTTAATTTTCTCAAAAATGGCTCTAGCGATTTTGATTAAAATATCATATGTTTAAGATATATTCATGACAAATGAAATGTTTATCTCGAATTTTCCTGGAATGTCTCCAAAAGTATTCTTCATTGTGAACGACTTTTGCATAACTGGTAAACCATAAGAGATAGACAACATTTCACTATACAAAAAAAATGTAGATCGCGTTAAAATACACAATTTATGTCATATACATTTTTTTTTTGTTGGGCGAACCATTTTCGAGATATTGCTTGTTATTCCCTTAAATTTTCCAATACTTATACTTTTTCTCAAATGGAAATTCGATATTCATTTTTTTGTCCTGGTAATACAAAGTGAATGGAATACTCCACATAGCAACCAGCTCTTAAAACATTTGACTATCACTTAAAGTCTAGCATATTCCCCTTGCACCTACAAGAAATAGTTTGTACAAGAGTAGAGAAAGTCATGTAAGTGTAACACATCAGATTTGTTTTGTTCAGGCCTGATCCAACTATTTATTTCCAGTGAAATCTTTTGCAACGAGTTTTTAAAACCTACATGAAATGGAAGATAAAGACATAAATTGGTACTTAGTTCCTTGTGCTAGGCAGAAAAGTTGAAGCGTTGCTCTCCAGTCTTAGAGAACACAGTGTAACGTCTGCAGGAAGTGTAAAACAAGTTTGGTTACACCTTGGGGTAAACAAAGAAAAGTTGCCTAAGATCGCAAACTTGAGCCAGTTTAATCCACTTTGCGATGAGACAGTCTTTACCGTGCCCTCCCCTCTCAGCGAGGGAGAGAAACCAACCCTCGCGCGCGCTCTCTCTGGTCCATTTGGTCCCTCAATTTGCACTGCATGTGGAATGGAAGCAGCAGGGAACACCGTATCTATGAATTTTAATGAAGTCTCTGAAATGATATTCATAGTAACGAGTAGCGGTGCCGATATGTTGCAGAGGGAGGCGTGTTTCCTCGGTTACTGGCGGGAGGGAGAGAGGGAGGTTGCATCTCCTCCAATGGGTTCAATGCCAACTCCCTATAGCATTCATTTGGCCCGAAGGAACCACACTAGTTACTGCTTATTTTAGGCACGTTCAAAACTGGGAGAGATGCACTGCAAGGTCTTGCCGCCGTCAAATTAAAACAAATACAGGGTTACACAAATTATTATAGGGGTTTTTAAATATATTTTTGTTTTTTCTGCTTCTTAGTAGAGGAAATAGTATGTGGCAGAGCTAAGGCCATTTAGCTCAACCATACAACAACCTGAACACGATGATACCTATAGGGAAATTATATCCAAAGGAACGCAAAAAGACTGAGGCAGTATTTTTAACACTTAAATGATTTCAGTCTAATTATATAATATATAAATTCAATAACAGCCCGCCTTAAAGCAATAGGTGTATGTAACAATATATAAAAAATGTATATTACAGTCATTGTAAATGTTTATATTATTGTATATATGTAATAATGTTATCTGAATGTATTATGTAATTTAATAATGTAAGAGCTGTTGGAATAATAGGTTAAAAGTTGAGGCAATAATGAGTACGAAAGTTTAATGCTACTTGTGATTCTTGGAAGCAATAATGTAATGTTTGTGACAGTTTATAAAATAGCCAATCAACAACCAGAAAAAGCTTTAGTTAAATGAAGGTATTCTATTGAACTAGGATTAGCCAATCAGAAACTGAAATATAGCAAAATTTACGAATCTACAACTCAGGTGCTTTTAGACAACGCTCATAACGGCACGCGTTGCTTGCAGACAGTGTTCCTAACCGGATGCGAGATGTGTCCTCGAAAAATTTAATACCTATTTTGTGTGAGAAAATAGTTTAAAAAGTGCAAGTATTTAATAAAAGAATCTTACAGCTCTCAATATCAGTGAAATGTTATTTAAATCGTGTCAAGAATTAATAAAAGGAGTGAAGTAAAATTAAAATCTGTGAAGCCTACATTCTTCAGCCGCACTACGCCTTGCAAAGAAATCTATGTCTCTAACAATAATATTGACGCAGCCGAGGCAAACAAAAATATATAATATCTAAAGAAACAGTCAAATTACAAAGTTAATATTTTTAAATTTTTGGCGAAGGGTACCGGGTACCATACGTGCGGTTGCAACTACTTCAAGTTCGGCTCCCCAACAGTCGAAATATAATACAACTCCTTCATACAACAAAATAATCTACTTCAAGAGATAACACAAATATTACAAGAAAAACAAACGTACAATTTTGGATCGATTCCCAGCTGGAGTATAGAAGTTTTTCCTTAGCCAGACTTCCTAGAGTCTGAAGTTATAAGTGGGAGCATAAATGTGTGTGAAATTAATGTTTAAATAGAAAATCCAAGGATTAACACTATAATCGCACTCAATATGCAGGTAGAGAATGCTAGTCGACAAATCGAAGCGTATTACTCTGACAGTATTTCATGGTGGTGCATTTCTTACTTTCTCTACTACGTATAGTAAGTAGGGGAAGTTTTGTATTCCACCCAAAAATTCTATACCGAGGTTTCACCGGAAATACATGTTTTGAGACCCCTGAATAAAAAAAAACATTTTTGGAAACATGTCCGCGTGTGTGTCTGTAAACAGCATAACTCAGAAACGAACAGTCGGATAAACACCAAACTTGGTATTTAGTTTCAGTATCTTCCAGAGATGCGACACGAAGGTTTTCAAGAAAATCCCCCCACCCCAGATTACCCTTTACATGGAATATTTTTCAAAATTTTGATTTTCTCAAAAACGGCTCTAAAGATTTTGATTAAAATATCATATGTTTAAGATATTTTCATAACAAATGAAATGTATAACTTGAATTCTCTGGGAATGTCCCCAAAAGTCTTCATTCTGAATGCTTTTGCATAACTAGTAAACAGTAACAGATAGAAAACATTTTCGTATACAAAAACGTAGATCTCGTTGAAACACACAATTTGTCACATTTTTGTTGTCGAGTGAACCATTTCCGAGGTATTCCTTGTTCTTTGTTTGAATTTTCCAATACTTATACTTTTCCTCAAATGGGAATTCGTTATTCATTTTTTGTCCTGGACACGCAAAGAGAATGGAATGCGGCACATAGCAATCAGCTCTTAAAACATTTGACTATCGCTTTAAGCCTACCATATTCCCCTTGCACCTACAAGAAAATTAGCAATAAGATAGTTTCTGCAAGCGTTTATCTCGATTAACATGAAGTAGATAGAAGAATGAGGTTTTGTAACTATAACTTTAGAAGAGTGAGTAGAGCAAGTTATGTGAATGCAAGCAACCATAAAATTGTGATGCGGAATCCGTTACGTTTAAGCAAAGCGAGAAAGGAAAGAGAAAGTTTGGCGTTATTAAAATTTTAGCTTTCCCGCCCGGTGCACGCCCAACCGGCGTTATTTCCAGCAGAGCTGTTCCAACCTGCAAGTTCTTTCTCTTGGAGTTGCGCAAGGGTTGAGAGATTGACAAAAATCCAGGCAGCCAGCCAGCCGGTAGCTCTCGTGTGCTCATCGGAGCGCCCGTCGCGAGTAAACATTAAGGAAATTGCATTAGGAATGAGTTTGCGGCAGGGCGGCTTCTTCTCCCCCCTTTTTTATGATTATTATTTATACATAGGACTTTCAATTCGGATCTCACTTTAATGTAAAGATTGTATGAATAAAATTCGCTGTTCCTCTCTGCCCGTCAGCACTCCGAATATATATTGGTCGAGATTCGGTCGCGCTTGCTTACTGTCGCAGGAAATGATGCTGCGATGAGGGGGCATGAATACAATTTTCCTTAACATATTGTGCCTATAAGGGGGGGGGGGTGCTCTGCATTTTATGGCCTTGTAATGCGGCACATCATTTAAATATTCAATTTCATATGTTATGGAAAGTCTACCCGGTGTTCCAAAGACCCGATCACGATCAGATTTGATTCTGATTATAGGTGCTGTGCGTGTTGTACCTAGGCGAGACGGGTTCAGATTCCTTTTTGTGAATTGTAAACTGCATTTGCTGGAATATTTCTTCGGCAGGATTTTTCGATTTGGTTCGCCTCCTGCATTTGAGTTCACCACTTTAACATTCATTTCATCATCTGGATATATACCGGCTGTTTCAGAAGTACTTTTACAAACTGGGTTCCTCACACCAAAAGGAGGAAAAAAGTTCATATGAACATATGTCCCATAATCCTTGGTTTTCGCGTTATTCCAATGAAAGAGTGAATTCAACAGCCTTCGGGGTCCAACCTCAAAACTTCATTTCTCTATCCATTCATAGAAGACGTTGTACTACATACGGTAGATGACGAAGTGTTGCCATGTAGACTTGTTTACGTTTGTCATTTGTCATTAGTCTGTCTTCAACGTTTCAATTGTGTACATGTAGTGAGTTAACTGCACGTGTTTCGTTCCACCATGGCTGGATATTCATTTCGTGAACAGGCAGACATGATTTTTATGTATGGTCGCACGAATGGACGCGAGGCTGCACGGCTCTATCAGATGGAGTTTCCAGACCGAAGACAACTGAGTCATCCAACGTTTGTCGCTGTTTATCGTCGCCTTGCTGAGACAGGAACCGTTGCACCACGGACTATTTATCTAAGAAGACCAAGAGTTGTTCGTACGCGAAGAACAGATGTTAAAAGTGTGTCGAAGACGATCCAGGTATCAGTACAAGACAATTGGCTGTGGCATCTAGTACATCACACGTGACAGCATGGAGGGTACTTCACGAGCGGCTCCTGTATCCATATCATATTCAACGTGTGCAGGGCCTTTCGCCTGCCGATTATCCACCACGGGATAACTTTTTCCAAATAGCCAATCAATTGTTTGTATCGTCAGTTTTGTTTACAGACGAGGCAACGTTTGGGAGAGATGGAGTTACTAATTTCCACGACGTACACGTATGGGCAGATCGTGATCCTATGCTGTACTTCAGGCTAGACATCAGCAACAGTTTAGTCTGAATGTGTGGGCTGGTATTGTAGGTGACTGTCTGGTAGGTCCATACGTGTTACCAGCACGTCTTACTGGTGCTGTCTACAGGGACTTTATCCAGCACAGCCCTCCCGACTTACTTCACGAAGATGTACCCTGTAAGTAAGAAAAAACATGTGGTTTATGCATGATTGGGCTCCGGCACATTTTAGTCGCATTGTTCGAGATTCACTGACTGGTATCTACCATGACCGATGGATAGGCAGAGGAGGACCAGTTCCATGGCCTGCACGTTCTCCCGACCTCAATCCTGTGGATTTTTACCTCTGAGGGCATCTTAAATCATTGGTTTATGGAGCAGCCATCCCCGATGCAGAAACGCTTCATCGACGTGTCATGGAAGCCTGCAAAACCATTCGACACCATCCCGGAGTTTTTGACAGGGTGCGACAGTCCATGATTCGACGAGTACAGGCATGCATAGAAGCAAGAGGAGGACATTTCGAGCATTTATTATGAGTTTTGTGTGTTATAAGTTTACCACTGTGTTGAACACCTCCTAACGAGAAAACAAAGGATTATGGGACATATGTTCATATGAACTTTTTCCTTCTTGTGGTGTAAGGAACCCATACCCGAAGTTTGTAAAAGTATTTCTGAAACATGCTGTATATATATATATATATATATATACACATGATGTCTCATAAGTAATGTCGGTTTTTATGCAAAACTTTATTTCAAATGTGTTATTACAGGAAATGATTCCTAATCTTATAAAAGATCATTATATTCTACAGCCCTGAGCCACCTTTCAGCGAAGTTTGCTATCCCGCACGGTACACGTCCCTGGTTTTTGATGCGATAAATTCGTTGAACCCATTTCAACTGCTTCAATTTCTTCCACGTAGGAAATGGGCCATGGATCCAAACAGGTGGAAATCTGTTGGCGCAAGATCAGGGCTATATACTGGATGTGGTAGCAGTTCGATTCCTTCCAATTCCTGAATTTTGTCCATTGTTCCTTGAGGTATATGTCCTGCTTCAAGAGAACTCCGTTTCTATTAACTACTGCCGGGTACCTCTGTCTACAAGTTTGATGAACTCGTTCCAGTTGTTGAGAATAAAAATCCGCATCGACTACTCGTCCATTTGGAACAAATTCCCAGTGAATCACGCCTTCAAAATTCCACCAGACACATATCGTTATTTTGGGGCTAAACGGATTTCTACTTTCTCTACTACGTATAGTAAGTAGGGGAAGTATTGTATTCCACCCAAAAATTCGATACCGAGGTTTCACCGGAAATACATGTTTTGAGACCTCCTGCATCCAAAAAAAAGCGTTTTTGGAAACATGTCCGTGTGTGTGTGTGTCTGTGTGTGTGTGTGTGTGTGTGTGTGTGTGTGTGTGTGTGTGTCTGTGTGTCTGTGAACAGCATAACTCAGAAACGAACAGTCGGATAAACAACAAACTTGGTATTTAGGTTCAGCATCTTCCAGAGATGCGACACGAAAGTTTTCAAGAAAATCCCCCACCCCAGATTACCCTTTACATGGAACATTTTTAGAAAGTTTTAATTTTCTCAAAAATGGCTCTAACGATTTTGATTAAAATATCATATGTTTAAGATACTTTCATGCCAAATAAAACGTATATCTTGAATTTTCTGGGAATGTCTCCAAAAATATTCTTCATTGTGAACGACTTTTGCATAACTGGGAAACCATAAGAGATAGACAAAATTTTACTATACAAAAAATGCAGATCGCGTTAAAATACACAATTTATGTCATATACATTTTTTTGTTGAGTGAACCATTTTCGAGATATTGCTTGTTATTCCATTAAATTTTTCAATACTTATTTTTCTCAAATGGGAATTCGTTATTCATTTTTTTGTCTTGGATATGCAAAGAGAATGGTACTGCACCTAGCAATCAGCTATTAAGAGATAAGTCGATGCTTAAAGGCTACTGTATTTCTATATTGCCCTTGTAAATACAAAACAAGGGGAACATAGTACGCCTTAAGCGATAGTCAAATATTTTTAGAACTGGTCGCTATGTGTAAAATGTAATTCTCTTTGCATGTCAAAAGATCGTTTCTGCAAATGTTTATCTCGATTAATATGAAATAGATGGAGAATAAGAAATTGTAAAAATAGTTTGTACAAGATTAGAGAAAGTCATGTGAGTGTAACACATCAGATTTTTTTATGTCCTGGACATACAAAGAGAATGGAATACTCCACATAGCAACCAGCTCTTAAAACATTTGACTATCGCTTAATGCCTACCATATTCCCCTTGCACCTATAAGAAAATTAGCAATAAGATTAACATCTCGATTAACATGAAGCATATGAAGAATAAGCGTTTGTAAAAATAGTTTGTACAAGAGTAGAGAAAGTCATGTGAGCGTAACACATCAGATTTTTTAACAACATTTGCAGGCTGATGGGTATCGAGCGACTGTTTCGAGGTGTCAGGGTAGCGGTAATACAACCAACTTTCATTAAGTTGACAATTCTCCTGATAAATATATCATTCCAGCGATTAGCCGTACGTTGAATATGATCAGGTGCTAATTCATGTGGTACAAATTTACAGCTTCTGAACGATTTTTAAGTGTGGTGCCTGTTGAAGAATCCAGTTCTTCTCATAACCTCTAAGTGCTTGTCTATGGATTTTCAATATTCCATAACGGGTCTTCCGGAACGTTGTATATTTTCGTCTCTATTACTGAAACGCTGAACCATCCTTGTGCTATTCGCTCACTAGCGACATCTTCGACTTCACATATTCTTCGAGCCGCGGCACCACCTATAGTCCTGTTTCTAATAGTGCTTCAGAAGGAGTCTAACCTCAAACTTTGTTGCCTCCATTTTAAAATACTGTATTACCAACTGTTGACTGCCAACATGTTAACAATACGGAACCATAAACCATATCACTCTATATAAAATATTGAAAAAATAAAAGCATATATACGTACGATATAAGCCCAATTAAAAACCGACATTACTTATGAAACAACCTAATATATATATATATATATATATATATATATATATATAAGAAAATAAGTGTGTAGGATAATCTGAAAACCCATATAACCGATTGTCATAATTGTTTCAACATTAAAAGCCCTGTTCTTCCAGATGGACACAGGCTACATAATGTTTCGAAAAATATGAAAAATGGGGAATTAGGAGGTTTTTTTTCATATTCATGTCACCAAATTAAATCCCGTTTCGTTGAATATGGATATCAGAGGCTACTTTTGGGACTTTATTGCAAATATTCCAGATTTTTAATGACTTTGAACCCAAAAGGTGAATGGGGAGTTTTAAGATATTTTAAAATTGTTTTATTATAGGGGAGGTTGTATATCGTTCATATCACCACATATTTCACTGAAGCTTTATTAAGCAATATTTTTCGTATAATTTGACAAACCCTGTACATTTGGATTTTAGAAATCAATCCCTATTTCCAGTCTCTAAGCCACAAATCAACATTTCTTACCCTATCTAGTTGAAACTTTGTAAGTTTATATTATAGGACCAAACGAAGGTTATATTTGAAGTAGGAGTTGTATTGTAGTTCAACTGTTGGGGAGCCGAACTTGAAGTAGTTGCAACCGCACGTATGGTAAAATGTTTCCGGTAGCCTTCGCCCCAAGTGTTTAAAAAATATTAACTTTGTAATTTTTACTGTTTATTTAAATATTATATATTTATGTTTGCCTCGGCTGCGTCAGTATTTATTTTTAGAGACATGAATGTCTTAGCAGGGAGTGGTGTGACTGAAGAATGTATTCTTACACAGATTATAATTTTACTTCACTCCTTTTATTAATGCTTAACACGATTTAAATAACACTTCACTGAAATAGAAAGCTGTGAGGTTCTTTTGTTAATTACTTGCACTTTTTCACACAAACTATTTTTGTCTCACACTAATACGTATTAAATTTCTCGAGGACGCACAAGCAACGCATCCAGTTATGAGCACTGTCTGCAGGCAACTGAATTGATTTCAACCGCTTGCGAGGCCATCAAGTTAAGCAGGTGGGCTGGCAGCGATGCAGATAGGAATTAGGTAAGGGGTTGGAGCATGTTCAAGTTAGCAGCCGGGCGGGGCACTACCGAAGTGAGTGACCAAGTCCAATGCTGCTCAACTTGGAGGAGGCATGTGATGGATAGGAGTGCTAGCCCTTAAGCCCGAGGTGCTAAGGTGCCTTTGGGTAACCGGTAGTTCTTTCTTCTGTGTGACCTGTGGTCATAGTGACACAGGCTGAGACAGTATTTTTAACACTTGAATAATTTGAATTAAATTATATAATATGTAAAATCAATAGCAGCCCGCCTTGAAGCAATATGTATGTAATAATTTGTAAAATGTATGTAACAGTCATTGCAAATGCTTATATTATTGTAAACATGTTCAATAATGTTATGTGAATGCACTACGTAATTTAATAATGTAGGAGCTGTGAGAACAATAAATTTAAAGTTGCTAACAATGAGGTAACCTTAAGGCAATAATGAGTTTGAGAGTTTAAATGCTACTAGTCATGATTAGGGCAGCAATAATGTAAATGTTGTGACAGTTTAAAAATAGCCAATCAACAGCCAGAAAAAGCTTTAGTAAAATGCAGGTATTCTATTGGACTAGGATTAGCCAATCAGAGACTTGAAATACAGAAGCTTACGGGTTTGGACGGTTGAAATATGTTCAGTTGCTTCCAGACCTTGATAGCAACCGGAAGCAAGATGTGTTCTCTAGAGAAATATTACGTATTCGTGTGTAACTAAAAATTAAGTATACGCGTAACAAAGTGCAAGTATTAAATAAAAGAATCTCACAGCTCTTAATATCAGTGTAGTGCTATTTAATTTGTGTCAAGAATTAATAAAAATAAGTGAATTAAAACTTAAAATCTGTGTAAGTCTACATTCTTGTCGCACCACGCCCTGCTTAAGAGAAACGTGTCTCTAAAGTAATACTGACGCAGCCGAGGCAAACATAAACATAAATAATATCTATAGAAGCAGTTTAATAACAAAGTTAATGTTTTTTTTAAAACTTGGAGCGTAACAACAAAAATACATCTTCAAAAATCGACTTTTTATACGTAGCAGCATATTACGTAAACAACACCTTCTTCAAATTGACGCCCAAAGCGTGGTGCAAACTGCAACAACAAAGCACTGTTCTCAAATTGGTTTCCCAAACGAGGGGCAAACACTTTTCTTCAAATTGACTTACCAAACGTGAGGCTAACATAAAAACATAAACAATAAATAAACAACGTAAAGAACAACACTTCTTCAAGGGTATGCACGAGTCGATTGCGGTTCTCTCCCGCACACTATACACGATTGAGGCAGTATTTTATATCACAACACTGTGAATGCCAGAGTGATTGTAGTGTAAATTAACATTATTGTATGACAATGATTTGAGATATTTGTTAATTATAAGCATTGTTAGGAAATAAGTTTACAGGGCCTCACTGAAACTGACAATAGGAGCGGGTAACAATGAAACGAGGGGGTGAGTTGTTTATCAATTAGAAGAGACAAACAAATGACGTCAGAGTAGCGCGCTTTTCTTTAGAAATGGAGGGAATATCTTCCCTAGAGCATATGTGTTCGTAATTTTGATTGGATATAAAAATAGACGCTAATGTTGGCGCGCTTTATTAACCAATAGCAGTTCTGTTATAATGTTTAGGCATATCGGGGTGAGGGAGTATAAATTATGAAGCCAGAGACAAGTATCGCAGTTCAACAGAATCATTCAAGGGTTACACGTCGCATAGTTCAACAGAATCATTCAAGGGTTACACGTCGCACAGTTCAACAGAATCATTCAAGGGTTACACGTCGCCCAGTTTAACAGAATTATCCACGAGTTACTCGTCGCGCAGTTTAATAGAATCATTCAAGGGTTACACGTCGCACAGTTCAACAGAATCATTCAAGGGTTACACGTCGCGCAGTTTAATAGAATCATTCACGGGTTACACGTCGCGAAGTTTAATAGAATCATTCACGAGTTACACGTCGCGCAGTTTAAGAGAATCATTCACGCGTTACAAGTCGCGGTGTTTAATAGAATCATTCACGGGTTACACGTCGCGCAGTTTAAGAGAATCATTCACGCGTTACAAGTCGCGCAGTTTAATAGAATCATTCACGAGTTACACGTCGCGCAGTTTAAGAGAATCATTCACGCGTTACAAGTCGCGCAGTTTAATAGAATCATTCACGGGTTACACGTCGCGCAATTCTATAGAATCTCTCGCGTCGTAAAGCTAGTTACAAAAATGTGAAATACTCGAATTAATAATGTGCGGCAAATAAGTGATTATATTCGCAAATATAACAGTTTCAGTCGGGCGTGTATCAAGAGTAATTATGTGAAATTAATGAAGTGTGACGGCAATAAAAGTGTAAAAACAAATTCTTTTATCAGTGTTATCTTTTAGTAACAACTCCTTTCCGTTTACACACCCTGTTCAAGAGATTTGCTCGACTGAGTAATAATAGCTAGCCGGAGGACAAAGAACTCAAAATTCAAAATAGTACAACAATAACAGGCGCTCAGCAAATAAGATAACACGAACGATACCGCGACACGATATATGGGAGACCAGAGTGTGTGTGTGTGTGTGTGTGTGTGTGTGTGTAGGATCTGCCGAAGCGCGCTGTTCTGGATGGTGGTGCTGCCGCCGATCTCCAGACCTCACAGCCGTACAGGATCAGGGGCGGCATAGTCGTAGTTTCAGGTGTGTGGCCATGGTGGATCTCAAAACAGAATACAGCTGCCTGAGAGACCGACCTTTGCCCTAGCATGTGGGGCGAAAGTGAGCCCGGGGTCGAGGACGACTCCAAGGCAACCCAGGGCATTCTCCTCCGCCACAACCTCAGAAACCGGTACGACCGCCAGCGACGAACCTTCGCCAGGAGAAGCACAGAGCTGTTCCCCGGGTTATGGCCATCCTCCACTTCTCGCTCCACCTGTCGCTGTAGTGGAGGGAAACAGAATCGGATCGCCACCTTCCTGTTTAGCGACACCAGTCACGTTACTTTCCGACCGGCCCAGATGCTGACAAAGTGCCTTAATGACACTGATCCTGACCGACCGCAATATCGATAATGCACAGTATGACATCCATAAGGGGGAGAAGATTTATCCCTTCTGTTGTGGCCAAGGATCTTTATTAGCATGTTATTCATTCGTATAATGTTACTCAAAGATATCGGGGGACAGTATCTGTGGTCCCCAGATGCTGTAATCATATGTGATCTGCTGAGTGAGATCTCCTCACCCCTTCTTCACGAAATGGCTCTCATTGGCTATTCTGTTTGTACACGAGGATTGCCATGATTAGGTAATGTCGCTGCTCTGGTTTATGCTAACATAGGGCACGTCCGAGGGAGGTGGCCTACTTTTTAAAATGTTGTATTATACCAAGAATTTTGAAGCAAAAATGTGTTTAAATAGCTAAATGGATTCTTTGAAGATTAATCTTTGTAATATTAAGTATTCATGATCACACAAATTTATTTTCAAGTAGCGAATTTTAAAAACCTATGCCTTTGCCATCTCTCCCTATGAGGGTTCGCACTCAAAGGGCGTGTTTAGTGATTTAATACAGTAATAATTATGGAATATATGTTTTACCATTTTGTTTTATCAGTTAGTAGTCAAGATCTTGTAAGCAATCGACCCTGCAGAAAAAGGTTTCGGAAAAACTATAAAATAAATACGATCTTAATTTTGCTTTGTTATAGTTAAAGACGAGAATTCCTTGCAAATGCATGTTTTTATAGGATCACTGGACATAGCTCAAATTTAGTACTTTGAGACAGTATTTTTAACACTTGAATAATTTCAATTATTCAATAATATGTAAATTCAATAACAGCCCGCCTTGAAGCATTATGTGATTGTAATAATTTGCAAAATGTATTTAACAGTCGTTGCAAATGTTTATATTATTGTATCCACGTGTAATAATGTTATGTGAATATATTACGTAATTTAATAATGTAGGAGCTGTGAGAAATAGGTCAAAAGTTGCTAACAAAGAGGTAACCTTGAGGCAATAATGAGTGAGGAAGTTTAAATACTACTAGTCATTATTAGAGCAGCAATAATGTAAATTTTTGAGACAGTTTAAAATAGCCAATCAACAACCAGAAAAAGCTTAAGTTAAATGAAGGTATTCTATTGGACTAGGATTAGCCAATCAGAAACTTGAAATACACAAATTTACAAGTTTAGACGGTTGAAATCAAGTCAGTTGCTTGCAGACCTTGATAGTAACCGGATGCAAGGTGCGTCCTCTAGAGAAATATAATACGTATTCGTGTGAGACGAAAAATAAGTATACGTTTTAAAAAGTGCAAGCATTAATTAAAAGAATCTCACAGCTCTCGATATCAGTGAAGTGCTATTTAATTGTGTCAAGGATTAATAAAAAGGAGTGAATTAAAACTTAAAATCTGTGTAAGCCTTCATTCTTTGTCGCATCACGCCCTGCCAAGAAATCCATGTCTCTAAAATAAATACTGACGCAGCCGAGCAAATATAATGAAGTGGAATATTTGTTGGTAGTTGGTAGATGCTTCATGTTTATCTGCACCACGTATGGGAGCCAATTTATCGCGGTCACTTCGTGTTATCTTATTTCAGAGCGCCTGTTACTGTTTTACTACTTTGAATGATGGGTTCATTGTCCTCCGGCTAGCTATTGTTTCTCGGTCGAGCAAATCTCTTGAACAGGGTGTGTAAACGGAAAGGAGTTTTTACTAAAAGATAACACTGATAAAATAATTTGTTTTTACACTTTTATTGCCGTCACACTTTATTCATTTCACATATCTTTTGATACACGCCCGACTGAAACTGTTATATTTTTTTAATGTTACTATAATCACTTATTTGCTGCACATTATTAATTCGCGTACTTCAACTTTTTTGTAACTAACTTTAGGACGCGAGGGATTTTGTAGAACTGTGCGACGTGTAACCCGCGAACGATTCTGATGAACTAAGCGACGTTTAACTTCTGAATGATTCTGTTGGACTCATCGACGTGTAACGCGTGGATGATTTTGTTGAACTGGGCAATACTTGTCTCTGGCTTTAGCTTTTTATACTCCCACACCCTAATATGCCTAAAGATTATAACAGAGCTGCTATTGGTTAATAAAACGCGCCAACATTAGCGTCTATTTTTATATCCAATCAAAAATTACGAAAACATATGCTCTAGGGAAGAAATTCCCTCCATTTCTCAGAAAAGCGCGCCAATCTGACGTCATTTGCTTGTCTCTAATAATTGATAAACAACTCACCCCCTCGCTCATTGTTACCCGCTCTTATTGTCAGTTTCAGTGAGCCCGTGTAA
This sequence comes from Deroplatys truncata, assembly GCA_030765065.1. NCBI lineage: Eukaryota > Metazoa > Arthropoda > Insecta > Mantodea > Mantidae > Deroplatys > Deroplatys truncata. Next base: position 12,639,228 of record CM060979.1, read on the forward strand.
ACTTATTTCCTTACAATGCTTATAATTAACAAATATCTCAAATCATTGTCATACAATAATGCTTATTTACACTACTACAATCACTCTGGCATTTACATTATTGTGATACAAATTACTGCCACAATAAATACTTAAATACTTAAAGAAACAGTCAAATTACAAAGTTAATATTTAAAAAAAAACTTGGGGCAAAGGCCACCTGGAAGTACATTTGGGGCGAAGGCTACCGGAAACTGTTTACTATACGTGCGGTTGCAATTACTACAAGTTCGGCTCCCCAACAGTTGAAATATAATACAACTCCTTCAAAACAAACTCCTACTTCAAATTCGCGTCCATACGTGGAGCTAAATAAATAAACAACTCCAACAAAACACCTTCAACTTGTCCATTTCATTATTTTCTGATTGCAAACATGTGTACCTTTTCCGGCATATCCCCTTTATGGGGATAAAACATGCATAATGCATACACACATAAGGAATTTCTAGCTTAGTTATGCCTATAATACAATTATTTTCAGTTTCAATGCGTGTTTTATTGGTTTTGAGTAGACACCTCAGTTTTTCGATTTTATGATCCTTATTTTTGCATCGGGAATCAGGAATTAAGAAAGAAAAGGGGGAGGGATAACAGAAATAGAAAGTTAAGATTCTCACAATAGGATGACTTCCCCAAAATTTTACCGACAGCAGACGCCTTGTTATAAACAGATTTGTTTATCCAAAATACACCGGCAAAACTTTCATTTCGCGACAATGGAAATTTAGCCTTGTATGTCAGGTACCGCGGCTGATCGAGACAGACACACCTGCAGAGAGGTCTTGTGGAATTTGAACAAACCTTACTAACAATTTGGATTCTTTTAAAACTGAAATCATTTGCTAAACTGTCTTTGCAGAGAGAGAGAAGGGAAATAGAGGGGGTGGAGGGAGGGAGAGAGATGGGATGGGGGAGGGGAGGGAGAGAGAGAGAGGGAGGTGAAGGGAGCGAGAGAGTTGTGGGTGGGTATGAATCTCGAAAGTGGTAAACGTCTGTGTAGTTATGTTTGAGTGTGTTAATATGCCTCCAATTAAAAGTTTCACAACTGTAGTCCTTGCACAGTGTATAAAAGGAAAGGAGTTTATTAGATCAGATGGGGATGTTGTATTCTTTGATTGTTGCAAAGGGGTAAGCTATCCTTTATCCAAAAAAAATTCTATGGCACTTGTTGTTTGTAAAACATTTTAAATAATTAAGAAATAAGAATGCCAGCTTCTTTTACAAAATCATATCTATATAACCGAAAATCTTTTGTAATTTCAAATAAAATGTACTACAAAACTTCAAGTGGAACAGCATGTCGCATCTGCGTCACATATTGCAAGAATGAGAAAGGCAAAAGAATCTGCAACACACCAAATCCAGTCATGTATCACTGCTCGCAACTCTAAGTTTTTACAGAAGTATACATCAAAAGGCGAACCTGATCCGTCGACATTGAGGAAAATTTATGTTCCAAAATCTGCGATGTAATTACATCATTTTCTGCCTACAAAACTATGATGTGTTACACTCACATGACCTTCTCTACTCTTGTACAAACTATTTTTACAAACGCTTATTCTCCATATGCTTCATGTTAATCGAGATGTTAATCTTATTGCTAATTTTCTTGTAGATGCAAGGGGAATTGGTAGGCTTTAACTGATAGTCAAATGTTTTAAGAGCTGCTTGCTATGTGGAGTATTCCATTCTCTTTGTATGTCCAGGACATAAAAAATGAATAACGAATTTGACAAAAAGTATAAGTATTGGAAAATTTAAGGAAATAACAAGCAATATCTCGAAAATGGCTCACCCAAGCAAAAAAATGTATATGACATAAACTGTGTATTTTAACGCGATCTGCATTTTTTGTGTAGTAAACTTGTGTCTATCTCTTATGGTTTACCAATTATGCAAAAGCCGTTCACAATGAAGAATACTTTTGGAGACATTCCCAGAAAATTCGAGATATACATTTTATTTGTCATGAAAATATCTTAAACATATGATACTTTAATCAAAATCGTTAGAGCCATTTTTGAGAAAATTAAAATTTTCGAAAAATGTTCCATGTAAAGGGTAATCTGGGGTGGTGGGATTTTCTTGAAAACCTTCGTGTCGCATCTCTGGAAGATACTGAACCTAAATACCAAGTTTGTTGTTTATCGGACTGTTCGTTTCTGACTTATGCTGTTCAGAGACACACACACGGATATGTTTCCAAAAATGCTTTTTTTTTTTTTAATTCAGGGAGTCTCAAAACATATATTTCCGGTGAAACCTCGATATCGAATTTTTGGGTGGAATACAGTACTTCCCCTATTTACTGTACGTAGTAGAGAAAGTAATATTTTTCACTTGATCGTTCATGTATTTTAGTTTGATAGTGCATGCAGACATACATATTTTGGGATTTTACAGTGCATAGAATTCTCGTCTTTAGTGAAATTGTATGCTAGAGAGCGGATATCCTCTCTTGTTAGAGAAAAAACATGCTTCTGAATTTTCTTAATATGTTGCACCAGCTTGTATTTTCGCTACGCAAACAATGTCTTTATGAGACATTGCCAGTTTTCAGTGTTCGATCCTGAGTCTTTCTGGTACTGAATGTTAAATATAAACCTTTCGAAATACTGCGAACACTGCCTGGCTTTCTTTAGTCTGTTTTCGGCATCTGAAAAGCATAAGAAAGATGTGCAAATATGCAAAACATTTCAATTGTCTACTTAAGGGACAAGTTACTCTGAAATGGTAAATAATCACATTTTTGTTTTGTTTTAGGCACTAATAAAACATCTATTATTTCCAGTTTCAGAAAATATATACTTTCTGGGGCTGAAGATGTTTTTAAGACATTTACGTACCATTAAATGCTAGTCTGCATTCTTTTAAAGCTGTCATACCACGCCCCTTTTTAGAACATGTTTGTATCTTTCAACAAGAACGACTATATCATGCCCAGCGAGCAGTTCAGCAATTAACAAAAGAGGCCACGACCAAGAGAAGACAATCAGAAAAGCTGAAGTAATCCAGGAATGAAGGTGCAGATGATTATGACCCTGGAATGTACTGAAGCGTGTCAGAATCTTAATGTTCAAACTTTAAATTCAGTTTTCTCAAAACAACATTTTTGGATACTTATGTACCTTTTTCTCAGAAAGTGTGAGAGGTAGAGAGCTGAAATTTTCAGTACATGTATACAACACACAGTTAAACTTTCTGAACCACAATCATAATTTTATAATGTACATTAGTGATATTAAGAAAGCAACAACACTGCAAGTTTTGCACATTTTTACATTTTTGACTTTGCAAATCCTTTTTTGTTTTTTCAATTTCTTGGGAACTGATACACATAACTAAATAACCGAGGTTCAGAAGATAGCCGATTACATTAAGAACAAGCTTGCAAAAGTGTGATTCTGTATTGCAAGTAGTATCAGAGAAAAAGGTACATGAATCCACATGTTTTAAGAGTAAATTTTATTATTTTTCTGCTGAATGAAATAATTTTTACGGACTCAAATACATAAGCTATCAATGCAAACAACCACTTGAAATAATTATCATAATTTATAGAATAATTAATAAAAAATTCAGGAAAAATCATTGAGAACTTTAAGAGCAGTGGTAATTTAACACACTTGAGGTGTAATTTCCATGCGTTCAGACTACCTTGTCCCCTTAACTACAACCTGATTATAAACCAGTGACAAAAATTAGTAATAATGGCAGAGCGGTGTATCATCAGAATAAAAAGCAAATAAAATGGAGTATATGTATTTAAACATACAATGAAAATATGGCTCAAGAAATGCTGGAGGCTGGACAAATCTCCCGGAAGATTGGTGGCCATCTCTCAGATTTATAGAAGTGAGATGACCACAAAACTAGGAGAGCGTTATAATAATGCAAGTAATGTCAGTAAACTGCCCAATATTGCAACTGCTGTCTTGAAAGGACGTTGCGTTTCACTTACTTTTTTCAACAGCGGAAAAATAATTGACCACGTGGAAAGTAACAGGAATAAACATGCGATCATAAGCAGTGCACGCGATCACCAATCGCTGACAAGGACTAAAAGCTTACTACCAGCCGAATCTCAAAAAACTTCACGCCACAGTTGCAAGAATGAAGCCACTGACCATCTCTCCCGTATGGCTGTCTCCCCCGGAATTACCCTATATTCTGTCAGAATCATTACAAGGATCGTCGCAAATGCGAGCTGCTAAAGGGCATGCGCATCTTCTGAGTTTCCATTAAGAATTTGTGAAACCAACAATTTCATTAGAACAGAAATTACTGCGCACATGCGCTTGCTTATGTGTAAAAACGGGACAGAGTACTAGATTCACATGACTTTCTCTATTCACTCTTCTAAACCTTCTCTTATGAAAGGTTATTCTTTTCTACTTCTAGTTAACCGAGATATCGTTCATTGTAGGTATAATAAGAACACAATAGTCTAAAGCCTAAACCTATAGCCACATTTTTATTTTCTCTAGCACGTATACTGACGTGCATAAAAAGCCGGTTTTAGCTCTATGTGACTGGCCTGAAAAACAATGCATGAACATACAAACTAACCAATGAACATCTATGTGGAATGAAGGGGTGATTCGGATACCACCTCTGTGAAATAGTTTCGCTACGATAGGTACACAAGGAAAGGCTAAGCCAATTACAAATAATTCGGCCTTATAGAAGGGGTAAAGCATTATTTGCATGTGTCGTTAAACTGAAGCACTGCTGGGACATTTACATATATGGGAGGTTACATCAGCGACATGGAGACGAAGGTTGTTACTGCCGCTAATAAACGGCAATAAGAAAACGGTAATGTAGCATGAAAATGTAACATTACCCTTCGGCAGTTCGGCCATACCATGGGGGAGGTAAAGTACCAATCCAATGGTTAGAATTATGTTCGAAATAAAGAGGTGGTCACGCTGGTATGGAGTGGGGCTAGATTTTGTCAGTACCAACATAAACAGATCCGTTCCATTATGGGCCACATTTTATGCATACCGTTCTATTCTTATCGTTCAAAACTGTTCAAGAGAATGCTGCTTAGGCGAATAAAGCCAATAATTGAAAGGATACAAAATGATTTCATTACATCAATTTGGAACACACAGAACTAAGGATATCATTGAAGATGTCTGGAGGAAAATGAGATTTCTTCTGCAATATTTTTTGATGTGGCCGAGGCCTTCGATAAAGTCTGGTTTAGAGGCAAAGATGAGTTTAAGATTAGAAACCTCTTAACAAAGTCGCACACGTTTTTTTTATTGAAATCTTATACATCAGATCGACATTTCCAGATTAAATATGAAGATAAATATAGTTCACTTAAAAAAAATCAATGCAAGAGTTCCCCAAGGAGCCCTCTCCTTTACCTAATATATACAAGTGCCATTCCAGAAAGTCAGGGTTTGCCATACTTTTCCTAACGAGGGCCACATTAATCATCAGAAAATGAATCGAGGGCGAAACCTCATAGGAACAGAACCCAGGCACGAGAGCATACACAGTGTATTACGGAACTCACATATTTATAGATAACTGCTGTAATTACATACTTAACAAATTTCATCAGTCTTTCAGTAATAGTCTCGTGAAAATGTATCTCATAGGCAACACTTCTTACTTGAAGTATTATTACGTTAATAGCAGTTCGTATTCAACGACAAGAATGAAACTGACTTTTCTGTGATACAACTGCACACATTTGTGGCTATAATTTTGTGCACCCTATTATAAAAACGGACTGGAATGTTCATTAGTCATAGCAAACCTATATTTAGAGTGTACATATTTCATTTTTGAAAACGTATTTTCAAAGTATACGTACGTTGATGCTGATATCAAAGTCTTTCAAACGAGGAAATGTGTCAATCGGCAGACAGTTGTAAAACTCAACCAAATTAACTAACTTTCCTATATTGGCCCGTTATTACCGAACCAGATAGCTCAGACGATAATGTCTGTGGCCCGCATTCGGGAGCTCCCGGGTTCAAACCCCCTGGGCCGAATAATCCGACCGAAGGTTTTTTCGCGGTTTTCCTCGATCGCTAGGCGAGTGCGGGGTTGGATAACTTGATCCGCGAATTTTCATATCATCCCTTTCATCACTACATTTAATTTTCTTCTTCTTCACCGTCATACCAGACACTGGGCTGATCACCCATCCTGGATGTGCTATGATCCAGTTTGCTTGCTCCTCGACAGACTACTGACACAAGACATTGGTTTGTAAGTCCTACAACGAGTACGGTAATCAGTTAAAGTAGTATTGGTCCTTCAATAGGTAATTACATTGTATATCAATTAAAAATCTGACCGCTTAATTTTATTTAATAGTTCCAATTTTGTGAATAAAACAATGTAATACAGGCGCATGTTTCTTTTTTGTTTATATTATTTGAAGTTTAGAAAAATATACGGGCCAAACAAAAGCATCTCTCGGACCCTGCCCTAAGCGAAGGAGTTATACCAGCTACCTTTGCTAATGATAGAGGTGCCTTGTCTGTTGTAGGTGCAATAGAAGAAGCAACAAGGAAAGTGCAAGGTGCTATTAACCGAACTGCTAACTGGTGCAAATAATAGTAATAACAATCAGGGGCGCTACAGCCCATGAAGGACCTACACCTGCCAACCCAACTGCCGGCCTCATGCCCACCTATGCATGGTAGAGGCGGGCGATCATTCAACCGATACGAGGTGACGTGGCCAGAATCACGCATCCCCCAGCCAATGTTGGCCTCCGTGGCTGGGATCGCCGCCTATCGCAGCTCCTCAATTTCCTCGGGATGCTGAGTGGGCGCTGGTGCTATATCCGGGATGTCAATTCCGTACCACCATGACTGGGATCGAGTCCGGGCGTATTCTGTGGCCGGAACCAGAGCTCCACGCTCTAGCCCACAGCGCTACGGCGCTGGACGGTGCAAAAAATGGCGCATCAAACGAAACGAGAGCAAGTCTCAGATTTAACTTTCACAAATAAGAATTGTGTCAAACTCCCAGTATGGTGAGTGCCCCACACAACAAAGTATTTAGGGATGACATTGGAATCGAAGTTACGCTAGATCAAAAGAAGATTTGGTATAATGTAGGTATATTGGTACTGCAAGTAGGTACTGAAATCAGCGTGCTTATATGGGATGCGTTGTGAGGCTGAGACCTACACAAAGACGATTCACAAGTTCCAAACTAAAGTTTTGCACCACGCTACACGAGAAGGGATCGACCGTTGTTATTGGCCTGAATTTTCGAATACTTTTGTATCTTTGAACTAATCATCATTCAGTTGTTTTTCACAATGTCATGGAAAGAGCTTGGAATTTCAAGGCCAAAATAGCGACCCGCTTTTAAAAATCTGATTCGGTTTATGATAACGCACACACATTTCAAATGCAATACCGCACCAGTAGCATGTCGAGCTAGTCCTTGACATTTTTATTTTCTTTACCACGTACATAGTAGGAAGAGAAGGTATTGTATTCCACCCAAAAATTCTATACCGAGATTTCACCGGGAATACATGTTTTGAGGATCCCTTGAATCATTTTTAGAAAAACGCCCTTGTGTGTGTGTATCCGAAATGTCGGATAAATACAAAACTTGATTAAGTTCAGTATCTTCCAAGAATAGGACACGAAAGTTTTCAAGAACATCTCCCCACCCCGAAGTACTCCTTACATGGAAGACTTTTCAAAATGTCTGACTTTCTGAAAAACGGCTCTAACTATTTTGGTTAAAATACCATTTGTAAAATAAAACGTAGATATATCTTGAATTTTCCGGGAATAGCCTGTGAAGTCCTCTTCATTCGGAAGGAACTTTGTATAACTGGTAAACGTTAAGCGATAGACGAAAACCTACTACAAAAAAATTAAACCTCTTTAAAAAACACAATTTATTTCAAATAACTTTTTTTTTTTGGCATCAATCATTTCCGAGACATCCATTATTAATGGTTCGAATTGTTCAATACTTGTCGCTCTTTTAAGGTCCTATCGATTTTCAGTTGTTTCTCGCGATGTCATGGAAACAGTATGGAATTTTAAGGCAGCATATAGCGTCCAGTTGTTAAACATTTGACTATCGCTGTTCTTTTGTATCTATAACGAAATGTGTAATGTAGCTGTTTCTGTAAATATTTATTTGGATTAAAATGTACTAGATAGAAAAAGAAAATACATTCACATGTCTTTCTCTACCCTCTATCATTTATTACTGAGCATACAAATTATTCTTACTGAAGGTTATTTTTATACCTTCTACATTTTAATCCAAATGCTAGCCTCAAAATTCAACACTGTTTCCGTGCAATCGCGAGAAACAACTGAAAGTTGAAAGCGCTTTAAAGTATGACCAAGAAATTAAGAACTGAAACCATGAATAACGAATATCTCAGAAATGGCTTGTGCCACAAAAAAAATTATTTGAAATAAACTGTGTGTTTTAAAGAGCTCTACATTTTTGTGAAGCTTTCGTCTATCGCTTAACGTTTACCAGTTATACAAAATTCCTTCCAAAAGAAGAGGACTTCACAGCTATTGCAAGAAAATTCAACATATACACTTTGTCGTGTAATATCTTCAACACACACGAACCTTTTTTTAAAATTGCTTTATCTATATTTGAGGGGCCACAAAACATGTATTTCCGGTGAAATCTCGGTATCGAATTTTTGGGTGGAATGCAATACCTTCTCTACGCGGTAGAGAAATTTAGATTCTCTGGTAATAATACTTAGAGGATTGAGGAAGTTATGTGAATGTAACACATCGGATTTTACTTACTTGCCAAGAGTAAACCGGCTGAAACATTTTAGCTCGGTTGTGATAAACAGCGTTTTCACCCCGTTGCTATGCGACGGTGTGCTGCGGCCGCAGTTACTTTCTTATCAGCCGAGCTTTTGTAACGTAATGACTGGCGGCGAGAAGGCTGCTGAGATGCCGGGGAAATCCGCAAATCCATACGGCAAACAGGAATATGTACAATTGGGGGAGAAGGGCTGGCCAAAGTAAACACTAAGCTGCTAATCAGTGGCAAGACAAGTGACCTTCGTAATGACCATTAATGGTGGGAGTAGAGTAAACACTAGTGCATACAGTAACATTAGCATAATACACGTACTGTTTGGTTGGCATAACATCTGCCTGCTTCAAATGCCCTCGCTGCCCAAGAAATACGCAGCTACACATTACTTATCTAAACGTACACGTGGGTGAAAACTGAGCGGCATTCTTCTAGTTTCACACGAGGACGACACTGAACGTTTTCAGAAAATCAAACCAGGATTTAAATGATTTTATTGTGTTTCAAAATACTTCTATTTTAACGTCAATACATTTTTGCATTCGATGAAACCTGTCCTTAAAGCAATGATGCCACTCTTCCTGAGGCCCTTTTGAAACCAGGCTTTTATAATGTTATACTGCTTCATCTGAAGTGTTACACTCACATGACTTTCTCTACTCTTGTACAAACTATTTTTACAAACGCTTATTCTCAATCTAGTCAAATATTTTAAGAGCTGGTTGCTATGTGGAGTATTCCATTCTCTTTGTATTACCAGGACAAAAAAATGAATAACGAATTCCCATTTGACAAAGGAAATAACAAGCAATATCTTGAAAACGGTTCACTCAACAACAAAAACGTATATGACATAAATTGTGTATTTTAACGCGATCTACATTTTTTGTGTAGTAAAATTTTGTGTATCTCTTATGGTTTATCAGTTATGCAAAAGTCGATCACAATGAAGAATACTTTTGGAGACATTCCCAGGAAATTCAAGATATACATTTCATTTGTCATGAAAATGTCTTAAACATATGATATTTTAATCAAAATCGTTAGAGCCATTTTTCAGAAAATTTAAATGTTCGAAAAATGTTCCATGTAAAGGGTAATCTGGGGTAGGGGAATTTTCTTGAAAACCTTCGAGTCGCATCTCTGGAAGATACTGAACATAAATACCAAGTTTGGTGTTTATCCGACTGTTCGTTTCTGAGTTATGCTGTTCACACACACACACACACACATGTTTCCAAAAATGTTTTTTTTTGGATTCAGAGGGCCTCAAAACATATATTTCCGGTGAAATCTCGGTATCGAATTTTTGGGTGGAATACAATACTTCCCCTACTTACTATACGTAGTAGAGAAAGTAAAAAAATTCTGATGTGTTACACTCACATGACTTTCTCTACTCTTGTACAACCTATTTTTACAAACGCTTATTCTCCATCTACTTCATGTTAATCGTGATAAACATTTGCAGACTCTATTTTATTGCTAATTTTCTTGTAGATGTAAGGGGAATATAATATATTTACAAGGGCAATATAGAAATACAGTAGCCTTTAAGCACATACATATCTCTTAATAGCTAGTTGCTAGGTGCAGCACCATTCCCATTGCCACAGATTGATACTCTTTGCATATCCAAGACAAACAAATGAATAACGAATTCTCATTTGAGAAAATAAGTATCGGAACATTTTAGGGAATAACAAGCAATATCTCGAAAACGGTTACCTCAACAACAAAAATGTATGACATAAATTGTATATTTTAACGCGATCTACATTTTATGTGTAGTAAAATTTTGTCTATCTCTTATGGTTTACCAGTTATGCAAAAGTCGCTCACAATGAAGAATGCTTTTGGAGACATTCCCAGAAAATTCGAGATATACATTTTGTCATGAAAACATCTTAAACCTATGATATTTTAATCAAAAGCGTTTGAGCCATTTTTGAGAAAATTGAAATTTTCTAAAAATTTTCCATGTAAAAGGCAATCTGGGGTGGGGGGATTTTCTTGAAAACCTTCGTGTCGCATCTCTGGAAGATACTGAACCTAAATACCAAGTTGGTGTTTATCCGACTGTTCGTTTCTGAGTTATGCTGTTCACAGACACACACACACACACACACACACACACACACACACACACGCCGACATGTTTACGAAAATGTTTTTTTTTTGGATTCAGGGGGTCTCAAAACATGTATTTCTGTTGAAATCTCGGTATCGAATTTTTGAGTGGAATACAATACTTCGCCTACTTACTATACGTAGTAGAGAAAGTAAAAAAAGTGATTCCAGGCATTTTATCTTTAATTTTTCGAAACGGAAAGAAATCACAAACTGCTAAGTCAGGTCTGTATGGTGGAGGGTCCATGGTGCCGAGCTTTTAGGGCATCCAGATACTTTAGGTATGCAAAAGGTTGCCTTGTAATGATGTAACATTTTTACTTTCTCTACTACGTTTACTAAGAAGGGGAAGTATTGCATTCCACCCAAAAGTTTGATATCGAAATTTCACCGGAAATACATGTTTTGCGGCCCCCTGAAACCAAAAAAAATCATTTTTAGAAAAATGTCTGTGTATGTGTCTGCGAATAGTAAAACTCAAACACGAAAAATCGGATAAACACCAAACTTGGCATTTAGGTTCATTATCTTTCGAAGATGCGACACGAAAATTTTCAAGAAAACCCATTTCTCTTTGCATTTCCAGGAGATTAAAAAACGAATAATGAATTTTGAGAAAAAGTGTTAGATTTGCAAAATCCAAACCAATAACAAGGAATATATCGGAAAGGCTTCACTCCACACAAAAATGGATTATGACATAAATTATGTCCTTTAACGAGATCTGCATTTTTTGTATACAAAAATTGTATCTATCTCTTACGGTTTACGAGTTATGTGAAAGTAATTTAGAATGAAGGACTTTGTGGGACATTCCCAGAAAATTCAAGATATACATTTCATTTGCCATGATTATTTTTGAAAATTTTCGAATAATATTCCATACAAAAGATACTCTGGGGGGGGGGATTTGCTTGAAAATCTTCGTGCAGCATCCGTGAAAGATACTACACTGAAGTACCAAGTTTGGTATGTATCCGACTTTTCGTTTTTGAGTTATGCTCTCCACGGACGGACATACAAGTTTCCAAAAATGCTTTATTTGGATTCAGGGCACCTCAAAACATGTATTTCCTGTGACATTTTTGGGTGGAGTGCAGTACTTCCCATACTTACTATACGTAGTAGAGAAATTAAAAACGGGTTTTACTATGTGATGGCTTTGAAATTCCATGCTATTTGCATAGCCACGAGAAGAAAACGAATAGCGACTTACCACCAAAAAAGTATAAGCATTTGAAAACTGAAACTAATAATAAAGAATATTTTGAAAGCCAGAAACACAAGATCTACATTTATTGTGTAGTAAGATTTTGTCTAACTTTTACGGTTTACTAATTATATAATATAAAATATAATAACAGCCCGCCTTAAAGCAATATGTATATAAAATGACATATATAATGCATGTAACAGTCATTGTATTTAATGTTTATATTATTATGTACATATTCAATAATGTACGAGCTGTGAGAAATAGAGTAAAAGTTGCTAACAATGAGGTAACCTTGAGGCAATAATGAATAACAATGTTTAATAATGCTACTGGTAATTCTTGGAGCAACAATAATGTACTTTTTGAGACAGTTTATAAATAGCCAATCAACAACTAGAAAGGTTAATAAGTTAAATAAAAGTATTCTATTGGAGTAGAATTAGCCAATCAGAAACTGAAATAGAGCAAATTGTACAAATTCAGAAGTCAGTTGCTTGTAGACAGTGTTTTTCTAACGGATGCGAGATGCGTCCTCGAGAAGTTTAATACGTATTCAGTGTGAGACAAAAATAGTTTGTTAAAAAGTGCAAGTAATTAATAAAAAAAAATCTCAGAGCTCTCCCTATATCAGCGAAGTGTTATTTAAATCGTGTCAAGCATTAATAAAAGGAGTGAAGTAAAATTATAATCTGTGTAAGCCTACATATCTTCAATCGCACCACCTCCCTGTTAAGAAATTCATGTCTCTACAAATTAATACTGACGCAGCCGAGGCAAACGTAAATTTATAATATTTAAAGGAACAGTCAAATTATAAAGTTAATATTTTTACTTTCTCTACTACGTATAGTAAGTAGGGGAAGTATTGTATTCCACCCAAAAATTCGATACCGAGATTTCACCGGAAATATACGTTTTGAGACCCCCTGAATCCAAAAAGAGCATTTTTGGAAACATGTCCGTGTGTGTGTCTGTCTGTGTGTCTGTGAACAGCATAACTCAGAAACAAACAGTCGGATAAACACCAAACTTGGTATTTAGGTTCAGTATCTTCCAGAGATGCGACACGACGGTTTTCAAGAAAATTCCCCCACCCCAGACTACCCTTTACATGGAACATTTTTCGAAAATTTTAATTTTCTCAAAAACGGCTCTAACGATTTTGATTAAACTATCATATGTTTAAGATATTGTCATGACAAATAAAATGTATATCTCGAATTTTCTGGCAATGTCTCCAAAAGTGTTCTTCATTATGAACGACTTTTTCATAACTGGTAAACCATAAGAGATAGACAAAAGTTTACTACACGAAAAATGTAGATCGCGTTAAAATACACAATTTATGTCATATACATTTCTTTTGTTGAGTGAACCGTTTGCGAGATATTGCTTGTTATTACCTTAAATTTTCCAATACTTATACTTTTTCTCAAATTCGTTATTCATTTTTACTTTCTCTACTACGTATAGTAAGTAGGGGAAGTATTGTATTCCACCCAAAATTTCGATACCGAGATTTCACCGGAAATACATGTTTTGAGACTCCCTGAATCCAAAAAAAGCATTTTCGGAAACATGTCCGTGTGTGTGTGTCTGTGTGTCTGTCTGTGAACAGCATAACTCAGATACGAACAGTCGGATAAACACCAAACTTGGTATTTAGGTTCAGTATCTTCCAAGGATGCGACACGAAGGTATCTTGAATTTTCTGGGAATGTCTCCAAAAGTGTTCTTCATTGTGAACGACTTTTGCATAACTGGTAAACCATAAGAGATAGACAAAATTTTACTACACAAAAATGTAGATCGCGTTAAAATACACAATTTATGTCATATACATATTTTTTGTTGAGTGAACCATTTTCGAGATATTGCTTGTTATTCCCTTAAATTTTTCAATAAGTTTCTCAAATGGGAATTTGTTATTCGTTTTTTTGTCTTGGATATGCAAAGAGTATTAATGTGTGGCAAAGGGAATGGTGCTGCACCTAGCAACCAGCTATTAAGAGATATGCATGTCCTTAAAGGTTACTGTATTTCTGTATTGCCCTTGTAAATATATATTCCCCTTACATCTACAAGAAAATTAGCAATAAGATAGAGTCTGCAAATGTTTATCTCGATTAACATGAAGTAGATGGAGAATAAGCGTTTGTAAAAATAGTTTGTACAAGAGTAGAGAAAGTCATGTGAGTGTAACACATCATATTTTTAAACTTGGGACGAAGGCTACCGGAAACTTTTTACCATACGTGCGGTTGCAACTACTTCAAGTTCGGCTCCCCAACAGTTGAACTGCAATACAACTCCTCCTAAAATTAACCTATTTCAAATTGACGTCCAAAGCGTTGTGCAAATAACGTAACAACACAACCTTCTCAAAACCTACTTCAGCTTTTCCCAGAAAATTTGAGATATACCTACATTTTATGTAATTATATTTAATACCTAGTACTTTAATCAAAATCGTTAAGAGTCATTTTTGAGAAAATAAAAAAATAACAAACTTTCTCCAAGCAAACTTTCTCCTCTCTCAGTGAGCTTTTTCTAAAATGATTTTTGCGAGGATTCAAGGACCTCAAAACAACACAAGTATATTAAAACAAACACTATCTGAGGAATTTTTCGAAGTCAAGTTTTAGGTTTTATCTATTGCACTGGTTAACGCTGGAAAAAAAAAAACACTGTTGAAAAAAGCTCGTCTAGAATAACCGCTTAAAAAGGTTTCATCGATAGTTTTGGAACCACCAAAACCAGGAGGATTATTTTAACTCCTAAAGTAAGGTAAGCAATGCTGTAATTACTACGTAATAATAATAATAATAATAATAATAATAATAATAATAATAATAATTTCTCTTTTTATGCAAATGAAAGCATTTAGGACTACGCAAAATACTTTTTCCTTGTTTACCTTTGAAACCATAGTTCTCCCATTCTTTAGATTTCTTTCTCTCGTCTGTCCATGTTGTTCCAGTTTTTTTCTTCCGTTTTTCTCTTGGTCAGCCTGCCATTTATGCATTTATATTGAAGATAGGTTATTTTGTTGTTTTATTGTTTTGCCCCACGTTTTGGGAGCCAATATGTAGAAGGTTTGTTGCTGCTACGTATGGAAAGCCAGTTTGAACATTATGGATTATATTTCGACTGTTGGGGAGCCGAACTTGAAGTAGTTGCAACCACACGTATAGTAAGAAGTTTCCAGTAGCCTTCGCTCCAAATGTACTATCCGGTGGCCTTTGCCCCAAATGTTTAAAAAATATTAACTTTGTAATTTTTGGCTGTTTCTTTAAATATCATATATATTTATGTTTGCCTCGGCTGCGTCAGTATTTATATTTTTTTTAGAGACATGAATGTCTTAACAGGGAGTGGTGCGACTGAAGAATGTAGGCTTACACAGATAATACTTTTTACTTCACTACATTTATTAATGCTTGACACAATTTAAATAACACTTCACTGATATAGAGAGAGAGCTGTGAGATTCTTTTATCAATTACTTGCAGTTTTCAACAAGTAAACTATTTTTCGCCTCAAACTGAATACGTATTAAATTTCTCGGGGACGCATCTCGCGTCCGGTTAGGAACACTGTCTGCTAGCAACGCGTCCAGTTATGAGCGCTGTCTAGAAGCAACTGAACTCTAAATTTGTAAATTTTACTATACTTCAGTTTCTGATTGGCTAATCCTACTCCAATAGAATACCTTCATTTAACTAAAGCTTTTTCTGGTTGTTGATTGGTTATTTATAAACTGTCTCAAAATTTACATTACTGTGGCTCCAATAATGACTAGTAACATTATTAAACATTCTTACTCATTATTGCCTCAAGGTTGCCTCATTGTTAGCAACTTTTAACCTATTATTCTCACAGCTCCTACATTATTAAAATACGTAATACATTCACATAACATTATTGAACATGTATACAATAATATAAACATATACAAAGACTGTAATATACACTTTTTATGTTTTGTTACATACACATATTGCTTTAAGGTGGACTGTTATTATATTTGTTTATTATATAATTAGACTGCAATCATTTAAGTGTTAAAAATACTGCCTCAATATTCTGAAGATCTCTCTGCTTAGGATATGTTTTGCGTGATTACTGCTAATTCGTTATACATTTTTACTTTCCCTACTACGTATAGTAAGCAGGGGAAGTATTGCATTCCACCCAAAAATTCCGTACCGAATATTTCACCGGAAACACACGTTTTGATGCCCCTGAATCTAAATAAAGCACTTTTGGAAGCATGTCTGTGCACAGCATAACTCAAAAACGAAAAGTTGGGTAAGTACCAAACTTGGTATTTAGGTTCAGTATCTTTAAAGGATATCACCCGAGGATTTCAAGAAAATCCCCTACCTCCAACTATCGTTTACACTTTTCGAAATTTGTTATTTTCTAACAAGTGAGTATTGATTTTGATTAAAATGTTATATAGTAAGGATATTTACATGACAAATAAAATGTATATCTTGATATTTCTTGGAATAGCCTGTGAATTCGTCTTAATTCATTTTGTATAATCTTGTAAAACTGGTATACTATCGACCACTACTTGTCAGCGATAGACGTAGTACAGAAAAAATTGTATATATCTTTAAACCACACAATTTATTCTAAATAGCTTTTTTGTGGCATTAGCCGTTTCCGAGATATCCGTTGTTAATGCTTCGATTTGTTCCGCCGATTTTCATTTGTTTCTCGCGATTTCATAGAAACAGTATGGAATTTTAAGGCCAGCATATAGCTTTCAACTTGTTAAACACTTGACTATCGCCATACCTTTTGCAAGGCGTGTAATGTAGCTACTTCTGCACATGTTTATCTCCATTAAAATGAAGTAGACAGAAAAATGAACTTTCATAAGAATAATTTGTATTTCCACTAATAAACCATAGAGGATAGAGGAAGTCGTGTGAATGTAACTCATCGGATCTTTTCGAAAGATATATGCAGACAGATTTTCTCTGCAATTTCGTTTACCTAATAGTTGAATCTGTTTTTGAGCTGTTACGTCACGAGTGAGTTGTATATACTAGGCAATCTAATGTTATTCTGCCTAATATATTTTAGTCGAGTTACATATAGATGAAAGCTGTTTTAACGTCCCTCTAGTGAGGACCCAATAAAAAGAGCAACTACGTATTGTTGTATTGCTGCGCATCTGCGCATCAGTGTCCTCACGTAACAGATGAATCGCACCCTCCTCCCAGGGTGACGGACGTTACGCATGCGTTGACCAAGTTCACACCCTTCTTCCCTCCATTTTCTACTCTCTGCCACACTGTGGGGTCGAACACATGTCCATCCGAATGGTCATGGGATGCAGTATGCCTAGCATTTATTATTTTTTTTTTAAAGGAAGGTGAAGATTATTAGCAGCTCTAGCAATTTCAACGGACATTTCTTAGAATTATAGCATGGCTATCGCTGTTAGCAACCCCTTAAGTAAGGTTACTTTTCTAGAGTTAATCTTCTTCTCTGAAAAGGTGCAGAGGTTCCCTACACGCTCACTTTGGGACACTTCGTCGATAATCCTTCTCTCAAATATCGAACTCCCAAAGCAAGATAATACAATAAGACGTGAATTATACTTTGTTTAGAGTCTTTTGACACAATGGAAGGGGGAGATAGAGACGTCGCGAGGCTGATGCTGCAGCTATCACAAAGAGCCGCCATACGCAGCCGACTCGGGAACGAGCAACCGGTTTTTATAACTTCCCCTATTCACTACCTCAAAATACTCTGAACAAGTGTGTGTGTGTGTGTGTGTGTGTGTGTGTGCGCGCGCGCGCGCATGTATACAGAGTGGCCCACATTAAGTGTTAGCGGTGAATATCTCTTAAACGAATAGAATATGCCAAATGCCCAGAATAACAAACCCTACAGCAGCAAGGGGCCTTACAAACTGTGATATAGAAAATATTTCCATGGGGCCTCTTATGGGGCACAACCTCGAATTTTAAATGAAACCATGAAACATTTTTTCTAAAATAAATTGAACTGCTACAGGATGTTTTCACTTAGTTGTTACAACTCATGAACTCGGGAAGGAAATAAACTATCAAATGGGTATTGTGGTTTCAAAGCCACGTGAACTCCTAAAATACAATACTGTATCCAGTTAGTCATGCTGATTATTTAATGTGGCTCTTCAAAGTTAAAAAAATCTTATGTATTACACTCACACGACTTTCTCTACTCTTGTACAAACTATTTTTACAAACGCTTATTCTCCATCTACTTCATGTTAATCGAGATGTTAATCTTATTGCTAATTTTCTTGTCTATGCAAGGGGAAATATGGTAGGCTTTAAGCGATAGTCAAATATTTTAAGAGCTGGTTGCTATGTGGCGCATTCCATTCTCTTTGTATGTCCAGGACATAAAAAAAATGAATAACAAATTCCCATTTGAGAAAAAGTACGGAAAATTTAAGGGAATAACAAGCAATATCTCGAAAATGGTTCACACAACAACAAAAAATGTCTATGACATAAATTGTGTATTTTAACGCGATTTACATTTTTTGTGTAGTAAAACTTTGTCTATCTCTTATGGTTTACCAGTTATGCAAAAGTCGTTCACAATGAAGAATACTTTTGGAGACATTCCCAGAAAATTCGAGATATACAATTCATTTGCCATAAAAATGTCTTAAACTTATGACATTTTATTCAAAATCGTTAATAGCCATTTTTGAGAAAATTAAAATTTTCGAAAAATGTTCCATGTAAAGGGTAATCTGGGGTGGGGGGATTTTCTTGAAAACCTTTATGTCGCATCTCTGGAAGATACTGACTGTTTATCCGACTGTTCGTTTCTGAGTTATGCTGTTCACAGACAGACACACACACACACAGACACACACGGACATGTTTCCAAAAATGCTTTTTTTGGATTCAGGGGGTCTCAAAACATGTATTTCCGGTGAAGTCTCGGTATCGAATGTTTGGGTGGAATACAATACTTCCCCTACTTACTATACGTAGTAGAGAAAGTAATATAAGCTTATAATGAAACTCGAGTAACACATTTATGGAGAATCTTGTCTCCAATTCTCGTCGCGATGTACATACGGATAGAACACTTGCACCTGTAATGTCAGAACGGGCTGCTCGACTTCTCCCACTGTCAAAGACGGATTCTTCTCTGCGAGTACATTAAACACATGCACCACAATTCGTTTCTCGCCTCTTTCTAAAGGTTTACCCTTTAGCGAAAAACCCGCGGTAGATTCCGTCATGCAGTAATTACCAGTATAGCACACCTTTGAATGGCGAATGCTGTACAGGTAATAAAAAGCCATGGCCCAAAATAAGCCGTACTATTGGACCAAATTTCAAAGCAAAAACCTTGCTGCTTATATTCACTATCTTTGCTGTTAAAATCTATGCTGAGTTGAGTTCATTTTACTTATGGACGCTCTTTAACTGCTGTGGTCCTTAGCGTCCCATTCTATATTGGGCGTGAAAGACCGGTAATTTTGCTCAGAGACCTCTTTATCAGGCTTGAGGTTCTTTTACGTGCCGTAAATCTACGACACGGGACCACCAGCTTTACTTCCCTTCCGAAGGAAGCCATGCTAAGGATTTTTCCACCCGAAAAAAATTCATCGCCCTCCGCCGATTTTTTAAGCGCGAGGCTTATATGCGAGGGCAGGTTACATTGTCATAACTCATGACAGATGAACGTGCTATCGTCATCCTGAGAGGCAGGTTTGAAGCGAGGGATCGTCGTATTTTTTGAGGAGAATTTACATGTATTCCAGATGCATCAGTTGTGTTACGTAATATATTTGATTCATACGGCTATGAAAACGTAAATTTGACAGCAGCCAATGAGAAGCGAGTAGTGCACGTGACCTTAAGAGATACGAGGCAAAGTTATATGGAACAGATTTAGGTACGTGGCACAGCATAACTCAAAAACGAAAAGTAGAATTTGGCTGTTTATACGAACCAGCCAACATGGGGAAAAATGACGGCCCGTTTCTGATCGATGATTAAAACAGTGGTGATGAATGGCACACGAGAATTATGAAAGATGCTGCATGGGAAAGAATGCCCTTGTTTGCGCAAGGCAGCTGCGGTGGACAGCCTCTGATCCCCTGTTTACCAAGTGTAACAGAATCAAATCCAACAGACTGTCACAGTTTAGACCTCAACCTATCCATCACTGACAACTAAACGTTGATTCATTAACGCGCTTCCTTCAGAACTGCTCATGTTTTGTTGTGAATTAACGGCATTTTTAACGGGCCCGGCCTTGGTTTAATTTCCGTCGCTTCTCACCACTGTTCACCCTCATTTATCTTCCTAGTGCTGGTCGATTTAAAACTGCTTACATCATTACACTGGAGGATACCTGCTCTATCTACATAGTAACCAGATGACCCGAGAGAATACTTCGCACAAACTTGACAAATATGTAAATACGAAGGCTGATCAACAAAGGTTGACTGATTTTTACTTTCCCTGCTACGTATAGTAAGTAGGGAAAGTATTGCATTCCACACAAAAATTCGATAGCGAGATTCACCGGAAATATATGTTTTGCGACCACCTGAATAAAAAAAGGCATTTTTGGAAACATGTCAATGTGTGTGTGTGTGTGTGTGTGTGTGTGTGTGTGTTTGTACAGCATAACTCAGAAACGAACAATCGGATAAACACAAAACTTGCTTTTTAGGTTCAGTATCTTCCAGAGATGCGACACGAAGGTTTTCAAGAAAATCGCCCCTCCCAGATTACCCTTTAAATGGAACATTTTTTCGAAAATTTTAATTTTCTCAAAAATTACTCTAACGATTTTGATTAAAATATCATATGTTTAAGATATTTACATGACAAATAAAATGTATATTTTGAATTTTCTGGGAATGTCTCCAAAAGTATTCTTCATTGTGAACGAGTTTTGCATAACTGGTAAACCATAAGAGATAAACAAAAGTTTACTACACAAAAAGTGTAGATCGCGTTAAAATACACAACTTATATCATATACATTTTTGTTTGTTGGGCGAACCATTTTTGAGATATTGCTTGTTATTCCCTTATATTGTCCAATACTTATACTTTTTCTCAAATTCGTTATTCAGTTTTTTTCTTGTCCTCGTAATACAAAGAGAATGAAATGCTCCACATAGCAACCAGCTCTTAAAATATTTGACTATCGCTTAAACTCTACCAATTCTCTTTGCATCTATAAGAAAACTAGCAATAAGATTAACATCTCGATTAACATGAAGCATATGTAGAATAAGCGTTTGTAAAAATAGTTTGTACAAGAGTAGAGAAAGTCATGTGAGTGTAACACATCAGATTTTTTTGTAGTGTTTGTAGTAATTAATGGAAGCTAATTCATCATCGTCACCGTTACCCCCCCCACCTCCACACAACGTTCAGCGTTTAAGAATCCGAGTCACAAAGTCACGATATCGTAGGGGAGCAATGAAGTGGCTGCTTGGGCAAAATTCCTCCCTTTATATGAAAATGCGATGACGCGCCAATAATTGTAACAACTGGTCTGATTGGTGCTTTACATAGCGTTGTATAAGAGTTGAATCGCTCGTCTTCCTACTGTCACGCTTCTGGTGTCATATTTGAGAATTTCATCATCTCTGTTTCTCTGTTACGTTGGTCCTCCAACTCCCTGTGGCGTCTGAAGGAATTCCACGCTGTCTCTGTTTCTCTCGTCGGTCCTCTCTCTCATACAAGCTCTTATGTTTACCAACTCCCTGAACTGCTAAATTCCAGATACTGGTTACTTTAACTTGCTAACTGCTCTCCCAAAGTATCTTTTACATTGTTCCACACATAGATATCATTAAGGGGTGGATCAGAGTGACTGTTTTTACGAAATTAACTTACCTTCTACTGTAATCTGTTTATATTGGAGAGAGGGTATGGAAATGCCAATTTGAAGAAGGAATTTTATTGGCCCCACGCTGGGCGCCAATTTGAAGAAGGTTTTTGTTTCACGTGTGGAAAAGCCAATTTGAAGTAGTTTGTACTGAAGGAGTTGTATTGTATTGTATCTGTTGGGGATCCGAACTTGAAGTAGTTGCAACTGCACGTATGGTACCCGGTTTCCGGTAGCCTTCGCCCCAAATGTACTTTCAGGTGGGCTTTGCCCCAAGTAACTTTGTAATTTTACTGTTTCTTTAAATATTATATATTTATGTTTGCCTCGGCTGCGTCAGTATTATTGTTAGAGACACGTTTCTTTTAGCAGGTTTGTGATGCGACAAGAATGTAGGCTTACACAGATTATAATTTTACTTCACTTCTTTTATTAATGCTTGACACAATTTAAATAACACTTCACTAATGGAGAGCTGTGAGATTCTTTTATTAACTATTTGCGCTTTTTAACACGTAAACTATTTTTCGTCTCACACAATACGTATTAAATCTCTTGAGGACACTTTTGCGTCTGGATGGTAACGCTGGCTGCAGCCAACTGAACTCTAAATTTGTAAAATTTTGTCCTTTTCAGTTTCTGATTGGCTAATCTCACTCCAATAGAATACCTCCATTTAACTAAAGCTTTTTCTGGTTGTTTATTGGCTATTTTATAAACTCTAACTAAAATTTACATTATTGTTGCCCCAATGACGACTAGTAGCATTATTAAATATTCTTACCCCAAGGTTACCTCATTGTTAGCGACGTTTAACTTATTATTCTCACAGCTCCTACATTATTAAATTACGTAATACATTCAGATAACATTATTACATGTATACAATAATATAAACATATACAATGACTGTAATATACACTTTTTATATATTGTTACATACTCATATTGCTTTAAGGCGGGCTGTTATTGAATTACATATTATATAATTAGACTGAAATTATTTAAGTGTTAAAAATACTGCCTCAAATCCAGATGTAAACAACAGGCGCATGTCTGCAGTGCTCGTATAGGTTGTATCAAAAGAACATGCGGGGATTAAAAGCTATATCGGGAGAAACCCCAAGAGGTAATAGGTGCATACAAATAACACACTTATATCACTGTCTGATATATTTCTTACTCTGCTTGCGAAGCGGAACATCATGTCTACTGTGATATATTTCTATACCCAGTGCTCTTAGAAAAGATATTGCAAAATTAAATTAAATTGAGTTTTATTTATGGACGCTCTTTAACTGCTGTGGTCCTTAGCGTCCCATTCTATATTGGGCGTGAAAGATCGGTAATTTTGTTGAGGTTCTTTTACGTGCCGTAAATCTACGACACTGGACCACCGGCTTTACTTCCCTTACGAAGGAAGCCATGCTAATGATTTTTACGCCCGAAAAAATCGATCGCCCTCCTCAGCGTTTGAACCCGCGACCTCGGGAACTAGAGGCTAGCATGTTAACCACTACACCACGGAGAACGACAAGGTATTGGATTGCACCCAAAAATTCGAAACGGAGATTTCACCGGAAATACATGTTTTGACGTTTCCTGAATCCAAATAAAGATAAGCGTGTGTTTGTGCGTCTGAACAGCATAACTCAAAAACGAACTCGAATAAATACGAAACTTGGCATTTGAGTTCAGTATTTTACAAGGATGCGACACGAAGATTTAAAAAAAAAATCTCACCTCAACTACCCTTTACATGGAATATTTTTCGAAAATCCTGATTTTCTAAAAAAAAAAACTGCCTCTAACGATTTTGATTAAAATAGCACTTAAACAACCCTCATTTCAAAAACATCAATTTGTTCTTGAAAGACGTCAAACTGTATAACAAGATTTAAATATAACACACCAAATAAAAATGTTCAATAGGTAATACGTTATACTGTGCTAGCTGTCTTCATGACTTAATAATGT
Organism: Deroplatys truncata; assembly: GCA_030765065.1. Lineage (NCBI taxonomy): Eukaryota > Metazoa > Arthropoda > Insecta > Mantodea > Mantidae > Deroplatys > Deroplatys truncata. The sequence goes on from CM060979.1 coordinate 12,663,295, forward strand.
AAAATATTTTATAACAATGTATCACAATTATTGTATTATTTAATCAATGTAAAGTATACAATGCAATGTATTATTATTGTACTCGTATGTATGTATATAAGTCGCGATATGACCTAGTAGTCAAAGCGACTATAAATCAAGAAAATTAACAACACATATTAAAGGTATTTACATGATAAATAAAATGTATAATCTTGAATTTTCTAGGAATAGCCTCTGAAGTCCTCTTCATTCGGAAGGAATTTTGTATAATCTTGTATAAATTGTAGGTAAACGTTAAACGATAGACAAAAACGTACCAAACAAAAAAAATATAGATCTCTTTAAAACACACAATTTACTTGAAATAAGTTTTTTCTGTGGCATCATCCGTTTCTAAGAAATCCGTTATTAAATGTTCGAATTCTTCATTCTCTTAAAGTCCTGTCAACGTTGAAGAAGTAGTTATATTGTTATTTGCCCCACGCTTTGGGAGCCAATTTGAAGAAGTTATTTTATTGTAGGAGTTGTATTGTAGTTCAACTGTTGGGGAGCCGAACTTGAAGTAGTTGCAACCGCACGCATTGTACCCGGAAGCCTTCGTCCAAACATTTAAAAATATTAAATTTGTAATTTTGACTGTTTCTTTAGATATTATATATTTATGTTTGCCTTGGCTGCGTCAGTATTATTGTTAGAGACATGGATGTCTTAGCAGGGTTGTGGTGCGACTGAAGAATGTAGGCTTACACAGATTATAATTTTACTTCACTCCTTTTATTAATTCTTGACACGATTTAAATAACACTTCACTAATATAGAGAGCTGTAAGATTCTTTTATTAATTACTTGCACTTTTCAAACACGTAAACTATTTTCTCACACGAATACGTATTAAATTTCTCGAGGACACATCTCGCGTCTGATTAGTAACACTGTCTACAAGCAACGCGTCCAGTTATGAGCACTGTCTACAAGCAACTGACTTGATTTCTACCGCCTAAATTTGTAAATTTCTGTATTTCAAGTCTCTGACTGGCTAATCCTAGTCCAATAGAATACCTTCAATTGATTAAAGCTTTTTCTGGTTGTTGATTGGCTATTTTATAAACTGTCACAAAAATTACATTATTGCTTCCAAGAATTACAATAGTATTGTTAAACTTTCAAATTCATTATTGCCTCAAGGTTCTCATTGTTACCTCATTATTAGCAATTTTTAACCTATTATTCTCACAGCTCCTACATTATTAAATTATGTAATACATTCACATAACATTATTAAACACGTATGGAATAATATAAACATATACAATGACTGTAATATACACTTTTTATATATTGTTAGGCTGTTATTATATTTTTTATTATATAATTTGACTAAAATCATTTAAGTGTTAAAAATACTGCCTCAACATTCAGTTGTTTCTCGCGATATCATGGAAACAGTATGGAATTTTAAGACCAGCATATAGCGTCCAGTTGTTAAACATTTGACTATCGCTGTTCTCTTTGTATCTATTAGGAAATGTGTAATGGAGCTATTTCTGCAAAGGTTTATTTAGACAGAAAAATAAGCTTTGGTAAGAATAATTTGTGTACCCACTAATAAACGTTAGAGGGTAGAGAAAGTCATGCGAATGTATCATTAGATGTCTTCGCTATTTGTTTCCGTATAGTTTATTACCATATATGTGAGTATATTATTTATGATCACTTGTGTATTGGTTATGGTATGGGTGTTCCCCTACAAGACCCTCTTATTACATTCCATCCAGTTTACAAACACATCTTTGCGTTGACGGAGATCATAATTGCAGTTCGGTTAAGCGGGGTTTTACTATAAGTGAAACACAAGCAAGTAGTCCTACGTAATGTAATGATAAAACAAGAGATAATTTACATCCCTGATACTGCCGTTTGGGTTGCCTGTTCGAACAATGTGGACGCCGATTCGGGAAGCGCATTCTTGACCTAACTATACAGGCGCATTAACTTGCACATTGCATGTTATATTTTTTTCTTTGCCTCGGATTGCTAAAAGCTTCTTTTAAAATTAAACTATTATCCACTAAACCCCATAACTAATTATTCTTTTCTGTGCAAATATTACCACGTTTAAGCTGCATTACTGCATGGCCCAGCAGAGCGGAAACCCATTTTTGTGTATTTTGAAATTCGTAACGCGGTATCTACTTGGAACAGTTTATCTCGGTTTTAAAGTACAGCGGGGGGGGGGGGGAAGGGGGTTATTCATGAATAAAATCACTTTTAGTTTACATTGGCGTATTTTTAAACCCCTTTCCGGTAAATTAGCTTCAGAGCGCATTGTTAACAGGGAAATCGTTGTGAATTGAGCCATGAGCAGAATTTTTAAAAGGGCTACATAAAAAAAAAAAAGTGTGACGGAAAAGAGAGCACATGTTCTTTTCAGTGCTTAACATGGAATCGTATGGCAGACTAGGGCCGCGTGTTACAATAGAGAGGGGAGGGGTGAGCTCGGCGGGGCAGATGGAGCAGCACTTAGATCAGGAGTGGGTGCCAGTGACAATCTCGATAAGGGATGGATGAGTTACTTGTCTGACCGACCGCCTGACTCTGTTCTGTGTCACACTCTCCAGCAACTTTCAAGATTTCAGACTCGCCCCACCCCGGATGAACTCAAATCCTTTGGTGAAGGTTCAACACTAGACGTTGCTAAAAATTTGGATTAGGTAGGGCAAACTTTCATAATTGTGGGCATTTTCATCTTTTATTAAAGTTTATATACATCAGCATAACTTTAAAAAAATAAAAACAAACAGAATTCTGGAGTTGCACTCACATGACTTTCCTACTCACTCTTCCACAAAGTATTCTTACAAAAATTTATACTTTTCTTCTTTTTTTACTTTCTCTACTACGTATAGTAAGTAGGGGAAGTATTGTATTCCGCCCAAAAATTCGATACCGTGATTTCACCGGAAATACATGTTTTGAGACCCCCTGAATCCATAAAAAGCTTTCTTGGTAACATGTCCGTGTGTGTCTGTGAACAGCATAACTCAGAAACGAACAGACGGATAAACACCAAACTTGGTATTTAGGTTCAGTATCTTCCAGAGATGCGACACGAAGGTTTTCAAGAAAATCCCCCCACCCCAGACTGCCCTTTACATGGAACATTTTTCGAAAATTTTAATTTTCTCAAAAATGGCTCTAACGATTTTGATTAAAATATCATATGTTTAAGATATTGTCATGAGAAATGAAATGTATATCTCAATTTTCTGGGAATGTCTCCAAAAGTATTCTTCATTGTTAACGACTTTTGCATAACTGGTAAACCATAAGAGATAGACAAAATGTTACTACACAAAAAATGTAGATGGCGTTAAAATACACAATTTATTACCTTTGCATTTCTTTTGTTGAGTGAACCGTTTTCGAGATATTGCTTGTTATTCCCTAAAATTTTCCAATACTTATACTTTTTCTCAAATTCGTTATTCATTTTTTTTTGTCTTGGTAATGCAAAGAGAATGGAATACTCCACATAGCAACCAGCTCTTAAAATATTTGACTATCGCTTAAAGCCTACCAATTCCCCTTGCATCTACAAGAAAATTTGCAATAAGATTAACATCTCAATATCTCGATTACCATGAAGCATGTGGAGAATAAGTGTTTGAAAAAATAGTCTGTACAAGAGTAAAGAAAGTCATGTGAGTGTAACACATCAGCTTTTTTTAAGTTCCATTTAACTGCATTAATCTTATCGGCAACTTTTCCTTTGGAATTTATTGCCCAAGGCAATGCTGTTAACTCGTATTCATAATAGATTTGTGAGAAGAGAGGGTAATGCTACAATGGGAGGAAAGTGTAGACCCGGTATCCAGACGTACTAGACTCAGGAAAGTAATGGAGAAATTTACGTATCATGACAAAACAAAGAACAAATAGGGAAAGGAAGTAAACTGAGTTCATATTAGTAACCTATTCATAGATGATATATTAAGAGTAAAAATAAGAAATTAGCATTGTCCAGTAATAAGTGATAAGGAGATTCCAGGTTCAGGTTCAATATACGCAGGCAATTTTATGGTAGGCACCATATCGTTGATAGTTATAAAAGTAATAAATGAAATTCAAGAAAGTGTGAAAAATGGGGAATTGGGGTAAAAATCTAAAGTTGACTGACTCAATAAAAGGCTCTAAGAAACAAAACCAAGGACTGAGAGAATAATAAGGAAGGTAAAGGGAAGAAAATGGTATAGAAATGTAAGAGAAGCAAGGGCTGCTCAGCAAGCGAAAGGCCAGGGAGCCAAGCAATCTGAGTGGCCCAATAAGAAAACAAGCACCAGACAAATTGTACGATAGATGTAGGGGATTAAAGGAATATACATTGTATGTATTGTAAACATGTAGAACAAATTGTACAATAAATCCATCCGTTCATCCAACTCGTATTCTCTTGTCGTTTCGTTTCTTGCACTTTTTGGATTTTATTCATTAGACCACTCTCATTCATACTTCCAGACTCTGGGGAGCATAGGGAATAATTTTAGCTAGAGAGAAATTACAACCCCCAGCCGGGAATCGAACCCGGGAAGGTGCTCTACCGACTGAGCTACGGGGCCAGCCATTTACTTCTTGTTAACATACATACCTTCATTACACATTTCGTTTGCGTATAAGAACAATACAGTAAACCACGCCGACAGTCAAATCTTTTCAAAGTCGGACGCTATGTGATTACTTCGAAATTCTGTACTCCCTGCATGAAGACGGACAAGCAAAGGGGGGGGGGAAGAATAGCGATTTACAATTAAGAGGAGTATAAAGTGTTAGAAAACTCAAAGAAATAACAAAGAATATCTTGCAGTATAAATTTTATTTGTCATGAAAATATTGAAACGTGTGGTAAATTAATCAAAATCGTTAAGTCATTTTTGAGTTAATTTCGAAAAATGTTCTACTTAAAGGGAAGTTTAGAGTGGGGGATTTTCTTCAAAATCTTCGTGCCGTATCCTTGTACGGTCCTGAAAACTAATGTACCAAATTTGATATTCATTGGACATTTCATTTTTGGGTTTTACAGACACACACACACACTTTTTTCTAATTTTTTTTGTGTGTGTTCAAGGAGCCTCAAAGTATGTATATTTCCCGTAAAAATTAGATATGGACATTTCACCGGAAATACATGTTTTGAGGCACCCTTTGTAAAAAAGCATCTGTATAAAAAAGACTGTGAAAAGCATAAGACAAAAACGAAAAGTATTTAGGTTCAGTATCTCCCAAAGGTGCGAAACGAAGATTTTCAAGAAAATCCCCCCCATCCCAAGCTCCATTTACACGGAACATTTTTCGAATTTTTTTATTTATCAAAAATAGCTCTTCGAATTTCGTAGGTAGAGCCTGTGAAGTCCTCTTCATTCGGAAGGAATTTTGTATAATCTGGTAAACGTTAAGCGATAGACGAAACCGTACTACACACAAAAATGTAGATCTCTTTAAAACACACAATCTATTTCAAATATATTTTTTGTGGCATCAGCCATTTCCGAGATATCCAAACGTGTGTTTAACGAATTGTGTGCACTGTATTCAACACACTCATATCTTCACTGATGGATCCAAACTTAATCATAATGGATGTGCAGCGGTATTCCCTGATTACACCATACAATATAGTCTTCCCAACTATCTTTCTGTCTATTCTTGTGAACTGTTCGCAATTCAATTCTCATTGGGACATGTAGTTAAAAATGATAACCTACATAACTACATAATATTCTCCAACTCGTTGGGTGCTTTAACAGCCCTTCAACAAAACTCAACCCTCCAAAATATTATTAAAGAACTTCAGAAACTGTACAACCAAATACTAGTCTCAGGAAAATCAGTATCATTCGCCTGGACTCTGTCTCATGTCGGAATTCTGGGAAATGAATCAGCTGATCAGGCAGCCATCTCCCTCAGGCCATCAAGATCCCACACATGGACTTCATCAATTTCCAAAAAGACTTGCATTAACCAATGGAGACAAACATGGAAGCAAGTTACACGATGTCTACATTTCCGAGTACAAACTTCAACACTATCATTTCAACCGCAAAGACCAAGTTGTATGAAGAACAAAAATAGCTCCAAAAATCGCCACCAGTAGATAAGTGGCACTGTATGGGGAGTGAACGCAAGTAAATGTTACAGGTAACTTAAGTCCAACACATTAGAAACCGGGTTCAATATGCTGCTCTCGAGAAACTGCTGTCTCTGAACCGTATTGTCCACTGCAGAACATAACAGCAGTTGCAACAGTCTTCAAGTCTTCGTTGCATACAGATTTGCTTCCTGTCCTGTTGCACTGGTTAACAGCCAGTACGTTAAAAGCTTGAGATCATCTTTCGCAAATCAGTTATAGTCATGGAACCTCTCCGTAATTTCTTTGCAATAGAAGCCTTGCTGCTATTTTGGTAATAAAGCTTGACGAGCAAAGCACGATCATGTCAGCAACAAATGTATCCTAATGACTTATTCAAAGATGTCCTGCATCAACTCCAAATTTTTGGAACTATTTTTTTTCTTTCTTCTCAGAATGGAATTCCCATTGCCTAAAACGTATGTACAGCAAATTTAAATTTATTTGGGCACACCGTTGTTAGCGTATGACCCCTCAAACACCTCCTCTTCAATTATGGCCACTTTGTAGATACGAAAGCATACTTTCGTAAAAATAGAACAAGCCGTGTGTTGGACAAGGTTGGAAAGGTAGATCTCACGGTTTCCCTCCGTATTTTATTGATTAATTCCATTAGTTGACCTGATAGCGGTCGAAACTATGAAGCCCGGGACTTAAAGTACTTGGAGCATTTTAAGTCGCCATTGGGGTATGTCATCTCAATACAGTTTGAGGTCTCCTTGTGGTTTACCGGAAAAAATACGAATCCTCTAATTTAGTGTCGTGCCGGCATGTTGCCATGGTAGCTCAGTAGTTAAGAGCAACCGTATGGAAATCGGGAGATTTGTGGTTCAAGTCCCGGCGATGGCATTGAATTCTACCTTTTCAATTTCGTAAAAATAATTTGTATACTCAGCTTGTCTTCTAAGGCACCCATTTTTGGTTACTGGAATCCTGTCAAAGTGCTTGTAGGGGGAAAGTGAACTTCCAGAGTACCCCGATCTACAAAACGTCGCAGAAGCGGGTGTCAAGCCCAAATTTTTGTCCAGCAATAGCATACACCAAACCTTTTGGGAAATGTGCATCTGGAGGCAGAATGTTCAAGTTGACACAATGAACACGCTGTCAAAATATGAAGAGAGGGATGTTTCAAAGAGAGGACTAGCACTTTCACATTTAAAATGTTATTTTATTCATTACTGGATGATGAGAGCCGACATTAGGCGCATTAACGGATTCTTTGCGTCTACATCTCGTGATGTGCCACTTTTCTCAGCCTGCTACTGTCAGGTATGAAGGCAGTTCGTGCGTGCAAATATGTAATATCCACCTATGACGAAAATCTGCTGTTGAAAATTACAATACGGACGTTATTAAAGTCAAGAGCGTGCAGATACTTTGCAATTACACGGTTTATTACTTTTCTCCACTACTTCATTTATTTGTGTCAAGTTATTTACACATTCGGGATCTGAGGACTGGTCCTGGCCAGCTGTTCCCCGACCTCCAATATGGCATTCTGTGTTATATCTCTTAAATTCTATAATCTTCCTCACTCTCCGATCTAAAAACATTTTATTTATTTTACAGTGCTATTATTACTTTCTCTACTACGTATAGTAAGTAGGGGAAGTATTGTATTCCACCCAAAAATTCGATATCGAGATTTCACCGGAAATACACGTTTTGAGACCCCCTGAATCCAAAAAAAAGCATTTTTGGAAACATGTCCGTGTGTGTCTGTGAACAGCATAACTCAAAAACGAACAGTCGGATAAACACCAAACTTGGTATTTAGGTTCAGTATCTTCCAGAGATGCGACACGAAGGTTTTCAAGAAAATCCCCCCACCCCAGACTACCCTTTACATGAAACATTTTTCGAAAATTTTAATTTTCTCAGAAATGGCTCTAAAGATTTATTATATGTTTAAGATATTTTCATGACAAATAAAATGTATATCTCGAATTTTCTGGGAACGTCTCCAAAAGTATTCTTCATTGTGAACGACTTTTGCAAAACTAGTAAACCATAAGAGATAGTCAATATTTTACTACACAAAAAATGTAGATCGCGTTAAAATACACAACTTATGTCATATACATTTTTTTTGTTGAATGAACCGTTTTCGACATATTGCTTGTTATTTCCTTAAATTTTCCAATACTTATACTTTTTCTCAAATTCGTTATTCATTTTTTATGTCCTGGACATGCAAAGAGAATGGAATGCGCCACATAGCAACCAACGCTTAAAATATTTGACTATCGCTTAAATACTACCATATTCCCCTTGCATCTACAAGAAAATTAGCAATAAGATTAACATCTCAATTAACATGAAGCATATGGAGAATAAGCGTTTGTAAAAATACTTTGTACAAGAGTAGAAAAAGTCATGTGAGTGTAACACATCAGAATTTTTTTTTTTTTTGCCATTTCTCTCTAATAAATCTTTTCCTCCATTCATTTGTTCTTTTTACATACTAACAGAAGTGTTCCATTCTCCATTTCTCCGCAAATTGGAGATATTCCCTGTATAACATTACCCCTGGGTCCCACAAAGTTCCCATACCCCTGGCATAAAGCGGCTATTGCTTACCTTCTTAGTTTTTCTAACACGTACATAGTAGGTAGAGAAGGTATTGCATTCCACCCAAAAATCGGATACTGAGATTTCACCAAAAATACATATTTTGAGACCTCTTGAATCCAAAAGAAAAAAAAATTAGAAAAAGGTTCGTGTGTGCGTTTGAACAGCGTAACTCAAAAACGAAAAGTTGGACAAACACCAAAATTTGTATTTAAGTTCAGTACCTTCCAAAGATGCGACACGGAGATTTTAAACAAAATCCCCCACCCCAAAATATCCTATACATGAAGGTTTTTCAATTTTTTTTATCCTCTACAAAATGCTGTAACGGTTTTGTTTAAAATACTATATATTAAACATATTTACATGACAAATAAAATGTACATCTTAAATTTTCTGGGAATAGCCTGTGAATTCCTCTTCATTCGGAAGGAATTTTTATACAACTGTAAACCGAGATACAAAATCTTACTACAGAGAACATATATCCCGTTAAAGCATACAATTTATGTCAAACGGTTTTGTTATTTTAATCATTTCTTTGTTACTAGTTTGAATTCTCAAATATTTATACTTTTTTCAGATGATAACTCGGCATTCGTTTTTTCGTCGTGATCATGCAAAGTGAAGTAGTTATTTTGTTGTATTGTTATTCGCACCACGCTTTGGGAGCCAATTTGAAGGTTTGTTGCTGCTACGTATGGAAAGCCGGTTTGAAGAAGGTGTATTATATTTCGACTGTTGGGGAGCCGAAATTGAAGTAGTTGCAACCGCACTTAGGTAAAAAGTTTCCGGTAGCCTTTGCCCCAAGTTTAAAAATACTAACTTTGTAATTTTGACTATTTCTTTAAATATTATATATTTATGTTTGCCTCGGCTGCGTCAGTATTATTGTTAGAGACATGAGTGTCTTAGCAGGGAGTGGTGCAACTGAAGAATGTAGGCTTACACAGATTATAATTTTACTTCACTTCTTCTATTAATGCTTGATACGATTTAAATAACACTTCACTGATATAGAGAGATGCGAGATTTTTTTATTAATTACTTGCACTTTTTAACACTAAACTATTTTTGTCTCACACAAAATACGTATTAAATTTCTCGAGGACGCATCTCGCGTCCGGTTAGGAACACTGTCTACAAACAACTGACTTCTGAATTTGTAAATTTTAATCCATTTTAGTTTCTGATTGGCTAATCCTAGTCCTTCATTTAACTAAAGCTTTTTCTGGTTGTTGATTGGCTATTTTATAAACTGTTACAAACATTACATTATTGCTTCGAAGAATCACAAGTAGCATTATTAAACTTTCAAATTCATTATTGTCTCAAGGTTACCTCATTGTTGGCAACTTTTAACCTATTATTCTCACAGCTCCTACATTATTAAACATGTATACAATAATATAAACATATACAATGACTGTAATACTGTAATATACACTTTTTATAAGTTGTTACATACACATATTGCTTTAAGGCGGGCTGTTATTGAATTTATATATTATATAATTAGACTGAAATCATTTAAGTGTTATAAATACTGCCTCAAAAGAGCATGCAGTTTGAAACCGAGTCCTTAAATCTGCAACAAAATGTGTAATGAAAGGTTATCTGAATTAACAAGACGCAGATATAGGAATAGTTTTGTAGAGGCGGTCACGTGAATGGAACGCAGTAAATGTCACTCCTGCAGAATAATCTGAGAAACAGCAGCGTGTGTGACATTCCATGACACGGTTACCGAGATAATCACGACTGACGTTTAGCTTTGGGCATTCGCTTGCCCAGAGCGGGACAATTTTCAACCGCCCGCCGCCCTCTTCACAAGTGCAGACCCCCCCGTCCGCGACTCAATCCTCTTAAATAAAACATAGCGAGGAGCGGCAGTGGCGGCATTATTCGCTTGTCAGCCTATGTTTGTGCAGAGGGATTGGGCTTAATTCAATCAGGCTCGTTAATGTCGAGGTCCCAGAAGACGTGCCGATGAGAAAGAAGAGGAGAGACACGCGGGGGGAATCCCCCAGACGCCCACTAGCGGGCAGATCATGTGGGAACCGGGGGTTATGGATACAGATGATGCTCGTCGACCGCAACCCCAGCAGCAGCGTCGTCGTCATGAGACCATGAGCATCTGCACACCTACGTTGCCACATCTGTGGAAATATCGTTGGCGTGGATGAAAATTCAATCCAAGGAGTACTTCTGGGTGAGCTTAAGCCTTCCAGAACCCTTTCCTTGTAATAATGTGTAGAGTATTTCAGAGAAAGACAGACCTAACATCTCCGTTACATTTTTTGATCTGAACAAAACACAAAATGTGATTTGAATCTGCTATATTTCTTACAATCAATACTGTGCATATGCTTCATGTTAATAGAGATGTTAATCTTACTGCTAATTTTCTTGTAGGTGCAAGGGGAATTGGTAGACTTTAAGCGATAGTCAAATGTTTCAAGAGCTGGTTGCTATGTGGAGAATTCCATTCTCTTTGCATTACCAGGACAAAAAAAAATGAATAACGAATTTGAGAAAAAGTATAAGTATTGGAAAATTTAAGGGAATAACAAGCAATATCTCAAAAATGGTTCACTCAACAACAACAAATGTATATGACATAAATTGTGTATTTTAACGCGATCTACATTTGTGTAGTAAAATTTTGTATATCTCTTATGGTTTACCAGTTATGCAAAAGTCGTTCACAATGAAGAGTACTTTTGAAGACAGAAAATTCGAGATATACATTTCATTTGTCATGAAAGTATCTTAAACATATGATACTTTAATCAAAATCGTTGAGTCATTTTTGAGAAAATTAAAATGTTCGAAAAATGTTCCATGTCAAGGGTAATCTGGGGTGGGGGGATTTTCTTGAAAACCTTCGTGTCGCATCTCTGGAAGATACTGAACCTAAATACCAAGTTTGGTGTTTATCTGACTGTTCGTTTCTGAGTTATACTGTTCACAGACACACACACACGGAAATGCTTCCAAAAATGCTTTTTTTGGATTCAGGGGGTCTCAAAACATGTATTTTCGGTGAAATCTCGGTATCGAATTTTTGGGTGGAATACAATACTTCCCCTACTTACTATACGTATTAGAGAAACTAATACAACTAATGTTATTTATTAATTTATTTCACATAATCTGTAGATTATATGAAATAAACCTGGTTACTCTTAGTTAATAACTACCTACAAGTAGTTTACAGATTTGGTTTTAGCTTCTGCCCTTGTATTAATCGATGAAGCAGTCAAGCAAAATCTAACGCGAGGTTCTGTTATTTCTTATATAAAATCACTCGCGACTTGCAGTCGCCCGCGATTATTTCTGAACAACAGAACCTCGCGTTAGATCACTTATAATCATCTTGGCTATTCAGTGGCACATCACATTGATGAGACAACCACCAGTTTGTGACACATTCGGGATCTTGACATTGATTCGACAGAACACGTGCACAGTATTGGGCGCGTGCTATCAACTTTCGCCCCCCTTAGCTCATGGATACAATTCCTTTTCAGGTACTCTAATACTGATTTTCGGAGGTAAAAAGTTTTTACACAGTAGGATATTTAGAATTCCAAAACATGAATTCGTTTCCAAGGAAACGCATGTTTACCAACTGCAGCGGGGTTTGGTGAATAAAGGGAACGTTTTCTGGTTGGTAAGGTCTTGGTGTTGGGTTTCAGGTGATTGCCGGCTGCTCAGGTAGAGGATGATGGGTTACGAGAATCTTACCTCAGGGATTGTGTGGATGGGGAGGTGAATGATACTCACAACTCCTCTCAATGGCCCATTTATTATGAAGATCCACACTGGTTTTCGTACTGCAGGCCCTTCACACAAGACGCGTTCCTATCAGTTTTCCCCCCGTTACAGTCTCCGTGCTTTTACCCTTGAATTTATTCTATTTCTCATTTACTCACCATATGACTTTTGTCATCCTTAGCTACCTTATCTCTTCTCCCAATACAAAATTCTAACATCCCCTTTCTATCTCCTCCCGACATAAAATATCACGTCTTCATCCTAGCTCTTCTCGACACAAAGTTTTACATCCTCCTCCTAGCGTTTCTCGACACAAAGTTTTACATCCTCCTCCTAGCGTTTCTCGACACAAAGTTTTACATCCTCCTCCTAGCGTTTCTCGACACAAAGTTTTACATCCTCCTCCTAGCGTTTCTCGACACAAAGTTTTACATCCTCCTCCTAGCGTTTCTCGACACGAAGTGGTCCATCTTTCGCGTGTCGAAAACGCGCTCCTGCTCCTAGACCAAAATCTATTTCACGCCTCTTTTCTAGTTTCGTTCCCTGGTTTTACTATTCACGTGACATTTAATCTTCCTTATTGGTTCTCTAGCTCCTCTGCGCTTTCTCTCTCATTGGTTCAATTTCAACACCCTTAGGCTCAGCTAGCGTTTCTACTGTTTCTCGTTATTCACGGCTGATTTAATTTTCTGTTCGCAAGAGTGACTAGCACATCCGTTTCTTTGTTTCGCACGCCGGTGAGCTCTCGGCAATTTCAATAGAACCTAACTGTTTCTCCTGCTAGCCTTTCCTGTATTTATTAAGGGTTTTGCCCTCTGTTTCCTTTCACATTCTTTTCCTTTCTGATTTATTTTATACGTGTCTCTACTTTATTTTATTTCATCCATAATAATGTTTCTTCCCCCCTTTACTTAATCTTTAATATTCTCTTTTATCTCCTTCTTATTTTGTTTGATTCGCGCATTAATCTTAACTTTTCTTCTGGCTATGGTTATTATTGTACTCGCGGATCTTATCACTTCACAACACAAATTTGGCGGCTTTAATAACGCACACTATAAGTACACCAATACCCGCGTCTTCATAATTGCCGTTATATTGTGCGAAAACTCTTCGATGGATTTCGTTTCTTAGGACACCTGCACGATGTTCTTCTTTGGTGCAAGCGGTGAGGGATGCAGCAATGCTTATTACGCAACAATGCAACACTCAGTGGAGCGATAACGGTCAAACATTCCACAAGCGGAGACAAAGGAACAACATGTCCATGTGCGCGCGCACAAACCGTTACAGCCAACATACAAAAAATTAAAAATAGTGCGGGGATACTTATTGACTTACCCTCGTATTTAGGAGACTTTGAGTCAATAAAAGTAAGACGACTGGTGTGAGCGTTGAGGCAATATTTTATATCATAACATGCTGTGAATGCCAAAGTGATTGTAGTGTAAATTAATATTATTGTATGTACAGGATTTTAGATGTTTGTTAGCCATAAGGATTGTTAGGGAATAAGTTTCAACAGCCTAACTGAAACTGACAATAGAAGTGGGTAACAATAAACCGAGGGGGTCAGTTGTTTGTCACTAAGAAGAGAAAGCCGGAATTGACGTCAGGGCAGCGTGCCTTTTTTAAAAATGGAGGTAATATCTTCCCTAGAGTATATATGTTAGTAGTAGTGATTGGCTGACCAAAACAGACGCTAAAGTGGGTGCAATTTGGTAACCAATAGCAGCTCTATTATAATGTTTAGGCAATTCGAGGTGAAGGAGTATATACCTATTCTCGAGCCATAAGGAAGTGTCGCACAGTTCTAAGGAATCTCTCACGAGGTGCACGACGCAGAATTAGTTACAAAAATGTAAAGTACGCGAAGTAATTGGTGCGCGACAACTAAAACGACTGTAGTTACATTCGGAAATATCACAGTTTCAGTCAGACGTGTATAAAGATTAAATACGTCAATTATTAATTAAGTGTGACGGCAATAAACGTGTAGAAACAAATTTTTTTTATCAGTGTTATCTTTTAGCAACAAGTCCTTTCCGTTTACACACCCTGCTTAGAGATACTTGCTCGACTGAGTTATAATAGCTAGCCTGAGGACAATGAACCCAAATTTAAAATAATAAAACAAGAGGCGCCGAGTAAATAAGACAACACGAGCCATTGAGAACTGCGACAGTGTCGAATCTATAATTTAAAGGTCCTTGAGATGGATTTAAGACCAAGTTCGACCTTCATCGCTGAAAAATGAACAAATGATCAAGATTAGAGTCCAATCCATATTTTCAGGGTCGCTGAGATGAACAAATTTCCTAGTAACCAGTTTGAAACCAGTTCACACGCACCCTAGCCTAATCTCCGTTAAATCCCGAAACAAGAGGGCTCTGGGGTTTCATGGCCTAGCGGCCATGCACTAATGCTGGCGAGGGACCTTCTCTCCAAATGTTGGATTCAATACAAACTACAGCGCTTCAAGTAACACTTTGAGCTTTTTGTACCAGCCCGACAGCAAGTATACAAATAGAAACAACTGAACCTCCACTTGAAGTCAGAAGAAAACAACTGACTTTAACATATGCCCTCAAGATACCGACGATGTCCGATTCTGGAATGAAAAAGTATATATTTCATAACAGTCTCCAAATATCTCCAAGAATTCAACATTAGACAACCTCCTGTGTCACAAATAAAGTACTCTCTTGCTATTCCGCCCTGGACAATCACTTCACCTACAATAAATTTAGAACTGAACATCATCTCCAAAGAACACACGCATTACTCAGTTTATCGCCAACTATTTAATGAATTACATGACAGATATGGAAAACATACAGCAATTCACACAGATGGATCAAAGTGTAATGATAGAAATGCTTGTGGTGGTGTTTATCCAAGCCATACTATGTTATTCAGATTTCCTGATTTTTGTACCATCTTCTCAAGTGAACTGTTTGCAATTAAACAAGCTTGAGGCAGTATTTTTAACACTTAAATTATTTCAGTCTAATTATAGAATATGTAAATTCAATAACAACCCGCCTTGAAGCAGTGTGTGTATGTAATAATTTGTAAAATGTATGTAACAGTCATTGCATATGCTTATATTATTGTAAACATGTGTAATAATGTTATGTGAATGCATTACGTAATTTAATAATGTAGGAGCTGTGAGAATAATAAGTTAAAAGTTGCTAACAATGAGGTAACCTTGAGGCAATAATGAGTTTGAGAGTTTAAATGTTACTTGTGTTTCTTGGAGTAACAATAATGTAATTTTAGTGACAGTTTATAAAATTAGCCAATCAACAACAAGAAAAAGCTTTAGTTAAATGCAGGTATTCTACTGGAGTAGGATTAGTCAATCACAGACTTGAAATACAGAAATTTACAAGTTTAGACGGTTGAAATCAAGTCAGTTGCCTGCAGACAGTGATAGTAACCGGATGCATGATGCGTCCTCGAGAGAAATATAATACGTATTCGTGTGAGACGAAAAATAAGTTTACGTATTAAAAAGTGCAAGTATTTAATAAAAAAGAATCTCACAGCTCTCTATATCAGTGAAGTGCTATTTAATTTGTGTCAAGGATTAATAAAAAGGAGTGAATTAAAACTTAAAATCTGTTTAAGCCTACATTCTTGTCGCATCACGCCCTGCCAAGGCTTCCATGTCTCTAAAATAATACTGACGCAGCAGAGGCAAACATAAATATTAAATATTTAAAGAAACATTTTAATTACAAAGTTAATATTTTTTTTTAAACTTGGGGCAAAGGCTACCGGAAACTGTTTACTATACGTGCGGTTGCAACGAATTTTAAATTCGGTTCCCCAACAGTTGAACTATAATACAGTTCCTACTTCAAATTGGCTTTTCATACGTAGCAGCAATTACCTACTTCAAGCTGTGGTTTATGTTTTGAATACTCGATGTTCACAGTTATTTACGATATACTCGGATTCTAAAAGTGCACTACTTGCAATAAACAATCTGTCATCAACACATATTCTTAGACAAGAAATTCAATCACTACTTCACAGAGCCAATAAGCCAGGAAAGCAAGTGTCTTTAGTATGGATTCCATCCCACATTGGAATACAAGGATCAGGCGGCAAAGGAATCCACTAAGTGACCCAACTATAGCTACACCACCCCATGATGTTATCTCAACCATTAAAAAACAGCTCTACCAACAGTGTAAGACAGGATGGCTTGACTCCACGAGAAGCAAACCCCGTGATATAATATCGAGTTTTTCGACACATCTTCCCAATAATTCTCTTTCCAGACAACATAATGTTTTAATATCCCGATTGAGAATGGGCCACACACACTTATCTTGTTTCAAAGGACCAACCACACATATGCCACCAGTGTAACACACTGTTAACGACGAAACACATAATCGTGAAATCTCCACAATACAATCACTGCAGACAACACCACCAGATACCCAATAATTTACAAACAGCACTCAACTGTTCAATATGCCTACCCTAAAATAAATGAATTCTTTAAAAGCATAAATTTATATAAAAACATATAATGTTCAATCAGTTTGATTAATTACAGTGTCACAATTTTATACTAGTTCATTGTAACTACCAGTATGTTAAATAAACTCACTGCTTTATTGTTAAATATTTATTTTAAAAGTTGTAAAGCCGCGGAATGACTAATATTTTAGCAACTATAAACTTTCAAAATAAAAAAAAAAGAGAGAGCCACTTGTGTTGGTAAGAGATTATCCACAAAATAGTTTATTTTACGTTTTGTTCATTCGTTTTGCGGGGTTTATGTTTCTAGGAGTGTTCGCCCCACGTACATTACAAAGTTTCCGGTGGTCTTCGCCCAACGTTTAAGAACCAACTTTTTATTTTAATGTTTATTTATGTATGCCTCGGCTTCGTCAGTAGTAATTTGCAGAACACGTATCTCTTAGCAGGGCTGGTACGGCTAAACAACTAGGCTTACACAAATTATAATTGTACTCCACTCCCTTTATTAATACTTCACAAGGTTAAATAACACTTCACTGGTGTATCCTATATAGCTGTGAGATTATTGTTAATTACACTTTTTAACATGTAAACTTTATATTATTCTCACCGCAATGAATTTTCATGTCTTACACTGAAACCGCACCGAACCGAACTGCTTGGTTACGCTTCCTTGTAGCGTCTACCGCCTGAATTTGTACATTTCCTCTATTTCTAGGCTCCGATTGGCTAATCCTACTCCAATAGAATACGTTTATTTAACTTTTAGCTTTTCTAGTTTTTCATTGGCTATTTATAAACTGTTTTAAATATTACATTATTATTGTTCCAAGAACTATTAGTAGCCTTTTTAGACTTTCTAATTTATTGTTGTCTCAAGGTTACCTCATTGTTAGCAGCTTTCGGCTTCTACTTTGTAATTCTGTTTGCTACGAAAAGCAGCTTGCTTCTATTCTCACAGCTCCTACGTTGTTAAATTACGTAATACATTCACATAACATTTTTATACATGTACAAAATAATATAAACATAATATGATGCAGTAATCTGTATTATAAATTATTTAAATGTAAAGAATGATTATAATATGAATATGCATTTTTATGTGACATTGATTTGAGATGTTTGTTGATTGTAATTATTGTTGAGAAGTAAGTTTATACTGCCTTACTGAAACTGACAATAATAGCGTGCAATAATGCAGCGAGGGGTGAGCTGTTTATCATTATTAGAAATGAGGAAGTTACGTAATGTTGGCGCGTTTTTCTTTAGAATTTGCTGGAACATTTTCCCTAGAGCATATGTATTCATAATTTTCATTGGATATTAAAATAGACGCTAATGTTGGCGCGTTTTATTAGCCAATAGCAGTTCAGTTATAATCTTTAGGCATATCGGGGTGTAGGAGTATAAAAAGGGCTAGGTTAGAGGTAGACCCCGTCAGTTCATCAAAAATCTTTGTACATTACACGTCGTTTTCACATCAGTTCGTCGAAAACATTTGTACGTTACACGTCGTCTTCAGTCCAGCAGAAATATTTGTACAGTACACGTCGGCTATCGCTTCGCAAGTTACGCGCAGCAAAGTTATGAGAAATCTAAAGTGTTGTAAAGTTAATGATACAAAAAGTTGAAGTACGTGAATTAAGAATGATCAGTAAATAAGTTATTATAACAGTTTCAGTTTGGCGAGTGTCAAGATCAATAAATAAATGTGACAGTGAATGTGTTCGACAACAAAAAGTGTAAAACAAATGTTTTCATCAGTGTTATCTTTGGATAAATGACTCCTTTCCGTTTACACAACCTGTATAAAGAGAAGTGCTCGACCAAAAGGATAATAGCAAGCCGGAGGACAGTGAACCAAAAGTAAATAAAATAACAGTGGCATTCTTTAAAACAAACACTAATACTGCCGAAAATTGCTAACACCAGATGGAGCTAACAAACCTAACAAAGAATCACGTCACAAAATGGCTTCACCACGTGGAGTAAACACAAATACACAAACATTATAACTAATACCGTCCCAAATTGGCTCCCAAACGTGGGGCTAACAAACTTAAATAAACTTTATACCCTCACAAATACAATGACTGTAATATACATTTTATATATTATATTATACAAATATTGCTTTAAGGCGGGCTGTTATTATATTTTATATTATATAATTAGACTGATATCATTTAAGTGTTAAAAATACTACCTCAGTTTTTGCATATTATGGTGCGTATTATTTACTTTTTGTGCATATTTTGCTATTTAATTATGCAATACAAATCCGGTTTTTAGGTGGTAAAGAAAGTAGAACGACAGTGTTTACGAGTGTATAATTAAACGTAATAGGAAGCCCGTCACCTTGTGTTGCTTTTGTTTAGACATGAGTTAATAGGCACAATCATTTTACACATTCTCGCACCCTTTACCACTGGTGCAACAAAAGAAAGAGTTCCTTAATGCTTTCGAAGAGATTAAGTATAATGTTTTGTGGCGCAGTAAATAACAAATATTTAGTGCATTATACATAGGACAAGAGCATTATAACTCAATCACTGCAGCACCGCCAGCTCTCCTGTAGGGAACATGGGCATGGTAAAAAATGGGGGAAGCTGGCGAACAACACAGCAGAAGGTGGGTTTTAAAAAATGGGGATGGCAGATGCGCCGTGCAGTTGCTGCAGTGACCGCCATGTTGACATAAGCCACGCAGCCCTGCTGATAAACCCGGCTGGCTCGTGTTTGGACAGGATCACGCAGAACAAACACAACGTTCGTACGTCTCCATTATCAAGTACTAGCTTATAATTATGTTGGCTATGTGCATGTTGGGTGGTCATTCTGCTGCTGCTGTTGCTGCTGACATCAATGTGGGGTCCTCAAAACTAACCCTCATTACCACTCAAGTATAACATAAGCTTTCTTTACGAGCATAAAACTTTTATTTTTACTTTCTCTACTACGTACTCAAGTAGAGGAATTACTGCATTCCACCCAAAAATTCGATTCCGAGATATCACCGGAAATACATGTTTTGAGGCCTCCTGAATCCAAAAAAGCTGATGTGTTACACTCACATGACTTTCTCTACTCTTGTGCTATCTTATTGCTAATTTTCTTGAAGGTGCAAGGGGAATTGGTAGGCTTTAAGCGATAGTCAAATGTTTTAAGAGCTGGTTGCTATGTGGAGTATTCCATTTTCTTTGCATGTCCAGGACAAAAAAAATGAATAACGAATTTGAGAAAAAGTATAAGTATTGGAAAATTTAAGGGAATAACAAGCAATATCTCGAAAATGGTTCACTCAAAAAAAAATGTATATAACTTAAATTGTGTGTTTTATCGCGATCTACATTTTTTGTGCAGTAAAATTTTGTCTATCTCTTATGGTTTACCAGTTATGCAAAAGTCGTTCACAATGAAGAATACTTTTGGGGACATTCCCAGAAAATTCGAGATATACATTTAATTTGTCATGAAAATATCTTAAACATATGATATTTTAATCAAAATCGTTAGAGCCATTTTTAAAAAGATTAAAAGTTTCTAAAAATGTTCCATGTAAAGGGTAATCTGGGGTGGGGGGATTTTCTTGAAGACCTTCGTGTCGCATCTCTGGAAGATACTGAACCTAAATACCAAGTTTGGTGTTTATCCGACTGTTCGTTTCTGAGTTATGCTGTTCACAGACACACACACACACATACACACGGACATGTTTCCAAAAACTCTTTTTTTTTTGGATTCAGGGGGTCTGAAAACATATATTTCTGGTGGAATCTCGGTATCGAATTTTTGGGTGGAATACAATACTTCCCCTACTTACTGTACGTAGTAAAGAAAATAAAAAAAAAATTCTGATGTGATACATTTAAACGACTTTCTCTACTCTCAATCGTTTATTGGTGTATATACAAACTAGTCCTACTAAAGCTTATTTTTCTATGCACTTCATTTTAATCCAATAAAACTTTGCAGAAATAGCTACATTACACATTTCGTTGTGTATCTATACAAAGAGAACAGCGACAGTCAAATGTTTAACAACTGGGCGCTATGCTGCCTTAAAATTCCATACTGTTTCCATGACATCGCCAGAAACAACTGAAAATCGATGGGGGTTACTGTGTGTTTAAAAGAGATCTACATTTTTCGTGTGGTATGTTTTTGTCTATTCCTTAAGCTTAAGGTTTACGAGTTATGGATGATTATACAAAATTCCCTCCGAATGAAAAGGACTTCACAAGCTATTCCCAGAAAAATCAAGATATGCATTTTATTTGTTATTTAAATATCTTCAATATATGGTATTTTAATTAAAAATCGTTGGACCCATTGTTTAGAAAATAAAAAATTTAGAAACATGTGTAAAGGGAGTTTGGGGTAGGGGGAATTTTCCTGAAAATCTTCGTGTCGCATCCCTGGAAGTTATGGAATTTGAATACCACGTTTAGTATCCATCCGAGTTTTCGTTTTTGAGTTATGCTGTTCAGAAACACAAACCGTGTTTTTTTGTATTCAGGGGGCTTCACAACACGTATTTCCAGTGAAAGCTCTGTATAGAATTTTTGAGTGGAATGCAATACCTTCCCTACCTGCTATTCAGTTGTGCTACTATTGCACTGACCCGCTCAATTGAGCATTGGACAAATGGAAGACAACGCCGTAAATTAAAAGGCGGTTTATCTCCCGCGTCGGCACTTCACTTCTCGCTTATTTACAGCATTAGCATCGAGTCCGAAATCTAATTTTGAAAGGTCCTCTCTGGTCTATTTTAATGTTTAAGCCAATTTAAGGATTCCCCTTGTGTGCTTGTGCAAATCGCTACGTGTGCCATATGCCATGTATAATGGAATACAAGGAGAGCCAGCCCTGATCTCCAAGTCCGTCTCTCAGGAACAACAAAAGGAGAATGACCACGCCTTCGTAATGCAGTAGGTCCGCAGTGCGCAGCGGTAGCACCGTGATGATGTGGGTAATTCGATTGCTATGTCCTGTTTTGGGGCTCGGTAAGCCAGTTTGCTACGTACAATTGAGTTTACCGCCTCTTCCTACACATACGCGACGCAGACCATGCCAATAATTCGATGTCCGGACGGATGTGCTAAGTGGTGGAGGCAGCATATAGACTTGGGACGCTGCTCAACCAAATGGAAACTGAATACACACAGCTTTCTTATCTCACTAGGCAACGGCTCCTTTTACAGCTTTAAAACGTGCATTTTATAAGATTATTCGAAGTAATGCATTTAATGATACTTCTCTTCCGGCCATCTGTCGAGTTTAAATAATGCATCTTTGAAACTTTACCAAAAATTTTTAAACATTACAAAATTAACTTTTTTTCATAAAAATAATATATATTATAAAATTTAAAAAAAATAGTTTTTATTTTCTCTATCACGTACATTTCATTCAAAAATTCGATACCGAGATTTCGCCGGAAATACATGTTTTGAGACCCCCTGAATAAAAAAAGCATTTTTAGAAAAAAAAAAAAAAGGTCCGTATGTGTGCCTGTCTGTGTGTCTGCGAACAGCTTAAACTCAAAAACGCCACACGAAGATTTTCAAAAAAATGTCCCTAACGATTTTGATTAAAATACTATATATGGAAGATATTTACACGACAAATAAAATGTATATGTTGAATTTTCTGGGAATAGCCTGTGAAGTCTTCTTCATTCGGAGGGAATTTTGTATTAAAATGTATCTACATCTCTTTAAATCAGACAATTTATTTAAAATACGTTTTTTTTTGGGGGGGGCATCAGCCATTTCCGAGATATCCGCTATTAATAGCTAAATTTTTTCCATGCTATGTCATTCCTTTTAAGTCGCATCGATTTTCACTTGTTTCTCGCGATGTCATGGAAACAGTAAGGAATTTTAAGCAGCATATAGCGTTCAGTTGTTAAACATTTGACTGTCGCTGTTCTCTTTGTATCTATAACGAAATGTGTAATGTAGCTGTTTCTGCAAAGGTTTATTGGGATTAAAATGAAGTAGATAGGAAAATAAATTTTCGTAAGAATAACCTATATACCAAGGGTAGAGAAAGTTATGTGAATGTGAATTGATTTGCGAATGAGCCCATCTAGGACTACACAAAATACTTAGAGACGTTCCTTTGTTTTCCTTTGAAACCGTACTTCTTTCAATCTTTGGCTGTGGGTTTTTTTCTCTCTGTTCCAGTTGTTTTCTTCGGTTAGTCCTCTTGGTCCACTCGTCACTTTGATTCTAAAGATATCTGTTTAGGATATCTGCCTGTGCAATTCCTATCAATTTTAAGTAATTTTTTACCTCACCAATCCACTTTATAGTATCTACTTGCGTTTTACTTCTATTTTCGTAGAACTCCATTATTTAATTTTTGGTTGACCACATTATAGGTAATACGCTGCCCCCATGTGAGGTAAATGAACTGTTATGGCATCCAAAACATCTACTTCAGCGAATCATTATGATCTCCGGCGACGCGCACAGCTCCCCTATAGCCCATACCTTTTAACACCTTCAAGACAGCAGTCCACGGGGATTCATTCCCTCTGATAAACGATGGAGTATGTGTATTTAAAATAAATTCTTTTGATTGTAATTCTAATAATCTAAAAAACTGAATTTATTTCCTTTGCTTCAAAGTATTTAATTTTTACTTTCTCTACTACGTATAGTAAGTAGGGGAAGTATTGTATTCCACCCAAAAATTCGATACCGAGATTTCACCGGAAACATATGTTTTGAGATCCCCTGAATCCAAAAAAAGCATTTTTGGAAACATGTCCGTGTGTGTCGGTGTGGGTGTGTGTGTGGGTGTGTGTGTGTCTGTGAACAGCATAACTCAGAAACGAACAGTCGGATAAACACCAAACTTGGTATTTAGGTTCAGTATCTTCCAGAGATGCGACACGAAGCTTTTCAAGAAAATCCCCCCACCCCAAACTACCCTTTACATGGAATATTTTTCGAAAATTTTAATTTTCTCAAAAATGGCTCTAACGATTTTGATTAAAATATCATAGGTATGTTTAAGATATTTTCATGACAAAAATGAAATGTATATCACGAATTTTCTGAGAATGTCTCCAAAAGTATTCTTCACTGTGAACGACTTTTGCATAACTGGTAAACCATGAGAGATAGACAAAATTTTACTAGACAAAAAATGTACATCGCGTTAAAATACACAATTTATATCATATACATTTTTTGTTGTAGAGTGAACCATTTTCGAGATATTGCTTGTTATTCCCTTACATTTTCCAATACTTATACTTTTTCTCATATGGGAATACATTATTCATTTTTTTTGTCCTGGTAATGCAAAGAGAATGGAATACTGCACATAGCAACCAGCTCTTAAAACATTTGACTATCGCTTAAAGTCTAGCAATTCGCCTTGCATCTACAAGAAAATTAGCAATAAGATTAACATCTCGATTAACATGAAGCATATGGAGAATAAGTGTTTGTAAAAATAGTTTGTACAAGAGTAGAGAAAGCCAAGTGAGTGTAACACATCAGATGTTTTAAATGGAAACTACAATTAGAGTCAATTTAAATAACCATCAGAATGTCCTCCAAATAAAACACGACTAATGGCATCCCCTCCATAATATCAAGCAACTTTTATCAAAGACATTTCTCACTAAAACACTTAGTTTTGGAGATATTGTACAGTCTCAACTTAAATGGTCCATCCTGTATAAGACAATGGTACGATAAGACCGATCCTGACATATGGAGCCAAACCCCGAGCTGTCGCAAGAAAATAAAAGCAGTTATATCAAACAGTAGAAATGATTATTTTAAGATCGATAATAGGGAAGACTAGAAGTGATAGGATAAGAAATAAGGCATCAGTGTGAAATATCGATATTAACAAATTTGCGAAAAGAAGAAAAAAGGAGTGGAATAATCATATTACAAGAATGAAAGATGATGACTGGCAAAAATAGCCACGGACATGAAGCCATTATGAAGAAGTAGTATGGGAAGGCAGCAGAAAATATGGAGAGTAGATCTGTAGTCGACATTTACTGAATCTCCGGGATAAGAAAAACAGGTTGATAAACTACATAAAAGACAAAGAAGAAGAAGAAGATTCTAAGCTGTCACGCTAAGCACACTGCAAGACCAGCAGTCAGCCACATCAGGGCTAAGGCACGTATAACGAATTTGTTTAATATTAAGTACACCCTGGAAATATCGAGGGCGTTGGTTATGGATACAGGCCAGGACCCACTCGCATGCCAGCATTAGCAATTGTAGACTCACCGGGGTACTATGCGGGACCCGACAAGCGCACAACATAACAGCATGACTCTAACCTAACATACCAACACAACGTACTGTACACAATGCATGATCAGACACATTAATAAGGGAGACGATATAGCTAATGGAGACGATCGTCACCGGGGAAGGCGGATATGGGGTCGCCGTCACAAAAAAGCATCAAGTGAAATAGTGCGTTCTTTTGATGTGACATCAAGTGCTGCTCTACGAGTGAGGTTGTAACGACAATTGTGTCTTGAAGTGACTGCTGCTGCTGCTGCCAAAGACTACTCTTGTGTTGAACACCCCAGCGAGTGAACCGGAAGGGAGAAGAGGCGACTACGCGCGTTTCATTTCACCACTACGCGCAGTAACAAAAGTGAAGTGGAGGTGAAACTCAGTTAAATTACGTTAGTGAAGTGACAGTGGAAGTGAATAAATCACGTTAGTGAAGTGACAGTGAAAGTGAATAAATCACGTTAGTGAAGTGACAGTGAAAGTGAATAAATTACGTTAGTGAATTGACAGTGAAAGTGAATAAATTACGTTAGTGAATTGACAGTGAAAGTGAATAAATTACGTTAGTGAAGTGATAGTGAAAGTGAATAAATTACGTTAGTGAATTGACAGTGAAAGTGAATAAATTACGTTAGTGAATTGACAGTGAAAGTGAATAAATCACGTTAGTGAATTGACAGTGAAAGTGAATAAATTACGTTAGTGAATTGACAGTGAAAGTGAATAAATTACGTTAGTGAATTGACAGTGAAAGTGAATAAATCACGTTAGTGAATTGACAGTGAGAACTGAACTACATCACGTTACTGAAGTGACAGTGAAACTGAACTAAATCATGTTAGTGAAGTGACAGTGAAACTGAACTAAATCATGTTAGTGAAGTGACAGTGAGAACTGAACTAAATCATGTTAGTGAAGTGACAGTGAAACTGAACTAAATCACGTTAGTGAAGTGACAGTGAAACTGAACTAAATCATGTTAGTGAAGTGACAGTGAGAACTGAATTACATCACGTTACTGAAGTGACAGTGAAACTAAACTAAATCATGTTAGTGAAGTGACAGTGAGAACTGAACTACATCACGTTACTGAAGTGACAGTGAAACTGAACTAAATCATGTTAGTGAAGTGACAGTGAGAACTGAACTACATCACGTTACTGAAGTGACAGTGAAACTGAACTAAATCATGTTAGTGAAGTGACAGTGAGAACTGAATTACATCACGTTACTGAAGTGACAGTGAAACTAAACTAAATCATGTTAGTGAAGTGACAGTGAGAACTGAATTACATCACGTTACTGAAGTGACAGTGAAACTGAACTAAATCATGTTAGTGAAGTGACAGTGAGAACTGAATTACATCACGTTACTGAAGTGACAGTGAAACTGAACTAAATCATGTTAGTGAAGTGACAGTGAAACTGAACTAAATCATGTTAGTGAAGTGACAGTGAGAACTGAACTACATCACGTTAGTGAAGTGACAGTGAAACTGAACTAAATCACGTTAGTGAAGTGACAGTGAAACTAAACTAAATCATGTTAGTGATGTGACAGTGAGAACTGAACTACATCACGTTACTGAAGTGACAGTGAAACTGAACTAAATCATGTTAGTGAAGTGACAGTGAAACTGAACTAAATCATGTTAGTGAAGTGACAGTGAAAACTGAACTACATCACGTTAGTGAAGTGACAGTGAAACTGAACTAAATCATGTTAGTGAAGTGACAGTGAGAACTAAACTAAATCATGTTAGTGAAGTGACAGTGAAACTGAACTAAATCATGTTAGTGAAGTGACAGTGAAAACTGAATTACATCACGTTACTGAAGTGACAGTGAAACTGAACTAAATCACGTTAGTGAAGTGACAGTGGAACTGAACTAAATAATGTTAGTGAAGTGACAGTGAGAACTAAACTAAATCACGTTAGTGAAGTGACAGTGAAACTGAACTAAATCATGTTAGTGAAGTGACAGTGAAACTGAACTAAATCACGTTAGTGAAGTGACAGTGAGAACTAAACTAAATCACGTTAGTGAAGTGACAGTGAAACTGAACTAAATCATGTTAGTGAAGTGACAGTGAAACTGAACTAAATCACGTTAGTAAAGTGACAGTGAGAACTAAACTAAATCATGTTAGTGAAGTGACAGTGAAACTGAACTAAATCACGTTAGTGAAGTGACAGTGAAACTGAACTAAATCATGTTAGTGAAGTGACAGTGAGAACTAAACTAAATCACGTTAGTGAAGTGACAGTGAAACTGAACTAAATCATGTTAGTGAAGTGACAGTGAGAACTAAACTAAATCATGTTAGTGAAGTGACAGTGAGAACTGAACTAAATCACGTTAGTGAAGTGACAGTGAAACTGAACTAAATCATGTTAGTGAAGTGACAGTGAGAACTGCACTACATCACGTTACTGAAGTGACAGTGAAACTGAACTAAATCATGTTAGTGAAGTGACAGTGAGAACTGAACTAAATCACGTTACTGAAGTGACAGTGAAACTGAACTAAATCATGTTAGTGAAGTGACAGTGAAACTGAACTAAATCATGTTAGTGAAGTGACAGTGAAAACTGAACTACATCACGTTACTGAAGTGACAGTGAAACTGAACTAAATCATGTTAGTGAAGTGACAGTGAAACTGAACTACATCACGTTACTGAAGTGACAGTGAAACTGAACTAAATCATGTTACTGAAGTGACAGTGAAACTGAACTAAATCATGTTAGTGAAGTGACAGTGAAACTGAACTACATCACGTTACTGAAGTGACAGTGAAACTGAACTAAATCACGTTACTGAAGTGACAGTGAAACTGAACTAAATCATGTTAGTGAAGTGACAGTGAAACTGAACTAAATCACGTTACTGAAGTGACAGTGAGAACTGAACTACATCACGTTACTGAAGTGACAGTGAAACTGAACTAAATCATGTTAGTGAAGTGACAGTGAAACTGAACTAAATCATGTTAGTGAAGTGACAGTGAAAACTGAACTACATCACGTTAGTGAAGTGACAGTGAAACTGAACTAAATCATGTTACTGAAGTGACAGTGAAACTGAACTACATCACGTTACTGAAGTGACAGTGAAAGTGAACTAAATCACGTTAGTGAAGTGACAGTGAGAACTAAACTAAATCATGTTAGTGAAGTGACAGTGAAACTGAACTAAATCATGTTAGTGAAGTGACAGTGAGAACTAAACTAAATCATGTTAGTGAAGTGACAGTGAAACTGAACTAAATCATGTTAGTGAAGTGACAGTGAGAACTAAACTAAATCATGTTAGTGAAGTGACAGTGTAACTGAACTAAATCATGTTAGTGAAGTGACAGTGAGAACTGAACTAAATCATGTTAGTGAAGTGACAGTGAAACTGAACTAAATCATGTTAGTGAAGTGACAGTGAAACTGAACTAAATCATGCTAGTGAAGTGACAGTGAGAACTAAACTAAATCATGTTAGTGAAGTGACAGTGAAACTGAACTAAATCACGTTAGTGAAGTGACAGTGAAACTGAACTACATCACGTTACTGAAGTGACAGTGAGAACTGAATTAAATTACGTTAGTGAAGTGACAGTGAAACTGAACTAAATCATGTTAGTGAAGTGACAGTGAGAACTGAACTAAATCATGTTAGTGAAGTGACAGTGAAACTGAACTAAATCATGTTAGTGAAGTGACAGTGAAACTGAACTACATCACGTTAGTGAAGTGACAGTGAGAACTGAACTAAATTACGTTAGTGAAGTGACAGTGAAACTGAACTAAATCATGTTAGTGAAGTGACAGTGAGAACTAAACTAAATCATGTTAGTGAAGTGACAGTGAAACTGAACTAAATCATGTTAGTGAAGTGACAGTGAAAACTGAATTACATCACGTTACTGAAGTGACAGTGAAACTGAACTAAATCACGTTAGTGAAGTGACAGTGAAACTGAACTAAATCATGTTAGTGAAGTGACAGTGAGAACTAAACTAAATCATGTTAGTGAAGTGACAGTGAAACTGAACTAAATCACGTTAGTGAAGTGACAGTGAAACTGAACTACATCACGTTACTGAAGTGACAGTGAAACTGAACTAAATCATGTTAGTGAAGTGACAGTGAAACTGAACTAAATCACGTTAGTGAAGTGACAGTGAACCTGAACTAAATCATGTTACTGAAGTGACAGTGAAACTGAACTAAATCATGTTACTAAAGTGACAGTGAAACTGAACTAAATCATGTTAGTGAAGTGACAGTGAAACTGAACTAAATCATGTTACTGAAGTGACAGTGAAACTGAACTAAATCACGTTAGTGAAGTGACAGTGAAACTGAACTAAATCATGTTACTGAAGTGACAGTGAAACTGAACTAAATCATGTTACTGAAGTGACAGTGAAACTGAACTAAATCATGTTAGTGAAGTGACAGTGAAACTGAACTAAATCATGTTACTGAAGTGACAGTGAAACTGAACTAAATCATGTTACTGAAGTGACAGTGAAACTGAACTAAATCATGTTAGTGAAGTGACAGTGAGACTGAACTAAATCATGTTACTGAAGTGACAGTGAAACTGAACTAAATCACGTTAGTGAAGTGACAGTGAGAACTAAACTAAATCATGTTAGTGAAGTGACAGTGAGAACTAAACTAAATCATGTTAGTGAAGTGACAGTGAGAACTAAACTAAATCATGTTAGTAAAGTGACAGTGAAAGTGAACTAAATCACGTTAGTGAAGTGACAGTGAAACTGAACTAAATCACGTTAGTGAAGTGACAGTGAGAACTAAACTAAATCATGTTAGTGAAGTGACAGTGAGAACGAAACTAAATCATGTTAGTGAAGTGACAGTGAAACTGAACTAAATCATGTTAGTGAAGTGACAGTGAGAACTAAACTAAATCATGTTAGTGAAGTGACAGTGAGAACTAAACTAAATCATGTTAGTGAAGTGACAGTGAGAACTAAACTAAATCATGTTAGTGAAGTGACAGTGAGAACTAAACTAAATCATGTTAGTGAAGTGACAGTGAGAACTAAACTAAATCATGTTAGTGAAGTGACAGTGAGAACTAAACTAAATCATGTTAGTGAAGTGACAGTGAAAGTGAACTAAATCACGTTAGTGAAGTGACAGTGAAACTGAACTAAATCACGTTAGTGAAGTGACAGTGAGAACTAAACTAAATCATGTTAGTGAAGTGACAGTGAAACTGAACTAAATCATGTTAGTGAAGTGACAGTGAAACTGAACTAAATCATGTTAGTGAAGTGACAGTGAAAACTGAACTACATCACGTTAGTGAAGTGACAGTGAAACTGAACTAAATCATGTTAGTGAAGTGACAGTGAGAACTAAACTAAATCATGTTAGTGAAGTGACAGTGAAACTGAACTACATCACGTTACTGAAGTGACAGTGAAACTGAACTAAATCATGTTAGTGAAGTGACAGTGAAACTGAACTAAATCATGTTAGTGAAGTGACAGTGAGAACTGAACTACATCACGTTACTGAAGTGACAGTGAAACTGAACTAAATCATGTTAGTGAAGTGACAGTGAAACTGAACTAAATCATGTTAGTGAAGTGACAGTGAAACTGAACTAAATCATGTTAGTGAAGTGACAGTGAGAACTGAACTACATCACGTTAGTGAAGTGACAGTGAAACTGAACTAAATCATGTTAGTGAAGTGACAGTGAGAACTGAACTAAATCACGTTAGTGAAGTGACAGTGAAACTGAACTAAATCATGTTAGTGAAGTGACAGTGAGAACTAAACTAAATCACGTTAGTGAAGTGACAGTGAAACTGAACTAAATCATGTTAGTGAAGTGACAGTGAAACTGAACTAAATCACGTTAGTGAAGTGACAGTGAGAACTAAACTAAATCATGTTAGTGAAGTGACAGTGAAACTGAACTAAATCATGTTAGTGAAGTGACAGTGAGAACTAAACTAAATCATGTTAGTGAAGTGACAGTGAAACTGAACTAAATCATGTTAGTGAAGTGACAGTGAAACTGAACTAAATCATGTTAGTGAAGTGACAGTGAGAACTAAACTAAATCATGTTAGTGAAGTGACAGTGAAACTGAACTAAATCATGTTAGTGAAGTGACAGTGAGAACTAAACTAAATCATGTTAGTGAAGTGACAGTGAAACTGAACTAAATCATGTTAGTGAAGTGACAGTGAGAACTAAACTAAATCATGTTAGTGAAGTGACAGTGAAACTGAACTAAATCATGTTAGTGAAGTGACAGTGAGAACTAAACTAAATCATGTTAGTGAAGTGACAGTGAAACTGAACTAAATCATGTTAGTGAAGTGACAGTGAGAACTAAACTAAATCATGTTAGTGAAGTGACAGTGAAACTGAACTAAATCATGTTAGTGAAGTGACAGTGAAACTGAACTAAATCATGTTAGTGAAGTGACAGTGAGAACTAAACTAAATCATGTTAGTGAAGTGACAGTGAAACTGAACTAAATCATGTTAGTGAAGTGACAGTGAGAACTGAACTACATCACGTTACTGAAGTGACAGTGAAACTGAACTAAATCATGTTAGTGAAGTGACAGTGAGAACTGAATTACATCACGTTACTGAAGTGACAGTGAAAGTGAACTAAATCATGTTAGTGAAGTGACAGTGAGAACTGAACTACATCACGTTAGTGAAGTGACAGTGAGAACTGCGTTACATCACGTTACTGAAGTGACAGTGAAACTGAACTAAATCATGTTAGTGAAGTGACAGTGAGAACTGAATTACATCATGTTACTGAAGTGACAGTGAAACTGAACTACATCACGTTAGTGAAGTGACAGTGAGAACTGAACTACATCACGTTACTGAAGTGACAGTGAAAGTGAACTAAATCATGTTAGTGAAGTGACAGTGAAACTGAACTACATCACGTTAGTGAAGTGACAGTGAGAACTGAATTACATCACGTTACTGAAGTGACAGTGAAACTGAACTAAATCATGTTAGTGAAGTGACAGTGAGAACTGAATTACATCACGTTACTGAAGTGACAGTGAAAGTGAACTAAATCATGTTAGTGAAGTGACAGTGAGAACTGAATTACATCACGTTACTGAAGTGACAGTGAAAGTGAACTAAATCATGTTAGTGAAGTGACAGTGAGAACTGAATTACATAACGTTACTGAAGTGACAGTGAAAGTGAACTAAATCATGTTAGTGAAGTGACAGTGAGAACTGAACTACATCACGTTACTGAAGTGACAGTGAAAGTGAACGAAATCATGTTAGTGAAGTGACAGTGAGAACTGAATTACATCACGTTAGTGAAGTGACAGTGAGAACTGAACTAAATCATGTTAGTGAAGTGACAGTGAGAACTGAACTACATCACGTTAGTGAAGTGACAGTGAGAACTGAACTAAATCATGTTAGTGAAGTGACAGTGAGAACTGAATTACATCACGTTAGTGAAGTGACAGTGAGAACTGAACTAAATCATGTTAGTGAAGTGACAGTGAGAACTGAATTACATCACGTTAGTGAAGTGACAGTGAGAACTGAACTAAATCATGTTAGTGAAGTGACAGTGAGAACTGAACTACATCATGTTAGTGAAGTGACAGTGAGAACTGAACTAAATCATGTTAGTGAAGTGACAGTGAGAACTGAACTACATCACGTTAGTGAAGTGACAGTGAAACTGAACTAAATCATGTTAGTGAAGTGACAGTGAGAACTGAATTACATCACGTTAAAGAAGTGACAGTGAAACTGAACTAAATCATGTTAGTGAAGTGACAGTGAAACTGAACTACATCACGTTAGTGAAGTGACAGTGAAAGTGAACTAAATCATGTTAGTGAAGTGACAGTGAGAACTGAATTACATCACGTTACTGAAGTGACAGTGAAACTGAACTAAATCACGTTACTGAAGTGACAGTGAGAACTGAATTACATCACGTTACTGAAGTGACAGTGAAACTGAACTAAATCATGTTAGTGAAGTGACAGTGAGAACTGAACTACATCACGTTAGTGAAGTGACAGTGAGAACTAAACTAAATCACGTTAGTGAAGTGACAGTGAAACTGAACTAAATCATGTTAGTGAAGTGACAGTGAAACTAAACTAAATTATGTTAGTGAAGTGACAGTGAAACTGAACTAAATCATGTTAGTGAAGTGACAGTGAAACTGAACTAAATCATGTTAGTGAAGTGACAGTGAAACTGAACTAAATCATGTTAGTGAAGTGACAGTGAGAACTGAATTACATCACGTTACTGAAGTGACAGTGAAAGTGAACTAAATCATGTTAGTGAAGTGACAGTGAGAACTGAACTACATCACGTTACTGAAGTGACAGTGAAAGTGAACTAAATCATGTTAGTGAAGTGACAGTGAAACTGAACTACATCACGTTAGTGAAGTGACAGTGAAACTGAACTAAATCATGTTAGTGAAGTGACAGTGAGAACTGAATTACATCACGTTACTGAAGTGACAGTGAAACTGAACTAAATCATGTTAGTGAAGTGACAGTGAAACTGAACTACTTCACGTTAGTGAAGTGACAGTGAAAGTGAACTAAATCATGTTAGTGAAGTGACAGTGAGAACTGAATTACATCACGTTACTGAAGTGACAGTGAAACTGAACTAAATCATGTTAGTGAAGTGACAGTGAGAACTGAACTACATCACGTTAGTGAAGTGACAGTGAGAACTAAACTAAATCACGTTAGTGAAGTGACAGTGAAACTGAACTAAATCATGTTAGTGAAGTGACAGTGAAACTAAACTAAATTATGTTAGTGAAGTGACAGTGAAACTGAACTAAATCATGTTAGTGAAGTGACAGTGAAACTAAACTAAATCATGTTAGTGAAGTGACAGTGAAACTAAACTAAATCATGTTAGTGAAGTGACAGTGAAACTAAACTAAATCATGTTAGTGAAGTGACAGTGAAACTGAACTAAATCATGTTAGTGAAGTGACAGTGAGAACTGAACTACATCACGTTACTGAAGTGACAGTGAAACTGAACTAAATCATGTTAGTGAAGTGACAGTGAAAGTGAACTAAATCACGTTAGTGAAGTGACAGTGAAAGTGAACTAAATCACGTAGGTGAAGTGACAGTGAAAGTGAACTAAATCACGTTAGTGAAGTGACAGTGAAAGTGAACTAAATCACGTTAGTGAAGTGACAGTGAAAGTGAACTAAATCACGTAGGTGAAGTGACAGTGAAAGTGAACTAAATCACGTTAGTGAAGTGACAGTGAAAGTGAACTAAATCATGTTAGTGAAGTGACAGTGAAAGTGAACTAAATCACGTTAGTGAAGTGACAGTGAAAGTGAACTAAATCACGTAGGTGAAGTGACAGTGAAAGTGAACTAAATCACGTTAGTGAACTGACAGTGAAAGTGAAATAAATCACGTTAGTGAAGTGACAGTGAAGGTGAAATAAATCATGTTAGTGAAGTGACAGTGAAAGTGAACTAAATCATGTTAGTGAAGTGACAGTGAAACTAAACTAAATCATGTTAGTGAAGTGACAGTGAAAGTGAACTAAATCACGTTAGTGAAGTGACAGTGAAAGTGAACTAAATCACGTAGGTGAACTGACAGTGAAAGTGAACTAAATCACGTTAGTGAAGTGACAGTGAAAGTGAACTAAATCACGTTAGTGAAGTGACAGTGAAAGTGAACTAAATCACGTAGGTGAAGTGACAGTGAAAGTGAACTAAATCACGTTAGTGAAGTGACAGTGAAAGTGAACTAAATCATGTTAGTGAAGTGACAGTGAAAGTGAACTAAATCACGTTAGTGAAGTGACAGTGAAAGTGAACTAAATCACGTAGGTGAAGTGACAGTGAAAGTGAACTAAATCACGTTAGTGAACTGACAGTGAAAGTGAACTAAATCACGTTAGTGAAGTGACAGTGAAGGTGAAATAAATCATGTTAGTGAAGTGACAGTGAAAGTGAACTAAATCATGTTAGTGAAGTGACAGTGAAACTAAACCAAATCATGTTAGTGAAGTGACAGTGAAAGTGAACTAAATCACGTTAGTGAAGTGACAGTGAAAGTGAACTAAATCACGTTAGTGAAGTGACAGTGAAAGTGAACTAAATCATGTTACTGAAGTGACAGTGAAACTGAACTAAATCACGTTAGTGAAGTGACAGTGAAACTGAACTAAATCATGTTACTGAAGTGACAGTGAAACTGAACTAAATCATGTTAGTGAAGTGACAGTGAGAACTGAACTACATCACGTTAGTGAAGTGACAGTGAGAACTGCGTTACATCACGTTACTGAAGTGACAGTGAAACTGAACTAAATCATGTTAGTGAAGTGACAGTGAGAACTGAATTACATCATGTTACTGAAGTGACAGTGAAACTGAACTACATCACGTTAGTGAAGTGACAGTGAGAACTGAACTACATCACGTTACTGAAGTGACAGTGAAAGTGAACTAAATCATGTTAGTGAAGTGACAGTGAAACTGAACTACATCACGTTAGTGAAGTGACAGTGAGAACTGAATTACATCACGTTACTGAAGTGACAGTGAAACTGAACTAAATCATGTTAGTGAAGTGACAGTGAGAACTGAATTACATCACGTTACTGAAGTGACAGTGAAAGTGAACTAAATCATGTTAGTGAAGTGACAGTGAGAACTGAATTACATCACGTTACTGAAGTGACAGTGAAAGTGAACTAAATCATGTTAGTGAAGTGACAGTGAGAACTGAATTACATCACGTTACTGAAGTGACAGTGAAAGTGAACTAAATCATGTTAGTGAAGTGACAGTGAGAACTGAACTACATCACGTTACTGAAGTGACAGTGAAAGTGAACGAAATCATGTTAGTGAAGTGACAGTGAGAACTGAATTACATCACGTTAGTGAAGTGACAGTGAGAACTGAACTAAATCATGTTAGTGAAGTGACAGTGAGAACTGAACTACATCACGTTAGTGAAGTGACAGTGAGAACTGAACTAAATCATGTTAGTGAAGTGACAGTGAGAACTGAATTACATCACGTTAGTGAAGTGACAGTGAGAACTGAACTAAATCATGTTAGTGAAGTGACAGTGAGAACTGAATTACATCACGTTAGTGAAGTGACAGTGAGAACTGAACTAAATCATGTTAGTGAAGTGACAGTGAGAACTGAACTACATCATGTTAGTGAAGTGACAGTGAGAACTGAACTAAATCATGTTAGTGAAGTGACAGTGAGAACTGAACTACATCACGTTAGTGAAGTGACAGTGAAACTGAACTAAATCATGTTAGTGAAGTGACAGTGAGAACTGAATTACATCACGTTAAAGAAGTGACAGTGAAACTGAACTAAATCATGTTAGTGAAGTGACAGTGAAACTGAACTACATCACGTTAGTGAAGTGACAGTGAAAGTGAACTAAATCATGTTAGTGAAGTGACAGTGAGAACTGAATTACATCACGTTACTGAAGTGACAGTGAGAACTGAATTACATCACGTTACTGAAGTGACAGTGAAACTGAACTAAATCATGTTAGTGAAGTGACAGTGAGAACTGAACTACATCACGTTAGTGAAGTGACAGTGAGAACTAAACTAAATCACGTTAGTGAAGTGACAGTGAAACTGAACTAAATCATGTTAGTGAAGTGACAGTGAAACTAAACTAAATTATGTTAGTGAAGTGACAGTGAAACTGAACTAAATCATGTTAGTGAAGTGACAGTGAAACTGAACTAAATCATGTTAGTGAAGTGACAGTGAAACTGAACTAAATCATGTTAGTGAAGTGACAGTGAGAACTGAATTACATCACGTTACTGAAGTGACAGTGAAAGTGAACTAAATCATGTTAGTGAAGTGACAGTGAGAACTGAACTACATCACGTTACTGAAGTGACAGTGAAAGTGAACTAAATCATGTTAGTGAAGTGACAGTGAGAACTAAACTAAATCATGTTAGTGAAGTGACAGTGAGAACTAAACTAAATCATGTTAGTGAAGTGACAGTGAGAACTAAACTAAATCATGTTAGTGAAGTGACAGTGAGAACTAAACTAAATCATGTTAGTGAAGTGACAGTGAGAACTAAACTAAATCATGTTAGTGAAGTGACAGTGAGAACTAAACTAAATCATGTTAGTGAAGTGACAGTGAGAACTAAACTAAATCATGTTAGTGAAGTGACAGTGAAAGTGAACTAAATCACGTTAGTGAAGTGACAGTGAAACTGAACTAAATCACGTTAGTGAAGTGACAGTGAGAACTAAACTAAATCATGTTAGTGAAGTGACAGTGAAACTGAACTAAATCATGTTAGTGAAGTGACAGTGAAACTGAACTAAATCATGTTAGTGAAGTGACAGTGAAAACTGAACTACATCACGTTAGTGAAGTGACAGTGAAACTGAACTAAATCATGTTAGTGAAGTGACAGTGAGAACTAAACTAAATCATGTTAGTGAAGTGACAGTGAAAGTGAACTACATCACGTTACTGAAGTGACAGTGAAACTGAACTAAATCATGTTAGTGAAGTGACAGTGAAACTGAACTAAATCATGTTAGTGAAGTGACAGTGAGAACTGAACTACATCACGTTACTGAAGTGACAGTGAAACTGAACTAAATCATGTTAGTGAAGTGACAGTGAAACTGAACTAAATCATGTTAGTGAAGTGACAGTGAAACTGAACTAAATTATGTTAGTGAAGTGACAGTGAGAACTGAACTACATCACGTTAGTGAAGTGACAGTGAAACTGAACTAAATCATGTTAGTGAAGTGACAGTGAGAACTGAACTAAATCACGTTAGTGAAGTGACAGTGAAACTGAACTAAATCATGTTAGTGAAGTGACAGTGAGAACTAAACTAAATCACGTTAGTGAAGTGACAGTGAAACTGAACTAAATCATGTTAGTGAAGTGACAGTGAAACTGAACTAAATCACGTTAGTGAAGTGACAGTGAGAACTAAACTAAATCATGTTAGTGAAGTGACAGTGAAACTGAACTAAATCATGTTAGTGAAGTGACAGTGAGAACTAAACTAAATCATGTTAGTGAAGTGACAGTGAAACTGAACTAAATCATGTTAGTGAAGTGACAGTGAAACTGAACTAAATCATGTTAGTGAA
The DNA here is from genome assembly GCA_030765065.1 of Deroplatys truncata. Taxonomy (NCBI): domain Eukaryota; kingdom Metazoa; phylum Arthropoda; class Insecta; order Mantodea; family Mantidae; genus Deroplatys; species Deroplatys truncata. The sequence goes on from CM060979.1 coordinate 12,701,806, forward strand.
GTGACAGTGAGAACTAAACTAAATCATGTTAGTGAAGTGACAGTGAAACTGAACTAAATCATGTTAGTGAAGTGACAGTGAGAACTAAACTAAATCATGTTTGTGAAGTGACAGTGAAACTGAACTAAATCATGTTAGTGAAGTGACAGTGAGAACTAAACTAAATCATGTTAGTGAAGTGACAGTGAAAATGAACTAAATCATGTTAGTGAAGTGACAGTGAGAACTAAACTAAATCATGTTAGTGAAGTGACAGTGAAACTGAACTAAATCATGTTAGTGAAGTGACAGTGAGAACTAAACTAAATCATGTTAGTGAAGTGACAGTGAAACTGAACTAAATCATGTTAGTGAAGTGACAGTGAAACTGAACTAAATCATGTTAGTGAAGTGACAGTGAGAACTAAACTAAATCATGTTAGTGAAGTGACAGTGAAACTGAACTAAATCATGTTAGTGAAGTGACAGTGAGAACTGAACTACATCACGTTACTGAAGTGACAGTGAAACTGAACTAAATCATGTTAGTGAAGTGACAGTGAGAACTGAATTACATCACGTTACTGAAGTGACAGTGAAAGTGAACTAAATCATGTTAGTGAAGTGACAGTGAGAACTGAACTACATCACGTTAGTGAAGTGACAGTGAGAACTGCGTTACATCACGTTACTGAAGTGACAGTGAAACTGAACTAAATCATGTTAGTGAAGTGACAGTGAGAACTGAATTACATCATGTTACTGAAGTGACAGTGAAACTGAACTACATCACGTTAGTGAAGTGACAGTGAGAACTGAACTACATCACGTTACTGAAGTGACAGTGAAAGTGAACTAAATCATGTTAGTGAAGTGACAGTGAAACTGAACTACATCACGTTAGTGAAGTGACAGTGAGAACTGAATTACATCACGTTACTGAAGTGACAGTGAAACTGAACTAAATCATGTTAGTGAAGTGACAGTGAGAACTGAATTACATCACGTTACTGAAGTGACAGTGAAAGTGAACTAAATCATGTTAGTGAAGTGACAGTGAGAACTGAACTACATCACGTTACTGAAGTGACAGTGAAAGTGAACTAAATCATGTTAGTGAAGTGACAGTGAGAACTGAATTACATCACGTTAGTGAAGTGACAGTGAGAACTGAACTAAATCATGTTAGTGAAGTGACAGTGAGAACTGAACTACATCACGTTTGTGAAGTGACAGTGAGAACTGAACTAAATCATGTTAGTGAAGTGACAGTGAGAACTGAATTACATCACGTTAGTGAAGTGACAGTGAGAACTGAACTAAATCATGTTAGTGAAGTGACAGTGAGAACTGAATTACATCACGTTAGTGAAGTGACAGTGAGAACTGAACTAAATCATGTTAGTGAAGTGACAGTGAGAACTGAACTACATCATGTTAGTGAAGTGACAGTGAGAACTGAACTAAATCATGTTAGTGAAGTGACAGTGAGAACTGAACTACATCACGTTAGTGAAGTGACAGTGAAACTGAACTAAATCATGTTAGTGAAGTGACAGTGAGAACTGAATTACATCACGTTACTGAAGTGACAGTGAAACTGAACTAAATCATGTTAGTGAAGTGACAGTGAAACTGAACTACATCACGTTAGTGAAGTGACAGTGAAAGTGAACTAAATCATGTTAGTGAAGTGACAGTGAGAACTGAATTACATCACGTTACTGAAGTGACAGTGAAACTGAACTAAATCACGTTACTGAAGTGACAGTGAGAACTGAATTACATCACGTTACTGAAGTGACAGTGAAACTGAACTAAATCATGTTAGTGAAGTGACAGTGAGAACTGAATTACATCACGTTACTGAAGTGACAGTGAAACTGAACTAAATCATGTTAGTGAAGTGACAGTGAGAACTGAACTACATCACGTTAGTGAAGTGACAGTGAGAACTAAACTAAATCACGTTAGTGAAGTGACAGTGAAACTGAACTAAATCATGTTAGTGAAGTGACAGTGAAACTAAACTAAATTATGTTAGTGAAGTGACAGTGAAACTGAACTAAATCATGTTAGTGAAGTGACAGTGAAACTGAACTAAATCATGTTAGTGAAGTGACAGTGAAACTGAACTAAATCATGTTAGTGAAGTGACAGTGAGAACTGAATTACATCACGTTACTGAAGTGACAGTGAAAGTGAACTAAATCATGTTAGTGAAGTGACAGTGAGAACTGAACTACATCACGTTACTGAAGTGACAGTGAAAGTGAACTAAATCATGTTAGTGAAGTGACAGTGAAACTGAACTACATCACGTTAGTGAAGTGACAGTGAAACTGAACTAAATCATGTTAGTGAAGTGACAGTGAGAACTGAATTACATCACGTTACTGAAGTGACAGTGAAACTGAACTAAATCATGTTAGTGAAGTGACAGTGAAACTGAACTACTTCACGTTAGTGAAGTGACAGTGAAAGTGAACTAAATCATGTTAGTGAAGTGACAGTGAGAACTGAATTACATCACGTTACTGAAGTGACAGTGAAACTGAACTAAATCATGTTAGTGAAGTGACAGTGAGAACTGAACTACATCACGTTAGTGAAGTGACAGTGAGAACTAAACTAAATCACGTTAGTGAAGTGACAGTGAAACTGAACTAAATCATGTTAGTGAAGTGACAGTGAAACTAAACTAAATTATGTTAGTGAAGTGACAGTGAAACTGAACTAAATCATGTTAGTGAAGTGACAGTGAAACTAAACTAAATCATGTTAGTGAAGTGACAGTGAAACTAAACTAAATCATGTTAGTGAAGTGACAGTGAAACTAAACTAAATCATGTTAGTGAAGTGACAGTGAAACTGAACTAAATCATGTTAGTGAAGTGACAGTGAGAACTGAACTACATCACGTTACTGAAGTGACAGTGAAACTGAACTAAATCATGTTAGTGAAGTGACAGTGAAAGTGAACTAAATCACGTTAGTGAAGTGACAGTGAAAGTGAACTAAATCACGTAGGTGAAGTGACAGTGAAAGTGAACTAAATCACGTTAGTGAAGTGACAGTGAAACTAACTAAATCACGTTAGTGAAGTGACAGTGAAAGTGAACTAAATCACGTAGGTGAAGTGACAGTGAAAGTGAACTAAATCACGTTAGTGAAGTGACAGTGAAAGTGAACTAAATCATGTTAGTGAAGTGACAGTGAAAGTGAACTAAATCACGTTAGTGAAGTGACAGTGAAAGTGAACTAAATCACGTAGGTGAAGTGACAGTGAAAGTGAACTAAATCACGTTAGTGAACTGACAGTGAAAGTGAACTAAATCACGTTAGTGAAGTGACAGTGAAGGTGAAATAAATCATGTTAGTGAAGTGACAGTGAAAGTGAACTAAATCATGTTAGTGAAGTGACAGTGAAACTAAACTAAATCATGTTAGTGAAGTGACAGTGAAAGTGAACTAAATCACGTTAGTGAAGTGACAGTGAAAGTGAACTAAATCACGTAGGTGAAGTGACAGTGAAAGTGAACTAAATCACGTTAGTGAAGTGACAGTGAAAGTGAACTAAATCACGTTAGTGAAGTGACAGTGAAAGTGAACTAAATCACGTAGGTGAAGTGACAGTGAAAGTGAACTAAATCACGTTAGTGAAGTGACAGTGAAAGTGAACTAAATCATGTTAGTGAAGTGACAGTGAAAGTGAACTAAATCACGTTAGTGAAGTGACAGTGAAAGTGAACTAAATCACGTAGGTGAAGTGACAGTGAAAGTGAACTAAATCACGTTAGTGAACTGACAGTGAAAGTGAACTAAATCACGTTAGTGAAGTGACAGTGAAGGTGAAATAAATCATGTTAGTGAAGTGACAGTGAAAGTGAACTAAATCATGTTAGTGAAGTGACAGTGAAACTAAACTAAATCATGTTAGTGAAGTGACAGTGAAAGTGAACTAAATCACGTTAGTGAAGTGACAGTGAAAGTGAACTAAATCACGTTAGTGAAGTGACAGTGAAAGTGAACTAAATCACGTTAGTGAAGTGACAGTGAAAGTGAACTAAATCACGTTAGTGAAGTGACAGTGAAGGTGAAATAAATCATGTTAGTGAAGTGACAGTGAAAGTGAACTAAATCATGTTAGTGAAGTGACAGTGAAACTAAACTAAATCATGTTAGTGAAGTGACAGTGAAACTAAACTAAATCATGTTAGTGAAGTGACAGTGAAGGTGAAATAAATCAGGTTAGTGAAGTGACAGTGAAAATGAACTAAATCACGTTAGTGAAGTGACAGTGAAACTAAACTAAATCACGTTAGTGAAGTGACAGTGAAGGTGAAATAAATCAGGTTAGTGAAGTGACAGTGAAAATGAACTAAATCATGTTAGTGAAGTGACAGTGAAACTAAACTAAATCACGTTAGTGAAGTGACAGTGAAACTAAACTAAATCATGTTAGTGAAGTGACAGTGAAGGTGAAATAAATCAGGTTAGTGAAGTTACAGTGAAAATGAACTAAATCACGTTAGTGAAGTGACAGTGAAAGTGAACTAAATCACGTTAGTGAAGTGACAGTGAAAGTGAACTAAATCATGTTAGTGAAGTGACAGTGAAAGTGAACTAAATCACGTAAGTGAATTGACAGTGAAAGGTGGACAAACTCACCATACAGTATCTTAAATATGCGCAATTATCTGTGGGTTAAAAAAAAGTAATCAAACGAAGTTCGAAACGATCGATTTTATGGAATAGTAAATAATATGAAGTACAGAGGGTTGTATCTTCGGTTAAAACTGTGTAGTGTCGTTCACCACTCTTCTGCATTCATGCGATAAACATAGCTACAAACACAAGGCTAACGTGGAGGGATACAAAATGTTTCGTTTACATAAGTCCGGTTCTCAGGCTGATCTATTATAGGTGTTAGTGAGGAGGTACTCCGTCTTGTTGGAAAAGGAGTTCTTTATCTTTGTTTTTTCTTCTTCCAGTTGTGGAAACAGGCACTCAGTGAGTCCATCAAGATGATTCATATTGGCACTGTTGTCTTGAACACTTCCGATGCGGTACACAAGATACTTCTCTAAGTTCAACCTCCAAACTGAAATATGGAATCCGTTTCCCCAAAACCTGTTTACTTTTCCCAGTGATGTGAAAGGTTGCCTCTCCACTAAAATCAGAGCTCTCCATTAGTGCCAATAAGTGTTCACAGAAAGCACAGAGCTCGTTGTAGCAAAGTATGCTGCTGATTTTGCACTGTCTCTTCCATGCCGCTTATCGCATCAGGGGGCCCCAAGCCCCAACACGTTAATCCCCAACGTTATTTCATGTTATCTGACCTGTGTAATATGATTTTGGTTCGCTACTAATGCGAAACTAATTTCTCGTAGCCCTGACTTGTCATAACGCATTTGGCTAAAATGTATACAATTTCCTAAACCACTGACAATGCGCGTTTGTAACGGAACCTGTGTGGACAACTCGCCAGTAGATAAACTATCATCTTTTTTCCATTCATTCACTGATTGATACCCACTACATTTCATATGTGTAAGTTGAGGGGCAAAGAGTGGCATTTGGCCCCTTCCCTCAACATTAAATAACATTTTCTTGGGGGCTCACTGCTTGTGCAGGAAAATGTCCCAGTACGCTGGGAGTGACGTACACATCATTAGCTGTTATTGCTATGTAGCAACATTTTTACTTTCTCTACTACGTATAGTAAGTAGGGGAAATATTGTATTCCACCCAAAAATTCGATAAATACATGTTTTGAGACCCCCTGAATCCAAAAAAAGCATTTTTGGAAACATGTCCGTGTGTGTATTGTCTGTAAACAGCATAACTCAGAAACGAACAGTCGGATAAACACAAAACTTGGTATTTAGGTTCAGTATCTTCAAGAGATGCGACACGAAGGTTTTCAAGAAAATCCCCCCACCCCATATTACCCTTTACATGGAACATTTTTCGAAAATTTTAATTTTCTCAAAAATGGCTCTAACGATTTTGATTAAAATATCATATGCTTAAGATATTTTCATGAGAAATGAAATGTATGTCTCGAAGTTTCTGAGAATGTCTCCAAAAGTATTCTTCATTGTGAACGACTTTTGCATAACTGGTAAACCATAAGAGATAGACAAAAGTTTACTACACAAAAAATGTAGATCGCGTTAAAATAAAGAATTTATGTCATAAACATTTTTTTTTTGTTGAGTGAACCATTTTCGAGATATTGCATGTTATTCGCTTAAATTTTCCAATACCTATACTTTTGCTCAAATGGAAATTCGTTATTCATTTTTTTATGTCCTGGACATGCAAAGAGAATGGAATGCTCCACATAGCAACCAGCGTTAAAATATTTGACTATCGCTTAAAGCCTACCATATTCCCCTTGCACCTACAAGAAAATTAGCAATAAGATTGACATCTCGATTAACATGAAGCATATGGAGATTAAGCGTTTGTAAAAATAGTTTGTACAAGAGTAGAGAAAGTCATGTGAGTGTAACACATCAGATTTTTCGTAGACATGTTTACGTGGACGAAACTGACATAGCCCCGTCCCCACAGCAACACAGACAGGCGAATCACCTTCTAGAATGCAATATTTATCTTCAATGATATATTTTTTCCAGCTAATATCTCAAATGATATACATACCCATCGTACAAACAACAGTGTGCACTACACATTTGTAAGCACATTACGTAGCCTCGGAAACTTAAAAAACTCCGCATAAGCGCTTCGTTTTTACTTTCTCTATCACGAACAGTAAGTAGGGGAAGTATTGCATTCCAACCAAAAATTCGATACTGATATTACACCGAAAATATATGTTTTGAGGCCCCCTGAATCCAAATAAATCATTTTTGGAAACATATCCATGTGTGTCTCTGGTCTGTCTGTGAACAGCATAACTCAAAAACGAAGAGTTGGATAAATACCAAACTTGGAATTTGAGTTTAGAATCTTCCAAGGATGCGACACGATGCTTTTCAAGAAAATCCCCCACCCCAACCACCCTTTAGATGGAACATTTTCCCAAAATTTTCATTTCCTCAAAAATGGCTTTAACGATTTTGATTAAAGTATCATATATTTAAGATATTTTCATGGCAAATGAAATTTCTATCTTGAATATTCTGGGATGCTCCCGAAAGTCCTCTTCGTTCTGAATTAATTTTGCATAACTGGTAAAGCTCACAGGCAAAAGTTTACTACACAGTAATTACAGTTTGTATTTTTTTTTTGTGGAGAGGAAATTTCCGAAATAGTCCTTGTTATTTGTTTAAATTTTGCAATACTTATACTTTTTCTCAAATGGGAATTCGTTATCCCTTTTTTTTTGTCCTGGTAATGCAAAGAGAATGGAATGCGCCACATAGCAACCAGCTCTTATAACATTTGACTATCGCTTAAAGCCTACCATATTTCCCTTGCAGCACCTACAAGAAATGTAGCAGTAAGATAGTTTGTGCAAATGTTTATCTAGATTAACATGAAGTAGATGGAGAATAAGCGTTTTTACGAGAGTAGAGAAAGTCGTGTGAGTGCAACACATCGGACTTTACGCTTTACATGGAACATTTTTCGAAATTATTTATTTTCCAAAAAAATGGCTGTAACGATTTTCATTAAAATACCATATATTAAAGATATTTACATGACAAATAAAATGTATATCTTGAAATTTCTGGGAATAGCCTGTGACGTTCTGTTCATTAGGAAGGCATTTTGTATAATCTTGTTTAACTGGATAGCAATTACGCGATAGACGAAAATGTATTACACAAACAACGTATATATCTATAAAACACTCAATTTATTTTAAATAACTTTTGTGGCATCAGCCTTTTCCGAAATATTCGTTATTAATGGTTTTGAATTGTTCAATACCTGTGTCATTCCTTTAAAGTCCCATCGATTTTAAATTGTTTCTCGCGATGTCATGGAAACAGTGTGAAATTTTACGGTCAGCGTCCAGTTCTTAAACATTTGACTATAGTGTTCTCTTTGTGTCTATAACGAAATGTTGTGGCAGTATTTTCTATCACAACAATGTAAATGTCAGAGTGATTGTAGTGTAAATAAGCTTTATTGTATGACAATGATTTGAGATGTTTGTTAATTATAAGCATTGTTAGTAAATAAGTTTACACGGCCTCACTGAAACTGACAATAAGAGCGGGCAACAATGAGCGAGGGGGTGAGTTGTTTATCAATTATAAGAGACAAACAAATGACGTCAGAGTAGCGCGCTTTTCTGTAGAAATGGAGGGAATATTTTCCCTAGAGTATATGTGTTCGTAATTTTGATTGGATATAAAAATAGACGCTAATGTTGGCGCGCTTTATTAACCAATAGCAGCTCTGTTATAATGTTTAGGCATATTGGGGTGAGGGAGTATAAATTCCGTGACAGAGACGGGTAACGCGCAGTTTGACAGAATAATTCACAAGGCAAACGTCGTTCAGTCCAATAGAATCATACAAAGGTTATACGTCGCAAAGTTTAAGAGAATCGTCCACGCGTTATACGTCGCGCAATTCTACAGAATCTCTCACGTCTTAAAGTTTGTTATAAATGTGAAATACGCGAATTAATAACGTGTGCAGTAAATAAGTGATTATAGTGATATTAGAAAATATAATAGTTTCAGTCTGGCGTGTATCAAGAGTCAATATGTGAACTTAATTAATTGTGACGGTAATAAAAGTGTAAAGACAAATTCTTTTATAAGTGTTATCTTTCAGTAACAAATCCTTTCCGTTTACACACCCTGTTCAAGAGATATGCTCGACTGAGTAGTAATAATAGCTAGCCGGAGGACAAATAACCCAAAATTCAAACTATTAATACAATAAAAGGCGCCCAGCAATAGATAACACGAAGTGACCGCGAGAAATTGCCTCCCATACGTGGGGCAGATAAACATGAAGCATCTTCCAACTACCAACAAATATCTACTTCAATGTGTAATGTAGGTGTTTCCGGAAAAGGTTATCACGATTAAAATGAAGTAGATAGGAAAATAAACGTTCGTAATAATAATTTGTATACCCAATAATAAACGACAGCGGGCAGAGAAAGTCACGTGAATGTAACAAATAGAAAAAAATTTTAATGTCAACCACCAGGCCTAAATAATTGATCGCCACCAGGTTAATGTGTGTGACATTGGTACTCAAACACCATGTTCAACAACTGTTGGTAATTAATTTATTTTCACGTAAGTGCTATTTGTATTATTCACTATCGTCAACAGAACTGTATACAACACACATGCGTTAAGTGTATTGAATAATCTCCGAAGTAAAAACTTTTCCTCGTTCTCCAATGATGCGCTTGCTACACTAGTATCGGAATATACGATACTAAGAGGGCGAAATTGAAAACTTTTAGAATGGCATGTTTCTAAAAACAAACCAAATATTGTTTATATCTAACAGCTACTTTCAAATGTTTTGCGAGTTGATTGCCGAGTAGTTTCTTTGATTTGGTCTAATATTTGTTAATTATCATCATTTAAAGATTTTTTGTTCACCCAAAAATGAATTTGACTATAGAACATTTCTGGGCTATGATTTTTTAGCATTTTAAATCGCCATTAACGTCTAAACAATGCGAAGATCGGCTTAGAAATGCATTTGCCGAAGAAGCCCCATCTAAGGCAACAATTTATAATTGGTACTGCAAATTCAAAAATTCTTATGTGTTACACTCACATGAGTTTCTCTACTCTTGTACAAACTATTTTTACAAACGCTTATTCTCTATCTACTTCATGTTAATCGAGACAAACATTTACAGACTCTATCTCATTGCTAATTTTCTTGTAGATGTAAGGGGAAAATATATTTACAAGGGCAATATAGAAATACAGTAGCCTTTAAGCACATACATATCTCTTAATAACTGGTTGTTAGGTGCAGCACCATTCCCTTTGTCACAGATTAATACTCTTTGCATATCCAAGACAAAAAAATGAATAACGAATTCCCATTTGAGAATATAAGTATTCAAAAATTTAAGGGAATAACCAGCAATATCTCGAAAATGGTTCACTCAACAAAAAAAATGTATGACATAAATTGTGTATTTTAACGCGATCTACATTTTTTGTGTAGTAAAATTTTGTCTATCTCTTATGGTTTACCAGTTATGCAAAAGTCGTTCACAATGAAGAATACTTTTGGAGACATTCCCAGAAAATTCGAGATATACATTTCATTTGTCATGAAAATATCTTAAACATATGATATTTTAATCAAAATCGTTAAGAGCCGTTTTTGAGAAAATTAAAATTTTCGAAAAATCTTCCATGTAAAGGGTACTCTGGGGTGGGGTGATTTTCTTGAAAACCTTCGTGTCGCATCTCTGGAAGATACTGAACCTAAATACCAAGTTTGGTGTTTATCTGACTGTTCGTTTCTGAGTTATGCTGTTCACAGACACACACGGGCATATTTCCAAAAATGCTTTTTTTGGAATCAGGGGTCTCCAAACATATATTTGCGGTGAAATCTCGGTATCGAATTTTTGGTTGGAATACAATACTTCCCCTACTTACTATACGTAGTAGAGAAAGTAAAACGATCGATTTTTTCTTAGTGATGAATTTCGTGAAGGACGCCAAAGAACTGATGTTACTGCCACAAATATTGTCGCTGTTCGAGCAATGCTTGAAGAAGATAGATGGACATCTTATGAATTTATTCGGGCGACATTGGGCATTGGTACGAGTCAAATCCAAAACATTTTACATCAACAGTTAGACGTGAGAAACCTTTGTTGTCGATGGATTCCACATAAACTGACTCCCGACAAGAACGCTTTGATTGGTGCAGAAAAACTCTGGAAAAATTCCAAGGTGGCGCTCCAAATTTGGTTTGTAATATCGTTACTGGTGATGAATCTTGGATTTATTGTTATAATCCTTAATAGAAAAGTCAGGCGGCTCAATGGGTGCTTTGAGCAGGATTTTTAACACTTAAATGATTTCAGTCAAATTATATAATATATAAATTCAATAACAGCCCGCCTTAAAGCAATATGTGTATGTAACAATATATAAAAAGTGCATATTACAGTCACTGTATGTGTTTATATTATTGTATCCATGTGTAATTATGTTATCTGAATGTATTACGTAATTTAATAATGTAGGAGCTGTGAGAATAGGTTAAAAGTTGCAAACAATGAGGTAACCTTGAGGCAATAATGAATTTGAAAGTTTAATAATACTACTAGTCATTCTTGGAGCAACAATAATGTAATTTTGTGACAGTTTATAAAATAGCCAATCAACAACCAGAAAAAAGCTTAAATTAAATAAAAGTATACTATTGGACTAGGATTAGCCAATCAGAGACTTGTAATACACAAATTTACAAATTAAGGCGGTAGAAATCCAGTCAGTTGCTTGTAGACAGTGCACATAACTGGACGCGTTGCTTGTAGACAGTGTTCCTAACCGGACGCGAGATGCGTCCTCGAGAAATTTAATACGTATTCGTGTGAGACGAAAAGTAAGTTTACGTGTTAAAAAGTGCAAGTAATTAATAAAAGAATCTCACAGACATGTATATCAGTGAAGTGTTATTAAAATCGTGTCAAGTATTAATAAAAGGAGTGAATTAAAAATTATAATCTGTAAAAGCCTACATTCTTCAGCCGCATCACGCCCTGTTAAGAAATCCATGTCTCTAACAATAATACTGACGCAGCCGAGGCAAACACAAATATATAATATTTAAAGAAACAGTCAAAATTACAAAGTTAAAATATTTTTAAACATTTTTGGGACGAAGGTTACCGGAAACATTTTACCATACGTGCGGTTGCAACTACTTCAAGTTCGGCTCCCCAACAGTTGAACTCCTACTTCAAATTGGCTCCCAAAGCGTGGGGCAAATAACGTAAAGACAATAAATTCTTCAGTTTTGAACAGAACTTAAGCCTACAAAAGTCCACAAATTCACAGTACTGGTAAGAAGATGATTGCTAGTTTTGTTTCTAATATTGCCAATATCGTATTAGAAGATAGATGTAGCGTTACTGCCGATTGGTACGGAAATGTTCTGTTTGCCGAAAATGTTTGAAAAAGTTCGAGAAAACTCCCAAAAGGAAAAATAATGTTACATCATGGCAGCGCCAGTCACATACAGCAAAACTAACAACTAAGTATTTGGATGTCCTAAAGGTCAGCACCATGGACCCTCCACCATACAGCCCTGACCTAGCACTTGCGATTTCTTTTTATTTCCAAAAATTAAAGATAAAATGCGCGTACTCACTTTCTCGTCATCAAATGAAGCTGTGGAATATAATAAAAAGCTGGTGTCTGAAGTGCCTCAGGAAGAGTGGCATCCTTGCTTTAAGTGCTAGTTTCATCGAATGCAAAAATGTATTTATGTTAAAGGGGAATATTTTGAAAAATAATAAAATCATTTAAATTTTTAGAACTAATCCTTTCTTGATTTGCTAGAAATTTTCAGTGTCGTCCTCGTATTAACATGTTCTGGAGTGCCAATGTAATGGAGGTAAGCAGGTTTGCGAGAAAATAAAAACATATACAACAGAAATTCACACTAAACGCAGTAAGAACATAGCAATTTATGAAAAACACGTAGGAATAATGCACTGTATTTACGTACTTAGTATTTTATCCGGCACTGCCTTGCTACAACCTTTAAGTACGGGATTCAAAATAAGGATAGGGGTGAGTTTTGAAAGTACTAAGTGACCTGTAATTTGTACTTGTACCTACGGCGTAAGTGTTCAAAGTTTTGTTCAGATTGGTCAAATGGTACAAATTCTACATAAGGGGTTGAAAAACATGGGCATTATGGCTTTTTGAAATTTTAGGCAGTATTTTTAACACTTAAATAATTTCAGTCAAATTATATAATATGTAAATTCAATAACAGCCCGCCTTAAAGCAATATGTGTATGTAATAATTTGTAAAATGTATGTAACAGTCATTGCATATGTTTATATTATTGTATACATGTTCATTAATGTTATGTGAATGTATTACGTAATTTAATAATGTAGGAGCTGTGAGAATAAGTTAAAAGTTGCTAACAATGAGGTAACCTTGAGGCAATAATGTGTACGAAGTTTAAATGCTACTAGTCATTATTAGAGCAGCAACAATGTAAATTTTGAGACAGTTTAAAAATAGCCAATCAACAACCAGAAAAAGCTTTAGTTAAATGAAGGTATTCTATTAGACTAGAATTAGCCAATCAGAGACTTGAAATACAGAAATTTACAAGTTTAGACGGTTGAAATCAATTCAGTTGCCTCCAAACAGTGCTCATAACCAGACGCGAGATGTGTCCTCGAGAAATTAAGTAAAAGAATCTCACAGCTCTCTATATCAGTGAAGTGCTATTTAATCTGCGTCAAGGATTAATAAAAAGGAGTGAATTAAAACTTAAAATCTGTGTAAGCCTACATTCTTCAGTCGCACCACAACCCTGCCAAGACTTCCATGTCTAACAATAATACTGACGCAGCCGAGTAAAACATAAATATAATATCTAAAGAAACAATTAAATTACAAAGTTAATATTTTTTTTTAAACTTGGGGCAAAGGCCACCTGAAAGTACATTTGGGGCGAAGGCTACCGGAGACTGTTTACTATACATGCGGTTGCAATTGCTACAAGTTCGGCTCCCCAACAGTTGAAATATAATACAACTCCTTCAATACAAACTACTTCAAATTGACTCCCAAAGCGTGGTGCAAACTCCTACAACAAAATACCTTTCTCACGTTGTAAGGTATCCTATAATTTTCGCCAAGTTCTGTATCCAAGTGAACCAATTTGTGTTCTGGTTGACCAAGCAGTGTAGTTTTATCTGTAAGGGGTTGAAAATAAAGCAAGGGTAGCTTCTAGTTCTAACTAAGGATTACGTGGTTTTCGGCAGTTGTAACGTAGCCTATGATTTTTGTCAACTACAGTACAGTATGATCCAAATAAACCTGAACCACTTTAATGAGCCATAACTCTTGAACCATTTGCTAGGACACTTGTGCAACTTTGGGAGAATATAATACACAATTGGGAGATTACATTGTTCATTGTTCCTCATAGAAAATGTTGGAAGTGTCCTCCACCGGCATACTTACACATCTGCACTCGCTTCACCATATTCTGTGACATTCTACAAACAGTATGCTCGCCATTGTTGTTTATTTCGTTACTAATGGATTCACGGAGTTCAGCAGTTGTCCGAGGTCTATTCCTATACACTCTATTTTTAAGATACTCCCATAAGATAAAGTTCGGCGAAGTTAGGTCAGGTGAATTGGGAGGTCACAAGAACTTTTGAGATTATTCGATTATCAAAGAAACTGGTTACAAGTTACATGGACGAGTTAGATTATGACACGTTGCTCCATCTTGCTGGAAACAACCTGCCAATTCGATATCATCCAGCTGTCCACAAATGTATTGAAGATGCCCAGTGTCTACAGTAGTATCAAAGAAAATGGGGCCAAAAATCCTGGAAGCCGACACCTGAAGCAGTATTTTTAACACTTAAATGATTTCAGTCAAATTATATAATATAAAATATAATAACAGCCCTTGAAGCAATATGTGTATGTAACAATATATATAATGCATGTAATAGTCATTGCATTAATGTTCACATTAGTATGTACATGTTTAATAATGTTATGTGAATGTATTACGTAATTTAATAATGTAGGATTTGTGAGAATAATAGGTTAAAAGTAGCTAACAATGAGGTAACCTTGAGGCAATAATGAATTATAAAGTTTAAATGCTACTGGTAATTCTTGGAAGCAATAATGTAATTTTTGAGACAGTTTATAAAATAGCCAATCAACAACCAGAAAAAGCTTTAGATAAATGAAGGTATTCTATTCGACTAGGATTAGCCTATCACAAACTAAAATGGAGCAAAATTTACAAATTCAGAAGTCAATTGCTTGTAGACAGTGTTCCTAACCGGACACGACATGTGTCCTCGAGAAATTTAATACCTATTTTGTGTGAGACAAAAATAGCTTACGTGTTAAAAAGTGCAAGTAATTAATAAGACAAATCTCACAGCTCTCTCTCTATATCAGTGAAGTGTTATTTAAATCGTATCAAGCATTAATAAAAGGAGTGAAGTAAAATTATAATCTATGTAAGCCTACATTCTTTAGTCGCACCACTCCCTGCTAAGACATTTATGTCTCTAAAAAATATAAATACTGACGCACTGAGGCAAACATAAATATATAATATTTAAAGAAATAGTCAAATTACAAAGTTAATATTTTTAAACTTGGGGCAACGGCCACCGGAAAGTACATTTGGGGCGAAGGCTACCGGAAACTTTTTACCATATGTGCGGTTGCTACTACTTCAAGTTCGGCTCCCCAACAGTCGAAATATAATACATCTTCTTCAAACTGGCTTTCCATACGTAGCAGCAACAAACCTTCTTCACGAATCACGATATCTAGCGACAGGCGAAATTAATTAGCTTTACCGTGTATTTATCGACCAAAAGAGACTCAGAAAGAAATCTGTCCAGTTGGGGTACTTCCCTTGTTAGAATCATTGCCCAGAATTAAGTTTTCAAACACTTGTTGCAAAGCTGTGTAGCTAGTTTACGAAAGCTTTCTCGCAGGCAACAGTTTACATAGCTAAGGCGCACGCTTCATCATGCCAAATGCATTAACACTGTTAACCTTTCACTGAATTTAGAATCGAGCAAACGCTCGGTGAAAGCGTTACACCATTCCAAATACAACATTCAGATATTTACACTTTTAAGTCCGGCAGAACGTTTCGTACTTTCGTTTACCCTCACAGTCAACAACAAAAAACTTATTAATCATTTGTTACATTTACAGTGTTTCTACTTGTTCTACTACGTAGTAGAGAAGGTATTGCATTCCACTAAAAATTCAATGTCGAGACTTGAGCAAAAATATATGTTTTGATGCCGCCTGAACCACCCCCCAAAGAAAACATTTTAGAAAAAGGTTCAGTGTGTGTGTCTGCGTACAGGATAACCCAAACACGAAAAGTTGGATAACTACCAAACTTGGTATTTACGTACAGTATCTTCCAAAGATGCAACACGAAGCTTTTTAAGAAACTCTCCTCATTCCAAACTACCCTTTACACGGAGCTTTAAAATTTTTGACTTTCTAAAAGGTAGCTTTAACGGTTTTGATTAAAATATCTACTATACATTAAAGATATTTACATCACAAATAAATTTTCTGGGAAGGAATTTTGTATAATCTTGTATAACTGCAGATGAAACTTTGTGCAAGCAGCACGACCTACGCCGCCGCCGTTACTGTGCATTCTGTGGAGGGTCGACTCAATTCACCGGCAAAGCGCCCTGCCCCCTGCATCCTCGCAGGAACGCACCGTCGAAGCCGCCAGCACCAACACCATCTCCACGCGGAGTTCCTGAACATGACGACAAGCTGACAGCCCTGGAGGAACTCATCAGGGACCTTTAAGCAACGTCAGCTGCTCAGCAAGTTTTACTAGATGGGCAGTTTGACACCATCTCATCCAGAATCAACACCACCGACGAGTCCATCCGGTACTCATCTGCAGCTTCCAAGCAGAAGATGAACAAACCAAAAAACATAGAACACCTGACAGGCCAACGACTCCGATGAAGCACGAAGACGACGGCTACAAGCCTTCAAAGCCAGAAACAACCTCTCCTAATCCTACACCGACATTCCCTCCCATTATCGCCTTCAATTCTAAATCCTCGCCACGCCCACTAGTGTTGCAGTCAGGTTTCATGACTGCACCCTACCTTTACCCGCTCCCGCCCGTAGGACGGCAGCCAATAGCTTTCACGTACTAACGCGGGTGATATGCGAGACCGCACAACCTTCTCGTTTAATTCCACTCTTCCTCCTCCTGTCAATTTTCCTTCCGGTGGAGGGGTTTTTAGTGGGTAGGCCGACGCTTGGTGAGTGCCACACTCTCAGTCCCGACTCCAATCGAGGCTGGGGATAGTGGTTAAATAATTTTCTCCTCCACTCGGAAAAAAATAGACGAAAACGTACTGCACAACAAATGTAGATCTCTTTAAAACACACAATTTATTTTATATGCTAACTCTTTTTTGGTAGCATAACCCATTTCTGAGATATCAGTTATTAATGGTTCGATTTGTTCAACAATTTATCATTCTTTAGTAAGTACTGTTGCAAGTACTTTAAATCCCGGACTTCATAGCTTCAACCACTATTAGGTCAATTAATAAATTAATTGTTCTTTCACGCAAGCACTGTAAGTCGCCATTGGGGTATATCATCTCAACACAATTTGAAATCTCCCTGTGGTTTACCGGGAATGTCTTACCGGCAGTTTAGTGGTTAGAGCAACTGGACGGAAACCGCGATATCCGTGGTTCAAATCCCGGCTATGGCGTTTTCAATTGATGCAATAATTTAACTTTTACTTTCTCTACTACGTATAGTAAGTAGGGGAAGTATTGTATTCCACCCAAAAATTCGATACCGAGATTTCCCCGGAAATACATGTTTTCAGGCCACCTGAATCCAAAAAACACATTTTTGGAAACACGTCCGTGTGTGTGTGTGTATGTGTGTGTCTGTGTGTGTGTGTGTGTGTGTGTGTGTATGTGTGTGTCTGTGAACAGCATAACTCAGAAACGAACAGTCGGATAAACACCAAACTTGGTATTTAGGTTCAGTATCTTCCAGAGATGCGACACGAAGGTTTTCAAGAAATCCCCCCACCCCAGATTACCCTTTACATGGAACATTTTTCGAAAATTTTAACTTTCTCAAAAATGGCTCTAACGATTTTGATTAAAATATCATATGTTTAAGATATTTTATGACAAATGAAATGAATATCTCGAATTTTCTGAGAATGTCTCCAAAAGTATTCTTCATTGTGAACGACTTTTGCATAACTGGTAAACCATAAGAGATAGACAAACTTTTACTACACTAAAAATGTAGATCGCGTTAAAATATACAATTTATGTCATATACATTTTTTGTTGTTGAGTGAACCATTTTCGAGATATTGCTTGTTATTCCCTTAAATTTTCCAATATTTATACTTTTACTCAAATTCGTTTTTTTTTTTTTGTCCTGGACATGCAAAGAGAATGGAATACTCCACATAGCAACCAGCTCTTAAAACATTTGACTATCGCTTAAAGCCTATCAATTCCCCTTGCACCTACAAGAAAATTAGCAATAAGATTAACATCTCGATTAACATGAAGCATATGGAGAATAAGCGTTTGTAAAAATAGTTTGTACAAGAGTAGAGAAAGTCATGTGTGTGAGACCTTATCCTCTGCAAGGTCTATTTAGGCGGATTTAGTTACATGAAATGAGGACGCAAAAGAGACCAAAATCCTTAAGCGCCGCGGTTATGGAGTGCTAATTTGTTCGGATAAGAAGAAAAGACAGAAAACTGTGATCAGGTTTCTAGGATCGAATCATCGGGTGGCCATTTAGTATTGTAAGGAAAGGCTTGGCAAGGCATGCCGATCTCATTTACGTGAAGTGTAGCGACCCAGTGTCAAGCTTTGTCTTTTCTTTCCTAAGCAAACACGAGAAAGCGATAGTACCACATTCACGCCATGTTTGAACGAGGATTCTGTTCCAATTTCCGTTCAGGCCTTCCCGTAATAAAATAAAACAAGATACAAATTACCTCGGAGATGTTGCCCGCCCGCACAAGAAAACTGAATATTTGCAGAAGAAATATGAACGAGTTGAATGTCTCCCACAAGCACTGCAGAAATACCAAATGCGGAATGTTTCATGGCTAATGTGGGAACTTGAGCCGGTTTTTTTGTGAGTTTCAAAGCAGGTCAACCACGTTCGGCTTTAATCAGCTGAACAATGCCACGGAACTGTAAAATTGATAACGCATGCACATCGGGTGAATTCCAATAATTGTTTGTTGATGGCGACGCTAAAATAAGCTTTTGTAGGTCATCCAGCAACAAAGTCAAAATGTAGAACTTTGTTTCTCAAGAAGTCAGCACTCTCCTAAGAATTGTGAAGCATGTACTAGAGTGCAAGCAATCGGACAGATTACTGTGGAGTAAGAAATACTAAACGTGGGAAAAAGCTGCGATACGGAGGGTGGATTAGAATAGTGTGAAACAATTTTGATAGCTCTGTAGGATCTAAGTTTTGAGATTCCGGAAAAATCTCCAGCTGCAAATGCAAGCTTTCACTTGCATTATAACCTCAATGTGCATTGTTTCTGACGAGAGGCTTTGTTACTGAAATATAAAACAATACGCTACATGTAGATGTGACAATGTACGAAAAAGTATGAAGTATACATTTATAATTAAGGGCTTGCCAAATTAGTTTTGCTTCTTACCAGTCGGTTTTATGTTTAATTGTACCATCAATAATTTCTGACGCTATCATTGCCGATTGCTTAATTGATCGAAATCTCTTATAAAATTCTCGGTTATTCCATATGTGAAAATGGTTCACAAAACATGTAGGTTTCTTTAAAACACACAATTTATTTCAAATAAGCCTTTTTTGTGGCATTAGCTATTTCCGAGATGTCCATTATTAGTGGTTAGAATTGTTCAATACAAGGAATTGAATTTAGTTTTATTTATGGGTGCTCTTTAACTGCTGTGGTCCTTAGCGTTGATACGGTAATTTGTATCACAAATTACTCAGATGTAATTAATGAGAGTAATATGAATATGTATTTTTATGTGACATTGATTTCAGAGGTTTATTAATTGTAATTATTATTGGTAAATAATAATATACGGCTTTACTGAAACTGTCAACAATAACGCAATAATGCAGCAAGGGGGTGAGTTGTTTGTCATTGCCGGGAACCAGGAAGTTACGTAATGTTTCGCGCCTTTTCGGTAAAAGCTTCTAGAATGTTCCCTAAAAGAAATATGTATTAGTGGTTTTCATTGGATATTAAAATAGACGCTAATGTTGGCGCGTTTTATTAGCCAATAGCAGTTCATTTATAATCTTTAGGCGTATCTTGAGGCAGGCATATAAATAAGCCAGGTTCAAGGGAGCGTTCTCCCCAGTTCTATAAAATTCTCAGTACTCTCCACGTCGGTCTCTCAGTTCATTTATTTCGCCAAGTTACGCGCAGCAGAATTACGAGAATCTAAATTATTATAAAGTTAATTCTACACAAAGTTGAAGTATGCAAGTTAAAAGTGATAAGTAAGAAGTTATTAAAAACAGTTTCAGTTTGGCGAGTATCTATTTCAATATGTAAAAAGTGTTAGTGAACGTGTTCGGCAATAAAAGTTATAAAACCAATTTCTTCGTCAGTATAATTTCTGGATAAAAGATTCCTTTCCGATTCACACCCTGCAAGAGTTAAATGTCGACCTAAATAGCTAGCCGGAGAACATTTAAAGTGAATTATTTCAAAACTGATACAAATTGCTACGCCAGAGGGAGCTACGAACCAAACAAGGAGTGACGTCACAAGAAGGCTTCAACACACGTGATGTAAACAACATTACGTAAAGCAGCAACCGTCGCATATTGGCTTCCAAACGAGGGGCAACAATTAATGTGAAATAATTACAACATTAATACCGCATCAGCGTACCATTCTATATTGGGACTCTTTATCAGGTTTGAGGTTCATTTACGTGACGTAAATCTACGACACGGGACCACCGGCTTTAATTCCCTTCCGAAGGAAACCATGCTAAGGATTTTTACGTCCGAAAAAATCCATCGCCCTCCGCTGGGTTTGAACCCGCGGCCTTGGGAACTAGAGGCTAGCACGGTACCACTACTCCACGTTACAAGGTGTGTTCAAAAGTATCAAGCGTTTGGTCGGCAAAAATGCATTTATTGATTTGGAGATCCGAAACAGTCCCTTCACAGCGCTCCCACCATTGTTGGAAACACTTCTAGAACGCAGTGTTTGGAACGGTGAGCATTCCGCATGTCTTCTCTTGACTCAAATCGGGTCCCTTTCAGCAGCATTTTCACCTTGGAAAATAACCAGAAGTCATGTCGGGTGAGTAGGGAGCCTGACGAAACACAGGAATCTTGTGTTTGGCGAAGAAAACCTGAATCAAATACACAGAATGGGTGGATGCGTTATCATGATGGAGCTGCCAAGTTTATGCTGCCCACAGAACCGGTCACTTGCGCCGCACCATACCACGGGAGTCAAAGAAAACGGTCAACGTGACCTTCACTTTGCTGTGCACCTGTCGTGCTTTTTTTGTCCTCGGGGAGGACGGGTGTTTCCACTGTGACGACTGCAACTTGTTTTCTGGGTCGTAGCCATAAACCCATGTCTCATCGCCTGTGATCACGGTGTTCAGAAAGTTGGGGTCACTGACCAGCATGTCCTGTGCGATGTCCAGAAGCCGTTGCTTCTGCTCCATTCTTAGCAGCTTCGGTACGAATTTCGCGGACACTCTCCTCATGCTCAATTCCTCGGTCAAAATTTAATGTACCGATCCAAGCTTAACTCTAGCTCTCGGACTGTGATACGGCGGTCCTGCAAGGCCAGACTCCGCGCTTGCTCAATGACATTGTTATTTCGATTTGTTGAGGGCCTTCCTGAACGTGGTTCGCTGGTCATCTCTGAAGCGGCTGTATCGTCCCCGAGAGCCTGATGAATCTTGCGGATGATATCCACTTGGATATCGCCAAGCTTTTGGCAAAATTCGATGCAATATCGCTGCTCAAATTGTTCCATCATTTTACAAAAACTAAAACCGACGACCGCTCACTACACATCTTCACTCGTAGGTCGACTGTTGAGGCAATATTTTATATCATAACATGCTGTGAATGCCAGAGTGATTGTAGTGTAAATTAATATTATTGTATGTACAGGATTTTAGATGTTTATTAGCCATAAGTATTGTTAGGAAATAAGTTTA
This sequence comes from Deroplatys truncata, assembly GCA_030765065.1. Classification (NCBI taxonomy): domain Eukaryota; kingdom Metazoa; phylum Arthropoda; class Insecta; order Mantodea; family Mantidae; genus Deroplatys; species Deroplatys truncata. Next base: position 12,723,729 of record CM060979.1, read on the forward strand.
CACGGCCTCACTGAAACTGACAATAGAAGTGGGTAACAATAAACCGAGGGGGTGAGTTGTTTGTCACTAGGAAGAGATAAACAAATGACGTCAGGGTAGCGTGCCTTTTTTAGAAATGGAGGTAATATCTTCTCTAGAGTATATATGTTAGTAGAAGTGATTGGCTGACCAAACAGACGCTAAAGTTGGAGCAATTTGGTAACCAATAGCAGCTATATTATAATGTTTAGGCAATTCGAGGTGAAGGAGTATATATTCTCGAGCCATAAGCAAGTGTCGCACAGTTCTGAAGAATCTCTCACGAGGTGCACGTCGCAGAGTTAGTTACAAAAATGTAAAGTACGCGAAGTAATTGGTGCGCGGCAACTAATACGACTGTAGTTACATTCGGAAATATCACAGTTTCAATAAGGCGTGTATAAAGATTCAATGTGTCAATTATTAATTATGTGTAAAATTTAAATTGAGTTTTATTTATGGACGCTCTTTAACTGCTATGGTTCTTAGCGTCCCATTCTATATTGGGCGTGAAAGACCGGTAATTTTGCTCAGAGACCTCTTTATCAGGCTTGAGGTTCTTTTACGTGCCGTAAATCTACGACACGGGACCACCGGCTTTACTTCCCTTCCGAAGGAAACCATGCTAAGGATTTTTACGCCCGGAAAAATCCATGGCGGCAATAAGAGTCTAGATTCAGATTTTTTTTATCAGTGTTATCTTTTAGTAACAATTCCTTTCCGTTTACACGCCCTGCTTAGACACACGTGTTCGACTGAGTTATAATAGCTAGCCGGAGGACAAAGAACACAAATAAATTAAAAAAAATAATAAAACAATAAGCGCCCAATAATTAAGATAACACAAGCCACTGAGAACTGCGACAACTACCAGCGACTGACTGCGCACATGTCCACCGAAGAAGTCTCTCGCAATTCAATGGCTTACGCGGGAAAAAAATAAGGTTCGATACTTTTTGAACACACCTAGTACTTAGCCATTCTTTTAAAGTCCTGTCGATTTTCAGTTGTTTCTAGCAATGACATGGAAAGAGAGTAGAATTTTAAGCGTCCAGTTCTTAAATATCTGACTATCGCTGTTCCCTTTGTTTCTATAAAGAAATTGCTATTTCTGCAAAGGTTTATTTTGTATTAACATGCAGATAGGGAAATAAGGTTTAGTAAAACTAGTTTGTATATCCACTAATAAACGATAGTGGGTAGAGAAACTCATGTGAATGTATATCAGATTTTTTTTTCTTATATTGTTCACACAGGGGCCTTTTCTAAAAATGATTTTATTCAGGGGCTCAAAACGTATATTTTTAGTGAAATCTCCATACCTAATTATAAGGTGGAATGCAATACTTGCTGTGAGTGGTATATGAAAGTAAAGAAGTGAAATGTAATTTTCCCAGCTGCTGGTAGTTTTGCAGTAGGTATTCTGCAGTATGCAGGCTTACATTGCGGCCGCAGCTCCGACAAGAGCGGGCCGACGACGTTTTTTTTCCCCTCGCTCTTCTTTCCAAACATAGAAAAAGAAAACGAAAGTAATTCCAGCCAAGAAAGTTGTGATTTTAAAACGAGAGATAGGGGTTGTAATTCTATTTTCTTGACGCAAGGGTCGTCTTTCCATTCTGATAGGCTTAATTTCTTTTTTAAAAATGTGTATGTTATTGTTTAAAATACATATTATATAACTGTATTCAAAGTAGCTTAAGATTCTCTCAAAAATACAAGTCTCAGATTTCTCCTGAGTGCATGGCTGCACGTTTTTCGTAATATTAAAGCCCTTCAGTATGAAAATTAAGCATTAACAAGAGGCCCCCCCCTGCAGATATCCAACGCCATAATATCGAAGTACTGCAGTCTCATTTTTGCTTCCTGTAACTCTTTTATGCTTACACGTTTTAGTACACCACAGGACACCTGTTAATAAACAGGTAAATAAACGCATTATACACATTAAAAATCTGATGTGTTACACTCACATGACTTTCTCTACTCTTGTACAAACTATTTTTACAAACGCTTATTCTCCATATGCTTCATGTTAATCTTATTGCTAATTTTCTTGTAGATGCAAGGGGAATTGGTAGGCTTTAAGCGATAGTCAAATATTTTAAGAAATGGTTGCTATGTGGAGTATTCCATTCTCTTTGCATTACAGGACAAAAAAAAATGAATAACGATAAAATTATATAACATAAATTGTGTATTTTACTACATTTTTTGTGTAGTAAACTTTTGTCTATATCTTATGGTTTACCAGTTATGCAAAAGTCGTTCACAATGAAGAATACTTTTGGAGACATTCCCAGAAAATTCGAGTTATACATTTCATTTGTCATGAAAGTATCTTAAATAGTTTATATTTTAATCAAAATCTTTACAGCCATTTTTGAGAAAATTAAAATTTTCGAAAAATGTTCCATGTAAAGGGTAATCTGGGGTGGGGGGAGTTTCTTGAAAAGCTTCGTGTCGCATCTCTGGAAGATACTGAACCTAAATACCAAGTTTGGTGTTTATCCGACTGTTCGTTTCTGAGTTATGCTGTTCACAGACACACACGGGCATGTTTCCAAAAATGCTTTTTTTTTGGATTCAGGGGGTCTCAAAACATATATTTCCGGTGAAATCTCGGTATCGAATTTTTGGGTCGAATACAATATTTCCCCTAGTTAGTATACGTAGTAGAGAAAGTAAAAATATTGCGGAATGACAGGGAATTGAATCCATTCTTTTGGAAAATTATCATTCCTATGTTGGTCGATTCCATCCGTTCACTTAACTATCCGCACACATGTAGCTAGTAGTACAGGTGGTTACAGGGCACCTCCTGTGATTGCAGTGAGGGGAGTGTATCTCCCAAAGGTCTACTTGTTAACACACCTGACTGGGTATGAGTACTGCTTGAGGAGTTTACTATACCATGTATATATAGAGTAGAGAAGGTGTTGCATTCCACCAAAATATTCGATACCGAGATTTCACCTTAAAATACATGTTTTGAGGCCCCTTGAATCCAAAAACAACATTTTAAGAAAAAGGTATGTGACTGTGAACAGCATAACTCAAAAACGAAAAGTCGGATAAACACCAAGTTTGTCATTTAAGTTCTTTATCTTTCAAAGATACGACACGAAAATTTTCAATAAAATCAAGCCTACCCTTCACATGGACGATTTTTGGAAATTTTTTATTTTTTCAAAAATGGCTGTAACGATTTTGATTAAAATACCATACAATTTGTCGTACATATTCTGCAACTCCATTTTCTTTGCAGCATCACATGACACTAAGTTGCACACAAACTGCAGTAGTCCTCCTTAAGGTGCTAGAATGATAGACTTATTGATTTGTATACTCTGGAGTAAGTTTTTGATAACTGGCTTTGGGCTGTGAGATATTATCTTCATTGTGCATAGAATACATTTTGAGGCAGTATTTTAATGCCTGAATAATTTCAATTGTATTTTTATAATAAGTAAATTCAATAACAGCCCGCCTTGAAACAATGTCAGCCAATCAACAGCAAAGAAAAACTTTAAGTAAAACGCAGACATTCTATTGGACTAGAAATAGCCAATCAGAGACTTGAAATACCGAAGCTTACAGGTTTAACGGTTGAAATAATGTTCAGTTGCTGGCAAACCTTGGTAATGACCAGATGGAAGATGTGTTCTCTAGAGAAACATTACGTGTGAATCGTAAAATATGTCTACGCGTTAGCTAAGTGAAAGTATTAAAGAATCTCACACCTCTTAAAAAGTGTAGTGCTTTATTAAAAATGTGCAAAGGATAAAATAAAAAGAAGTGAATCTAAAAACTTTGTGTATGTCTACAATTATTGTCGTACCGCACCTTGCCTAAGAGATACATGCTCTACAAACATTACTGACGCAGCCGAGGCAAATTCAAACAAATAATATATAGAAGCAGTTTTAATAACAAAGTTAAATATTATAGTGTAAAACTTGGAGTGTAACAACAAAATTACATCTTGAAAATCAGCTTCTCATACGTAGCAGCATATTGCGCAACAACAGTAACTATTACGTAATCAACAAAATTCAAACCGACGCCCAAAGCGTGTTGCAAACTTCTTAAACAAAGTAACTCCCAAGAACAATACTTCATGTTAGCTTCCCAAGTGAGAAGTTAATAATTTACGTAAAAATATATTACGTAACATTCCAACAAACAATCTACTTTAATTTTAGACAGTGTCAGAACTGGATGTAAATATTCTTAAGAAAACTCTACTGGACGATGGTATGTGCATTCGTTATTGTTATTTGAATTCTTTCTACATAGCAAACATAAACAAAGTGGGCAAATGCCAGAACCTTCATTTTTGCAATTCAGAATCTGATAGTTTTCACTATATGGTGGATCATAGTTACTATTGTTACAGTCACTAAATGGCTACTCTGTCTGGCGTATTTCCTTTTCTTGATGACAACACTGTTCCTTTATATTAGTACTGTCTGCAGATGTAGCATTTACATTTTCAAAACTGTCTTGTGTGTGGATCTTTAAAACGCTGAGAGCAACATCTATAGACTCGTTCCTGTTTTTCCTCTGAACGATCCATCTGAATCACTTTCCCATAATAATACTACTTGTCTGATAACCACTATACTTAATTTCATCACCTAACTTCACGCATCACTTTCAATACATTATACCACATTCGTAGATCCATCTCTCGCTTTACTAATAAGTCCATGTTCATAACACACTGCTGCTTTACTGAGACTGCATTAGCTTGTTGCAGGTGTATTCACACCAATCAATATTGTTTAAGCAGGTTTTTCTTGTCCAAATTTATAAACACATGTTCATGGATAGCATCAGGTGGCAAAAATTGGTCTAAAGTGGCTAGCATTACACTGAGCACATAGACGTATCGACCAATTTTAATAAAGGTAGTATCTAACGAGGAGACGTAAGTGAGTTGCGAGTCTCATACGCCTGTTCGTCTGAAAAAGAATGAGTAAGCAATGGCGTTTACGACTATAACACGATGTTTACTGCCAAGTAACCATAGAGACGGAGGTACGCCAGTTTGTCAGAATATAGATACGGCCAAATGGAGTGTACAGGCGAAATATCTAAACTTTTTCTATTTTGGCGCTTACGCCACTTCGTCAGATGAGCGACGATATGAAAGACATTTATATGACAACTAAAATGTATATCTTGAATTTTCTGGGAATAGCCTGTGAAGTCCTCTTCATCCAGAAGCAATTTTGTATAACTAGTAAAGTTAAACCATAGACGAAAAAGCAGTGCACAAAAAAATCTAGATCTCTTTAAAAAACAATTTACTTTTTTGTAGCATAAGCCTTTTCCGAAGTATCCGTTATTAAAGCTTCTAACTGTTCAACACTCTTGTTACTCTTTTAAAGCCCTTTAAACATTCAGTTGTTTCTCGCGATGTCATGGAAACAGTATGGAATTTTAAGACCAGCATATAGCGTCCAGTTGTTCAACATTTGACTATCGCTGTTCTCTTTGTACGTATAACGAAATGTGTAGTGCAGCTATTTCTGTAAAGGTTCACTTGGATTAAAATAAAGTAGATAGGAAAATAAGTTTTAGTAGAAATAGTTTGTAGAAGAGACATAAAAATAAATGATAGTGGGTAAGGAAAGTCATATGAATAGAAGACATTTTACCGTTTTATTTATTATTACAACTTTTTGGGTGAAGTGAAATACAATTGTTTCTGCCCTCGTGCTGAAATCGGTGTCCCGAAGTAGATGCTATAAAAGTTATTGATGAAATGTGTGTTGCCAAGTGTAAGCGAATGGAAGGCCAATAGGGCAGTTCAGTTTTGAGAGGAAGTGCTCTCGAGAGTCGTTTTCCTCCATGTTTAGCATAGGCCAGCAACTTTTTTCAACAGTACTTCATGAAAGTATAAACATTTTAGTAACATAGCATTTATTATTATACTTTTTAGAGACCTTAGGCTGATCATGGCAAGAGCCAACTAAAAAATTCAATGCCATAGCCGGGATTTGAACACGCTTCTCCGGCTCTCCGTGTGGTACACTAACCATTGAGCTACTGTGACATGTCGGTGGGACATTGAATTCCCCAATTGACTCAAGTTGTTTCCCACACAGGCCACTAAGGCATCCCAATAGATGTGACAATCTCAATGGGACCATCCAAGTAGTGTATTACTGGGTGCTTAAGCGTTTCTTAAGGTCTTCTTTGTTTAAAAAATCTGATGTGTTACACTCACATGACTTTCTCTACTCTTGTACAAACTATTTTTACAAACACTTATTCTCCATATGCTTCATGTTAATCGAGATGTTAATCTTATTGCTAATTTTCTTGTAGATGCAAGGGGAATATGGTAGGCTTTAAGCGATAGTCAAATATTTTAAGTGCTGGTTGCTATGTGGAATTTTGAGAAAAAGTATAAGTATTGTAAAATTTAAGGGAATAACAATCATTATCTCGAAAATGGTTCACCCAACAACAACAAAATGTATATGACATAAGTTGTGTATTTTAACGCGATCTACATTTTTTGTGCAGTAAAATTTTGTCTATCTCTTATGGTTTACCAGTTATGCAAAAGTTGTTCACAATGAAGAATACTTTTGGAGACATTCCTAGAAAATTCGAGATATACATTTCATTTGTCATGAAAATATCTTAAACATATGATAATTTAATCAAAATCGTTAGAACCATTTTTAAGAATATTAAAATTTTCGAAAAATGTTCCATGTAAAGGGTAGTCTGGGGTGGGGGGATTTTCTTGAAGACCTTCGTGTTGCATCCCTGGAAGATACTGAACGTAAATACCAAGTTTGGTGTTTATCCGACTGTACGTTTGAGTTATGCTGTTCACAGACACACACACGGACATGTTTCCAAAAATGCTTTTTTTTGGGGGGGGGATTCAGGGGGTCTCAAAACATGTATTTCCGATGAAATCTCGGTATCGAATTTTTGGGTGGAATACAATACTTCCCCTATTTACTATACGTAGTAGAGAAAGTAAAAATATATATTTAATTAATTGAAATTAATTATATCCTTTAGAGGCCTTAGCCTGGTCTAGGCAAGTTTTTAATATAGACTCAACCGAAAAATCCAATTCCACAGCACGGATTTGAACACGTTTTCCCGCTCTCCGTGGAGTTGCTCTAACCACTGAGCCACTGTGACAACATGTCGATTGGACATTGAATTCAATTCACTCAAGAGTCAAGCACGAGTATTTAAGAACTTGAGATGGCAGGTCGCCGTTGAGATTGTAATCTCCAGTGAGATGCCTTGGTGGTCTATCTGGGAAACAACTTGACCCAATTGGGGAATTCAGTATTCAACGTTATATTGTCACAGTAGCTCAATGGTTAGAGCATCTACGGAAAGCCGGAGAAGCGTGTTCAAATCCCGGGTGAGGCATTGAATTTTTCAGTTGACACTATATTAAAAACATAGTATTTATTTATATTTGGTGGAATATTTTTAAACCGAGCGGGGTGACTCATGCGGTAGCGTCTGTGGACCGCATTCGGGGGGTCCCGGGCACAAACCCCAGGAGCCGACCAATCTGACAAGGTTTTTTTAGGAGGTTTTCGTAAAAAAAACTTGAATAATTTGATCCGCGAATTTTCCTATCGTCTATTTCATCAATGCATTTCATTTCCTCCTCTTTTACCGCCATACCAGGCGTTGAGCTGATCAGCATCCTGTATATGCTATGATCCAGAGTTTGTTTGCTCCTCGACAGACTACTGACCCAAGGCATTGGCTAGTAAGTGCTACAAAGAGGAGCATAATCCTTTAAGGAAGAAGAAGATTTTAATAAATGCAACTCATGATTTTGAGATCTTACGTAATTCACTCATATCGGCATTTTTAATCGAGTCTGCTGCTGTCAGTGAAGCTATAAAAATCCAGAAAACTTAAGGATGCTGCTTATCTGTATGAAACAACAATTTCTAACAGAGCGGGATGGCTCAGGCGGTAAAGTCTATGGCACGCATTCGGGAGGTCCCGGGTTCAAATCCAGTGGGCCAACCAATCTGTCTTAGGGTGTTTCGTGGTTTTCCTCAGTCGCCAAGGTAAATACCAGATTGGATATTTAATACCACGACCCAAAGTTTGAAACGGCAACTCTAGGCCGAGCCCGAGAACTGTAATTATAGATAATTTATTAATTAATTTTTATTGATGTTAAATCATACTATGTACATATAGTTTTCTTATACTGCTTGCATAGTTTAAGAAGGGTGATTTAACGTTATGTATGTATCTAGGTTACTAATATTAGAAGAGTTATAAATGGTTTAATGTAAATAATTTAAGCGTAATGTTAAAATACTGTCCACGACGAAATGTCTTAGCTACAGGAACAGTGTCTTCGAAGCCAGAAAATCAAGTTTTACGATGTCTCTCTGGTCGCAGGGCCATTGTTCATACAGCGAGGGTGTAGAGTCTTTGTTCTTTTATTCGATAATTCGCCGTGACCAAGTGAGAGAGAGACAACCAGCTTAACGGTAAATTTAGGAAAAGTCGCGATTTATGTTAAACTTGGACCAATGAGATCCCTGTAAGTTTATACGAAATAGTGAGACGCGTCGAGTGGCGCTAAAACTGGACCAATAGGAAAGGAAGCAGCCTCAGAAGCCTGCGTCTATAAATGGATCTGTTAGGAACAAATTCGAGGCATTGCATTTTGTCATGTGTGGGTCCTTTGTCATGTAGTCAGGGAACATTTTGCAAAACTACAGGCAGGGAGAGATGCTGCAGGATGTTGAGATATCGCGCCAAAAGTGAATAAAAATAGTTTTCGAAACACAACTAAGAATCGCTACTCGTAAAGAGATAATAAGCATATTTAAACTTCGTGTCATATCCGCGCCGTGTTTCAACAGCGGTGGACAGTATTTTAACGGCGGCAATATCAGTGTTGTGTACTACGTGGAGTAGTTAAATAAACGAAATCGCAGTGTCATCTTTTCGTAACCAGATTACGTCTATTTCTCCTTTTACACGACCCGAGATCGACGCTTCCTTTACCAAGGATAAGTCCATGCTCCCACATAGTTTTAAAGAAAATTACTGCAGCTAGCCGACGATAAAATACAGAGAACCACCACACTCCGAACATCTGGAGCCAACATGGAGGATGCAGCAAGGTAAGACGCGAGTAACGGACAGGAGAAGATGACTGCCGCAAGTTCCACCTTAAGTCTAAAACAATAGTAAAATGAAAAATAAGTGGTAATAGCGAATGCTATACCATCTATCCGCAGACAATGTAAGCAGTTAGACTGGACGACACGAAGCAGGAGATCCGGCTGCCATGCTCTGGGGGTCTCTGTGGACACGTGACGAAGCAAGATGGCATTTAAAGGGATGAGACCTAGAAGACTAACTATCCCCTTTCTGTGTAGGATCGGCAGTTGATCTGGACGGCACCGTAATGCAATCTGCACGGCATGAAGCAGGTGGTTACAGGGATGAGACCTAGAAGGCTAACTGTCCGTCTTTCTGAGTGAGGGCGGCGGTGGGACTGGATGGCACCCTAATGTCATCTGCAGGGCATGAAGCAGGTGGTTACAGGGATGAGACCTAGAAGGCTAACTGTCCGTCTTTCTGAGTGAGGGCGGCGGTGGGACTGGACGGCACCCTAATGTCATCTGCAGGGCATGAAGCAGGTGGTTACAGGGATGAGACCTAGAAGGCTAACTGTCCGCCTTTCTGTGTGAGGGCGGCGGTGGGACTGGACGGCACCCTAACGCCATCTGCATGGCATGAAGCAGGGGTTACAGGGATGAGACCTAGAAGGCTAACTGTCCGTCTTTCTGTGTGAGGGCGGCGGTTAGACTGGACGGCACCCTAATGCCATCTGCACGGCATGAAGCAGGGGTTACAGGGATGAGACCTAGAAGGCTAACTGTCCGCCTTTCTGTGTGAGTGTGAGGGCGGCGGTTAGGCTGGACGGCACCCTAATGCCATCTGCACGGCATGAAGCATGTAGTTACAGGGATGAGACCTAGAAGACTATCTGTCCGTCTTTCTGTGTGAGGGCGGCGGTTAGACTAGACGGCACCCTAATGCCATCTGCACGGCATGAAGCATGTAGTTACAGGGATGAGACCTAGAAGACTATCTGTCCGTCTTTCTGTGTGAGGGCGGCGGTTAGACTGGACGGCACCCTAATGCTATCTGCACGGCATGAAGCATGTAGTTACAGGGATGAGACCTAGAAGACTATCTGTCCGTCTTTCTGTGTGAGGGCGGCGGTTAGACTGGACGGCACCCTAATACCATCTGCACGGCATGGAGCATGTAGTTACAGGGATGAGACCTAGAAGGCTAACTGTCCGTCTTTCTGTGTGAGGGGGGCGGTTAGACTGGACGGCACCCTAATACCATCTGCACGGCATGAAGCAGGTGGTTACAGGGATGAGACCTAGAAGGCTAGCTGTCCGCCTTTCTGTGTGAGGGCGGCGGTTGGACTGGACGGCACCCTAATGCCATCTGCACAGCATGAAGCAGGTGGTTACAGGGATGAGACCTAGAAGGCTAACTGTCCGCCTTTCTGTGTGAGGGCGGCGGTTGGACTGGACGGCACCCTAATGCCATCTGCACAGCATGAAGCAGGTGGTTACAGGGATGAGACCTAGAAGGCTAACTGTCCGCCTTTCTGTGTGAGGGCGGCGGTTGGACTGGACGGCACCCTAATGCCATCTGCACGGCATGGAGCAGGTGGTTACAGGGATGAGACCTAGAAGGCTAGCCGCCTTTGTGTGGGGGTGGCGGTTGAACTGGACGGCACCCTAATGCCATCTGCACGGCATGAAGCAGGTGGTTACAGGGATGAGATCTAGAAGGCTAACTGTCTGCCTTTCTGTGTGAGGGCGGCGGTTGGACTGGACGGTACCCTAATGCCATCTGCACGGCATGAAGCGGGTGGTTATAGGGATGAGACCTAGAAGGCTAACTACCCGCCTTTCTGTGTGAGGGCGGCGGTTGGACTGGAGGCCACCCTAATGCCATCTGCACGGCATGAAGCAGGTGGTTATAGGGATGAGACCTAGAAGGCTAACTGTCCGCCTTTCTGTGTGAGGGCGGCGGTTAGACTGGAGGGCACCCTAATGCCATCTGCACGGCATGAAGCAGGTGGTTACAGCGATGAGACCTAGAAGGCTAACTGTCCGCCTTTCTGTGTGAGGGCGGCGGTTAGACTGGAGGGCACCCTAATGCCATCTGCACGGCATGAAGCAGGTGGTTACAGGGATGAGACCTAGAAGGCTAACTGTCCGTCTTTCTGAGTGAGGGCGGCGGTGGGACTGGACGGCACCCTAATGTCATCTGCAGGGCATGAAGCAGGTGGTTCCAGGGATGAGACCTAGAAGGCTAACTGTCCGCCTTTCTGTGTGAGGGCGGCGGTGGGACTGGACGGCACCCTAACGCCATCTGCATGGCATGAAGCAGGGGTTACAGGGATGAGACCTAGAAGGCTAACTGTCCGTCTTTCTGTGTGAGGGCGGCGGTTAGACTGGACGGCACCCTAATGCCATCTGCACGGCATGAAGCAGGGGTTACAGGGATGAGACCTAGAAGGCTAACAGTCCGCCTTTCTGTGTGAGTGTGAGGGCGGCGGTTAGACTGGACGGCACCCTAATGCCATATGCACGGCATGAAGGATGTAGTTACAGGGATGAGACCTAGAAGACTATCTGTCCGTCTTTCTGTGTGAGGGCGGCGGTTAGACTGGACGGCACCCTAATGCCATCTGCACGGCATGAAGCATGTAGTTACAGGGATGAGACCTAGAAGACTATCTGTCCGTCTTTCTGTGTGAGGGCGGCGGTTAGACTGGACGGCACCCTAATGCTATCTGCACGGCATGAAGCATGTAGTTACAGGGATGAGACCTAGAAGACTATCTGTCCGTCTTTCTGTGTGAGGGCGGCGGTTAGACTGGACGGCACCCTAATACCATCTGCACGGCATGGAGCATGTAGTTACAGGGATGTGACCTAGAAGGCTAACTGTCCGTCTTTCTGTGTGAGGGCGGCGGTTAGACTGGACGGCACCCTAATACCATCTGCACGGCATGAAGCATATAGTTACAGGGATGAGACCTAGAAGGCTAACTGCCCGTCTTTCTGTGTGAGGGCGGCGGTTGGATTGGACGGCACCCTAATGCCATCTGCACGGCACGAAGCAGAAGATTCGGTAGCTATGTGATAGGGTCTCTGTGACACGTGACGGAGCGGGTGGTTACAGAGATGAGACCTAGAAGGCTAACTGTCCATCACATATCGTTCTAAGAGTTATCCAACAGATCCGTCGCGATGTGACCAAGGAGTTAAAGCGACGTAAAAAATCACAAAAATCTAAGATACTGTAAATTGTAAAATAGGTGGAACAATATTGTTTGTAGATAAACTTGTCCTGAATATTCACTAGTATAGCTTTAAGTTAGCAAAGGCCAAGGTCTGGGTAGAACCCCCAAGTGAGAGCAATCTAAATGTACACAATTTCGTTAACTTGAACCCACTGGTTGATTAAATCTTAGTGAAACACAAATACGTTTCGTTCACACACGCAGGACCTTTCCTCTCTCTCAGATGTTTAATGTGTTTTTCTTCAAGTTTACTTTGGAGATGGATCCCCAAGATTTCACGGTTTTAATACATAAAGAGCACGTGAAGAGAGGATGAGGAAAAAGTAAAGAAGAAGCTGCTCGCTCCACCTCAAGAGAAGAGGTGCTTACTCAAGCTAATTTTCAATTAAGCTTCTTATCCCGTCTAGCTTTCCTATTAAAACTTTGTCGCTACATGAAAAGGATTACCCTGGTATTTGAGTAAGGTTTTACACAATTCTTTTGCGTCCTACTCCCCCACAAGAGTTCATCTCTCAACTTAATCTCGCTGCTGGAAATCATTTATACCAGACGAGCATCTCGCAACCCGTGCTCTTCATTTAAGATATACGGCACGAGATGCACTATAGCATACAAAATCTATAACCGCTTCCTTAAAAATAAAACAAATCTCATGTGTTACACTCACATGACTTTCTCTACTCTTGTACAAACTATTTTTACAAACACATATTCTCCATATGCTTCATCTTAATCGAGATGTTAATCTTATTGCTAATTTTCTTGTAGATGCAAGGGGAACTGGTAGGAAGTATTGTAAAATTTAAGGAAATAACAAGCAATATCTCGAAAATGGTTCACTCAACAAAACAAATGCATATCACTCAAATTGTGTATTTTAACGCGATCTACATTTTTTGTGTAGTAAAATTTTGTCTATCTCTTATGGTTTACCAGTTATGCAAAAGTCGTTCAGAATGAAGAATACTTTTGGAGACATTTCCAGAAAATTCGAGATATACATTTCATTTGTCATAAAAATACCCTAAACATATGCTATTTTAATTAAAATCGTTAGAGCCATATTTGAGAAAATTAAAATTTTCGAAAAAATGTTCCATGTAAAGGGTACTCTGGGGTGGGGGGATTTTTCTGAAAACCTTAGTGTCGCATCTCTGAAAGATACTGAACCAAAATACCAAGTTTGCTGTTTATCCGACTGTTCGTTTCTGAGTTATGCTGTTCACAGACACACACACACACACACACACACACACACACACACACACAGACGGACATGTTTCCAAAAATGCTTTTTTTGGATTCAGGGAGTCTCAAAACATGTATTTCGGTGAAATCTCGGTATCGAATTTTTGGGTGGAAACAATACTTCCCCTACTTACTGTACGTAGTAGAGAAAGTAATAAATAACGAATTTGACAAAAACTATAAGTATTGGAAAATTTAAGGGAATAACAAGCAATATCTCTAAAATGGTTCACTCAACAAAAAAAATGTATATGCCACAAATTGTGTATTTTAACGCGATCTACATTTTTTGTGTAGTAAAATTTTGTCTATCTCTTATGGTTTACCAGTTATGCAAAAGTCGTTCACAATGAAGAATACTTTTGGAGACATTCCCAGAAAATTCGAGATATACATTTTATTTGTCATGAAAATATCTTAAACATATGATATTTTAATCAAAATCTTTAGAGCCATTTTTGAGAAAATTAAAATTTTCGAAAAATGTTCCATGTAAAGGGTAGTCTGTGATGGGGGGGATTTTCTTGAAAATCTTCGTGTCGCATCCTTAGAAGATGGCAAACTGAAGTTGGTATTAATCTGACTTTTCGTTTTTGAGTTATGGTGTTCATAGACAGACGGCACACACGGACATGTTTCCAAAACTGCTTTATTTAGATTCAAGGCACCACAAAACATGTATTTCCGGTGAAATATCGGTATCAAAATGCAATACTTTCCCTGCTTACCATATGTAGTAGATAAAATAAAAATTCTATAAGCTATGAAACTTCATATTAAAGTTTGTCTTCCAAACATACGACAGTAAGATTTTCAAGAAAACTGACATTTGCATGGAAAGATTTTCGTTATTTTTGGTCTCCCCAAAAATATCTCATAGCTATTTTAATTAAAATACCAGAAATTAAAGATATTTACATGACAGATAAATGTATAGCTTGAATTTTCTGGGAACAGCCTGTGAAATACTATTCATTCTGAATGACTTTTAATTGGTAAACCATAAGAGATAGATAAAATCTTACTGCATAAAAAAAATTTTAAGCATGTTAAAGCCCACAATTCGTCAAAAACCTCAGGCGGTAAAATCTGTGGCCCATATGCGGGAGGTGCCGGGTTCAAATCCGTGGGCCGACCAATCTGTGTTGAGGTTTTTTCGTGGTTTTCCTCAGTCGCCAAGGCGAATACCGGATTGGATATTTAATACCATGACCCAAAGTTCCACCTTAAGTCTAAAACAATAGTACAATGAAAAATAAGTGGTAATAGCGAATGCTGTACCATCTATCTACAGGCAATGTAAGCACTTAAGACTGGATGGCACCCTAATGCCATCTGCACGGCATGAAGCGGGTGGTTACAGGGATGAGACCTAGAAGGCTAACTGTCCGCCTTTCTGTGTGAGCGCGGCAGTTGGACTGGACGGCACCCTAATGCCATCTACACGGCATGAAGCAGGTGGTTACAGCGATGAGACCTAGAAGGCTAACTGTCCGCCTTTCTGTGTGAGGACGGCGGTTAGACTGGACGGCACCCTAATGCCATCTGCACGACATGAAGCAGGTGGTTACAGGGATGAGACCTAGAAGGCTAACTGTCCGCCTTTCTGTGTGAGCGCGGCAGTTGGACTGGATGGCACCCTAATGCCATCTACACGGCATGAAGCGGGTGGTTACAGGGATGAGACCTAGAAGGCTAACTGTCCGCCTTTCTGTGTGAGCGCGGCAGTTGGACTGGACGGCACCCTAATGCCATCTGCACGGCGTGAAGCGGGTGGTTACAGTGATGAGACCTAGAAGGCTAACTGTCCGCCTTTCTGTGTGAGCGCGGCAGTTGGACTGGACGGCACCCTAATGTCATCTGCACGGCATGAAGCAGGTGGTTACAGGGATGAGACCTAGAAGGCTAGCCGCCTTTCTGTGTGAGGGCGGCAGTTAGACTGGACGGCACCCTAATACCATCTGCACGGCATGAAGCAGGTGGTTACAGGGATGAGACCTAGAAGGCTAGCCGCCTTTCTGTGTGAGGGCGGCAGTTAGACTGGACGGCACCCTAATGCCATCTGCACGGCATGAAGCAGGTGGTTACAGGGATGAGACCTAGAAGGCTAGCCGCCTTTGTGTGGGGGTGGCGGTTGAACTGGACGGCACCCTAATGCCATCTGCACGGCATGAAGTGGGTGGTTATAGGGATGAGATCTAGAAGGCTAACTGTCTGCCTTTCTGTCTGAGGGCGGCGGTTGGACTGGACGGTACCCTAATGCCATCTGCACGGCATGAAGCGGGTGGTTATAGGGATGCGACCTAGAAGGCTAACTAGCCGCCTATCTGTGTGAGGGCGGCGGTTGGACTGGAGGCCACCCTAATGCCATCTGCACGGCATGAAGCAGGTGGTTACAGGGATGAGATCTAGAAGGCTAACTGTCTGCCTTTCTGTGTGAGGGCGGCGGTTGGACTGGACGGTACCCTAATGCCATCTGCACGGCATGAAGCGGGTGGTTATAGGGATGAGACCTAGAAGGCTAACTACCCGCCTATCTGTGTGAGGGCGGCGGTTGGACTGGAGGCCACCCTAATGCCATCTGCACGGCATGAAGCAGGTGGTTATAGGGATGAGACCTAGAAGGCTAACTGTCCGCCTTTCTGTGTGAGGGCGGCGGTTGGACTGGACGGCACCCTAATGCCATCTGCACGGCATGAAGCAGGTGGTTACAGGGATGAGACCTAGAAGGCTAACTGTCCGCCTTTCTGTGTGAGCGCGGCGGTTAGACTGGACGGCACCCTAATGCCATCTGCACGGCATGAAGCAGGTGGTTACAGAGATGATACCTAGAAGGCTAACTGTCCGCCTTTCTGTGTGAGGGCGGCGGTTAGACTGGACGGCACCCTAATGCCATCTGCACGGCATGAAGCAGGTGGTTACAGAGATGAGACCTAGAAGGCTAACTGTCCGCCTTTCTGTGTGAGGGCGGCGGTTGGACTGGACGGCACCCTAATGCCATCTGCACAGCATGAAGCAGGTGGTTACAGGGATGAGACCTAGAAGGCTAGCCGCCTTTCTGTGTGAGGGCGGCAGTTAGACTGGACGGCACCCTAATGCCATCTGCACGGCATGGAGCAGGTGGTTACAGGGATGAGACCTAGAAGGCTAGCCGCCTTTGTGTGGGGGTGGCGGTTGAACTGGACGGCACCATAATGCCATCTGCACGGCATGAAGCAGGTGGTTATAGGGATGAGATCTAGAAGGCTGTCTGCCTTTCTGTGTGAGGGCGGCGGTTGGACTGGACGGTACCCTAATGCCATCTGCACGGCATGAAGCGGGTGGTTATAGGGATGAGATCTAGAAGGCTAACTACCCGCCTTTCTGTGTGAGGGCGGCGGTTGGACTGGAGGCCACCCTAATGCCATCTGCACGGCATGAAGCAGGTGGTTATAGGGATGAGACCTAGAAGACTAACTGTCCGCCTTTCTGTGTGAGGGCGGCGGTTAGACTGGAGGGCACCCTAATGCCATCTGCACGGCATGAAGCGGGTGGTTATAGGGATGAGACCTACAAGGCTAACTACCCGCCTTTCTGTGTGAGGGCGGCGGTTAGACTGGACGGCACCCTAATGCCATCTGCACAGCATGAAGCAGGTGGTTACAGGGATGAGACCTAGAAGGCTAACTGTCCACCTTTCTGTGTGAGGGCGGCGGTTGAACTGGACGGCACCCTAATGGAATCTGCACGGAAAGAAGCAGGTGGTTACAGGGATGAGACCTAAAAAGCTAACTGTCCGCCCTTCTGTGTGGGGGCGGTAGTTAGACTGGACGGCACCCTAATGCCGTCTGCACGGCTCGAAAACAGAAGATTCGGTAGCTATGCGCTAGGGCCTCTGTGACACGTGACGGAGCGGATGGTTACAGGAATGAGACCTAGAAGGCTAACTGTCCGTCACATATCGTTATAAGAGTTATCCACCAACAGATCCGTCTCGATATGACCAAGGAGTTAATGCGACGTAAAATAAAATAGAATAGAAAAAAGTTAGTATCGTTTTTGTTTCCCTCTGTAATAACTGAGTAGGCCATGATCGCCAGCAACGCAGCTCTTAAGTTACAAATTAATGAGGAACATAACCTTATAATCAACAAGCTGAGGAATAATGGTAACCTTAACACTTCAAATACACTTACGTTTACTCTCTCATAATAGTTTGGTATATATTTTGCAATGCGCCGTGGGTGTGCAACACAACCTATTCAGAATGCTGTTGGCAGCCCTTATTTTCTTTGTGGAGGTCCAAGACAACGTGATAACAGATTAAAGGGCGAGGAACAAGATGGTAGGTGAGAGCCGTGGAGTTGGCGGTCTGCCTATTTCTCAAGAGCTCTGTAAACGTTTTAAGACTTATGCTGAAAGGATCAACAAGCAGAACGACATCCATGGAATCCCTGCACGATCGTATTTCAGTTTCGGAACGGCAGATGTCGCCTAGGCTACATCATTGTTGACAAATACACTACTACCACTATTACCACCAGGAGGCAGGCATGTGTACACAAACACACGCCGCGACTTAAAAATGTGGAAGACAGATTACTTTGCGTGGCCCGGTAGCTCCTTCCATATCAGCTCCTTTGTTTGAGGAGATGAGAGATGGCAAGGGATGAACAAAGTCCGTTCGGACATGCACTCACGTGGGCGATCACCTTTATTTCACTATCACTTCGTGCGATGAGCATTTGAAAACCTTCCAACATTGCGATACGAGTGTGGAAAGAACACTTTGAAGTGACGACACGAAGCAGAGTCTTTACTATTGCTGAGAGTCTCTTATTATTTCATACACATATATTACACAATACTTTTCGCACTTGCGTGTGTTTTATTATACTGATGGATTATTAATACAATAATCTGAAATGTGATAGTCACATGACTTTCTCTGCCTACTATCGTTTATTTTATATAGTTACACAAACTATTTTAAAGGGGGATAAGGGAAACCGAATTGATATTCAGATGTTTAAAAGCCGAGTCGCTATACGGTAGCCTAGGAATTCCATATTCTTTCCATAACATCACAAGAAACAGCTGAATAGCGACAGCAATTCAAAAAAGTCACAAAATACTGAAAATTTCAAACCGACAACAACGTATATCTCGGAAATGGCTAATGGCACACAAAAGGTTATTTGAAATAAATTGTGTTTCAAAAAAGTCTACATTTGTCAAGTTGTACGTTTTTTTTTATCGCTTACAGTTCACCATTTATACAATAATTCTATATAATCTTTATACCTACAAAGTTCTTTTCTAACGAGGGAAATTCATTGTCTATTCTCATAGAATTCAAGACATTTTATTTTACATGTAAACATATTTAAAATGTGGTGTTTTAATTAAAATTGTTACAACCATTTTTGAGAAAAACGGAAATTTCCAAAAATACTTCATAAAAAGAGTTGTTTAGCATTGAGGATTTTGTTGAAAATCTTCGTAAGATTCTAAACCTGACATTTCGTTTATGGGTTATATGTTCACATATACAAGCGCGAGGGTTTTTTACTTTCTCTACTACGTATGGTAAGTAGGGGAAGTGTTGCAATCCACCCAAAAATTCAACATCGAGATTTCACCGGAAATACATCTTTTGAGACCCCCTGAATTCCAAAAGAATAAATTTTTAGAAAAAGGTCCGTGTGGGTGTCTGTAAACAGCATATCTGCAAAACGAAAAGTCGGATAAAAACCAAACTTGGTATTTAGGTTCAGTATCTTTCAAAGATGCGACACGAAGATTTTTAAGAAAATCTCCCCACCCCACACCGCCACTTACATGGAACATTTTTTTGAAAATAATGATTTTCTGAAATGGCTCTAACGATTTTGAATCAAATATATGTTTAAGATGCTTTCATGGCAAATGAAATGTATATTGAATTTTCCAATACTTATACCTTTTCTCAAATGGGAATTCGTTATTCATCTTTTTTATGTCCTGGACATGCAAAGAGAATGGAATGCGCCACATAGCAACCAGCTCTTAAAATATTTGACTATCGCTTAAAGCCTACCATATTCCCCTTGCACCTGCAAATGTTTATCTCGGTTAACATGAAGTAGATGGAGAATAAGCGTTTGTAAAAATAGTTTGTCAAGATTAAAGAAAGTCATGTGTGTGTAACATCAGATTTTTTCTAAAAATGCATTTTGGATTTCAATAGTCGTAGTCGGGCTCTAAAACTTGAGTTAAAAGTTTCAGTAAGCTTTTGAGAACTTTACTATGATTTCTCATCAAGGGTTTATTACTCGTGTGCGCCCTCTTCCACGATAATATAGCTAGCAGGTCTGCTAAGTAATTCGGAGGGACCGAATGGGAATCCGGTAGAAGTGAGATTTTTTTTATTTTCTGGACCTTCTTCCTTGTCTTGAAAATATGAATGTCGCCTATGTCTCAGCTGTTTGAATCCCTAGATTTGTAAAAAATACTGCATTAATCCTAGTACACGCAACCTTCATTACCGCACGATCGCCGTTTTGCATAATCACCAGGCGTCTGGTCTTTATCACTACCTGCTAGACAATGGAACAATCATGGCCAATTTAGCTGAATTTTTCTCGAGACACTTTATGGGCTGCTGATGGAGTGTCACCTTCTTCCTGTCATCCTCCGTGGTGTAGTGATTACCATGCTAGCCTCCAGTTCCTGAGGTCGCGGGTTCATACCCGGAGGGCGATGGATTTTTTCGAGCGTAAAAATCCTTAGCATGGCTTCCTTCGGAAGGGAAGTAAAGCCGGTGGTCCTGTGTCGTAGATTAACGGCACGTAAAAGAACCTCAAGTCTGATAAAGAGGCCTCTGAGCAAAATTGCCGGTATTTCACGCCCAATATAGAATGGGACGCTAAGAACCATAGTAGTTAAAGAGCGTCCATAAATAAAACTCAATTTCTATTTTTACCTTCTCCCTAATATAGAGGATTGTGTGGCAAACAAGCGATAATTTCGCTGGTATATAACTTCTGACGGTACAGTCAATTGGTCTACCCAAGGGCGAATCCATACAAAAAAAATCTGATGTGTTACACTCACATGACTTTCTCTACTCTTGTACAAACTATTTTTACAAACGCCTATTCTCCATATGCTTTATGTTAATCGAGATATCGAGATGTCAATCTTATTGCTAATTTTCTTGTAGATGCAAGGGGAATATGGTAGCTTTTAAGCGATGGTCAAATATTTTAACGCTGGTTGCTATGCGGCGCATTCCATTCTCTTTGCAAGTCCAGGACATAAAAAAATGAATAACGAATTTGAGAAAAAGTATAAGTATTGGAAAATTTAAGGGAATAACAAGCAATATCTCGAAAACGGTTCACTCAACAAAAGAAATGTATATGACATAAGTTGTGTATTTTAACGAGATCTACATTTTTTGTGTAGTAAAATTTTGTCTATCTCTTATGGTTTACCAGTTATGCAAAACTCGTTCACAATGAAGAATACTTTTGGAGACATTCCCAGAAAATTCGAGATATACATTTCATTTCTCATGACATTATCTTAAACATATGATATTTTAATCAAAATCGTTAGAGCCATTTTTGAGAAAATTAAAATTTTCGAAAAATGTTCCATGTAAAGGGTAGTCTGGGGTGGGGGGATTTTCTTGAAAACCTTCGTGTCGCATCTCTGGAAGATACTGAACCTAAATACCAAGTTTGGTGTTTATCCGACTGTTCGTTTTTGAGTTATGCTGTTCACAGACACACACACACACAGACACACACACACACACAGACACACACACAGACACACACACGGACATGTTTCCAAAAATGCTTTTTTTGGATTCAGGAGGTCTCAAAACATGTATTTCCGGTGAAATCTCGGTATCGAATTTTTGGGTGGAATGCAATACTTCCCCTACTTACTATACGTAGTAGAGAAAGTAATCAGGAACAGACTTTCTCCCACCACTTTAGAATAAAAAACTGTAACTGTCATATGATTAAGAGTCGACTAATCTTGGGAATTGTTGAATAAAAATTGCCTGTGCACCTTCTGAATGTTTTATGCTCGACCATGTCAAAATGTTGTATTTATACGACTGGTAGCAGTACTTTAATGGGACTCATTAAAGTACACCTGTTCGTTAAAGTATTGGTATTCGACCAAACAGAAGTGGCCACGTAACATTGTGAAAGCGCAAGTATCGATTATTCGGCGTAGCACGTCTCACAACGCTAGCAACTTTGACACAGGTGCTAGGTCATTGTATTGTAACCATAGATAAAGAAATAACGATTGTAACACAGCACTCAAACCAGAAACGAATACTTATGAAACCTTTAATTTAGATACATGGTCGAGCATAAACAGTCGTATGAAACTATACTATAATGCTGATTAAAACGCTCGTATGATAAGTATTAACCTCGCTTCACTCGCTCGGTTGATAATAATACTCGCGTTTTAATTACTACCATTATAGTCTCCTTGCATAATATATAATATTACTTTCAGCCGGTGAAGGACTCTTGACTTCTTTTAATAAAAGTATCATAATTCTGGCAAAATATATTCCACTTTTGTTTTCTACGCTTTCATGTAATCTATTGTGAAAAGTATTTAAAGTCATTTTCTGCTTTCTTTTGCAAGAATGAATGCAGTTTATATTTCATTAAAATATAAGCCAGGTCAATGCCATGCAAAATATTCTAATAGTGATTTTATTTTGATGCTTGACTAATATTTCTACTCATTAGATATACACTACGTGATCAAAAGTATCCGAACACCTGGCTGAAAATGACGTACAAGTTCGTGGCGCCCTCCATCGGTAATTTTGGAAATCAATATGGTGTTGGTCCACCCTTAGCCTTGATGACAGCGTTCACTCTCGCAGGCATACTTTCAATCAGGTGCTGGAAGGTTTCTTGGGGAATTGCAGCCCATTCTTCACGGAGTGCGGAACTGAGGAGAGGTATCGTTGTAGGTCGGTGAGGCCTGGTACGAAGTCGGCGTTCCAAAACATCCCAAAGGTGTTCTATAGGATTCAAGTCAGGACTCTGTGCAGGCCAGTCCATTACGGGGATGTTACTGTCGTGTAACTACTCCGCCACAGCCCGTGCAGTATGAACAGGTGCTCGATCGTGTTGAAAGTTGCAATCGCCATCCCCGAATTGCTCTTCAACAGTGGGAAGCAAGAAGGTGCTTAAAATATCAATGTAGATCTGCGCTGTGATCGTGCCATGCAAAACAAGGGGTGCAAGCCCCTTCCAGGAAAAACACGACCACACCATAACACCACCACCACTTCCGACTTTCACTGTTGGCACTACACACGCTGGCAGATGACGTTCACCGGGCATTCGCCATACCCATACCCTGCCATCGGATCGCCACATTGTGTACCGTGATTCGTCACTCCACACAACGTTTTGCCACTGTCCAATCGTGTAATGTTGACGCTCCTTACACCAAGCGAGGCGTCGTTTGGCATTTTCCTGCGTGATGTGTGGCTTATGAGCAGCCGCTCGACCGTGGAATCCAAGGTTTCTCACCTCACGCCTAACTGACATAGTACTTGGAGTGGATTCTGATGCAGTTTGCAATTCCTGTGTGATGGTCTGGCTAGATGTCTGCCTATTACTCTTTACGACCCTCTTCAAATGTCGGCGGTCTCTATCAGTCAATAGACGAGGTCGGCCTGTACGCGTTTGAGCTGTACATGTCCCTTCACGTTTCCACTTCACTATCATATCAGAAACAGTGGAGCTAGGGATTTTTAGGAGTATGGAAATCTCGCGTACAGACTTCTGACACAAGTGACACCCAATCATCTGACCACGTTCGAAGTCCGTGAGTTCCACAGAGCGTTCCATTCTGTTGTTTCACGATGTCTAATGACTACTGAGGTCGCGGATAATGAGTACCAGGCAGTATGTGGCAGCACAATGCACCTAAGATGAAAAACGTATGTTTATGGGGGTGTCCGGATACTTTTGATCACATAGTATATATTTAATTTAGTAACAACTGATAATTATGTTTCCTTGGATTGTATGTATAATATGGCTATACTACTATTGGCATGACGAAATTAATATAATTTATAAAAAAATGTTCATTATTTCTTACAAGCACTCATATCACCAATCCAACAAATTTTACCAATGGTACCACGTATTATACGAAACATACAGCTCTGTGTTTAGCAACAATTTGGAACTGGAATACCAGGAAATGTCTTAAAACTGTCTACATGACCCGGTTGTTACGCATGAATGGTACATAAAAATGTTTATTCAAGCGTGAATTTATTGGTAGGCATTTCAGTGGACTAATAACAAGACAAGAACAGACACAATAATAACAATACTCTAAAGCAGTTCACACACAACACAGATGTTTGAGTAGGGTTTCACTTTTGAGATGCACAATGCACAAACTCTAATGTTTACAGCACAAACAAAAGTTAGTAACTGACAGTTGACATTCACGGCCGTAGCCCTGAGGCGTCATTCACCACTAGTGAGCTAGCGGAACAGTATCGAGGTCACCGCAGTGCAAGCGAACCACGCGTACATGCGATTCGTAGCCGGTAACATAAAACGACAGCTCTGGATTACTCAGTTTCTTGAGTATAAGGTAATGGTGTTCTTAATCATTAGTTTATAAATAAGAGCTGTGTTGTTCGCGAGCATGGCCTACTCAATTATTACAAGGGAATAAAACCAAGGCTATTAAATTAGATAATATTTATACTAGTGCTATCAAATTTGACATTATAACGACAATATTACACTGATTGGGTGAAATTTACACGTCCGTAACAATTCATTGACTTGTTGGTACATTGTTAAATAGTCGCGCTAAGCAATACTATTAAACTTTACGCGGCCTCTGCATTTTTTTCCCTCAGGGCAATTAAGTTAAAGGTGTCATTAAAACATTCGATCATATGGCCACAGCCTTTTAAACTTTTAACATTCTATGCTAATTTGGCTTAAAGAAGTTAAATAAACTTTTTACACCGTGTTTACGTTGTCTACAACGTACCTAGTAGATATAAGAAGTGTTGCATCCGACCCAAAAATTCGATACCGAGATTTCACCGGAAATACACGTTTTGAGACCTCCTGAATCCAAAAAAAGCATTTTTGGAAACATATCCGTGTGTGTGTCTGTGTGTGTGTGTGTGTGTCTGTGTGTGTGTGTGTGTGTGTGTGTGTGTGTGTGTGTGTGTGTGTGTGTGTCTGTGAACAGCATAACTCAAAAACGAACAATCGGATAAGCACCAAACTTGGTATTTAGGTTCAGTATCTTCCAGAGATGCGACACGAAGGTTTTCAAGAAAATCCCCCCACCCCAGACTACCCTTTACATGGAAGATTTTTCGAAAATTTTAATTTTCTCAAAAATGGCTCTAACGATTTTGATGAAAATATCATATGCTTAGGGTAATGTCATGATAAATGAAATGTATATCACGAATTTTCTGGGAATGTCTCCAAAAGTATTCTTCATTGTGAACGACTTTTGCATAACTGGTAAACCATAAGAGATAGGCAAAATTTTACTACACAAAAAATGTAGATCGCGTTAAAATACATAACTTATGTCATATGCATTTCTTTTGTTGAGTGAACCGTTTTCGAGATATTGCTTGTTATTTCCTTAAATTTTCCAATACTTATACTTTTTCTCAAATGCGTTATTCATTTTTTTTATGTCCTGGACATGCAAAGAGAATGGAATGCGTCACATAGCAACCAGCGTTAAAATATTTGACTATCACTTAAAAGCTACCATATTTTCCTTGCATCTACAAGAAAATTACCAATAAGATTCACATCTCGATATCTCGATTAACATGAAGCATATGGAGAATAGGCGTTTGTAAAATTAGGTTGTACAAGAGTAGAGAAAGTTATGTGAGTGTAACACATCAGATTTTTTACTTTCTCTACCACCTATAATACATGTTTTAAGGCCCCCTGAATCCAAACTTAGCAGTTTTAGATAAAGGCCCGTGTGTGTGTATGTTTTTGCCTGCGAACAACACAGCTCAAAAAAGAAAACTCTGATAAATACGAAACTTGGTATTTATGTTCGGTACCTTCCAAAGATGCGACACAAATATTTTCAACAAAATTCACCCACCTCAGACTACCCTTTACATGGAAGATTTTTCGAAGTTTTTGATTTTCTAAAAAATGCCTCTAAACGACTTGAATTAAAGATATTTACATTAGAAATAAAATGTATATCTTGAATTGTCTAGGAATAGCCTGTGAAGTCCTCTTCATTTGGAAGGAATTTTGTATAACTGGTAGACGTTAAGCGATAGACGGAAACGCACTATACAAAAAAAAAAAAAAAAAAACGTAGATCTCTTTAAAACACTAAATTTATTTCAAGTAAGTTTTTTATGGCACAAGGTATTTCTGAGATATCCATTATTAAAGGTTCGAATTGTTCATTTCATGGCCATTCTCTTTAAATCCAGTCAACATTCAGTTGTTTCTCGCGATGTCATGGAAACAGTATGGAATTTTAAGGCCAGCATATAGCGTCCAGTTGTTAAACATTTGACTATCGCTGTTCCCTTTGTATCTATAACGAAATGTAATATAGCTATTTCTGCAAAGGTTTATTTGGTTTAAAATGAAGTAGATAGAAAAGTAGATTTTTCAAAATCTGACTATCGTTTTAGTCTGTTGCTACAACGAAATATGTAAAAAGCTTATCTCAATTAAGAAGCAGCAGATAGAATACTACTTTGCGCAGAAGAGTGGTAAAGTAAGAAACACATGCGGTTTTTGAAACAGAAAAGCTGAAAGGAAAGTTTGCCACCCCTGTTACCTCTGCGGTTCATAACCTTTCAAGCTTCTATTATTGGAAGTTTAACACTCAGGCACCTGAGTGCGTACTATTGTAGATTATAGGGACCGTAGCTTCCGTAGTGGACCTGCAGAGCCACACCAAATATTAGCATACCAAGTGGGACTGACTTGTCGACAAACGGTCGCCAGTGCAAGTACTGCTCATGACGTAACAACATGCAGTGGCGGCTTGTAACCTCACCCTCCTAGAGTAGTTGGAAGCTCAATTGTCAACGCCACCAAAAGCCGACTCTAACCATTCCTTGACATGAACGAGAATCGTATTTCATGTTTCACAGGAACTAACACCGTGGTAACACCTGACATTAAATCGTTTTTAGACAACAAGGCCTAAAAGTAGAACTTCTAAAGACTTTATATTACCGAACTAGTGTGATAATACATTGTGACTAACTTTGGTTTCAAGTCCAATCACAAGGCAATTACCCTTTGTATTTGCACATGTTTAATAACTCCATTTGGTTTGATTATTAGCTTTTACTTTTCATTATGTCTTTTTACATGGTTAATTCCTCATGGTGCTTGCATTATCTGTTCACAATGCAAATAGTCATTCTTCAATTTATCACAATTCGTTGTAGAGTTAACCTATACGTTATACTGGCAGCTTTCTTTTATACAAAACGTTATTCTTTTATCTAACCTACACATAAAGATTAAATAGTGGAAATTATGAATTGAGAAGAAACTGAAATGGAAGTGAAATTACAGAAGCAGCAGAAAGTACTTACCCAAAAGCTCCAGAAAGCAATATAATACAGCATTTAATCCCTGCATTGTCTAATGTAAGGCAAAAAAATCAACAAAACATCGGACATCTCGCTTTTTAACATCATTTCATTGTTTCAAGAACCGCGTTCTAAACGAGATCTCTGTTAGTTTCAGGAATCAATATAATATTATTGATATTTTACAATTTGAGTGCTGTCTAAAAATAGTATATGCCACACGTGTTAAAAGTGGTTTTAACCCTTATATCATAATCTATTATTAATGATGTGTTTACCTATAAAACTATAGGGGAGACCGGCGTATTCCCGAACACGCTAAGGTAATACCCAACAAGGCATTCTATCAAATGAGAACACAAGCCCACCTCTGTGGTGTGGGGATAGCGTGTCTGCCTCACACTCAAGAGGTCCCGAGTTCGAATTCCGGTTAGGGCGGGCTACCCGGGTGAGGTTTTTTCCGGGGTAAGAAGCCGAATGTCGAATAACTTTAAGCTCTGTGGACCGGACTCATCTGAGCATCATTTCATTCCTCCATCGTCCGTTATGACCTACCCGGATAAAGGACGTTAAACTTGACATCAAAACTGAACTGCCGAGTCACAACTCTCAACTAAACTGCACTCGGCACTGTCACCTTTACCTGTTCAACTCTTCGACTGCACTTAACTTCGCGACTTCTTAACTAACCGAACTGAACTGTCCGAGCAAGAGGCCCCTTTATAAAACCCGCATACAAAACGGAATGTTCCAGAAAGGGATGTTACTAGAACATGACGAAAGGAATGTTCTGCAGCAGTAAAAACTGCGGGAAATCGGCACATAATGGGTTCATAGCACGGCTATTGTTCTGAAGGCCGGTCCAGAGCCCCGCCCAGGTGCCAGGCTGAGATGTTCTTACCGGCGGACCACTGTTAGCTTCGCGCGTGCGGTCACAGTGTATTAGCCTACTGGTGGTAGTAACAGTGGTCCTGTTGCTGCTGTCTAGTGTCAATGGAAGAAAGGCTACCACAACTACGTTCCAGTTACTAGCAGAAAATAAAATGCGTTTTCAGTTGTTCCTTCTGTAAGCATTTAGTGACCAAGTTCAAGCAAAGAACAAACTTTAGGAGCTTTGCCTTCTTGAAGAGGTTATAGTTCCTTTAGTTTAACTGCTCCACGTATGGGAGCCAACTTGAAGCTACTGTTGTTAATGTTGGAGTTGTTTATTTATTTCCACGTTAATTTGAAGAAGATTGTTTGTTATTGTTATTAAACTGCTTCTATAGATAGTATTTATGTTTATGTTTGCCTCGGCTGCGTCAGTATTGTTTTAGAGTCATGTATCTCTTAAACAGGGCGTGGTGCGACAAGAATGTAGGCTTACACAGATTTTAAGTTTAAATTCACTACTTTTTATTAATCCTTGGCACAAATTAAATAGCACTACACTGATATTAAGAGCTATGAGATTCTTTTATTTAAAACTTGCCCTTTGTTATCACGCATATTTAATTTCTTCGTTACACACGAATACGTAATATTTCTTTAGAGAACACATCTTCCATCCGGTCACTACCAAGGTCTGCAGGCAACTGAACATATTTCACCGTCCAAACCCGTAAACTTTTGTATTCCAAGTCTCTGATTGGCTAATCCTAGTCCAATAGAATATCTGCATTTTCTGGCTGTTGATTGGCTAATTTTAAACTGTCACAAAATTTACATTATCGTTGCTCTAATAATGACTAGTAACATTTAAACTCTCAAACCCATTATTGCCTCAAGGTTACCTCATTGTTAACAACATTAAACTGATTATTTTCACAGATCTTGCATTATTAAATTACACAATGCATTCACATAACATTATTAAACATGTTTACAATAATATAAGCATATGCAATGACTGTTACATACATTTTAAAGATTATTACATACACATATTGCTTCAAGGCAGGCTGTTATTGAATTTACATATATATAATTTAATTTAAATAACTCAAGTGTTAAAAATACTGCCTCATCCTATAATACTGCCGCCAAAATTGGCGGTCATTCAACAACGTCCAACAGCTCTGGTGGGTCTTTTCGTTAATTGTTGTGTGAGCTAATGATCTGAAAACATGACATCAGCCGGGGAAATCGCGAACGACTTGTTCGGTACTGGCCCATGTGCTTGGATTTTGTAAGTCTTTGTATTTTTAAAACAATGCGATTTAGTTCGATGTACTCTGCAATAATCAAACGAAAGTATTTTATCTTTGATTATGCTTCTTTTTAACATGAATTTATAAAAAGTACTTAACCAAGGTGTTCGATACTATCCCTAGCTGGGGTAATACGGAACACTGTTTTTTTTAAACTCTTTATCAGGTTACCAAGGTATACCTGGAATATTCTGATAGATACATAAAGGAAAACTGTCGAACTTTCGGAACACCTTACTGGCTTTTTCATCAGTGTCTAATATTTTCATGATTGATCACAAAGCCTTAAAGGTTCGTTATTATGCCGGCCTACCCCACGGTAGGGAAATTCTGTAGTAAATTGTCAGAGCGACATAATAAGGATAAATATTGTGACTTTGTACAGTTTTTCAACTGTCACTTCTCCAAGTTCTCACTGTCGCTGTTTTCATCTGGTTCAACTTTCACTGCCACTTCACTAATGTGAACTAGTTCAGCTTCCCCGTCATTTCACTTTCTTCGTTAAGGACGGATCACTTTCTTGGGAGTGGAACACAAGACTTCTACAATAGCACTGCTGTACGTAACAGCAGCCGCCAACTCGCTAGGAGAACCGCACTTGATGTCGCAGCAGAAACACGCACTGACCGACTCCTCTCGCGAGAACGCTCCCTTATATAGCCAAAATCTTCCACAGAACATTCAAGAACTCTCTGGAAGCAGAGGGGAGAAAAATTTCAGAAGGTACTAGTTATCTGCCGATAGCGCCGGGCAAGAATGCGACTTATCTTTGTTTATCTCTGAGTGCCTGGGGCAGACCTCCCGATAAACTTGGGTCATAACCGCTCGTGACAATATGCTTTATCTAAAATGATTTTTAAAATTGGATGCCATAGATTTCGTTTATCGACGACTGCTTTTTTGTTCTTGCTTTTCTTTATTTTCCCTACTACATATAATAAGGGAAGTCTTGCATTCCATCAAAAAGTCGATACCCACATTTCACCGGAAATACGTGTTTTCAAACCCCTGAATGCAAATAAAGCATTTTTGGAAACATGTCTGTGAGTGCGTCTGTCTCTGAACAGCATGAATCATAAACGAAATGTCGGATGAATACCAAACTTGGCATTTGAGTTCAGTATCTTCCAAGAATGCTACACGAAAATTTTCAAGAAAATCCCCCCACCCCAGACTACCCTTCGCATGGGACATTTTTCGAAAATTTGTATTTTCTCAAAAATGGCGCTAATGATTTTGATTAAAATATCATACGTTTAAGATATTTTCAAATCAAATGGAACGTATATCTTGAATTTCCTGGGGATGTCCCCAAAAGTCCTCTTCATTCTGAATGACTTTTGCATAACTGGTAAACTGTAAGAGTTGGACAAAATTTTACTACAGAAAAACGTAGATCTCGTTAAAACACACAATTTACGTGACAAACACTTTTTCCGAGATGTTATTTGTTTGAATTTTCGAACCAGATCTTAAAACATTTCACTATCGCTTAAAGCCTACCAATTCCCCTTGCATCTACAAGAAAATTAGCGATAAGGTTAACATCTCGATTAACATAAAGTATATGGAGAATAAGCGTTTGTAAAAATAGTTTGTACAAGAGTAGAGAAAGTCGTGTGAGTGCAACACATTAGACTTTTAATAAAACGTATTCAATCCTCGAACTACTGATATGTATATTTATTGTTGCAGAAATGCAGTATTTCATGGTTGACTTTTACAATTAAAATCTTACCATATGTATTTCCCTTCAATTGTTAACATTTACTCACGATTTAATTGGTGCGACATTTAAATTGAGGCAGTATTTTATATCACAACACTGTAAATGCCAGAGTGATTGTAGTGTAAATTAGCATTATTTTATGACAATGATTTGAGATGTTTGTTAATTATAAGCATTGTTAGGAAATAAGTTTACACGACTTCACTGAAACTGACAATAAGAGCGGATAACAATGAGCGAGGGGGTGAGTTGTTTATTAATTAGAAAAGACAAACAAATGACGTCAGAGTAGCGCGCTTTTCTGTAGAAATGGAGGGAATATTTTCCCTAGAGCATATGTGTTCGTAATTTTGATTGGATATAAAAATAGACGCTAATGTTGGCGCGTTTTATTAACCAATAGCAGCTCGGTTATAATCTTTAGGCATATCGGGGTGAGGGAGTATAAATTCCGAGCCAGAGACGGGTAACGCGCAGTTTTACAGAATCATTCACAAGGCAAATGTCGCGCAGTTCAACAGAATCATCCACGGGTTACACGTCGCACAGTTCTACAGAATCTCTCGCGTCGTAAAGTTAGTTAAAAGATGTGAAATGCGCGAATTAATAATGTGCGGCAAATAAGTGATTATAGTTACATTCTAAAATATATTAGTTTCAGTCTGGTGTGTATCAAGAGTAATTATGTGAAATTAATGAAGTGTGACGGCAATAAAAGTGTAAAAACAAATTCTTTTATCAGTGTTATCTTTTAGTAACAACTCCTTTCCGTTTACACACCCTGTTCAAGAGATTTGCTCGACTAAGTAATAATAGCTAGCCGGAGGACAAAGAACTCAAAATTAAAAATAGTAAAACAATAACAGGCGCTCAGCAAATAAGATAACACGAAGGATACCGCGACAAATTACATTGCTTTTTCTTCACACT
Organism: Deroplatys truncata; assembly: GCA_030765065.1. Lineage (NCBI taxonomy): Eukaryota > Metazoa > Arthropoda > Insecta > Mantodea > Mantidae > Deroplatys > Deroplatys truncata. The sequence continues at coordinate 12,755,846 of CM060979.1, forward strand.
GTGGCCACCGCAGGGCAACTCCGACTCCCGCCGAAAGAGTTATAATATCCCCGCAACCACCTCACGTTCTCACAATTACAACGATAATAAGTACATAACTTATCATTTCCTTCTCTATCCAAACATTTCTCAGGAAATGTTCATTTACACCCGAGAGTTCAACGTCCGAAATTGAGTGAATTTCTCGCATGATGTTTTGTTTCAGTTCTTACAATGTGTGGGGTGTGTTGCATACATCTGATCATCAGAGTCAGGTAAATTTCTGTAATTGGATTTTCGAAATTGTAAAAGCAATTGTCTCACACTTAATACTCATCTCTGATGAAGCATAGCTCCATTTACATGGCCTGTTTCGTCGCAAAATTGCAGCACAGTGTAACCGGTCTCCACGTGCCAGATCCCCTTTCATGATACGAAAATTAGTGTGCAGTAGGTGCATACAGAATAATACGACTGTATTTTTGAACAGTTGAGCGGTAGCTAGAGCTGAGTCATTAAATTTAACTCCGGAAGGTTTAGAAGATAGGGTAATTAGCAAAGGATTATGGTCTTCACGATCTCCTGATTTAACTGTACGTGATTTTTATCTACGGGGGAACTTGAAAAATAAGACGTGTGCAATAAACCCCATGACCGCAGCGGTAGCGCGCCTGCCTCTAGCTCGGAGACCCGGGTTCGATCCCCGGTACTGGTGTGGGGATTGTTTCCCCGGTGGAAGGTCTGGTACGGAGTGCACTCAGCTTCCTTAGGTCCCTGAGGGGCCAAAAGAGGAGCTACATGATGGAAACATGACGGCCGCGGTTGAGAAGACTTCCTTAGCCGGCCGGGATGGATCCGGGGCGCTCACCACGTCTCATCCTCCAGTACTGCCCCTCACCAATGACGCCTATAATGGGCAGAGGTGGGGAATGCAGCGGTCGGGGCGGTAGGCCTTGGTGCGATTCTGGGCTGGCGCGCCATGGGTTTGAATTAACCCCATACACTGTAAGAACTGCGAGAAATTCACTCAACTTCGGATAATGAACTCTACAGTGTAGACGAAAATTTCTCGAGAGGATGCCAGAAACGTGAGGATAAAGACAAAATTTCCAACATCTCTTGTGATAAGGTAAGTGTTTATTATCATTGTAATTGTAACTATGAGAACGTGAGGCGGTTGCGGGGATATTATAACTGTTTCGGCGGGAGTCCGAGCTGCGGCGGCTGGCGCGCGAGCAACCGTGCAGTGGCCACGGGAAAAGCACTGTATAACTCTTTCGGAGCAAGCAGAAACATAGCTTCAATTGTTGACACTGCCAGGCGTAACTAATCGATCACCAGTTCGCAGAGGCTAACGTGGTCGACCTTGACACTGCTTTTGAACAGCTCATAGTGATTAATTTTATTTTCGCTTAAGCATTTATTGCAATTATATCACAATATACTATTGCAGTACAGTGTGTCTGGGAGATCTGTATGCCCCTGTAGCTAATTAGTTTCTTATATTATTACACTGGTTTAATTTTATTTATTTAGGGTCGCTTTAACAACCTGGTCATATCGGGCTAGTTCGTTTTCTTGTTGCGAGTGCCCTCACATTGAGAGACAGTCAGGGCCACACGAACGGTTTAATAACCCCCCACCGACAAAAAGGACAATGATTTCCTGGGAAAGTACGTGTGAAAGACCGATCGAGAAGTGGAAGAAACAACATGCGCCTGGAGAGTTCAGCGTGCTGCTGAGTTTGACACTCCACGATCGACTCTTTTAAGAAGAAGAATTTAAAGGTGAGGTCGTATCGTCCGATCTTCATCAATAACATAGAACTGAGCAAGCATCTTGACGCGTTTCAGTCTGTTGTAGCAATATCGACACAACATCAAGGTCCAAATTTATGTTCACAGATGAGTGTGTCATAGACAAGATGGACCATTTAAGTTGAGACTGTACAATATCTCCGAAACTAAGCGTTATTAAATTGACCCTATTTGAGATTTCCATTTAAAAAAAATTAAATTCACCCTAAAATGACCATGGTAACGTCCTCCAAACAAAACATGACTAATAGCATTTACTTTACCCCATAAATCAAGCAACTTTTATTACAGACATTTCTTGCTACAAAGCTTAGTCTCGGAGATATTGTACAGCCTCGACTTAAATGGTCCACCCTGAATAGTTTGTTGGTCTAAGGAAAATCTTATTTTCATTTTCCGAACTTGAACACAACCCACCGCATGTTATGATGCGGGCAGGAATGACATCGCAGCACCTCTTTGGACCGTATTGTTTTGATATTCAGGAATGCTGACAACTTGGCTCATTTCCCAACCGGAAGACAGAGGGCTAATGGAACTCCAGCACACTTCGTGATTTGCTAAACGCTGAACTTCCTAGACGTCGGATTGAACGTGGGTCCCCAACCATTCCCATGGTCTCCACGTAACCCTAACCTGACGACACCCGTTGTAGGGTAGCACAAAACTTCTATAATCTGTTTTTCATATCATGACTCTCGTTTGTTACTAACCTGTAGTGAGTCATGGCCCACATACAAAACAAAATTAATGATGTGAAGAGCTAACAAAAGTTTTCATAAAATAAACAACAAAAACTCCTGCTTTTGGATTCGATTACTTAAAATCGACAGATAAGAGAGTATGTCAGAAAAACTTGATTTCCCTATGTCCAGTGATTTAGTTTCCACCCTGTATACATGCGCGCATATCCCTTATCCCTTTCTGGATATGAATGCAACATCAATGTCCCTGTAAACTTCTTTATAAAGTTCTTTGAAATATTACTACTTTTCAAAAGCACTATATCTAATGCTTGTTTCCATGCAATGGTTTATGCAAACAATTGAGTTCCTACCTTATGACGTCCTGGATGCGAATGCCGAGCTCGTCCTTCGGGTTAATGTCATTGTCCGGTGATTCAGGCACAGCGTGGTTTAGAATCAGCGCCAGCAATCGCATTAGGCCACCTGTTGAACAAACTTCCGATTATTACGTGCTCCGAGGACGACAAACAAATGAAGGTCCTCTGTAAAATACGGTGCCGAACCGATCCTTTTAGCATACGGGACTGGACGCAATCCAACAGTATGTTCCCGTCGTGCTATAAATTAAGCAAGTACAAGGCGCGTTCAAAAAGTTCTCGGCCTGAGACAGAGATGTTGTGAAGATGGCCAAATTACTATGGTAGACGTTAAGTATCATCCCTTAGATGACCTCTGTAAAGTTTCAGAGCGTAACTGTAGTCACTTGCTTGTGAAAATTGTGTAAACAAACTACTGTAAACATTTTCTACAAAATGGACTGAGTTGTGGTAAGTGCTTCCTTTTATAAGGTTTAACCTCAACAGAAACACAAAACGACTTACATTCGACATTAAAGTCAATGAATTTAAACGTGGTCGTACATACATCCATCCATCTATGGACGCCCTCAGGGCATCCCAAAGTCGTTACGACCGACGAGATTGTGACAAAAATTGCCATTCTCAATGTTGCCGACTGACGGTTGGAAAAGACCACGGTAGGCCCGTGTCCACTATATTTTACACCAAGTTTTGGGTATGAGAAAGCTTTTCGCTTGATGGAAGTCGAGATTGTTAACAATGGACCAAACCTGGATTCTAATTAACATCTCTCTACTGTTTAGATTTGTTTACAAGAAATTCCATTGAGTTTCTCCGACGTTTCATAACAGTAGATAAGGCATTCACCACTACACGCCAGAGACGAAGGAGCAGTCCAGGTGAAAATGAACCAAAGAGAGCAAAAACGCTTCCATCTGCACGGAAAGTCATGAACACACGACGACCTCCAGAAGGGCAGAACCACCACCTTGCGAAAAAGAAAAGCTTTATTTCATCACGATAATGCGCCTTCACAACGTCTGGAATTGTTGCTGCAAAAGTGCACGAACTTTGCTGATTTGACTACCAGCGATTATTTCTTGTTCCCAAACGTCAACAAATAGTTGGGTAGACAAGGATTCACAACAAATGATTGGGTTGAGGCTGAAGCAGATGTTTAGCTTGCACAACTGGACAAATCTTATTTTACTGAGGGTATTAAACTGTGAAAAGTCTTTGGACTAAATGAATTGATCTACAAGTGATGACGTTGAAAAATAAAAGCACTTCGCTTAAATCTTGGGATTTCTTGGTCAAATCGAGAACTTTCAAAACGCCCCTCGTTAATGCACAGAAAGCAATGTACTGCTTGAATAATACACTTTTCACTCTTTCTAATGATTTTTATACTGAAACTGAATCATCAGATCAGTCTCAAAGTACGAATGTACTTTAAGTTAAAACCCACAAAAGCTGATGGCATTTACCAACACATTGGGTATTATATACCTATGAGCTGCAATGTACCTCGGTCAATTTAAAACTGGCCGGTGTCTGAAATACGGAGCTCGAATCGGGTACTGCCGGGAGCGCTCGGGACAGCCAGGCTTTGTTCACTGCGTATATTCTTGTAATAGTAATAATGGGGAATACAACTGCAATCACAAAAGCCTTAATAAATTCATATATGAAATTTCAAACACAGAGTTGTTTCAACACTGAATATTTGTAACAAAACACACTTTATTGATTTATGGTTCTCAAGTGGAGCACGACAATGCCACGCATACTGCAGCACTCTTAGCTCAGTGATAGAGAGTTAACTTACTGTTCCTGAGGCTGCAAGTTCAAATCTCCGTGGAGCTACTCAACTTTGGAAACCCTTTCATTTTAAATGCATTAGTAAACATAAAATGTTCTCTTAGCTTTATATGTCTGTGTCTCGTCTCTTGGACAGCGAAAGTGATTTACTTTCTAGAAAACTAGCGAATACCAGAAGGTTTCGTTTACTGATTCTAAAAGAGAAGGAACTACTTTTGGAAACATAAGTTCCAGTGGCAAAGGGTGGCAGTAAAATTAAAACTCTAAGAGAATTTAAAAAAAATTGTAAAACTTTTTGCCAAAACCTATTTGCAAGTAATCACTTAATCTTATAGAACAGTAAACTGAAATGAAAACAATTGAGTATCTGCACAATAAAGAACATACTTGGAACTTCACAGTTGGTAACTTGAAAAATATGTATAATTATGGTACTCGAGCACACTTTCACTTCCGGCGTCACTGCCGGGCTGAGCGATGGAAAGTTTAAGCCGAGCCTAGGCGTGTGCTTGGTAACCGGTTATAACAAGGTTTTGTTTTCAGGTTTCGGCCAGGTTTTCAGGACCACCACTGTGTGCTGTACTAAATTATTTACATGTCTATTTGCAACTAACCTGCTATAGCGTCCACAGGAAGTGCAGTCTGTCCTGGGGAGCTGGATCCAGTCATCAGTCGATTACGATCCGGAATCAGTACCTGCAAACAAAAGGAATAACGTTGACAAATAAAAGCCATTTCTCCAGTCCCACTTTACTCGTGTTTCATCAGATTTATTTGCCAACATCTATCCACTTTCAATAACAAAACTAGTAGAAAATAAGCAAATAGAACAGCACTTAATAATAATAATAACTACTATTATTATGATTATTATTAGCAGTATGTTATAAAAGCATTAAGTATAAATACGCAAATAGGAAATAAAGCGAAAACAGGTTCGAAACCAGCGAAATTTGAGGGACAGCTTTCCGGATGGAAGATAATCGACAAAGAGAGTAATACAGAGTTTGGTTTAAAAAGTGTCGCGCTACGGGATGCTGCAGGGGGCCATTTTCAACATCTATATACAGAATGTTTCAGAAATACTTTTACAAACTTCGGGTATGGGTTCCTTACACCACAAGAAGGAAAAACGTTCATATGAACATATGTCCCATAACCTTTGTTTTCTCGTTAGGAGGTGCTCAACACAGTGGTAAACTTATAACACACAAAACTCATAATAAATGCTCGAAATGTCCTCCTCTTGCTTCTATGCATGCCTGTACTCGTCGAACCATGGAATGTCGTACCCTGTCAAAAACTCCGGGATGGTGTCGAATGGCTTCGCAGGCTTCCATGACACGTCGATGAAGCGTTTCTGCATCGGGGATGGCTGCTCCATAAACCAATGATTTAAGATGCCCCCAGAGGTAAAAATTCACAGGATTGAGGTCGGGAGAACGTGCAGGCCATGGAACTGGTCCTCCTCTGCCTATCCATCGGTCATGGTAGATACCAGTCTGTGCATCTCGAACAATGCGACTAAAATGTGCCGGAGTCAGGCATTTATCACATTTATCAGCAAGGCGACGATAAACAGCGACAAAGGTTGGATGACTTAGTTGTCTTCGGTCTGGAAACTCCATCTGATGGAGCCGTGCAGCCTCGTGTCCATTACCATTCGCGCGACCATACATAAAAATCATGTCTGCCTGTTCACGAAATGAATATCCAGCAATGGTAGAACGAAACACGTGCAGTTAACTCACTACATGTGCGCAATTGAAACATTGAAGACAGACTAATGACAAATGACAAACGTAAACAAGTCTCCATGGCAACACTTCGCCATCTACCGTATGTAGTACAATGGGTCAACGCCTTCTCTAAGTGCATAGAGAAATGAAGTTTAGAGGTTGGATCCCGAAGGCCGTTGAACTCATGCTTTCATAGTGACAGGAATAACGTGAAAACCAAGGATTATGGGACATATGTTCATATGAACTTTTTTCCTTCTTTTGGTGTGACGAACCCATACACGAAGTTTGTAAAAAGTATTTCTGAAACACCCGGTATAGTGAGTGCTTTTCAGCAATTCGCTTCTGTATTGTCAAACTACGGCCCGCATACAGTGCCTTCGTTTTATGCCAAGGCCACAACCGCCTTATATGCGTATCGGGCGAGGCCGCACTGACCTCGGTATTATACCATTGCGCAGAGGCGGCGCAAGACCTGTCAGATGTGCGTTTATCAGCCGTGAGCTGTCTCTGTCGCTGCTTTGTATTCGTGTTGTTAAGTGTTTCGACAATACCTGTGTTGTGTGTGATTTCTTTACGAATGTTATTCTCTTATTAGTCGACGGAAATGCCTGCCAGCAATTTCCTGGTTTTCCAGTTAAGGGTAGAGACACTATGAGAAGTTCGGTCAATAAACTTAGAACAACGGGATCACTAAACGCTAAAAAATAAAGTTTATAGGAACAATTCCCACACCATAGACGAACTTAAGGACGATATAAAAGCAGAAATTATAAACATTATGCAAGAACTTATGTATGTGTGTGAATTCCATTACTCATTGCATATATGTTACTAACACTCGTAAGTAACGCGGGAGTTACGGAACGGAAAACCCCGCAGTGTAGTAAAGTGAATGCGGAGCACGCTTTCGCGCGATCCGGCCTTGGCATAAAACGAAGGTACTACAGAAGGTACTGTATTAGATTAATTCATTCACGAATGTTCAAGGATTAAATAAAATTAAATGCTCAGATTTTAATTGATATACAGTGTAATGAACTGCTGAAGGAGAAATATAAGTTAATTTGGTTGACTTTTACAACTGTCTGCCGAGTGACACAATCCTCGTTTGAAAGACTTCGCACGAAGACTAATATCGGAGTTCGCATCAAAGTAAAGGGTCTTTCAACAAGAGTGTACTATCTTTGAACTTAAATAAAACACCTTCTATGAATGACAGAGGTTTATTTCTTTTTTTATTTTGGAACATAATTAATGTCATTACGGTTGGAAGAGAACATCAGTTAAGTGACCGCCGCGACTTCGTTGGGTTGCGCGTATACGGTTGACCCAATTTTCAATGACAGAAGAACGTAAATTAGGTCCAACTTCACGAATAACACGCGTGATGTTATTCATAAGATCATTTACTGTTTCTGGCTTGTTGACATAAACTCCAGTTTTAACATAACCCCACAAGAAGTAATCCAACGGCGTTAAATTACATGACCTCGGGGGGCAGTTAACATCACCACCACGGAAAATGATGAAACCTCTGAACTTCTCCTTCAAAACATCGATTGTTTCGAGAGCAGTGTGACATGTGGCACTATCTTGCTGGAACCAGATGTTTCTGAGATCCATACCATCCAATTGAGGCCAAAATAGTCCCTTATAAGAGCCCGGTATCTTTCTCCATTGACAGAGCTTCTCCATCTTCATTTTGGAAAAAATATGGACCAATGATTCCACCATACCAAAATCCACACCACACAGTAACCTTTTGGGGATGAAGTGGTCGTTCTTGAATCTGCATTAGATTGTGGTTGCTCCAATAGCGACAATTTTGTTTGTTAACACAACCATCCATCCAAAAGTGAGCTTCGTCGCTGAAGATGATTTTTAGACAAAAATCCGGGTCAGCTTCCAATTGCTCCATAGCCCAGTCAGCGAATACATGGCGCAACCTATAGTCGTTGGGCTTTAGTTCTTGAGTTAACACCATTTTGTAAGCGCGAAACCTCAAGTCCAGATGTATAATTCGCCAAGCTGTGGTTGGCGAAAGCCCCAATTCTTGCGCTCGACGAGCAATTGATTTGTTTCCGTTCTCGCGTACACTCTCACGAACGGCGCCTATGTTTTCGTTGGAGCGCTTACGTCGATTACGTACAGGCGTTCTTTGATCACTGACAGAACCACTTCTTTCAAATTTATCGATCAAACGCCGAATCGTTCTCTCGCAGGGATGATTATGCACACCGTAAACTTCACGCAATACACGGAAGGTTTGGCAAACAGATGATCCATTTTGATAATAAATGTTCACAATTTCTACGCGTTGCTGAATGCTGTAACATTCCATGGCTATTTGTCAATAACAACTGTAACCACATGAACAAAAATGACTGATGTAACTCAATAACAGCAGCAGCTATAACATGTTAAAGATAGGACACACTTGATGAAAGACCCTATATATCAGAGAAAAGACATTTTCAAAAACGAAATATGTCAAATTAAAAGTAGAACCACAAAAATATATGCAATTATAGTATGGAAAAGTCAGTCCCATTCCTCTCATCGAATATGAACTGCTATTAACGTAAAAATACTTCATGTAACAGGTGTAAATATACGAGGGCAAGTCAATAACTATCCACATATAAGTTTTTAAATTTATTATAACAGAAACCTCATTTTCAATACAGCCCCCTTGCTCCTCAATGAACTGGTTCATCGTTCACAAGCTTTCTGATGCCCTCAGGAAAAACGTTTTTCGTCCGAGCAGCATGTATACTCCGCTTCCTTCACTTCTTGGTCTGTGGTGAAGCGATGGCCCCTTAAGGCATTTTAAGTGAACCAAAAAAAGATATGGTTTGCTACTTCATCGACAGCCAATCTTAGGTTCTCTGAATCAGGATACGGACTTGCTCAATGTTGGCGTCTCTAGTGGATATGGATGGGCGTCCTGCTCTTTCCTCGTCCTTCACAGTTGTCCGACCACTTTTGAACTTTTCAATCCATTCGTACACATTTCGCCGAGGAAAAACAATGCCCCCACATTCTGTGAAAAGTCTTCGATGGACATTTATATTTAACATTATTGTAGCCCCACGTTTGGGAAGCCAATTTGCGACGGTTTTACTTATAATGTTTGTGTATGTGTGTTTACTTCACGTGGTGATGCCATTTTGTGACGTAATTCTTTGTTAGGTTTGTAGCTCCATCTGGTGTTAGCAATTTGCGGTAGTATTAGTGTTTGTTTGAAAGAATGCTACTGTTATTTTATTTAATTTTGGTTTACTTTCCTCCGGCTAGCTATGATCTTTTTGGTCGAGCACATCTCTTTATACAGGTTGTGTAAACGGAGAGGAGTCATTTATCCAAAGATAACACTGATGAAAGAATTTGTTTTACACTTTTTATTGTCGAACACATTCACTATCACAATTTACACATTGATCTTGACACTCGCCAAACTGAAACTGTTATAACAACTTCTTACTGATCACTTTTAATTCACGTACTTCAACCTTTTGTATAATTAACTTTACCATACTTGAGATTTTTCATAACTCTTATACGCGTAACTTGCGAATCGATAGCCGACGTGTAATATTTCTGCTGGACTGAAGGCGACGTGTAGCATACAAATATTTTCGACGAACTGACGGGAAGACGACGTGTAATGTATAAAGATTTTTGATGAACTGACGGGATCTATCTCTAACCTAGCTCTATTTATACTCCTACACCCCGATATGCCTAAAGATTATAACTGAGCTGCAATTGGCTAATAAAACGCGCCAACATTAGCGTCTATTTTTATATCCAATGAAAATTATGAATACATGTGCTCTAGGGAAATGTTCCAGAAGATTCTAAAGGAAAACGCGCCAACATTACGTAACTTCCTCGTTTCCAATAATGATAAACAGCTCACCCCCTCGCTGCATTATTGCACGCTATTATTGTCAGTTTCAGTAAGGCAGTATAAACTTACTTCCCAACAATAATTACAATCAACAAACATCTCAAATGCATATTCATACTATAATCACTCTTTACATTTAAATAATTTGTGATACAAATTACTGCATCAGCATATCCAAGACAAAAAAAAATGAATAACGAATTCCCACTCGAGAAAATAAGTATTGAAAAATTTAAGGGAATAACAAGCAATATCTCGAAAATGGTTCGCTCAAAAACAAAAATGGATATGACATAAATTGTGTATTTTAACGCAATCTATATTTTTTGTGTAGTAAAATTTTGTCTATCTCTTATGGTTTACCAGTTATGCAAAAGTCGTTCACAACGAAGAATACTTTTGGAGACATTCCCAGAAAATTCAAGATATACATTTTATTTGTTATGAAAATATCTTAAACATATGATATTTTAATCAAAATCGTTAGAGCCATTTTTGAGAAAATTAAAATTTTCGAAAAATGTTCCATGTAAAGAGTAATCTGAGGTGGGGGGATTTTCTTGAAAACCTTCGTGTCGCATTTCTGGAAGATACTGAACCTAAATACCAAGTTTGGTGTTTATCCGACTGTTCGTTTCTGAGTTATGCTGTTCACAGACCACACACAGACAGACAGACACACACACGGACATTTTCCAAAAATGTTTTTTGGTGGAATACAATACTTCCCCTGCTTACTATACGTAGTAGAGAAAGTAATAATAGCAAAAGCCAGAGGTAAAGACCAATATAAAATGATAGGGAAAAGTTAGAAATAAATATGAATATATAAAACTAAACGAGAAGTATCAAACACTTGAATTCAACTTGATTAAAATCCGCATTTCGAAATTAACCTTTGACACAAAATTAAAAATCCTATCAACTGCTTGCTTATCATCCGCTAAGACTCTGCAAGCCTGGCCGGCAGTTGCAGAGTGTCCCGAAGATGTGCTACAGGAACGCACACTATTAACACGTGGCGGACCGACAGATCTTCGCCACAAAGCGGACAAACATGAGCAGGGTCACCCTTAAAAAGATAACTGTGCGTAAAATTACAGTGGCAATACGCAACGAGCCAAAATCACCTCCTCACAACGAGATGCACGAGAGGAAGTTAACCAGTTTATCGGAATGTGCTTCACTACTTTAAGCTTATTTCCGCGGAGAGCTAACCACTCTTCGCGCCAGCACCGCTCTCCGCACAACAAGCTTAAAGTCTTCCGAGGTTACCCGAGGTATTGCAACACTGGGTTCTGTGGTTGCCGCCTTCGCTGCCAAATCCGCAAGTTCATTCCCTGGCAATTCAACGTGACCAGGTATCCAAGCAAACTTCACACTAACGCCAGAAGCGTGTAAAACATGGAGGACATCCTGGATTCACTGAACAATGGGGTGGTAGTTGTACAGCTCACTAAGGCTCTGAAGTTCACTCAAAATGAGACATTCTCCCAATTTTCGACAAAGCACGTACAAAATGGCTCGGTATATGACATACAGCTCTGCACTATAAATGGAAGAGCTATCATGAAAACCGAAACAAACGGTGAGGGGTGCAGCCATGCTTATGCAACATTCAATGGAGTGATAACATTCCACAAGCGGAGACAAAGAAACAATATGTCGACGTGCGCGCGCACAAACCGATACAGCCAACCTACAATAAATTAAAAATATTTGCGGATACTTATACACTTACCCTCGTATATTGCCTTTTGTCATGAGATTATGAATGAAAGACTGATTGCTTGTTAAGTATTTAATTACATCAGTTATTAATAGTAAATATAATTTTAGTTCAAGAAGACACTGTTTGAAAACTTGATATGCGCCCCTCATGCCTGTCAGTTTATTGTTCCTATTTTAAAACATGTGGCTTCGCCTGCGATTCATTCTCTGGGGGTTAATGTGGCCTCCATTATGAAAAGTTTGCTAACCTCTGGTTTAGAATGTTATAAAGGTATGTTCAGAAAACTATTCCTGTAGCAACCATCTCAAGAAATCATAAACCGAGCGGGATGGTTCAGGCGGTAAAGTCTGTGGCCCGCAATCGGGAGGTCCCGGGTTCAAATCCCGTGGTTTTCCTCAGTCCCCAAGGTAAATACCAGATTGGATATTTAATACCACGACCCAAAGTTCCACCTTACGTCTAAAACAATAGTAAAATGAAAAATAAGTGGTAATACTGAATACTATGCCATCTACAGACAATGTAAGCAGTTAGACTGGACGCACCCTAACGCCATCTGCACCGCAAGAAACAGAACATCCACCTGCCATTCGCTGGGGTCTCTGTGGGCACTTGACTAAGATGGCATTTCCAGGGATGAGACCTAGAAGGCTAACTGTCCGCCTTTCTGTGTGAGGGCGGCGGTTGGACTGGAATGGCACCCTAATGCCATCTGCACGGCATGAAGCAGGTGGTTACAGCGATGAGACCTAGAAGGCTAACTGCCCGCTCTTCTGTGTGAGGACGGCGGTTAGACTGGAATGGCACCCTAATGCCATCTGCACGGCATGAAGCAGGTGGTTACAGCGATGAGACCTAGAAGGCTAACTTTCCGCCTTTCTGTGTGAGAGCGGCGGTTAGACTGGACGGCACCCTAATGCCATCTGCACGGCATGAAGCGGGTGGTTACAGGGATGAGACCTAGAAGGCTAACTGTCCGCCTTTATATGGGAGCGGCGGTAGGACTGGACGGTACCCTAATGCCATCTGCACAGCATGAATCAGGTGGTTACAGGGATGAGACCTAGAAGGCTAACTGTCCGCCTTTATATGGGAGCAGCGGTAGGACTGGACGGTACCCTAATGCCATCTGCACAGCATGAATCAGGTGGTTACAGGGATGATACCTAGAAGGCTAACTGTCCGCCTTTATATGGGAGCGGCGGTAGGACTGGACGGTACCCTAATGCCATCTGCACGGCATGAATCAGGTGGTTACAGGGATGATACCTAGAAGGCTAACTGTCCGCCTTTATATGGGAACGGCGGTTGGACTGGACGGTACCCTAATGCCGTCTGCACGGCACGAAACAGAAAATTCGGTAGCTATGCGCTAAGGACACTGTAGCACGTGAGGAAGCGGGTGGTTACAGGAATGAGATCTAAAAGGCTAACTATGCATCACATATTGTTGTAAGAGTTATCTACCAACAGATCCGTCGCGATATGACCAAGGAGTTAAAGCGACGAAAATAAACTAGAGTAAAAAGAAAGAAATCATAAGACAGAATTTTATTTATTTTTTTATTTTAGTTGAACTTGCGGCACACTTGCTAGTGGTGGTCATATTGATAAATGTGTCGCAGAGAATGACTGTGGAACATGTAGACGGTATCTATCCAGTGACAGCCCTGATATAGGTTAGCTGGTTATTAAATAACCAGGATACATGCAAACACACTCACGCTCACCCGACAGACGCTGGATGTGTCGAGAAATTTGCTTCAAAGAAAATGTTCTTCCGGCAGGCTGGTGTTCTAAAAACTCAATCATAAAGTTTTCAGAACCGTTTCAAGAAGCTTTTTACTGTTTCTTTGTATAGTCTCAAATTCCAGGCATGCTGCCATAAAGTTCCCGCTAAATAGTCAAAGTGGCGTTTTAAAAACTAAATGCTATAAAGTTACTGCATATTACTGCGGTTCAAATTAGAAACGGTATTGTCAGAGATTTCTTCGGTCAAGGAAAGGAAAACTTCGGCAACGGCCAAAGCAACCCGTTTTAAGGAAAGAATTTTATTATCCAAGGAAACATTTCCGGGGTTTGTTATTTAGCATTAGAGCTTTTCTTGGTTACCTCATTTGAAAACTGAAATAGGGCTGCTGCTCTAACCAATAACAACTAATATCTCGGAAATGATTAACTCCATATCTACAGGGTGATCAGAAAGTCTCTTTACAGTACCTTGGAAACTATATAGTTATGTACAGCGTCTGTGTGGGTTCCTCCATGTCCGATTGTTTGAAATGCCGCACAAACTGCGTTTTTCAGTTGCTCATCGTTTACGTATCGGCGTTTTCTCACATCTTCTTTCACAATACCCCACAGTGCATTATCAGTTGTGGTGAGGTCAGGACTTCTTGGAGCCGGAGATTGTTCTGAGCTACGCCCAATTCAGCGATTTGGAAAAATTTCGTCCAGGCGTTGGCGGACGTGGACGGCGAAATGTGCAGGGGCCCCGTCATGTTGAAAGAAGACGGTGTCGTTAATTCTGGAAGTAACCATTCTTCGATAATTTTCAAACAATTGATCCTTCCACGGCAGCACACGTTTCAACTCGAGTGCTCGGTCGCCCCCGCATCGAGAACACTTCCCGTGGCAATAACGTTGGACGTGACGGTGGTGCTTTCCCAAAACGCACCACGAAGTTGTCCTGCATTGTTTGTCCTGTGTTTCCGCGTGCGTGAACCCACACAGAAGCCACCAAACGCTCTTCCACACTATCAGCCAAAACTTCACCAGGCATTTTGAGCGAGTATTGTTGCGTACTGCTTCCGGTATCACTATCGGCGTTATCAGATTTACCGGCCTTATCGATAATAATCGATTACACATTCAATAACTCGTATTACACGGTTCCCTCCTTATTTGCTTCATAGAATCTGGTTAAGGCAGTGTAAAGGGAGTTTCCGCTCACCTTGTGCATGTATGCATTTGACGAATTGTGTAGTTTAACGAGATCTACATTTTCTGATTTTGTCTTATCACTTACGGTTTACCAGTGTTATACAAAAGTCATTAAGAATGAAGAGGACTCAACAGAAAATTCAAGATAAACATTTGTCATGCAAATATCTTTAATACGAGGGGCACTATTTATATTTTGAGCCTAATAATTAAAACAAAGTAATTTCTGATTTAAAACTGCTTTGTTGTTTTTCAAAATATTCTCCTTGATCAATACACTTTTGCATCCGTTTGAATCATTTGCCAAAGCATTTATTCCAGTCTTCTTGATACACCTCCAAAACATGGTTTTTGAAGGCATCAACGGCTTCTTCTGCCAGCGAAAATCGTTGTCCATGTTATTTATTCTTGATGTTCGGGAACAAAAAGAACTCATTGGGTGCCAAATCAGGACTGTTTCGCGGATGACCCATCAATTCGATTTTTGAGCCTTCAAATACTCTGTTCTTAGACGAGATGTGTGTGCGCTCGCATTGTCTTGATGAAGAACGATCCTAGGGTTCTTGTTGGCTTTCCTTACTTCACCGACGACTTCCGGCAAACAAATGGTTGTGTACCATTCGGCATTGACCGTTTTACGTTTCTCTAAAGGCACTGTTGCCACATGGCCGGTTTTGCTGAAAAAGCAGGCGACCATTTGCTTCGAAGTGCTTCGAGTGCGAACAACTTTTGTTGGATTTGCTTCATCTTGAAACACCCATACAGTCGACGGCTGCTTACGTTCTGGCTCATACGCATAGATCCAGGATTCGTCACCTGTTACAATCTTATATACGCCTTTTGAGGCACCGTCATTGTATTTCTTGATCATTTTTGTACACCAATCGACACGAGCATTTTTTTGAGATTGCGTCAAATTATGTGGGATCCAACGAGAGCAAACCTTTTTCACGGCTAAATAATCATGCAATATTTTATATATGCTGGTGGAACTAATGCCCAGGGTTGCCTCAATCTCACAATATGTCGCATAACGATCTTTCATTATTAGTTTTTGCATAGCATCAATGTTTTCTGGCACAACAACTGATTTTGGACGACCTTCACGAACTTCATCATTGAGCGAACGGCGGCCACGATTAAATTCGTTATACCAGCGTTTCACAGTGGCAAAGGATGGAGCTTCGTCGCCAAATGTGGAAGTTAGTTGATCGATGCACTCTTGTCTTAATAATCCACGTCAAATGTAATAAATCATTCCACGAACATTTTCAGGAGTTGATTCCGTGTTTTTGTTGACATGAAATTTTCAGGTTAGTGTAAACCAAACAAATGACGCTCTATTGACAAAATGTTTAGAGTAGATTATGGTCAAAAATAACAAACTTTCCATTGGAAACGTCAGATGGCACCTACAACATTCAGGGTTGCCAAGCCTCAAAATATAAATAGTGGTCCGCGTATGTAGCATTATGATCAAAATCCTTAGCGCCATTTTTGGAAAACCAAAGATACCGAAAATATTTACTTGTAAAGGATAGTTTGGGGTGGGGAGATTTCTTGAAAATCCTCTGTCACATCCTTAGGAGACACTGAACAATACCAAGTTTGGAATGCATCCAAAATGTGCGCGCGCGCACACACCTGCACACATGCAGCTTTTTCTAAAACTGCTTTTGGATTTAATAAGGTGCCTCAGACCATGCATTTCCGGTAAAACCTCGATATCGAACTTTTTGGGAGGAATGCAAAACTTCTACTTGCTAGAGAAATCAAAGCATTTATAAAACTGGAGTCATCGAGTAGCACCGAGCAGGTTGGCTCTGGCGGTAACTTCTGTGGTCCGCATTCGGGAGGTCCCGAGTTCGATCCCCGGTGATCGCCCACACTGACCCATGGGTTTTTCGTGGTTTCCCCGGGTCGACAGGCTTCTTTTACCACGACTCTCCTCCTTCTCATTTCCTGTACCCATCATCTTCCTTGTCATCTGTTTCAGAGTAGTATGACTAGACGACGGTGTACACGTTTCTTACCTGGCATCGCTGCGGAGACTGCTCAATTAGTTATCTCCTCCTAGTGGGCTCCGCGCCGAGGACGCTGGAGGTTGGTTGCTTGTGGGCAGGGACCGACGTCGTCGGATGCGTTTTATCTGGAAACGTTAGGGACCCCGTCCATGGTTGCACCCGTCGTCATCCGGATCTGGTTGCCTTTCGGGCCGTTACGGTCTACTTAAGCTGCTCTGTCCCGGTTTCGGGGGCCCCTTCCGTGATATGTACCTTAGCATCGAGTACCGATAAAGAAGTTACATATCACACCCAGAGCTGGCCTTCCAACATTACATACAAGTTTCAAATATTCCAAAAGCTCCATAAGGTTTCCTTAAATAGATCTCTCTCTAGACACACACGCACGCACGCACGCACGCACGCACACACACACACACACACACACACACACACACACACACTCGCGCGCGCACAGAGTCAGTCACACTTCCAGTCTCTGGGGAGGATAGAGAATAATTTTAGCTAGATAAACACCCACCCCCAGCCGGGATTCGAACCCGAGACTCCTCGCAGCTGCTGTATCGACTAAGTTACGAGGCATCCAGACGTTTGCTGTCACAGCAAAGTACGTACCTGCATCTGTTATTTCCCCACGTACTCGCTACGAATTAAGTATGGGCCATAAACATTAGAATAGGGGCCTTTTTACGACTTTACGGCTCTGTGGGCAGATTCAAAGTGTTACAGATTATCACTATGGACATGACAGAGCATTAAATTCTATTGTAACTTAAATTACAGACTAAATAGTATACACTGCTAAGAAACACCAGGGCTTATTGTGTGTCTGTCCATCACGATTATGGACCCTCTTTACAGGACTCCAACAAAATGTATAGCGAGCAAATTTAATATTTAATTGCACCTCCAGTAACTAGCATTAAATGGGCGCGAACATTCAGTAATGGACGACGTGAACTGTGTATTACCCATTTTTCTTTATCGTGTACTTGATAGGTAGAGAAAGTATTGCATTCCACGCAAAAACTCGATACCGAGATTTCACTGGAAACACATGATTTGAGGGCCCCTGAATCCGAAAAAAAACATTTAAAAAAAGTGTGTGTATGTCCGACGAAAAATTGGATAATACCAAACTTGGTAGTTAGGTTCAGTGCCTTTCAAAGATGCGACACGAAGATTTTAAAGATAATCCCTCCTCCAAACTCCCCTTTACATTGAAGATTTTTTGACATTTTTTATTTTCTAAAAAACGGCTAACGATTTTGATTGAAATACCATATATTAAGGATATTTACATGACAAATTAAACGTTTATCTTGAATTTTCTGGGAATATCTTGTGAAATGCTCTTCATTTGGAAGGAATTTTGTATTACTTTGTACAACCGATAAACGTTAAGTGTTAGACGAAACCGTATACTACGCAAAAAATGCAGATCACTTTAAAACACAAAATTTATTTCAAATAATCTTTTTTGTTGCATCGGCCATTTCCGAGAATACTCGAATTGTTCTCAACACTTCGTTATTCTTTTGAAGTCCTGTCGATTTTCAGTTGTTTCTCTCGGAACTTTAAAGCCAGCGTATAGCGCCCAGTTCTAAAACATTTAACTATCTCTATAACGAAGTGTATAATGCATCTATTTCCAGAAAGGTTTATCTCCATTAAAATTGAAGTAAATGGGAAAATACACTTTCGTAAGGATAATTTGTATACCCAAAAATAAGCGTTGGAGGCTAGAGAAAGTTATGTGAATGTAACACATCAGATTTTGTTTACACTTCATGGTGTAAGGCGTGAAATATGGACTAGAATTCTGTGTATAGTTTAAGAAGTGGTGCGTTTTGTTTTAATGTGTGTTTATTTTGGTAGCAGAAAGACGAAGTACTGCCCGGTCTTCAAGGATTCTTGCAAAACGGAATTCACATTTATTTTACATGTAATTTTGTACAATTGCCACATTCTATATTTCATGTCATTGCAAAAGTACTACGCTTTGTTGGATGAGGAAAACTTTTACGGGTTTGATTTCAGGATGATGGCATTAAACTCTAAGGACCAGTTTCACCAACCAAAGTTAAAATTACTCTAACATCTTGTTTGTTAACAAGGTGTTCAAAGTTTAACATAAGGTTAAAACTTTTGCGTTTCATCAAGGTTTTACAACAAATTGTTAGTTAACATTTCATTAAGGTCAAAGAGAATTACGAACGCTAGCTTTCGAGAAGGCGGTGGCCGAACTACACTGCTTTTGAACGTACTCCGATGTACTTTTGTCTATGTATCGCTGCGCGCTCTGTGTCAGTAGCCGACAACTATTTACATTCATGGCAATGGCCATGCGATGTTCCCGAGTGTTTGAGGTTAGAATCACGATGTCAACTGAAATAAACGTTTCACCGTTTGAAACGCGTTAATTAACATCTGGTTAATAAGTATAGACGTATTGTCAAGTGCGAAAAGCCGACGGTCTTACATTAAAGGATAAGATTGCAGCCTGGAACAAAATCCACACGTAATTTAATTGTAGCGAACACGTTTCTCTTAAGCCCAGTAAGCAACTACGACAATTTTATGCTAATATAAAGTGCAGCACCAGAAACGTTAGGTGCGAAGAACGTTTAAGACGGTTTAAAACTGGTGGTGGACACTGCATTGATACTAATGTGGACGAAAATGTGTTATCGCTGATTAACCAAGCAGACCCGAAAAAAAAATAGTTTGCTTCTTGAAGCAATTGCTTTGAAAACTTTTCGGATAAAGCCACAAACGGTAGTTTTGGAAATATCAACATTATCTCAAGTAAATGAAAAATCTTAGTGGCATACATAAAATCTAAGTACCTAATTAACACTCTTCTGTTGGCAGTATTCTAACCTCTCGTATTTCCCATAAAGCCATGCTCATGACCCCTTGGACAGTCTATATTGCTTTAAAAATTCCTCCTTTTGCAGGGTTTCAAATTTATTATGGCGTATGACTACTCCTCAAAAATGCTAATTGTAGCAAACTCGCATCAACAGCTTGGTTTGCGGCAGCCATTTTCCAGTTTCTAACATTTGTTAAACGCCTTAACACAGGGGTATGGAGATGTTAACTTAACACCGACTTTAACACATTGTTAAAGTTAACATTGCTTGATGAAACAAAATTTGTGTTAACTTCAGAGTTAAATCAGTTTAACATTGTGTTAAAATTTAGCATCTGTTGGTGAAACTGGCCCTAAGGGTTGAAGTAAATGTATTGTTGCCCCACTGTTGGAGAGCCAAACTTGAAGGGGTTTAATTGTTGTAACGGTTACACCTAGTATGGGTACCAATTTGCGGGAGATATGCTTCTAGTTGTGTTCGCCCCACGTACGGTACAAAGTTTCCGGTGGCCTTCGTCCCACGTTTAAGAACCAACTTTTTATTTTTAATGTTTATTTAAATACTATATATGTATACCTCGGCTGCGTTATTAGTATTTTTAGAGCACGTATCTCTTAGCAGGGCTGGTATGGCTAAAGAATGAAGGCTTACTCAAATTATAATTGTATTGTACTTTGTTTATTAATCCTTCACACGATTAAATAACACTTCACTGATGCATCCTACTGTAGAGCTGCGAGATTATTGTTATTTGCACTTTATAACAGGTAAACTTTATATTATTCTCACCGCAATAAATTTTCATGTCACACACTGAACCCGTACCTAACCGAACTGCTTGGTTACTCTTCCTTCTAGCGTCTACCGCCTGAATTTGTATATTTTCCCTATTTCAAGTCTCCGATTGGCTAAGCTTACTCCAATAGAATATATTTATTTAACTTTCAGCTTCTCTAGTTTTTGATTGGCTATTTATAAACTGTTTTAAAGATTACATTATTATTGTTCCAAGAATTATTAGTAGCCTTTATTAAACTTTCTAATTTATTGTTGTCTCAAGGTTACCTCATTGTTAGCAACTTTCGGCTTCTACTTTGTAATTCTGTTTGCTAAGGAAGGCAGCTTGCTTCTATTCTCACAGCTCCTACATTGTTAAACTAAGTAATACATTCACATAACATTATTATATACGTACATAATAATATAAACATAATACAATGACTTATTATATTTTATATTATATAATTATACTGATATCATTTAAGTGATAAAAATACTGCATCAGGGTACATGGTTTATTTTGGTTTTGAATCTGCTTCTGCGACCCGTTCCATCTTTTAAAACGAAAGCTCTGGTTGCACTCCGCCTAAACTAGAATCCGGCCCCTGTTACTGGACGGAAATGGCCTGAATGCAGAGGGAATCTGCAGGAAACGCCGCTGTGGCCAATAACAATTCTGCACATAGGTAAACATCAGAAATGCCGACGGCCTTTTGGGAAGGAAAATTAAAATAGCCAGCATGCAGTTCGCGCAAAGCTGAATCGTCAAAAGACAAGTCTGTGTGCAACAAAATGCACGTCAGCATTGATACAGACATAGTGAATGAGCTCGTTCAGAAAAGCAACGAACGTGTATACCTACTTGGAGCCAAACAGTTGCAACTAAATTGGTCTGAAAGCGGAAAGATCTGAATGCTGTCGAAGATGTGCACAGTCAAGGTTTTATTCATTTCCAGAGCTATAAGGGCAACTAATACCGTGGGCAGTTGACGACTTTTCAATTTCTGTATTATCTTAATAAGTAGAAGTATTTATATTCATTTCAGATGGCATATTGCAGGCACTACGTCAAAAAGCAGTAAAACACTTTGTAAATAAAAAGAAACAACATTGCTTTAACACAATACCGGCTTCTAGCGCTTATTAGTGAGTAAAAAATTATACTTAGGAAAGTTATTTTCCTATCTTCTTCATTTTAATCCAGATAAACCTTTACAGAAATAGCTACATTACACATTTCGTTATAGATACAAAGAGAATAGCGATAGTCAAATGTTTAACAACTGGACGCTATATGCTGCCTTAAAATTCCATATTGTTTCCATGACATCACGAGAAACAACTGAATATCGGAAGGACTTGAGAAGAATCACAAAAGTAACGAAAATCCAACTATCTCGGAAACGACTGATAACATAAAACAGTCATTTTAAATAAATTCTGTGTTTTCAAGAATTCTGTGTTCTTGATTACCAGTTATACAAAATTTCTTCCGAACTAAGTGGACTTCACAAGCTACTCCCAGAAAATTTAAGATATAAACTTTATTTGTAATGTAATTTGTAATCTTTAATTTATGGCATTTTAATGAAAATCTTTAGAGTCATTTTTATAAAATTAAAAATTTCTAAAAATCTTCCATGTAAAGGGTAGTTGGAGGCGGGGGTTTTTCTTGAAAATCTTCGTGTTGCATCTTTGGAAGGTACTGAACCTAAATACCAAGTTTGGTGTTTATCCGACTTTTCATTTTTAGTTTCTACATAGTAGACAAAGTAAAAATCTGATCCGTAACATTTACATTACCATCTCTACCTCTATCGTTTATTAGTGGCTATACAAACTATTCTTACCGAAGTTTATTTTTCTATCTACTACATTTTAATCCAAATAAACCTTTACAGAAATAGCTACATTACACATTTCGTTATAGACACAAACAGAACAGCGATAGTCAAATGTTTAACAACTGGACGCTATATGCTGGCCTTAAAATTCCATACTGTTTCCATGACATCGCGAGAAACACCTGAATGTTGACAGTACTTTAAAGAATGACCAAGAAATGAACAATTCGAACCTTTGATAACGGATATCTCAGAAATGTCTGATACCAAAAACACTAATTTGAAATAAATTGTGTGTTTTAAAGAGATCTACATTTTTTGTGTAGTACGTTTTCGTCTATCAGTTACTGTTTACCAGTTATACAAGATCATACAAAATTCCTTCCGAATGAAGAGGACTTCACAGGCTATTCCCAGAAAATTCAACATATGCACTTTATTTGTCCGTTAAATATCTTTAATATATGGCATTTTTAATTAAAATGATTAGAGCCATCTTTAGAAAATCAAAATGTTAGTAAAATGTTCTATGTATAGGACAGTCTAGGTTGGGGGATTTTCTTTAAAATCTTCGTGTCGCATTGTTATTGAACTTAAATATCAAGTTTCGTATTTATCCGACTTTTGGTTTGAGTTAGTGTTCATAGACACACGCTTTATTTGGATTCAGGGGGCCTCAGAGTGGGGGGAGCAGTTCATGTACCAAACTAGGGGTGAGGCAGGTCAGTTTTCCCTTTTCCGCGTGAATAACTTTGTAGTCAGCTTGCTATGTCCTTGCCCTTCTGTTGAGTCATGACGCTACGGTTTTATCACACCTGCTTCAAAATAGTTTTCTTAATTTTGTTTTCAGATTCTTTAAACAAGAAGATGGAACAAATATATTTTAAATTACTTTTCTAAATTATTTCATTATTATTCTTATACCGGCTTATATCTATGTACAAATTAATGTATAACTTTCTGTGCACTAATTTTAATAAATTAAGTATCTCTTAGTTTTGGTCATTTTAGAGTCATTTTATAGGCAATTTTTTCAAACATTGTTAGGTGATAAATATCCAGGAGTTGGTGATTAGCAAGTTATTCAGAAACCAATTTCTCTCTGTTCCCTAGCGCAACATGCAACTTAGGGGGGGGCAGCATTGTTCTACTGTGGAACAAGCATATCTCCCTTGCTCTTCAATTTATTTTTTATTTCCCTCGTTCTTCTTTTCCCCCAGAAATTCAATCTGATCTGCAGACAAATTTTATTGACCTTTTCACCGAGTCGGTGGTGGAGGTGAAATTGGATTCCTACAGAAATTCGAAATGCCCTTTTCTGCGGCAACCTGCACTTAGTTCAAACCCTCTACTTCCTGCTATAGCTCTACGAAAGGCAAGCAGACTCTCTGCATTAAGCATACGCATCTGTCAAATTTAAAAATCTGTAATTTCAGATCGATCCACTTGAAATTTAGTACATAATTAGGGTTTAAAGTATAATATGTAGACCAAATTTAATGTATATTTTAAATTAGTATCAGAGGTATTAATTTTTGTTGGTATCTTTACTATTTTAAAAAAAACACGATGCAATTATTTTTTTTAAAAAATTAATGTTATATAATAAATTTTCAGATATCATACTAGAATGGGATAAAATAAATATTAATTATGAAACTAAATTCTTTGCTTAAAAATTTACAAAATACTAATATTATTGCTTAATAACTCAAAAACTATGCATGCTCACAAAAATAATTCATCTCAACATTTGTTTATCCTATTAATAACTATGAGGTATACAAAATTCCATTTACTCATACCGAAAACTACATCGTATGAAACAATTCGAAAATTGCAATGTGCTATAAATGAAAACCAGAGAAAGGAGAACTTAAAAATTATAACGCTGAAATAACACTCTTTCTGATTTTATGCTGCTTAAAAGGCACTCAATGCATATAAAAGCCTTCTTTGGTCCTTTTCTCCTCCTCTGCAACTAATTTAGCATTCGAAGATTCTTGAGGCCATCTCTTGAATGGTTGTTCACTTTTATGTTGAAAAAGCTTATCGTTTTTAATTAGAATGCTATAGGACGTTAGGCTTACAGACAGACATTTTAATCGCTATGTGAAGTGCTTTAAAAGGTTGTAGATAAAAAAAAACAACAACATAGAACATGGCTGTAGTGCTTTATAACATTAAAGTCCATATCTATGAATTTTGGCAATTTTTGGGCTTTTTCACAGATGGTATTCTTAAAAAATCTTTGGAAAGTGCAAACTGCTGAAGTTTCGTTGGTCATTTCAGAGATTCCACTAAACACACATGTCTTTTTTATTTATTAAAACAAATACATCGTTCAGAACTAATGTTTTGCAGATTTCGCTGAAAGGAATGGAAAATTTAAACCAGGACATAACATAGAGGTTGACCTAAACGGCTGCTCGAATTAAAAAATCTGTGTTACACTCACATGACTTTCTCTATTCTTGTACAAACTATTTTTACAAACGCTTATTCTCCATATGCTTCATGTTAATCGAGATGTTAATCTTGTTGGTAATTTTCTTGTAGATGCAAGGGGAATTGGTAGACTTTAAGCGATAGTCAAATGTTTTAAGCGCTGGTTCCTATGTGGCGCATTCCATTCTCTTTGTATGTACAGGACATAAAAAATGAATAACGAATTCCCATTTGAGAAAAATTATTGGAAAATTTAAGGGAATAACAAGCAATATCTCGAAAATGGTTCACTCAACAAAAAATGTATATGACATAAATTGTGTATTTTAACGCGATCTACATTGTTTGTGTAGTAAAATTTTGTCTATCTCTTATGGTTTACTAGTTATGCCAAAGTCGTTCACAATGAAGAATACTTTTGGAGATATTCCCAGAAAATTCAAGATATACATTTTATTTGTCATGAAAATATCTTAAACATATGATATTTTAATCAAAATCGTTAGCCATTTTTTAGAAAATTAAAATTTTCGAAAAATGGTACATGTAAAGGGTAATCTGGGGTGGGGGGATTTTCTTGAAAACCTTCATGTCGCATCTCTGGAAGATACTGAACCTAAATACCAAGTTTAGTGTTTATCCGACTGTTCGTTTCTGAGCTATGCTGTTCACAGACAGACACACACACACACACACACACACACACACGTTTCCAAAAATTGTTTTTTTGTATTCAGGGGGTCTCAAAACATGTACTTCCGGTGATATCTCGGTATCGAATTTTTGGGTGGAGTACAATACTTCCCCTACTTACTATACGTAGTAGAGAAAGTAAAAATGAATAACGTATTCCCATTTGAGAAAAAGTATTGCAAAATTTAAGGGAATAACAAGCAATATCTCGAAAATGATTCACTCAAAAAAAGAAAAACGTATATGACATAAATTGTGTATTTTAACGCTATCTACATCTTTTGTGTAGTAAAATTTTGTCTATCTCTTTTGGTTTACCAGTTTATGCAAAAGTCGTTCACAATAAAGAATACTTTTGGAGACATTCCTAGAAAATTCGAGATATACATTTCATTTGTCATGAAAATATCTTAAACATATGATATTTTAATCAAAATCGTTAGAGCCATTTTTGAGAAAATTAAAATTTTCGAAAAAATTTTCCATGTAAAGGGTAATCTGGGGTGGAGGGATTTTCTTGAAAACCTTCGTGTCGCATCTCTGGAAGATACTGAACCTAAATACCAAGTTTGGGGTTTATCCGACTGTTCGTTTCTGAGTTATACTGTTCACAGACACACACACACATGGAAATGTTTCCAAAAATGCCTTTTTTTGGATTCAGGGGGTCTCAAAACATATATTTCCGGTGAAATCTCGGTATCGATTTTTTGGGTGGAATACAATACTTCCTTCACTTACTATACGTAGTAGAGAAAGTAAAAATAAATGAACAATGCGGTAAATGGAAGGTACAGAAAATAATATAAGACAAGAAATAGCACCCAGTGCAAAACAAAATAGTGAACACACAAGTCAGTGAGTGTCTGAGGCAGAATGGGATCACTGAGAAGCAGATCTTGTGGTGGTCTGCGCTTCAACCGAGTTGGCCCACGTGTTCTTGCTCCGAGGCTGTATTCTACTGCTCCCTGCACTTGCTGAAGGTTGGCGAAGAAGGATTTAGAGGCGGTGAGGATGAAGTGGAGCTTTGGTGATAATACGAATTGCTCTGTTTTGTATGATCTGAAAGCGATCGTCTTGCTGGCAGCACCCCAAATGGGAGCTGCATAGGTGGTCAGGGATTGCAAAAGAGATCTGTATAACCCCAAAGATCATTCAAGAGCCAAAGGTGACCGCCGGTGAAATATGACGTAAAGTTGTGAGAGTCTGGCTGAAGCTAAGGTGACCAGAAGTTGCACATGGAAATTCCTGTAAATACGGAGGGAGATCTTGATCTCTGTTTTGCTGGCATTCAGTGAAATGCACCAAGTGGCGAGCCAAGGAGAAAGTAGATCAGTAGAATACTGTAGAGTCGTGATAGCTGTGCGCAGATTGGAATGAGAGTAATAGAGTAGGGTAACGTCAGCATACATAGCTGTATAAGCGGATAATCAATTGGGAAAGTCAGACATGTAGACATTAAAATGAGAGGTGCGATGATGGACCCCTGAGGAACGCCTGTCGTAATGGAAGATCAAATACTACCAATGTGAACAACAACACACTTGTCGTTTAGGAAACTGCAAAGGATTGTAAATACATAATGAGGAAGGCCGATGCGCAACAACTTAAGAAGTAAATCAGCATTCCACACCTTATCGAACGCTTGGGCGATGTCCAAAAATACTGCTGCGGTGTACTGACGAGTTCAAACCCCTGAAAAATGGACTGCGTGAATCTAACAACTGGAGTGTCGTGGAATACTTGGGCCGAAACTCAAACTGGCATGGAAGTAAGAGATTAACCTGACACACGTATGAGGTAAAACGTGGATGTATGACTTTCTCCAAAAGCTTAGACATAGTACGCAATAAACTTATGGGACAGTAGCTTAACCTATTCACCCACTATATCTACGAACCTTTAATTGTTGAGAGAACTGATCGCAACAATGTTTGTTCTAGCTTTCAAATTTGCTCGCAGCGTATTAAATAGTATGTATTAATATTGGTGATGATGACTAGAGCTCGACATTTGTCCTTTTTACTTTCTCTCTATACTACGTATAGTAAGTAGGGGAAGTATTGTATTCCACCCAAAAATTCGATACCGAGATTTCACCGGAAATATATGTTTTGAGACCCCCTGAATACAAAAAAAATATTTTTAGAAACATGTCCGTCCGTCTGTGTGTGTGTGTGTCTGTCTGTGAACAGCATAACTCAGAAACGAACAGTCGGATAAACACCAAACTTGGTATTTAGGTTCAGTATCTTCCAGAGATGCGACACTAAGGTTTTCAAGAAAATCCCCCCACCCCAGATTACCCTTTACATGTAACATTTTTCGAAAATTTTAATTCTCTCAAAAATGGCTCTAACGATTTTGATTAAAATATCATATGTTTAAGATATTTTTATGACAAATAAAATGTATATCTTGAATTTCCTGGGAATGTCTCCAAAAGTATTCTTCATTGTGAACGACTTTTGCATAACTGGTAAACCATAAGAGATAGACAAAATTTTACTACACAAAAAATTTAGCTCGCGTTACAATACACAATTTGTCATATACATTTTTTTTTGTTGAGTGAACCATTTTCGAGATATTGCTTGTTATTCCCTAAAATTTTTCAATACTTATTTTCTAAATGGGAATTCGTTATTCATTTTTTTGTCTTGGATATGCAAAGAGTATTAATTTGTGGCAAACAGAATGGTGCTGCACCTAGCAACCAGCTATTAAGAGATATGTATGTGCTTATATTGCCCTTGCAAATACAAAACAAGGGGAACAAATTAGGCCTTAAGCGATGGTTAAATATTTTTAGAACTGGTCGCTATGTGTAAAATGTAATTCTCTTTGCATGTCAAAAGATCGTTTCTGCAAATGTTTATCTCGATTAATATGAAATAAATGGAGAATAAGAGCTTGTAAAAATAGTTTGTACAAGAGTAGAGAAAGTCATGCGAGTGTAACACATCAGATTTTTTATTCTTTGTTTAGGATCTCAGGCTTTTATATACAAATATTACTGTTCAGGAGGTTATTTATTTATATTATTTATTAATGTGATGTTAACCTTATTATTACAATTAATATTTCGTGCTCTGAGTCAATTAGTTATTGTTGACAACATGTCTGTGGAACACTTCATTCCTTTCCTAACGTCAGCAGTTGCATTGTTTCGTCAAATAAATAAAATAGTAGCTACTTAGCACAATAAAGTGTACGGTAAATGATCAACTACAAAACCACCCTTGGTTTACGACTGGGAAATCGATCGTTTAAGTATTAACTCATCACTTTGTTCATTAATATGATGGTTTTATTGTTTTGTGCTTCCCACGTGGGCGAAAACACATTGACGTTCGCTACTTTCGAGATAAATTTACTGTTTTGGAAGTTGAACATTGTTGTAAACGTAGAGTAAATCACTATTGGGATTCACAGGGTCGTCGCAGAAACAAACAATGAAGTAATAAAGCTATAAACGGATTATAATTCCATTAGCTTCACTTTATAATGTTGCGTTCGATGTTTTTTCGCTACATTTCAATCCCACATTATTTGTTTTCAGGAACGCAGTAACCTTCAGAAATGTTGAAATATCAACGTCTTCAACGAGCACTTTTAACATGGAGTAACAGAACCACAATTGACTTTCGGCTGCGAAACAAAAAAATCTGATGTGTTACATTCACATGCCTTTCTCTACCCTCTACCGTTTATTAGTGGGTATACAAACTATTCTTACTAAAGCTTATTTTTATATCTACTATGTTTTAATCCAAATAAACCTTTGCATAAACAGCTACATTACACATTTCGTTATAGATACAAAGGGAACAGCGATAGTCAAATGTTTAACAACTGGACGCTATATGCTGGCCTTAAAATTCCATACTGTTTCCATGACATCGCAAGAAACAACTAAATGTTAACAGGACTTTAACAGAATGACCAAGTACTGAACAATTCGGACTTTTAATACAGGATATCTCAGAGTTGTCCTCCGTAGTGTAGTGGTTACCATGCTAGCCTCTAGTTCCCGAGGTCGCGGGTTCAAACCCGGCGGAGGGCGATGGATGTTTTCAGGTGTAAAAGTCCTTAGCATGGCTTCCTTTGAAAGGGAAGTAAAGCCGGTGGTCCTGTGTCGTAGATTTACGGCACGTAAAAGAACCTCAAGCCTGATAAAGAGGCCTCTGAGCAAAATTACCGGTCTTTCACGCCCAATATAGAATGGGACGCTAAGGACCACAGCAGTTAAAGAGTGTCCATAAATAAAACTAAATTTAATTTAATTTGGATATCTCAGAAATGGCTTATGCCTCAAGAAAAAACGTATTTTAAATAAATTGTGTGTTTTAAAGAGATCTACATTTTTTGTGTAGCACATTTTCGTCTATCACTTAATGTTTACCAGTTATACAAGGTTATACAATGTTCCTTCCGAATGAACAGGCTTCACATGCTGTTCCCAGAAAATTCAAGATATACATTTTATTTCTAATATAAATATTTTTAGAAAATCAAAACTTTAAAAAATGTTTCATGTAAAGGGTAATTTGGGGTGAGGGATTTTCGTGAAAATATTAGTATCGTATCTTTGGAAGACACTGAAGTTAAATACCAACTTTGGTATTTATCCGACTTTTCGTTTTAGAGTTGTGCTGTTCACAAATACACACACAAGCACACGCGCGCGCGGACCTTTTTCTGAAAATGCCTCAAAACATATATTTCGGGTGCAATCTTATATAAAATTTTTCGGTGGAATACAATACTTCCCCTAGTTACTCTACGTAGTGGAGAAAGTAATTTTTTTTAATTCAAGGGACCTCAAAACAGGTATTTGCGGTCAAATCTCAGTGTTGAATTTTTGCGTGGAATGCAACAGCTTCTATACCTACTATGTACGTGGCAGAAAAAGTAAACAGCAATTGAAAGTGAGGTCCAGTTCGTATTTGTATTAACTAACTACAGCTAAACAAACCATATACACAAATAAACCTTTTATTAATAAAATTCACTAGTTTAATGTCATTCATTAAAAGAATTTTTTAATGATTTATTAGATATCATTACTTTACCTAAAGCCTCGTCTTTATATTAGGACGAAATATATCGTTACACGTGTAAAAGCGTTCAGAATCAACAATTTTTCGCTTTAATTACCTCGTTGTTACTAGACCTACTAACAATACAAATGTTAGCTGTTTCAGTAAAACTTGAAACAAATGTTAATAATTCCCGATTTATTTAATAACCAGCTTTAATCAATAACGACTGCTGAATATAAATTTTGAGTTTTCACAAAATGTTAGAGTCAGACAACCCTGAAAATGTGAAATAGCAAGTGCTGCATAACACTAGTCTGCATTTTCAAACTTTTTTCAGATGATTTCTTAAAAGTAGGTGTTCTTGAATCAAGTTTTTGTGCTGATTCCAGAAATAACTTCCGTTTCTTTCTATCACGTCAGGTTTTTACACAAAATAAGAAGTAATGTCTTGACAATTTTACTAATGAGCGTAGAAAAGTATTCAAAAACCATTTCACACAAGGTAAGGTTTTATTCAAGAAACATTTTAAGAATACTCTCAAGAACTCCCCTAATTTATTTCATGACTACATTTTAACAAAACAAGAAGCCAAAGTGTTTCATTTAATTTTTTTCAAACTTTCTCTTCTTTGACTTCCTTGCAGATCCTTGAAGATGACTGTCCCTCCTCAGCATCCAACAGTAGCCGGCCATCATAGTTTCATTCCATCTCCCCTGGTACCTCCTCTCCATTTCCTTAATATCTTGGTGAAAACGTTCACCCTGCTCTTCACTATAATGTCCCAGAAAGTAGTCGATATGTGAATGCACCTTTACACTCATGTTACAACCCATCTTCTTGAAATTTTCCAACATTGTTTCGACAATGGCCTTGTAATTAGGATCTTTGTTATTGCCTAAGAAGTTTTCAGTAACTGATCGTAAGGCGTTCCATACTTCTATTTCTCTCTCATTCATTGTCTTCTTAAAATCTTCATCCTTCATCAATTTCTTTATTTGAGGACCAACAAAAATTTCAGCCTTTAATTTGTCTTGTGTAATGAAGGGAAATTTCTTGTAAAGGTACTCGAAGCAGGGTCCATCCTGTGGTAGAGCCCTTGCAAATTGCTTCATCAAGCCCAATTTTATGTGTAGTGGCGGAAGCAATATCTTTATATCTCTATATTTTTGAAGTAAATTGTGAAAAAACTGTACGTGATAGAAAAAAACTAAAAACAGTTCTGAAATCAGCATAAAAATCTGATGTGTTACATTCACATGACTTTCTCTACTCTTGTACAACCTATTTCATATTAATCGAGATAAACATTTGCAGAAACGATCTTTTGACATGCAAAGAGAATTACATTTTACACATAGCGACCAGTTCTAAAAATATTTGACTATTGCTTAAGGCGTACTATGTTCCCCTTATTTTGTATTTACAAGGGCAATATAGAAATACAGTAGCCTTTAAGCACACACATATATCTTAATAGCTGGTTGCTAGGTGCAGCGCCATTCTCTTTGCCGCAGATTAATACTCTTTGCATATCCAAGACAAAAAAAATTAATAACGAATTGAGAAAATAAGTATTGAAAAATTTAAGGGAATAACAAGCAATATCTCGAAAATGGTACACTCAACAAAAAAAAATGTATATGACATAAATTGTGTATTTTAACGCGATCTACATTTTTTGTGTAGTAAAATTTTGTCTATCTCTTATGATTTACCAGTTATGCAAAAGGCGTTCACAATGAAGAATACTTTTGGAGACATTCCCAGAAAATTCAAGATATACATTTTATTTGTCATGAAAATATCTTAAACATATGATATTTTAATCAAAATCGTTAGAGGCATTTTTGAGAAAATTAAAATTTTCGAAAAATGTTCCATGTAAAGGGTAGGCTGGGGTGGGGGGATTTTCTTGAAAACCTTCGTGTCGCATCTCTGGAAGATACTGAACCTAAATACCAAGTTTGGTGTTTATCCGACTGTTCGTTTCTGAGTTATGCTGTTCACAGACACACAGACACACACGGACATGTTTCAAAAATGCTTTTTTTTGGATTCAGAGAGTCTCAAAACATATATTTCTGGTGACATCTTGGTATGGAATTTTTGGGTGGAATACAATACTTCCCCTACTTACTATACGTAGTAGAGAAAGTAAAAAAATGAGTCAGAATCACTTAGTAGTTTTCAGTCATCCGATATCATGCAGACTAGTGTAATAGTTATGATAATGAATAAATTGTAACTGCAGCCACTCACAACAATAATAAATAATAATGCAAAAGATGCCTGACAAAAGAAAGGGTTGTTTTCTGGATGTTTGTTGTTGTATACAACATTTGCAAGCACTGCATTTTAGGCCAAGAACGAAGTAACGTGTGAATTAAATTGTAGTTGAGATTATGGATGGTCTGGAATAAGCGGGAGAAGTTCCCGTTCTCGTGCACGTTACCTGTTTCTGCCGTAGTGACATTAAAGTAACATTGTAGTGATACCATGGAAACACAGCCCGGGAGAACTTCATGCACGCCTTCAAGTGTGCACGACCCGTATGTATTTGACTCATAAGGTAATTAGAAAGAACACCAAAAGGAATATACATAACCAATAATAAATATATCAACATTGATTCTGACGACATTGTATTAATTGCAAATTCTGAAAATGAATTACAAAAATCAATCCATCTTGTAAATATATTTGGAAAGGATTATAATTTTAAGATATCAATAAATAAAACGAAGAAAATGGCATTCCATGGGAAATACCCAGTAAGATGTAAAATAGTAATTGAAAATTGGGTTTTGGATCGAGTTTAGCATTTCAACTATTTAGGAAGTTATAATACTTTTAACCACCATAAGGACACAGACATTAAATTACAGAAATATCAGAGTATCTGCGGTACTATAAGCAGAACATTAAAAATTACACGGAGGGAAACAAAAATTAAATTTTATAAGGCGATGCCTCTACCTGTTCTATTATATGACAGTGAATCCTGGGTACGAGGAGAAAAGATTGCAGTCATCTTCAGGCTGCAGAAATGAAATTTTTACGAACAGTTAAAGGTTGCACTAAATTGGACAGCATCCCTAATAAAGTAATTAGGCAAGAACTGAATGTTTTTGCAGCGAAGAATAAACTAGAAGAACAAAAACAAAAATGGAAAGAGCATTTGGAAAGAATGGACGAAAGAAGGATTACAAAGATAGCCTTACAATACAAACCTATAGGAAAGAGGGACATAGGAAGGCCAGTTAGAAGATGGAATTGAGGCCGGAACAGGTCGATAGGCCTAATCTTTGAAAGGCAGAAGAAGAACAAGGTATTTATGTCATACCAGTCACGCAGGCGCAAAAGCTCCTTAAAACGTATACAAGACAGGATACGCTACCGACCCTGTTGCCATGTTTCATCGAGTTTAGAGGAGCAGCGCGGTTGATTTAAACGCCGTAGATTTTAAATTGCCGCATATACGCTAAGTTTAATGTCATTCAAACACAAGATAACTGATAAATCCGCAATATGTCAAACGTTAGGGTGTTCACGTGCCCTAATACAGTAGCAACCGCATTAAATCTACTCCTGTTTCCCTCAGAATGAATAATCATACACTGAATCACCTTTAGCAATCGCGCAGCACAACACAGCGCACAGCAATGTTTTATTTGATAACGTCCTCAGGAACAGGGGGCATAGCATTGCACAAAGCTTTCACTCAACCTGGCATCAACTTAACTTTTTGATTGTACACACAATTTATGTACACTACATGCTTGAAGTTCGTCCTTTCCATTCTACATTGTATCACTGACCTTCCTTCTAACCTTTGACTCTAGTTCTGAGCTC
Source organism: Deroplatys truncata (assembly GCA_030765065.1). Lineage (NCBI taxonomy): Eukaryota > Metazoa > Arthropoda > Insecta > Mantodea > Mantidae > Deroplatys > Deroplatys truncata. The sequence continues at coordinate 12,790,401 of CM060979.1, forward strand.
GGTTCACCTGAGCCACGTTGATTGTGTTACATGTCGATCAATAATGTTCCTTATGTGCCCATTATTAACTAGCGCAGTCGACCGCCAAGAGTGTATTCCTTTTGTGTGCTTTTAATCGTCCCAATCTCCTGACGATGGAGTTGGGGCAGTATTTTTAACACTTAAATAATATCAGTCTAATTATATAATAAAAAATCTGATGTGTTACACTCACATGACTTTCTCTACTCTTGTACAAACTATTTTTACAAACGCTTATTCTCCATATGTTTCATGTTAATCGAGATGTCAATCTTATTGCTAATTTTCTTGTAGATGCAAGGGGAATTGGTAGGCTTTAAGCGATAGTCAAATATTTTAAACGCTGGTTGCTATGTGGTGCATTACATTCTCTTTGCATGTCCAGGACATAAAAAAAATGAATAACGAATTTGAGAAAAAGTACAAGTATTGGAAAGTTTAAGGGAATAACAAGCAATATCTCGCAAACGGTGCACTCAACAAAAGAAATGTATATGACCTAAATTGTGTATTTTAACGCGATCTTCATTTTTCGTGTAGTAAAATTTTGTCTATCTCTTATGGTTTACCAGTTATGCAAAAGTCGTTCACAATGAAGAATACTTTTGGGGACATTCCCAGAAAATTCGAGATATACATTTTGTCATGACAATATCTTAAACATGTGATATTTTAATCAAAATCCTTAGAGCCATTTTTGAGAAAATTAAAATTTTCGAAAAATCTTCCGTGTAAAGGGTAATCTGAAGTGGAATATATTTTTAGGTAGTTGATTGGAAGATGCTTCATGTTTATCTGCACCACGTATGGGAGCCAATTTGTCGCGGTCACTTCGTGTTATCTTATTTCTGAGCGCCTGTTATTGTTTTACTACTTTGAATGTTGGGTTCATTGTCCTCCGGCTAGCTATTATATCTCGGTCGAGCAAATCTCTTAAACAAGGTGTGTAAACGGAAAGGATTTGTTACTCAAAGATAACACTGATAAAAGAATTTGTTTTTACAGTTTTATTATCGTCACAATTAATTACGTTCACATATTGACTTTTGATACACGCCAGACTGAAACTGTTATATTTTCTAATATCACTATAATCACTTATTTACTGCACATTATTAATTCGCGTATTTCACATTTATAACTAACTTTACGACGCGAGAGATTAATCACTTATTTACTGCACATTATTAATTCGCGTATTTCACATTTATAACTAACTTTACGACGCGAGAGATTTTGTAGAATTGCGCGACGATTCTCTTAAACTTTGTGACGTATAACCCACGAATACTTGTGTGACGTGTAATGCACAAATGTTTCTGTTGGACTCAGCGACGTGTAATGCGTGGATGATTCTGTTGAACTGGACAATACTTGCCTCTGGCGTTAGCTTTTTATACTCCCACACCCCGATATGCCAAAACATTATAACAGAGCTGCTATGGGTTAATAAAACGCGCCAACATTAGCGTCTATTTTTATATCCAATCAAAATTACGAAAACATATGCTCTAGGGAAGAAATTCCCTCCATTTCTCAGAAAAGCGCGCCAATCTGACGTCATTTGCTTGTCTCTAATAATTGATAAACAACTCACCCCCTCGCTCATTGTTGCCCGCTCTTATTGTCAGTTTCAGTGAGGCCGTGTAAACTTATTTCCTAACAATGCTTATAATTAACAAACATCTCAAATCAATGTCATACAATAATGCTTATTTACACTACAATCACTCTGGCATTTACATTATTGTGATATAAATTACTGCCACAAATCTGGGGTGGGGGGATTTTCTTGAAAACCTTCGTGTCGCATCTCTGGAAGATACTGAACCTAAATACCAAGTTTGGTGTTTATTCGACTGTTCGTTTCTAAGTTATGCTGTTCACAGACAGACACACACACGGACATGTTTCCAAAAATGTTTTTTTTTGGATTCAGGGGGTCTCAAAACATGTATTTCCGGTGAAATCTGGGTATGGAATTTTTGGGTGGAATGCAATACTTCTCCTACTTACTATACGTAGTAGAGAAAGTAAAAATGGCAACAATAGCAACAATGTTTGTTGATTTCTCCTGTTACCGCCAAAACACATAACCTCAATCACATAAAGGTAAAGGATTAAGTTGGAACGACTCAAATAAAGTGCGATTGATAATAGATTTATTTTTAGAATTTTGAAAATAAATGTCGTTAAATGTAAGAAACCTGATAAAATATTGTAGTAAACAGGTTATAAAATACTAAGTTTCAATAACTCGGGAGTATTATTATTATTGTTGTTGTTATTATTATTATTATTATTAGAGGTTAACTTTTGTAACTTGTATCCGGAATAATTAATTTAATTTTCAAAAGCTGTAGCCATGCGAATAATTTCGAATCAGTATCATTTTTACATCAAACCGTTTTTCTTTGTGATTTATGAAACTAAGAACTCATCTAATATAAACTTCAAAAGGCTACATAATAACTCCCAGGTAATTTGATCGTATACCAGCAGTGAATAATAACAAATGCGTGTCCGACCATATTTCATTCGCTTCCCTTCAACATCAGTTCTGAATAAATATTCGACTAAGGTCGTGGAAGGGAGCGAATTTACTCAATAAGCAGGGATATTGACCTTTATTCAAATGCACCGGAGAGTGATTCGATTTCGCCAATAAAAGAAACGGTCCGAAGACCACTATTTCCAGCTGAAAAAATTCAATTTCCTATTCCTTCCCCCTTCTTTTCTTTTATTTGATCGATGCGCACTTTATCTTTCGATCGCAATTTGGGTGAAAGGGAAGAAAGAAATAATGGATGCATGGAGAAGACAGATCGCTGGTTCTCTTTACGAATCTTCTGTCTGCTTAGAAGAGATTAAACGCAAATATTACTTGCTGTAAGCGAAAAGAAAGGACCAATTCAGTCACCACGGGCAGCAAATTCATTGCAGCTGCTTCCAAAATTGGGTAGAAAGCATTGTGGGACTTACTTCATTCCCATCAGCACGACTGAAACACAGTTCTTGAATTTGTACCATATTCAGTTAACACAGATTTCAAAGTTATCTAACCCTGTTCTATACACGAGGGCAGTCCCAGAAGTACCCGACCTGATGTATATATAGCGGTTGTTGTTTCAAACAAGTACCAACCTTATAAAGCTTAAGTTTGAAGTTTGACGATGACACGTTGTTTATTAATTGTTTGGCAGCCATTAATAGTGAACTCTCTCAGCAAATTTGTAAACATGGATAAAACTGGCCATCGTTATGTGACACAATACTTTCATTTAAAAGGTCTTAGTCCAACTAATATTAAAGCTGAGCCAGGTTCTACTCTGGGGGAGTCTGCTCCTTCGTTTACAACAGTAAAATATTGGGTGGCAGAGTTTAAGCGAGGTCGTATAAGTTGCCAAGACGAGCATAGCAGTGGTCGACCAAATGAGGTGACCACGTCAGAAATTGTGAAGAAAATCCATAAAATGGTATTGGATGACCGTGGACTGAAAGTGCGCGAGCTAGCAGACATCGTAGGCATTTCAAAAAGTGCTGTACATCGCATACTGACTGAAAATTTAGACATGAGAAAGCTGTGCGCAAGACGGGTGCCGCGTTTACTCACAATGGAACGAAAACAGCGTCGTGGGGATGTTTCAGTGGAGTGTTTGGCGATGTTTCGCTGCAATAAAGCAGAGTTTTTGCGTGTATTCATAACCATAGATGAAACATGGGTCCGTCACTTCACACTTGAGACGAAGGAACAGTCAAAACAGTGGATTGAAAGGGGAGAATCAGCTCCAAAAAGGCGAAGACAATTACATCTGCAGGCAAGGTCATGGCGTCAGTTTTTGGGATGCGCGTGGAATAATTTTCATTGATTATCTTCAAAAAGGAAAAGAAATCAATGGCAAGTATTATGCAAACTTATTGCAGCGTTTGAATGATGAAATCAAGCAAAAACGGCGAAAAAGAAAGTTCTGTTTCATCAAGACAATGCACCAGTTCACACATTCATTATTGCCATGGCCAAAATCACTGAATTAAAGTTCGAATTGCTTCCTCATGCACCCTATTCGCCAGAGTTAGCCCCTCTTGATTATTTTCTGTTTCCAAAGTTGAAGCAATGGCTTGGTAGTAAAACATTTGCTAGCAATGAAGAGGTGGAGTTTGCAGTTGATGGCTACTTTGCAGAATTCGACGGTTCTCACTATAAACAGGGTATCGAAGCTATTGAACATCGCTGGGAAAAGTGTATCGAGCTGAAAGGAGACTAAGTAGAGAAATAAACAGGTTTTTCCCAAAATTTTTGTTTTTTCTTTGTTAGGTCGGGTACTTCTGGGACAGCCCTCGTAACCTTGCACCGTATATGCCACGTGTACTAGTCACCTCTCATTGCCTGCCACCGTGGAATACGACGCAAACCAATTCCTTATTTAATACTATCATTTATCTTAATGTATTCGAAGCTAGTTCTCAAATTTACATTTTTATAACCTCATGGATAAAATATTTTACGTGAGTTAATATTACGTTGTCTCATAAGCAGTGCCAGTTTTTAAATTCGGTATTTTACAAGATAGAATTGGTTTTCTTTGGTTCGCCAGTGCTATTTACAGGCTATGGCCAGTATTGCGAGAATGTGTCAGTCGTCATTTGTTAATACACAATCACAAAATGGCAGTTACAAAGTTTGAGGTTAGAGTCCTTCTAAAGCACTACTGCTGCCGAGGCTTGAAAAATATGTGAAGTGGAAGGAGAAAGTGTCGTTAGTGAGTGTGTGGCACAACGGTGGTTCCAACGTTTCAACACTGGAGAAGAAAACACTAAAGATTTACCACGTTCTGGAAATCTAAATTATGGGATATTGAGAATACACGTAGAGTTTTGGAAGAAAATCCGAAACAAAAGTACTGGTAGGCTGTCAGAAGAACTGTAAAACAGAAGCTGTATATCTGTACCTCATGAATTGACACCTCAACAGGCTCAACGTAGAGTAAATATCTGTCGTCAGCTTGTCCGTAATCCCATGGATGATAGATTTATCAGGAGAATTGTCACATGTGATGAAAACTAGGTCTATTACCGCAACCCTGACGACTCCAAACTGCGGTTCAGTCCCCGTCAACCTGGCAAAGCCATCGTTAAAAAAATCAGTTCGGTCCCAAAGTAATGAGTTTCTGGTGGAATTTTGAAGAAGTGATTCACTGGGAGTTTGTTCCAAACGGGCGTGCAGTCAATGCGGATCTTTATTCTCAACAACTGGAACGAGTTCATGAAATTTTGAGACAGATACTCAGCATTAGTTAACCGAAATAGAGTTCTCTTGAAGCAGGACAATGCCACACGCTATACTGCACAAACAACCATGACAAAAATTCAGGAACTGGAAGGAGTCGAACTGCTACCACACCCAGCATACAGCCCGGATCTTGCGCCTTTAGATTACCATCTGTTTCGATCCATGGCCCATTTCGAAAACATTGAAGCTGTGGAAGTGTCTCTTGGCGAATTCTTCGCAACAAAAACCAGAGAATGGTACCGTTGCAGGATAATAAACGTCGGCGAAAGTTGGCTAAAGGCCATAGAATGTGATGGTCTCTACTTTAAAGAGTAGTTTAATTTGTTGTCAGGAAACGTTCCAAATAAAGTTTTTGCTTAAAAACCAACATTACTTATGACACACCATCTAAATTATCAACAAATAGGTAGGTGGATCCTTCAGTTTAAACGTGCCTCTCAGGATGACGATAGTACGTGTGGCTTGTTTTAATCGCCTGACTTTGCACTGCACGGAGTTGTTTCTGACACATCGCCGTTCAACGTGTACACTGTGTCAATTTAAGACTTGTCTGCGTCTCAGGGACGGAGCTCGATGAGGGTACTTCCGTGAGTGCGCGGGACGGCCAGGTTTTGTTCACAAAACTGCGTATATTCTCGTAGTAGTTATAATGGGGAACACAACTAAAATGACAAAAAAGTCCGAGAAAATAATTCATATACGAGATTTCGAACACAGTGTTTCAGAGTGTTTCAACAATGAAAATTTGTTACAAACACAATGCCATGCTTACTGCAGCAGTCTTAGCTCTGTGGTAGAGGGTTCCTGAGGTTGCAGGTTCAAATGTCCGTACAGCTTTCCCTCCTTTCATTTTAAATATATGAGTAAACATGTAACAGATTTTCTTCCATTTTCATATATGTGCCGTTCATTTAGTTGTCTGTCACACCGGTGGTTGGCAACCATCCATGGCATTAATTTATCGGATTGGGAGGGGGTTTCATGCGCAGCCAATTTAATTTTATAACCACAAATTTCACCATTATTGTAATTATATTTGCAAGTAAAATAAAGCAACACCAGCAATATTATTTAATTACAGTAAAATTAGTTGTAAAGACCAAATGATAATGATCCACTACAGAGAATCGAACTCGAGCTGCTTGTGTAGTAGTAGTAGTAGTTTAACAGCTGCTCCACGCCAAGCACAAATCATTTTTTTCCCAGTGGAGGAGGAAATAATTTAATCACTTACCCCAGTCCCGATGGGAGTCGTGACTGAGAGTGTGGGACTCACCGATATTCGGCATACCCACTGAAAACTCCTCCACCGGAAGTCAAGGAAGAGGAAGATGCAGTACCGCAGTATTGCACCTGCGAATTCATGGTGACAGTGTATTGGCCGGCCACAAGGGCCTAAGTCGGGCGAAGGAAGGTGCCAGGACGCAAGCATGACCGAGGCCCTGCTTGCACCCTTGGGAATTCAGGAGAGAAGTGTGAAGGAAGATTATGAGTGAGTGTGGTGGTGGAAAGCAAGCTGGACTAGGCCCAGGTCACCGCCAAGTCTAGTTGTAGTGCCTTGGGTGCCGAGCGCCGCCTCGGGAAGCTGCGTCCGGCCTCTCTGGTTGGTTAGTAGTCTGTTGGTGATGAAGTTTCTTCATGAAGAGCGACAGTTCATCCGTGAAGACATTTGTTAGTGTTGTCCTGAGTTCAGCCAATTGATCGGTGAACTGCGTAGTGGTTGGTGTAGTCGGTCGAATGATTGTTTCGATTGTATTTCTTGGATCGTCTCGCTGTACTCCTCCAAGGAGGCCAGCTTGGTGGTGATGTTGAGTAGCTCTGCCTGCGCATCCTCCAGCTTCTGCAGGATTTCAGGCGAGGGTTGTGTAGAGAAGTTGGTTGCTACGGTTACATGCGTGCCTACAGCAGCAGAATGCCTGTTCTCCATGACGCGGTCATGGCAGTGACAACTGCTGCTGCCGTACAGGTACCTTGGCCTTCTGCTGCGACGATGATGAGCGGCTGTGTGGATGCAGCGGACAGCAAGCTTGTCCGGTGAAGTGGTCGTGTCTCCAGCAGGTTGCGCAGAAGCGGCGGCGACGAGTTAGATCGTGCTGCTGGCAGACAGACGTCAGATTGGGTGCCCCACAGTAGTGGCACCGTGGCGAAGCAGTACATCCTACTTCCGTGTGCCCGTAAAGGCAGCAGCGTCGGCAGGGTGGTGTCCAGGTTGAGCGGCTTGGCTCGATCTTAAGGCATTTGCCCAAGAAGTGCAGTCCGTCGGTAAGGGCAGCGTCATAAGGAGCCTTTTCCCGAAAGAAAAGGCGCACGAGCGGTGTTCCTTGATTGAATCCTAGTAGCCTCCAAGGCTGATGGCCAAAGGTGTTGTACGGAGCTTAGGATGGTCTGCGTCGATAGTTGCTGGTGAACGCTCACAACCACAGCGCTGGGTTTGGCCTTCCCCAGGTGAGGCTCCGTCGAGTGGTGCTCTGTCGTCAGCGACTTCACAGTGGTGTGGAGAGTCTAGTTCCCGCAGTGAAGTGTTCACCGATGCCGGTGAGCGAGGCGTTGGTGGCGAGCTGGGATTGCCAGCTGCGGCGGAGAGATCGGCGGAAGTCTCTGCTGCTACTGCAGGCCTGCGTTGTCTTCTTCTTCCCATGGTGCTGGAAGCTCCTGTCGACTCGAAGGATCCAGGCGAAGTGAGCAGAAACCAGTGTCTTGTGGCTTGTATTCAAGAGTTAGCGAAAGCGGCGCACAGCAACTGACGGTTGTGAACCACATGCTCTCTAGAAGGGACTTTGAAACGATTTAACTGCTCAAAAGACCAGCCACTTTTAGTTTGACCGAGTGTACAATTGAAGAACTAAAACAGTCAAGTGTCAGTGTTTGACAAAAATTCTTAAATTAAGCGTGGCGTACGAAATAATTTGGAACTTAAATCGAGAAGAGCTCGTTATTTCTTGCAACCACCTTAACATATACGAATGCACAGTACGAGGCGCGTTCCTAAAGTTTTCGACCTGACTCGGAAATATCATGTAGATGGCCAAATTACGATGACAGTTGTTAAGTATAATCCTGAACTTGGTGGAGGGCGATGGATTTTTTCGGGCGTAAAAATCCTTAGCATGGCTTCCTTCGGAAGGGAAGTAAAGCCGGTGGTCCCGTGTCGTAGATTTACGGCACGTAAAAGAACCTCAAGCCTGATAAAGAGTAAATTACCGGTCTCTCACGCCCAATATAGAATGGGACGCTAGGGGCCACAGCAGTTACACAGCGCCCATAAATGAAAGTCAATTGATTTAGATGACGCGCTGAAAAGTTTCAACGCGTAAGTGTAGTCACTTGGACTTACAGTGGATATTAAAGGATTCGTCTGCTTCCTTGTTGACGATTATGAAGTGGGCTGCTGAATTTAAGCGTGGTCTTACATCCATTCACGATGACGAGCGCTAAGGACGTCCCAAAGCTGTTACGATCGACCAGATTGCGACAATAATGCCGTACTCATTCAAGGTACCCGCGTTGGCCGACATTGCAAAGACCTCGATAGGCCGTTCCACTACATTTTACACCACGTTTTGTGTGTGAGAAAGCTTTATGCTCGATGAATGCCATGTTGGTACAATGGACCAAACACTACTCGAATGAGCATTTCTCGGGAGTCCTTCCACTTGTTTCAGCTCAATTCCAGTTAGTTTCTCCCACGTTCCATACCAGATGAAACATGGATTCATCACTACACGCCAGAGACGAAGGAGCAGTCCAAACAGTGGATAACAACAGGTGAAACTGTACCAATGCAAGAAACACCATGGCTGCGATTTTCTGGAATGTGGTTCTCGTAGACTACCTCCAGAAGGTCAGAACCATCATCGCGAAGTACTAGGGTTCACTACTGGACCAATTGAAGGATGTTACACAGGCTAAACATTCACACTGTAAGAAAAAGGTCATCTTTTATCGCGATAATGCACCCTCACACACCTCTGGTGCAAGACATTCGCTTCCAAATCACCGGATTTGGTTGCCAGAGATTACTTTTTGTTCCCAAACCCAAAGAAATTGCTGTGTGGACGAAGATTGACATCAAATGGTGAGGTTGAAGCTGTGACAGACGCTTACTTTGTGCAGTTGGACAAATCTTATTTTACTGAGGTTATCAAAAAGTAGAAAAGTCGTTGGAGTAAATGTATTGATTTACAAGGTGACTACGTTGAAAAAAAAAACAAGGACATTTTAAATCTTGTGTAGAACGTTTAGAATGCCCCTCAAATCGTACAGTAATATCTCTCTTATACAAGTGAGTACACGTAGAACATAGCAACCTTATGCTTAATAAAAGATGTATCTACCAGCTGCATGTTTTGTTTCTGTTTGTTACTAGCTTACTAACTAGTTTCTGGGCACCTAGAGTATAGCTGAGAAAAATCTGACGTGTAAACACACTCACGACTTCTCAACCAATTAGCAAGCATCCTTTATAATTATACTATTCGTATAAAAACGTACTTCCCCCTTTCACTTTACGATAATCATGGTAAATGTTTGCCTAGAAATGGTCTCAAATAAGGCAAAACGGACTTGGTTGCATGCACGATGCGAAAACAAAACACAACTGTTTACATCACAAGCCAGCTTTTGTTACTAATGAGTCCATGCGGGAAAAAATATAAGAACCGCATCACAGTTGAATTAAAATACGTAGCAGCATAGCCAATGCTACAAAAATGTTATTTGCCACAATTTGAATATTTCGATGCGATCTACATTTTCTTTGCAGCACGTTGTCGTCTTCCACTTGTGGTTTTTAAGTTTTACAATCTTGAGTGAGAATGGTGAGGGCTTCAAAGGCTATTCAAAGGTAATTAAGATACATACACGGTGTTCCTCAATTGCCGACCAATTTGTTCATATAGGTAACCCTAATGACAAGATCAGGGATGATAAAATATCTCTACTGTCTTATTACATTACGTAGGACTGTTTAAAAGCGTTGTTCTGATATTGCTAACAGTGTTAACACCGGCAAGTGTATTTGGTATACTAACATTTAGTTCTGATTCTTACATCGATATACTGTTTGTGTATTATAATATTTATAATATGAATACTAATGAACGAATATTATTAAATATAATTCAATAAATGGACTTGGGAAATCAATGAGGAAAGAAATTAACTTGAGACTACATAATGTAATAGCAAAACCAACATAACTACATGGAACTGAGACATGGGCCTTAAGAAAGGAGGAGAATAGAGACTTCGGAAACGAGATTTCGAGATCGTTGATAAAGTAAGAAGTGCAAACATAAGGAAGGAGTTAGGGATAAAATCAACCGTAGTAGACGATGTTATACAATATCAAGAAAACTGGTACAACCATTTGCGGCCGGTTTCACCAACAGATGCTAAATATTAACACATTGTTAAACTGATTTAACACAAATTCTGTTTCATCAAACAATGTTAACTTTAACAATATGTTAAAATCGGTGTTAAGTTAACATCCCCATACCCCTGTGTTAAGGCGTTTAGCAAATGTTAGAAATTGGAAAATGGCTGCCGCAAACCAAGCCGTTGTTGCGAGTTTGCTACAATTGACATTTTTGAATGCCATTCCTAACAGAAGAGTATTCGTACGTCATAATAAATTTGAAACCCTCAAAAAAGAGAAATTTTTAAAGCAATATAGACTGTCCAAGGGGACATAAACATGGTTTTATGGTAAATACGAGAGGTTAGAATACTACCAACAGAAGTATACCTCTTTCTCCTATGAAGTGTTTATTAGGTACTTAGATTTAATGCTACTAACATTTTCATTTACTTGTGATTATGTTGGAATTTCCAAAACTACCGTTTGTGGGTTTACCCGGAAGATTTCCAAAGCAATTGATTCAAGAAGCAAACAGTATTTTTCGGGTCTGCTTGATAAATCAGCGATAACACGTTTTCGTCCACTTTAGTTTCAATGCAGTATCCACCACGAGTTTTAAACCGTCTTATACGTTCTTCGCAACTAACATTTCTGGTGCTGCACTTTATGTTAGCGTAAAATTGTCGTAGTTGCTTACTGGACTTGAGGGAAACGCGTTCGCTCCAATTAAATTACGTGTGGATTTTGTTCCAGGCTGCAATCCTATCCTTTAATATAAGAATGTCAGTTTTTTCGCACTTGGCAATATGTCTGTACTTACTAACAGATGTTAATTAACGCGTTTCAAAGCGTGAAACATTTATTTTAGTTGCCATCGCGATTCTAACCCCAAACAACCGGGAACATCACATGGCCATTACCATGAATGTAAATAGTTGGCTACTGACACAGCGAGCGCGGCGATACGTAGACAAAAGTGCATCGGAGTATTATCAGAAGCAGTGTAGTTCGGCCACCGCCTTCTCGAAAGCTGGCGTTCACAGTTGTCTTTGACGTTAACAACATGTTAGCTAACAATTTGCTGTAAAAGCTTGATGAAACGCAAAAGTTTTAACCTTATGTTAAACTTTGAACAACTAGTTAACAAACAAGAGGTTAGAGTATTTTTAACATCGGTTGGTGAAACCGGTCCTCAAAATACAAAAGCAAGCCTTTTACATCAATCAACAGGTAGAGGAGATATAGGACCGCCAAGGACGAGATAGGAAGACCAATTTTCATAATCTTTAATGCGGAACAGGACAAATATAGAATCCTTGATATTGTAGAAGAAGAATACTGGTGTAATATTCCGTCTCGTATTACAGTATAATAAATCAAACATCTGAAGGTGACCTGTTAGGTAACTGCTCTTTGACCTGCATATCCGTATATATTTTTACTTTCTCTACTACGTATAGTAAGTAGGGGAAGTATTGTACTCCACCCAAAAATTCCATACCGAGATTTCACCGGAAATACATGTTTTGAGACCCCCTGAATCCAAAAAAAGCATTTTTGGAAACATGACCGTGTGTGTGTGTGTGTGTCTGTGAACAGCATAACTCAGAAACGAACGGTCGGATAAACACCAAACTTGGTATTTAGGTTCAATATCTTCCAGAGATGCGACACGAAGGTTTTCAAGAAAATCCCCGCACCCCAGACTACCCTTTACATGGAACATTTTTTCGAATATTGTAATTTTCTCAAAACTGGCTCTAACGATTTTGATTAAAATATCATATGTTTAAGATATTTTATGACAAATAAAATGCATATCTTGAATTTCCTGGGAATGTCTCCAAAAGTATTCTTCATTGTGAACGACTTTTGCATAACTGGTGAACCATAAGAGATAGACAAAATTTTACTACACAAAAAATGTAGATCGCGTTAAAATACACAATTTATGTCATTACATTTTTTTTGTTGAGTGAACCATTTTCGAGATATTGCTTGTTATTCCCTTAAATTTTGCAATACTTTTTTCTCAAATGGGAATTCGTTATTCATTTTTTTTTTGTCTTTGATATACAAAGAGTATTAATCTGTGGCAAAGGGAATGGTGCTGCACATAGCAACCAGCTATTAAGAGATATGTATATGCTTAAAGGCTACTGTATTTCTATATTGCCCTTGTAAATACAAAACAAGGGGAACATAGTACGCCTTAAGCGATAGTCAAATATTTTTAGAACTGGTCGCTATGTGTAAAATGTAATTCTCTTTGCATGTCAAAAGATTGTTTCTGCAAATGTTTATCTCGATTAATATGAAATAGATGGAGAGTAAGAGTTTGTAAAAATAGTTTGTACAAGAGTATAGAAAGTCATGCGAGTGTAACACATCAGAATTTTCATGTAAAGAGTTATTTGGGTTGCGGGATTTTCTTGAAAATCTGTTTTGAGTGTTCATCCTATTCATCGCGTTTGATGCTGTTCTCTCTCTCCCCTCGCTCAGACACTTGTTTCTAAAAATGCTCTTGGAGGGTTCAGAGTATATAGGTATTTCTGGTGAAATATTGATATCGAATTCTTGGGTAGAATATAATACTTTAACGTAGGTAGCTCTGCAGAAGGAAAAGATCACAGGCGTGTCCATGTGTACAGCCAATCAAGTGACGTATCCTCTCTCTCTCTCTCTCGCTCTCTCTCTCTCTCTCTCTCTCTCTCTCTCTCTCTGTCGTCGTGGTGTAGTAGTTACCATGACTCTGGTTCACGAGGTCGCAGATTCAAACCCGGCGGAGGGCGATGGATTTTTTCGGGTGTAAAAATCCTTAGCATGGTTTCCTTCGGAAGGGAAGTAAAGCCGGTGGTCCCGTGTCGTAGATTTACGGCACGTAAAAGAACCTCAAGCCTGATAAAGAGGCCTCTTTCAAGCCCAATATAGAATGGGACGCTAAGGACCGCAGCAGCTAAAGAGCGTCCATAAATAAAACTCGTTTTCTCCGCTCTCTATTTTATGCCGCTTTAACTACGTTGTCATATCAAAACAGATCTGTTAGGAGATACCTCGTGGTTCGGTGTGTTAGCCTTCTAGGTCTCATCCCTGCACCATACCATCTTGCTTAACCACACAGGCATGTGTACAGCTACTGTACCTCTGTTTCTACACGTGCCGGGCATGCCGTCCAGTCTAACTGCTTTCATTATCTGTGGATATATGGCAGAACATTCGCTATTACTATTTTAATTGTTACTATTGTTTTAGACCTAAAGTGGTACTTTGGGAGGTGATATTAAATACCCAATCCGGTATTTTCCTTGCCGACTGAGAGAAACCAGGAAAACAACCCAGTCAGACTGGTCGGCCCTCGGGATTTGCACCCGGGATCTCCCGAATGCGGGCCACAGACGCTGGGTAAGTGACGTATCGTTACCATACATTCTTAATTATCTCGACTATTCTATTCATACGCCGTTGTTTGATATTGACCTTTGTGTTGTTTTCTCACTCATCATAAAAAACTCAACAACATTTGTATAAAGCACTTTGCAGTTGTTCTTACAGCAACGTAAATAACAACGAAAATTCTGAATGGCTGCGCAATGATTGGTTGCACCATCTACGTATGGTCTAATGAGAAAATAACATATAAAATGTAGGTTCCCATTAAAAAAAATCTGATGTGTTACACTCACATGACTTTCTCTTGTACAAACTATTTTTACAAACGCTTATTCTCCATATGCTTGATGTTAATCTTATTGCTAATTTTCTTGTAGATGCAAGGGGAATTGGTAGGCTTTAAGCTATACTCAAATATTTTAAGAGCTGGTTGCTATGTGCAGCATTCCATTCTCTTTGCATTACCAGGACAAAAAAAAATGAATAACGAATTTGAGAAAAAGTATAAATATTGGAAAATTTAAGCGAATAACAAGCAATATCTCGAAAATGGTTCACTCAACAAAAAAAATGTATATGACATAAATTGCGTATTTTAACGCGATCTACATTTTTTGTGTAGTAAAATTTTGCCTATCTCTTATGGTTTACCAGTTATGCAAAAGTCGTTCACAATGAAGAATACTTTTGGAAAATTCGAGATATACATTTCATTTGTCATGAAAATATCTTAAACATATGATATTTTAATCAAAATCGTTAGAGCCATTTTTGAGAAATTAAAATTTTCGAAAAATGTTCCATGTAAAGGGTAGTCTGGGGGTGGGGGAATTTTCTTGAAAACCTTCGTGTTGCATCTCTGGAAGATACTGATCCTAAATACCAAGTTTGGTGTTTATCCGACTGTTCGTATCTGAGTTATGCTGCTCAGACACACACACACACACACACACACACACACACACAGACACACACACGGACATGTTTCCAAAAATGCTTTTTTTGGATTCAGGGAATCTCAAAACATATATTTCCTTTGAAATCTCGGTATGGAATTTTTTGGTGGAATACAATACTTCTCCTACTTACTATACGTAGTAGAGAAAGTAAAAATGCTTTTATTGGATTCAGGGGATCTCAAAACATATATTTCCTTTGAAACCTCGGTATCGAATTTTTGGGTGGAATACAATACTTCCCCTACTTACTATACGTAGTAGAGAAAGTAAAATATGCCGAACTACGAGGGCCGTCCCAGAAAGTCCCAGACGTTTTGGCCTATCGTGGCGATGAGTAGGGCTAGAGCCACCATCTTGGGTCAGAACGTTCCTACATTCAGTACGCATCCAGCTGTGGTAGCGTGAGGACTGTGCCTTCCTTACTGTGAGTTGTTAAAATGCGCGCTGCAATAGAAAATCCCGCCACTTGTGAAGTGCGGTTGGCTAAAAAGAACAAACCAATTGAAATTTATCGTTAACTTTGTGATGTTTACGGGCAGGGAATAATGAATGAAAGCCGAGTCAGGCAATGGTGCATTGATTTTAAAAATGGCCGTATCAATGTTCACGACGAGGATCGCAGTGGTAGGCCTAGCCTTATGACTAATGAACTGTCAATGCAAATCAATGACAAAATTCGTGAAAATCGTCGTTTCACGATTACAGAACTTTCGGAACATTTTCCCCAAATTTCACGGAGTTTGGTGCGTCAAATTGTGGTGGAGAAGCTTGGTTACCACAAATTTTGTGCTAGGTGGGTTCCGAAAATCCTAACGGAAGACCATAAAAAATAGAGACTGGCTGTAGCACTGACCTTCCTCTAAGATTTCAACAAATATGGTAACGCTTTACTCCATCGTATCGTAACTGGGGACGAGACTTGGGTGAAGCATGTCAATTGTGAAACAAAACAACAGTCAATGGAATGGCGACACACACATTCTCCCAAGAAACCAAAAAGCGTTTGCAGACGCTGTCAGCAAGAAAGGTAATGGCTACTGTGTTTTGGGACTCTAAGGGAGTGCTTCTCGTTGAGTTTCTGGAACATGGAACAACAATAACCTCAGATAGATATTGTGAAGCACTAAGAAAGTTAAGGCGTGCCATACAAAATAAGCGTCGGGGAAAACTTAGCACCAAGGTGTTGTTTCTTCACGACAATGCACGCTCACACACGGCCAATCGTACCCGAACACTCTTGGGTGGTTTTGGATGGGAGGTGTTTGACCATCCACCATAGAGCCCGGATTTGGCGCCGAGAGACTACCACCTCTTGCCAGCGATGCAGAAATGGCTCGGTACACAACGCTTTGATACTGACGCTGAACTGCATGCCGGTGTACACCAGTGGTTGAAGTCGCAGGCGACAGATTTCTACAGAGAGGATATTGAAAAACTTGTGCCACGGTGTAATAAATTCCTCAATTTGAATGGCGATTATGTAGAAAAATAGCTTAGCAGTATACCTTTCAAATTTACATAATAAACGTTAATATTTGCGTTTTGTTAATTGTTTATTTCAAAACGTCTGGGACTTTCTGGATTACCCTCGTATTAGCAAAATTAGCGACCCTTGTTAAAAACAAAGAGGGCCACTGCTTTAATAAATGAACTGTTTAATTTATATTTACTGCAAAGTGTTACAAAATAACATGGGATGAAGCCTCTGGCACCAACAACGTCAACTGAAGCAAGGTGATATTTATTTCGGAACTACTGTACTGTTGACTTCTAAATGACTGGTTTTCGCATGTGTTCCGTCTGACGGTCGGACCTATGATGGTTCCCGTACATGAGCTTGATTGAATGGTCATGATATCGACTCCTCTCTGTGATCGTTCCCTGCGATACCTGTAAACTTGGTACTTCTGGAGTATGAGGTCTTCGGCAATCATTGAACGCACTTAATGCTCTGTGATATTTCTGAGTATGTCCCCATGTGGACAGGACCCAAAGACAATGCCTTCTAAAATGGCGATATCACGTCACTTCTGAGATATGCCTTCTTTCTGCCTGACGATAGGTTTTTAATTTCAAAACAAATGTGTGCTAGAGCTTTCAACTCCTGCGCTAGTCGATTTGTCGCTACTGTTTGCACTGAGTTGATTCAAACGAATGACAAACTAATAATTCTGCTCTGAATAATAAGCTCTATATGGTATCAGTTACACAACGAAACTTCAAATGTCCCTCTAGAAGTTTGATACTAGCCCCAATTTTCGCACTGTGGCACGATAAAAGTACGCTTGTAAAAGGAACCGCTATCAATAATTTAAGAACTGAATTATTTATTCTGCTTGTGAAATGAAGGCGACAGCTCGTATAGATACCGGCATGCACTACCATCACCACGTTCTTCTGCTTCTTTTTTCCGAACCGTTCCGCAGCTTAACAACACAGCGACTGCAGTTCCACGTCGTCTTGGAGTGCCCTCATTGATTCCTTCCCCGACTATTCACGCTTCCCTGCCACAGTTAAAGCAAAACTTTGGTTCTCTTCTTTCGTCTGTGTTTCCCAACGGCAGCACGTAATATTATGTGCCTAAAAGCGTTAGCCCACCCTCAACTGGAACTCTAATGGCCCATGCACCAAACGAGCCTCTTCCAATGTTTTTCCTACTGTGCACATTGCCTGTGTCACTGAGACGTTATAACTTCTTCCTAACGAGAAATTCACCGCTCCTGGATAACCGATTTACTGTGAGGCAGTATTTTTAACACTTAAATGATTTCAGTCTAATTATATAATATGTAAATTCAATAACAGTCATTGCATATGCTTATATTATTGTAAACATGTTCAATAATGTTATGTGAATGTATTACGTAATTTAATAAAATAGGAGCTGTGAGAATAATAGGTTTAAAGTTGCTAACAATGAGGTAGCCTTGAGGCAATAATGAGTAAGGAAGTTTAAATGCTGCTAGTCATTATTAGAACAGCAATAATGTAAATTTTTGAGACAGCTTAAAAAAATCTGATGTGTTACACTTACATGACTTTCTTTACTCTTGTACAAACTATTTTTACAAACGCTTATTCTCCATCTACTTCATGTTAATCGAGATAAACATTTGCAGACTCTATCTTATTGCTAATTTTCTTGTAGATGCAAGGGGAATATATATTTACAAGGGCAGTATCGAAATACAGTAGCCTTTAAGCACATACATATCTCTTAATAGCTAGTTGCTAGGTGCAGCACCATTCCCTTTGCCACAGATTAATACTCTTTACATATCCAAGACAAAAAATCTGATGTGTTACACTCACATGACTTTCTCTACTCTTGTACAAACTATTTTTACAAACGCTTAATCTCCATATGCTTCATGTTAATCGAGATATCGAGATGTCAATCTTATTGCTAATTTTCTTGTAGATGCAAGGGGAATTGGTAGGTTTTAAGCGATAGTCAAATATTTTAAGCGCTGGTTGCTATGTGGCGCATTCCATTCTCTTTGCAAGTCCAGGACATAAAAAAAATGAATAACGAATTTGAGAAAAAGTATAAGTATTGGAAAATTTAAGGGAATAACAAGCAATATCTCGAAAACGGTTCACTCAACAAACAAAAAATGTATATGACATAAATTGTGTATTTTAACGCGAGCTACATTTTTTTTACTAGTAACATTTTGTCTATCTCTTATGGTTTACCAGTTATGCAAAAGTCGTTCACAATGAAGAATACTTTTGGAGACATTTCCAGAAAATTCAAGATATGCATTTTATTTGTCATAAAAATATCTTAAACATATGATATTTTAATCAAAATCGTTAGAGCCATTTTTGAGAAGATTAAAATTTTCGAAAAATGTTCCATGTAAAGGGCAGTCTGGGGTGGGGGGATTTTCTTGAAAACCTTCGTGTCGCATCTCTGGAAGATACTGAACCTAAATACCAATTTTGGTGTTTATCCGACTGTTCGTTTCTGAGTTATGCTGTTCACAGACACACACACACGGGCATGTTTCCAAAAATGCTTTTTTTTGGATTCAAAGGGTCTCAAAACATATATTTCGGTAAAATCTCGGTATCGAATTTTTAGGTGGAATACAATACTTCCCCTACTTACTATACGTAGTAGAGAAAGCAAAAATAGCCAATCAACAACCAGAAAAAGCTTCAGTTAAATGCAGGTATTCTATTGAAGTAGGATTAGCCAAACAGAGACTTGAAATACAGAAATTTACAAGTTTAGACGGTTGAAATCAATTCAGTTGCCTCTAAACAGTGATCATAACCAGACTGTTGCCTCAAAACAGTGCTCATAACCAGACGCGAGATGTGTCCTCGAGAAATTAATTACGTATTCGTGTGAGACGAAAATAGTATACGTGTTAAAAAGTGCAAGTATTAAGTAAAAGAATCTCACAGCTCTCTATATCAGTGAAGTGCTATTTAATTTTCATCAAGGATTAATAAAATGGAGTGAATTAAAACTTAAAATCTGTGTAAGCCTACATTCTTAGTCGTATCAAAACCCTGCCAAGATAAACGTGTCTCTAACAAATACTGACGCAGCCGAGGCAAACATAAATATATGATATTTAAAGAAACAGTTAAATTACAAAGCTATTATTTTTAAACTTGGGGCAAAGACAACCTGAAAATACATTTGGGGCGAAGGCTACCGGTAACCGGGTACCATACGTGCGGTTGCAACTACTACAAGTTCGGCTCCCCAACAGTTGAAATGTAAAACAACTCCAACAAAACACCTTCTTCAAATTGGCGCCCATACGTGGGGCAAACTCCTAAAATTACTACTACTTCAACTGCCATTATGGCGTGGTAGTTCATAACAGGCACAGTGTTTATATGTTTACCTGTAATTAAACAGCCTTCAAACGAGGCAACTGATCTCATGATATCAGCTGCTACAAAGCTCCAAAATGCAGCACATTTGTCTCTTTCCGGCGGACTGCATGGCCTTGCTGCTAGCATGGGGTTGCGAAATCACCTATATGATGCCTTAACAACCATAGCTTGTCTGTTCGATCCTACCTATTTCTCTAACAATCCACTGCTTAGGAGCACTTGATTTCAATCACTGCTGATGTGTTGCACTCACATGACTTTCCCTACTCTTGTACAAACTATTTTTAAAACGCTTATTCTCCATATACTTCATGTTAATCGAGATGTTAATCTTATTGCTAATTTTCTTGTAGATGCAAGGGGAATTGCTAGGCTTCAAGCGATAGTCAAATGTTTTAAGAGCTGGTTGCTATGTGGAGCATCCCATTCTGTTTGCGTGTCCAGGACATAAAACAACGAATAACGAATTCCCATTTGAGAAAAAAGTACAAACATTGGAAAATTCAAACAAAACAAGAAATATCCCTGAAATGGATCACTCAAAAAAAAGGATGAGACATAAATTGTGTCTTAACGAGATCTACAATTTTTGTGTAGTAAAATTTTGTCTAGGATCTCTTACGGTTTTTCAGTTATGCGAAAGCAATTCACAATGAAGAGGACTTTTGGGGACATTCCCAGAAAATTCAAGATATACATTTCATTTGCCATGAAAATATCTTAAACATATGATATTTTAATCAAAATCGTTAGACCCATTTTTGAGAAATTCAAAATTTTGAAAAAATGTTCCATGTAAAGGGTAGTCTGGGGTGCGGGGATTTTCTTGAAAATCTTGTTGTTGCATCTTGGAAGATACTAAACTCAAACAGCAAGTTTGGTATTTATCCAACTTTTCGTTTCTGAGTTATGCTGTTCACACACACACACACACACACACACACACACACACGGACATATTTCCAAAAATGCTTTATTTGGATTCAGGGGGCCTCCAAACATGTATTTCCGGTGAAATCTCTGGATCGAAGTTTTGTGTAGAAAACAATACTTCCCCTACTTACTATACGTAGCAGAGAAAGTAAAAAATCTGATGTGTTACACTCACATGACTTTCTCTACTCTTGTACAAACTATTTTGACATAGGCTTATTCTCCACCTACTTCATGTTAATCGAGATTAACATTTGCAGAGTCTACCTTATTGCTAATTTTCTTGTAGATGTAAGGGAAATATATATTTACAAGGACAATATAGAAATACAGTAGCCTTTAACCATTTACATATCTTTTAATAGCCGGTTGATAGGTGCAGCACCATTCCCTTTGCCACAGATTAATGCTCTTTGCATATCAAAGACAAAAAGTGAAATACGAATTCCCATTTAGGAAAATAAGTATTGAAAAATTTAAGAGAATAACAAGCAATATCTCGAAAATGGTTCACTTAACAAAAAAAATGTATATGACAGGAATTGTGTATTTTAACGCGATCTACATTTTTTGGATAGAAAAATTTTCTATATCTCTTATGGTTTAGCGGTTATGCAAAAGTCGTTCACAATGAAGAACACTTTTGGTGACATTCCCAGAAAATTCAAGATGTACGTTTTATTTGTCATAAAAATATCTAAAACATATGATATTTTAATCAAAATCGTTAGAGCCATTTTTGAGAAAATTAATATTTTCGAAAAATCTTCCATGTAAAGGGTATCCTGGGGTGGGGGAATTTTGTTGAAAACCTTCGTGTCGCATCCCTGGAAGATATTGAACCCAAATACCAAGTTTGGTGTTTATCCGACTGTTCGTTTCTGAGTTATGCTGTTCACAGACACCCACACACACACACACACACACACACACACACACACACAGACATGTTTCCAAAAATGCTTTCTTTTGGATTCAGGGGGTCTCAAAGCATATATTTCCGGTGAAATCTCGGTATCGAATTTTTGGGTGGAATACAATACTTCCCCTACTTACTATACGTAGCAGAGAAAGTAAAAATGTCACAGGGTGCAAGATCAGGGCTATAAGGTGGATGTGGTACACAGGTAATGTTGAATCGAGCCAGAAACTGCATGACTTGGTTTGCGACGTGAGGCCGTGCATTGTCATGATGAAGTCGCCACCCAGTCCGAGAAACCTCTGGTCGTTTCTTTGCAATGTGCTTCCTCAGTGTAGCCAATACTGAGGTGTAGTATGCTGCTGTAACAGTAGTGTGAGGGGGAAGTGCATGCTGGTAAATCATTCCATTAGAGTAAAAAATGGGATCACCATCACTTTCCCTGCAGATGGAACAACTTTTGCCTTTTTTGGTGTTGGAGAACCTGACGATTTCCACACTGTGTTGGATTGTTTTCCTTCAGGATCATAATGATGCAGGCATGACTCATCACCGGTGATAATCGATTTAAAAAATGCATCCCCTCCATCAGCTAAGAGACGCAGCTTGTATGCGAAATGTACGTAGAGTCTACAAAACAGAGCAATACTACCAATCTACCAATACGAGAGTGCTGCCGCCTACCAACATTATACATAAAAACCCACTCTTTTCAAATATTTATGTTACAGATACGAAACTATCACGGAAGCTACAGGAAAAAATCAGTCTCAGTCTTTGTTGATCAGCCCTCGTATTTCCGGTGAAATCTCGGTATCGAATTTTTGGGTGGAATACAATACTTCCCCTACTTACTATACGTAGTAGAGAAAGCAAAAAGCTGGTCTCTTGAGCAGTTAAATTATTTTTTTCAAAATTCCTTTGAGTGAGCGTGCGGTTAACAATACCTCGTAGTAGGTACAGAAGGTATTGCATTCCACCCAAAATTTCGATACGCAGGTTTCACCGGAAATACATGTTTGGAGGCCCCTTCGTGCCAAAATATTTTTAGAAAAGTGCCCATGTGTGTCAGTGAACAGCATAACTCAAAAACGAAATGTCGGATAAATACTAAACTTGCTATTTGAGTTCAGTACCTCCAAAAATGCGATGTGAAGATTTTCATGGAAATCTCCCCACCTTAAACTATCCTTTACATGAAACATTTTTCGAATTTTTTTATTTTAGCAAAAATGCCCTACGATTTTCATTAAAATATCATACATCAAAGATATTTACTTGAAAATAAAAGGTGTATCTTGATTTTCTGGGAATAGCCCGTGAAGTCCTCTTCATTCGGAAGGAAATTTATATAATCTTGGAATTAATTGTTCTTTCACAAAAGCCGTGTGTTGGGCAAGGTTGGAAAGGTAGAATCAGACGACTGAAAAATTCAATGTCACAGCCGGGATTTGAACCACGGATCTCCCTATTATCTGATTCTACCTTTCCAACCTTGTCCAACACACGGCTTGTGTGAAAGAACAATTAATTCCATTAAGTGACCTAATAGTGGTTGAAACTAAAAAGCCCGGGACTTAAGTACTTACAAAGAATGTAAGTCGCCATTGGGGTATGACATCTCAATACAATTTGAGATCTCCTTGTAGTTTACCGGGAATAATACGAGTCAGCTGGAGAATTTAATGGCGTGCCGGCACGTTGCCATGGTAGCTCAGTGTCAGAGCAACCGGACGGAGACCGGGAGATCCGTGGTTCAAATCCCGACTATGGCATTGAATTTTTCAGTCATCTGATTATATAATGTTGTATAACTGGTAAACAGTAAGGGATAGACGAAAACGTATCTTTAAAACACACAATTCATTTCAAATAACCTACCTTATGCCATCAGCCATTTCCGATATATACGTTATTAACGGTTCTAATTGTTCAAGCTTAGCCATTCTTTTAAAGTCCTTTCAACATTCAGTTGTTTCTCGCGATGTCGTGGAAACAGTATGGAATTTTAAGGCCAGCATATAGCGTTCAGTTGTTAAACATTTGAGTATCGCTGTTCTCTTTGTATCTATAACGAAATGTGTGATGTAGCTATTTCTGTAAAGGTTTATTTCGATTAAAATGAAGTAGATAGGAAAATAAACTTTCGTAAGAATTGTATACCCATTAATAAGCTATAGAGGGTAGAGAAAGTAACGTGAATGTAACACATAGGAGTTTCTTCTTCTTTTTAAATGTTGTTTCATTTGTATAGCACCCTATAAGTTATTTGGTCATACGGGGGTTTTGACTTGAGAAACAGCTGATGGTGTTATTGGTCGCTGAACTGTAGGGGTTTTCTTTTTAACGTTTGCTATTAAACACGCTCAATACATTCATACTTCCAGACTCTGTGCTGGATAAGGAATGCTTCTCGTTAAAGAAAAATTAGCCGTCCCAGCCGGGAATTGAACCCGAGACTTCTGATAGCCAGAGCACTGTCACTCGACTACAGAGGCAGTCAATCCCAGTTTTCTCACAAACTATATTGTTCTTTATATACTTAAATATAATTACAATATAATGACAGAATTAAAAAGAATATTATATCTCGTAAGTGATCGGCAGCATTGTGCCGGGTTCGAGTCTCACTTCGCATGCCGTGCGCAATCGCGTCACCTGCCGTATCTTCTAATATATCCCCCTCCTACGGTCCGAGTAGGAAATATCATTTGGGATATTTATGAGAGGATATTGGCTCGGATGTAGCAAGGGAGGGGAGAGGACGAGCGCTTTCACCGCAGATGCATTAGCCGTCATGAGGAAGGGAGTGGAGATGCAGTGGCGGACTATCGGTCCAACACCCGGCCTGCCTCTTTCCATCTGCACTTCTGTCATTTTATGGCAGTCAGGTGTTCTATATGAGAAGCGTTCTCGCCCCGACACAGAGATGTGAAGATGGCAAAATTACTATGAACGTTCCCTACAGGGCGCGCTGTAGCGTTTAAAACGCTTAAGTGTAGTCACTTGTTTGTGACTATCGGGTAAACGTTTACTAGTGATAACATTTTCTCAAAAATGGATAAAGCTGAAATAAAGTGATAAAGCACTTCGTTTTGAAGGGTTTAACCCTAACAGAAATACAGCAGCAGTTAGATTCGACCTTAAAGCGTTGTTGCCTTCGACGGCTTAAGAGTATCTTGCTGAATTTAACCGTGATCGTGCATCCATTCAAGATGAACGATCATGGCGTCCCAAAACTTATTCACAATACAGTTCTCAGTGATCGCGATTGCAAAGACCTCGGCAGGCGGTGTTCACTACTTACATGAAGTTTGGGTATGGCAAGGCTTTCCGCTCGATGGATGCCACGTTTGTTAACAATTGACCAAAACCCATTCCAATGACATTTCTCAAAAGTGTTTCGACTTGTTTAAACGCAATTCCAGTGCTTTTCTCCACCGTTCAGTATAGGTTCATCACTACATGCCAGAGATGAAGGAGCAGTTCAAACAGTCGGTGGCAATAGGAGAAAGTGCACAAAAGAAAGCAAAAACAGTTCCAAGGCTACGGTTTGAAGGACCGGCTTCTTTTGGAAAGTGATTTAGGGTGCAGTAAGGTTAGTCCGCAATGATAACTTCCATGCAGGCAAACCTACAACACAAGTATTACTGCCTCTAGAGCACAATGTAGTAGCACAACGAGACAGGATCTGGTTTCGGCGCTCCTGCTGACGATAAGCCTAGAATAAGTGTTTTGACAATACAGTAGCTCTTAGGCTCTGCCAGGGATATGGTGGCGGTCCTGGTGATGTATGAGGTAAGTGGACTGCCCGACAGGCGGTAGCGTGCACTGCCTATATCCTATACGATCTGAGAAATCTCTACCTCCTTAGGAGTTCAAGAATATTGTCTTATATTGTAGGAATAGGAAGCTTTTACTGATTGGCTGGACTCCAATGCCCACCGCAGCATTTGGGGGAACACAGACATCAGTGTAAGAGGGTGAGGCAGTATTTTTAACACTTGAATAATTTCAATTAAATTATATAATATGTAAATTCAATAACAGCCCGCCTTGAAGCAATATATATATATATATATATGTAATAATTTGTAAAATGTACGTAACAGTCATTGCATATGCTTATATTATTGTAAACATGTTCAATAATGTTATGTGAATGCATTATGTAATTTAATAATGTAGGAGCTGTGAGAATAATAAGTTTAAAGTTGCTAACAATGAGGTAACCTTGAGGCAATAATGAGTTTGAGAGTTTAAATTCTACTAGTCATGATTAGGGCAGCATTAATGTAAATGTTGTGACAGTTTAAAAATAGCCAATCAACAGCCAGAAAAAGCTTTAGTAAAATGCAGGTATTCTATTGGACTAGGATTAGCCAATCAGAGACTTTAAATACAGAAGTTTACGGGTTTGGACGGTTGAAATATGTTCAGTTGCCTGCAGACCTTGATACCAACCGGATGGAAGATGTGTTCTCTAAAGAAATATTACGTATTCGTGTGAATCGTAAAATAAGTATACGCGTTAACAAAGTGCAAGTATTAAATAAAAGAATCTACAGCTCTTAATATCAGTGTAGTGCTATTTAATTTGTGTCAAGAATTAATAAAAAGAAGTGAATTTAAACTTAAAATCTGTGAAAGCCTACATTCTTGTCGTACCACGCCCTGTCTAAGAGAAACGTGTCTCTAAAACAATACTGACGTAGCCGAGGCAAACTTAAACATAAATACTATCTATAGAAGCAGTTTAATAACAAAGTTAATATTTTTTTTAAAATAAACTTGGAGCGTAATAACCAAAATACATCTTCAAAAATCGGCTTCTCATACGTAGCAGCATACTACGTAACAAACAATCTTCTTAAAAATTGACGTCCATACGTGGAGCTAAATAAATAAACAACTCAAACGTAAAGAACAAGAACTATTTCAAGGGGAGGCATTTCTAGAGTTTTTGAGCACAATCGATCTTGAATCAAGGAGGCGTTACGACCTTTGTGAGAGGAGGTCCCAAACTTGACCTTAGCGCCCTGGGATCCTATAGGAAGTTAAGGATTTGAGGGTTTTTATGGAACCTTCCTTATCCGACCATATACATCCATTATGAACTTAAGGGAACGCCTATACGGTAAGCCCAAGAGAACCTGAAAGGTGGACTTAGGAACGGACTTCAGATCAGGATTGGGAATGCGGAGGTGCTGGAATTGTTTGTAGAGTTTTTCATGAACACCTTCAACTCTGATTATATAAGAAACTGCTCTCTCATTCAAAAGGCACGGGTAGGAGCTAAATTTAGATGGAATTAGTATCTAAGGTCTATCAAGATTACGATACTAAGTCTACATAATGTGCATATGATCAATAATAATTGCCAGGTAACATGGGAGTCTTAAAAGAATTCCAGAGAGTATATAAAAGATCAGATGGGCTCTGAGGAATTCTGGAGGCTCTTCTGTATCAATATACAGCAGCAGTCTAGTGCTGCACGACTACAGACGTTACTGGTGTCGAGAGGTGGGGTCAGGCTGGCCTCTTTGGAGACTCCTTCTGGTGCAAAGGCGCAATCGGAAGGGGATTCCCTAGAGGCTGTTGTTTGAAACTCATTTCCTAGGGACCCGTATACATGAACAAGAACCAATCTCGACCAGGTCATGCGTCTTCGCAAGGATGAAAAGTGGTCTTCGAAATTGTGGCATTGGCAATCTTTTCTTTTAAGTCTTATAAAAGCAGGGTGGTGTCTTTCCGGCTTTTCTGCAGGAGGGCTGGGAGATTGTACCTCTCCAACTGGTGAGGATTTTCAGGGACTTCTAGCCACGAGGCATGTTTTGCGTCTCTGGTGGCAGTGTGCCTATTGGACAGGTAAATCTGTGGAATCGGCGATCCACCAGCAAGTGGTAAGACTGGAAGGAACACTGGACTGTCGTCGTCCTCCGTGGTGTACTGGTTACCATGCTAGCCTCTAATTCCCGAGGTCGCGGATTCAAACCTGGTGGAGGGCGATGGATTTTTTCGGGCGTAAAAATCCATAGCATGGCTTCCTTCGGAAGGGAAGTAAAGCCGGTGGTCCCGTGTCGTAGATTTACGGCACGTAAAAGAACCTCAAGCTTGATAAAGAGGCCTCTGAGCAAAATTACCGGTCTTTCACGCCCAATATAGAATGGGACGCTAAGGACCACAGCAGTTAAAGAGCGTCCATAAATAAAACTCAATTTGATTTTTAACACTGGACTGTGGAGTACCGGCTATTTCATCTCCCTAGACATCGAGGATGCCTTTAATCAAATGATGAATCGGCCTAGTTATAAGGGACTGGGATAATGACCTCCTTGGAAGGCCGACAAGCTGCGGTGGCTTCGGGGAGTGAGACCATGAGTGCCTCAATGCCCCAGGCTGATCCTAAGGAGGAGTTTTGTCACCCACTCTATAGCATCTAGTGGTAGATGATCTACTGAACGGGGGGAGAAGCAATTCATCCACAAGCCTATACAGATGACATAGGCAATTCCCAATTAGGAATTTCCCCAATACTACTTCAGAGCTCATACGGGCTCTTCACATATTCTGGAGGAATGCTAAGTGACTTGTCCATTAATCTGGACAAGAATTAATTGTCTTCACGAAGAGGAGGCTGCCTGATATGGTTGAGTCCCTTTTGTTTGGTAAGAAATCTAGAAACCCTGGATGCCGGACTGAGCTGGAAGAAACATGTGGAATATAAAGTAAAGAAGGCCCACAATGCTTTGTGGACCTGTAGGAAAGCCATTGGGCTGAGGTGAGACATCCAGTGAAGGATGGCTCTACACCTCACTTATAAGGTCCTTATGTAGCAATGGCCTGGTGGCCTGCCTCATATGTGAAGACAGTTTCGTCTAAGCTTAATACGCTGTAAAGATTATCATATTTGATGATAATTGGGACAGTGTGAACCATCCCACAGCTGATGTTAAGATATTTTGGTGGACCTTCCTCCTATACATTTGTTCGTGAAGAAGGTCGCTAGGGTAAGTATGCACAGTCTCTGGATATTAGGAGGGTGGTGTTTTAAGCTAACCTAAGGGACACTCCCATATTTTAACCAGGCTTCAAGATATATGTTCCATTACCCTGATTGGAGCAGACCTAATGAGGCTATGTATAATTTAAGTCAACTTTTTTCAGTGGTAATATCTCCCAGGAATGAGTGAAACCCAGAGAAAGGGTCTCCCCTGAAGGCTGGGGCCAAACTTGTTCAATGATGGCTCCTGGTTGGGGGCGACGATAGGAGCTGGGGTCTGGGACCCTAGAACCAGGCATGCCATTCCCCTGGGAAGATGTACCACTGTTTTCCAGGCTGAGATGTATGCATATCATAAATATGCCAGGCAGCTTTAAAAGCCCTTAAGGCTATTAAAACCACATCCAAATTAGTTTGTTGTTGGACTCTATGCCAGATGCGCAGTTAGACTTGTATCCCCAGACATGCTGGCATTAGAGATGGTGGACATGCATGCAAAGAGGGACTCGGGGCTTAAATTTATAGGCCCCAAGCCCTTTTATCATATGTCTCTCCTAAAAGTATCAATATGAGATAACTCATCTGACTTGTATGGCTCATCTTGAACACTGGAATAAACAAACTACTGTCCGATAAGCCTGTGAATTAATTTCGAGTCCAGGTCCAGGTGGCAACCATAGCAACTAGATCTAAGCTCAGAGGTGACTATCTTACAGCCTATAACACACTGTGTAGACATCTACACATAATGGGACTTAAGACCGTTATGTAGGAAATGTGGAAGGGAAAATGAGCGCAAGTACGAAGGTTTTACCATGCACAGATTCTTAGAACAAGAGAATATAAGAAGGGCAAATATCAAGGATATGATCCCTTTTATTGGCAGCATCAGTTCTGATTAAATGCCCAATCCAAGAGGAACAAAGGGTTTCAAGAGTCTATATGCAGACCTCCAAGAAGCCTCATTTCATCATCATCGCTACAGTTTTCTGGGATTCTCATGGTATGGTGCTCATAGACTATCTACAGAAGGGCAAAAACATCACCACACTTCACTACTGGGCCAACCTAAGGACGCTATTCAGCAATAAACGTCCATACCTTCGGAAAAAGAAGGTTCTCTTTCATCACCATAATACACCTTCAACAAGACCTTTGATTCCAAGTGCTTCCACATTCTCCATATTCACCAAACTTGGCTCCCGACAATTACTTTTGTTCCCAAACCTGAAGTAATTGCTGAGTGGAAGAAGATTCACATTATATGATAAGTTTCAACCTGAGACAGATACTTATTTTGCACACTTGGACAAACATTATTTTACTTAGGGTATTAAAAAGTTGAAAAGTCATTGGACTAGAAGTGTTCATTTAAAAGCTAAGTTGCAGCAGGGAATGTGTTAAATCTTGTGTGTTTTCAGTCACACCAACAACTTTTAAAGCCCCCTTCACAACAGCTAGGCATCTCATGTGTTAGGTTATGTTCAGATTATCTTAGGTTGATTACATTTCTCCGTGGTAGATGTTTATTTTGCAGCATTGTACAAATCAAAAACTTGGAAAGTCAGAGTAAATGGATTATTTACAAGTTGACTGCTAAAGAAAGAAAGAAACATTCCTCAATGCTGTGTTTTGTTGGTCAGACCAAGAATTTTTAGAACACACCTTGTATATATGTGATGTTCAGAAATTCCAATGTAATTATTATGTAATTAGGCCTAACTTTGGGAAACCCTCTTTCACCATTTTTAGCACAACTATATATGAGCCATTTTGAATGCCATATTACTAAATCTTTCCCACATCTATTCAAAATCTGGTATAGGTACGTAGAGGATATTTTTGCTATTGTTTCCAAAAAAACTTTCACAAGATGCTTTGAAATTATTGAATTTATAAAAAAGATCTATTAAATTCATAATATAAAAAGAAGAAAATGGCCAATTACCTTACCTAGACATCAAGATCAGCAGAAATAATGCACACAACAAACTAATGTCTGACATTTATAGGAAACCAACTCACACAGAAAATTATATTAAAAACAATACCTACAATCCTACAAGCCGCAACAGGCAATTTTAAATAATACCATATAACAAACAGGTTAGTACATATACCATTGGAGAAAGAGGAATAGCAGAAAGAATACCAACACATAGCCACCATGAATGGATACCAGAAAAAACAATGGATAAGAAGATAAAAAAGTTTGAAAGACAGAAATACATCCAACAAACAACTACTTTACTCAGACAACGAAAACCACAAGCATATAGGAAATTCACTTATCACCCTTGGACACATCATAAATTTCAAAGGATTTTCAAGAAATACAACATCACCCTGTCTCCACAGAATAACCACAATATACAGAAACTACTATGGAACAGAACAAAAGATCCTATCCCCAACGATAAATCAGCTGGTATATATCAAATTGTTTGTAATGACTGTAACCTGGTATACATAGGAAGAACCAAAAGAAATCTTGAAATAAGACTTAAAGAGCATATGAGATGCATTTACCAAAAGCAGCCAGATAAATCAGCAGTAGCACATCATTTCTGGTCTTCAAACCATGAAATCACTCCAAACAAAAACTCTTAAAACCGATCAACAGCAGTAATGAATTGGACATCTGGGGAAAAAAATCTGATGTGTTACACTCACATGACTTTCTCTACTCTTGTACAAACTATTTATACAAATGCTTATTCTCCATCTACTTCATGTTAATCGAGATAAACATTTGCAGAGTCTATCTTATTGCTAATTTTCTTGTAGATGTAGGGGAATATATATTTACAAGGGCAATATAGAAATACAGTAGCCTTTAAGCACATACATATCTCTTAATAGCTGGTTGCTAGGTGCAGCACCATTCCCTTTCCCACAGATTAATACTCTTTGCATATCCAAGACAAAAAAATGAATAACAAATTCCCATTTGAGAAAGTAAGTATTGAAAAATTTAAGGGAATAACAAGTAGTATCTCGAAAATGTTTCACTCAACAACAAAAATGTATATGACATAAATTGTGTATTTTAACGCGATCTACATTTTTTGTGTAGTAAAATTTTGTCTATTTCTTATGGTTTACCAGTTATGCAAAAGTCATTCACAATGAAGAATACTTTTGGAGACATTCCCAGGAATTCAAGATATACATTTTATTTCTCATAAAAATATCTTAAACATATGATATTTTAATCAAAATCGTTAGAGCCATTTTTGAGAAAATTAAAATTTTCGAAAAAGCTTCCATGTAAAGGGTAATCTGGGGTGGGGGGCGCACGCGCGCGCGCACGCACGCACGCACGCACGCACACACACACACACACACACA
The DNA here is from genome assembly GCA_030765065.1 of Deroplatys truncata. Taxonomy (NCBI): domain Eukaryota; kingdom Metazoa; phylum Arthropoda; class Insecta; order Mantodea; family Mantidae; genus Deroplatys; species Deroplatys truncata. The sequence goes on from CM060979.1 coordinate 12,822,492, forward strand.
CTCGCGCACGCGCGCGCGGACATGTTTCCAAAAATGCTTTTTTTGGATTCAGGGGGTCTCAAAACATGTATTTCCAGTGAAATCTCGGTATCGAATTTTTGGGTGGAATACAATACTTCTACTTACTATACGTAGTAGAGAAAGTAAAAAATATGTATCGTCAAAAACAGGAATCATCTAATGAATTTCGAACTGCCGCCACCCAGCAGCCTTTGGAGGTTCATGAGCCCAGCACCAGAGAACACCACTAGCCACACACATTCCCCAGACAATAACCGGCAAACTCAGTTGAAAACATGCTGATGATAGGAGCAAACCGTCTCCTGAAACGTGTTCAAGTAAGAACATTTTAGTGATGTAGTGTAACAACCTTCAACTCTCTTTATTTTAAATCCAATGTAATTTATACAGGAATTTACAGCTGCCTTAGTTTGACTTAGTGGTACACCAGAATAACTTTAGTTATTCTGAGAATATCTTTTCTTGCTAAGAAAAAACATGCAACCAAAACTTTCCCTAACATTTTCCAAGTATGGTCCCAATGTGTAGACGTCATTATCGCAATAGTGCCCGAAAAAGTTGTTCAGGATACTTTAAGCTGTTAAATTTACAAGACCAAGCCATCAACTTCAAAGTATAGACCAAGAAAGATGGATACCTGCCTATCCTGGATATAAAAATAACAAATGAAGGCAGACTTTCCTTTGGGATATACAGAAAACCCACATCAAATGCAATAGTTTTAACTGAAAGTCACACCAGCAGGCAATTTTCAACACTCTAGTGGACAGGTTAATTGACTTTTCGTTAACCAAAGATGAATACAACAAAGAATACCAGCACATCACCAAAATAGCAATACCACTACCCTAACACCCTTGGAAGACAAGAATAAATCAAGAAATTCACATTCCATCCACTTTTACATAACAGGTTCCAAAAGGTCATTTCAAAACACAATATAACCCTAGCCCCTGAAAATAAATTCAACTTGAAAAACCTGTTGAGAGCACCTCCCATAGATCAGGTACCAAAAACTTCCAAACCTGGAATTGCAAGATTAACTACCAAGAATGCAGTAAAGTATATAAACAGACAGACAAATCAGCCGTTGCAGCACACTTTTGGGAAACAAACCACAAAATAGACACAAACTCTGTACTACTAAAGAAGTAAACCATCCGCTAGAACTAGCCGTATGGGAGAGGATTTTTTTATCCAAAAACACAAACACAGAGTTATGAATTTTGAAATCCCACCTATGGGCATCTATACTAAATTCATCGTGCCATCTACCAGACACCAGTGCTGCCAGTCGCCCTACAGCTGATGATGGAAGCAAAAGCTTCTGAAGCATATCCTGTATAACTTACAGAATAAAAGAAGCAAACATGTTCCAAATTCGACTCCTAGTGTTTAAATACTGAGTTTTGCTTCACGGCGCAAAAGTTGTACAAAAATCATTATTCTTACATGTTAGGCCTACCCTAAATGGTCAGGTGATGAGAGTTTTTATCAATAAGGAACTTGCTACTGTTTCATTTACCAAAAACTTTTGAATTTCTTTACATTTTCATTGGCTAGAGCGAGTATGGTTTTCCTGATTCTAAAGTGGTTTCACCTTAAGTTTAAAGGAGTTGTAAACAAAACCACGTGACAAGAGAGCACCTCATTGACTGGTAGGTTAACTACAACTTTTCCTGCTTACCATGTCATCTCTTCCTCTACATAAAACAGTTCAGTTCAGATCGTAACATTTTGAGGTTATTCTCATGCAGAGAAATTTTAAAAATCCATTATTGTAACAGCTCAATTTATAAAACAAAATGCGTTTTTCAGATTGACCTATAACTAAATGAACCATTATAGCAGATGGTTTAAGAGGCTCTGCGCAGGTGCCACAGTTCATTTCCAGTTTCCGGATAAGCCGTCATTGTACTTTTGCAACATGTTGAGACAATAATACTTTCGAGAGTATCATGGCTGAGAATCTTCTGCCACTGTGGAAAACATAAATGGGAGATAAAAAGAAGACAATTCTGTTAAATGCTTTTAACAAATTCTGTGTAAAGTACCCACCTTTAATCAACAATGAATGTGTTAGGCATTATTTAGTAATAATTGAACTTCTTTGTTAGTGATGCAGAATTGTTGCTCGGATTTTTTTGGGTCGCATTTGATTTTTGAGGTTTTCTAACCTATAGTTCTAATCATTTTCAGAACTTGTCAACACAGAAAAGGGAAAGCAAAGGTGGTATACTGATATTAGTCATCAAATGAATGATTTCTAAAGCCTGAAGTTAAGAACAGTTTATTAATCACAGATACCGAACTGTTCAGGTACAACTTTTATTTGTCTAGTCTTAGTATTATGTGTTAGAAGTTTAGGATGTAAGACAAAACATAGGAATAAGACATACATTGTTTAAAAGCTAATAATACCCAACCTGTGCAATATACTGTATTCACATTCCATCTGAAGGAATTTCCTCTCACGGGTCTTAGTTCCGTCATTCTCCACGTGGTACTGCTCGGCGGAGTGATACATTTAAGTTTCATTTACTTCTCCTTTCAACTTATAGTGAAAAAGGTATAGAATGTTCAGACTGCAAAAATAACATGTGCTGAGGTTTGACCTTACAGCAAGACATTCACCACGACCGTCATTAGGAATGTATTTCCACTTTCTATGCTATTCCTCAGGAATGTATCACAATCCTTTTCTTGGTAACTAAAAGTTCACAGATGTCCTCAGGGGGTGAAGAAATTCCACAAGTCATCGATTTGTTATAAATCTTTCCTGCCTCTCAACAATACTTCTTCACACTTAAATTCCTTCACCATTAACCTCTTTATCGGTGTATAGACATCCACTGTAAAACGGGCCTGAGCAAATATACAAAGCAACTATTTCTGGAAGATATTTAGGATATTTTAGGCACTTTGTAGCTATTTTATATCATAAATATATTAATTTATTTCAATACTATTGTAGTTTCTCTTAAGGAACAAAAAGGAAAATCCATCGTATGCCACAACACCAGTTATTTCATGTGGGCCCTCCCTATCCTTTACTATGGGTACATTTTACTACAGTCACAGAGTGACGATGAATGGGATATAAAAACCAGTTTAAGAATTACAGCAAGAGCAACATATGTAGCAAAATATTTCACACAATGAAGGGTTCAATGACCATCAGGCAATGCGTTAAACATATATAATCCTAATTTAAATTAACTTAAGGGAACCAAATACCTCAATATGTACTAAAATCTTCCAAATTTGTTTTTGTTTTGTTTTTTTGCTGATTCTTGTTCACTGACATTTTAAGATGAATATTCTGAAGTTTCGACTCTGAACTCCAACTGGAATTGACCTTTATAAGTAATTATTTAAGCTCCTACAACTCATTTCTAATGGTTACACCCCCTTTTCTTGCCTCTTTGGGTTTAATTCTGCAGCTGTATATCTAGCAAGCTTTGTGTAAGGTTTATTAACCTCCCAATATTTGGACCGTAAGCAGTAATTAACCCTTCAAGGGTAAAATGAGAGGCCTGCATTCAATCAAAACCCATCAGCAACCAACCACGCCATCACACTGCTTGCTTTAGTTGGGCTCTCCCCATCCTTTTCCACAGTTTCTATTGAATGCAGAGCATGCATTTTACTGGGATTTGATCCTGCAATCCTTGGTTTGATAGGTTAACCACTTTGATCGTGCCTTAGACCTCATGGCCATAAATCCCGATGTAGCTTCCAGTTATTTAGCAGTTGTGCAGCAACTGGAAAGTTCTAAAGCTACAAAAAGTTACTTATTCTATGTTCAAACTTCAACATCATTTTTCTCTGTTTGATATTTTTAAACTTCAGGTACGCTCACTGCGAAAATGATTCAAATTAAAATCTTAATTCTTTTTATCAGTAATTAGTATTAAAGCAGCTCTCTGTATTAAATATAAATAATGCATGATTAAAGGAAAACTTAGACTTTAAAAAAATATCAACTTTGAAATTTTATGCAAGAATTTTTACATTTGGGGGAAAAAAAATCAGGAAAAATAACTCAAATGAATAATAATAGGAACTTATTTATATTTAATAGGTAGTAAAAGGTATAGAGAACGTAATGGCCAAATTTAATCTCCTTAGGTTGTATAGTTTAGGAACTGAGTGTACCAAAACTTTGCATATTTAACACTGTGTAGATAGGAGGTACTTGGTTCCCTTAACGTGATATATACGAGGTGTAATAAAAAAAATAATGGGAATTTTTTAATTTCATGAGTTTTATACATCTGATGTTCAAAACTTTTGTTTTATCTTGTTGATACACATGTTCCTGATGTATGTTTGCATTTTCAGCTGTTTTGAATATTTAGTTTATTTGTTGACAGTCGAAAAAGTTATACATGTTTCGAGTGCTCTGTGAATGTTTACTTTTGAAAAAGATGGATCAAAGAATTTGCTTGAAAAATGGAATAAAGTGCAGCACCACATTCGAAATGTTGACTGTGGCTTTTGGCGAATCTACTATGAGTACGACAAGAGTTTACGAGTGGTATAAGCGTTTCAAAGAAGGTCGAGAAGACGTTGAAGACAATGACTGCCCTGGACGCCCTAGCACATCAATTACTGATGACAATGTGGAAGAAGTAAAGAATGTGGTTCTAGAAAATCACTGAATCACCATCAGGGAGTTTGCTGATAATGTTGGCATATCCTTTGGCACATACCAAGCAATTTTTTCGGATGTGTTGAGTATGAAACGTGTAGCAGCAAAGTTTGTTCCAAAATTGTTGAATTTCGACCAAAAACGTCATGAATTGTTGAAGTCGAAAACGATCCAGAACTTCTACAGAAGGTTATAACAGGTGACAAAACAAGGGTATATGGGTATGAGGTCGAAACTAAGGTCCAATCATCCCAATGGAAACTGCTTGAAGAGCCAAGACCGAAAAAAATATGACAATTTGATCACATGTGAAGGTTCTTGATTACAATGGGATAGTGCATCAGGAGTTCCTGCCTTATGGTCGCACGGTCAATAAAGAATATCACCTGGAAGTTATGCGCCATTTGTGTGAAGCAATCAGAAGAAACTGACCAGAATTATGGCAAAACTACTCGTGGAAATTGCATCATGATAATGCACCCGCTCACATGAACCATGAAAGGACGACATTTTGCCACCATTGATGAGAAAAAAAGAATCGCTGAAGGAGCTGAACACCGTAATGAAAAGTGAGTTCCAGAAGTGCTTCCAAGATTGGAAAAAGTGCTGGCACAAGTGTATTATATCTGAGGTGGATTACTTTGAAGGGGACAAAGTTGATAATGATGATTAAATAAAATCATATACTATTCGTGATGGTATGATTTAGTTATTTCTTCCTGTCATCAAATTATTTGGAATTTGATATACAGTAGTATGCTATATACTATCTCAGTATGTGTAATTAATCAATGATAATTATTTATTTACAGCTACAACACTATTTACTTAATTTAAATGAACTACTTACTGATAATCGGTGTAGCAGGAGATCTAAAATCATGCTAACTTTGTTGCTGAAGAGAACATACTTGGAATTACTTGCACTTTCTCGACAGGCATAGTTGTAGCATGTACATGAGGTAACAAAGCACCTGTTAAAATAAAACAGGATACGTAAACACGATATTTCATTCAAATATCTCTAAGAAATATTTTACCTTATTTATTTTTTCTGATTAATGGAGCAGAGATAACAATTACAGTGATGAGGTCATCCTAATTGCAGATCCCAAATGTTATTTGAATTAGAGCTCTACGTCAATCAAGTTCCTCTATCTTATGATAGTAGGTCCTGCAGTTTAAATGAAACAAGAATAAAAGTAAACTACGAAAAATTCTTCCATATTTTCAGCAAACTTCACTCAACTGTGCAATGCAGAGTAATGATTATAGTAAAATAGAAGTTTGTATAAGCGTAATCTCTTCATATTGTTTAGCCTTTTTATTTTTTCTATCATGTACACTCGTCAGTTCAAAACTGGTCAGCATCCGAGAGACAGAACTCAAATCGGATTAGTGCTTGAGACAGCCAGGCTTTATTCACAAGACTGTATATTATTGTAGTAGTTATAATGGGGAACACAACTATAATCACAAAAGTCTTCCGAGAAAGTAATTCATATACAATATTTCAAACCAACAGATGTTTCAGAGTGTTTCAATGCTAAATATTTGTAACCAAAACAAACTTTATGATTTAAGGTTCTTGAGTGGTGTATAACTACAGTTTGTTACAATGTCAAGCTTATCTCAGTGGTAGGGAGCTCAAATCTCTGTGGAGCTACTACTTTTTTTTTCCCCTCCCTTTCATTTTAAATACATGAGCAAAAATATAACCCGTTTTCTTTATTTTTTATGTATGTGGCATTTATTTAATAGTCTGCCATACCAGTAGATGGCTACCATGACATTAATTTATCAGTTGGAAGTTTCATACTCAGTCAATTTAATTTAATAACCACAAATTTCACCATTATTGTAATCATATACTTGTAAGTAAAATGAAGTAATGCAAGCAATATTATTTAACTCTATTACAGTAAAACAAGTCAAAGATAATAGTGTTCAAGAAAGGATCAAAATTAAAAAGAGTGGAAAGATGGTATATAAATGGAGAGCAAATAGAGGTGGTAAAAGAATTTGATTACTTGGGGATTAGATTCTCAAGCAACGGGTATTGGGAAGCACAATCTAAATATGCACAACTGAAAGGAAAGCTAGCCATGAAAGCTGTTAGAGTTTGCTTGTGCAAAACACCCACGCTAACAATGAACTGGTTGGAAAGGCTATATGAAGCTGTAGTGGAGTCAAAAATGTTATATGGAATAGAAATATGGGGGGTAGCAAAGGGATGGATTAAGATTGATATAGTCTGTAGAATGTTTTGTAGAGAAGTTCTGGGTGTACCCAAGAGTTCACCAAGGGGCGTGGCACTGGCAGAGCTAGGAAGGGTAGGGAGAAAAGGTATAATGGTGGAAAGAATTTTGAAGTATTGGTATAGATGTTTAAATTTAGAAGATAATAATATATTAAAAGAATGTATACAGTTTCAAAAAGCTGTCCTAGGAGAAGAGTGATGGTTACGGGAGATGGGAAATGTCTTAAAAGAAGTTGGCATGAGGAATATTTTCCTATTAGATAAGCATAATAGCAGTGGGTTTTGGAAAGAAGTGAGATTGAGGTGGAAGATATCGAGAAACAAGAGATATGGGCTAGTTTTGAGGATAAAAGGTCATTGATCTTGTATAAATCAGTTAAGAGATTGGGGAAGGGAGAAGTATGTAGATATATGTAATCAATTTGGTAGAATAGGTCTTGCGTGGATGCGCACAGGAGTAATATTTTTAAAAAGGAATGGATATAATGGTTCGGGGAGATGTATTATGTGTGATGCATCGGGTAGTACTTTTCATTGTCTAATAGAATGTGATAAGGTTAAAAGGTGGAGAGAGGTTATATGGAATAAAAAATGGGACAAGTTAAACAAAGAAGCAGTAGCATTAAGAATGTTGGGAAGCACAAAAGTAGAAATAATTAAAATGATGGGGACATTTTTAGGCAACACAAGGGATAAGTGGATAAGGAGCTTAAGAAAGGTACAGCTGAACGAGCATAGTTTGTAAAGTGGAGAGATGGTATAGTAGCTTTATCCCATATATACAGCCTAGGGGCTAAATATGGGGGAGCTAGAAAACTGGTGCACTAGACATAAGTTTTAGATGTAAGCTTTATTTGTATTATTGTAATAATGATGAAATAATAATAATTATTATTATTATTATTATTATTATTATTATTATTATTATTATTATTATTATTATTATTATTATTATTATTATTATTATTACAGTAAAACATAGAATCCACTAATGGAGAATCAAACTTGAGCTGTCTGTCGTTAAATAGCTTAACCACTGCACCATGCCAAGTACAGTGTGGAGGTAGTCCAAATCAGTGCCTGGTGGCTTGTATTATAGAGTTACACAGAAGTTGAGAGTTATGTACTGAGCGCTCACTCGAAGCAACTTTGAAGAAATTTAACTGCTCAGGAGACCAGCCACTTTTAGTTTGACCGAGTGTACATGGTGGGGAGAAGGTATGCATTCCACCCAAAAATTCAATATCATGATTTCACCAGAAATACTGTTTTAAGGTCCCTTGTATCCAAAACAAGCATTTTTAGAAAAAGCCTGTGTGTATGTCAACAACATAGCTCAAAAATGAAATGTCCAATATATACCAAACTTAATACTTAGGTTCAGTATATCCTCCAAAGATGCGACAGGAAGATTTTTTTGTAATTTTGGATTTTCTCAAAACTGACTCTAATGATTTTGATTAAATTGCCATATATTAAAGGCATCTGCATGACAAATCAAATGTCTTATTGTGCTATCCAAAATTTCTACATGGTTATTACTAATTTCCAATTCATCATATTGATGCCATTTTTGAGAAAATAATGTTCCTTCAGAATTCCAAATAAGATTTCGAAAGGTGGAGCGAACAGTTGATAATATATTCATAATAAAGACATTGATGCCACTGTAAGTTGATTTTATAATCTTCCATATCCGCTTACATAATTTTCCTTTAAAATTCTAGTTAACTATTATTCTTCTCTTTACTATACTTTCTTTTGTTCTAATATAATATATTTGACTACCTGGAATATATTCATCTTTATATTCTTCATCTCCTTTACCTCTCCATTTACCTAGCATTTGTTTCACTAAATTTCTAATTACTTTGCATTCTTCAACAAACCAATGTTCCTGTTTATTTACCTCTTGTCCATCCACACTTCTTCTCCTGCTTTATGCATTATAACTCTGAGAAGTTATATTACTTACATTTTGTTTAGCACATATTTTCAACTTTATTTCATGGTCAGCTCAATTTTTACTTTCCGTACTGCTTGCCTACACTACCAAGTTTGGTAGTTAACCGACCTTTTGTTTTTGGTTATCAGACAGAGTTTCTTCTGAATATGAGATTTTTATTCAGGGAGCCTCAAAACATATATTTGCTGTGAAATCTCAATATTGAATTTCTGGGTGAACACCAAATGTTCTGTAGAGAAATCTTAAGCCTACCAGGTGCAACTGTGAAGGAAGTAGCATAAATTAAACTAGGAAGAGTGACAAGGTAGAGCACGATTATGGAAAGGGCTCTTAAATATTGGTTTAGGATCTTCAATTTGAAGGAAGTAACATACTGTCACATATGTGGCCTCTGAGGAAAATTACCAGTCCTTCACGCCCAGTATAGAATGGGATGCTAAGGACCAAAGCAGTTAAAGAGTGTCCATAAATAAAACTCAACAAAACAAAAAGATCACGTATGTGATTGAGAAGTACATAGTTTATATTAGTTTATAACCTTACATAGCTTATACGAGGGTAATCCCAAAAGTAAGGTCTCCAAAGCGCTGGGATCGCAGGGAAACTGTTTGTGTGGATGTTGGCCATACTACTTTTTTCCTTCCTCCCTCCACTCTCTTCAGAAACCACTGCACATCCCTTAGCGCCCTCAGTCTTGGCTTGGCAGCCAGTTATAATGGAGCTCCCGTTAGCCACTACCGCCAGGTGCGAAGTTCACGCAGTTATTCGCTTTTTGAGTGCAAAAGGGGTTAAACCTGTCGAAGTTCGACAGTTGATGGAAGTGTATGGAGAGTCTTGTATGGATGTCAAAAATGTCCACAAGTGGTGTAGAGAATTTGCAAATGGTCGCACGGAAATTCATGACGAGGAAAGAAGCGGGAGACCGTCCATTTCTGACGAAACAATTGCAAATTGTGCTTCAAGATTGGCGGATCACTCTCGATGAGCTCTGCATTGTTGTTCCTGAGATTTCTCGAAGCACTATTCCTCGGACTTTGATTGAAGAGTTGAAATTTCGGAAGGTGTGCGCAAGATGGGTCCCAAGAATGCTGACAGAAGATCACAAAAGGCAACACGCTGAAACTTCCCGCCAATTTCTTCAACGCTATGCAGATGAAAAGGACAACCTTTTGGATTCAATAGTCACGGGTGATGAAACCTGGGCTTTCCACTTCACACCTGAGACCAAACAACAATCACATGAGTGGCAGCATTCCAGTTCACCCAAGCCGCAAAAATTCAAGAGAACACAGTCTGCCGGTAAAGTCATGGCAACTGTGTTTTGGGATCGAAAGGGGATATTGTTGGTCGACTTTATGGATCCTGGGACAACAATAAATGCAGACAGGTATTGTCAGACATTAAAAAAACTCAGACGGACAATTCAGAACCGTAGAAGAGAAATGTTGAGCAAGGGCATAAGCCTTATCCATGACAATGCTCGCCCCCACACCACCCGTCAAACCATGAATCTTCTGCAACAGTTTGGATGGGAAACCATCACCCATCCACCCTATAGTCCGGACTTAGCACCCAGTGACTACCACTTGTTCCCCAAGTTGAAAGAACATTTGGCTGGAAAACGCTTCAGTGATGATGATGAAGTGAAAAATGAGGTCCATCACTTTTCAAGAGCATGGCGGTAAACTGGTATGACATGGGCATACAAAAACTGCCACAGCGTCTACAAAAATGCATTGACCGAAATGGCGATTATGTGGAAAAATAGACAAATGTTAAAGCTTCAAAACTCTGTACCATTTGTTGTCAATAAAAGTTTCTTTGTATTTTAAAAAAAATTGGAGAGCTTACTTTTGGGATTACCCTCGTATGAGTTTATAATCTTTTATCAGTCTGTCACAATCTTCTAAATTTATGTGGATCTAATTTTACATGTTCTTAACTTGCTGAAGCTTTGGTAAGCTGTGTACATGACAGGATACAAGTGGCTTACCACATCCTATGGTAGTCCCAACGGACTTAACCGTGACATCACTTCCAGATAAAAACTTGTAGAACAATGATGGTAAATTGAGTTACACTTTTGGACACTCACCATCCCTAATTAAAAGTTGTATAAAACAGAAACGTTTTCGAGGGCATTCGTCCTCATCGTCAGCGACTGGGTGACTCATTATAGAACAATGTTGCACCGCGCAACTTAACAGATGTCACGTGTCTCTAGAAACATCCTGGAAATCCATGCAAAAGCAGCGTGGTGGCATACCATACGTGGTAAAAGCCGTCATTACAATAGAGAGATCCCTATTGGGAATTAGCTCGAATATAACCGCACTCAGGTCTTGCTCTGGGGACATTGACTCAGATGTCTTCTACTGTCCACGTCGGCTCGCCTGCCTGTTTGTCTGTCAGGCTATGGCTAATTATCATGCTAGTCGCTGGGTTTCCAGGATTTTCCTACAGACATGTGACATCTTTTGAGTTGCAAGATGTAACAGTGTTCTATAAGTTTCTGTTCAGAAAGTGATGTCACGGTAAAGTCCATTGAGACTATAATAGGATGTGGTAAGCCACTTGTATCCTGTCACGTACACACCTTACCAAAGCTTCAGCAAGTTAAGAAAATGTAAAATGAGATTCCACATAAATTTAGAAGATTGTGACAAACTAATAAAAGGTTATAAACTAATAAAAAATGTGTACCATTCAAATACATATGTGACGATACTAAGACGATGTTTAGAATATCAAGAGAAGAGCTTTAGAAATTTTGGATGGATTAACAGTCTTCAAAATAATTTGGTTAATAATGAAAAGGGGACAATTACACACAGACTTTTGGAAAGTAGCAATTAGGAGACTTCAGGATACAGAAATTCGAAAACTGTTTAGTCAATTAACTGAAAAATCTGATGTGTTACACTCACATGACTTTCTCTACTCTTGTACAAACTATTTTTACAAACTCTTATTCTCCATCTACTTCATGTTAATCGAGATAAACATTTGCAGACTCTATCTTATTGCTAATTTTCTTGTAGATGTAAGGGGAATATATATTTACAAGGGCAATATAGAAATACAGTAGCCTTTAAGCACATACATATCTCTTAATAGCTGGTTGCTAGGTGCAGCACCATTCCCTTTGCCACAGATTAATACTCTTTGCATATCCAAGACAAAAAAATGAATAACGAATTCCCATTTGAGAAAATAAGTATTGAAAAATTTAAGGGAATAACAAGCAATATCTCGAAAATGGATCACTCAACAAAAAAATCTGATGTGTTACACTCACATGACTTTCTCTAATCTTGTACAAACTATTTTTACAAACGCTTATTCTCCATCTACTTCATGTTAATCGAGATAAACATTTGCAGACTCTATCTTATTGCTAATTTTCTTGTAGATGTAAGGGGAATATATACTTACAAGGCCAGTATCGAAATACAGTAGCCTTTAAGCACATACATATCTCTTAATAGCTGGTTGCTAAGTGCAGCACTATTCCCTTTTCCACAGATTAATACTCTTTGCATATCCAAGACAAAAAAATGAATAACGAATTCCCATTTGAGAAAATAGGTATTGAAAAATTTAAGGGAATAACAAGCAATATCTCGAAAATGGTTCACTCAACAACAAAAATGTATATGACATAAATTGTGTATTTTAATGCGATCTACATCTTTTGTGTAGTAAAATTTTGTCTATCTCTTATGGTTTACCAGTTTACCAAAAGTCATTCACAATGAAGAATACGTTTGGAGACATTCCCAGAAAATTCAAGATATACATTTTATTTGTCATGAAAATATCTTAAACATATGATATTTTAATCAAAATCGTTAGAGCCATCTTTGAGAAAATTAAAATTTTCAAAAAATGTTCCATGTAAAGGGTACTCTGGGGTGGGGGGATTTTCTTGAAAACCTTCGTGTCGCATCTCTGGAAGATACGGAACCTAAATACCAAGTTTGGTGTTTATCCGACTGTTCGTTTCTGAGTTATGCTGTTCACAGACAGACACACAGACAGACAGACAGACACACAACAGACAGACACAAAGACATGTTTCCAAAAATGCTTTTTTTGGATTCAAGGGATCTCAAAACATGTATTTCCAGTGAAATCTCGGTATCGAATTTTTGGGTGGAATACAATACTTCCCCTACTTACTATACGTAGTAGAGAAAGTAAAAAATGTGTATGACATATATTGTGTATTTTAATGTGATCTACATTTTTTGTGTAGTAAAATTTTGTCTATCTCTTATGGTTTACCAGTTATGTAAAAGTCGTTCACAGTGAAGAATACTTTTGGAGACATTCCCAGAAAATTCAAGATATAGATTTTATTTGTCATAAAAATATCTTAAACATACGATATTTTAGCCATTTTTGAGAAAATTAAAATTTTCGAATAATGTTCCATGTAAAGGGTAATCTGGTGTGGGGGGATTTTCTTGAAAACCTTTGTGTCGCATCTCTGGAAGATACTGAACCTAAATACCAAGTTTGGTGTTTATCCAACTGTTCGTTTCTGAGTTATGCTGTTCACAGACAGACAGACACACACGGACATGTTTCCAAAAATGCTTTTATTGGATTGAGGGAGTCTCAAAACATATATTTCCGGTGAAATCTTGTTATTCAAATTTTTGGGTGGAATACAATACTTCCCCTACTTACTATACGTAGTAGAGAAAGTAAAAAAGGTCTTTAGTATTTTGTACTTCAATAAAGAACACTTGGGAAAGGGAAACGCATATACATAAGACAAATAAGAAGCAGAGAGTGGATATAGATCTGGTGTATGGAGATTAAAAGAAATAAGAAAGGGTGTCCCACAGAATCAGTATCCTATTTGTGGCAGGAATGAAGAAGATATTCAAGATTTGAATACAAAGGGACCGATCAGTAGAGAAAGGAGCTAATAAATCAGAAATGGTTTAAATTACACAAAAAAAAAAAGCCTGGACTGAAATTTTCAGAAAAGATAATAAAAATCTAAGACAGTTTTTAAGTAAAGTAAGAAAAAAGTGGAATTGCTGTGTCAAAAGAGTAGTAGTACAAAACTTTCTCTACCACAAATACAGTGCAGACATTTTAAGGTAAGACCATGGATTGCTCATATGCGAAGTACCAAGCTCACTGCAGTACAGCATGCTACTCATATAGCTGATCTGCGGCCTTAACATAAAATGTCCATGGTGGTAGGGGAAGTATTGTATTCCACCCAAAAATCTTGATACCAATATTTCACTGGAAATACATGCTTTGTGGCTCCCTGAATCCAAAAAAGCATTTTTAGAAGAGGGAAAGAGAGAGGTGTGTGTACGTGTGTGAGAGAGAGAGCGTGCGCATAAACAGCATAAAAAGTCAAATACCAATATTTATGTTCAGTACTTTCCAAACATGCAATTTGAAAATTTTCAGAAAACCCCTACCCCTTACATGGTCTGAAGCAGGGGACTCTGGAGTGGCCTACCGGCCCGTCAGCCCTTAAAGCTGGACCTTGCGTGGGTACCAGATGCGCTGGCAGTGGTAAATATCCAGGACCTGACCAGTAGTCGGAATAACCAATAGGAGACCCTCCTGAACCAACTCCCCAACCCCAAGGTGTTATGCGACCCATACACAACATACCTGATGACCTCTCAGAGCATTTAGTCTTACAAGGGACTCTTCTGGGCAGACCTGAGATATCCTTAGCTAGAAGTTTTTAATTCCACTAAACCGAAGGGCTCCTCAACAGGGGACTCTGAGAGAACCAATAAGTTGAGGTAGTTGGGGCCTCAAAAGGAGACCTTATCATTAAGACTATAGCAATAGAGACAGGAACTGTGACTCCCAGAGATGTGGAGAAGTGGCCCTGTCTCCAAAACTGGAAGTCCCGTGTAGGGACTCCGGGAGTATTATAATTAAAAGTGCTGTGGCTGGGGCCCCAAAAGAGGTGCTCCGCACTGTGAACAAATAGAGGTGGTAACTGCGACTCCCGGAGATGTGGAGATGCAGGCCCTGCCTCCAAAGGAGGAGGATCCGGATCCCATAGTTATCCCAGAGGAGGATCAGCTGCCTTTAGGAGAACTGAACTTAAATATACAAGGTTTAAGTGGGGCAGGTTAAGCTATACTGATTTCATTCATTCAGGCTATCCTGCAACACAGTATTACTGCCTCATGAATTCTTTCTAGTAACGTAACAAGGCATGATCTGGATGTCGTCATAATACAGGAACCCTGGCTTTGGCAGGGTCATATTTAGAACTATATATAAAGGATTTTACTACGACTTAGTAACACCTGGGCTCTGCCGGCAGTCTTAGTGAGGTATGAGGAGAGCAGAGTGCCATATCAGGTGGTAGTCTACTTGTACTACTTCACATATGATTGAGGAATCTCCTCCTCCTCTGGAGCTCAGAAATCTCATGTTTTATTGCAGGGACAGAAATTTCAATCTGTTGATTGGTTATGACTCCAATGCTCATCATAACATTTTGGGTAGTGTGGACTCAATTGAGGGGTGGGGGGGGGGAGATGCAGCTTGAGTATTTTTTAAGCACAACAGGTCTCAGACTAAGGGGACGTTCCGACTTTTGTGAATTATCAAAGGGCGGACGTCCTAGACTTGTCACTAGTGTCCTTCGGAATTCTAGAGGAAATCAAGGATTGGAGGGTTTGTTAGGAACCTTCCCTGTCCAACCACAAACATATTTGCTTTTATCTTGAGAGAAAAGGAAAGAACCACCTGTACAGGAACCCTAGGAGGACCAATTGGGACTCCTTTAGAGGGGACCTGAAGGGACCCCAGATCAAGCTAAGAAATGTGGAGGACCTGTAGGGTTTTTCACGTACACCCTGGTCTCTGCTTATGCAAGAAATAGCCCCCTCATATGTAAGGTTTGGGCTGAAGATAAACTTAAATGGAATTCCTTTTTTAAGATCCATTAAGAAAAAGACATCTGGGCTCCATAATTCATATATGGCCAACAAGTGTCAGGCAACCTGAGATTCCTATAAAAAATCCCAAAGAATGTATAAAAGGAAATCCGGAAGGCCTCCAAGGAATCTTGGAGCGTCTTCTGTGATAATATACAGAAGCAGTTGAATGTTGCTTGCTTTGAAAATTGCCGGTCTGGAGGTAGGGCCAGGTTGGCCTCGTTTGAGGACCCCTCCAGTACTATAATGCAGCCAGAGGGAGAGACCTTGAAGCCATTACTTGAGACCCACTTTCTGGAGATCTGCATAACAGATAAAGAACCAACTTTGGTTAGGGCATGCAGGTCTTCACGAGAAGGCTGGTAGTGGCCACCAAAATTGCTACTTTTAAAAAAGTTAAATGGGCCATGTTTTCTTTTGAGCCCAATAAAAGCATGGGTGAGGATGGGGTCTTCCCGGCTCTTCTGGGAGATTCTTTCTTCCCACGTGGTGAAGATATTTAGAGCCTGTCTTGCTATGAGACATGTTTTTCGCTTTGAAGGCAGGCCAAGATGGTGTTTATACCTAAGTCGGGAAGACAATCCTATTGCAGGCCTAGGGATTTTTGCCCTATCAGTCTAACATCCTTAGCTCTTGGTGAGACTGGAGAGGGTGCTGGACTGTGGAAAGCTGGCCACGGCAGATTTCCTGGACATCGACATATGACTTAAATCACCATTAGGAAGTGCGTGCACAGTATGGCAGTCACGGACTGGATGATGACCTCCTTGGAAGACGTCAGCCAGTGGTGACCCTGGCAAGTGAGTCCTTGTGGGTAACTGCTCCAGGACTGCCCATAAGGGGGAGTTTTGTCACCTACACTGTGGTATCTGCTGGTTGATGTACTGCATGCTCAAGGTTATGCTGATAACATATGCCTTGTAGCAAGTGGAAAACACCCAAGTACTGTTTCTCAGTTCATAATACAGGGCTCCCTAAATGCTCCAGAGGAATAGTGTAAAGAAACAGACTTCTCCATTAACCCAGACAAGACTGAAATAATGATCTTCACAAAGAGGAGGAGGCTGCCAGATTTAGCAGAGTCCGATCTGTCTGGGAAGAAGCTGAAGCTTTCCAGTTAAGTATCTAGGGGTTATTCTGGATTCTGGGCTGAACCGGAAAAAGCATGTACACTATAAAGTAAAAAACACTACAATGCTTTGTGGGCCTGCAGGAGATTTACAGAACTGAGATGGGGTCTGAAACCTAAGGTGGTCAAATAGCTATACATCTCGGTTTTAAGACCTTCGATATCTTATGCGGTGCTGGTTTAGTGGCCTGCCTCTCTTGTGAAAGCAGTTGCTGCCAAGATGGATTCACTGAAAAGATTGGTATGTGTGATGATAACGGGGGCGATGAGGACTCCCCAAGAGATCCTGATGGACCTTCCCCGTTTTTGTTTGTGAAGGAGGTTGCCAGGGTGAGTGCACACTGCCTCTGGACTGTAGAGGGATGGTGCTTTAAGCTAACATAAAGGCATTCACTGATCCTTTCTGGACTTCAGCAGATGTATCCCACAACCCTGATGATAGTGGCTATAATGGGGACTAGGTTTAATCTAAGCTAATCTTATACAGTGGTAATACCTTCCAGAGAGGAGTGAGACGCAGAGACAGGGTCTCTCCCAAAGGCAGGGGGCAGGACATGGTCTACTGATGGCTCCCATCTCGGGGGCAGGACAGGCGCTGGGTCCTAGAACCAGGCTTGTCATTCCCCTTGGTCATGCTGCCATGGTTTCTCAGCCTGAGGTATATGCAATCTTAGCCCGCCGTATGCATGTTTATACTATACCATGCAGAGAGTGGAGGTTAACATCTCCTCAGAAAGCATGGCAGCTTTGAAAGCCCTTAAGGCAGTTAAAAAACTACATTCAGATTAGTGTGGCAATGCCAGAGGATGTTGGAGAGATTCTGTCCAGTTTTACTTCTTTAGGTTCCTGGGCATGCTGGTATAAGAGGAAATAAGATGGCGGACACTTTTTTAAGGAGAGGCCCAGGGCCTGAATCTTTTGTGGTATGTCATGTATGAGATAACCCAGCTTACAGTGAGGGCTCATTTTGAAATCTGGAGTAAGCAAACCACCGCCAGGCATGCCCAGCCAAAACCAGAAAGTGAGCGAGTTTCTCCTGAATTTGACAACATCAAAGTTCAGAGGAGTGAGGCAACAGGAAAAACCACGACCCAAGAGTGAATCGACACAGACCTTAGAAAGGGCCAAGCAGACAACCAGTGACAATACAGCGAACGGTCACCAAGAACTTCAAGGCACCCTGTCAGCAATTCAGGCAGGGATCAAGGACCTCTCCTCACAGCTGGCTGAGATATGTCGCGCAACCTTCACACGCCTTTTGGCTGTGGAGGCCAAGCAGCGAACTTCAGCCGGGGTGATTACTGCACTCACCAATAGGATCTACCAGCTACAGGACGAAGACGGGGTTCTCGCATCTGCCCAGCGTAAGCTGGAACGAATCAAGTGCTACCTCATCGAACCCTACACAGACGACAGCGACGACCGGTCCGCACGACTGAGCACCCTCGGCGCTTCAATTGCAGGGATCCAAGAGCTACAAACCAACACCAACAACTCCAACACACAGAACTTCAAGTAACTCACCGACCACTACAACCACCTACAAGAGAGCTACATTCTGATTCGGAACTTCATCAAAACCTATGTTATGCCACATCCCTCTCCATCCTTTTCCCATTCACATCAACCTAACCGAAAATCCAAGCGCCACTAATCCTCCACACTGTCACCTGGAATCCCTAATATCTTCTCCTTTACTTCGCTGCGGGGGCAGACTGGGCCTTGGTCAAGTCTGTCTCCCGGCAACAATTCCTTACTCCCCTGGTGACCGCACTGCGGCCCAGTTTTTAACCATCACCTTGGAATGCACGGGTGCTTTAGGCGGTACCGCAGCAAACCTTCTCCTTTCAATCCGGTGGAGGAGTTTTTAGTGGGTATGTCGACGCTTGGAGAGTCCCACACTCTCAGTCCCGACTCCCATCGGGGCTGAGGTCAGTGATTAAATCATTTTCTCCTCCACTCGAAAAAAAAAAAAAAGGAGTTGTGGGCTATCTCAAGGGCCACAACACTTGGCACAGACATTCATACATAATGGGGCTTATACAAGACCCTTTATGTCAGAAATGTATGAACGATTTTGGGACCTTAGAGCACATACTATGTGAATGCGAAGGTTTCACTATACATAGATATGTATCCCTAGGGACCATTGGACTTGAGTAATGCCTAGGATAAGGGGCACTAAGGGCTCTATGAGCCTATGTGCAGGCCTGTTTAGTAGACCATTCCAATGTTCATCATCATCGTCACCCCTTACATGGAACATTTTTCAAAATTTTTGATTTTCTAAAAAATGGCTCTAATGATTTTGATTAAAATGCCAAATATTAAACATATTTACATTAAAAATAAAATGTAAGCCATTTCTGAGATATCTATCATTAATGGTTGAATTATTAAATACTTTTGTCCTTCCTTTTAAGTCACGTTGATTTTCAATTGTATCTTACGAGTCATGGAAAGAGTAGTGACTTTTACCAGCATATAGCGTCCAGTTCTTAAACATTTAACTTTCGCTATTCGCTTAGTATCTGTGATGAAATAAGATATTTCCGGAAAGGTTTATCTGGATTAAAATGAAGTAGATAGGAAAATAAACTTTTGTGAGAATGATTTGTATATCTACTAATAAGCGATAGAGGGTAGAGAAAGTCATGTGAATTTAACACATCAGAATTCTTTTTCTTTTTACTTTCTCTACTACGTATAGTAAGTAGAGGAAGTATTGTATTCCACCCAAAAATTTGATACTGAAGTTTCACCAGAAATATAAGTTTTGAGACCCCTTAATTCAAAAAAAGCATTTTTGGAAACATGTCTGTGTGTGTGTCTGTGAACAGCATAACTCAGAAACGAACAGTCGGATAAACACCAAACTTGGTATTTAGGTTCAGTATCTTCCAGAGATGCGACACGAAGGTTTTCAAGAAAATCCCCCCACCCCAATTACCCTTTACATGGAACATTTTCCAAAAATTTTAATTTTCTCAAAAATGGCTCAAACGATTTTTATTAAAATATCATATATTTAACATACTTTCATGACAAATAAAATGTTTATCTTGAATTTTCTGGGAATGTCTCCAAAAGCATTCTTCATTCTGAACGACTTTTGCATAACTGGTAAACCATAAGAGATAGACAAAATTTTACTACACAAAAAATGTATATGGTGTTAAAATACACAATTTATGGCATATACATTTTTTTTGTTGAGTGAACCATCTTCGAGATATTGCTTGTTATTCCCTTAAATTTTTTCAATACTTATTTTCTCAAATGGAAATTCGTTATTAATTTTTTTGTCTTGGATATGCAAAGAGTATTAATCTGTGGCAAAGGGAATGGTTCTGCACCTAGCAACCAGCTATTAAGAGATATGTATGTGCTTAAAGGCTACTGTATTTCTATATTGCCCTTGTAAATATATATTCCCCTTACATCTACAAGAAAATTAGCAATAAGATAGAGTCTGCAAATGTTTATCTCGATTAACATGAAGTAGATGGAGAATAAGCGTTTGTAAAAATAGTTTGTACAAGAGTAGAGAAAGTCGTGTGAGTGTAACACATTAGAATTTTTTTTTAAGGTTTTGTTTTTTCAGTGATGATCTCAACACGCAAGGAAATGTTTTCAAACTTTCAGCATTAATGTACAATTGTGTTTCAATTGCTGATGGCAAGTTTCGTTGCATTATCTTAAAAACTTCAGAAGTAAGTTAGTTGCTTATAACCATGCATTCTCAAGGAGGAGTAGGAGAAAATAAAACACAAAAGTGGAAGGAAAATGTGATTTACAATATCACTGCTGCATATGTTTAAATATAACATACTCTCTGCAGCGAGAAGGAAGACGTATTGTTGCAAGCCACAATCAGATTGTATAAAACAACCAAAACATGAGTGCACACACTTACTTTGGAGGTAAGTACGGAGCCATGTTGACAGGAACATCTATGGATAAGCTCAAAATATTGGATAACGTAGTAAACCCATTTAAGGCTTGAAATGCTGCTTGATCCTGGGGATTCTGAAAACAAAGAGCCAGCATTAGAAATGGGAAATTTGGCAGTGAACAAACTTGGTACGGCAATCAAAGTCTTGCCTATAATATACAGAAATGGTTGCAAATATACAATTTCACTAAAATAGGTTCAATACCTCAGAACTAGTTTGAGGAATCACTTCGTCAACTGGTTGGCTTTTCTCTGATGGTTACAGATGTCTCTTTGTCTTCCTAGTGGTGGTTCTACAAGTTTTTGTCCATAGGGATGTCAAAATTCATTAACCTTGGACGAAATTTCATGTCCCTGTATCCAAAAATGTGCTGCAACTGCTGATTTTTCTTCTTCCCTGGATTTGATGTTTCCAAAATGTTCCTTAAGCCTCATTTCTATGTTATGCTTAGTTTGACCAATATAGATTTGTTCACAATCCTTGCAATCTATTCTATAAATCCCGGATTTTTTATGAGCTGGCATTTTTTCTTTTTCCTTTGCATTTATGAGGAATTTTATGCTGAATTTATTTTCGGAGATGAGTGCCACATTGCTATCATTGAAAATTTTCTTGAATTTGTTATGGGTGAAACATCAAATCCAGGGAAGAAGAAAAATCAGCAGTTACAGCAACATTTTTGGATACAGGGACATGAAATTGAGGACACAGTATCACTTGTCAAGCAGGCACAAAAACCTACGGAATTAAACATTTGGGAGAAATTATTTCTTTGGAAATTTCACCCAAGGTTAATGAATTTTGACATCCTTATGGACAAAAATTTGATTACTAAACTTGTAGAACCACCACTAGAGGGACAAAGAGACATCTGTAAGCATTAGAGGAAAGCCAACCAGTTGCAGTCAGCTGACGATGAGGAAGTGATTCCTTGAAACTAGTTCTGAGGTATTGAACCTATTTTAGTGAAATTGCCTATTTGCAACCACTTCTATATATTATATTTAATCTTTTCACTATGTCTTCCTGCGATTTAAAATTAATAAAAGTAAAGCCTTACCTTCTTATCCAAAATTCTGTTTATTTCTCCAACAGCTCTCTCCAAAGCTGTTATTGCATTATTTGGCCACTGCCCCTTTCCTTGGCTTGACTGAAGTTTCTCAATGTCCCTCAGGCACTTCTGGATGCGTGCTTTGTTTGGCGAGTCTATCTTATTTGGCACTTCTCTTTTGCCTTCGTATTCCTGACCTCTGTGAACCAATATTTAAGATATCTGATAAGTCTCATTAATACACCTCTTCTACAGATGGGAAAAGGATGAGTGCATGCAAGTTTAAGAATAACAATACTGTAGCTTACTGTGAGGCAGTCAGTATTTTAATACCTGAATAATTTCAATTGTATTTTATAATAAGTAAACTCAATAACAGCCTGCCTTGAAACAATATGTATGTAATAATTATTTAAATTGTATGTAACAGTCATTGCAAATGCTTATTTTTATTGTAAACATGTGTTATTAATGTTATGTGAATACATTATATACTTTAATAATGCAAGAGCTGTGAGAATAATAAGTTTTAAGTTGCTAACAATGAGGTAATAATGAGGTAAAGTTGTGGCAATAATGAGTTTTAGAGTTTGAAAATTACTATTCATGATTAAAGCAACGATAATGTAATTTCTCTAACAGTTTAAAATTAGCCAATCAACAGCAAAGAAAAGTTTTAAGTAAAATGCAGATATTCTATTGGACTAGAATTAGCCAATCAGAGACTTGAAATACCGAAGCTTACGGGTTTTGACCGTTGAAAGTTGCTCAGTTGCTGGCAAACCTTGGTAGTGATCAGATGGAAGATGTGTTCTGTACGTGTGAATCGTAAAATATGTATACACGTTAGCTAAGTGAAAATATTAAAGAATCTCACAGTTCTTAAAAAGTGTAGTGCTTTATTAAATTGTGCAAAGGATAAATAAAATGAGTCTTAAAACTTAAAATCTGTGTATGTCTACAATTATGGTCGTACCGCACCCTGCCTAAGAAATACACGACTCTACAAACATTACTGATGCAGCCGAGGCAAATTCAAACATAAATAATATATATAGAAGCAGTTTTTAATAACAAAATTAAATATTATAGTGTAAAATCAGCTTCTCATATGTAACAGCATATTGCATAACAATAGTAACTATTACATAATCAACAACTTCAAATCGATGCCCAAAGCGTGTTGCAAACTTCTTAAGCAAAGTAAACTCCAAGAACAACGCTACTTCAAGTTGGCTTCCCAAGCGAGAAGTTAATAATTTACGTAAAATATATTACATAACAAAACACCTTCAAGTTGGCTCCCATATGTGGAGCTAAAAAACAATCTTCAACTGGTAATGATAAGCCAATTTTTAAGGTTTTCAATTGTCTCTCCAACAATGGGAAAGTTTACAATGAACATTTGCAATGTTTGCCCTCTTTACTGCTTATCTATTATGACAAAGTGAGTGAGCAAGAAGTAACTGAAACCATAGCTTAAAAAACTAGATATATGGTATTTAAGCATTAGGAGTTGAATTTGGGACATATTTGCTTCACTTAATCTGTAATTTATACAGGTCATGTCTCAGAAGCTTTCACTTCCATCATCAGCTCTAGGTCAACTGGTGGTGGTGGTGGTGGTGGTGGTGGCGGTGGCGGCGGCGGCGGCGGTGGCGGTGGCGGTGGCGGTGGCGGTGGCGGTGGCGGCGGCGGCGGTGGTGGTGTCATCTTCATAGTCTCTGGTAGATGGCACAATGAATTTGGTATAGATGTCCAGAGTGATTTCAAAGTTCATAACTCAGTGTGTGATTTTGGACAAAGATCTTCTCCCAAAAGGCAAGTTCTAGCAGATGGTTTACTTCTTTTAGTAGTTTGGAATTTGTGTCTATTTCATGGTTGGTTTCCCAAAAGTGTACTGCAACGGTTGATTTGTCTGTCTTTATATTTTATGTTCTGGTTATGCACTTTGATGCAGATGTATACGTTATTGATTCTTGGCAGTTAATCTTGTAAATCCCAGGTTTGGAAGTTTGGGGTGCTCTCAACAGGTTTTTCAAGTTGAACTTATTTTGAGGGGCTAGGATTATGTTGTGTTTTGAAAAGTCCTTTTGGAACCTGTTATGTAAAAGTGAGTGGAATGTGAATTTCTTATTTTCTTCTTGTTCTTCCAAGGGTGGTCTGAAAAGTTTCCGACCTAATAAAGATACAAGACATTTTTTCAGAATTTTTTTTTTTATTTTTCAACATAGTCTCCTTGTAACTCTACACACTTCTCCCAGCGATGCTCCCATCTCTGTAACCCGTCCAAATAGTACTTGGCGTTTTTCTCTGCAAAATAATTGTTCACGAAGGCGACTGTCTCTTCATTTGATGAAAATCTCTGTCCTCCGAGCGCAATTTTCAGATGAGGGAACAAAAAGAAGTCGCTTGGGGCTAGATCTGGTGAGTAAGGTGGATGGTCAAGCAGTTCAATCCGTAATTTGTGGATTTTCGCCATTGAAACCGCTGAGGTGTGAGATGGTGCGTTGTCTTGGTGAAACAGGATTTTCTTTTTCTGCAAATGTGGCCATTTTTCCGCAAGTTCTGCCTTCAGCTTGTCAAGTAATGATGCGTAGTATGCTCCTGTAATGGTTTTTCCTTTTTGAAGATAATCGATTAAAATTACTCCATGATTATCCCAAAAACCAGTCGCCATCACTTTCCCAGCCGAAGAATAAGTTTTTGCTTTTTTTGGTGCCGGTTCCCCCTTTGCAGTCCACTGTTTGGACTGTATTTTTGTTTTGGGCATATAATGGTGTATCCAAGTTTCATCTACAGTAATTAATCGGCGCCAGAACTCGGATTTATTGCGCCTAAACTGCGCCAACAGAGTGTTGGAAATGTTCATTCGAACACGTTTTCGGTCAAACGTGAGCACCCAACATGCGGACAGCTTTCTCATGTCTAAATGTTGATTTAATATGAGACAAACACATTCTTTTGACATGTTCATAGCCTCTGCTATCTCTCTCACTTTAATTTGGCGGTCGTCTAGCACCATTTGGTGAACTCTGATGATGTTTTCATCGGTAGTTGCAATTTTTAGACGTCCCGAACGTTCATCGTCTCCCAAGCTCTTACGGCCACGTTGCCCAAAATTTCACTGTGGTAAATGATGGTGCAGAGTCCCCATACACAGAATCCAACTCATCTTTGATTTGCGTAGGCATATTACCTTTCAAAATGAAAGTGGTAAAGCTTACGTAATATGTTTTTACGTAATTTGTTGTCGAGCCCCACGTTGTGGATAATGTTTCTCACGTAATGTTGTTTACATCACGCGTGTAGCCATCTTGTGTGACGTCATACGTTAGTTGGTTCATTTGTTCTGTTTGTAGTTCCCTCTGGCGTAGCAATTTGTATTAGTTTTAAGGTTATGTATATTGTCTTCCGGCTAGCTATTTAGGTAGGCATTTAACTCTTGCAGGGTGTGAAGCGGAAAAGGAATCTTTTATCAAAAAAATTACTAGTGATGAAATGTGTTTTATAATGTTTTATTGTCGAACACGTGCACTAACACTTTCACAAATTTATCTTGATAATCGCCATACTGAAACTGTTTCTAATAACTTCTCACTTTTAACTCACGTACTTCAATTTTTGTATATAAGTAACTTTGTAATATTTTAGATCTTTAATTATTTTCACTGCGTGTAATTTGACGAACTGAAGGACCGATAGGCGACATGTAGTCACGTATTGTACACGAATCTTTGATGAACTGAGCGGGAGACGATGTGTAATGCTTCGTGAATCTTGACGAACTGGGGGACGCTTGACTTCGAGCATGGCTATTTATAGGCTTGCCCCAAGATACACCTAAAGATTATAAATGAATTACCATTGGCTAATAAAACGCGCCAACATTAGCGTCTATTTTACTATCCAATGAAAACCATTAATACATATTACTTTTATAGAATATTCTGGAAGCTTTTTTTACTGAAAAGGCGCGAAACATTACGTAACTTCCTGGTTCCCGGTAACGATAAACAACTCAAACCCTTCATTGCAGTATTGTTATTGTTAACAGTTTCAGTAGAGCCGAAAATTATTATTTACCATTAATAATTACAATTATTAAACCTCTGAAATCAATGTTACATAAAAATACATATTCATATGTAAATAATTATTTACATTAAAGTAATTTGTGATACAAATTACCGTCTCATATGCCCCACTAGAAACATAATTATAAATATTTATAACCTGTTTTGAAATTTTATAATTTGTGTTTTTAGTCTCCTAAATCTTGGAACACACGCTATCACTTTCACTTAACACTTCACACGCATTTAACACACGACATATGTTTTATCTCGCCACTACTTACTGGCTTTGGTTTAATTAATTTAGATATTAATCTTACATTACAATTTTTTTATAGCAAATACTTTACCCTAAATTATTTAATCACTGCTACCAAATTGTTTACTTTCTTATATTGTTAACAAAAATTGAGGCATTCAAGAATTTTGTAATTATTACACATATTTACCAAAATATTCACCCTCTACACAAATATTTACATCTCTTAAATCTAGATACTGTTTCACCTTTTCTGTTTGCTACAGAAATATTTGTTTTTAATTATTTTAATTATATCTACCAAATTTTTTGTTATTTTGTACTTTGCAAATATATTTACATCTCTTAAATCTTGACAATGTTTCACCTTTTCTGTTTGCTACATAAGTATTTGTTTTGAATTATTTTTACCATTTTTGTTATTTTGAATTTTATTTTAACAATACTCTTGTAATAGTATTCATGTACTTTACTTTAATATAACATCTTAAGTTTCAATCTTTGCATTCTTAATTTTTAAATGTTGTTACAGTTACAAAAAAATTTATTTATTTATTTTTTTTTTTTTTTTTTTTTTAAACATTTCTCTTTTTTTTTTTTTATATATAATTTATTTCTCCTTTCAAATGACATATATAAATAGTTAACCCTCTTACGTTCCAATACATTTCTCTGCAAGTCGTCTTTAACTATCCAGCATTTACTTTACATCCTATTGCTATTTACCCTCCTGGATCAAATTGTGTGTGGCTAAATATTACTCGTAGCCGTAACCTAACCTTCAAATGGTTGTTCATGAATAACCTCTTGTATTCATATGACATTTCGTTCCCTGATAATATTTGAAAACAATCTACAGTTTCTTGAACTACACATCTTTTAACAACTGTCACTTTCAATTCTTCTACTATCTCTTTACTTTGAAAGTACTCTGACAAATCTGTACTAAACTGTACTGGACTGGAGTTTTCATTTTGAACATCTTGGTACAATTTATTTCTTTGCATTTCTGATTCTTTTTGCATTTCTGATATCTCCGCTCTGAAATTGACTTGCGCCTGATTTACATCTACATTCCTAACCTCTTTCATCTCTCTTAGCTCACTTGAAATATTACTCACTTGACTTCCTAACTCTGTACATTCTACATTAACCTCACTTTCTTTGTTACCTATTTCCATGCTCATGTCTAGCATTTTCTTTGAAATTTCTCCTGTCTCACTTGCTACCACTTCCTTTTTATCACTCATTTCTGGCCTACTACTATCTAACTTCATAACTTTCTTTTCAATTTCTTCACTGCTTTGATCTACTGTTTGTTCAAATTTCTCATTACTCCTACCAATATTTTCAATTGATTTCCTATGATCTTTTTTTATATCTTCTCTCAATTCCTTAAAACTCTGATCTACTTTTTGTTCTACACTCTTAATAATATCTTCCCTTAATTCCCTATGATTCCTGTCCATAGCTTCCCCTAATTTCTCAAAACTCTTTTGCATATTCTCATTATACTTTTTCACATCTTCCCTTAACGTTTCAGAAAAATTTCTTATCATTTCCATCATCATTCTAGCATCAAAATTTACATTTCCTGCTATTCTATTCTGACTTTGTTTACTAACATTTCCTCCATTAAATACTAAATTGTTTAAGCTATTTTCTGTATCCTGTATTGAATTACATCTAACTGTTACACTATTTCCTTCCATCATTGTTTTTTCTATGTTATTAGTGGCCATTGTTTTTGTTTTCTAAAAAAAAAATACAATCACCTGACTTTGTGATGCTGTCTGTTGATGTATCCTTGATGTCCAGCGTTCTGCCCCTTTCTCCTAGATTTGTATGTCGCTTCTGCGTTGTTTCGTGATGAATCTACGTCGTTTCGATGTTTTTTGTATCCACTTGTCCGCGCCGTTTGTCGCTCCTCTTGTTCCTGGAATCTGCGTCTTGTAGATCATTTTACTGCTGCTTTCGTTCCACGTCCTGATTATTCTTGTTCCTTTCCTAGTCGCTTCGCCTTCCTTTCCTAGTTGTCGCTCCACGTTGATGCGCCAATTTGCGAGTGAACAAATTGTCTATTTACTTCACTTTAACTGCCCCACGTATGGGAGCCAATTTGAAAGAGGTATAGTGCAAATTGTGTTTGTGTTTTTAAAGCACCACGTTGTGGATGTTTCTCACGTAATGTCGTTTACCTCACGCGTGGAACCATCTCGTGTGACGTCATTCGTTGGTCTGGCTCGTAATTCCCTCTGACGTAGCAATCTATATGAATTAGTTTTAAGGTTATGTATATTGTCTTCCGGCTAGCTATTTAGGTAGGCATTTAACTCTTGCAGGGTGTGAAGCGGAAAAGGAATCTTTTATCAAAAAAATTACTAGTGATGAAATGTGTTTTATAATGTTTTATTGTCGAACACGTGCACTAACACTTTCACAAATTTATCTTGATAATCGCCATACTGAAACTGTTTCTAATAACTTCTCACTTTTAACTCACGTACTTCAATTTTTGTATATAAGTAACTTTGTAATATTTTAGATCTTTAATTATTTTCACTGCGTGTAATTTGACGAACTGAAGGACCGATAGGCGACATGTAGTCACGTATTGTACACGAATCTTTGATGAACTGAGCGGGAGACGATGTGTAATGCTTCGTGAATCTTGACGAACTGGGGGACGCTTGACTTCGAGCATGGCTATTTATAGGCTTGCCCCAAGATACACCTAAAGATTATAAATGAATTACCATTGGCTAATAAAACGCGCCAACATTAGCGTCTATTTTACTATCCAATGAAAACCATTAATACATATTACTTTTATAGAATATTCTGGAAGCTTTTTTTACTGAAAAGGCGCGAAACATTACGTAACTTCCTGGTTCCCGGTAACGATAAACAACTCAAACCCTTCATTGCAGTATTGTTATTGTTAACAGTTTCAGTAGAGCCGAAAATTATTATTTACCATTAATAATTACAATTATTAAACCTCTGAAATCAATGTTACATAAAAATACATATTCATATGTAAATAATTATTTACATTAAAGTAATTTGTGATACAAATTACCGTCTCAAAAAACAAATATTTAATGACAGCTCGATACTCGATTTTGTCCATTTTCATAAAAACACTCACATCACCTCACTCAAACGACTGTTACATAACAACTGAGCGTCCAAAATGGCTGAAACTTTGGTGAGTAACTGTCAACAGATGAACAATGAAATTCACTAGCTTTTATTTACGAGTGGTGCCATCTTCATGCTGAGGTTGGAAACTTTTCAGACCACCCTCGTAGTATTGCTGATTTCCTTGTTTCTTCTGAATTTGTGTATCTTCCTATCATACATGAGTTAAACCATTAACAACTGCTTAAAGGAAAATCAATTAACCTGTGTACTGGACTGTTGAAAATTGCCTGCTGGTGTGACTTTGGGTTAAAACTATTTCGTTTGATGTGGTTATCAGTGTGGAGGGTTTTCTGTATATCCTAAAGGGAAGTCTGTCTTCATTTCTTATTATTTTTACAACCAGAAAAGGCAGGTATCCATCTTTCCCTGTCTCTACACTGAACTGTCTGAACAGTGCCCGGAAAACGTGTTCAGGATTCCTTAAAGCTGTTGAATTTACAAGACCAAGCATCAATTTCACTGTAGAGGTAGAGAAAGACGGATACCTGCCTTTTCTGGATAAGATTTCTGGAATAATTTAAATAAGATATTTTGTATTGTATTGTATTGAATTTAACAATATCATGTACATGTTCCAAAGGACAAATGAAATGAAATAAAAAACCCTAGCTGGTGCAATTTCACCTGTTCTATCCACTGTTTGGACTGCTCTTTTGTCTCTGGCATGTAGTGATGAATCCGTGTTTCATTTATTGTTATGAAACACTGGAGAAACTCACTGGAATTAGTTTGAACAAATCTACACTTTTAGAAATGTTCACTCAAGTGCATTTTTGGTCCATTATTAACAAATGTAGCATCCATCCAGCAGAAAGCTTTCTCATATTCAAAACTTTGTGAAAAATGTAGTGGACATGGCCTATTAAGGTCACTGTAATGTCAGCTAACTCATATATGTTCAATCTGCGATCAATGAGATGGCACTACAATTTTGTCACAATCTCATTAGTCATACTGATATACCTGAGTGCCCATCATCTTGAATGAATGTACGACCACCAAATTAAGCTGTCAGCTTTTTAACTATTGATAATGAAGTGGGCGGTGCCATGGTCGAGTGGTTAGACCACTCGCCTCTCACCAAACCAGCCCGGGTTCTATCCCAGGGACCCGCATGTGGGATTTGTGGTGGACAAAGCGGCGTCTGGGCGGGTTTTCTCCGGGTTCTCCGGTTTGCCCCCGCCATTCATTCCACCAACTGCTCCATCACCACCTTTCCTTTCATCCATTTCACCATCATTTCGTTTCATCTACTTCCTTCATCCCATACCAGGCATCGGGTTGATCACCCATCCTGGATGTTCTAACTGATCCATGAGTGTCTGCTCCTTGACGGGCCTCTGACCCCAGGCACCTGCCTGTAAGTCCTGAGGGGTGTAAGTCCTACATAAGAGGAGGTTAAACAGATAAAGAAGAAGAAGATAATGAAGTGGAAGTGTCCTTAAATATTGAATCTAACTCCTTTTGCATTTTTATTGGAAACCCTTTATCACCACTCTTATTTCAATTTTATCCATTTTGTAGTTTGTTTACATATAGTCACAAACAAATGACTAAACGTTATTTGGAAACCAGGGCAAAAGAACTTTTTAAAAATATTAAATATAAACAAGCTGATAAATCAGCTGTAGGAGAGCATTTTTGGT
This sequence comes from Deroplatys truncata, assembly GCA_030765065.1. NCBI lineage: Eukaryota > Metazoa > Arthropoda > Insecta > Mantodea > Mantidae > Deroplatys > Deroplatys truncata. The sequence continues at coordinate 12,853,661 of CM060979.1, forward strand.
CATTTAATCATGAAATAAAACCAGAAGTTAAATTATTAAAACATTTAAATGGACCCATAGATTTAATGGTGTGGGAGAAAACATTTATTTTATTTCTAATAGGTGGCATTACCATAGGTAACAATCCATCACCTAGTGGCAGTAACTGCAACAATGTAAATAAAAGAGAGAAAAAAACAAAGCTGATGAAATCAAGAGATTTCGAAACATGCCCTGCTATTGAATTATTGTACAAGATAAGTAAAGATTTGTCACCAATAGTTGTTGTTCTATTAAAGTGACTACGCTTTACAGCACACCATCAAAAGGATGATACTTAACAACCACATAGCAATTTGGCCATCTTCATGACATCTCTGAGGCAGGCCAAAAGCTTTCAGAATGCTGCTTATATAGCCACAAGGTAAAGAAAGACAAAAGAACATCCTGACGAATGAACAAGCAAAACACATTGGATAAAATGTTTATAAAAAGTGCTTGTAGCATGAATAAAGTTGGTTTAGTTACTTGTTGCAATATATTTGAGATTGGCATATCAATGATTCTTCATTCTTACTGACCTTTATATAATGGAAAATATAAATAGAAACTTATAACAGGAAAAACTGTAGATCTTGTTATAATATGCAACTTATATAAATCATTAACCATTTGCCAATTATTTAATAATTGTTAAAGACCATGGTATTCCCAGTCATATTATACAGCAGTAACAGTTGGACTCTTTGTAAGGAAGATAAAAAAATCTGATGTGTTACACTCACATGACTTTCTCTACTCTTGTAAAAACTATTTTTACAAACGCTTATTCTCCATATGCTTCATGTTAATCAAGATGTTAATCTTATTGCTAATTTTCTTGTAGATGCAAGGGGAATTGCTACGTTTTAAATGATAGTCAAATATTTTAAGAGCTGGTTGCTATGTGGCGCATTCCATTCTCATTGCATTACCAGGACAAAAAAAATGAATAACGAATTTGAGAAAAAATATAAGTATTGGAAAATTTAAGGGAATAACAAGCAATATCTCGAAAATGGTTCACTCAACAAAACAAAATGTATACGACATAAATTGTGTATTTTAACGCGATCTACATTTTTTGTGTAGTAAAATTTTGTCTATCTCTTATGGTTTACCAGTTATGCAATAGTCATTCACAATGAAGAATACTTTTGGAGACATTCCCAGAAAATTCGAGATGTACATTTCATTTGTCATGAAAATATCTTAAACATATGATATTTTAATCAAAATCGTTAGAGCCATTTTTGAGAAAATTAAAATTTTCGAAAAATCTTCCATGTAAAGGGTAATCTGGGGTGGGGGATTTTCTTGAAAACCTTCGTGTCACATCTCTGGAAGATACTGAACCTGAATACCAAGTCTGGTGTTTATCCAACTGTTCGTTTCTGAGTTATGCTGTTCACAGACAGACACACACACACACGGACATGTTTCCAAAAATGCTTTTTATGGATTCAGGGGGTCTCAAAACATGTATTTTCGGTGAAATCTTGGTATCAAATTTTTGGGTGGAATACAATACTTCCCCTACTTACTATACGTAGTAGAGAAAGTAATAAGTTGACATATTTCAGTCATCTGAATAGAAGAACTATGTCCATGGAAAAGGATCTGATGATAGGCATTACAGAAGGTAGCAGGCACAGACTGAGATGTTCAGACAGAATCAAAGACACTTCAAATGGAATGGCCACAGATTATTAGGCTTACAGAATCCCAATCTGAATGGAAAGATGCTGTGCAACAGGCCATGCAGAACATTACAAGGACCAACGTTCGGCTGGCAACCTTGTAGTATGATGTTTGTTAGCCCCACGTTTGGGTAGCCAATTTGGAGTGGTATTATTTTTGTTATTAGTTGGTAGTTGGAAGATACTTCATGTTTATATGCACCACGTTTGGGAGCCAATTTGCGGCGGTATTAATGTTTGTGTTCGAAAGATGCTACTGTTTATCTGCCGCACGTATGGAATACAATTTGTCGCGGTCACTTCGTGTTATCTTTTGCTGAGCGCCTGTTATTGTACTTAATTTTGGGTTCACTGTCCTCCGGCTAGCTAAGATTTCTCGGTCAAGCACTTCTCTTGTACAGGGTGTGTAAACGGAAAGGAGTTTTTATCCAAAGATAACACTGATGAAAGAATTTGTTTTACACTTTTATTGTCGTAACACATTATTCACTTTCACCTATTAATCTTGACACTCGCCAAACTGAAACTGTTATAATAACTTCTTTACTGCCCATTATTAATTCGCATACTTCAACTTTTTGTGTAATTAACTTTACGACACGAGAGATTTTTCATAAATTTGCTAAGCGTAACCTGCAAATCGATAAACTGTGCGATGTATTCACCATGACTGCTTCTGTTGAACTCATCGATGTCTTATACGCGAATGCTTCTGTTGGACTCCGTGAAACTTGACTCTGACACGAATTTATACTCCTTCGCCCAATATGCCTAAAGATTTATAACCGAGCTGCTATTGGCTAATAAAACGTGCCAACATTTGCGTCTATATTTATATCCAATGAAAATTACGAAAACATATGCTCTAGGGAAAATGTTCCCGCAAATTCTAAGAAAAACACGCCACTCTGACGTCATTTGCTCGTCTCTAATAATGATAAACAGCTCACTCCCTCGCTACATTGTTACACGCTATTATTGTCAGTTTCAGTAAGGCCGTATAAACCCACTTCTCAACAATGATTACAATCAACAAACATCTCAAATCAATGTCACACAACAAAGCATATTCACACTACAATCACTCTGACATTTACATTTTTGTGATACAAATTACTGCGTCAACCTAAACCACTGTGCATATCCCAACAAAGTTCGTTCGCAATCTAAAACACCGCCACTGCCACTAATTATTTAACAACTGTTTGTTTATGTTCCCCAATATTTTAAGAAATTCAATTTGAAATGTTAAGTAGTCATTCATTTGTTTCTAATGAGCTCATGGCTTGCATAACGACCTGCTTTTCTGAACAGTTGACTGACATCTTGGTCTCTTGAGTACAATAATGTTTAAATTTTCCAAGTGTAGAATGTTGTAGTGTGTATGTTTGTGATTGTCGCGTCGGACACATTATTGTTTTGTAGCATAACACTGTTGAACTAATTATGTCGTTTGTGAGTTTGAATTTCATCTGGCGCAGCATCTTTCTCTCCCCACCTCCTGACCAAGGGGTGAAGAGAGGAAAGGGGTGAACGCAAGTAGCGTCACTGGTTTCTTTGTTTGGTAGCGTCAGTAGCAGTCTCTAGTAGCGTGGGTAGGTCTTGTGTGTATCTTCAGGGCAAGTGGTTGAATGTAAGATGTGTGGAGCATCTCCCTCCAATGTTTGTCCTTTAATCTCTTGTGTATGATGTAGTGGCACCAAGGCAAATTTATAATAAACCACAGGTAAGGGGTTAAATGTGAAATTAAGCGTATTTTGTTATGCATATCCCACGCCTGCTTTAAATTTGTGCAGCTAAGTTCCTGGTCCTCTCATTGCCACTGCAGCTATGCTCCCCGATGTTTATGCCGGGGTAACTAAATTTAATATTTTTAGCTGCCAAACCTTTTGGCCTCACCCCGGTGTATAACAATATGTGAACAGAATTTTTTTTTTTTGGAAAGACTTAACAAAGTAGTGGGAATTGACTGCTTGGGAAAATATCTACATTTATAAAAACAAAGACAGAGTTTTCAATCTACTGAAATATCTTTCCAGTAAGTTCCTGGAACCATCACAAGAGGGCTACAACTCATCTACATCAACAACAAATCAGTAGTTAAATGTAGGTTGAAAATGGAAATGAGAACGGTAAGCAATGCACCATGCAAGATATTGGTTCACAACAGCCTGGTAACGAGAACGGGAATGTGGTTGTTAAGTATCATCCTTTTGATGGCATGCTGTAAAGCGTAGTCATTGCATATGCTTATTATTATTGTAAACATGTTTAATAACGTTACGTGAATACATTACATACTTTAATAATGCAAGAGCTGTGAGAATAATAAGTTTTAAGTTGCTAACAATGAGGTAATAATGAGGTAACCTTGTAGCAATAATGAGTTTAAGAGTTTGAAAGTTACTAGTCATTATTAGAGCAACGATACTGTAAAATTCAGTAACAGTTTAAAATTAGCCAATCAACAGCAGAGAAAAGCTTTAAGTAAAATGCAAGATATTCTATTGGACTAGAATTAGCCAATCAGAGACTTGAAATACTGAAGCTTACAGGTTTAACCGTTGAAATAATGTTCAGTTGCTGGCAAACCTTGGTAGTGAACAGATGTAAGATGTGTTCTCTACAGAAATATTACGTGTGAATCATAAAATATGTCTACGCGTTAGCTAAGTGAAAGTATTAAAGAATCTCACAGTTCTTAAAAAGTGTAGTGCTTTATTAAAAATGTGCAAGGATTAATAAAAGAAGTGAATTTAAAAACCTAAATTCTGTGTATGTCTACAATTATTGTCGTACCGCACCTTGCCTATGAAATACATGACTCTACAAACATTACTGACGCAGCCGAGGCAAATACAAACATAAAATAATATATAGAAGCAGTTTTAATAACAAAGTTAAATATTATAGTGTAAAACTTGGAGTGTAACAACAAAAACACATCTTTAAATCAACTCATCATACGTAGCAGCATATTGCATAACAACAGTAACTATTACGTAATCAACAAATTCAAACCAACGCCCAAAGCGTGTTGCAAACTTCTTAAACAAAGTAACTCCAAGAACAATACTTCAAGTTGGCTTCCAATGTGTGAAGCTAAATAAATTACGTAACAAAACACTTTTACAATCTAGTTAACAAACCTTGGGCATGTGTGTTTACATAACTGTCACATTACACAAGCAAAGAAAACAAGAAATGTATTTATGTTGCTACCTAAAATTACTTCATTACAGAGCTCTGTGTTCACGCTCAAGTAACCCTTGTAATTAGTTTCTAACTTGTGTAATTGATACTTTACCTAGCTGCCATTCGAAGCCTTATTTTCTTGCATCGCTTTTTGAGGGCCTTCTGACGTTCTTTATCCAGTGCTATCTTGGGGTCTATTTTATCAGCAGGAGCATCTACTATGTGCCGCACGTTATATGAGGCAAGTTCTTCCCTCGACGGATCCTGACCTTCCAGCTGGTTTTGCACAGCCTCCTGATGTTTACGACCTCGTAAATGACTAAGAAGATATACTTCTGAACCAATCTATCACAAAAAGGACAGACAGAATGTTATAATAATGCAACTGAAGTGATAATGCCAGTCAGCAATCTTTCAGTCTATTGATATGCAAATAACAATGGAGATTTTCCTACATTAGTAGTAGTACAATGTGAACTTTTAGTCCCTCCACAGTACCAAAGGTTAGTAGCCTTCAATACAATCCCAAAATGGTTGGTTGTTTAGTGCCTGTATACAGTGGCCGCATTGTGTGCCCAAAACACCATCTCTATTATAACAAGGGTTCTGAATGACAGTGTAGTATGTTTTAAAAAATAACAAATTAAATAAATGCATATGATGCATAGTCAGCACCATGCTGAAGATGGAGATAGATGTTTCCGAAAACATTCCAAGATTTTAGTTAGTTAGTTAGTTTATTCATCCGTTAAAGTGGTTTGGTACAATGTACATTCACTATTGGACACGTCAAGCTATAAACATAAACAATAATAGGTTTTTGCAATATATACAATATGTTTTTACATTATATACAATAGGTATTTACATGCTAAATACTATGGTTCATGATATACATTTGTGTTCAAGGAAATCATTAATAGAATAAAAGGAGTGGTTAACTAGATGTGCCTTGAGACTGGATTTCAGCTGGTTTACATTTTTAATTGCCTTAATATTACTTGGTAAATTATTATAAAGTTTAATGCCGGAGTATAAGATACTTTTTTGGTAGAGCGAGGTGTTGCAGCTGGTCACATGTATTTGTGTATTTTCTCTAGTATTGTGTTCATGCACCATATTATTAGTTATGAATAGTGAATCAGAAGCATTAATGTTCTTGACTATAAGCAGAATGACTGCATATAAGTGGGAGGATCCCCAGTTTTTTAAAGAGAAGTTTACATGACGACTTTGGGCTGACTCCTTCAATAGTTCTGATAATTTTTTTCTGTGCAATAAAGATTGACTTGCTTGTTGGAGACTCACCCCAGAAGACTACTCCATAACTTAGGAGTGAGTGCACATGTGCAAAATATGCTGCTCTAACTGTTTCTTTACTTGTGCATGTTGTCAATATTCTTAGCATATAACAGAGAGCTGAGTTTATTATTTATGAAGCTAGTGTGGGCATCCCATTTCAGATTGCTTTGTACGCAGACCCCAAGGAATTTTATAGATTCTACTTTTTTAAGTGTCTGATTAGAGAGTTGTATTTGAGGGGCAAGATAATTTTTGTTCATATTTGTGTGTATATCCATTGCTACAGTTTTATTTGTATTTATAATAAGATTATTCAATGTAAAATAGTTTGAGATTTTCTCTGAGACTTGGTGAATAGAGGTTAGAAAGGTTTCTTTTTGGGTTCCTTAACCAGGATATTTGTATCATCAGCATATAAAATGGTTTTAGTACATGGATCATTTATGTGGAAATCATTTATGAAAAGAAGAAATAGGACAGGACCTAGTATAGAACCTTGTGGCACACCATAGCTTACAACTGTTTTAAGGTGCACATGTGAATGAAACACATCAGACGTTTTCAATACCATGCTTCATGAAACAAAACTTGCATTGCAATGATCACAGTCAATGCAGCATGTTATGAGCATTTCAGTTCTCCATGTGTGCATCCTTGTGGTATCCTCTGCATGTACAAAACTTTTAGACAGGGAATTTTAATCAAGTTATCACAGATGACATGAACAAACATTTTTGTGGAGGTTGGGCAATCTCTCTTTGTGGAAATGCTAAGTATCACTTGAAAGTCAGGTAAATATAAACATTTGCATTAGCCAGAAACACGGAAGGGTACAAGCAAAAGGATCAGTCCGATGTTTACATTTCTAAAAATTTAGAATACTCACCAAAACATTACAAACTTCACACAGTTTCTGGGTATCATATGGTGCAAGCCTTGGTGCCACATCGTCGGTGGAACATCTTAAAATACTAGACTCCAGTGCTCTCTGACGAATGTGTTCTATGTTTTCTTCATGACGGCGTGCACTCTCCTCTTGCTTCTGTTGTATCTTTTTCTGTAACTCTTCTTGTGTTGCCAACTGAGCTGCATGCAATGCAGACAATCGTTCTTCCCGATCCCTATTCATAATCATCAGCAACAGTTAATATTTTTATATCATTCCCAGTATGATTATAGATTTACCTCTATATTTAATACAATATTACAAACATGACATAAATATAATTTTTACTTTCTCTACTACGTATAGTAAGTAGGGGAAGTATTGTATTCCACCCAAAAATTCGATACAGAGATTTTACCGGAAATACATGTTTTGAGACCCCCTGAATCCAAAAAAAGCTTTTTTGGAAACATGTCCGTGTGTGTCTGTGAACAGCATAACTCAGAAACGAACAGTCGGATAAACACCAAACTTGGTATTTAGGTTCAGTATCTTCCAGAGATGCGACACGAAGGTTTTCAAGAAAATCCCCCCACCCCAGATTACCCTTTACAAGGAACATTTTTCGAAAATTTTAATTTTCTCAAAAATGGCTCTAACGATTTTGATTAAAATATCATATGTTTAAGATATTTTCATGACAAATAAAACGTATATCTGGAATTTTCTGGGAATGTCTCCAAAAGTATTCTTCATTGTGAACGACTTTTGCACAACTGGTAAACCATAAGAGATAGACAAAATTTTACTACACAAAAAATGTAGATTGCGTTAAAATACACAATTTATGTCATAAACATTTTTTTTGTTGAGTGAACCATTTTCGAGATATTGTTGTTATTCCCTTAAATTTTTCAATACTTATTTTCTCAAATGGGAATTCGTTATTCATTTTTTTGTCTTGTATATGCAAAGAGTATTAATCTGTGGCAAAGGGAATGGTGCTGCACCTAGCAACCAGCTATTAAGAGATATGTATGTGCTTAAAGGCTACTGTATTTCTATATTGCCCTTGTAAATATATATTCCCCTTACATCTACAAGAAACTTAGCAATAAGATAGAGTCTGCAAATGTTTATCTCGATTAACATGAAGTAGATGGAGAATAAGCGTTTGTAAAAATAGTTTGTACAAGAGTAGAGAAAGTCATGTGAGTGTAACACAACAGATTTTGTTTTTACATCTAGTGCATCTATACACTAACTCTCCCACTATGCTTATGTATGCAATAAAGCTACTACAGCATCTCTTCACTTTTCAGGCCACAACCATTCTGTTGCCCTTTTCTTAGGCTCCTTGTTCACTTCTCTCTTACATTTCATAAAAATGTCCCCACCATTTTAATGCTTTCTGCCTTTGGGCTTGCCAGCACTTTAATTGCTCCATTTCTTTGTTTCAATTATCCCATTTTTTGTTCTATATATCATCTCTATCTTTTAACCTTTTCACATTCTATTAGACATGGAAAATACTTCCCAATTTTTCAGACATAATACATATCCCCAAACAATCATTTCCTATTCTTTTTAAAAACAATACTCTTACGCACATCCAAGCACGACCTATTCTTTCTGATGGATCGCATACATCTACATACTTCTCCCTCCCCCAATTTCTTTTATCTGCTATAAAAAGTCAACAAACTTTTAGCTTCGAAACTACCCGATATCTCTTGTTACTCTGTGCCTTCCACTCTCATTCTCCTTCTTTCCAAAATCCACTGTTACTGTTTTTATTTAATAGTCAAATATTCCTCATGCCAATTTCTTCTAACATATTTCCCATCTCTGCAAACCAACAGTTACACTACCTTCCTATTACACTTTTTTGGAACTTTATGCATTCTTTTATTGTATTACTGCCATCTATATTTATACATCTGTACCAATACTACAAAATTCCCTCAACTGTTACATCTTTCCTCCCTACCCTTCCTAACTCCGCCAGTGCAACGCCTTTGGTGAGCTCTTAGATAAGTAAGGTTAAAATGGTTAAAAGAAATGTGGAGCAAATTGGAGAAAATATGGAAAAAGAGTAACAAGGCAAAAACCAGATATAAATGTTAAATGTCTAGAGAAAATATATAACACAGTAGTTGAAGCAAAAATGTTATATAGAAGTGAAATATGGGGAGTAGAACAAGGCTGGGAAGAGATAGATATGGTACATAGGAGTTTTTGTAGAGAAGTTTTAGGCCTGCCAAATGCTACAGTTAAGGAATTTCTCTAATTGAAATGCAGAGACTGGGGAGAAAAGGGTAATAATGGAGAGAGCTCTTAAATATTGATACAGACTATTAAATTTAGAAGAGAAGAACTTGTTGAGGCAGTGTTTGGAATTTCAAGAAAGGAGCTTAAAGAAAAATGGGTGGAGTTATAGTATACAAACTGATTTGGAAAATAGCGGTCTGGGAGAAATTTGGAGAAGGAGGGAAAATAATGTTAAGGGTTTTTGGAAAGAAGCTAGGCAGAGGTTTGAAGATATAGAGATACAAAATTTATTTAGCAACATTGGGAACAAAAGTTCCTTGGAATCATATATATTAATAAAAAATGTATGGGCTAGAGAACAGAATGTGGATAACTCAAATAAGGAACAAAGAGAAAGTATAGCCTGGGTATGAGCAGGTGTATGGAGACTAATAGGTATGAGAAATGGGTTCCCACAGAACCAGTGTCCAATATGTGGGGAAAGAGAAGATTTAAAACATCCTTTTTGATTGTAAAGGTACACCGCATTGGAGAAAGCAAGCTATAAATGGGAAATGGTTAAAACTGGACAGGAAAGTAGCCTTAAGCAAGATTTTTAACAAAGACAGTAAAAAGGTAGGAGAGTACTTGTCCAAAGTAAAAAATCTGATGTGTTACACTCACATGACTTTCTCTACTCCTGTACAAACTATTTTTACAAACGCTTATTCTCCATATGCTTCATGTTAATCGAGATGTTAATCTTATTGCTAATTTTCATGTAGATGAAAGGGGAATTGGTAGGCTTTAAGCGATAGTCAAATATTTTAAGAGCTGGTTGCTATGTGGAGTATTCCATTCTCTTTGCATTACCAGGACAAAAAAAATCTGATGTGTTACACTCACATGGCTTTCTCTACTCTTGTACAAACTATTTTTACAAACGCTTATTCTCCATCTACTTCATGTTAATCGAGATAAACATTTGCAGACTCTATCTTATTGCTAATTTTCTTGTAGATGTAAGGGGAAAATATATTTACCAGGGCAATATAGAAAAACAGTAGCCTTTAAGCACATACATATCTCTTAATAACTGGTTGCTAGGTGCAGCACCATTCCCTTTACCACAGATTAATACTCTTTGCATATCCAAGACAAAAAAATGAATAACGAATTCCCATTTGAGAAAATAAGTATTGAAAAATTTAAGGGAATAACAAGTAATATCTCGAAAATGGTTCACTCAACAAAAAAAATGTATATGACATAAATTGTGTATTTTAACACGATCTACATTTTTTGTGTAGTAACATTTTGTCTATCTCTTATGGTTTACGAGTTATGCAAAAGTCGTTCACAATAAAGAATACTTTTGGAGACATTCCCAGGAAATTCAAGATATACATTTTATTTGTCATAAAAATATCTTAAACATATGATATTTTAATCAAAATTGTTAGAGCCATTTTTGAGAAAATTAAAATTTTCGAAAAATCTTCCATGTAAAGGGTAATCTGGGGTGGGGGGATTTTCTTGAAAACCTTCGTGTCGCATCCTTGGAAGATACTGAACCTAAATACCAATTTTGGTGTTTATCTGACTGTTTGTTTCTGAGTTATGCCGTTCACAGACACACACACAGACATGTTTCCAAAAATGCTTTTTTTGGATTCAGGGGCTCTCAAAACATATATTTCCGGTGAAATCTCGGTATCGAATTTTTGGGTGGAATACAATACTTCCCCTACTTACTATACGTAGTAGAGAAAGTAAAAAGCTTTTGTAAGAATAGTTTGCATATCCACAATTAAAAGCTAGATGGTAGAGAAAGTCATGTGAATGTACACACATCAAATTTTTTTTCTCGTCTTTTAACCAGTCACGAAATGAAAGGCATGTTGCCAATCTTCTCGTTTAGTGAGGGAAAGTTTTCCACTGTATTACACTGATGTGCATTACCTTCATTTTTACAGGAATCTATTTACTCCCAGGCTATTTCTTCTTTTTACTTCAATGTTTTAAAATTGACTTAAAACATTAACAAAGAATTTCAAACAAGCAAGTCCTTGTAATGATATACTTACCTCGCTTTTTCTCTAGCTAATTCTTGCCTTTCTTTCTCTCTCTCCTGCTGCTTTTTCCCCACACGCTCCTCTCTCTTTCGTCTTAGCTCCTGCATCTTTTCCAGCCTTTCCTAACACAACATTTTATTCCTGAATTAATATATGACAATGTATGCACAAGTTGAAACACCCCTAATACACCAAATTATATTTTATTGAATGCTATTGGACACAATTTACTTTTGACCAAAACTAGTTTTTCAAACTTGATAGCATGTTGTAAATGTCTCTGTCTTTTAAGCATTTGCTACCTCAATGTCAGCTGGCCAAAGTACTGAACATCACTGACCAATGATGAGACGCATTCAATTCTTACCACAAAAAAAAGAGTTTTGTATTTCAACATAAAACAAATTAACAATAAAATATTTTATTTTCATTTATTTATTTTGAGCTATACTAGTACCAATGTTCAATCCAACTAAACAGGAAATACTTGGTAACTTAAAGGCTGGTTCACAAAAGCCTGAGAATGGTAACCAAAATGGAAATGAGAACGGGAAGCAATACAGAATACAAGATTTAAGTTCAAACAGCCTGGTAATAAGAATGGGAAAGCATATCAATGAAAGTCAATTTTGATATTGGAATTTCATTTGTTTTATACCTGACCAATGATATTTTTTTTACCTGCTTCCAATTCAGCCAAAATAATGTGGGTTAGCCAACATCAAAATTTGATAGAGTAAACATTATTTAATTGCAGATCCATTACATTTCTGATTCTCTAGTCGTACCAAGCTTTCACTCCGTTATTTAATGGTGTACATTAAAGTTGTTTATTGTTTAAAATAGAGAGTTGAGGGTTGTTACACTACATCACTATATGTGATGTAGTGTAACAACCCTCAACTCTCTATTTTAAATTATGACACATCACTGTTACCAGCTTCTAAATCTTGAAAAGTAGTCAATTGTTTATTGTTCTTTAATTAATTTTGAAGATTTAGAAGCTAGTAACAGTGATGTGTCATAATTTAAAATAAAGAGATTTGGAGGTTGTTACACTACATCACTAAAATGTTCTTACTTGAACGCGTTTTGCGAGACAGTTTGCTCCCATTGTCAGCATGTTTTCAACTGAGTTTGCCAGTTATTGTCTGAGGAATGTGTGTGGCTAGTGGTGTTCTCTGGTGCTGGGCTGATGAACCTCCAAAGGCTGCTGGGTGGCGGCAGTTCGAAATTCATTAGGTGATTCCTGTGTTTGACGATATGTATTTTTTCCCAGATGTCCAATTCATTGCCGCTGTTGTTCGGTTTTAAGAGTTTTATGTTCGGAATAAAACAGGACATAAAATTATACTTAAAACTAGAAATCAAAAAGAAACACACGGCTGCAAATATAAGATTCCTAAATCTTTGCCTAAAACACAAAGTTAAGACTTAGAGCAGATGAGATGCATTTACCAAAATCAGCCAGATAAATCAGCAGTAGCACATCATTTCTGGTCTTCAAACCATGAAATCACTCCAAACATAAAACTCTTAAAACCGATCAACAGCAGCAATGAATTGGACATCTGGGTAAAAATACATATCGTCAAACACAGGAATCACCTAATGAATTTCAAACTGCCGCAGCCCAGCACCAGAGAACACCACTAGCCACACACATTCCCCAGACAATAACCGGCAAACTCAGTTGAAAACATGCTGACGATGGGAGCAAACTGTCTCCCGAAACACATTCAAGTAAGAACATTTTAGTGATGTAGTGTAACAACCTTCAACTCTCTTTGTTTTAAATTATTGTTCTTTGTTAATTTCTACCAGTTTTGCTGTTGTTTATTGTTTTTGAGGCAATAGCCAGTTTGAATTGCATATAAAAAAACTACAGATGACCCTTTTGTTAGAAGAACCAACAACCTCAAATAGATCTACAAGTATCAGGATCTGAGGTTAGTACACACATGCTAAGAGTTTCTTCTAGTTTTATATTTCCAGCTTGCAACTAGAGGGAGCACTAGCAATTGTTTCATGACACACCTGCCCTCAATAACCTCTAGAGTGAAGAGTCTAATATATACAATATGGATCTAATATGCCATGGCCGAGAATGAGAACATTAAAACTTGGCCAAGTCTTTTTTCCCCTTCCTGAGACTCGGAAAAGCTTTCTATTAATTATGAATGCTCTCATTAAAATATATATATTTGAACTTTGTCATTCTTATTCTGGTCACCATTCTCAGTTGTTGTGAACCAGCCTTATGGGATAAAACTGCTTTAAAATACTATACAAATTTCAAGAAAGAATAGGAGAGAGAAAAGTATGTTGATATCAATAATATAACTGAAAGGGAAGGATTAGCAGTGGCAATAAACATGTACTATGGGGCTAAGTGAATAAAAATGAACAAGAAATTATGTCCCCATTATGTAGAAAACATAACAATTTACACTGTATAATGGAATGCTATGAAACTAAAGTAAGCAACAAGATGTCGGATAACTTAGGGGTAGAAATTATAGTTTTAAGAATCTTTGGAATTAGCATGGAAATATTTTTGAAAAATTTTAGGAGCTATGTATGGAAGATAAGAGAGAAGTGGTGAAGGAAAATTATTAAGGAAAAGAGAACTTTAGCAATACAATTGAGGACTAAGATGCAAACTATATATGAAAACAGTGGGAAAAATGGAGATGGATATAATTACCTAGAAACACTATAGATCTAGAAGAACAAAAGTACTGGAGGATCCACTAAATACAAATAACCAGGGTGTTAAAGCATATGGGATCCCGAAATCAAGTAACTCCGTGTATGGTAGTATCCATTACGAGCGGCATTATTTATATTTTGAGCCTTGGCAACTCTGAATGTTGTAGGTGCCATCTGACGTTTTCAATGGAAAGTTTGACATTTTTGACCGTAATCTACTTCAAACATTTTGTCAACAGAGTGTCATTTGTTTTGTTTACACTAACTTGAAAATTGTGTGTCAACAAAAACATGGAATTAACTCGTGAAAATGTTCGTGCAATGATTTATTATGACTTTCAACGTGGATTATCAAAGACAAGAGAGCATCGATCAACTAACTTCCACATTTGGCGACGAAGCTCCATCCTTTGTCACTGTGAAACACTGGTATAACGAATTTAATCGTGGCCGCCGTTCGCTCAATGATGAAGTTCGTGTAGGTCGTCCAAAATCAGTTGTGCCAGAAAACATTGATGCTGTGCAAAAACTAATAATGAAAGATCGTCATGCGACATATTGTGAGATTGAGGCAACCCTACGCATTAGTTTCACCAGAATATATAAATATTGCATGATTATTTAGCCCTGAAAAAGGCTTGCTCTCGTTGGATCCCACATAATTTGACACAATCTCAAAAAGATGCTCGTGTCGATTGGTGTACAAAAATGCTCAAGAAATACAATGGCGGTGCCTCAAAAGACGTATATAAGATTGTAACAGGTGACGAATAATGGATCTATGCGTATGAGCCGGAACGTAAACAGCAGTCGACTGTATGGGTGTTTCAAGATGAAGCAAATCCAAAAAAAGTTGTTCGCACTTGAAGCACTTCAAAGCAAATGGTCGCCTGCTTTTTCAGCAAAACTGACCATGTGGCAACAGTGCCTTTAGAGGAACATAAAACAATCAATGCCGAATAGTACACAACCATTTGTTTGCCGGAAGTCTTCAGTGAAGTAAGGAAAACCAACAAGAACTGTAGGATCGTTCTTCATCAAGACAATGTGAGCGCACACACATCTTGTCTAACAACACAGTATTTGAAGGCTCAAAAAATTTAATTGAGTGGTCATCCGTCATACAGTCTTGATTTGGCACCCAATGACTTCTTTTTGTTCCCGAACATCAAGAATAAATTACATGGACAACGATTTTTGTTGGGAGAAGAAGCCGTTGATGCTTTCAAAAACCATATTTTGGAGGTGTCTCAAGAAGACTGGAATAAATGCTTTGACAAGTGGTTCAAACAGATGCAAAAGTGTATTGATCATAAAGGAGAATATTTTGAAAAACAATAAAGCAGTTTTCAATCAGAAATTACTTTGTTTTAATTATTAGGCTCAAAATATAAAGTGCCCCTCGTACAATGTAATTTTGATGTAATTTTGAAATAAATAATGCATTTATTCAAACCATCAAAGTAATATATACACTCACATTTAAGTTATGCGATTATTTTATGAGGGTCAATAGAAAAGAAACATGTATTACAAATATTTAGGCTAGTTCAGAAAAGAGGAATAAGTATTGTTAAAATAACCAAAGAAAGAAATACCTGCAGAATTGCTTTTAAAAACTTCAATATACTAACACTACCTTGTCTATGCATATAAGAATGTCTAAAATGTATTGTAAGAACCCATAAAGAAGACAAAAATATGAATATCCATAAACATAATGCTCAAACAAAGAAACACTACTTTAGAAAACAGAAACTAAATGTATTGAAAGCAATTTGAAAGATTTATACAATCATTCACCTCACTGGATTAAGAAATAGAAGAGGAAGCAACAAGAATAAAAGAAACTAAGTCTTATCTTGTAGAGGATGTCTTGTATACAGAAGAAGAATATAAAACAGTGAAAGCAAATAGAGGTTAACTTATTAAAATTTTATGCCAAAATTGTATATGTAGATAAGTAGTGCCTTTCCTTATATTTATGGTTAAACTGTAACCTGTATACTTTATTTCCAAGATGAAACCTTGTAAAACCATTACAATTGATGGATAAATCTGAAACTATTCACTTTAATGGCAATAGGGACTGGAAAAGGTTACAGTAAAATACACAGAAGTTTGTACCTGTCTTTCTGCCTCAAGAACTCTTCTCCTCTCTTCTACTGCTGCTTCTTTTGCTGCCTTTTCTTCTTGTTTACGTTGTCTTTCTTCTTGAATTCCTTGTAGGCGTTCTTCTTGTTCCTGTAATATTTTATTTTTATAGAGCACACACTCTCCAGCTTTAAGGAAGGTTAAGCATTGTTATAACAAAGTAGTATATAAAAATATTCTTCTTCTTTTTTTGATGATATACACATAGAGAAGTTTAAAAATATTCATTTGCATTTGCTCCTGAACTATTTTAAACCTTGTACTACTTACAGTTTTACTTACTGGGATATAAATCTGAACTTAAAACACAAGAATCTCTTAGCATTAAGACAATCCATCAGTGAAAATATAAAATGCAGAATTCTTAACCTATAAACTTCAAATTTTTATGTGGTAATTGAAATGTGATCTATGACTAAAATATTAAATTTGGAACCTCTTAAGCTAAACTATTAAGAAATTAATTATTTGCTAAAATTTTAGGTTCTAATTTTGCACTTTTTCAAAATGCTTCTCATATTGAATGATTACAAATTTCTTCCTCAAATTTTACCTTCTGCACCATTAAACCATAATAAAAATTCTGACTTGGAGCTTTTTTTGGCAAATGTTCATGTAAAACATTCTCAGGTACTGATGCCATACCTTTCCTCATTTTTTATACTAAGTATTACAAAAGATATTCAATTGCATAATCAATATGCATTATATTAAAAACAAGCCAAAGTCAGTCTGTTTGTTTAAAGTTCCTCACCATTGCTGAAGATTTCAGGAAAATTGGTTAAGATTTGCATCACGTGGAGCAATTTCAATATTGTAATATATTGAAAAAATGTATTGGAGAAAAAGACACATGAAAATTGGAGTATCGGGCGAAATACATATGCACCAACTTTTAAATTTCTGTATTATTTCATAAATATCACAGCTGTTGGCAGTTGAAAGTAAAATAAACTAGAAAGTACAAACAGAATATAATACTAATATTCTCAATATCGACTTATCACCACTTTTGAGCAACTTTTCATCATTGTGTTGCTTAAACAGCTTACTATTAAATTATTGCAAGAGACAAAATTAAGGTTTAAGAGGGTTTTTTAATTATTTTCTTTTTGGGAAATACAATGAAGTATTTTGACATTTACATACACAAATTGAAATTTGAATCACTCTATTGGATGTAGGTTTTTCTCAGTCCTCATAACTGGCAAATGCTGGGGAAGCACTGTAAACTTAGATCTGGAACATTTCCTTCCCAACATTCCTTTCCAGAATTTCTCTGTATGTAATGTCAGTGTCCACCACCTGTGGTAACATATGTAGTAAGAACTAGCATTACGCACTACTAAAAAAGAAGAAAGGTAATACACAGCAATGACCATATCAGTAGCAAAAGGGAAAGTCATTTAACGCATTGGGACTTATTTGTTTGGAACTCAGCAGTGATATTTTTTAATTGCTTCCAATTCAGCAAATATAATGCATGATAGCTAATTCAATTTTTGATAGAATAAATATTTTCTCATTTTCTAAATGCAGAGTCATTACTATTTTGGACTCCTCTTGTGAAACTGTCTTAAAAATGTTGTTCCTTTATTAATAACATAAACAAAAGTTATTTCTTGTTCTTTATTGTTCTAAGTTAATTTCTACTGGCGTTTGCTTTTTATTTAAGGCAGTAGCCAGTTATGAGTTGCATATAAATTAACTACAATTGAAGCTTTCACTAGAAAAGCCTGCTCAATGAATCTGAGGGAGTTAGTATGCACAGTTGCTGGAATTTCTTCTGGTTTCATTTTTTCAGCTTGCAATTAGAGACAACTGTAGTGGCTGTTTCATGTCACAGATACCTAAATAATATCCACAGTGAAAAATCAGATAAACTTTGATATTGAATTATGGCCGGTATCACTATACACACATATACTGCATAACTTTTATTGATTTCAAAACATCATTACATGTTAATTAATTTTGAAGATTTAGAAGCTAGTAACAGTGATGTGTCATAATTTAAATTAAAGAGAGTTGAAGGTTGTTACACTACATCACTAAAATGTTCTTACTTGAACGTGTTTCGGGAGACAGTTTGCTCCCATCGTCAGCATGTTTTCAACTGAGTTTGCCGGTCATTGTCTGGGGAATGTGTATGGCTATTATTACCACTCCTAGAAACTTGGATATTAAACAATGGCACACCTAGAGCACAAACAGAAGATTACTTAAAACTAACAAAATTATGTCTGGACCAGAATTTCTTTTCATTCCATAACAAAATCTTTAAACAAACCACAGGCCTAACTATGGGAAACCCTCTTTCACCATTTTTAGCAGAACTATATATGAGCCATTTTGAATGCCTTATTACTAAATCTTTTCCACATCTATTCAAAACCTGGTATAGGTATGTAGATGATATTTTTGCTATAGTTCCAAAAAAACTTTAAGAAGATGCTTTGAAATTATTGAATTTACAAAAAAAGATCTATTAAATTCACAATAGAAAAAGAAGAAAATGGCCAATTACCTTACCTAGATATCAGGATCATCAGAAATAATGTACACAACAAACTAATGTTCGGCATTTACAGAAAACCAACTCACACAAAATTATATTAAAAACAATAGCTACAATTCTACAAGCCACAAACATGCAATTTTACATAGTATTCCAAATAGGTTAGTACATACACCATTAGAGAAAGAGGAATACCAGAAAGAATACCAACACATTATCCACATAGCTACTATGAATGGATAGCAGAAAAAAAAACAATAGATAAGAAGATAAAAAAGTTTGAAAGACAGAAATACATCCAACAAACGACTACTTTACTCAGACAACAAAATCCACAAGCATATAGGAAATTCACTTATCACCCTTGGACACATCATAAATTTCATGGGATTTTCAAGAAATACATCACCCTGTCTCCACAGAATAACCACAATACACAGAAACTACTATGCAACAGAACAAAAGATCCTATCCCCAACGATAAATCAGCTGGTATATATCAAATTGTTTGTAATGACTGTAACCTGGTATGCATAGGAAGAACCAGAAGAAATCTTGAAATAAGACTTAAAGCAAAAACAGCCAGATAAATCAGCAGTAGCACATCATTTCTGGTCTTCAAACCATGAAATCACTCCGAACATAAAACTCTTAAAACCGATCAACAGCAGCAATGAATTAACTGGGAAAAAATACATATTGTCAAACACAGGAATCACCTAATGAACTGCCGCCACCCAGCAGCCTTTGGAGGTTCATCAGCCCAGCACCACAGAACACCACTAGCCACACACATTCCCCAGACAATAACCGGCAAACTCAATTGAAAACATGCTGACGATGGGAGCAAACCATCACCCGAAATGCGTTCAAGTAAGAATATTTTAGTGATGTAGTGTAACAACCTTCATCTCTCTTTATTTTAAATCATTACATGTAATAAAGAATAAATAACATGGTGCTTTAGGTATTTTCATGAACATATGGCACATTTTGCCACTTTTTGATTATCAGAAGCCACATCGCATGCATCTCACCTGTGGCATCATGAGAATGTTGGTTGCATTGTGTTTCCGCTGCCAACATTTGAAATCCCAACGTAGCTGAAAATATGATTGAGGGTTCTAAGCTGCAAGGCGTAGCCAAGGGATGTTTTTTAGAAGGA
Organism: Deroplatys truncata; assembly: GCA_030765065.1. NCBI lineage: Eukaryota > Metazoa > Arthropoda > Insecta > Mantodea > Mantidae > Deroplatys > Deroplatys truncata. Next base: position 12,873,636 of record CM060979.1, read on the forward strand.
GAGGAGTGGAGCAGTTACGGTCTTTGGCCGCAACAGCAAAGCAACAACAGGGCATAGCCGAGGGATCTGCATGTCTAAAACTTGATTGATTCACGTTGGCAGAAATTCCTTCCAAAAGTCACCAAAACCCGCCAAAAATGACCATTTAAGAATGGCTGCATAAAGGGAGCGTGGGTGGGCATAACATTACCACCAGAGCAACATCTACTACACCAAAATGTTCCTCATTAGACAGGGATTACTCTGGATAGCCAAAAACCCAAATTTCGTAAGTAAAAGGCCTCTATTTTGACCATAATCCAATATCGAAGTAGTACCAAAGAATCTGATATGCACAGCATGAATCTAATATGCCATTTCTAGAAACAGGAGAGAGAAAGTTAAAACCTGACCAAGTCTTCTTTCCTATTTTCAGAATCTAGGAAAGTTTTCCATTAATTGCCAAGTTCACACATGATTATGGACTGACCTTAACCTAGTTATTTGTCCAGCCATAACTATTTCAGTATACAAATACAAAAGTTATTACATAGATATCGTTTGTCAACTCAAAATTAATCTAAATTTGTATGTTTTTCAACTGACCATTACCATTTCATGTTCACTTTCAATAAAAACTCCCCTAGTTTGGGAATATGTTTCTGATCTTCAAAATCTTTCAAAGTGCAATTTCTTTGATTCTCAGTAACCATTTCATACTTACTAGACTTACCCTCCAGTCACTGAAAAATAATGTGCGTTTCATTTTCCCTCTCTCCATATATGGGGCACATTCTAGGGATAACCTTTCCCCACATTCCCCTTAAGTTTCCAAACCCCTAGCCCTTCTCTTTTATTCTTTTTGTAATTTAAAATGTACTCCTCCTTCTCTGTGTCATCTTTTAATTCCTTGTAGTAAGTCAGTGAGCTTTTCTCCCTAACCTGGGCAAATAAAATTTATCTATCCATGTCTTCCATTCTTGATCTCGCTTCCCTTCAAAAGCCTCTTTCAAAGTATCGAATTTTAACCCAAAAGTCTCCTAACCCATTTTTAAAACTGCTCTCTAATTTTCCTCAACCAGACATTTGAATGATATCCATATTTTGTTCTTCATATATCAGCCATATTTTCACTATATCAATATCAGGGAACTCTTGAATCCAAAATAAATACTGTATTTACGTGAATCTAATGCACACTTTTGGCCAAATGTAGTATTTAAAATCGTGGTGCACATTAGATTCAAGTGCAAATCCATTCCATAGAACGCCAGTAACTTCATTCAAATTTTTCGTTTATTACGTCACAAGGATTGCTGGAGTTAACATTCATCTGGAAACTTGCAACAAGCTAGCTGCTCATTTATCAGCGTGTTTAGTTACGATATGGAGGACAAGAGCAAACAGAGAAGAATGTCTTATGACTCTTCTTTAAAGCATAAAGTAATCCTTCATGCTGAAAAAAAAATGGTAATAGAAAGGCAGGAAGGAAGCTCAATGTATCAGAGAGCAATGTTTGCTTGTGGCGAAAACAGAAATTGGCATTATTTGCTACTAAAGCTATTAGGAAGAAATTTACGGGTCCTCGCAAAGGAAGACATTCTGAAGTTGAAGAAAAAGTGTTGGAATTTGTGCATGAAAGGAGGAAGAATGGGCAACCTGTGACTAGTGACTTATACGAAAGAAAGCTAAAGAGGAGGCTGAAGTTCTTGGTATTCCGAACATGAGTTCAAGGCTGGCCGTGGATGGGTGGATCATTTCATGCAGCAGATGAGTTTATCTCTAAGATGCCATACAACAATGTTCCAGAACCTTCCTGCAGATTTTGAGGTCAAACTATAAATGTTTCAGCAGTATGTCATTTCACTTCGGAAGAAAAAAATATTTTTCAATGGGGCAAATAGGCAACGCTGATGAGACGCCAATTTGGTTTGATATGCCATGGAACTACACTATTACTGAGAAGGGGACAAAGGAACTTATCGAAACAACAGGGTGCGAAAAACAGCGCGTAACATTAATTTTTTTCTTTAACAATGTGTCACCTAACAATCGGCCACTTTCAATTCTATAATCTGATGGTTTATATAGACAATAAATCCATTGTTGTATTAAATAAATTTAAGTAAAATATCTATTATCTATTTTCTGTCATTGATGCACTTTACATTCGATACAAACCCTTTTTTTTCATAATTTTAATTTTCAAATATAGGGTGCGCATTAGATTCACGTAAATATGGTATTTCAATACTTTCTCCACCATTAGACCTCTCATATTTACCTTCCCTAAAACTATTAAATCCATATTATGTCATCCCTCATCTATTCCCCATAATTCCCTTCCATAAATCCAAAAAGATTCAACCAAGGCTGCATAAAATCTTTCAAACCACTCAATGCGCATTTCTGGCATCAAGTATAAACATTTATGTATTGCTGTCAAGGCCATTCTTCCTTTTGTCATTGCAATTCTTTTCTGTCTCTCCCAGCCTCCATTACTACCCATACATTGTAATACATGTATTTTAAATTTGTCATTCTCGTCCTGGTTTCCATTCCCAATTATGTGAACTAGCCTTTACTGCATATGCTCATAGTAGGTTCATAAAACAATTTGTCACTATTGTTTTTATAATCCACTGTCTATATCAAATTTTCTAGTGTCTGCATTGCTCGGTCACAGAATTCTACATGGTTAAGAATTACATCTGTAAATATCATTTAGTTTTCAAAATGTAGTACACAGAACAACTGCAGGACATTGATGAATACCTAGTATTACCTAATTAGATCCAAGAAGGTTATGGGATTGGTAGTGTTCTTTTGAAATATACAATGATCCTGAATTTTTCACATAACATGGATTTTAAAATGAATCTATAAAATACAAGGGGTATTTTTAAAAGTAAGTCAGTTTTGTAATAAAGTACGAACTGCTAGTTTATCTTTTACCCAAGTCTTCAAACCTTACACTATTTTCTACCATTTATCAATGTTTTTTGAAACATTTGTCTTAGTATAGCATAAGTTTTTTGGAACCTTGTAACAGACTTCCACCGCCAGTTCATCTAGGAAATATGTAGCTGTTTCTGAAATTAAACTTTCATGTATTGAAAAAGAACTGTGATAATCTCTTAGGGAACATATATGGCACATGTATGAAAGCTTCTTGAAGGACATAATTTTTTTTTTTTCATTTATTTAATAATGTGTCATCTGTTTTGGCTAACATCACATTAACTTGCAGATTCATAATTGTTTCCTTTCAGCTACTCTGTGATAAAGATTTGACATCCAGACTACTAGTTTCAATCCCCATCCCCTGAAACAAGCGACCAATAACAATTTGTTCTACTATGGAATCTTAGACACAGAAAAAAAAATGCATCTTAAGAACTGAACAATTATTTTACAGACTGGTGGTGAACTTCTATTAGAAAGGGCCACTAAAATATATACTACACCAGAATGAGAATTTAACTGATTGTGAAAACTGGGTAGAAAGTAAGTTTAAGTTATAGAGAATGGTGTAAAAAATTAGTTAGCCAAAATATTCACTAGTTCTTATTTTATTGCAACCCTAGTTTAAAAACACCCCTCCTATTTTATACCTTTGTGATGAACTTTTATGTATAAAACTGTAGGCTGCAAAAAGTTTGGTCAGACTTTCTTTAGAAGAAACCCCAGATCCAGATAGAGGTTAGGTTATTCATACAAAGACAAGTGAAAGCACTTGGTTAAAGCTGTAAACCCATATAGGATAAATTGATGTTCAGAGGAATTTAGTAACAATGATGTCCAACTTATACTTTTATATTTGTAGAGTCAGTTGCACCAATACATCCAGTGGCAGCTTGTGAGTATACATTTTGGGTGTTCACAAGTGAGTCTGATTTGCTATGGCAGATTTATCCAACTGTTTGTTGGATATATACATCTGAAGTGTTCTTTCCTTCTGGTTTCAATATTTCTTTTTGTTTTACCAACATACACCAAGTCACAATTTTCACAGTTAATTGATGTCAGTTTTTGTTCTTGCAGAATTTTATCTTTGACAGGGGAAGCATTATAATTATATTTATTTTATTATTACTATTATTATTATTATTATTATTATTATTATTATTATTATTATTATTATTATTATTATTATTATTATTATTATTATTATTATTATTATTATTATTATTATTTATAATCATATTTTAATTTCATCAAAGTATCCTCCCTTGGATTTATTGACTACCTCACAACTCGAGGCATGCGGTCAATCAGTTATTGTAGGCATTTTGAGTCTATATGATTCCATACATCCTTAACAACATTCCAGAGATGTTCTTTGCTGGATATATGAACTTCCCTGATACGTCTGTCCACTTCATTCCAGCCCATTTCAATGGAAATACAATCCGGGTTTTAGGATGGCCAGACCTTATCTTTCAGTACTTTCTGTTTTCCCTTTGATGCAATGTACTTCTTATAAAATGTTGTTGTTGTTCACCAATGGCACTGGGGATTAATTGATCTGCATCATTTTCCCTCTGGCTTCCCAATATAAAGTCTGTAAGTTATCATTTTTAAGGTCTTTGCATTTGGTGAGATGCTGTTTGTTCAGGATGACATCTTCTTCACAGAGAGTGCACTTGGGTGTAGGTAGGCATTGTATCTTGTAGAGATGTTCTGTGAGGCAATTGTGGCCAGTTGCCATCCTAAATAAGGCCACTGCAGTCTTCCTTGGCATTTTTGTATATCAACTCTATCTTTAATATTCTTATAATCTTTATCCTTTAATTTATCTTCTTCATCAAGTCCCTGCTGTCTTTTAAAATGTTGTTTAATGTTATTTAATTGTTTATTTATTTCTATTTGTCCTACAGGTTTTATTTGTTGTATTGCGCCTTTCTTTGGTAATTGATCCGCATGTTCATTGCCCAAAAGTCCAACATGAGCTGGGATCCATTGTAGAGTGACATGATTTCTAGGTTCAACCGCTTTAATTAGGCTTCTTATTTCTTTAATATTTCTTGTTGTTTTATTATTGTAATTTACTATTCCATCTATGGCTGATTTTGAGTCTGATAAGATGGCTATTTTTTGTTTTATGTATGGTCGATATAAAATGTTCTGTAATGCTGCTTTTATAGCTGTTAATTCTCCATCATAGTGGTTTGATGTTTCATCTAATGTTAGATACAGTATACTCCTGCACCGGCATTTGCTTTATTGATGAGGGATCCATCTGGATATATTCGGAGCCATTCTTTTTCTGGGTACCTTTCATTTTCTGTAGCTATTGCTATGGCTCTCAGTTCATCTCATATATTGTTTTGTTTGTGTATTTTTATATCAGATCATTCTGATATTGTATATCAATATATTCTATTGGACTTGTTACCTCTGTTGCTATTATTTTTGTTGTAATTATATTCTTGTATTTTAAGTTATTAATATATGTTCTGAAGCTTATTTGAGTTTTTAAATTACTTATAGTATCTGCTGTGTGGTACCATTTGTATCTGTTTCTATTGACTTGCAGTTTTTGTGCTAGAGTAATTGCTTTCAACTCATGTTCCAATTCTATAGCCATGTTTTTTGTGAAGCTTCGTAGTACTGTAATTGGTGTTGTTTTTACAGCTTCTGTTATTATTCTTAGTGAATTATTTTGTGAAATTTCTAGTTTACTTTTAAGTCTCTTGTTTACTGTTGCTAGTAGTTCTCCATACAATAGGTTAGGTTCTATATATGTTTTATATGTATTATTAAGGAGGTCCATGTTTCCACCCCATTTTATTCCTGCTAAATGTTTTAAAATGTTGTTCTTTTCGTTGATTTTATTCGTTACATTGTTTACATGTTCTTTCATTGATAGCTTTTGATTTAATTCTATCCCTAGATACATTGTTGTAGTTGCTTCTTGTAGTTTTTTTGTTGTTGATTTGCAGGCATATATTTTCTGTTTTATGCTGCATTGTGAATAGTTGAAATTGAGTTTTTCCTGTATTTATTTCCATATTGTTATTATTAGTCCACTGTTCTAGGGTTGTGATTGTATTCTCCATTGTTGTTTGTAGTTTTTTGTAATGTTTCCCAGATCTTATGTTCTTTTCTGAAGTTCATATTACGTCGTCAGCTAACATTCCTACTTGTATGTTACCTATTTCCTTAAGTACATCTACTAGGTCATCTATATATATATATATATATATATATATATATATATATATATACATATATTATATATTGAACAGAATAGCACTTGTAACAGATCCTTGAAGTAGTCCATCTCTCGTTGGTTTCCATTTAGATGTGGCTGTTTTGTATTGTACTGCAAACCATCTTTGAGATAGGAAGGTTTGAAACCAGTTTAGCATGTGGCCTGATATGCCATATGTCTTCATTTTGTATAGTAGCATTTCTCGCCATACTGTGTTAAATGCATCTTTGAAGTAGACAAACAGTGCTAGAGTAGTCTTATTATTATTATTAAAATTTTCTTTAATGTCCTGTGTGAGTCTTACAACCTGGTGTATTGCTGAGCTGTCCTTCCTAAATCCAGCTTGTTCAGGGACTAATAGATTTTGTGTTTCTAGATAGTATGTCAGTCTTGTAGCTACCATTCTTTCTAAGAGTTTTGCTATGTTTGATGTTAAGGATATCGGTCTATAACTATCTATCATTTGAGTTGGTTTTCCTTCCTTCTTAATGGGTATAATTTTTTATTTTTTCCACAGTGTTGGTATGTTATTTCTGGTTGTCCAGATTTTATTGAAAATGTTTAATAAAGTATGGAGTGCTTCATGCCCTAAATTCTTGAGTAGCTCTGGATGAATGTTATCAGGACCTGGGCTCTTTTTATTTTTTAGTGTCCTTATTGCTTGCTTTATTTCTGGGAGTGTGACTGGTTTATTGAAGATATTTTGAAAGTTAGATGTATCTTCGAGGTTGCTATTTCTTAAGTATTTATTCTGTTTTTTTTCTTTTTATTTTTTAATGTAGTGCTAGTTTTATGGTATGTTGCTAATTTTTCTGCTATAGGTTATCCTCGTATATTTCTTTATTATTAACATTTAATGGCTGATTTTGTTGGTTTTCTCTATTTATTTGTTTAATGTAATTATGTACTTTAGTACTATTTGTTCTATAGTCTAGTTTGTTTATAAATTCTTCAATGCTCTGTTTTTTTCACAGTTTTATAGCCTGTTTTAACTGTGCGTTTGCTTTTCGCCATTCTATAACATCTGCTTTGTCTTGTGTCCTTTCTGCTTTTTCTCGTTTTGATTCGAGTTAACTGTACATTCCAGAAGGGTTTGTATTTATGAATTTTCGCTCTTGGGATACATTGTTTTGCAGCTTTTAAAATTGTGGCATTTAGTTCTTTCACTACTTTCTTTATGTTTTGGTCCAATTTAATTTCTTTGAAAAGACTGTTTGTTTTTGTTTTATATTATTCCCAGTGCGCCTTTTTGAAATTCTATTTAGGCTTCATTTTTCCTTTTGTTCTAGGCAGTTGACGATTTAGATCTGTTTTTGTTATTATGGCTCTATGTCCACTACCGCTATCTTCGATTACTTTTTTTGTAGTTTCAACTTCTAAATCAGTTGATATGATAGCAATGTCTGGATTTGTTGACTGTCCTGAGTAGTGTGTGTAGGTTTTTGGGTCTTCATCCCTATGTAATATTTTCATTAAGTTGGAGTCTACAAATTCTTCAATAATTTCACCAGCTTTATTGTTGTCACTATAGCCCCATCTTGGAGAATATCCATTGAGATCACCAATTATGACTGTTTTTTTTGTCAATATCAATTACGTCCAGGTTGAGGTGATTGTTATTGGGTGGGCTGTAGATACCATAGATTTTAAATTTATGTTTTTGTTTACAAGTTGTTATCATTATTTCAGAAGTGTCATCTTGTCCCAAGCCAAAATTTTATCTTATAAAATGCTGACTGATGTTTTGGGTCATTATCCTGTTGTGAGGTGAATCCTTTTCCCTATTAAGTGCAATCCACATGGTATTGTATGATATTGAAGTATGCTGTGTCAGTGCTTCTGATCTATACATCTTTCTATTTTCACAATGTCTTACTGCAAAACACCCCCAAATCATAACAAAACCCCCACTGTATAACACTTTCTTCCACTCTTCATGTGTCCAATTACATCTTCTAGCCCATTCGAGTCTCTTCTTTTTATTTATGGGCTTCAGAAGGGTTTCCTGCTGCCACACATCCTTTCAAGTTGGCTTCAATCAGTCTCCTTTTTACTGTTGCAACACATTTTAATTTCTCTACTACGTATAGTAAGTAGGGGAAGTATTGTATTCCACCCAAAAATTCAATACCAAGATTTCACCGGAAATATATGTTTTGAGATCCCTGAATCCAAAAAAAGCATTTTTGGAAACATGTCCGTGTGTGTGTCTGTCTGTGAACAGCATAACTCAGAAACGGACAGTCGGATAAACACCAAACTTGGTATTTAGGTTCAGTATTTTCCAGAGATGCGATACGAAGGTTTTCAAGAAAAAACCCCCACCCCAGATTACCCTTTACATGGAAGATTTTTCGAAAAGTTTAATTTTCTCAAAAACGGCTCTAACGATTTTGATTAAAATATCATATGTTTAAGATATTTTTATGACAAATAAAATGTATATCTTGAATTTTCTGGGAATGTCTCCAAAAGGATTCTTCATTGTGAACGACTTTTGCATAACTGGTAAACCATAAGAGATAGACAAAATTTTACTACACAAAAAATGTAGATCGCATTAAAATACACAATTTATGTCATATACAATTTTTTTGTTGAGTGAACCATTTTCGAGAATTTGCTTGTTATTCCCTTAAATTTGTCAATACTTTTTTCTAAAATGGGAATTCGTTATTCATTTTTTTGTCTTGGATATGCAAAGAGTATTAATCTGTGGGAAAGGGAATGGTGCTGCACCTAGCAACCAGCTTTTAAGAGATATGTCTATGCTTAAAGGCTACTGTATTTCTGTATTGCCCTTGTAAATATACATTCCCCTTACATCTACAAGAAAATTAGCAATAAGATAGAGTCTGGAAATGTTTATCTCGATTAACATGAACTAGATGGAGAATAAGCGTTTGTAAAAATAGTTTGTACAACAGTAGAGAAAGTCATGTGAGTGTAACACATCAGATTTTTTTTTTCTTGTTCACATCTAGCAATTCTGCACAAACCTGTGGCACTGTTTTGAACCTATTTCTGTTACTAGTAATTCTGATGAATTTATCATCACTTTTAGTTGCTTTACGAGCTTGTCCTGGTCATGGTAGTCCTTATTGCTACCTGTTGTCGTCTGGCGGTGAAGTGTGTATTGCACTCCCCCTATAGACACGCTACATTGTTTTACAATTTGGTGAATTGATAAAACTACTTGTCAATTGCAACACATTTCTCTATGGATATTTCCACTCTTGGAGCCATAATAACGATGTACACACTGTCAACTGTCACTAAGGAATTGAAACGCAGGAACCAAATAGTATGTATCTTAGCAATGCTTGAAGTACACTGCGAACATCACAGCAATACAGGGAACAACAGAGGTGCATCGAATGGGCTTCAGTCGTCAATAGGTAAATAGACATTTGGTAAAAAAAGGTAAATAAACTATTGTTTATGTATACAACATTCTTTTGGGGTAGTATTGCATCTAGATGAAAACAAACACATAAACCTGACATGTTTACAAATGTTGTACTATTCCTTTGTTACTCAACCATAATGATTATGAACAAATTGATAAAACTGCTGCCGCTCCCAATAATAATAATAATAATAATAATAATAATAATAATAATAATAATAATAATAATAATAATAATAATAATAATAATAATAATAAAACAATATGTAACTTGTCTGACAAAAGAAAGGGTTATTCTGTGGATTTTTATTGTTTTGTACATAATTAAGTACAGTTTAGGACAATGACAAAGTAATGTGTAAGCTTTCGCTATTCTCCATTTGCATTCTTTCATCAGCCCGGGACTTAAGTACTTACAAAGGAATGTAAGTCGCCATTGGGGTGTGACATCTCAATACAATTTGAGATTTCCTTGTGGTTTACCGGGAAAAATGTGAGTCAGCTGGAGAATTTAATGGCATGTCGGCATGTTGCCATGGTAGCTCAGTGGTTAGAGCAACCGGACGGAGACCGGGAGATCCGTGGTTCAAATCCCGGCTATGGCATTGAATTTTTCAGTCATCTGATTCTACCTGTCCAACAAAGAACCTTTCACCTGTGTGAAAGAACAATTAATTCCATTAATATTACTAATTTATTAGCGCTCACCAAGTCTCATTTTCTGAAGCAGGAAAACGGCATAATTTAAGTCCTGTCCCTCCATATAGTCCACATAAAAATTAATCCACATAAATACACGTTACACTGAGTATAGGTACACATTAAAATGGGGAAAACTATACTGCATCATGGATGACACTATCCGTTTATAAAGAAAATCCATGTGTCTGTTTTTAAATTGTGCAAATGTCTCTATCACTCTATGACTGAAGTCTTTTGTATCATAACATAATATAGGTACCACAACTCATCCAGAAATCCATTATAAATATATGAGGGTAACTGCTCCTACTTGTAACGAAGGTCTGTCAGTCCATCACATATTGCTAGAGTGTATTGCTCTAGAACATCTTCAAGACACTCTGCATCTGCCGGCCAGTCTTGTGGAGGTCTTAGTGGATGATAAGCAAGCAGTTGATAGGATTTTTAATTGTGTGTCAATGGTAAATTTCCAAATGCGGATTTAGTTATGTTGAATTCAGGTGTTTCATACTTCTTGGTTTAGTTTTATATATTTATCTTTATTTCTGGCTGCTGCTGTAGTTTTTATATTCATGTTCATCTCTGGCCTTTTCCATGATCTGTTTTAAAAGGGCGCTAATGACCAAGCAGTTGAGCACCCTTAAACACAAACCCTCCTCCTCCTCATCTCATTTTTCAACATTGTCCCCTTGCTTCTCAATCCACTTGATCCATTGTTACACAAGCTTTCTGATACCCTCAGAGAAAAAGTTTTTCGGCTGAGCAGCAAGCCATGTATGCACCACTTCCTTAACTTCTTGGTCTATGGTGAATCGACAGCCCCTTAAGGCATTTTTAAGTGGATCAAAAAAGATATGGGTTGCCACTTCAACAGTCAATCTTTGGTTCATTTGAATCTCAGGATACGGACTTGCTCTATGTTGGCATCACTAATGGATATGGGTGTCCTGCTCTTTCCTCGTCCTTCACAGTTGTCCGACCATTTTTTAAATTTTCAATCCATTTGTACACACTTTGCCATGCTAAAACATTGCCCCCATATTGTGCAAAATGTCTTTAATGAATTTCAGCTCCTGGTACACCTTGAGACGACAAAAATGGATAACCGCATAATGTTGTTCATTTGCGCAAACAGTGAGCGGTGCAGCCATGCTTATTATGCAACAGTGCAACTCTCGCTGGAGTGATAATGGTCAAACATTTCACAAGTGGAGACAAAGAAAGTACAAGTTGACATGGGCGCACACAAACGTACAAAAAATTCAAAATAGTATGCAGATACTTATTCACTTATCCTTATATATATAGAAAATAGGGTTTTCTATCTGTATAATTATAACATATACTCACTTCAGATCCAAATTTCGCTGGACAGTGAATGAATTGGTAAAACTGTTTAGTGTGGTACCATCTAGCAGGATTTATCCAAACTGAAAAGCATATGGGGGTTCCCAACTTCCAGCCCTTGCACTATCCCATGAATGAAACTTCTGCAGTAGTGTGCTACCACCTTCGACGTAAACTTGTTGCTGAGAAATGGATGGTAAGGGCTAGTGCACATCTTCAAGTGTGCACAACCCATGTGTATTTCACCCAAAAGGTAATTACGTCATATCAGTTGCGCATGCACAAAAGCTCCTAAAACTGTGCACAAGCCAAGATATGCTTGTGGCTCTGTTTCATCATGAAGCATGGTAATTTAGAAGCCATAGATCTTAAATTATCACATCTATATTAAGCATTCAAAGAAAAAATACAATAAATCCGCAAGATATAAAAAATTTGGGTGTTCACATGCTCCTGTGCTCTTACACAGCTGTTGCCACTGACTACATCACTTACATTTTGATAACGAGAGACTAGCTTCAAGAGCCCCTGCTTACATTCTCAACCTTGGGGGCCTGACTACCATTGCTGGTTACAGCTGTCTGTAATCTTCTCGCTGGTGGCAAAACAATGAACTTCCTCACTAAGATTGTCACCCAGTGGGATTTAAAAATTTAAAAGATGTTCCCTGTGTTTCAATATTAAAATGTTCTCCCGAGTTGCAACATGTCTAAATTTGAAGAGACATTTCACAGGCAATAAATCAAGTATATATAAAATTAACTGTATTGATTGCAAAAAGTTTTATATAGGAAAAACCAAAAGACTAAAAATTAGAAACAAAGAACACTTCAGAAATGTTAAGTCAAAGCAAGAAGACATGTCAGCAGTGGCATCTCACTTTTGGAATGAAAACAGGCCACGACTTAAAACATGGGAAATCATTTTTATATGGAAACGCAAGGATCATCTTTTAAATGTCAAAATCCCTGTGGGTGACATCTTGGTGAAGAAGTTCATTGTTCCGCTACCAGAAAGAAAGCTGGCAGGCAACTATAACCAGTAATGGCAGTTTGTAGCGGGGTTTGGGGATGGAAAAATCATGGTTTGTAATGGTGCGGTTCTTGGTGGTTGGATTGTTGTTGCTGCCAGCTACTCAGGTAAAGGAATTTAGGTTCAGGAGTCTCTTACCTCAGGGAGTGTGGATGGGAGATAAATGAAGTTCACTTTCTCCTCTCAGATGGCCCGTTTATTGATGATCCACACTGACGTCCTCGTACAAATCTCCTTTCCACACAAGACGCAATTTTTCCTGTCACCCCTGCTACTGTTTCTGTGTTCTTACCCTTTCTTAATTACTTTGTGAAGTTGAAGTATGTTACAATACTATGCTAATGACTTTTCCTTTCATCAGTCCCTAGCTACCCTGTTCCTCACGGCTGCCTTAAACTGGTTTTCAATACATCAATATTTACTCGAAGACCGCTACATTGTTTCCCTCTTTAATATAAGATATTTTCAATTTCTAGATCTATCTTACTTTCCCTCACGTTTCCTACACGAATCTATTTCTTTCCCTACAAATCATCTTCTCTCCCCGACGTTTCGACTCAGAGTGTTCTTCTCTCCCCGACGTTTTGACACAGAGTGAGGTATCTTACGCACGTCTAAACGTCGCTCTGCCTCATAGATAATTTTCTATTTCACGCCTATTTTCTAGTTTCTCTCTCACGTTTTGCTATTCACGTGACTTTCCTTTGTTATGATTGGTTACATTTCTGAATTTTTCCTCCGTCTACCATTGGTTCTCAATAACATCGTCCGAGCGTTGCTCGCGTCTAACATTAACAAATTATGTTCGCTTTACTACATTTTCTGTGCGCTTGATTAACTTCGGTTTCCTGCCCGTTGTCTTGGCTTCCTGTGTGTACAACTCGGTTCCTATTGTCACTAAGCGATCTCTAATGTTCTTTTTCTGTCCTTTCCTACGTCTGCTATCTTTATGTGATTTTCGCCAAGTTTGTTCGTTCTCAACTACACGTTTTATTTCATGTTCTTATTATTAATTAATATCTACCCTCTACGTTTTTTCTCTCTTCATGATTTCATTCCCCCCTTTCTCTAATTCTTAATGTTCTCTTTTATTCTTCCCTCATACTGGTATTCCTTCTTATTATTTAGATGATATGCTTATTAATTATTCTTCTTATTCATTATTATTTATTATTTGGGTGGATCTTATCACTTCAAGTTGGATCCCCAAAGTTAAAAATCAAAACAAGGGCTCCTGAAATTATTTCTTCATAATTAAAGCATAAGTGATCTAGTGTTACAACCGATTCAACAAATATAAAACATATAGGATAGTTTGGCCAAGAACAACTGAGATTACATGTTGTGGCATTAACAAGCAATGCTTGTTTCAATAACGTAGACCAATAAAAGCTGATACTCTGGAAGTGAGAATAGCCAAATGGGTTTAAACTTACTTTAGACATTACAAATATACATAATTATTTATACCTGACAAAGCGCCATGAAGTCATGCCTCTTGTTTTGTGCCTCCAACTCATTTATGAAAGCAATTTCTTTCAGTTTTTCTTCTTCGTCGTGTGCTTTCCTTATAATGCCCTTTAGATGGAGTTTACGGTTTACTTCTGCTCGTTTCAATTTCATTTCCAAACGCACTCGTTTATCTTCAATCAGTTGGGCCTGGGCAGCCTTTACTTCTTCAACCTAAAAAACAGGAGTAGGGAATGCAAAACTAATAATATAAATAATGCTAATACACAGAATTTATTATGTCAGAAAAAAATTCAAGTTTATGCAAACATAAGTTACTACAGCAATTAATATTACAAAAATCTGATGTGTTACACTCACATGACATTTTTCTACTCTTGTACAAACTATTTTTACAAATGCTTATTCTCCATATGCTTCATGTTAATCGAGATCTTAATCTTATTGCTAATTTTCTTGTAGATGCAAGGGGAATATGGTAGGCTTTAAGTGATAGTCAAATATTTTAAGAGCTGGTTGCTATGTGGCGTACTCCATTCTCTTTGCATTACCAGGACATAAAAAAATGAATAACGAATTTGAGAAAAAGTGTAAGTATTAGAAAATTTAAGGGAATAAGAAGCAATATCTCGAAAATGGTTCACACAACAAAAAAAATGTATTTGACATAAATTATGTATTTTACCGCGATCTACATTTTTTGTGTAGTAAAATTTTGTCTATCTCTTATGGTTTACCAGTTATGCAAAAGTCGTTCACAATGAAGAATACTTTTGGAGACATTCCCAGAAAATTCGAGATATACATTTCATTTGTACATACGATATTTTAATCAAAATCATTAGAGCCGTTTTTGAGAAAATTAAAATTTTCAAAATATGTTTCATGTAAAGGGTAATCTGGGGTGGGGGATTTTCTTGAAAACCTTCGTGTCGCATCTCTGGAAGATACTGAACCTAAATACCAAGTTTGGTGTTTATCCGACTGTTCGTTTCTGAGTTATGCTGTTCACAGACACACACACACACGGATATGTTTCCAAAAATGCTTTTTTTGGATTCGAGGGGCCTCAAAACATGTATTTCCTGTGAAATCTCGGTATTGAGTTTTTGGGTGTAATACAATACTTCCCCTACTTACTATACGTAGTAGAGAAAGTAAAAATATGTAGCTCCTAATGCTTAAAAGCAAAAAAAATGCTGGGAGGGAGAAATCTGTCCCTAGCATATTAAAGCTTCAGAGTACAATGTAGGACATATATGCATTTAGTGTCAGTAAGGGGAAAAATTAAATTGAGTTTTATTTATAGACGCTCTTTAATTACTATGGTCCTTAGCATCCCATTCTATATTGGGCGTGAAAGACCAGCAGTTTTGCTCAGAGGCCTCTTTATCAGGCTTGAGGTTCTTTTACGTGCCGTAAATCTACGACATGGGACCACCGGCTTTACTTCCCTTCCGAAGGAAACCATCTAAGGATTTTTACACCCGAAAAAAATCCATCGCCCTCCGCCGGGTTTGAACCCACAGCCTACGAAACTAGAGGCTAGCACGGTAACCACTGCACCATGGAGGACGACTAGTAAGGGGAGTGTAGTCCTACGCCATGGCACACTGGGTTAGAGCATGGAATATGCCCAGGCTCGATTCCAGATCCCACCCATGAGAGTGCGGATTTTAAGTCCCAGGTGCAGAACCAGCGCCCACTCATTGTGAGGAATGTAAGGAGCTGTGATATGCAGCAATCCTGGCCACAAAAGTCAACATTCCACCTGGGGGATGCATGATGCTGGCCACATCACCTGCCTGTATCGGTTCGATAATGTTCCACCTCTTCTGTGCACAAGTGGGTTGCTGCGTCACAGGATTAAATCAAAGGAAAAGAAGGAAGTCATTTTTCAATTTTAAGCATGCTTCAGGAGAATATATTCACATATCCCAAAATATGTAGATGAATAGTTTCCTCCAGTATAAAACAAAAGGGCTATTATCTGGTGTGCTCGGACAAGCCCGAATCACTATATACATAATGCACATGCTTGTTTTATTGCTTCAAAGTAACAAAATACACACAAGTAACAGCCTTTCACATAACATCAACATACTTTAACACTTTTATGTTCATTAGTACCACTTTTGTTACTTAAACACCAGTTATGCAAAACCCACCATATGCATTCCACCTGAGGCTGATATCCTGCAGCCAACATTCCCAATTGGAAAATAGGTGAAGGTATGGAGTGCTGTAAACAACTGCGGGGCCCTAAGCTGCAAGGCACAGCCGAGGGATGTTTTTATACGAGGGGCACTATTTACACTCAGCCTTGGAAACCCTGAATGTTGTAGGTGCCATCTGACGTTTTCAATGGAAAGTTTGACATTTTTTACCATAATCTACTTCAAACTTTTTTTTCAATAGAGCGTCATTTGTTTTGTTTACCTAACTTGAAAATTGTGTGTCAACAAAAACATGGAATTAACTCGTGAAAATGTTTGTGCAATGATTTCTTACGACTTTCGACGTGGATTATCAAGACAAGAGTGCATCGATCAACTAACTTCCACATTTGGCGACGAAGCTCCATCCTTTGCCACTGTGAAACGCTGGTATAACGAATTTAATCATGGCTGCCGTTCGCTCAATGATGAAGTTCGTGAAGGTCGTCTAAAATCAGTTGTTGTACCAGAAAACATTGATGCTGTGCAAAAATTAATAACGAAAGATCGTCATGCGACATAGTGTGAGATTGAGGCGACCCTAGGCATTAGTTCCACCAACATATATAAAGTATTGCATGATTATTTAGCCGTGAAAAAGGTTTGCTCTCGTTGGATCCCACATAATTTGACGCAATCTCAAAAAGATGCTCGTGTCGATTGGTGTACAAAAATGCTCAAGAAATATAATGGCGGTGCCTCAAAAGACGTATATAAGATTGTAACAGGTGACAAATCATGGATCTGTGCGTATGAGCCGGAACATAAACAGCAGTCGACTGTATGGGTGTTTCAAGATGAAGCAAATCCAACAAAAGTTGTTCGCACTCGAAGCACTTTGAAGCAAATGGTTGCCTGCTTTTTCAGCAAAACCGGCTATGTGGCAACAGTGCCTTTTAAGGAATGTAAAACGGTCAATGTCGAATGGTACACAACCATTTGTTTGCCGGAAGTCTTCGGTGAAGTAAGGAAAACCAACAAGAACTGTAGGATCGTTCTTCATCAAGACAATGCAAGCGCACACACATCTCGTCTAACAACAGAGTATTTGAAGGCTCAAAAAATCGAATTGATGGGTCATCCACCATACAGTCCTGATTTGGCATCCAATGACTTCTTTTTGTTCCCAAACATCAAGAATAAATTGCATGGACAATGATTTTCATTGGCAGAAAAAGCCGTTGATGCCTTCAAAAACCATGTTTTGGAGGTGTCTCAAGAAGACTGGAATAAATGCTTTGACAAATGGTTCAAACGGATGCAAAAGTGTATTGATCATAAAGGAGAATATTTTGAAAAACAATAAAGCAGTTTTAAACCAGAAATTACCTTGTTTTAATTATTACGCTCAAAATATAAATAGTGCCCCTTGTATAGCAGAGGAGCGAAGCAGTTGTGGCCCTGGGTGTAGCCATAGGATCTGTGAGGCTAAACCCCAAAGATCCAGCTACATTGTTGGCAGCATTCATTAGCGGCCTTAAATTAAATTGAGTTTTATTTATAGACGCCCTTTAACTGCTATGTCCTTAGTGTCCTATTCTATTTTGGGCATGAAAGGCCGGATATTTTGATCAGAAGGCTTTATATCAGGCTTGAGGTTCTTTTATATGGTGTAAATCTACAACACAGGACCACCAGCGTTACTCCCCTTCAAAAGAAAGCCATGCTAAGGATTTTTACACCCGAAAAAATCTATAACCCTCCACCAGGTTTGAACCTGTGACCTTGGAAACCAGAGGCTAGCATGGTACCCCTAGACCATGGAGGACAATGCCTTTTATGTTGTTAAGGTTACCTAAGAAGTATCACTAAAACGGGAGGGTGGGTACGCAAAATGACTTCAAGACAACATCTCCTGTTTAACTAATCCCCCCCCCTCATTTCTGGTGAGACTACTTACGCAAAAATAACCATTCCATGAGTTTTTACTACTAAAATTCCTTGTCACATATACCAAAATCAGAAACAAACAAAATAAAGAATGTGGTATAACAATAGATAGAAACTGATCGTAGGAAGCAATTAGGATCAGTCAGTGAACACACAACATAGTCATCTATGAGTAAACATTTTACTATGACTATTCCATTCATATGCCACATATTTGATATTGACTAATAAATTTAGCAATGCCTTGGATATTGACCAATCATGGTCATTTATCTATAAAATGCTTGTCAGGATGTGATTTTATCAGATAAAACGTCAGATCATTATTGAACCATAACAGTATCAGTATGCAGTGATTAACAGGCTACATCATCTAATTGTGTCTTGTCTTTTATCAATGTACGTTCATAGTGTCAATTTCCAAAATAAATTGTGTTCTTGAAAAAAATGTCTTTATTGTGTTCTGATTTTAGCTTATATTAATTTTGAGATTAACTATTTTCTCATTCTCGTTGTTGGTAATACTCCATAACACATTCAAATAGTATGCGGTGATCTGACATCTGACACAATGGCGATTGTATTTTAAACAACACAAGTAAGAAAGTAATTATTATTTATAAAATCTGTTATATTTTATTCATGGAATAGTCCTAATGAATCCCATTCAAGGTTGTGAATTTCACCAGATAATTTTGCTTGTGTTTCACACCTGTGAATTTATTAATAAACTCATAACCTCGAATGGGATTACCTATGGAAAAATAATCTGAAATGTTACAGTCCAATAGAATCATTTCTGATATTTACCAAGCTATCACTAATATTACACCACAAATGCTGCTAGATGCCCAGTGGGAGTTGAAATGCAGATTGAAAATCTGCAAAGCCACTTGGGTGACATATCAAAATTGCTTTATCAAAAAATGCATTTGTGCTGTATCATATAACACAAGCTTTTCCATTAAATTAATTTGCTTTGGATATAATGTGTTCTCTTATATGAGGCATGTTTTTAAAGTAAAAACCGATAATTTTTTTCGAAATACTTTATTATCATGCATTACCTTACACTTTACACCATTTCTCCACATAGTCAATTCATGTACTTGTCATAATGGGAAACCAGTTTTTGTAAACCTAAATCAAAGAATGATGCCGCCTGTGATAAAAGTCAAGCCTGCATTTCTTGTTTCACATCGCCATTAAAATGTTTTCAACCATGAGATTTCTTCAGATGAAGAAACAGATGAAAATTGCTTGGTGCCACATCCGGACTATAGGGAGGATGGTCGAATTGTTCCCAACCAAATGATGCAACAAATCTTGAGTTTATTTGGCTGTGTGTGGCTGGGCATTATCACTCATTATTGTTTCCCCATACAACTGCCGATGAATATTTGTTGGTGTAGCATTTCTTGCTTTCAAAAAATGAATCAGTGATCTCACTTCACAGTTGGCGGGTTGTTCGATTGTTTTGAACATTTCAAAACACTCTAACAACAGGAAAACACAAAGTGACGATCGCTCACAGCTACATCTGGTTTCCTAATGCATGGAGCAAATGATTGTGCATGCTCAAAATCATGACTGCAGCAACAAAATATTAAAATTGTATACTTACTTTAAAAACATGCCTCGTACATAACCCTGAATGCCATAGAATATCATGCTTATTGAATGCTTAAAACGGAGTATGCTAATTTTTTTTTCTGTTAAATCTAGGTACATGTAAGACAATGCCAAGATGTGTGAGATATATTTTTCAACATACTTTCATTCCAAGTTTCTCTCAAATCTTGGTCAGACAAGAAATGCATTTTCAAATGTTTTATTAAATATAAGAATGAAATAAATATAGAGTAAAATTTACTGACCTTATTCAGAAGTTCTCTTAGTTTCTGTGCCTTCTCGTGCATAAGTCGATCTCGTTTCTCTTTCGCCTGGGCCTGTTTAGCTTGAAAGCATCGTAATGTTTCTGGTAAAGTGCGACGACGAGAGGGAGAAGACAGTTTCTGATGGAGCTCTAATGCACGGCCAGGATGACGTGCTTCCATTTCTTCTAATTGCTCCAATGCATCAATACGTTCCGCCCAAGACATACCTAAGAGCAATGACACCAGTTAATGTTTACCAACATATCTTTTTGTTGCTAAATATGTGTTTGAATTTAGGAAGATCTTAATTTGATTTCACATATTAGAGCGTTCTACCTTCTAATTGGTTTTCATACGTAGCTTCCAACGAGACACTGTCTATTGGTTTAAGTTTTCTTGGATTTTCTGAAATAATATGTAGTCTCTCTTCTTCTTCATCTTCAGGACCAATAGTAGCTTCCCCATCTGTTTCAGTCTCATCAGTTTCTGTGTCCACCTGTTGAAAGAAACAAGTTTTCCAATGTTTTCTGTCAAGCTTTGCATAATTAATATTGACTGCTATATCTTATGGGATTCCACTCTAAAGTTCCTTGTACACAATCAAATTTTTGTCAAATTCAATACTTTATGAGACTTTTCAAGAGTTGTCACAACTTCACAACTTTTCTAGTTAAATTGCTTTCAATGCTTTTATAGTCTTGACTTGGGAAGCATGCCTAGAAATCATGTCACTCTACAATGGATCCCAGCTCATGTCAGACTTTTGGGCAATGAAAGGTGCAATACAACAAATAAAAATAAATAAACAATTAAATAAGATTAAACAACACTTCAAAAGACAGCAGAGACTTGATGAAGAAGATAAATTAAAAGATTATAATAATATTAAAGAGTGAGTTGATATACAAAAAATGCCAAGGAAGACTGCAGTAGCCTTATTTAGGATGGCAACTGGCCACAATTGCCTCGCAGAACATCTCTACAAGATACGATACCTACCTACACCCAAGTGCGCTCTCTGTGAAGATGATGTCATCCTGAACAAACAACATCTTGCCAAATGCAAAGGCCTTAAAAATGATAACTTTATATTGGGAAGCCAGAGGGAAAATGATGCAGATCAATTAAACCCCAGTGCCATTGGTGAACAACAACAACTTTTAAAGTCTTGAAAGCAAATAAGGACATGCTCTATATGGTCAAAGATTTTGGTCATCCTCTGTGGACTAGTGGTACCGTGCTAGCCTCTAGTTCCCAAGATCGCGGGTTCAAACCTGGTGGAAGGCGATGGATTTTTTCGGGCATAAAAATCCTTAGCATGGCTTCCTTCGGAAGGGAAGTAAAGCCGGTGGTCCCGTGTTGTAAATTTACGGCACGTAAAAGAACCTCAAGCCTGATAAAGAGGCCTCTGAGCAAAATTACCAGTCTTTCACGCGCAATATGGAATGGGACGCTAAGAACCACAGTAGTTAAAGAGCGTCCATAAATAAAACTCAATTTCATTTTTTCAAAGATTTGACAATGATTTGATGGCTTTGGCCAACGAAATGCAAGTATTTACAGTGCATCATGAAAATTTGCAACATGGCTGAAAGTGAAAAGTAAACAAAAATGGCTACCCAGCGAAGGTATGTCGTATGCAAACTGATTAAGCTATACATAAGCTGGCCATGTCTGTTCGTTGACGACTCCATGGATTACCACAACAAGATGAAGCAGATGAAGGCAGTTATGAAGAAACAATTGCCAGGCAGATTTCCGAACTATGTATACATTAATGCAATGTTGTATAGTCAGTTAACCTATCAGTTGGTGTTATTTCCATTGTATTCCATAATCATAATATGATTTCATTGGATATAATACATGAAAATCTTACATAACATTAGTAGACAATAATATTTCATTGCAAATTGTTATACCGTGACACAAATAGTAAATTGGTTTGCGCATGATAAATTATCAATGTTTTCTGAAGGGCTTCAGTTTGAAAAAAAGACAACTTGTAAATACACATTTGTCAAATCTTGCCAGGCTTGTCAAGTTTTATCTAATCCTGTCACATATTGAAAAATATTTGAACAATTTTTCTTGTAAACTCTTGAATTGAAAAAAAAAGTTTTATTGTATACAAGGGGCTTTAAGTTTTATGATGTTAAGATGTCTTTCATTTTTGTCCTACTGGTAAATTTGCAATCAATAAATGTCTCAGTTTCTCAAATAATCAAGATTTTTCATAACTTTTCCTGGACAGTGAAGAGAAGGCTAAAGTCTATGACTTCTGGACAGTTAACTCTAGGAAGGGAAGGTATGTGAATGGATTTCGTTAAGGAAAATCAATAAAACTAGATGAAATTATGCTCTAAACTTCATCCATCTTTACTTCGCCGGTGATATAAACAAAAGCAATAGGTTGCAATGGTTCTGATTGGTTGCTGAACATTTACCAGTTTTCTCCTTAAAAAGCAGTTCCTCTTAAATTGCTGATAGAAATACACAAATATCATAATAAATTATGCAATTTGTAAATGTTTAAGGAATGGAAATTTACTGAATTTTAATTATTATTCGTTTAAGTAACAATGTGCAAGCAGTTCATAGCAACAGCTGCTTCCAGCTAGCACATGGAGAGCATGAAGTTTAAGCAATGATAGAGGTATGTGATGTAGTGAAACATAAGCAAGGAAAACCCTTAAAAAGTGGTGAGAAAAGAATTGTGCTTAATGTATATAATAATATTGCAACACAGTGGCTATGGTCCAAGGCGGCAGGCGGTTGTAGTAAACAACAATAACTGCTCACCAGCGTAAACACTGGGCACACTATCAGCAGATAACTAGAAGCTCCTAGTGCTAAGAGTTTTACAATTTGATTGTCTACTGCACTTTGACCCTGGCCACTCATTCAGTAGACAATCACTACAGATTATTTACATTTTACAATTTCTCGTCATCTTGTTTTTTCAGTTTTTTCATGTCCCATTTCCACTTGTTTTTCACTTATTGATCACTTAAACATCACACATTCACCATAGTTTTCCATTCAAAGTAAGATACGCTACCTCTTACTTTTCCTCTATCCACTGCCCAAAGCCATTTAATTTTTACTTTACACAAAAACTGTCCAATGCTTCTAGCGTCCTTGCACATCATTTCGATCATAAGCGTATTTCTATCCCCCTTCAACCACTTCCTACTAAAAAATTCTTTTCTCCAATTTTCTGTTCCTTGGCACTTAAATACTATGTGCTCAATGTCTTCATTACCACCACATATCGGACATTGGTTCTGAGGAATACCCTGTCTTAACCCTCTTAGCCTCCATGCTCCGTTTCTTACCCATGCAATAGATTCTCTCTCTTCTTTATTTACTACGTCTATATATTTTTCCCTACCCCATGTATTTTTCACTGGCCTATAACAAACTAATGAGCTCTTTTTGGCAATCTCACTGAACATAATTTGTATTCCTATATCTTCCAGTCTTTTCCTCGCCTTTTTCCAAAAATTTTTCATGTTATTTTCTCTGCTTCTCCACATGTCTCCTAACCCATTTTTCTCCAAAATGTTCCGTAAATTACTTACCCATCCATCATTCATTAAGCTATTTTCTTGGTATTCTATACATTATCTTAAAAGCAGATAGATATTTCTTTTTTTGTCAAATTAGTAAAACGTAGTATGCGGGTACAGCAGACGAACACCAGCTTAGCAGTAGGTGGTGGTTCATGCATGTGCGTCCGCAAAAGAATACATTCTGGTACATGACATTGCTGGTGAAGTAAGGATAGATGGATAGATAGATAATATGACAATAAACAATAAAGATAGTAATGTGAAACAATTTCATGTCTGACACCTGCTTACATACACACACCTACACTAAACTGTGTTCACTCTTAGGTTGATCTGCGCAAAAACAAACCCACATGACCAGTGCACCATAACACAACACGGTAGGAATGCATGCAGGAAAGTAAACCCATGCTAATAATCTAAATTTTAGAATGAATTTGTCCTTAAATGGTATAATATTCTATACAAATATCTAAGAGTATAATTAACACTGATTTATACCGTCAAATAGAGCGACAAGTCTCAACATGCAATTCATATGAGTCAACTGATATACGAGTATGCATAGAATATTGTTTACAACCACCAGCAGTTTCTGTACAGTATAATGGCAGACAGTGAATTTGCTCTTGCGTCTTTGTCGATTTACATAAAGCATAAGCTGGGCAAACCATTGACTAATGGTGAAAAAACAATAATGTTGAATGTTTATTATAAGATATATGAGAAATATCCAACACTTCCCGTTAAAGAAGCGGTTTAACTTCTGAGTTCATCGGTGTTTCGAAATATAAACAGTGTTCGTAAAGAGAAATCTGAAAGGGGAAAAGTAGTTACACCCAGGAAAAAGAAAAGAAATCTTGTGAAATATGCGATGCCAGAGTGTGTCGATTTTGTGAAGAATGCAATTCGCGCAACAGTGCACAATTTCTTTTTTAAAAAATGAGCAGCCAATAGTTGAAAAGTGTTGCTTCCAGAAAGCTAAAAAATGTAAATTATCACATGCCTCTTACTTCCTTTTTCGGTCATTTCTTTTAGAATTAACTATTGTTATACATGTAAATGCTTACTTTGTTGTAACTATCAATTTCATCACCTTCAACCCCTAACAGAATATGCTAGTCACTGTTTAAGTTGTCAGAATAAGGCTCTGTTCATTATGTATTATGTGCCGCGTGTACTCGCCACATGGTCGTGAAAGTATGACTATTTCTGGCGCAAATGGCGGAAGGATACATTATAACGGTGCACTGGTCACCTGGGTTTTGTTTTGGCGCAGATCAACCTAAGACTGAATACAGTATACATAGGTATCTATTTCTTCCTGTAACATACTCATTAAAGTTTCAAGTAAAAATCTACCAATACTGAATTTATGGTGCACAAGAGCTTTAAAGTTGAATTGTTCTGTTATGTAAAGAAAACATTGATGAAGTATAAAAAACAAACAAAAAAATGAAAGAATGACAATGCAGCTGGATGTACTACAGTGGCTAGATGAAGGGAAGTTAATTAGCTTGCCTTGAAGTAGATATTAAACAAATACTAAAAGGCTGGAAAAGAAACAAAAGCAAACAAAGGCCAGAAATTTTAATTATGGTGATGACAGCATTACACAATAAAATATTCATATCTCCATCTCTCCCTTCTCCTAACCATGTCAATAAAAGGAATCAATAGCAATAATCATGTATCCCATGCAGTCACACAAACACTAACCTCAATTTCTGTTGCTTCCAATTCATGTATTTCTTTCCTAAGCATCTCTTCCTCTGCACTGAGTTCTTTACTTTTCCTAAGCTCTTCTTCATTAAAAAGATTTTTTTCTTCCAGAATATCTTCAAGCTGTTCATCTAATGTAATATTGTCAGTTTTGCTGTAAAAAAAAGCAATATTTCACATTAATACAATACTGCATTCAAGAAAGAAAAAACTATAAGAAGGAAGAAACAAATCTGATGTGCTGTATTCACATGACTTTCTCTGCTCACTCTTCTGTAAACTCTTACAAAAGCTTATTCTTGTACCTCCTGTTAATTGAAATGAAATTTCATTACACATTTACACTTTCATTGTAGGCAGAAGAAAAATACAGTAAGCTAAAGCGATAGTCAGATGTTTTAAAAGCAGATCACTAAATTAATATTCTAACTAGGGATGGCACCTCGATACTCTCAACGCTCGGTGATATTGAAGTATGTCTAATACTTTGAGATAATTTAAAATAAAGGGAGTCAAAGGTTGTTACACTACATCACTAAAAGGTACTTACTTTGAACGCATTTCAGGAGAACAATTTGCTCCCATCGTCACCTTGTTTCCAACTGATTTTGCACGTTACTATCCAGAGGATGTGTGGGGTTAGTGGTATTGTCTGGTGCAGGCTGCTGGATGGCAGTAGTTCGAAATCATTACGTGATTCCTCTGTTTGATGATATGTATTTTTTCCCAGATGTCCAATTCATTGCTGCTGCTGATTGGTTTTAAGAGTTTTATGTTCGGAGTGATATCATGGTTTGAAGATCAGAAATGATGTGCTACTGCTGATTTATCTGGCTGTTTTTGGTAAATGCATCTCATATGCTCTTTAAGTCTTATTTCAAGATTTCTTTTGGTTCTTCCTATGTATACCAGGTTACAGTCATTACAAACTATTTGATATATACCAGCTGATTTATCGTTGGGGATAAGGTCTTTTGTTCTGTTGCATAGTAGTTTCTGTATATTGTGGTCATTATGTGGAGACAGGGTGATGTATTTCTTGAGAATCCTTTGAAATTTATGATGTGTCCAAGGGTGATAAGTGAACTTTCTGTATTGACTAATTTTGAAGATTTAGAAGCTAGTAACAATGATGTGTCATAATTTAAAATAAAGAGAGTTGAGGGTTGTTACACTACATCACTAGTGTTGTAGTGTAACAACCCTCAACTCTCTTTATTTTAAACTTTCTGTATGTTTGTGGTTTTTGTTGTCTGAGTGAAGTCATCGTTTGTTGGATGTATTTCTGTCTTTCAAAGTTTTTAATCTTATTTATGTTGTTTTCTGGTATCCATTTGTGGTGGCTACGTGGATAATGTGTTGATATTCTTTCTGGTATTCCTCTTTCTCCAATGGTATATATACTAACCTGTTTGTAAAACTATTTAAAATTGCATGTTTGTGGTTTGTATGATTGTAGCTATTGTTTTTAATACAATTTTTTGTGAGAGTTGGTTTCCTGAAAATGTCAAACATTAGTTTATTGTGTGCTTTATTTCTGATAATTCTGATGCCTAGATAAGGTAGTTGGCCATTTTTCTTCTCTTTCTATTGTGAATTTTATGGATCCTTTTTGTAAATTCAATAATTTCAAAGCACTTTCTGCAAGTTTTTTTGGAATTACAGCAAAAATATCATTTGAATACCTATACCAGGTTTTGAATAGATGTCAAAAAGATTTAGTAATATAGCATTCAAAACGGCTCATATAGTTCTGCTAGGAATGATGAAAGGGGGTTTCCCATAGTTAGACTGGTGGTTTGTTTAATAGTTACAATCCTAAAAGACACAAACATGCAATTCTAAATAGCTTTATAAACAGGTTAGTACATGTAACATTGGAGAAAGAGGAATTGCAGAAGGAATACCAACACATTACCCACATTGCCATCATGAATGGATACCAAAAAACAACAATAGATAAAAACATCAAAAAGTTTGAAAGACAGAAATACATCCAAAAAATGACTACTTTACTCAGACAACAAAAACCACAAACATACAGAAAGTTCACTTATCACCCTTGGACACATCATAAATTTCAAAGGATTTTCAAGAAATGCAACATCACCCTGACTCCATAGAATGACCACAATATATAGAAACTAATATGCAACAAAACAAAAGACCCTATCCCCAACAATAAATCAGCTGGTATATATCAAATTGTTTGTAATGACTGTAACCTGGTATACATAGGAAGAACCAAAAGAAATCTTGAAATAAGACTTAAAGAGCACATGAGATGCATTTACCAAAAGCAGCCAGATAAATCAGCAGTAGCACATCATTTCTGGTCTTCAAACCATATCACTCCAAACATAAAACTCAAAAACGATCAACAACAGTTATGAATTGGACATTTGGGAAAAAATACATATCATCAAACACAGGAATCACTTAATGAATTTCGAACAACCGCCATCCAGCAGCCTTTGGAGGTTCATCAACCTGGCACCAGAGAACACCACTAACCACACACATCCCCCAGACAGTAACCGGCAAAATCAGTTGAAACAAGCTGACGATGAGAGCAAACCGTTCTCCTGAAATGCATTCAAAGTAAATACCTTTTAGTGCTGTAGTGTAACAACCTCCAACTCCCTTTATTTTAAATTATGACATCACTGTTACTAGCGTCTCAATCTTCAAACTTTGAGATAAACCTTTGATACTTTTAAATTTTTAAGTTTTGCATTATGGGAAGTTATGTTTAACTTTATGCTAGGTAAGGAATGAAAGGAGTCAAGACTTCACATTATTGCCTCGTATGCATCCCCAGAGAGGTTGCTGGACTATAGTTCTTGATAGACCTTGGCTGCATTTCCTGTGGGTGAATCAATGCAACATTCCATAGACTCTTGTGTGTAAATGAAAACATACAAAACAATGGGGGAAGGAGTAGAGATACTCATGTAACATGTAGCGTTAACTGAGTTGTGAATGAAGCTGATTTAGCTGATGCACTAAATCACATTTCTGCAATAGTAGATTCACTCTCAACTTTTATATTTATCTACTCATGACCAAAATCTGTGAATCCAGCAGAAATAAGTAAGGACATAAGATAAAATGTACAGCTCATGGAAACATTTGTGTTTTCCTTCCATCTGTTGTAGTCGGTGCCAATCAAGAAAGGGATTGACAGTTACTAATCATGAGACGGAAATCTTTAAATGAACAGGAGGGAATGGATACATCATAGTCGTCATCATGGCAATGATCAGAAGGACCAATTAGAACTAAGACATTTCCATAGCAACAATAGATGCAAAAACCTTGTTGCTGATAATGTAAAACGTGATTAGCATGATGTGCCTGACGAGCGACCATTGCAGTAACATGAACTGCACGTCTTATCTTCTGCTGTTGCTGCAGTTATAAACAATGCCTTCCTTTAGCCACAGCATGCGGTCTATTTGCATCAGCTTAAAGATTACCTTGTAGCGACAAGTTATTTTGCATCATCCTATTTGTATGGTTATTTGCTTTGTGTTTGTGTGTTTGCGAGCATTTGCAATTGTGTTAACACTTTTAATGGATTGAATATCTAAAAATAGTGACAAAGACAGCAATCCAAATGAAAAACTGAGCATACGCAGTAACCAAATAAAACTGTATTTGGTAAATGTATCCCAATTAAAAGACCCAATAAAAGACAAGCATGGGAAATAATATGCTTTGCAACAGAATCACCTGCATTTACCCATTAGATTAAGTATCAATATTTTGCAAGCATGTCTCTTTTGTTAACACAGATCTTTATACTGATATACTCTTGCATGTTCTAGCCTTTATATATAGATTCATTATTTTATAATTGTCTTCATATACGAATATAAAAAATACCCACCCTATAATGCAATGCAGGCGCAACCCAGTCACTTTCATACACATAATTATAATAGCTCTCCATGTGGTTGCAATAAGCGGCAACGTCACCTCTCTCTCTGCAAAATGTCAATCCCTTTCTTCTTTAGCAGTGAGTAAGTTTGTTAAAGATTAAAAACAGAGGCACAATTAACCGTGAAGTGTTCTTCATGATAGATTGAGCCACACTTTTTGACAGTCACCTTCACTAATTCAATGTTGTATATACAACATTGGTTAAAGTATAAAATTAATAAAATCCATCACCACACTAATAGAATTGAACATCTGGGAAAAAATACACATCATCAAAAACGGCAACAACGTCATTAATTTTGAAATCCCGCATGTAAACAATAACACCTAATACCAGATGGCAACAGGTTCAGAATCTGCAAGAAGAGGAAGAAGAGCATACAGGAGAGACAGACCCTCAAAAACGTTTCCTGTTTTAAACAACATTTAATTAGTGAAGGTGAGTGTCAAAAAGTGTGGCTCAATCTACCATCATGAGTAAGTTTGTGTTTACGCAAGCCAAACTCGAGTCATGAATATAGCTTACACATATACAGTACAACAATTTAAATAATGTGAATATTCAATCCATTATCACCATCATCTACATCAATCTCGACTAACAACAGGGGATATACAACCTGTGGTATTATCAAGATAAAAAATCTGATGTGCTACACTCACATGATTTTCTCTACCCTTGTACAACTTGTAACTATTTTTACAAACGCTTATTCTTCATTTGCTTCATGTTAAGCTTATTGCTAATTTTCTTGTAGATGCAAGGGGAATATGGTAGGCTTTAAGCAATAGTCAAATGTTTTAAGAGCTGGTTGCTATGTAGATCATTCCATTCTCTTTCTATGTCCTCGACATAAAAAAAAATGTAGATATCATTAAAACACACAATATATGTCAAACATTTTGTTTTGTAAAGTGAACCATTTTCGAGATATTCCTTGTTATTTCTTTGAATTTTCCAATACTTACACTGTTTCTCAACTGAGAATTTGTTGTTCTTTTTTTATGTTCTTGACATGCAAAGAGAATTATATTTTACACTTAGTGACCAGTTCTAAAAATATTTGACTATCGCTTAAGGCGTACTATGTGCCCCTTGTTTTGTGTTTGCAAGGGCAATATAGAAATACAGTAGCCTTTAAGCATATACATATCTCTTAATAGCTGGTTGCTAGGTGCAGCACCATTCCCTTTGCCACAGATTAATACTCTTTGCATATACAAGACAAAAAAATGAATAACGAATTCCCATTTGAGAAAAAGTATAAGTATTACAAAATTTAAGGGAATAACAAGCAATATCTCAAAAATGGTTCACTCAACAAAAAAAATGTATATGACATAAATTGTGTATTTTAACGTGATCTACAGTTTTTGTGTAGTAAACTTTTGTCTATCTCTTATGGTTTACCAGTTATGCAAAAGTCGTTCACAATGAAGAATACTTTTGGAGACATCCCCAGAAAATAGGAGATATACAATTCACTTGCCATAAAACTGTCTTAAACATAAGATATTTTAATCAAAATTGTTAGAGCCATTTTTGAGAAAATTAAAATTTTCGAAAAATGTTCCATGTAAAGGGTAATCTGGGGTGGGGGATTTTCTTGAAAACCTTCACATCGCATCTCTGGAAGATACTGAACCTAAATACCAAGTTTGGTGTTTATGCGACTGTTCGATTTTGAGTTATGCTGTTCACAGACAGACACACACACGGACATGTTTCCAAAAATGCTTTATATGCATTCAGTGCGCCTCAAAACATGTATTTCCGGTGAAATCTCGGTATGGAATTTTTGGGTGGAATGCAATACTTTCCCTACTTACTATACATAGTAGAGAAAGTAAAAAAAAATGCTGCCAATTGAAGAATCTCAAACAGGAACAACTTTAGAATCAGCATACAATACAAAATTGGTTACATGTGTTTGTACACAGAAAACTACTAATAAGAACATAATTCAGTGAACAAGTTTTTATAGTGTTTTATAAAGTGAGTATCAAGAAATAGTGATACCGTCCCATCACTAATTCTAGCTGTAATTAATCCATGGTTCAAATTTCAGCTATGGCATTGAATTTTTCAGTCTGATTCTACAGAGTGAGCCAAAAGACTCCGAACCACCTGCATGGTGTTTTTCCTGTCCGCATCCTTGGCACTCATTGCCGTCTGCTGCTATCGTAGAAAGGTGTGGATGAACCCATACAACATTTTTAAAACTACTTTTAAAGGCTTTACTTGGCAACTTTACGAAAGGAAATGCTGAAACTGGCCACCGTCACTGTCCATACATTTTTGGCACCTCTTTAGGAAACTATGCATCATGGAATTTTTGGGGGGAATTTTCCAAACAATGACCGATGTCGTCTAATGTTTCTTTGGTAAGAACCGAACGCTGTCCTTTAGATTTCTTAGCTTGAACGCATGCTGTGGCCTGAAATTTACTGTCAAGTTCATGGATTGTTGTATGGCCTGGAACTTTTACACCTGAAAATCTTTCTGCAAATCGTACTTTCACTTGGCAAGCTGACCGAGTTAACACATAAGAATCATAAATAAATACACGCTGTGCAGTAGAAAACATATACTGAGACATAATATACTTTGTGACTAAGTACAGGACAAAATAATAAATAACTCATAATAACTGAACTACATCACATCACCATCGACTCAAAACTGCACTTCAAAACCACAACAGCATGACTTTGTTTATAGCAGCAGTGCATTATCATGTTTTTATCATATTTCCACACGCCCAGTGGAAAAACACCAGGTAATATTGTTCATAAAATACCCCTCCGGGTTAACTTAAAACATTAAGTGTACAAGACAAACACATGCACCCTGGAAGAATTAAAACAAAATATCCGCCATGAAATTTCTCAACATCAACTACGGCAAGAGATGGATAAAATTTAACATACAGAAATTACTTTGTAACAAGTTAAACGACCCCATTCACAAGACAAAAAAGCTGGAATCTATAAAATCAATTGTTCAGATTGCAATAAAGTATACATAGGTAAGACAAAAAGAAACCTAGAAACTAGGCTAAAGGAGCACATGAGATGTATTAAATACAAACAAATGGACAAATCTGCAGTTTCACACCATTTTTGGATCACTAATCACAACATCAAACCCAATATTACATTAGTCAAACCAGCCAAATTTGCAGCCGAATTAGATGCATGGGAGAAGATCACCATTCTAAAACACAACACACATCTAATGAATTTTGATTTGCCGCCACCAAATCCTCTCTGGAAGTACATTTCTCCACCACAAGATGCCACCACAGGATCCAGTCCAAAAAATGGAAACACCAACAACACGGGCCAGTCGAATTAACTTCTGAGGATGGGAACAACCGTTTCCCGAAACATGTTAAGTGAGTAAACTTAAGTGATGTTAGTGTAACAATTCCGACTCACCTTTAAATAAATTCAATACACATCACTGTTTCTAGCTTCTTTTCATTACAATATCAACGTAATTTAAGACCAACAAGTCACAAGAAGCAAAATTTATAATTGCCACCACGTGGAAAAGATACAAGTCATGGCAGAAAACAAGGTAAGATTAGAAACCCTAAATTTCAATACAGATTTCAGTGGAATAAAAAGTGACATCAAAAGATACCAAAAAATTGAAGAAAAGAGAAAAAACACATTTGCGGACATCCGTTTTTTAAACCTATGCATACAAAGCAAATCACACCAAAGTTTGTAAGGAGAATTGTAAAATATGACAAAAACAGCAAACACCAAACATCAGCCGATAAAAAAGTAATAATAATTGAGAGAAACAACCACTACGCAAAATTACAAAATTTGGAACTGGAATTATATGCTCTTCACCTTAAATTAACGGACACACTCGGCTACCCACTTTGGCAAAACATACAATCAAAATTCCTCACTATTCTTAGCTACAGGATGAAAACAAAAACGCTGAAATTAAAGAAAAAACTAGACATACTACGCCGGAAGCAACTTTCATATAAACCTAACCTAAAAAATGAAAAAACGACATCATACCCAGACGTAATTAATCTTTCAAATGTAACTTTCACCAAAGCAGAATTATCGGTATTAAACCTTGGCCTAAAAACATGTGTTGACTACACAAAAACAACCGATGAAATAGTCGCAGACATTGAGATTGCTACTTACAACCTAAATGAAAATAGTAAAACCACTATAAAAAAAGAATGTGAAATGGTTCTCCAAGAAATACAAGCAGATAAACATAACAATTTCCCAACCAAACATGTGATCAAAACATTAAAATCAAAACCAGTAGTATACACAAAAGCTGACAAGGGAAATAAACTAGTTGTACTGCAAAAAGATGATTATATTGCCAGAGTAGAAAATATGCTGCAACAAGAAAATTACATACAAATTCAAGAAGACCCATTAAAATTACATTTAAAAGCCTTCAATCAAACCATCCAGGAAAGCAAAACTATAACAGACACTGACAAATCTAGATTAAAACCAGACCACCCCACTTTACCAAAAATGTATGCTCTACCTAAAATACACAAACCGGGTAATAAGATGAGACCAATCGTCAGCAATATTGATTCTCCTACCTACAAACTGGCAAAATGGTTAGTACAGAGATTCTCTTCACTACCAAAATTCAATAGCAAAAACATAATGAATTCAGAAGATTTAATACAGAAGATAAAATCCCTGGAACTCGAACCAGAAGACAGATTAGTTTCCTTTGATGTCACTGCACTATTTCCAAGTGTCCCTACAGATCAACTCCTGCGTCAATTAAAGAAATGGCTACAGCAGACTAACCTCCTTGAAGAAGAAATAGAAGACCTCATACAACTTACCAATTTATGCATTGCACAAAATTGTTTTAGTTTCAATAAGAAGTTCTATCAACAACCAACTGGTCTAACCATGGGCAACCCACTTTCACCCTTCTTGGCAGATTTATTTATGAGCTACTTAGAAACACACATAACAACTTCCTTTCCATACATGTTTAAAGTTTGGCACAGATATGTTGACGACATCTTCGCTGTTGTCCCTAATAGGTTCATACAAGACTCCTTAGCCTTACTAAACCTACAGAACCAATCAATAAAATTCACCATAGAAATAGAAAAAGAAGGCATGCTACCATTTTTAGACATAAAAATCATCAGAGAACAAAAGAACCTAACCTTTGGAATATACAGGAAGCCAACACACTCTACTAATTACATAAAAAATAAGAGTTTCAATCCAACCACACACAAACATGCAGTACTAAACAGCCTAACACATAGACTGGTATATACCCCCTTAAATAAAAAAGAATACCAGTTAGAATACCAGCATATAGTAGACACAGCAATACATAATGGGTACAAGAAAGCAACTATTGACAAAAAAATTGCAAAATTCAAACGACAGATGCACATCAGAAACACAAAAAATCTCAGCCAGCAAGATAAAGAGCTAAAGTTCAAGAAATTCACATACCACCCAGGAACATTTCACAAATTTAAGAAGATTTTCATGAAACATAACATCAGCCTAGCTCCACAGAACAAATTTAACATAGAGAAATTACTTTGTAACAAGTTAAAAGACCCCATTCCACAAGACAAAAAAGCTGGAATCTATAAAATCAATTGTTCAGATTGCAATAAAGTATACATAGGTAAGACAAAAAAAAACCTAGAAACTAGGCTAAAGGAGCACATGAGATGTATTAAATACAAACAAATGGACAAATCTGCAGTTTCACACCATTTTTGGATCACTAATCACAACATCAAACCCAATATTACATTAGTCAAACCAGCCAAATTTGCAGCCGAATTAGATGCATGGGAGATCACCATTCTAAAACACAACACACATCTAATGAATTTTGATTTGCCGCCACCAAATCCTCTCTGGAAGTACAATTCTCCACCACAAGATGCCACCACAGGATCCAGTCCAAAAAACGGAAACACCAACAACACGGGCCAGTTGAATTAACTTCTGAGGATGGGAACAACCGTTTCCCGAAACATGTTAAGTGAGTAAACTTAAGTGATGTTAGTGTAACAATTCCGAATCACCTTTAAATAAAAAGAGATGGATAGTTTTCTAAAGAGGTGCCAAAAATGTATGGACAATGACGGTGGCCAGTTTCAGCATCTCCTTTGGTAAAGTTGGTAAGTAAAGCCTTTAAAAGTAGTTTTAAAAATGTTGTATGGTTTCATCCATGCCTTTGTACGATAGCAGCAGATAACAACAAGCGCCGAGGACGCGGACAGGAAAAACACTGCGCAGCCGGTTCAGAGTCTTTTGGGTCACTCTGTATCTTTCCAACCTTGACCAACACATGGCTTGTGTGAATGAACTATTACTTGCAGTTGGTTACACTGTGAAGCCCAGGACTTAAAGTACTTAAGACATTGGGGTATGTCAACTCAAAAAACTTGAGATCTCCTTATGACTTACTGGAAAAAATGTGAGACAGTTGGGGGAATTTAGTATCATGCCAGCATGTTGCCATGGTAGCTCAGTTGGTTACAGCAACCAGATGGAAACCAGAAGATGGTTCAAATCCTGGCTAGACATTGAATTTTTCAGTATGATTCTATCTTTCCAACCACATGGCTAGTGTGAAGAATTAATCACCATATTTATAATGTTAATACTTTTTTTCAGGCCAATATTGATATTGTAGTTTTAAGTGCCTGGTTTTATATTTTTAATGCTGTATTATATTATTGTTATTGTATTAATTTACTGACTGTACATTAATGACTGCCTTGTTTACTATTCTAAAACATTAATAAATAATGAATTGATAATAATCATCACCTGATTGTTTCCTCTGCAATTATATCCTTATGTTCAGAAAGGGTTAAAGATTCTTCTTCATTTTTTATTTGAAAATCTTCTTTTGAAATTAGATTAGCTTTTAAATCATCACTGTCTTTATTTTCGAATGAAACAGGTTCTGCTTTTAAATCTGTACTGCTGTTATTTTCCTCTTTCACCAAATTAGTTACTCTCTTGTTGTTTTCTTCATTCTTTTTAGCCTGTAAAGACGTTCTATTTTCCTTCAAGGATTTCTTATTATCTTCTTTAATATCCTTGATCTCTCTCTTCATTTTTGCAATATTAGTATTGTTTCGGTAAGCAGGAACCCTCGCTGGAGCTCCCGTTTTCTTTACAGCCAATTTCTTGCTATCGTTTGGTGGTTTAACCTCCACTTCAATAAGTGCTAAGGCAGGTAATGAGGTGGCAGCACTGGGCTGCTGGAAGCGTTTCTTGATAGCATATGCTCTTGGGGCTGTACTCACACTGCCCTTACGTTCCAATGCTTGGTACTTGATGTTTCCTGCACTTCTCGACAATGGAGAGGACAAACCATCTACTTTGTTTGCTGGAGACATACGGGAGCGAGACCTGCCCTTAACTGTCTCCCACCCTTGCATATCATCTGGAACAGAAAGTAAAAATTTATCTTTTTATAAGATAACACTTCTCAATATTTATTTATTTATTTGATTGCTGTACAATACAGTGGCAGAACACAAAAGTACAATGTCAAGATTCATACACACTCACACATAAGAAATACATATTCACCCATAAGTATGCACACAATCACACCAA
Organism: Deroplatys truncata; assembly: GCA_030765065.1. Lineage (NCBI taxonomy): Eukaryota > Metazoa > Arthropoda > Insecta > Mantodea > Mantidae > Deroplatys > Deroplatys truncata. Next base: position 12,910,658 of record CM060979.1, read on the forward strand.
CATATATACATTCATTTATGCTATAATATTGAAGTAGGTAGTTTTTGACTTATTTATTGTTTTTACGTAAACTTGAAGATCGTTATTTTAGCTCCAAGCTTGGGAAGCCAATTTGAAGATGTGTTGTTGCATAATATATTTAACTTGAAGAAGAAGAAGTATGTTTATGGAATTGTATTTTACGTAATAATTATTTAATTGCATTTAAGGAGTTTGCAACATGCTTTGGGCATCGGTTTGAATTTGTTGATTACGCAATAGTTACTGTTATTACGCAATATGCTGTTACATATGAGAAGCTGATTTAAAGATGTGTTTTTGTTATTACACTCCAAGTTTTACACTATAATATTTAACTTTGTTATTAACACTGCTTCTATATATTATTTATGTTTGAATTTGCCTCAGCTGCGTCAGTCTTGTTTGTAGAGTCACATGTCTTGGGCAGGGCACGGTATGACAATGATTGTAGACATCACAGAATTTAATTTTTTTAAATTCACTTCCTTTAATTCTTGCACATTTTTATAAAGCACTACACTTTTTAAGAACTGTGAGAATCTTCAATATTTTCACTTAGTGCGTATACATATTTTACAACTCATGTAGAGAACACATCTTCCATCTGTTCCATACCAAGGCTTGCCAGCAACTGAGTAACTCTCAATGGTTAAAACTTGTAAGCTTCGGTATTTCAAGTCTCTGATTGGCTAATTCTAGTCCAATAGAATATCTGCATTTTATTTAAACTTTTTCCTTGCTATTGATTGGCTAATTTTAAACTGTTACTGAATTTACCTTATCTTTGATATAATCATGACTGGTAACTTTTCAAACTCTTAAACTCATTATTGCTGCAAGGTTACCTCATTATTACCTCATTGTTAGCAACTTAAAACTTATTAATCTCACAGCTCTAGCATTATTAAAGTATGTAATGTATTCACATAACATTAATAAAAACATGTTTACAATAAAAATAAGCATTTGCATTGACTGTTACATATAATTTAAATAATTATTACATACATATTGTTTCAAGGCGGGCTGTTATTGAATTTAATTTTATATAAAAATACAATTGAAATTATTTAGGTATTAAAATACTGCCTCAGAATGAACACATTTCTCCCAGGTCCAACAATTTTACTCTAGCATAAAGTGCAGCAACAAAAATGTCAGATGCGAAGACGTTTAGAATGGTTTAAAACTTGTGGTGGACACTACATTGAAACTAAGGTGGACAAAAGTGTGTTATCGCTGATTAAAGATCAATCAGCTGCTTGCTTCTTGAAACAATTGCTTATGGATAAACTCACAAATGGTAGCTTTGGAAATACCAACATTATCACGTACCATTAAATGAAAAGTGTCAATACCAAAAAATCTCAAAGTAAGACAGAGGCATGCTTTGGCTTGTACTATTCTACCTCTCATTTTTCCGTAAAATCATGCTCATGACCCAATTGGACAGTGTTGATCACTTTAAAAATTCCTCCTTTTGCAGATTTTCAAATTTATTATGATGGTCAACTGCTCTTCCATTAGGAATGGCATTGAGAAATGCCAAATGCAGCAAATTTGCATCAACAGCTTGGTTTGCGGCAACCATTTTCCAACTTCTTATATTTGTTAAATGTGTTAACACAGGGGTACAACAATATTAAATTAACACCAAGTTTATAGCTGGTGCAAAACTTCTGGAATCGTGACCCTGATTGCCATCCCAGCTGCCGAGCGTAGGAATGGTTTATGTTTAGCTTAATCAACGAAAGCGATATAATACCTTTGCTTACTCACAGTGTGTAACACATACAGTCTGCATAAAAAGTGTTCCGCATTTGGTTGTAATTTCAAAGAGAGCAGTACCTAAATAGTGCTTATTTTATATTTGTGATATTTATAACCATGGCTCCTACGTTTTCAAAGTTAAGTGGTAAGGTATTACATAGTCAAAGCAGGGAAATAATTGCAAATGTCCTCGACTTCATGAAGCAAGAAGCAGAGATGAAGGAAGAAAATATATGTTCACCCGAGTTCCACGAAAGCTTTAAGAGAGTGAAAGAAAGAGTAGCCAAAGCAACTGGTGTTTCACTGAGCTCCATTTCCAGAGTTCTCAAAGATAAGAGAAAAAAAAACACATGGATGAAGGAGTACCATTTAGCACACCTGGGAAGAAACATAAGGTCCCTAAACATGTTACAGAAATAGAGATTTCGATAAATGCTTCATTCGGTGCATGATTCACAATTTCTATGTGGAAGAAACAACTGTGTCAACAATATGCATATTACTCATCAAGCTGAAAGACAGCATAAATTTTCAAGGTGATGCTACAAGTCTCAGAGATATTATAAAAGATTTAGGGTGGAAGAAAACGAAATCAAATCAGGTACCTGTTGCCATCGTTCATACTGGTTGAAAGATTGGCCTCGTTCCAAATGCCCTTCTCATTTACAAGTCGAAAAGAGAGAGAGAGAGAGAGAGAGAGAGAGAGAGAGAGAGAGAGAGAGAGAGAGAGATTTTCTCATGAAATAAATACAGAAAATTGCATGAAGTGGATAAACATCGTGTTGATACCTAATATGTCTGCTGGGTCCGTTCTGGTTATCGACAATGCTTCTTACCATAACACTCAAATTGACAAACCACTACCTCAAATTCCTTGAAAGAAGAAATGAGAGCTTGTAACTTAGGCATAATATAACTTTTGATGAAAGGATGAGTAAAACAAATATAATTTAGTTAAAGCCAACAAACCGCTTCAGAAGTCATACATACGAGGGTAGTCCCAAAAGTAAGGTCTCCAAAGCGCTGGGATCGCAGGGGAACTGTGTGGATGTTGGCCATACTGCTTTTTTTCTTCCTCCCTCCACTCTCTTCAGAAACCACCGCACATCCCTTAGCGCCCTCAGTCTTGGCTTGGCAGCCAGTTATAATGGAGCTCCCGTTAGCCACTACCGCCAGGTGCGAAGTTTGTGCAGTTATTCGCTTTTTGAGTGCAAAAGGGGTTAAACCTATTGAAATTCATCGACAGTTGATGGAAGTGTTTGGAGAGTGTTGTATGGATGTCAAAAATGTCTACAAGTGGTGTAGAGAATTTGCAAATGGTCGCATGGACGAGGAAAGAAGCGGGGGACCATCCATTTCTGACGAAACAATCGCAAAGGTTGAACAAATTGTGCTTCAAGATTGGCGGATCACTCTCGATGAGCTCTGCATTGTTGTTCCTGAGATTTCTCGAAGCACTATTCATCGGACTTTGATTGAAGAGTTGAAATTTCCGAAGGTGTGCGCAAGATGGGTCCCAAGAATGCTGACAGAAGATCACAAAAGGCAACGTGTTGAAACTTCCCGCCAATTTCTTCAATGCTATGCAGATGAAAAGGACAACCTTTTGGATTCAATAGTCACGGGTGATGAAACCTGGGCTTTCCACTTCACACCTGAGTCCAAACAACAATCACGTGAGTGGCGGCATTCTGGTTCACCCAAGCCGCGAAAATTCAAGAGAACACAGTCTGCCGGTAAAGTCATGGCAACTGTGTTTTGGGATCGAAAGGGGATATTGTTGGTCGACTTTATGGATCCTGGGACAACAATAAATGCCGACAGGTATTGTCAGACATTAAAAAAACTTAGACGGGCAATTCAGAACCGTGGAAGAGGAATGTTGAGCAAGGCCATAAGCCTTCTCCATGACAATGCTCGCCCCCACACCGCCCATCAAACCATGAATCTTCTGCAACAGTTTGGATGGGAAACCATCACCCATCCACCCTATAGTCCAGACTTAGCACCCAGTGACTACCACTTGTTTCCCAAGTTGAAAGAACACTTGGCTGGAAGGCGCTTCGGTGATGACGATGAAGTGAAAAATGAGGTCCATCACTTTTTCAAGAGCATGGCAGCAAGCTGGTATGACATGGGCATACAAAAACTGCCACAGCGTCTACAAAAATGCATCGACTGAAATGACGATTATGTGGAAAAATAGACAAATGTTAAAGCTTCAGAACTATGTACCATTTGTTGTCAATAAAAGTTTCTTTGTATTTTAAAAAAAATTGGAGACCTTACTTTTGGGATTACCCTTGTACTTGACCAGATATTAATAGAACATGGCCATAATGTACTTAGACAGCCATGTATTACCCACATCTAAACCCAATCGAGTTAATCTGAGCTGATGTCAAAAACTGGGTGGCATGCAGAAATATCACTTTTAAATTAAAAAATGTAGAGCAGTTTTGTCGCTAGGGATTTGCAGAAATTGGAAGGACAAATTGAGAATCATTATTTTGCAAAAGATGGAATTGTAGAAAAGCAAATAGAAATAATTCTCATCCAGTAAAATGGTGCAGAAAGTAGCGACAGTAGTGATGATGGGAATGATGTGATTCCACATGTGGCTGTCAGATGTGGTAGAATTGGAAGCAGAGGATTGACAGTGGTTTTATATTCAGCACTTTTTACAGCGGTGGATTTAAATATACTGTATGTAACTATAACTTTATCAGTGCAGTGAATAATCGGTGTGTGGATATTTGTCGTCCTCTGTGGACTAGTGGTGCCGTGCTAGCCTCTAGTTCCCAAGGTCGCGGGTTCAAACCCGGCAGAGGGCAATGGATTTTTTCGGGTGTAAAAATCCTTAGCATGGTTTCTTCGGAAGGGAAGTAAAGCCGGTGGTCCCGTGTCGTAGATTTACGGCACATAAAAAAACCTCAAGCCTGATAAAGAGGCCTCTGAGTAAAATTACCCGTCTTTCACGCCCAATATAGAATGGGACGCTAAGAACTATAGCAGTTAAAGAGCGTCCATAAATAAAACTCAATTTAATTTAAATTTAAGTGTGGATATTTGACATTGACTGTCCCACGCACTCCTGCAGCATGCAGACGACCGGTCACCAACTGATCTGGTAAGTAACTCGCTTCATAGCTGTCATTAATATTTTCACATGTCTAGAACTGTTGCGGCAATTATAACACATTGTTATAGCTAACATTGTTCAATGAAACAGAATTTGCGTTAACTTCAGTGTTAAATCAGTTTAACACTGTGTTAAAATTTAGTGCGGCGGCGCCGTGGCCGAGTGGTTAGACCGCTCGCCTCCCACTGAGGTGGACCGGGTTCGATCCCAGGGACCTGCATGTGGGATTTGTGGTGAACGAAGCGGTGTCTGGGCAGGTTTTCTCTGGGTTCTCCAGTTTCACCCACCATTCATTCCACCAACTGCTCCATCATCACCTTTCCTTTCGTGCATTTCACCTACATTTCGCTTCATCTACTTCCTTCATCCCATACCAGGCATTGGGCTGATCACCCATCCTGATCCATGAGTGTCTGCTCCTCGACGGGCCTCTGTAAGTCCTGGGGGTGTAAGTCCTACATAAGAGGAGGGTAAACAGATAATGAATGAATGAATGAATAAAATTTAGCATTGGTTGGTGAAACTGGCCCATAGACTGTTACTTCAATGTTAAATCTAAGGTTTTCAGAAACACGTACCCCTAGATCTTTATTTTCAACCACTTCATAAGTCTTTTTCTTGTTCCTTGCGATGCCAGCAATCATACTCAGAAATTTATTAGCATCCATGTAAGCCAGCAGGCGAATGCTACTTTTTGCATCAACAGATGTGCTACATTAATTAGAAATTTGAAAAGTTCATGTACCTGACACATACATAAACTCCGCACATTTTGCTTTTTTTCACAGTATAATCTCGTGTGGTACTTTACTCTGGGGAAGCAGTAGTCACATTATTAATATATTTCTACTACAGAAAAAGATCATTTGTGTAGTTTCAGCTTCAGAAAAACTCACACAGTGCAAGCCTTTGTTTACAATATTAAGAGTAATGGCTGTAACAAACCTATACACTTATACTACACTCATTTACGTAAACAGTAATTTATCTGACTAGTATATAGACAAGACATACATAATTATAATACAGTGCCTTCATTTTATACCAAGGCCACAACTGCCTTATATGTGTATTGACTGAGGCAGCAGGGATTATGCCACTGAGCAGAAGCGGCACAGGACATGTTCAACAGTATGTTGTGAGCTGTCTCAGGCATTGCTTTGTCTTTGTGTTGTGAAGTGTTTTGACAATACGTGTGTTGTGTGTGATTTCCTTAAAAATGTTATTCTCTTATTAGTCTACGGAAATGCCTGGCAACAAATTCACGCTTGAACAGCATACTTTTATGTATAATACATATATGCAAACTGAATTATGTAGATGAGTGTATACACAATTTCAGTAGCAATTTCCTGGTTATCCAGTTTCGAGTAGAGACACTGTGAGATGTTTGGTCAATAAATTTAGAACAACGGGATTGCTAAACGCTAAAAAATGTTTATAGGAACAATCCCCACACCATACACAAACTGAAGGACAATATAAAAGTGGAAATTATGAACATTATGCAAGAAAAACTTCTGCGTGTGAATGATAATTTCATCCGACGATGTCAAGAATGTCTTCGCACAGATGGAGACGACTTTCAAGAACACTTAGTACTCATTACAAACATGTTACTAACACTTGTGAGTAAGTAACACGGGAGCTACAGAACAGAAAACCCCACAGTGTAGTACACTGTGTGTGGAGCAGCATTCGCATGATCTGCGGCTTTGGCATAAAACAAAGGCACTATAGTAGGAATAACTATTAGCTAAACTTACCATATCATAGGCTTACTAAATCAACAAACATCTTTTAAGTCTTAGGTGTAAAAATGTAAATTATATGAATGGTTACTTTCTAATCCGTATTATTCAATTCAACAATATTTTGAAAACAAAAAATAATATGGTTTATAAGTTAATTCTTTTATTCTTTATCCACCTATGTATTGGTTTATAGGTGCTTTTTTATTTATCTATCTATTCCATTAGTTATATGAATGCTAAAAGTATATAATATTGTACTTTTAGTTACACTGTATTATTGTTTTAGTCTTTATCTACCAATGTACGAGGGTAATCCAGAAAGTCCAAGACATTTTGAAATAGACAATTAACAAAATGCAAATATCAACGTTTATTATCTACATTTGAAAGGTACACTCTTAAGCTATTTTTCTACATAATCATCATTCAAATTGAGGCATTTGTCATGCCGTATCTCTGTAGAAATCTGCTGTCTGCGACTTCAACCACTGGTTTACACCGGCATGCAGTTCAGTGTCAGTGTCAAACTCCGTGAAATTTGGGGAAAATGTTCCAAAAGTTCTGTAATCATGAAACGATTTTCATGAATTTTGTCATTGATTTGCATTGACAGTTCATCAGTCATAAGGCTAGGCCTACCACTGCGATCCTCGTCGTGAACATTGGAAACAGCCATTTTTAAAATCAATGCACCATTGCCTGACTCGGCTTTCACTCATTATTCCCTGCCCATGAACATCACAAAGTTGACAATAAATTTCAATTGGTTTGTTCTTTTTAACCAACTGCACTTCACAAGTGGCAGGATTTTCTATTGCAGCGCACATTTTAACAACTCACAGAGAGCACAGTAAGGAAGGCACAGTCCTCACGCTACCACAGCTGGATGCGTACTGAATGTAGGAATGTTCTGACACCAAGATGGTGGCTCTAGCCCTACTCATCACCACAATAGACCAAAACATCTGGGACTTTTTGGAATGCCCTCGTATATAACTTGTACATATTACCTGACGTTGTGTATTGCTGTAATACCTTAATGACAAAATATTTATTTACTTTACAAGAAAACATTTAGCCTAATGTTGGGCCAATGAAACAACACTACTCACCATCTTCATTGCCAGCTCCAGTACGAGGCAGAACCTCAACTGAAACAGTTGTGCGTGAATTTTCAGATCCTTTTACTTTATCAGCCCAACTGCGAGCTCCAGAGGAAGCAGAACTATTGAGAGACGAGTTTGAACCACTACGTCTGTCCAATGGTGGCCCAGTTTCAGGAATGCTTTCCACTTTTGGTGCCGCTGAAGCTAACATCAGCATGTTCGACTGTCCAACTGGGCGAGGCTAGAAATAAAACAAAATGTATACTCAAACGTTATTTCATCAAATCTCAAGTTATTGGGCTGTTATTCCCCATGTGATTTTGAAGTAGTCTATATCGTGTGATTCCTATACATGCATGAACGCAATTAATGCTTCAGAATAAAACATTAAGGTCCAGTTGCAGAAGCATTTGTTCAATCAAACTTTGATCAGAGTTCATTGATATCTTGTTATTTGAATGGTGAACATATGTGCATTCACATCCTCCTTTATACTGGTTTTGTATAACACTAGTATGTTTGCATACTATACTAAAAAAAAGACTGTTACATTCACATTATTTTCTCTACCTTCTATCATTTATTAGTGGCTATACAAATGATTCTTATAAAAGTTTTTCTGTGTACTTCATTTTAATTGACATAAAACTTTACAGAAATTGAGGCAGTATTTTATATCACAACACTGTGAATGCCAGAGTGATTGTAGTGTAAATTAACATTATTGTATGACAATGATTTTAGATGTTTGTTAGTCATAAGCATTGTTAGGAAATAAGTTTACACGGCCTCACTGAAACTGACAATAGGAGCGGGTAACAATGAAGCAATGGGGTGAGTTGTTTATCACTTAGAAGAGACAAACAAATAACGTCAGGGTGGCATGCCTTTCTTTATAAATGGAGGGAATATCTTCCCTAGAGCATATGTGTTTGTAATTGTGATTGGCTTATAAAACAGACGCTAATGTTGGCGTGATTTAGTAACCAATAGCAGCTCTATTATAATGTTTAGGCCTATCGGGGTGAGGGAGTATAAATTCTTGAGCCAAAAGTAAGTATTGCGCAGTTCTAAGAAATCTCTCTCGCGAGGTACACGTCAGGCAGTTCTAAAGAATCATTCGCGAGTTACACATCACGCAATTCTCAGCAATATCTCGCAAGGTACACATTATGCAGTTCTACAGAATCTCTCGCATCGTAAAGTTAGTTACAAAATGTGAAGTAGGTACGCGACAACTATTACGACAGTAATTACGTTCGGAAATATAACAGTTTCAGTCAGGCGTGTATAAAGATTACAGATGTGAACTATTAATTAAGTGTGATGGCAATAAAAGTGTAAAAACAAATTCTTTTATCAGTGTTATCTTTTAGTAACAACTCCTTTCCGTTTACACGCCTTGCTTAGAGATATTTGCTCGACTGAGTAATAATAGCTAGCCGGAGGACAAAGAACCCAAATTTTAAAAAAAAAAATAATAAAAGAATAACAGGCGCTCAGCAAATAAGATAACACGAACAGATTACCACAACAAAATAGCTACATTACACATTTCGTTATAGATACAAAGAGATCAGCGATAGTCAAATGTGTAACAACTGGACGCTATATGCTGGCCTTAAAATTCCATACTGTTTCCATGACATCGCGAGAAACAACTGAAAATTGACAGGACTTTAAAAGAATGGCTAAGTATTGAACAATTCAAACCATTAATAATGGATATCTCAGAAATGGCTGATGCTACAAAATTTGTAATAAATTGTGTGCTTTAAACAGATATACATTTTTTTTAGTTTTTGTCTTTTATGGTTTACTTGTTATACAAAATTATACAAAACTCCTCAATGAAGAGAACTTCAAGTACTATTTGCAGAAAATTCAAGATATACATATTATTCATACGGATAGTTTGAACAAATAAGATGGAACAGAGTACTGCGTCGATACGTTGTAAGTAAGTCTTCGCACACCTCAGTATAAGGTTGGTATTCAAAAGAGGAAGTTATTGAGATCAAAATAATGTGGCCTGAAGATTTATGAAGCATTTCTGTACTGTTTATTCATGAAAAGAAAGAGTACTAAACACTCTGGATCAAAATGGTGGAAAAAGTGGCTTTTGAGAAAGAAGATACACTTGCATATAAATTTAATGAAAGAGTTGAGAGAAGATCCAAATGACCAATTACTTCAGAATGCATGGAAGTGCATATAAAGAATTACTATATTTGGCAATTCTTGTAATTGAATAACAGAACACTGTGATAAGTGAATATATGTCTCCTCATGAAAGATTGTCTTGTACTTCAAGGTTTTTAGTTACTAGAAGATCATACAGAGATTTAAGATTTAATTTCTGCCTTGTTCCTGTCAGAATATTCCTTAAACTTTGTCTTCCAAAGACATGAGAGCAATTTATATAATTCAATCAACTAAGTTGTTTGGAATGGCTGCATACGCCACACATCTTGCAGTACATTTCCCTTCCAACTGAAGGCATGGCTTGTCCACATGCAAACACTTAAGAGCTAGCACAAAAAACACTTCAGCACTGCAAAGTTTATGCATGCTCAGCTTTTTGGTTTGTGGAAGCCGACATCTTGCTGTCCACACGCACGTTGTTCTCGATACAAATTGGTTTATGCAGGCCTCAAAACATGTATTTTCAGTGAAATCCTGACATTGAAAGTTTTAATAGAATGCAATACTTGGTTGAGAAGGTAAACGACAGACCTGCCCATTTCATTACTACTTCTCAAAGTTTTTGCTCCCATATTGCTACTCCACTAACGATTCTAAGAATTATACAGTGAAAATAAATTTGAGAACAAAGAAATTGTTCCTTCAGCAGGCCGTGATTGAAATTGACAGCAGCAATAAAAAAAATGATTTTCTTTTATGTCTATAGTAAGCTGTTAGCATGTCAAATCCTTCAAATGAAATATTCACCCCAACCCCACATACATTCATAATATCAATATAAACATTAAAACATAAACAAATCTGATGTGCCGCATTCACATAACTTTCCCTACTCACTCTTCTACAAACTTTTTATACATAAACTTACTCTTCTCTCAGCTTCTTGTTAATTGAGATAAAGTTTCAATACACATTTCATCGTAGATTTAAGAAGAACCTAAAGTGATAGGTTATGAGAAAAACTGAATAGTAACTTACCACTTGAAAAAAGAACTGTTTGAAAATTCAAACTATTACAAAGAATATCTCAAATAATTGTGTGTTTTAATGAGATCTATATTTTTTGTGCATTAAGATTATGTCCATCTCTTACAGTTTATGAATTATACAAAAATCATTCAGAATGAAGAAGACTTCACCCACTATTTGTAGAAAAATTAAGGTACATATTTCTCTTTAATCATGATACTTTTAAGAGCCATTTTAGAGATAATAACAAATAATCAAAAATTTTCCTGTGATGGGTAGTTTGGAGTGGGGAGATTTTCTTGAAAATATTTGCATTGCATCCTTGAAAGGTGCTGAACATGATTTATTTAACCAACTTCTGATTTTTACATCTCCCTCTCCCTCCCTCTTCCTCTCTCTCCATCTCCCTCTCTCCGTCTGTCTCTGTCTCTCTCTCTCTCTCTGTCTCTGTCTCTCTCTCACACATTTTTCTAAAATGTTTGTTTTTGGATTCAAGAAACCTCAAAACATGTATTTCCAGTGAAATCTCAGTATTGAATTTTTACGTGGAATGCAATATTTCCCCTACTTTCTATAGGTGAAGATAAAAAGTGCTTCCTGTTGAGGTAGAGTTCAGAATTTATTACACCACCAGGTGATATAATTAAAATGTGAATGAAATGAACACAACCATATACTCTTGGGAATCCTGAAATGGATGAAGATTCTGTTTGCATTAAAGAGGAATACCAGAGAGAAGCTCCCTTTCAGAAATCAGATTCCTTATTTAAGTCTATGACAGCAGTGCTGGTGCATGGGAGGATGGATAATGATCATATTGCAGTGTGTCGATTTACAGCATTGTAATGCTAATCAAAATCATTCAGAAAGTCCCTC